>OX244260.1:25943203-27320286 GCA_945867215.1 Epinotia demarniana
ATAACAGATAAAAGTACATTATTGTCGAAGCAAGGGAAGTAGGCAATTGCTGGCTGAGTACTAATTTTAAATGGACGACCTTGGGAGACCCGTTTCGCCGGCAGGTGACGAACAAAACAAACAAAGTAAACTTAAGTAGTTAGCTTCCATTTTTTTGTTGAAATTTTGACTTTATCGCAAAGGCATAAAACTTAGTATTGCTTTGGAATTCAACCACTTCTTTATCTATTGTTTAGTCGCTAAGACTTTTGGGTTTATCCAAAAAAAATTGCAAGACACTGATAACGCCTATACAAATGATGATCTCGTTACTGCAAATTATTTTTACCTCGTTAAACTACATCAACGATGTTTAGTACGTCCGAAATTCTAATATAAAATCCTGTCAAAAACGCAAGCAGAAAACGACTTTTTCATGAGAGCATAAAATCGTACCGTTATCCGATATCGAAATAATTATGGTATACCTTGAATCGGTAACGTAAAATCGTTTTGTTTGAGTAGGTACCTTTATTTAAAAATGATAACGGTATACATTGAAGCAGTAGCAAAATAGTCGCAATGATTACTGTATCCTTCCTTTAGGCAGAGTAATGATGCAAGTATCGTTTTGATTCAGTGCCTTTATTCGGTGCTCATATTCAACCTCGTGAGTAAAGGTACGGTTTAAAAAGGTATACCACATTCAGTCCCTTATTTAGAACCATACTGGCATGTACGGTGGAGGAAAATGAAGACTTAGCAAATGTCAACTCTATTGGAATGACGTTAAGGATCAAAAGTGCTAAACATTAAATTTCCTCGACTGTACAATACAATAAGCGCTCGGTTAATATTAAAAAGTTCTCATGTACAGTCAGCCATGACAGTGGGCTACCACTTTTGGACCTTATTTCGCATGCAATAAAGTACAAAAGTGGTGGACCACTTTTGTGCTTGACTGTACTTACCTACTGTTTTTGTTTAGCTATCATATCTATAAGCGGCTATTAATAAAAGTTAAACAGTTTGCGTGCCCTTTGTCGGTCAATCATTAAATAAAATACTGGGTTTATACAATATTATGACGCAATAGAGCAAACATAGGCTTCCTGCGATATTTCCTTTTGGCACATACCTAATATAAAACAACATCATACCCACCAAACCCATAGAGTTGCTAATGCAAATAGAGTAAAATGAAATAAATAAATTATATTTGCCTCAACTCAAACGGCCGCGGACGGTCCGAACCCGCGTGTAATTAGAACCCGCGGGTACGTGTGTACGGGTACACGGGTACCCGGGTACCCGCCCGCGGACCGGGCGGGTTCGGGCGTGTCCGTGTGGAACGGACGCTTAGCACCGCGGGCTTAAGAACACGGGTATTCGGGCGGGCGGGTTTACACGTGTAGCGGGAGCCCTAGTTTAAACGTGCGAGCGAAGGGAACGACGTTCTCCGCTTCAGCTTGGGTGAAAATGCGTTCGTATGTCTGTCTAGCTATTCTACAGGTCGCATTTCTCAACCGATTCACGTGAAAATGTATACATGGTTAACTATATACAGCGGGGTCAGCGGGCTATGTAATGTTAATTGTTTAGTTTATTGAAGTGAATTAGAACCCCTGCAGTTGCGTTAATTCTGTTCAACATGATTGTACGTACCTACTATATAGCGTATAACTCGTAGTTGATTGCCATGTGTTTAACACTAACCCGTTAGTTAAAACACAGCAGTAAAGTTTCAATCAGCGAACTGTTAGGTACTGTCTAATTATGTAAGTAACTCGCGACCTTCCTTAAAAGAAAATTAGGTTTTTTCATTGACTGCAGCTGCTTGCCAATTTCCCAAGGTTACACATTATCCTATAGGTACCTGGTGGAGCAACTCATAACACGACCGTAGGTTTCTCTTGTCAGAATTGACTTTTAGCACAGAATAATTAATAGTACCTACCTAAAGGTACGGAACGCTCGGATGGGCAGCGTTCGGGAAGATACGGCACATCTTTTCGTCCAATATTCCGCAGTGTCTCAAGACTTGATTGTTCATGGTCTGGCACGGAAACGTGGTAGGTTACTAGTCTCATAAGAAGGCTCAAAGTAACCTTAAGGGCAGTGGAGAGGGCTATGCTGGGAGTTTCTCTGCGCGATCGCATCAGAAATGAGGCTATCCGCAGCAGAACCAAGGTAACCGTATAAATATAGCCCTACATTTAAGTATTCCGTGCGATCAGCCTGTAATCGTAAAAAATAAGGGCTTCAAAAAAGGAAATAACTTCGTTATCATTTCGAATGCAGGGAACAAGCTCAATTACAGATTAAGGAAAACGAATCAACCTATACCTAGGTACATTATGCCTGATGTCTACCTACCACTATAGTCAACCATCGCCGCGGTTTCCCCTAATTTTACAAGTAACTGAATATTACTTTCGCCATTTCAGTAAAATGTAAATACTTACGGCGGTGTGGGATATTCGGTGTGGCAATGACCCTGACAACTTAGATCTCTACTGGGAGGGTAAATAAAGGACAAGCAAAAATGTATACCTACACTTAGGTAATTTAAGTTTTAAGTTTTTGTGTTAGGTATACATTACATTACGTTTATCATAGCTTCCATCATGCTCGTACACCTGACCAACATCGCCTCCGCCAAACTTTGAGGAAATACCTACCCCACCAAAAACATTACATGTAAAGTGATTGCCATGAGTCCCTAGCTCATATATAGCTTTCAGTTTTAAAAAGATATCAGATCATAAGTAGCGCCAAGCTTCCTATCCTACACAGCGTAACTCTACCACTACCAGCCACGCTCTACAAATTCTACATCTTGACTAAAAAGTATAGCTTTGTTGGGCACATCCCGGTCGCCGCATAGACTCTCACGCGTGTCTATACTTTTTAGCCAAGATATAGAATTTGTAGAGCGTGGCTGGTAGTGGTAGAGTTACGCTGTGTAGGATAGGAAGCTTGGCGCTACTTATGATCTGATATCTTTTTAACGCTGAAAGCTATATATGAGCTAGGGAGTCTTGGCAATCACTTTACATGTAATGTTTTTGGTGGGATCTTATTCCTTTTTGTAAGGTAATTATTTATAACAAGGAGTCCCTATATAAATTTTCAGACCCCTAGCATCAAAATTTGCGGAAGTCTCATACAAAGTTCCATCCCCTACTTTAAGAGGTTGGTGGGTAGAAGTTCCAATTATTTGAATTATTTTGTTGATAGTGTACTAATACTAGCTTACATACCAAATTTCAGCTTTCTAGGTCTTCAGGAAGTACCCTAGAGGTTTTGATGATCAACATCAGTCAGTGAGTCACTGAGTCAGTGACGAAATCGACGTTTTTTAGATATCAATAAAATCTTAAGTATAAGCTACGTTACTGAAACTTTATATGTTTAATAAGTCCAGTATTGACATCATATCCCGAGAATTTTGTTTATCTGGTATAATCCAAATCCAAGTTACGAGGGTTCAAAAAAACGACGAACCGCTTCGAGAAAAGGTAGGTAGTGCCCTTGCGTTGCGCTTCGCTTGGCTCGTCTTGGCGGGGGCACTACCGTGCCCCCAGATCCGTATTTCCGATTCCTAATAATAATTAACCTACCAATGGTTTAAATTATAGCAAAAACTGTTATTCGACTCCCAGCTTTAAGACGTAGACAATGGTAATTAAATTAAAACACTAATGTAATCGTCTGATCGAGCGGATCGTTCCATCCCTACATGAACCTATAGAGCGCATTCCCGCATTTTGCCAAAATCCCGGGAAACGGCGGAATCCCACGCATTCCCCGCGGTCCGGGGCCACCCGGAGCGCGTCCGCGCATGCGCGCACTGTATACGCAACCCTGAATTATACCTCACGATACCACCTTGTCATATTTACTAAATGGTTGCAATCACAAGACGATATTGGTTAATCGAACAGTAGATTTGGCATGACATGGTTCTATGGTGGAAAACGAATAAAATTTGTTGGCTGTAACAATTAAACGTCCATTACAGAGAGGGAAGGATTTATTTGCATAAAAAATGTAATTCATAGCATACAGTCACGCATACACAATGCTCACAAATTTTATTTTAACTTTTTTTCAGTGGCATCTTAATGACCACTGATATGCCTTTTCTCCATTGGGTCTATCCCGATCTCCTGGTTATAGTTATCGAGAAGCACTTACTCTGAAAATTTGCTGCATGCTTTCGCTTCTCGCATAAATTGACGGTGAAGATAAAGACAAGGTAGAATTCGTGAGTATTTATGTCAATACGTGTATGCATGCAAGTATTTAATTATGCCGAGCCGCAGCAAAGTTTTGTAATAGCGTGTAATCGTATTAGGCGTATTTTCTAAATATTCAGTATGTATCTCCCTACTTCGTTTGCCGGTCAAACGTATTTCTTTAGACTTAAGTGGGTAGTATGTTGTTTGAACGTGAGCCGTTTTAAATTACAATTTTACCCACAGTGTATTTTGTGCGCAGAGTCTGAAATCATAGGTAGAAATGTCAAACGTAAGAATTGTGTTATGTATAGGTTTAACACAAGTACCTACCTATTTGCAAGTGTCCACAAGCTTAATTCATCGCAATAGCAATTCATCACATTCTTTATTCATACAAAAGTAAAACAGTGAGGGCTCTTAATAATAAAGGCAAGGGTTTCATTCCATCTTCGTAGTTGTCGCTGGTCGCTGGTTTGCTCGTGTGCGGCTAACATAGTTAGTCTTGTTTATTCAATTGCGTGAATATTGCAGGTATGTGTGCACATCCTTGATATAGTTGTTAGACACGTAGGTATTGCTCGTGTTTTTATCTCATCGCCCTTGGCATCAAGCTCAATATGCAGTTGAGATCCAAAGTTATCAAATTTGTTGTTATTGCAGGTACCTACACTCGCCCCGCCGCTCCCATTGCGAAGGATATATGCATAACTTTATCATTGCAGGCATGTGAGCACATCCTTGACATAGTTGTTAGATACGTATTGCTCGTGTTTATCTCAGCGGCCTTGGCATCAAGCTCAATGTTCAGTTGAGATCCAAAGTTATCAAAGTTTTAAGAGAGGTAGGGCACAGCGTAATGTCATCACGCTTGAATCTGGAGCAGCCCGACTGGGGGAGTACCTCCGCCTTACAGAAGACCACAGCCATAATATCACTGCTGCCTATTCCGTAGGTATTGTAGTGTTGTGTTCCTGATGGTGAGTAAGGTTCCCAGAGCTCCATCCTTAAAGGCCGGCAACGCACACAACACCTCTGGTGTTGCAACACCTGCAGGTGTCCATGGGCGGCGGTAATCGCTTACCATCAGGTGATCTGTCTGCTCGTTTGCCTCCTATAACATAAAAAAAACGAATTTGTTGTTATTGAAAGTTCACTCGCCCCGCCGCTCCCATTGCGAAGGATATATGCATCACTTTGTGCCGCTTCAGCACATACATCTATGGACCTTTTGGACCTGAGGAGTTGGCTGCCTTGTTTCCTTTCCACTTGCCACTTTTGCTTGCGAAGGTGCTCGTGGCCGCTGACTGGTCCACGAGATGTGACCAGACGTACCTTAATAATGACAGAAGGCTGTAGGGTGCGTATGGTATGTGTAGCGAATAGGAAGAAAAGCTTTTGTGTGAAGCCTAGGATAATTAAAGCGTAAGAAAAATGTGACGAGCAGAATTTATGTAACGTAATGCTTGTCGGATATCAAAATTGGAACGCTACTTCTGGCTTATGGTCGTCATGTATTATTTTGTCATTATTGTATAGTTTATGCTTAATACTGATTTATGATTCCGGTTTCTGCTTCAATCGCATTTTGCTGACCAAGGGAAGTCATAGCTTAATAACACCGCATTTAATCTAGAAATTTATAATAAGAATATACCCGGACTCAATGGTTGACATAATAGGTCTTGCGCATGATTACAGCGCAGCGGTAATGGCGGTCGATCGGTTGACCCCGCGCGGCGCGGCGCGGGCACAGGTGCTTTATGGTTATTAAACCAAATCCAATCAGCCGCGCCGCCCGCGCCGATGCTAGGGCTGTCGCTACTGTTGTATTACAAATACAAATGGAAAATTCAGTTAAATATTCATCTACATGAAAAGTTCCCCGATTAATTGAACGCTTCCTCAAGGAAATTTTCCAAACGGCAACATGATAAATCTCCGATTTCATTTCGAACTTTTTGAGATTTCTAATACAAGCTGTGCTTGTGATGAGCATGTGGTGTATGTGTCACTGATCATAGTTTTTTTCTCATTTGTTTGGCACTAAGAATTCGTCCCATAGGCTAGCAAATATGTAAGTGAAAGAGGGACAAGTGGTTTATATCCGACATAAACGCGATCATGCTAGTAGGCTGGAACCAGATGACGACCGGACGTATACTTAGATATCGATATGTTCCGCCGATCATATGCTCGTTTTGACCCAAGCTCGGCGACGTGAAAGCCAGCCTATTCACTATTATAGCAATGCTCCGAGCCCGATAAATTCGCTGCCTGCGCTCTTCGAGACATGTATATAGTGTGTATTTCTAATATTAGGTACCTCTAATTGTAACCAGAGGTTGGTGTTAGGGCTAAGAACCGATATTGCATTTTTTTTCTTAACCACCATCTTTATTTTTTCCATATAAAATAATTCAGCACGCAATTGATCACTACTTTGTCTTACTGACGTCACAATAAATGGTCACATGTGACCCGATTCTTCCATATGTCATCATGTCACAGTGTACGCAATACATTGCTGCTTGACAAGTTATCAAAAATTTATTACGCTTTGGTAGTTAAGACCATCTTAAAATTTTCTTGCACTATCGGTTCATAGCCTAACACGTACCTCTGGTTGCAATTTGAGGTAATATTAAGAATACACATAGTAGATATTATAAAGGGGTCGTGAAATAAGTGACTTTAAAAACATGTCACCGCTTTAGCCTAAATAAATAGTTGGTATTTAGTCACCCTACCTACGAAACTGGAGGTCCTGGGTTAAAATCCCGGTAGTGGCATTTAAATTTGTATGATGAGCACGAATATTTATTTGTTGCTAAGTCATGGGTGTTTTCTATGTAGGCATATAAGTAAGTATTTATTTATCTATCATTCTGGATCCTGGAGATATCGATTGTGCCAAAACTGATAAGTACATCTCTTGATTAAAATTAGTCGGAAAATTTGTTTGAAAAAATCACGGAGTTTTCCCCTCGCAAAACTGATCGCCGATTGGCCATTTTTGACTCGGTGTTTATTTTTCAGGTGGACTGTTTCGGTTAGAAACGTTCTGACGACTGCAGATTTTTAAAAATATTATGTCCTCAAGTGAGGACCGGGGGATCCAGGAGGCTATACCTATATAAGTATGTATACATATCGTCGCCTATAGTCCCCGTAGCAGAAACTTTCCTTAGTTAGGGACTAGATCGATTTGTGTAAAATTGTCCTTACATATTTATTTCTATAAAACATTTTCGGGACAAGTGGCACCCCTACACTAGCGCTCGCGTCGCAGCATGATTGCGTAATGACGCGCGCGCGCATCCTAAGCACGCCACTAACCACCGCACTGCACCGCCATTATAATAATATCTGGACCGATTGTGATTTTAGAGGAAGTCGTTACGTTATTGTGGAGTACTTTTACTTCCTAACTTGAGATTGGTTGTATCGATTATGGATATTGTCTCAAGATATTTACTTGTATAATAATTAATAAAGTAAACATTATCTTGCTCTTGATTACTAATTAGGCGCTATCATATTTTTTCTTGCTCGAGGGTAGATGTGGACCCCTAAGTGGCGATTTGGCTATATGTTTAAAGTCCAGTGCCACCTCTCTAACCGGTGTTGCCCTTAGGCCATTTTTTAATGTCGCTATTAATAGGGGCCCATCTAGCAGTTAGCGAGTCACCGTCTGCCAGAGATAAAAAGTGAAACAGTTTTATTAGGCAGGCGTCCGATGTTTCACCCAATAACCCAGCCACTAGTCCATCATTTTAACCCAATAACCCGTTTTATTTAGATTCCATAAACCATCAATAGGCCCTGGCCCTATACACCCCAGCGGGTGCTGTCTCTGTGTGCGCCCCATGACACGGGCAGAGACAGCATCCGCTCGGTGTACTCCTTGCATTTCATTAAATTGTCAAAAGGGCCTCTACGTGTTGGCTCACTTGGTACCTACTTTGTAGTTACCTAGTTCCACGCAAGCCTTCCAAAGGTCCGGGACATCATTGTCCCGTGAGCGGAAAAGACATACATAATAATAATAACCCCGCGGGGGCAGCTTGTGGCGAGCTGACGGTGAGTGGCAACACCGCGGAGCCCTACCCTCCAGAGGGCCAGAGTGATCTGGCCCTCGCCTCTGTGCTTGCATTAACCGGCCGGCTAGAGTGGAGTCGCAAGAGCGGAACCTATGCTCCAGGTTGGAAGTGTAAAATGTCATAAGGCCCTTGAATGGATTACCGGGATCTGGCTCACCGCAGACTTACCTCTCGACAACCTCGCAGCCGCTCAGTGCGACTGTTTGTGGGGCCCGCTTAACAAGTTGGCGAGTCACCGCCTGCCTTTTCACAATTTTGAGACTTATTGTCACGGCAGGTGTCCGCCAGTCTCCTCCCATAACCCATTTTCCAGACCACCCACCATTCAACCCAATATCCCATGACCTTAGTTTCCATCGCAGCACAGTGTTGCACTGCAATAGATTTGCACCTGGCGGGGACCATCATCGGGTATATCATGTTGTGCGCTCGGAGATGGTATCCGCCATGTGTATCCCTTTCCGCTTTAGATTATTTTTGTTTTATAGGGCCTCTGCGCTGTTGGCTTCGGCCCCATGCATGCCTTCCAAAAGTCCGGGACCCCATGGTTCCGAGATATGGAAAAAATAATAATATTAGGGGACAATCTTACACAAATCGACCTAGTCCCAAACTAAGCAAAGCTTGTACTATGGGTACTAGACGACGATAAACAAAGTTATATAGATAAATAAATACTTAAATACATAGATAACATCCATGACTCAGGAACAAATATTCGTGCTTATCACACAAATAAATGCCCTTACCGGGATTCGAACCCAGGACTTCTTGCTTCTTAGGCAGGGTCACTACCGACTAGCCAACTACCAAGCGGTCGTCAAAATTAAGTCGATTAAAATTGGATTTGAGAGGCCCGCCTTGCCTGTCAATGAAAAGAGCAGCTCAATATGTAGGTAACCACATTTAATGTTGTTAACAGTTTGCTCGTGGTCAACTACATAAATTTTATAGTTGGACTAACCAACTCTATTTTCTTCGGTATCACATGAGAAGAATCACGGTATCGGATGCAAGGCATACGCTGAACTGAGAGAATAACAAATAAGCGCGTGTTAATAAGAAGGTTAAAAAGAGAAGATAGCGATCTTGAACACCATCAGCACTAGAAGGGGGAAAATGATTGGACCTCAGCGCAGTAATATCGATAAAATTAAGGAAAAAGCTGGTGTCGTGTCGTATCAGCAAATCAAAGGGCTGGTGTACGACAGAGAGGAATGGAAAATACTCCACCGACAAGAGGAAAACTCTTAAATTTGTGATGATTACAGGAGACAAAACTTGAAGGTTGATAGAATAACTGTTTGAAAAATATAGGTGCTACTTTTGTATTAAACGAGAGCACTCATTGAGAGTTTCTGCCGCCAAAATTTTAAAGGAGAAAGTTTTTCACTAACATTTTTAGCTTTAGAGCTAAACGTTCAGTGTATGTAAATGTGACTCAAAAAACAAAACAGTCTTGGTCTAAAAATTGATTGACCTAAATACTAACTACTAATACAATGACTTTAAACATTTCGCACTCAATGTAATTTGGTGAAATACGTTGCCGTGAACAAAATGCATAATCCCCGCGAAACCTTCGTGGTAATTGCAGCCGGATTCAATTTGGCTGCGCTGGCGCAGGTCCCGGCGTCATCTGCATAATAACTCGTCTGGATTTAAATTATTTCGGAGGACACCGTGTTATTAGAGGCATAATGCGCGCGGCCGACACAAGAGCACCGAGAGCGCGCGAGCAGTGGCGACACTTTATTATAAGTAGGCAGATTCACCAGTCACGTGTACCTGACCTATAAACGAGGCAATGACATAGCCAAATTGCGATTTTAGTTTTGAATTTGTTGATGTCAATCAACCATTATAAACAATTGCTCGTTCTCATGGAACAGACGAATCTACATACTCGTATTAGAGATAATGTATAGACTTTACTGTTCTGAACATCCGACTAATGCTTAATTTTATGCCACTATGGTGTTTGTATCCAATTTTGGTTGAGGCATGGTTACGGGCACGGCCGGTGATTGTGCTGTACACAATCACGGTTGACGTAATGCCGCTGCTGGGCACAAACTTTTGACTTAACCTAAACTTTTGACGTGACCTGTCCGTAGAATCTTTAAATATGTAGACTTTTCAAGTTTACGTCTTTAGCTTCTATGGATGCTTATTCTTCAGCGGTACGCAAATCATGAACCGGCGCCGCCCCGCGGATAAAAATAATTGCCCCTGCGACCGCGCCATTACCTCAAACTATACACAATCACCGGCTGTGCCCGTAACCCTGCCTCAACCAAAATTCGATACAACACCATCGCATTGCTGAACTTACATTACACTGCTCTTAATGTTAAGTGGTCAGATTTACCGTCGTACAGACGGCCCGCAATGAATGTAACATTATTATTTAGTGTCAAGTTCTTGTATGCAAGGATGATACACCGTGCTCATTACAATATTAATCAATGCTTTCACATCGGCCGGGATAAAATAATAAATAAATACAGTCTTAATGTTAGTTGCGCAATACTAATGCAAGGGTTCTGAAGCAAATGATAGAGTGGAGACAATGAGCCAGTAACAAGTGATTGTTGGGCATTTGATTTGATCAGTTTTAAATCTACAGATGATTATATGATCCAAACGTGAATTGTCGTACAGAAAGTAAGCTGAACTAGGTGAACAAGGTCGTGATTTGGATATGATCCAAGTATTTTTTATTTATGCAAGCCACTGTTATGATTATCAAGTATGTGTAAAGCCCTAAAAAGTTATACTGGTTAATGTATAGGTAATGATCACATCGTTATTTAATTAAAAAGCTCGCCTGTTTCTTCAAGTTCCTAACGCTTGTTGGTTCAATCTACAATCAATTTCTGTGTTTCTTCTATTTAGTAATCTTCATTTCGAAACATTTGGAGTACACCGAGATTACCTCTGTCAGTAAATTACCTATGCGTACAAGTACATACATGTTATGCTGCGGAAACCTCCGCAAAACGAAACAAATGCGGATGAAGAAGATGGAAAATGTTAATAAATGATCAATAAAATTTGCCTTATTTGATTAAGATAATGTTCACGATACATGTATAGTAGTGATGCGCTCGTATTACCCACTATATAAAGTATATTTTCGAATAATGATAGTCTTGTGACAAGAATCACAATTTAGATTGAATTGACGGCAATTACGATGCATCTCTGTTTGTTATGCACCTATAATTGCAATATATATCGTCGATAATTCGCTTATTGCTAAATACCTGACATGTATATTAATGCCGTGGTGATTAATCACAACACGGTCCGTATAGTAATTAAAATGTGACTGTCTTACGTTCTTTATTTGAAAGTTTTATTTCAAAGCACGAAGCCGCAAAGGCAGATTTTTAGGTACAATGTGTTTATTATTTTAAAACTTTTTGGAAACAGGGAGGTTAATTACCTATAATTTCCTGTCGACGTTATGTTCCCTAGATTTTTTACAACACTGAAGAAAACCTGAGCTACATTTGATGGAAATGTCAGTTGATTGGCATTGTGATGATATTAAGTATGGGAACGGCATTTTTAATATATTCATTAGTTTTACCCATCCCTTAGTTATATATATAAAAGAAGATTTCCTGAGAGCTCATCAACGCACAGCTGAAACTACTGGGACTAGAAACTTGAAATTTACACCAGAACTTCCTTTTTTGACGTAGGAAAGAGATGGCTGCGGATTATTTTGTTAATTTAAAAAGTTTATTTTAGATAATCAAAATAATGTACACTAACAGCGTTAAATGGGACGGCCGATGGAGATGGAAAGTTCTAGGTACGTCTTTTAGCATTATATTAGTTTGCTTTCAAAATTATACAGGTAGCCCGGACTAACGTGAGTAAAACTACTGGACGGATTCAGGCAAACATTTACAGTAATGTAGCTTTCTTACGGAGTTTTCAAATTTAAATTTATCATTTTAAACTAATGAACTCATCGCACTGTTACCTTTTACGCTTAATCCCTTAACGGATTAAGATGAAATTTTCCGTACAGATAATTTGGTTTAGATATTATGGTTTAGAAGAGCGTTGTAAGGTTCAAAAATGGTACTTTGAACACTTTTTTGACTTACTGTACATAATTATCATTTTAACATTTACGCGAGAGTACTAATACTGTAACTATTGTAAGTAGTGACGAGAGAGTAAAAGCGCCGTGAAACTAGTTGCCACTTACTCGCCGGTTATACCGCACCGTTAACATTAACGACAATCGCAGCACAACTACCACCAAGTACTGCCCGTAATCGATCCGGACCCATGCACGCCGAGCTCCATTAACATATTATATTTACTTCACGGCTACGTGTTCTCAGAGGGACAAAGGGCTTAGTGCTGTAGGCGCCTACGATGACTATTATGCCCAAATGCGACACTACGAGTACTAAGATACTTTCAGCAGACACAGAGTATTGTTAGATTGCTACACGTGCGTATAACCACCTGGTATATTCGACACTTCTCTCTCTATTGCCGCATTTGTTGGGCATTCTCACCTTACCAGCGATACTAATCATGCAAGTGGCTGTGTATGTCCGTACGTACTTCAAAACGAATGCCATGGTATAGTTAAAATTATTTAAACTAAGCTCATGAATGGCCATTGTCCTGAGCTCATGAATAGCCTTTGTTTGCGGTCGACACTTGCAAATACAATGCACATTTTATGTGGCGCTAACCTTTTTCTTGCAAAAAATGGCACGCGTTCGACCACAGTCGTATTGTTAGACTTGAATGCTATTGTTCTGAATATAAGAAGTCAGTGGTCTTCTGCCGCAAACAAAGGCTATTCATGAGCTGAGGACAATGGCCATTCATGAGCTTAGTTTAAATAATTTTAACTATACACGAGTACAGTACGCGTAACGCAAACAAGCTCATGAGTATAAGCCGCAAGCTCGCCCAAGCTCTCTCATGTGATGAGCCCGACGGTCTACAACAAATTGCCAAAAAATGTAACCGAACCACCAAATTTGCAGAGTTTTAAGAGCCGTTTAAAAAACTGGCTTACTGAGCGCCCGTTCTACAATTTCGATGAGTACCTACATAATGTACAAAGAATTAATATAAATCAATTATTTTTGACTTGTGTTAGATATTACTTAAATTATTTTGTTATTACTATTATTAAGTTATAATTATTATGATGACGGTAATTACTTTATGTGCTTGTAATTGAAATTCTAAATAATATTTTATTTGATATGTAAATTGGCTTTATAAAATAAATAAATATGACTATGACTATTTATCGGATTGTGTAATCTGTACAATCAGGGTACAATTATTTACTTGTATTATGTACACACATACATACATACATTCACGCTTTTATTCCCAAAAGGGGTAGGCAGAGCACAACAAACGTATGTTCCAGCGCCACTTTTAGCATAGATAAATGTGGGTATAAAAGATTGACTAAATGTGATATTGCAGTTTTTTTTGTATTCTTGTCTTTACAACATAACGTGTTTATGATTGTTTACCTACTTAAATACCTGTTGTACCTATAGTTATGAAGGAAGATCATTTCAGTGAGTCTGAGCGGCGCGGCGCAGGGTCGAGTCGACCCACAGCCGCAGGCGCAAGGTAGCCGTTCATGAGTTCATATCAGTTCCGATGAGCTCAATCATTGAGCTATTATTATATCTTTCACTTATAATTACCACGCATATTTGCTGAAGTGAAATGAGTAGTTATTTATTTCGATTTTGCGTGTAGTTAAAATATAACAAGATACGGGTTTCAGTCTTGTTTAGGTAGTTGAGTTAATTGGGTTATTACAATAAAATATCGAAAGTGGAATAGTAATTCTGCAGAATAATATCTAGGGCACTTTTCACAAGGTCAAAAGGCCTGTTGTCAAGGTCAAGGGCTTCAGTGTTGCCAGTTTAGAATTGTAAAATTGTAACTTTGTAAAATTGATCACTGACAATCTACAAATGTTCTCCTATTTATTGTTATTTTTCTGGCTTGCATTGTCTCGAATTTAAGCATAATTTAGATATTTTAGATACAGGTATGATAATGAGTGTCGACGTGTCCAGCCGGCGTGTGTTTGATCCCGAGGCTCCAGATCTGTCGCTGCTATGGTAAACAAAGTGAGGTGACCCCGGCCGTAGTTTTTGCACCTGGCCGCGCGCATTCCACCGCCGAATGTTTGATTAGGAATCCCAGTCGGATTTAATGGCACAGCCGATTAGAAAACAACTCAGCGGATAAGCAGGCGAACCTTTCACAATAATGTTATCCGTAAATATACCTACCTATCATAATTTTTCATAGAGATCTATTTCACTAAACAGATTGAATTGGAATTGGGTTTGTTTGTATTTGGTGCGCTTGTTCGCTTCTTCGTACATTAAACCGCAGATTAACAAATTGAGCGCACAAAGAAGAATCCACTACTCATTGAATAAGAGCGGTTTAATCTAATCTGTAATCGCTCTTCATTGGAACAGACCAATTTTTTTCCAAGTTATTCTTATCTTTTAGCTCACTCTTACATTTTTGATAGAAGATGAGGGTTTTCCCGCTTATTATATCGACTACCTAAATATATTCTAGTAATTCCTATCCTACTACCAATATTAGCTAGTGATGTAATTTGCGAGCAATAATCTCACAAAGTACCTTTAGATAATACGATTGCAAAATAATATGTTACCATAATATTTCTATTTGAGTTGATCATTATGATTATCACCATACAAAAACTCTATTGTCGTTAAAAGCCCGCAGGCATCGCCGGGCTTCCGCCTAGTGTTCCCGCAGGCTAGTTATTAAGGCTATATTTTAGTAGAGCCTTCTTTTTGCGGGCGCGTGGGGCCGCGAGCGTGCCTGCCGGCCAATAAATAAATTTAACTAGATTATCAGCGGCGCAGGCGCATGCTGGTAACTTATTGCCACGCCGGCCTGCAGCAGCTAAAGTTTCCGTAAAAATAAATCGGCAGGTAGGCTTATCCCATTTGCCAGTTCGGGTTAATTCGCCTCTACGCACCTCCAAGCAGACAATGTATACCTTGGGTAGAATCAGCCACTGAATTCAGTATCTGGACCACTCAAGAGAAAAATTGCTCTTCCATGATTCCAATTATGATTGAGTGACTGAATTCCGTTCAGTGTGAGTGCTAGAGCCTATGGCCGCGAACATTTTATTGAGTTTCTTTGATGTTTACCCGCTCGTCACCCCGCTGTTCGCTGGAGAGTGTTGTTGGCTAACACGATAGACGCGTAAGCTTGATAACCCTTCTTCTGGTAGTTTTTTTTTTCTTTTTTCGTCACTTTGATTACACCAGAAACAGTCCCTGCGAAGGATACGGGCGACTGAATCCGCGATTACTGTATGGTAATAAGTGATTACTGAATTAATAAGCGATTCTGTGTATGAATGATGAGTATGGTTGTAATGGATGATGGGTGAAATGAAGAATGAACTATGTGCCATTGCACTTTTTCAGGTTATTATCTATGGAGGACACATTCAATTCTTAAAATTTCTAATATACATATAGGTAAGGAAAATGTAGCTTGGACCACGTTGTGCCTTGTTGAAATTTTATTTAGATACAAAGTGGTATATGCCTTAATTTCCTTACCTATCAATTTGTATTTACCACTCCCTTATCAATTTTAGTAAGCGCATTGTTTTCTCAGAGATCTAGCCTCCTTTTGCCAGGAGTAACGATGCTAATGAGAAACTGCTCTTCGTATTATAGGGTATGGTATGAGAAACAAGAAAAAATGCATCACTGGCAACTACTTACCTCAGCGGAATGCGCGGGGAGCCGATATTCAAACTCGGGCACTTTGCTTTATGGCACTCCGAGCCACACGCAATTACAATACGGCAATATTGCGCCCGCGCATACCCCCTCCCGAGCCGCATACCCCGCACGCGCGCGTGAGAAGATCCGCTCCTTTATTGCTGCATTACCATAAACCACCCAGCGTTAAACATGCGAGTACCCACCTTATCACGTTGTAAAAAGCGTCATAGTGAGGGTAAATGAATTGTAAGTGTTAAATTGTCGAGCGTTTACACAAATATTATTTCTATAAATAAATTCACGATCTAACAACGAGCTGCAAGCTGTTTTGTTAAAACAATTTTCCGCTACAAATCTTCATGCTGAATCAGCCGGTGTTCATTAGAACTAAAGTAGCACTGGGGTAGACCTTGGCTTATCTTGAATGTACACTTATGATAACATTAGTACTTAGGTAACACTAGTTTTTAAATATGTATCTACAACAAATAGTCGTATATTGGATTTCTCACAATGTATAAGTGTCGGTAGTTTCGTACCACATTGTGGTGGTTCAGCTCTTGAAGCTGTTATTTTCGTTGGTCTTTGATCCCATCAGCATGATCAAGGAAATTAAGGAATATCAAACAACAGATGCTGGATTGCGGTAGTTTAGACAAGTGACAAGTAAGCCAACTAGTTATGTTTACCAAGCAAAGCCACATAGCCTTCACAACCGCACAAAAACCACGAACGGCGTTTAAATCAGCTAGGAGGCAAATGACAGGCAGATTAAACCATCCAAGATTACTGCAATTAAACCATCGGCCGCGCACTCGGAGGGAAGAGATGCGGGGAAAAGAAAGAGAGGGGTGGCAAAAACTACCTCATGCATATGCGCCGCCATTGTCCTGAGATGCGCGCGGAGATCACTCATATTTGCGCATGCATAATTGCACGGAGGACGATGCATTATGTATCCACGTATTGTTAGGACCGACGCGCGGATGCACTTTTTGTGCCAAGTGACATGCGTATATAATTAAAATGAGGCTGAAATCTGTAGATCGGATGCCAACGACAATCGCGATCGAGGCGGCATTTCCTCGATTATCATGCGTTTAGTTTTTGCCCGCGACAATTACGCAGCATCAGTATGCACGCAGCGGCGGACGCGCGAATAATCCGACCCCCCTTACCCCCTTGCCGACCCGCGCCCTCCCTGCGTTTAGTTTTTGCACTGGATCGTCCGTGGGAGACGATGCAAACGCGTTTAGATCCAATCTAACTGCGCGTGAGTGTTTAAATCACCGACGACGAGGAGGTTGTTATGTGTTTTACTTAAGGGGTTTATGATAATTGCTCGTTTGCCACAGCTGCAGGTGCTCTGGGGTCCTGAGTTGAGAGCCTTATTAAAGCTCCTACATCCAACGCTAATTCCTTTTCATGGGCTTTTGACAGCGCATAGCTTGACTCTGTTTTTTGTGTGAATATTTACAGTAGAGACATTACACATTTATGGTCAAGCATTCTATCTACCTATGTAGGTACCTACAAAACGTTACGCGCATTCTTAGCATCGAAAGTTCCGATACTCACGTGGCGTATAGTATTTTTTTTGCGGTTTGTATCTTTTATTGATTTTCACTTCAGCGGTGCTGTATTTTTAGTAGGTATTCATAATTGATATGATCGCTATACTTGGTCCAGGCGCTGGCGCAGGAATTCACGAATATAGTTTTTGCATCGAATCCTAACCTACCCTGACCTAATACAGTCGATCTGATTTTGAATAAAAATGAATATTTCATTTATTCAAAGCGCCGAAAAACTATGTCTGAATATTCGGTCCGGCCGCTGCGCAGGCGGCGCGCGGCGCGCGTTACGTTAGCTCGCGACAAAAACTGGCGCATTCATTGCCCCTTGTTAGCCGCCGCGCGGGGGCACACCACGCCGCGACATAATCTACCATTCTACCAACATAGCACATCACTTTGGAAAGGTAATGCAAGTTGGCATCTTGAAACAATTTCAGTTGCCAAAATTCGTTTTGAGGTGTTAATAGTCTACAGTAAGCTCGATTCTCCATACAAACGTAGTTACGCTCTCATTTTAAAACTGCCTCTTGGATTATTTTAACGAAACTTTGCATGTAAATGACTTGAGGTATATCCAGGTCTGTAATTAGTTTATATAGCTGTAGATACTATAGTAAAAAAATACAGCGAATTTAAGCTTTTCATACAAAACTATTTCGTTTGTTTTTTAAACTGGAACCATATATAAACTAATTACGGAAGGTGAAATTCGGCCGAGCTTACTGCGGACTCTTAGAGCACTTCAGGAACACAGATTATGGGCCTTAAATATTTCGAGCGATTGTAAAAAAAACAAGGTTTCGCAGTAAGTTTATTCTTTTACAATGAATATGAATGTTGTAATCGGCTGAAAATTTACTGGCTCTTTGCACTTCGTTCCAATCGATTCTTCATGGTTCCTTGGTTTTTTTCATTAATATCGGGGGTAATCGTATAGGTTATCAATACGTAATATACAGTCACAAATTAGGATGTCTCACCAGTGATGAGTACAACGGGAAGCTGGTCTCGGTGTGCCCCGGCGGTGTCCGGCGCAGCAGGCAGCGGCCGGCGCGAGGAATGGCCGGCGAGCACAAAGCGCCCCGCATTCAAATATCCCCCACCTCCCCACCCCGGCTCTCGCGCATTCCCGGACCAAAGGATTAAGCGACAGAAATCACTCACTTTTTACCACACGTATTATTTCCGACCTTCACTAAATTCGTTCTAATTTGTGAGCGCATGAAGAAATCAACTTAATAATTTTAGACTTGAACATTTTAATGGTCTGCTCGCATGATATTATGAGAATATTTGCGGGAAATTGCAATCGCCGGCGTAGATATCGTTCCATTAAGAATGATCAAATTACTTTTTGTAACTAAGATTCTTTATACAATATCATACGATATTTAATATGATACTAAATGCTTGTGAACCGTTTGATGCATATTTAGAAATATGATAATAATTGTATAATCAATCCTCTCATACATGAGAGGAGGCCTGTGCCCAGCAGTGGGACGTATATAGGCTGATGATATATGATATATGTATAATCAATGCCATATGGAACATTAACGATCTATTGAACTGTATAAATGTATGGTACCTATCTATTAAAGGTCTCCACACACCGAACGGTGGGTCGGTATATCTCTCTCACTAACCAACGCATGTAATATCATATCTCTCTCACTATCTCTATCACACAGTTGCGCGGACCCGCCGCGGGCCCGCGCTACTGTGCGATAGAGACGCCGCGCTACTGTGGAAAGAGATAGAGATATCGCCCGACCCGCGCCGCGCACGACCCGCGCCGCGCACGACCCGCGTTCGGTGTGTGGATGCCTTAAGTACCTATAGGCTTCAGCATTAAGGCGCCGTAGGTTCATGGTCTTCTCTCCCTTTCACTGAGCATAAGCGTGAGCGAGATGGAAGTGCCTGCTCGGAAGCGCGGAAAGCATGTTTTTTAATTTTAATTTTTTGGCCGTTTTAATAAATAAAAAAGTAAAAACTGATTTCCCTCAAACATGACATTGCCGATTTTTAGAAGCCATTTTAGTATTTTTAGCTTTTGTTCGTAATTTGTAACAAATATTTTAAGTGTATTTTAGACCTATGTTCGTGATTTTTTTCTATCGAGCGAAAAATGCTTAATCGTGTTTCTAAACACTGATTTGTAACAAATATTTTAAGTGTATTTTAGACCTATGTTCGTGATTTTTTTCTATCGAGCGAAAAATGCTTAATCGTGTTTCTAAACACTGATTTCCCTGCAGAAAAACCTCAAGATTACTATTCGTATTTTTTTTAAACCATATTATTATAAACAGACGCATTATATTGTTTCAAAAATACTGTTCGCTTAACTTCGCTGAACCTACGGCGCCTTAAGTGAAACGAAACTAGCTAACTTGTGTTAGGTGTCCGGCGGAAAGCAATGAGTGCAACGCGATGCAGTAGGACTATAGACGAGTCTTCTTGCACATTGAAACGAAATGAAATGAAAAAAAAAACCAGATAAAGTCCATTAATCAAATCTAAAAAGTTAAATAACAATAGAATTACCTACACAAATTAAGACACAGTAACAAAAAATAAAAAAGTAAATAAATAAATAGTTTGTAGTTGTCTTACATACGGCTACCCCGAGGCCGCAGTGTAAGGCTTGTGGTACTCGCGCCACCGCTGATGCAGCGAGCTGGCGTCCCACTCTCTCACCGCCGCAAGCGGTGTATTGGAGGAGCCATAGATTGCCTTTCTGGCGTAGGCTGTCCTAGCTCGAATTGATTACTCAAATTATGTTATGACCTGGACTGTTATTCGGAATGCACTTATTTATGCGCCTTTCCTCACCCGCAACACCTAATTAAAGTAGATATCTCACCTGCGCTTATTTACTACGAAACGAATCGCGGCGTCGAATTATATTTGTGGGTGATCAGTGAGGTAAGATTAAAAAAGAATACCCGGGCTGGGCTGTTATTCGGAACGCACTTATTTATGCGCCTTTCCTCACCCGCAACACCTAATGAAAAAAGATATCTCACCTGCGCTTAGTTACTACGAAACGAATCGCGGCGTCGAATTATATTTGTGGGTGACCAGTGAGGTAAGATTAAAACAGAATACCCGGGCTGGGCTGTTATCCGGAACGCACTTATTTATGCGCCTTTCCTCACCCGCATCGCCTACTGAAAGTAGATATCTCACCTGCGCTTAGTTACTACGAATCGCGGCATTGAATTATATTTGTAGGTGGTCAGTGAGGTAAGATTAAAACGGAATACCCGGGCTGGGCTGTTATTCGGAACGCACTTATTTATGCGCCTTTCCTCACCTGCAACACCTAATGAAAGAAGATATCTCACCTGCGCTTAGTTACTACGAATCGCGGCGTTGAATTATATTTGTGGGTGACCAGTGAGGTAAGATTAAAACAGAATACCGGGGCTGGGCTGTTATTCAGATCGCGCGAATGCGCCTCACCTCACCCGTCAGCCTCACGGAACTAGATCTCTGATTACGGTTAGTTACTACGGTTTTTTCGGGACCTGTTTCTTTGGCAGCAACCTGAAGGGCTGTCTTGGCTGGCCTGATGTGGGTAGACTCCACTACGGGGCTACCCGACTGCCGAAATAAGTTACTACGGAATCGCGGCGTCGAATTATATGTGTGTGATCGCTGAGGTGGGGTTAAAAAGTTACAAAGTAGCGGGGCTAGATCTCAAACACCTTGGCTAATGCAAATGACTTCAAAAGTGACGTAGGTGATTGACCTGACCGATTTTAGCCACAGCGACTGTACATTCTGCCTATAGGTATCAGTGGCGGCACGTGAGAACTTTTACTGGCCAACCCGTGTAAAAAGGGATGTGTTTAATATGTAACAATAAATGTTAGGCAAGTCGGCTGGAATCAGCTTGTATGGACGCTCGGCCACTGTTAGGTATCAACAATTATTATTATTAGTAAAACAGTGTTGTTGTTCTACTCTCTGGTGAGCTCTGAAGTGGCGTAACGTACACCGTATCTAGATGTAGTTATGAGTTTTGGATGGAAGTACCTAGGCCAGGGAATCATCCGTTCTATGCTCTATAGGTTAATCTCTCTATGGCACCTAATGAAGACAGCTCCCTGCGAGAAGTACCGCATCGAAGTCGCCGGCGGCAGGGGCGGAGCTGCTGGCCCGAGGAGCCGCCGTGCGCGTGCGCCGCCCAGACAGATATTTTGTCATCCATCATCTTGCGCTGTGCTGACGACTTCGTAGCTATAATTTATGTTTGTTGTTACCAATTACAATAATTATTTTTTATTTTGATTAGTACTTTTATTTAGGATACATAGCACGTAGAACCGATGGCCGTTGGGGCGGAAAGATTGAAGAGTGGCGACCATGTAGGTACCCGAATTGGAATGAAAAAACAGAAGTTTTAAATTACAAACTTAGTCAAGTAAACATTTTTGAAGAATTAAAAAAATACGCTGGGTAGAGGTATCGATAAACTACATAATACGTATTAATTAGAAAAAAAATCGCATGGTAAACTTCGGAGATAAGGGAAATAATGGTATTTTTTCAACATTTTACTTCATAAATCAAAATTAACCAGACTTTGAATTTTTACCCCCCATTTGTCATGTTTGTTTGTCATGTTTCATAGAAATTAAAAATATATGTCTATTTAAATTTTCCATAGACGTGGTTAGCTTTGTTTACAACTAGGTATACTAATTTTTAAATGGATAGCAGTAGTAGTTCCTGGTATATTTAACGTTGTGACATACAGACAGACAGACATACAGACGGACAGAGTCACACCATAAGGGTTCCGTTTTTATCTTTTTACTCCGGAACCCTAAAAACTAATTCTAGGATAATTGACATAATTGAGATTAAATGGGAAACGAATTGGTTAGAAGTGGTTATTAGCACCAGGTTAATGTCAAATGTGTGATGCTGATGACTTGATGAGGTAACGAAATGATGATCAGACCAAATTAAAAAAAAAACTACTTTGAACGGCGCTGAGAGCAGGATTGTTTTATAACACTACGAACGGGGCAAACAAAGTTATGGCCTGCCTGATGATAAGGAGACACCGTAGGCTATGGACGCCAGAAGAATCACAAGCGCCCTGCCGACCCTTCATTGATATGAGGATTTAAAACACAATACCAACAATACACTCCTAACAGAAAACATTGTGTCCCAACAGGAACAGTTGATATATCGGTTATTAAAATTGTTTCCTATAACAAGCTGAGATATGAGGTACTAGAATCGATAACAGGCAACGCATTCTAGTGCGTCTGCGCGGCATCCTAGCGCCACGCTGCGCCGGCGCCGGCGAGCGGTATGATTGACAGAGGAAAAAAGATTATTAAGTTCCACGGAATGTTCGAGAAAACATCATGTGCCGCTAGTTCACCCGTAATTTAATAAGGACGGATTTGAACATTATTGTCTACGGATTTGGTTAAGGAGCCACTGGGGAGTTAGGTATAATACCTACATGTTTATAAGGCAACTATTAGTAACACCAATCAAGCTTCATTCAGTATAAGGGTACAAATATCTGACTAGAGCTGAGCGAAGTTGCGAGGTGATGAACGTATCAATCAGAAACATGGAGTACCTATGTCATATATCAAAAGTCTATAAACATGGCCCAAGCTTTCTATACTACTCGTATCCTAGTAGGTATATCTACTTGAAATGTAAAGCACCTAAAAAACCTGCTAAAGCAGTCAGTGTCAGCTTTCTTCCGTGCGGTTTAAATCAGCCGTAAGTATAATAATCGCATCGACTTCTACGAGTATCATGACGTTATTAAAATTTCCATAGCGGTAGGATACGTTAAGTACCTAGTTATGTATTTATTAATTTATGGTTTACTGTTCTGAACTGTCTGGTGACAGGCAACGGTATTTAAAACAACACTACGATACTAATGTTACACCTCGCCACCTCGGTAAAGCTTAGGTACCTAAGTACTTCACTTAAAAAATAAAAACTACATAGCAAAACATCAGAAGTTCCTGGCCGTCTAAAAATGACCTTGCTTACTTATTTCTAGAAAAAAAAGTTAGCGGACAAAATGGACTTCGCGCAGTTGAGCGATAAAGTAAGGCTTTCCTGTGAGTTAATCACAAATTTTAAGATATTTATTATTTTAACTGAACTGTACTGTATATAGTTGTTACCTGTAAGCACATCTTACCATTACGAAAAACATTATTATTATTTGTTATACATACTATGCCATGCACGTTCAAGCCTGAATCACATTGCCGCGGCCTGCGGTGGAGGTCAAATGCAAACTTGTCAGTAATTGTTAACAGTGTGCGCCACTGCGAACAGGGAACCAATCCGAGATTCTTTAGCGGGGTGCACGACGTTTTATATAATTTCACTTAATCTATTTTGGTTTGATATACCATTGCTTATTATAATGTAACGGATGGTATAATATTGTTTCAGATAATTTTCAATGGTCTAATGTAAAAAGTGATATAATGATTTAATGATGATTAAATGATGAAAAGGCTATAATTACAATTAGTATAAAAGACATTTACTATAAATATCACTTGGTATAAAACTTGTTTATAATAATGACTTACTTGACATAATTCGTCAATGCTATAAATTGCAGAAGATAGAAATGGATTTTACAATAAATAACTTTAGATTTATACAAATCATTAATAATGATGTTATAATGAATACTAAAATAAATAAGCGAGACCTTTTGCACTTTAAACATATAGCATAATCCATCTCAAGGCAGGTCTCAAGTAGGTATGACGACGAGCGAAGCGAGGAGTGTTAGGTTGAACTGCGACCATACAGCCAGAACCGAACACTTTTTTATATATAATACTTACATTACATATTATGTAAGTACTTACAAAAGTCTACGGCGGAGGGCGGTCCCAGAAACGAAAGCGGGGCTTTTTCAACTTCTTGGCAGACATTGGTATATGAAAGTGCAATTATTTAAAATAAAATGTATGTTAAACATTATTTATGTCATAAATGCGTTATACGAAAATAGAATTATGCCACTTGCAAATTATGTCATTTTGCCTAATATATCGATTGATAATTAGAGTAAAGGAAAATATAGCAAAAAACCGTTATATCAAACGTTACATTATACTAAATAACTTTATGCCAATTTAATGTATATCAAGTGTATGTTAGTTTTTCTGACATTATATGAAACATTACGCACCCTCTTTAGCGATATCCCAGGGATCAATTAAGATAAGACGAATGGATTGATCATATATTTATACATAGCTTTAAAGTTGATCTACTTAACTGTACTGTACTGCGTTCACTAGCCATGCTAATATCCGGGGAGTGTCGGGGCAACCTTTTAAGTAATCGGCGGGGGAGGTTGCCTCAGTGATAGAGTGATACTACGTATGACTAAGGAAAAATCTCTGGGCCACGACAGTATACAGCATCTCAAACACGCTGGGGTCCATTTGCCGCGCATATTGGCGATGTTCTACACGTCGTGCGTTAGGTATTTTTACCTATCGGACGATTGCATGAAAATAATGGTTGCTGGCCAATAGTCAAAAATAAAACGGGGGATCACTCTGATATCTCCAACTACAGGCCCATTTCTTTAGCAAGGGTAAGGTTGCATAAAGTTTAAAGTCATATTTTTGATAGGCATACGTGGATTCGTCATACTCATCATTACGCATAACTGTATATAGTCATACATTTATGCGCATAACGTTTTTAATGTTTAAGAAAATATTGTGTAATGCGCATAAATTTGATGCGCATAAAATTATTTAAGCGTACTTTATAATGGACATATATTGGTTGCTCATAAAACAATTTAACTATGCTGTATAAACGCATAAATTGCAATACCTACGCATATGCCTGTTTTTCTTAGGATCTCGAATCAGAAGCAAGTAAGTTACGTAGTTCTCTTTTATGTTGGGTCACAGTATAGCAAAGGACGGTCAATATAAAAATGTACAAACTAGTTAGTTAATTACGAGTTTATCCGCTGTTTTATTTTAAAAAAACCTCTAACCTATCCGCGATCCTAGTCGGTTTTGACACTCCTGTTCCCTACGTGAAAACTTAAACTTTATACACCACTATCTTGGCATTGATTGATCTTGGAGAAATGTTTATTTGACGCCCACCCTTTGTATTGTTTTTTTTTATCAAATCTCAAATTTCATTGTATGACATTTACAAATATTACTAAACGTTATTATAACTATCAATATTATGGCTAAATAAATGAATGACATTCTACATTATGGTTAAACCAATTATGACTCCGTATTATTATGCCAGGGAAAAATTATGCCATAGTATAATTTATGCCAAAACATATATGAGCATCAACTTTATGCGTAATGTTGTAAGACAATCGATATTATGCCAATAGTTGTTATTATTATATAATTAATTCTATTTCGTGAAAATCTCGCCTCAATGACCGCCACTGTCATTCATGCCAGTCCATAGAACGTTTTTCCACCTGGGAACCGCTTCAATTACCCGTTTGCGTCATGAAAATGTATGACGGTGTCGCCACCTCGCGGTCCCGCGGGAACACGCCGCGAAGGTTCGTGGAATCGCCGGTAAAAACACGAATATCCTGCGAGATATTGTCATATTTCAATGAGTGCTTAGATCTGTCGTGTTACGTTAAAAGGTCGTATCTTCATACATATTTATGTGACAATATGTCTTTATTTTAACTAAGCATGGATACAGATAGCTTGTCGTTCTAGACGGGAAGTGTTTTTGCAGCTCGTTCATTACATCGGCGCGTCACGTGGCAAGGATGCCATTTCCGAAAAAGTGTCGCTTTTTCTGTTCTCATTGATAATGCAATTCATTTTCTGGTTCATTTATAAGCTGATTAAAACACAAGTTTTTTTTTAACCGAGTTATGGGTAAGCAGAAGCTACTTGGTATTTGAGCCATTGAGAGATGTCGTAATCTTAAGAATCCAGGATGTTGTATGTAAAAAACACAGAAAGCTCTTATTAACAGTCTATCTGCAATTAACAGGAAGTCTTAGTTGTCATTATAGCCCATTATACATCTTTTGTTCGTCTTTATGCCTTAAATTATCAAATCGTTAGGTTACGTTAGTCATTGCACACAATGACCTACTGTATGATTACTTCATCATTGTATATATCCTATCATATCCTTTATTGTGTAGCGTAAAATGGACCCGTATCGAGCGTCCTTCTCATCAGTGTCGATGGGTGATTGGTCAATTAGACCAGAGGGGTAGTCACGTAACGTTTAGAACGCGCGTTAAGTAGATCCAACCGTCATATTTCCATATAAAAAATTACATATAGATCTACCTAACGTGCGTACAATGCGTACCGTGACCGACCTGCAGGGTAGCTTAAGGTGAGTATCCTAACCCTCAACTGTTTATGTGACTTATTCGCTAAATGTTATCTACGCTCGATATGTTATGGTGTTTGCCAAAGCTAGGCAAATCGGTAGGTATAAAAATTGGTTTTTGTCGCAATTGAACATAATTTCTAAAAAAATAATAATTTGATTACCTAACACCCATGTGTTCAAATCAAAATTATTTGGATACCTTGTCACAATAATCTTGGTTTTTTTATGGCTATTAAATACTTGTACACAGCTAGTAATATGCAGTTTAAATGTATGCACACCTCTATGCAGGCGTAAAATCCACGGAAGTATATCAATACTTAATTGTGACGCGCATCTAAGAGTAAAAGCTCCGTTGATCTTTTTGTCGGTAAATAATGTCTAACGATGAGTAATCATTATTTGATCTGACATATTTAGGTAATGTGTGTATGTTGCATTCCATTAAATACAGTCGTAGGTAGGTACATACAAATGTATACATATTGATTAAAATTTGCACCATTTTATCTCCAAGTTATGTACTTACTTAATGCAACACTGTCTCATCCTTTTTATCTCATTATGTTCAGGCCACTGTCGTGTCGTGTACGATCCAGGCATACTTCTTTAATATCACATTCATACCCTTCTCACGTTCACTCCGAGCATTTAAAAACAACACCGATCTTAATTGACAGCAATTACTTCAACATTAATTACACAAGAATAACGTTATTTTAAAGAAATGACTCCGAATCATAGATTCCCCACACCACTCTCTAATGCGATTATAATAATGGCACCTTTACCAAAAACAAGCCGCTCGAATTTAAACTTTGATGTAGGTGAGAAAAACTCTAAAAAGTTTTGATCTGTTTTTTGTGGTAGAATTTAGAGCTACTCTATTAATGAAGGTGTTTCCGAATTTAACTATCATGTTTATCTGGCCCGATAATTGTTATAAATGAAGCGTAATCTGGCGGAGCAGCCATTAGGCGGCCCCGCCGCCGGCGCAGACCGCTACATTATGGAAATTATTCGATTATTTTGATGATTAGCCGAACATGCTAAATGCTAACAGATCTTTTATTGCCTGTAATTTTACTAATCGATTTTAATCGAGTTAACCAGGTACCTAGAAACGATGGGCAGGGCCCTAACCTCTTATAAATTACATGTTATTACCAAGACAAACAATAGATCACATTTGATGTTTCGCTGAACTAGGATTAAACACGCACGGCTTAATCTCGCTATCGCAAATATGATCTCAGAGATCAGATCTCTTGTCCAATCTGTCGAAGTAAATATGTACATAGGAACTTAAATAAATCCACATTATTACAAACACTTCCATATCGGTTGGTCGATCGCTCAATACATCTTAAAAATGTGCAATGACATTCCTGTACCACACACCTTAAGGAAAACCTACAATGTCGAAAAGATTATTTTGCACGGCTGGCTCGGAGTTAGTCGATAATATTCAACAGTATGACCAAGCATCGATGTACACTGAATATAGCTTACGGTATACATAATATGGTCGCCCTATGAAAGCAGTAGTGGGGGAGTGTCAATACGGTCGCATGCAGTTTCCCACGGCACAGATGTCCTTATGCGCCCCGAGTGCGCAGGCGCACAGAATTATTAGTAGATACTGATTAATACGTTTCAGTAACCAAGACGAGTAACGGAAGGTGGTGCCAAGGGTTTAATTTGTTTATTAAGCTAACTACAAAGTTACATTTAAAACAAAAACCGTGCATAACTGTTTTATACAGTTTGTCTGCAGGACTTTTAAAACGAGAGTAATTTTACAACATTTACGCGAATCCATACGATAGGCCTCTCTTCGAGTACGCAACCCGTCTCTATCCTGAGCATGTGATATATCATCAGATAATATATATATTTGGTATCCACACTTCTACCGTGTAGGCTCGGACAAGAATATGTCTACGGTCTCCCCCGCCTGTCGTAGACGGCGCTTAAACGGGGTCATCGGGGTCGCAGTGTTCTGGCGGAGGCTGGGGCACTCGCTTAAGAACCCCAGGGAAGGCGGAAACATCTCTTTGCCCTAAAACGAGCCAAATGTGGCGAGGCGCGAGGGGGGCTCCCGTGCGTTCAGCATGAGATCCTGGAGTCCCCTGCATGAGATCGCAGATGGTTCGCAGATTTTCTCCACAGAAAAAAAGGTCACTTACATTTTTAGTCATTCTTTAAACTATGAACTGGTAAACGGCACTGGATATCTGTTTAGCTTGTCGCTTCCGATGCCAATCACATTTCACTTTTCAATGTGTTTCGCGTGCTCGTTTTCACGTGCCCCGAGCTAACGTCTCAGAACGAACTTGCGCCATCTTGAAATATGAAAAAAACCATAGAATTGAGGCCCATCTTAAATAAATTATTGCTATAACATTTTCATTCATTGGGCGCCCTCGTTCAGACTGATCTGTCAGGTCAGGACTGTTCCTCTTGCCGTTTCGGCTGAATTCAGCTAACGCACACCTCCGAGGTCTCAATACACCCGACTGCGCCTGAATAAAAAAACACGTGCTATGCGGCGAATGCGTGCGACCTTGATGCCATGATTTGACTTTTCTTCTAGCTCACAAACATCGGTTTTGTTCGACAGCTTCTGTGCGTAAGCACTACTTCTGCAGGATTGTCATTAAGCTTGGCGAGTCCTGCTATGCGTATGCAAAAAATAGTCGATCAGACATTAGTTATTCTATCGCTATAGCAACACGTGTGGTGTGGCGTGGGAACGCACTATCATTTAGGTCGCCTGCGTATGATAAAGGCTCCCAAGCCTAGGGTCCCGTTACGAAATGAAAACTCCTACACTCGTCGTAAAGTTATTTGAAAATCCGAGTAACGATCGTCGAACATAGAACAATGCATGACAATTAAAATTAGTATCACACGTGAAATACTATACCTACTAGGGCACTCAAGGGATTTTAAGCATCTCATAAAAGAAACTGAATCCATTATTCTTTATTACCCTCAACACTTCACACTGATCGGCACGGGCCACCTCTGGTGGACGAGGGAGTGTAGTACCTACTAACATTGGTCCAAAGTCTCACTAGGTCCTTCGTCGAAAAATATTGTGGTACTTAAATAATTAATTAGATCTTTTTTTGTATGGCGATTGAACCCATCGCAAATTGTGACGTGTATTATTGAAATTGACATATCCAATCAAGTCTAATAATTTATAAATGACATAAATTAAGAATGGAAAAATAATATACTTTAAACATGGATTTAACATAAAATTCCTAAGCCTGTAAAACTAACAGCTGAAGAAACTACAGTGCTCACATATTTAAGTTGTAGGATCTGATAATTAAGATTGTATTGCCGACCTAGTATGATGTTCAAATTAATTTATACAGCTATGAGTTTGGCAAGGAGCCGAGGAGAGTGGCGTTATATTATAAAGAAGGATGGATACGGATGGAATAGATTAATTAAATAAATAAAAATATATGTATACATGTCACATTTTGTCGATATTTGATACCCACTTTTATGCTAAAAGTGGCGCTGGAACATAGTACGTTTCATATGCTTTGCCTACCCCTTTTGGGAATAAAGGCGTGAATGTATGTATGTATACATATTAGATAGAAAGATACAGCAACGAAACCCTTTTCAAACGATGCATTTACCGTGCACATGATTCACAGCGTGTGAGTGATGCAAAAGCGATGCAAATCCTACACCTTATACGGCACTATGCATATGCAAGCGGTTAATTGGCCCTTATATTACGAGAAGAAATAACAAATAGGCATTTAATCGTGGCGTAATTGACAGTGAATCATATGCGAGCAGACTTCAGTTTTACAGAATCTCCAGAGCTATTTAATGTAGACGTAAACCCGTAATGCAAACTGTCAACAGTCAAAACAGATTAAGACAGTTCGTGCGATATGTGGGTCGATCTGAGACATGGATTTCCATTCAAATTTGATGCGCTCTCGTTCTGTCACTTCGCGCGTGTCGCGTGGGCGTGGCGAAATGAACACGCGGAGCACATTGATATCATAATGGAATGCTAAATTAAAACGACAATACTTAACATTAATAACATTAACACTTAAGGCATAGCTGAATGTAACATTTACAACACAACTTAAGTAACATGTACAAATTAGTTAACTCTGTACCATAAAATGATCACACAGACAAACTGTTCCGACAGTTTTGTTGTTAATCATTAAGTTTCTATATTCTGTTTATCTCTCACTTATAATAAATCTCTAAATTAAAAAAAGAATCAGCCAGTATCAAACTAACCATTTTTGTGTCCCCCGATGATTTCAGATTCCCATGAACGGAAAAATATGTAACTTTTTTCATAAGCACATTATTACTCTAGCTTCCGTTTAGGATAGTTTTTATCCGACAACGACGATTAATTAATTTTCGGAAACATTCGACCTCATTAAATGATTAATTTCTTCTACTTGAAATCGTAGCCGCCATATCTGTCAACTGTCAGTGACGTCAAAATGGCGGCCTTGCCATAACTATCGAATATTAATAATTTCGATCCGGTGTTGTGATGATAGACCATCACAAAACGCATATTAAATTCTAAAACGTAAAAAAATAATCGATTCTGATATGGAAATTTATATGCGATAAATTCGTATTGAGGCGTAATTTCAATAAACATATCAACAAATTTAAACAAAATAACGTCTAACGTCAAAAGTCTGACTCTCTTCCTTTTTTTTTAATGGCATGGCGATAGCGCTGATCTTGCGTTCAGCCAAAGTCTATTTGAGTTTCTGCAAGATTTAATCACACGCTGAGTATTTAATTGTCACGATACTGCACGGCTATCACAAGATGGCGCGCGAGCTCTCTCGCACTATATGTCACTTTCTAAGTTATCTGATAAGAGAGAGACGGATAGTTGGAGAAAAATCGAGAGAGCTCACGCGCCGTTTTGTGATAGCGGCGCTGGTTTGTCAGTATTTATATTTATCAGCAATAAACAATATGTATGAAATCAGTATAGAACGGGCCTTTTATAAACATTAATTATGAAGCGCGTCAGTATTAGGCCTGCATCACACTGGCGCGGCCTGGCCGCGGCGGACAATAGTAAACTTGTCCGCCGCTGGCAAATTTAATATTGTCCGCCACCGCAGGCCGCGCCAGTGTGGCTGTGCCTTAAGGCGGCTTCAAGTTGACATTCAGCCAATATAGATACCACAATAGACTCACAGAAATTGGCCAACATACAGGAAAATACTTTTATCATAAAGCCTGCAACACACATTATGTTGGCAAGGGCGGGAACATACACAAGATTTGCCAGAATGTGATAGTGCAATCTGAAACATTGCAATATGAAAAAAATAAACATATTGCTTTAACATTTTTAATAATTTCCTTTATTAGAAAGGGATTCGGACTCGCGTTATATTTGTAGAACTTACCTAGTGGTTAGGTATAGTTTGGAAAATATAAATTGGCCGTCTGTTGTCAAATTAAAAAGAGATATTTTGTTCCACGTAAACACTAACCGGTCAATGGCTACTCGAAAGGATTATCTATTATTAATTCCTTAACACATCTTTACCTGAGAGTCGGAGTGACTCAATAACTCAAGATCATTTCAGTCATCCATCACTTTTTTATAATATAACATAACACAGTGTTAAAAATATGTAGACAACACAATACTATAATATAATAGAAAACATTGAATACTGCAGCGTGTGTCCTACCTGTTAGATCTATTGCCACAGACATCTACTAAACTTTTACCCCATTATTCATAAAACTTAAAATACCTCTGATAAATAACACGTGTTTTGTCCCTTTCTTAATAATTTAAATATCAGAGTGACAGGTTTTAACGTAATTTTAACTAAAATTGGGTTTATTGAAAGTTTTAAATGATAATGGGTTAAAATTAGAACTGCATGTGTCCTATTCCCAAGAGAAGAAATGCGTTAACTCCTACATTAACATGCAAACGAAGTCCTGCGACTTCGTTACTACTACAGACTTCGTACAGCTAGTTAAATAATAAATCAAATAAATGTGAATTTTTAATCAACCCTCTCGCTTACGTATCCTATCGCTTTCCTAAACATACTTAGACAGAAGACGAGCGAAAGTAAGTCAAGATTAGGCACTAAGAAAAAAGTGAGATACAAATACAAGAGTTGGCTATCTCTCGTCCATTTGTGATATGTTTGTACGTTATATTGAGATAAATGCAGACGAGGAAATCCTTAAAAGGTTTACCTGCACCTTACATCCCAACTTCCCCAAATCTACCCCCATTATGTAAGAAACTTTAAATACATAAGCCCGTATATTTTCATGGCCTGTGATTTTCCTACATTGCATTGTAGTGGCGCAGTAGTGGGGGCGTCGGTCGGGAGTGGGGGGTAGAGGGGAGCACCTGCCGTAATATCCTATTTATGAATAATGTTTTATTCTAACAGCGTGCGCAGGAACACGGCAGGGCTGCCTCTAATTTGATTATTGTTATTTCGAGGGCGAAAGTTTCGGTGTCGTCTGGAATCATAAACAGGTGACCGAGGTCATTACTTAGCTATTTAATTTTCCCTGAATTGTATTTAGATAATTTGTGCATGAACGGGAGTGCTATTAGCTTTATCATTGCTTTCTATGTCAATACAACGTATCAGTTGTTCCAAAATACCAGAACTATTTATATTGCCCGAGACAATTTTAGGATTAAATTAATGGGTTCCTTTAGTGTACGTTCTATTAGGATAACTCTATGACGAGGACGACCAAAACTATGGTTAAGTATGGCATATACTTTACGTAAAAAAACACATATGAATGTTATGGTTATTTGCTATCATTAATCAAGCTTATATTGTAAATTGATGTATATAATATCATTACAATATGCAAGGCATTGCGGTGATTAATCCAAAGCCACTGCTTCATTAATGCATTACACACGGCTCAAAGTCGCGGCCTGAATGCATTTGCAAAGGCTAACAACTGCCATACATTCTTAGAATAAAAATCCAATACATTTTCATACTAATCCTAGCGCATAAGTCATTCAAATCTATAAAAATACACATTTATCTTTAAATTTTTAAATAGCCTCGTATAAGCTGTCACATTGCGTTGTTCAGTAGACGTAAAATGGGTTTTATTAAAACAGATAAATTCTATGGCTGACAAATGCCGTGTCATACAACTGACAGCCGTCAACAGTCGTAGCTGGCTGTTTCTCTCACGCATTGGAGACCGTTTGCTGCCGCACAAGTTATTGATAATCGCACGTGTACAACAGTAATCAATAACTGGTGGCGATAGATTATAGAATCGATTATAGTGTTCGCCTTCATTAAAGATGGGAATGAATTAATCTAATTCCGTTCCACTCAGTTAATTAAGCGGGGACATAGTCAAGGTCAAATACATTTAATTTCTGCAAGGCTTAACTTATCCCTCACTGTTATCAAGATATTCAATACTTTAATTTATTTAGTTATGCAGTGTAAAGGGTTCCTATTTCATAAACTGTGACGTCATATTTGCTTTTTAAGTTATGTAATTTTCCAGTTCTATGAACTACAACTTACAAGACGTTCAATACGTGCAATACGTGCATATCATGCGATAATAATATCATTGGAACATTAATATATTTGACACTTACTGAGTGTTAATTCTTAAGGTCCTTTTACAATAACCGTTAGTGATGTAATAAATATATTTGCATAAAAATATAAATACCTTTTTTTTTTGAAACAGCATTTTATGCTCGTTCTTAATATTAATGTAAACTCAAGATAACGTTAATACGTACCTGCTCTATATTTTGTTTGGGTAGGTACTTACTAAATTTCCCAAAAATACCGGTTGACAAACTAGCCTAAACTCCATACAATGCTTTTTCTTTGAATCATCAAAGCGAACAAATGAGTTGCAACAGCAATAAAACTACATAAGTGTTTGGAAGTATTTCCATAAATCCGCATTCCGTGGCAACCCTGCGCTTATTGCTTGCTTTGTTTCGCGTGGCGGGGGGCGGGGGGAGAGGGCGCCGCCCGATTTGTGCGGTAGGGTTGGCGACCAAGTATATATTCATTACTCTCATTTGAATAGTTTTGGCAGACAAATGAAGGCATACCAATGTGGAGATCCTCCTTAGCCACTTATTCTTAAGGCCGTCTTGGCACTCTACTATCTTTCACAGAATTAAATCGTTTGAAGGAAACCGCCTAATAAACTTAGACGTAAAACGCCAATTAAAAGCAAGTTCGGCCCTGCCAGCAGTCATATCTATTTGCTGATGGACCGAAATATGAAGTGGGGATTATAAAAAGAGTGTGTTCGTTAAAATCTGAATTTATGGAAACTTGACAAGTTTCGATGGAATGATAGCTGCCAGCGCCATATTTAACGTTGAGGGGTCGGTAATCGTAAGGTAAAGTGTAATCCGCCCCAAGTCTAATAAAATAAATACAGTGCAAATAAGAAACACGGCAACAAAGCAGGTACAATTAAACGGCGGCCCTGCGGGGACGCGCTCTTTAATTAATGGAATAACTCCAGCCGTGCTCGAGTTTGGTCACCCCCATCCCCTCCACCCCTTCAGATGGAGGTAGGGGGTCGAGGGGGGCTCGTTACTGCACTCTAAACGGCGAGAAATCTTTAAAATATCGCCGTGTCGGGGCACATGTGTTTGTTATAAGTTGAGTGTCGATAGTTGGTGTAGGTGGAAGGTGCTAGTATGATTCATTACCGCCATCAGACTCGTAACTAGTCCCTGGTTTTACTCTAACGTTAAATATCTGCAGAACTGTTAAAAACGTATTACAAACTAAATTGTATGAGGCAAACATGATACTATTCTGGCTCCCACATCTGTTGAAACATATAGGCTCTGCCGTCTTCATCACCTCTCAGGGACAAATTTAAGGAGGCAAACATTCTTACTGTTGCATGCCAATACATTCTTGAGAATATCGTGTATGTGCGGAAAAACCTTCACGAGTTCAAACTCAACAGCGATATCCACGACTTCAACACCAGAAGTAAAAACAAGATCGCAGTGAAGGCCAGTCGTCTCCGCAAGGTTAGCACGTCGTTCGTGGGGAACTGCATACGTTTTTATAATAAAATACCCACCGAAATTGTTAATTTACCGTTCAGTCAATTTAAGTCTCATGTTAAAAGTAATTTGCTAAGCAAGGCGTATTATACTGTCAACGATTTCTTAAACGACAAAAATGCCTTTAAGCCAGTAGTAGGCTAATTCTATTAGGAATATACCTAAATACACATTATAAGTACCTACCTGAAATAATTGTTCCATTTTATGTAAGAAGAGAGCACGTAATGCTGTTTCTCGCCGAGCAAGTCGCTTATTAATCTTTGTTTTTAACACTGTCCGGTGGCTTGAATATGTCATGCTCGCTTAAGAGTCCGTATATAGCCGTTTGCTGAATTCGCTAAACTTTTTGAGGTCATATCTCATTAAATATTCGTTTTCCTAAAGATTTTATTGTGTAATATGAAAGATCATTTCAATTCAAGTTGAATAAGCGGAAAAATTGTTTACATTTAGCTCTCAATTTACCATATTTTGGCTCAGTCCAACCGCTGTTTTCTCAATTTTCGCTCGGAGACGTGTAAAACGACGTGGATTTGAAGAACTATTTGATTTCTAACCGACATGAAACAAATAAAGCCATATTGGAATGATAGTCTTCTTAGGAATAAGCGGAAAACATTTTATAAGTTACATATTAAATAGTTGAGTAAAACCGTATTTCCATCCAACAACTTTTGAGTAAAAACACACGAAGAATCGCCAGTATTTTTGGCCATTTAGCTCATTATTTCAAAAATATGAAGCCATAATAAGAAACTCTAGTTTAAGCGCTATTCGTACAAACAAAAATATATTTATGTGTAGAAGTAAATTTAAGCATAAAAAATATTTGAAATCACACTAAATTTCGTAATAAAACACCGTGCACGGCGCTCGATTCGGCAGTACCGGCTTAGCCGTTGTCCGGGTCGGACCTGTACGTCGTGTAATTGTGGCTATTCACGAAGGCTACCCCTCGACTAAAATATTATTTTGATCTCCGGCTAGACATAGTTGTTACCAACGTCGGGGTCAAACTATACTAGTGAGACATTCGTGAGGCTAATCGAGACAACTTACGAATTGTATAGCTCCCATGTCAATTATTTTACGAGTGATCGTGATACTTGCTGAATTTTTATAAACTTTTATTTAGTTCACCTATCCGTTGTCTGTAATTAAATCTTGCAAGTTAAATTTGATCCACTTCCCGGTTTCCGATTGAGCTGAAATTTTGCATGCGTGTATAAATTGGATGCCAATGTAATATTATTATGACATAAAGCTGATCTGATGATGAAGCTGGAAGGTGGTCATAGGAACTCCGTAATTAAACGACGCAACCCTATCAAGTTTGGGCTCGTTTAATTCGTCTTGACGAGTACTTTGGTATTATATGGTAACCAGGGTCTGATGATGGACCTGGAAGGTAGCCATAGGAACTCCGTAATTAAACGACGCAACCCTATCGAGTTTGGGCTCGATTAATTCGTATTGACGAGTACTTTGGTAACCAGGGTCTGACGATGGAGCTGGAAGGTGGTCATAGGAAGTCCGTAATTAAACGACGCAACCCCATCGAATTTGGGCTCGTTTAATTCGTCTTGACGAGTACTTTGGTACTATATGGTAACCAGGGTCTGATGATGGAGCTGGAAGGTAGCCATAGGAACTCCGTAATTAAACGACGCAACCTCATCGTGTTTGGGCTCGATTAATTCGTCTTGATGAGTACTTTGGTAACCAGGGTCTGATGATGGACCTGGAAGGTAGCCATAGGAACTCCGTAATTAAACGACGCAACCCCATGCCCCATCGAGTTTAGGCTTGATTAATTCGTCTTGACGGGTACTTTGGTAACCAGGGTCTGACGATGGAGCTGGAAGGTGGTCATGGGAACTCCGTAATTAAACGACGCAACCCCATCAAGTTTGGGGTCGTGTAATTCGTCTTGACGAGTACTTTGGTTCTATATGGTAACCAGGGTCTGATAATTGAGCTGGAAGGTAGCCATGGAACTCCGTAATTAAAAGACGCAGCCCCATCGACTTTGGGCTCGTTTGAAATATCTATATGATATGGCGTGAATATGCAACTCCAACAAATATAGGAAAAATTAAAAAATCTAAAAAGTAAAAATTTACTTAAAGGAGAAAAACTTGTTATAAAACAAGCTTTTATTATTTGTTAATTAGTTATTGTTATTAGTTACATCAGTCCACTTTGTGGGTGGTCCAAGGTCCAACGGCCATCACTTTTTCATTTGTAACATTCACAAGTACTTACAAACCACCGACATAATATGCAGGGTTGAACGAATAGCTATTAACCTTACTCAAGTAAAAATAAACTGTGTAAACATTTCTTAATTACCTAGTATTTTATTTGAACACCTACACTAAAACCAAGAAACGAATAAGTCAGGTAAAAACTATTCACCTAGAATTTGATAACCTGGAAACTGAAAAGAAAACTCTAACATTACTGTAATACAGTCTACAACTCACAGAGCCACTAGTAAATAATATAAATAACCTAAGTTTTAAGATGAATACAGATAAATAATAATAAATATTGGGGACAATCTTACACAAATCGACCTAATCCCAAACTGAGTACCTAAAGCTTTTACTATGGGTACTAAACGACTATATACATACTTATATAGATAAATAAATACTCAAATAGATAAAAAACCAATATCCATGACTCAGGGAGAAATAAATGCGCATACCGAGACTCGAACCCAGAACCTCCAGCTTCGTAGGCAGGGTCACTACCAACTAGGCTAAAGCGGTCGTCAAACAAGTACTTAAATAAATTCTGTATTGGTACTAATTACATACATACATTTATAATGAACGATACTGTTCTAAGTTACCTGATATTTTATTTAAATACATATACATAAAAATATTAAGAAACGAAAAGTCAGATAAAACGGTTAAAGTATCAAAACTTTTCTACGCCGACCTAGCAGCCTCGCTCGACCCCCACCACGACACCTGCGCTGGCGCGCTCGGGAGACGGGTAATATACCTACAATCGAACTTTTGCCGGGCCGACACGGACTTACGGTGGCGTCGTTGATCGGGTCGCCACCTTCCCTAACATATGGTTGAGGGAGGCGATGGCTGAGATATGCGTCATACTCGTGATCGGGTGCTGTTTGTGGAGTCCGGACTGTTCATACTTGCAAGGGCATAGTACCTAACTTCTTAAATACTAGTGTTATTGTATTATTATCGTATTGACGAGAGACATCATTCCGATCTTGACACGTTTTATTGTTATTGACCATGTACATCACTGACAATATTACATTAATATTCCTTTTTTATTGTTTTGTTTTGACGCTTAGAGACCGTATACATCTCTATGAGCATTGAATAATTATTAATTGTATTTGGACGCTCGGAGACCTTATACATCTCTGGAATACTGAATTAATATCATTAACTTTCTGTTAAGGGGCTCCCATACGCCAATGACCTTCGATCTGAATCCCTTAGTTTTCTTATGTTTTTTTTAGCTTACTATATTAACAACAACGGCTTTAAGCAATATAGTATCCCATATTTACTTCAAAGTTCATCGTTTTCGAGATATTTGGCATCAAAGTTGAACCATTTTAGGCCAAAAAAACCGTTTTCTGGCCATAACTTTTGTGTTAATTGGTTTATAATGAAAACCCTAGACCAGTTTTTAGAGACGTCACAGATGAACCCAAATATGTAGATTTCGTATATGTTAGATCTTTCACGTCAATAGAGATACGAAATTAGTGTTTTTTTAGACAATCTTTAAAAAAATCATACAACATTAAGTATTCATATGTTTCAAAATCCGGTAGACCAAAATGGAGATAAAAGATTGAAGAACCGATAACCGTTTGATTCATATTTCTGTCTGTAGTGCAAAAGAAGGAGATACGATTCAAAACTTGTCAAAAATCGATGGAAACCTCGGGTAGCCCCTTAATGCACAGACCTTATTCTAATCGAATGTAATGGTCATATTTTGTTTTGTTTTCCTTATCTTTGTGACACTTAGTGTGTTGTTATATCAGTCCTTAATGTGCAAATTTCAAATTATTATTGTGTTAGATTATTATTCTTTTATTGTAAGACTATTATTTTTATTGTAAATTACCGTTTGACATGTAAAAGTGCCCTTGTGGCCTATTTGCAGAATAAATAATTTGTATTTGTATTTGAAGGTTTATTGCGTTACTTTTCAACCGAGCGTAAGGGCATATCAATTGTCATTCTCATCTTCAGAAAAACGGCAGTTTATATGCGTGCCAACTAGCGTTCGAAAAGATACGCGGTTATTCGACAGGTAAGTCAATTTTGTACCGAGCTGGCGGGTTTCAAGAGCGTTAGTAATGAGATGAGGTTTTAAACAGTGGGTCCTCTTGCAACCACCAAGGAGAATGTTTTCAGAACTTGGGGACAACGGATAATTGTTTTTACTTTGCAATCACAATCTTGAAAAGGAAAACTGAGCCTCAAACACTTCAACAACTTCATATTCAAGTCAAACTATAGGTAGGTACAGTATAAGTCCGATATGATGTCACCTGAATGAATTAAGTCTTTTTATAATGGGATTAATTACTTAGATAACGCAATGACCATGGCACGGTTTACAAAACAAGGAAATAATCCAACGTCTGAGAATGGCACGCCTGGCAATTTGCCTATAAAATAACTAAAATAAGGTTTATTTGGACAAGGTAGATTTTGCGCTTGACAATGAGAAACAGAACGAATTTTGTCTTGTGTAGTTTTCCGTCTTCATCATCAGATTAGCTATGTTACAAACACTTTGTCACCGAATTCACACATAAGCATGCCAAATTGATGCTCAATCGTATACCGGCAAATTGCTGCAAAATGGATGCAATTTTATAAGTTTTAGTAGTATTTAGTTGCAAACTATCTAACAGTGCTAGTTCATATTATGCTTATAAACACGCATATTTGACCTTCTAGTGCCTACTAGGTACTCGTAACTTACGAAATATACACTTGCACTCTAAGCACTCGCTCACGTGACACGTCACGAGCAAGCGCGTGCAACCAATTCGTTTACCACGTTCGAGAACACAGGCACGGTATTCGTTTAAAAATAGTTCACGCTGCATGAATTATCAATACCCAACCCAGACACAACGAAAGCTAAATGTTGTATACCAATGCTCTGTCTGTTTAATTGCAATTATTTACACTATCTGACACACCAAGTTAGTTAAAGGTTTAATATAGCTTTTGATATTAAACTTCATGTAGTGATTTCATTAATTACTGTAGAAGAACTGGTAGGTACTAGGAGTGAAACTAGGATTTGCCCTAATGTAGCCCAGAAATCAAACGCTTAGTAAAAACGTTTCAGATAAAACAATCAACTAAAACTCTTATTGTGGACTTGTTGTAAAGTAATTCATGATCCTCCATTTAAGTCCAGTTGGGTTTCAATTAATATTTTCTAATGCGATCATCACTACGTATGAACTGTAGAAACTAGAATACCTATGTATAAATACTTTTAGGTTTGATTTTGATATTACAATTTTCCCCTCAGTTAAGAATTGTCAGTAGGTACCTAAGTACCATTGTATAGTTTGTAACAAAAAAATCGTCTGTTTCAGGTAACTCTCGGAGGCTCGTGAACTTTGGTGTTGCTGCTCTCAGAATGTGCCAGTTCATTGTTGATAGCCGCCATGGAATTGAACTAGCTGAAAAAATACAGTTAAAAAACGTATTTTAAGACAAAACACAACTACATTCTATACAAGTGAAAGCAAAATATTTTTCTAAAAACCGGACTGATTTTTTAAATATTAAAGCCTATGTAACTCCTACGATTAAGAGGAATCCAACGACACCTCATACGTCGAGATCCGTCAAATGGTTTAGGATGTAGGGCGTGCCAAAGAATACATAGTCACATATATACATACATACTCTCGAAAAATATAACCCTCCTCTCCTTCGGCAGTCGGGTAAAAATTAAGTAAGAAGAAATCCTTTGGTTCCTTTTGGTAGACTATTTAAATTTTGTACCCATGCAGCTTCGAAATGGGGAAAAAACCAACATCCAAGTGGAAGCTCCAGATAATTTCGTAACACTTTTACACTGAAGAGCAATAAAAACGCGTACCTGAATAGCTATCATTATTTACATAGGTGTAGGTTAACTGATAAAGCACGCATGGCTCGCATTATTTCCACCCCGGGCACATCTATAATACCTATTCTAAAATTATGGACCTCCATCTTTGTCGCGTAAAAATAGCTCCCGTTCTGCACCTTACATTATTATGATTTAGTGCAGTTGCAGCACTGCAGCCGCCCCGCCCGCGACTGACCCAGGGGGTCAGTAGGGGGTGGGGGTGGAAGTCAGCGAGTAATAAAGCCGGCCATATTTCACACTTAGCCCGTAATGAGCGCGCGCCCAAATAATTGGATCACGTACATAACTCATTATTACCTCGCACCTCACTTCGCCGTGCGAATGTATCATTACTCCCCCCCTCCTCCCGGCCTCCTCCTCCAAGCAGCTACCATTAGCTGCGTTTCGGCGGCATGCCACTTGGAGGTTTAAACTTTAGCGGCAACTTAGATACCTATTGAATAGGTTTAATATGTGGTTCTAAACTTAAATAACATAACTTCCAGCACGTCTTTACCAGTTTGCGTTGCGAAGTGCTAAAGTCATTGTCGCACGTCGCAGTTATTGTCAGTACCTACCACGTACCTATATTAGCGTACCTATAAACGAGATGTAGTTACATTGCCAGGTTATCCATATGAATATTATAAATTTATAAATGGGAAAGTGTAAGTGTGTGTGTTTATTTGTTTGTCCGTCTTTCATCACAAATCACGTCAATTTGTCGCTCCGTTTTGCCGTGATTTTTTAAGATAATGACCCTAAGGGCGTGTATGGAGTTGCGATATACGAGTTCTACGCGGACGGAGTCGCGGGCAGAAGCTATAATCGTGCATGTTACAGTTCCTATAATTATGCCTGAACCGCGTTAGCATATTATGTAGTCAACTGGAATGCTGTTAACAGCATTTTGAAGAGCCCAGTCAACATTGCACCGACGTACCTGTTACGCGACAACCTAGCCGTGTCGATGTTCGTTCAGTCGTGAAGTCTTCGAAACTACCGTTTAATAGCTTCCATACATGTCAATATGCATATTAGAAAATCAATCACCATGACGTAGGTTACTAAAGTAGGTAAATGCCCCACTTAGTGCTTGACACTGACCCAATACTCGACACTTCCTATCTCAATGCATCGTACCAATAAATGTGAGCCACAACGTGTCAATAATTGGAATAATGGGAAACCATGGGAAAAAATTATAATGTCATTAAATTCTTTGAAACGTTTTTTTTTCCTATAACATACCTATACCTATTTATGTTACCTGTCTAATTAGCGTACAAGTGTAATCATTCATTTAATCTAGCAAAAGTAATCGCGCCTATATATTTATCAAAGTGTAATTAATAGCAAATAGTTGCAGATTTCTAGTATCAGGAATGGGCACCTCATCGCGCTAGCCGCTATCCCACGCAGTGTTATTCAACTTTAGCATTTTGCGGCGCGCGCGCCCCCTTTCCCCGCTGCATATGCATGGAAGAAAGTTCTCGCGGTCGACTACTGGGCTACTAAGTAATTGAGCTTTTTTGCGCTAGGGATGCCCTATATGTTACAGCATTTTCTTCGATAAAAAGTTGATTTACCTAATATGTACAGGTGATCAAGCTTAATAATACACACTTATTTGGTGCAAAGTCTTCTATTTATACTTAACTTAATTGATTGATGGAATTTTACGTGTGGGTCTACACGTGTATAAAACAAAACTCGTCTCCTGTGGTCAGTAGTTAAAATCTTACGTGCATAAATTATGTTTTTATCGCATTATAATACCTATATATAAGAAGAGACGTCGTTTATGCGGATTAGTCTAACCAAAAAGGCTTTGTAAGCCCTTAACTTTGACAATGTTCTTAGGAAAGTAGCGAAAGTAGCCAACCTAATGACATCATGGACGATGTCTAGGAGAGTGACTAATGACTCTCCTAGACATTGCACATTTATAAACCAGGGTCAGAAATATGTCACTTAACTGTGTACTATTCCATTACATGGTATCTATTACATCAACACATTAACAAAGATAAAGTTCATATCAAAGGGAAGTATTTTACAGATGCCAATAAGTAACCGAGTGAAAGTAAGGGATGAGAAGTCAATCAATGATTAAAAAGAAACGGATACGAAATAAATCCACTTTTAAGTACCTATTCGCTTATCTGTTGCATTTATGCATGGATCAAATTGTCATAATGTAAACGCTTTCTATTATCTTTTCAGCGCCTCTTGCGTGTTAGCGCATGCCATTTGCTCATCATTTATATGAATTGGAGTTAAGTGGATGCATTGCAGAGTTATGTGATTCAAAAAAGTGAAACTGCTAGCTTGACGGTCTGCTACTGTGTCATAAACAAAAATAATTAATTGCCGGAGATTCCTACATACATGTATACTGATAATTCTGAAATGCATCCCCTCACCTACATATACTCGTATATGTTGTCTATATAGTTTAACTGTTTAAGTCAAAGTACCTACATATTTTCTCAATAGAAAGAATTTCAAAGTTCAGACTTTTTTTTACGTCAGCCAATTCAGACAATACTTTACCTACTAGCCATTTGGACGCCATTCTTACACATACAAAATTTACACCTAAAAGCCAAGTATTTTTGCATAAGTCGAGTGTGAATATGAACCTGAATGAAAATATGAAGCACGAAAATGTGTTTGAAATGTGTTCTATAGGCACCGTACGCACGACAACACGCAACGCTTTAAGGTGTTGTTGGCATCCAAAAGGGACGACGAAATTGAGTAAAAATTACTTCATTTATCCATTCATAGAAGGACATAGGTCGGTATGCATAAAACTTTACAGAAACGCTGCACGCTGGTAGAATTTTGACTTGTAAAAGTACCATTGCAGCCTACTTGCAGAATAAAATTCATATAATATATCTAATTTATTTATTTATTTCATTTCTTATCAAATTTTGATATGTGTTCTTTATCTTCTGCGCGGAACACATTAACGTGTTACAAGGGGACCTTTGTCTTCCATTAAAACCTATTTTATTACGTCACTATGCGAATATCCCGGTAAACCAAAATATGATAACTTGGTTTCCTTGTTGCAAATCCGTCAATCGTTCGTGAGCGAGAATTATTCAGCGCCGATTAGTGTATTTAATTCGATTTCAACACGGCTATTTATCATTTATTTCAATCAGACCAGAAAGGCCCATCTTACATATACCTTAAAACATATAGATCAATATTTATTTAAAAAAACTACAATAACACCCTACTACTGTTGCGCAATTTCGTGGTGTCAGGTAACCAAACAGGGAAACCTCGGAACTTGACTCCTTTCTGCTTTAATTCTTCCTTAGTCTTAACTTATTTATAGAATGTAACAAGATTATTCTACTAAAACTTCCATACAAAGATAAATTAAATATCAAAGTGATAGACAAAGATAAATGAAATTCTAAGGCATTCAAAAGTTTATGAATAAGAGCAGAACGTTGCATATATGAGTAGGTATAACGCGGTTTTCCGTAGTCGACTAGGAACCCTTATCGTTTCGCTTTGTCTGTCCGTCCGTCCGCGGATAATCTCAGTAACCGTTAGCACTAGAAAGCTGAAATTTGGTACTAATATGTATATTAATCACGCCGACAAAGTAGTAAAATAAAAAGTTTTTTTTTTTATTAGGGTACCTCCCCTATACGTAATGTGGGGAGTGTTTTTTTTTTCAATTCAACCCTAGCATGTGATATATTGTTGGATAGGTATTTAAAAATAAATAGGGGTTTGCTATAATCATTTTTTGATAATGTTTATGTTTTCGGAGATAATCGCTCCAGAAGTAAAAAAAATGTGTCCCCCCCCTCTAACTTTTGAACCATAAGTTTTAAAAATATGAAAAAAAAAACGTAAGTAGAACTTTATAAAAACTTTCTAGGAAAATTATTTTGAACTTAATAGGTTGAATAGTTTTTGAAAAAAAAAAGAATCTGAACTAAGTTTGTAATTTAACCGTATAAGCAGGTGTTTATTGTACCTGTAATTTCTACAAAATCACAATGCAATGACGTGCTTTGAATAAAGTAAAAACGGTGAAAATCGGTTCACGCAATAAAGAATTATCCCATAAAAATCATCTTCCATACTTTAAGCTCGCACGCACTTAATTTGCCGATAGATGTCGTTGTACGCGGAACGCTCACATTGTACATGGCGCTGTTAAGATTTTTCCTGATTTAATGGGGTCGGAGCAGGTGCGCCCACACATTAGGTCGAAAATTTGTCGTGCCCGAATTGTCTTAGTTGTCTTTGGTCGTTCGTTGTCTAATAATAAAATTGTTCGCTAAGTATTGCTTGTATTGTTCGCTAAGTATTGCTTGTTTAACGCTTAAGTGGGGACACTTACTCTGGCGGACGCAAAACTACAGAACCCTACACTGACACTGAGCGTGGCCCGATATGCTCTTGGCCAGTTTTTACTGATAGATAAATCAGCAACCTTTAAAAAATCGCTGTTAGTATGAAGTTTGTTGGAAAATAATACAGACTAGCAACTAGTCATGCGCAAAATGTGTCACTAAAAAGAAAAGATTGATATGCATCTTTCGCTCGCTTTTAGTTCACTAGTTCAATTTAGTTCAGTAGCTCTAGAGGTGCATCCTACATCAGTTGATATAGATAGATGGATTAGATTGAGTATATCATATCAGTCGTACGCGTATCTTTCAATGAACTATTGAGTTACTTGCCGTATTCAAAATTAAAATAACATTAAATCACTCATGTCATCGAATCGAATCATATTCAATGATCAATAGGCAGAATTAACTACCAATTTTCTAAATGATATACTGAAGTATTGAAGTATATGAATCCGAACTGAACTAGTGAACGAAAGAGTGACACCTCTAAGTGAAGTACTTCATTTGAATCACTCATTCGCGAACTACTCATGTCTACTAGTAACGTCACAGTTACTTTTGGTTAAAGTGGTTAAATATTTGCGTAAGTTTTGTTAGTTGGTAACATATTTATTTTACGGTTTTAAATTTAATTTGCTTGCCCTATAGAACACACCACAGATAGGTAGGCAAGGTTGTTCTAAGCACAACAAGCTGAATTGACCATTTTACTATTGCCATTTAACTGGACATTAAGTATAATGGGTTATATTTATTAACCTGTAGGTACCTACCAAATAACATTATGAAGACTGTCATAGTAAATTATGTCCTTAAAAATATTTCACACCTACAGACCTCTCGACCGTAAAGCTGGCTGGTGACATAATGGATTCTGAAAAATTTAAATTCTGGAGATTTGAACGTTAATCCCATTCTAGACCATACACCTAAGATCCATTTTTCTTGGAATTCATATATGTATATTTGTATGATGGAGGTTCTAGAAGAAGAGGATAAATATTGTATTTGTTTACCTTACAAGTATGCATATCATCATTAGTGTTTTAAGATTGTCACCGAATGTTATCGATATCGACACCGTTGGGTTCGCATGCCCGCATTTGTTTTTCTTTGCATAGTCGGACACGAATTCGCGGCGCACCGCGCTGCGGGGCGCGACTCTGTTAATCGTGTTATCGTGTTATAAGCTGTACCTAGGTACCTTGGTAATTATGTAATTAATTATTTTATTCGCAAGAAAAATCTAGTTATAAGTCTACATGCAACCATTTAACAGCATAGATAACTTGCAACTAATCATTATGTTTGTTTTGAATTTTCTTAGGTGAGTTGAGAACCAAATTCTTGGCCAGTAGTTAGCTTGGTTAGCAGAGCCCGGATTTTTCACGGCAAAACAAATCACTATCGTAATCTAGCCAGTGACAGAAACATTATTTTATCGATATCGAATATATGTATAAAAATAAAAGGCTGATATATTTTTACATTATTGACAATTTACAATGTCCAAAATAACCTTTTTATATTCATTAATAAAAAACTAGAAGTGTATTTCTCTTCCGAAAATGCCATAAGGTATTTGAGCCAACTAAAAAGTCGCGATAATGACTATACCACATCATTGAAAATAACAGACAATACAGTCAATAATAGACACTTATTACTCCATAAGACTTTAAATGTCATTTCATTACGTATAAAACATAAATTGCGTCTAGATACTATTTATTTATTTTTCATCACACTTGCTCGTAATGGCGTTATTACTTGCGAGCGTACAGAGCAGTTATAGCCGTTTTACCTCCCACGGGCTGTTAAGTTTAGTTTTAAAATATAGAACCCACTCATACTTCACTTCGGACTGAGGATGTTTCCAATCAGCCAAGGTGTATTTCATATCTTCAAAAGTTTGCTACAACTAACTTTTAATGTGTATAAAACCTATCTTTATATTAAATTTGACTGCAATTTAATGTTTAGTATTTATTACAAATGTATTTTTCATCACACTTGCTCGTATAATGTTTTTAAGTATTTTCAAATCGTGGCTGTATACCGAAGGTTCTTTGCCATACGCGCCTCACGTCAAATTCAACAAAATGGACGACTGACATGTTGCAGTTTTTATTACGATTTTTATTAATTTCATCTAAAATGTATTTATTTCCTCGCAAATGTGATGAAAAACATTGTGTATAACACGGGCGTAAGAATATTGCAAACTCGAGTCATCAAAAGCCCTCCGCCTTCGGCGTCGGGCTTCTGATAGACTCTTGTTCGCAATATTCCACTTACGCCCCTCGTTAAACAATGTACTAATAACGCTTTGAAAACACGTCGGTGTTTGATATACGTATAATACCTTAATATTACAGTTATGAATAAAAGTGAAAATGAGAAATGTGCAAGATCGGATCAAAACGTGGATAGAGAATCACCCTTAATTAGTCTATAATACAAACTTCACGTAATGTTTTTATTAAATATTTATTTTATTCGGTGACGTTTTTTCTTCTACCACACAATTATCGATATCGATAAAATAATGTTTCTACCACTGGCTAGATTACGATAGTGTTTTGTTTTGCCGTGAAAAATCCGGGCTCTGTTGGTTAGTATAGACAGTTTTTTTTAATTATAATTTATCTTATTAATTAAGACAAAAACAATGTAATACATGTTATCGATACAAATACAATGTCCATCTAGGCAAAACCTTGGAGAGGTTTGTGTGCCGATGAGGGAGTCCTTAATGTATAGATAAATTAAAAAGTGAGTACGTATTTTAAGTAGGTAGATACAACTTAGTTTATAGTTTAGTGCATCTCCAATATTTGTTTTGTACATGTTCAGGTAATTGATTTACTATTTTAGGCAGTAAGTATGAGTATTTTCGAGCACTGTGTAATGTTATTATATTTAGGTAAACAAAATTGGCTTTGGGACCCAAAACCCACCCATACAAACACATATAAACTGAAAAAGTTAACCATTTCGTATAATATTATGGTAAATGTTTGTGTCACAACGGAAAACTAAAGTTTTATTTTATTTTATTGAGTGTAAGTTAAGCTGGCCAAGAATTTGATCGTTACCCATGTACCTGCGCAACTGGTTACTGATTTACATTTTCAGGGTTGTAATCGCTGCTACATCGGTCAATAATGTTTTAACCCGAACAACGCTCATTATGTTGCAAATCGGTCATGTAACATTTATGTTCTTACTTGAGCCATGAAATGTTTTACTAAAGCGAACCTATAATACATGGACCTACCTATTCAGTGAAGTACAGTTGCAAAGCGATCTGCCCGGACCGTCGCATCGTTTCATTATATCATGCTTACTCCCGTAGATATCACCATATTTCATCATGACCGCTTAAATCCAAGGAGTACCTACCATTTTCTTATACACATGCACTGGTGACTGAGGCTTCATCCAGAAAACAGAGATGTAAGTCTACATATCTCTGATCAGATCCAATTTGAGTAAGTATTTAGTTGCACTTTAACTGATTCCCTTGTTTCCATAAAAGATATGCACAGTAATGTGTAACACCAGTGTATCGGCTGACTAGTTAAATGGCTGTTTGTATATGCACGACACGAATACTTAGCATCGATTAGCCGTTATTAGATTACGAATCGCGCGATCGGTCCTACTGCGCGAGGTGTCATGCGTTTAGCGTGGAGCTCATTATTAAGGAACCTACTTACCTATTCACGGTTCACCAAATATCAGATTTCATAACTTAAATAAACGTTTAATTACCCACGTTAATATTCAGTAACCCAGTCCAGTATTCAGTTAAGGCCGCTCATAGAGCCAGATATGCGAAAATACCCCAAGAATTATTCTATTTTTCTACGAAACGATGATGTTTCTAGATCTGTGAAAAATATATATCATTCTTGATTATATTATCTTCAATAGCACAGCTTTCGATATTCGATTCGTAACACTTCGCTCGATACAATTCTTTCCCAAAGTAACCTCCAATTTGAAAGTTTATTTCAACTTTACTTGTTTATTTACAACGTGACACTATGAAACAAAACAAGGAACAAAATCAGTCATGATCAAAATAATAATTTGACAGCTTCCGAATTTCAATAATTTGAGGCAATATTTTTATAATACATAAACATCGTAAAATTCAATCGTATAAAGATATCGACTTACGGCCTCCAATGTCTTTCTCCGTCACTCTTTCGAAATGTGACAGTGATCGCTGAGCGGTCGTGCCAGACGGACCTGTACTACTTTTTCGCAAAAAAATGTAATTTAAGATATTTATTAGATTCCAAAAAGCAATGGTTCTAAGGTAAGTAAAAATTTATGTTTACTAAACAGTGAAAAGAGTATTTGGTTAGCTTCATAATTACTAAGCTTAAACATTACAATCCTCAATACGCATATACTTTTGAATTTCACCTGCCCAAGGTAAGCATTGGCAGCGCAATGGTTTCAGCGATAGGAATAAAGGCGACCTTCAATTGTGCCGAGAGTTCGAATCTCAGCGAGTTTATACTTTTTGTATTTTTTATTCTTCGGACTACATCGAGTGAGTATAATTATTTGATTTATATGCTCTTTTACCCCTACCTACGTAAAACAATACAATTTATCTTTATTTAGGTACAGACTGCAAATGGAATCTCCGATTTTATCGACCGCTGACACTTAAAGTAGGTAACGAATAAGTTCAAATAGACTTTATTTATCTTTATAAATATAAAAATTCCTGCCTATGTCGCGCGTAACTTCGTGCGTTGTGATAAATATATATACCTCCCTACCCATAGCGGCGGCGCGCCGTACGAAGCTTGGTTAGATACCTAAATGATTTTCCATCGGCGCGGATGCTTATTTCTTTATGTTTCGAACTTCGAATTGATCTTCTCAAATATTTGGGCATGTTTTGTACTTATTTTCTTAAATTGCTACAAGTACACCTACTTAGTAAATGATTGCCGAAACGAAATAAAATGTCATCAATGATATCATACGAGATACCTACCTACATTATAAGGAATAAAGGCCCCTCATCAGTCATTTCATATTGACCAAGATTATTGAAGAGGTAAATGTACACTGATAAAATGCAATAGGGTTGCCTGTGTAAGTCCCGGAAATTAAATCCCGGGCCTTACCTTATATCCATACTATCGTCATTTTTTATAAACTGATAGGTAGTTTATATATTATTATACCCTACACAAAAGTGAAGGATTTCCTTTTCTTGAGAGTGTTGACTAATTTTCTATTTTAACAATAAAATAAAACTGATCCCAACTGAAAAGACAACCCAGTGTCAATAATCCCTTAGGTACTTGTAGTACATTTTCGTCATTTTAAGGATATTACTACTACTTATAACAGTATTAAGGGATCACCTAGAGAAATTCGGCATTTCTTTTTATGAAGATATTGTCAGTTGGCTAGCACCATCAAAATGAAAAAGATGGGTCATGGGGACATTACTTTAATTAGAAAGGAAATTCTGTTGATTATTGAACATATGTGATGGGGCCTACGCCTACCCTATATGAAAAACTACTGAAGGGATTGAAAGACGGGGCCTGTGTCTCGAAATTCCAGTCCCAATAAAAAAAAACTTTTGGAAAGTACAATATATTCTTCTTCTTCGTGTCGAGGTTCCTCAAATAAGAGTGCCCAGCGGTGTGGACAGCTCTGCCAGTCGCGTCTCTCAGGTCGTGTTCCAAGCAGGAGTGTGGGCATGTGGGGCACGCCATCAGGTGCACCATGGTTTGCGCCGTTGATTGGCCACGATGCAGTCCCCATCTGGCCATGTCTTCCTTATAGCGGCCTACATGCGATCTGAGCCTATTTAGCGCCCTCCAGATGGGCCATGGCTCCTTGTGGCCGGGTGGCAGTTGTTCCGAAGCTAGCACGTAGACGTCGGGCGGTGGGCATCGAGTCCGCCATAACAGGCAGCGAGCATCTGAGAGGTCGCTTTGCAGGGGGCTAGTGTTCCGCATGAAACTCCTGCGGCTCTTGAGACGGGCAGATGGCGGATTATAACCGCACAGTGGTCGCCTGTCAGTCTCCTGTTTCCCCTTTTCCACGGCACTTGCCTACTCTCTACGGATTTCAGGGGGGGGGGGAGGGCGATTCCCTCGAGTGGGTACAGCTTGTTGAGTGGAGTAGGCTTGAGGCATCCGGTGATGGTGCGGCAGGTATCATCATAACAATATATTGCATGGACGAATTCATGAAGCCGTAAGGCTGAGAAGTCATGCAGTGCTATTAATTTGTATGATTTTATTTTTTATTATCAATTATGACGATCATAGTAATAATTCCTATAGATTTACCTCTTAGCGTTATTCCCGGTAATGCCCCTGTAGGAGCACGGGGTCCGCTTTGACACCTAATCCCAAGATTTGGCATAGGCACTAGTTTTTACGCAAGCGACTGCCATCTGACCTTCCAACCAGGAGGAAAACTAGACCTTATTGGGATTAGACCGGTTTCCTCACGATGTTTTCCTTCACCGAAAAGCTAACGGTAACCGGAACCGCCGAAACACGACACCCTTCGGCCAGAAGTCAGCGCTCGCGATGGTCTCCTGCAGCGGCCGCGGCACGCGCACCACAAACGAGGTGAAATGCACGTAGTGGCGCAAATGCAGCTGGAAAACCCCCAGCGAGTAGCCAGTCTTCTGGTAAATATACTCCACCATGTCATCAGCCGTGGCGGAGTAATGCAGGCGCGAAGAGTACAAGGTGTGGCAACCCGCTGACCAGAACCAACTGGCTCTGCTGTAGGTACCCTCAGAACATAAAATACTAAATTTCCTATATCTGTGGCTGTACCACACTGAGTCTTTCGCGGCTTGCGCTTTCTTGACTTGAAAAATAAATAGTACTTATAATTTCATTCGCTGTAACAACATTTGATATTTTTTCAAGGTATATAAAAAATAAATATAAATTAAAATCACTCATCATCAAATCCCGGGATTTATTATTTGTTGTTAGGTTAAAACATGGGCAGGGCAAGCAAGGATAGGACATTTCTCAATCCCGGGATTGATTTCCGATATTGATTGCCAATCCCGGGATATCGATATTAATGTGCATTTATGCTTAAAAAGCCTTTGACAAATTATGTTGAATTATTAACAGAATCTCCTTTATAACAAAACTAAATTAAATAATACGGGATATAAAGAACTCATATTTATCAAAACATACATATCAACATATCAAAACTCAATATTTACCTGATATTACACTTCGTTGGAAGGGAAATAAGTAGAATGTAATTAACTGTGTTATTTGAACCGGCAAATAGACAGACAACAAAGTGATCCTACGATCCTTAGGAACCGTAAAAAATACTAGATTTTATTGATGCCCACTGATGAACTTTTTATAAATATCGTCGATATACCAGCAGAGGTTACCTATAGTTTTTATATCATTATTAGGTGTACCTAATAATGATATTATATAAAACTTGCCGATTTGTTTAAATGAAAACTGTACCAACTTATAGAAGTTTCATTTTTGATATTATTTACCCTTTAAAAACTTTAATGTTCTTGAAATAAGAGTTGTTTTCAATAAAATAATATAATTATATAATTTTATACACTTGGTTTTATTTTATTATTCCAATTTAACTTTAACGCCATCTATAACAACCACTATGCTTTTTTTCGCTCTTTAGTACTACGTTTTACAAATCAGTGTCCTGTTAGTTCATTAAGTCGTCACTTCTTACGTGGCGCTGTTGTATCGTCACTGTGTCGAGGGGCGGGACGGGTGGCGTGTGGAGGGGCTCGATTTTAGATTTCATTTGGGTAGTGTAACAGCCTTAATACCAGATGGTTTGCATTGATAGATAGTAGGTATAGTTTGCTAGTTAATATCAAGTGAAGCCGGATATAATTACAGACTAAGTACCCTCCTAGCGTTATTCCCGGTTGTGCCCTTAAGGACCCCGGGGTCCGCATTGGCACCTTATTTCTCTTTGTCTTCCTAGAAGTAATTTATATCTTCTTTCACAGTTCGTAAATACCTACCCTCCTCTAAAAACATTCATCAGTAGATACTTACGCGATGTTGAATTCTTAACTACGCAATTAAAGGTAGGTATAGGGAATTCAGGTCAGTCTGGTTACGGAATGATGCTTCCTTCACCGGATAGGTGTATTTCAACTGTCATTTCTACAAAAACGTACGATATCCTCGATCAGTCTCATTGTCGATTCCTACAATGTAACTGACCTCAGGAAAAAAAAATGTAATAAACAGTTAGGGTCTAAAAATAGAAGGTAAACACGTGAAAGTGCTGTGATCCTTGCGCGCAAAAACGCCCTGTGTCCGCGCTTGACATTTGAACAGGTGTTCCCTTGTTTAGGGAAACTGCACCTTATTGCTAAGGATTAAAAGTATTTGGCTAGACGTGTCAAATAGTTGGAAATGGCTGTCGGATAGACGAGCGCGATACGGCTCTTTGTTCGGTAGCGAAGGTGTCACAATAAAATAGTACACATAAAAAACAAGTTTTAAAAATTGCGACTCGTAACGACCTGCGTTGAATAGGCATTATAAAATTTATTATGCCTTTGATACCTCACGCGATGCCTATGAAATATGTCAATGTAGTAGTAGAAGTAATTTACTCCACATAGTGACACTATTTTGCGCAGTCGTGAAAAAATGGTGACCTTTCAGGTTTCGTGCGTCCCGCCCGTCAGCGTGCGCGTGCGCAGCGCTTGGCGCACTTTATTACGCAAAGATATTTATCGTTATGCGAAGATGATGCCACGGAAAACTCGAGGTATTCAAGTGCATGTCGTTTTTGTATAATAATATATGGCTAAACTCAGGCCACCTTTCCTCCAATCCTTTATCTGTCTTTGTACCTACTGCTGAGCCAAAAGGCACCCTCCCATGTTTACTCCGATCTCGATCCAGCGCTAGCTAGCTAGGTGTCTAGCCATACATCAAGAAGGAGCAGAGTTCGTCCCGCTGTAGGAAACGGCCTTTTTTATACTATGACGGCTGCAAAAAAGCGTACAGCCTGCCTGACGGTGAGCAGGCACCGTACCCCATGAACGTTTGCTACTCCAGAAGAATCGTATCTAAACCAGGTGCGGGACACTCCGCGATTTACGTTCAACGCTACAAATACATGCCTGTGCTCCAACGTTGGGGAACCGGCATGTACTTGTAGCGATGAACGTCGACATTGTCGTTGACGACGCCAGCCCGGCTAGCACACTAATCGGCCATATATTTACGTTCGGACGTATAACTTTACGATTATGCCCATTTTTACGTTACTTAGCTAACATGCTAATCTCGCAACATATATTTATGCCATAGCGTAATATATAGGTATGTAGCAAAAAGAAGTGTAGTGTTGCCAATATACACAACTGAATTTCTACCCAATTATTACATTCTTTTCATTCTTTCAATCGCAGTCTATGGTTACAGACCCTATATAATACTACTTAATTAAAGAGTAATAATAAGCACGGCCCTGCTACTAAATAGTTGTACTCTTGTATTAAGCTGTATTATGATCGTTTTTCGTTTTTTTTATTTACTTTATTCCCGCCCCGTTTTTTCCATAATATTTGTAAGTTTGTATCGTAATTCATTTTATGGTACAAGTGTTACTGTTTTCTTTGTAGCATGCTTGTTGAAATTGAGGAAAAGTAAATGTCAACCAAGGCTAAAGCTAATAATAATTGATTTATTAGACGACAAGCTGCCCGCGCTGCTTCTCCCGCATAATTCAAAGAAAGTAGGCAAGGCAAACCCGTGGGATAAAATATATAGCCTACCACCACCCAGAAACCCCAATCTATACGCATTCAAAGATTTTTTGAAACACACGAACCTACAAAGCTTCAATCTCACAGACTTTGTCCTCTTATGTCTTTGATTCAAGTTGTCGGGCGTTTACAGGGCATATGTCCCGTAAACCGAGGATAATCCGTGGACAGCTAAAGGGGCTGCTAATTACGCAGAATAGAATATTTAATTTTAGGTTTAGTAAACGACTCTATTGCCTTAACATTAAGGTCACTTATACATACATAATTTTATAACTTAGGCCTATAAATTCAAAACTTTCTTATCTTTGGCCGGCTTCTGTCTCCATCATCAGATCAGCTCGATGGTACAATATTGAATTGTCATCCAAACTGTACTAAACCCAAAATTTCAGCTCAATTGGTTGAAGTGAAGATATCTGCTTGAAAATTGAGTGGCAAGATTCAACCCGAACAAACATTGAAAGTTAAATAAATATATTAAAGGAGTTTTATAAGTACCGATCACACAATTGACGCATATAAATATAAAACCGTAATTATCGTTTTTTCCTGTGAATACATACCTACATGCCGCAAGTAAATCGATCTTCCGGTTTATACGCATGATTGCATTTTTACCATAAAAAGCCCGAGTTTGTTATTTTATATATTTCAATGTAACCACATTGAACACGTATAAATCTTTATTATAATAACTACGTGATACATAATCAGGTTAAACTTTTTCATGATAGACTAAAAAAACTACATTACAATTTATTATTATACTATATATAGAGTTCAAGCTAAATCTACATTCCAATTATTATAATGATCATAACTGTTTTATCGCTGTATCGGTAACATCATTACCATAATTCACTACTAATATCTGATACCCAGGGACTGTCAAGTACACTATATACCCAATCATAGTCGAGTAAAACAGTTCCTTTTTCATCTTCGTTCGTGAAATTACATTTTTGTTACATCTTGTATCGAGGTAAGTATAAGTTTCTAATATGCTGGCGTTCAATTCGGGCTGCGCAAGAGTGCATAAATCAATAAGGGCGCGTCGTATCGCGCAGATCGCTCCCGCGCACGACGCGCCGGCGCGGTCACGACCCGCCTGCCAATACGGATTACGCTTCAGAGCAACAGTCATCAAGGCAAGTTGGCTCTCAGAGTTTAAATTGCAAATTAAATTAATCATTTAACGATTTTGTTCTGCGACTTATTTCGACCTTGCTTCAGTGTTATTATAATTTGAACATGTTGAATGAATGCTGCAAATGAGGAGGATGCGTCAATCGGTCAATTGTCCTAAATCCGAGATGAAATTATATTTACCACCCAGACAGAGTTCACTCTCTGGCAAGCGTGCGAGAGTGACGGATGTCTTATCGGATACCTAAGTTATAAAATGACGACCATTTAGGCCACCAGGATTATAAACTTCAAATAAGTTTGTGATGAAAACATATTTTGTTGCAATACTTACGCGTACCTATGTCGCCATATTTTTACAAGCTTTATATTAACTTGACTTCTTCGTATGTAAGTATAAAAGTATGTATGTAAGTAAGTTGTCCGTCAAAATTTGCAACCAATTTTTCAGTCGCTTGTTTGTTTGTGTTGACTTAGAAGTTTAATTTGTTCACCAGTTGAGTATTTAGTATTAATTTAGCACATCTAGAGTAGGTAATTAGTCAACAAGTCTGATTCTGCAGTGTGTGAGGTATATGGGGATAATAATTGAATTAAAATACGACAACCTTTTTAACCGACTTCAAAAAAAAGAGGAGGTTCTCAATTCGGTTGTATGTATTATTACAATTTTTTTTTTGCAATGTTTTTTACCTCAGAACATGTTTCCAGGTGGGTCCCATTTTTTTCAAAATTCAGTTAGATCAGGGGATCCATGAGGAATTGAGGGAACTCCTCAATTTTATAAGGCACGCGTGTAGTAATTTTGGTATTTTCTATTATTATTCGTGTATTTACATCTGGAAATCATAAATTTGGTGGCGAGGAATTAATTGATGATGAAGACCACAGATGACTTATCAAATTCCTCAATTATGTACTTAAAAGTGCATAAGTACGTCACAGGTTCTGATAAGAAGTAATTGAAAGGAAGTAGGTACCATTGTTGATGATCTTGAGTAATCGACGGAAGTCCTCAAATATTATCGGCCCACATACAGCGATTTGGTTTTTTTCTATAGTAATCAACGCATTTGCTCTCGGAAATCAGTTCGTGTGGTGAATTGCAAAAAAAATGTGGAAATGTTCTCGTGGCTTAGCGGAGTACTAAATTGAAGTCGGTTTAAACTTTGTTTTTAAAGTAAATTATTTATTTCAGTACCTACACTTAAAATACAGTCAATAACACCTCTGCCGTGCTGCTCCGCTATTCCGTAACTTGTTTTAACCTCATCTCACCATTCACAAACATATTATTAGGTGTACTTACATCTTGCCCCACGATTCGTAGTAGGTAACTAAGCGTAATCAGAGGTCTAGTTTCGTTAGGCGCTACGGTTGAGGTGAGGCACATTACCGCGTTCCGAATAACAGCCCTGAGTACCTTGCTTGTACGTAGCTATATAACTTTAAGCTGACACCCAAAGCACTTAAGAATAGACGTTACATATTTTACAAGCCCTTATCATCTGTAAAATTCCACGGTAACCCAAAATATGGCCTTCCGTGGCTCGTTGATCCTCCTTCCGTCATAAGTCTCTGAGTCTGGGATGCGCGCGATGCTATCGGGGCACGCTCCTGACTTACGAGCGCGCCGCGACCCTTATTCTGCGCATAGACTACTGCCAATAGGAACAGATCGTTCCGTAGCTCACTTTAGATGAGCGCAGAACAACATTTAATAGTACACTGTTGTAAAGTGTAAAAAGTAGGCAATAGATGGACGAGTGGGTTCGAGGTCCGAGCCGAAGGTGAGTACATAATTAAAGATCATAATATGAAACACTTTAGCGCGGCCCCGCTCGCGTGCCGAGGGCCAGCACGCGGGGCGGCCTGGCACGGGCCTGGGGCCCTTGAGATGAAGCGAATCGCTGTGCAAACTGTTGGACAGTTTTAACTCATAGTTGGCCTGTTCGTGCGATGTCCAACTATTCCCAGCTTTGAAGTCTGAATTCTGACCATCTTTTGCCACATTTCCGAGCAGTGGCGTGAAAAAAGTAATCGTGTTTTTTTTTTATAAAGCCAGGGATAAATTTGGGAAAAATGACCAGGGACACCTATAAACGTATATAGGCGTGGGCCGTGCCCATGCCACAAGGATCTGGTGCCCAAAGAATTTTGAGCCAGTAGCCCAGCACCCTGGTGTCTTGTAACTCAAAATTTACTAAAAAAGAACTTGCCAGGAAAGGCCGTGCCCCATCCTGGAAAACAGACCTACATGCCCATGTCTATACTTCAGACGAATTCAAATGACTTGTCGATGGGATTATGAAGCGAGACCTAAAGCGTCGCGTACGGCACGGTTTTAGAGAAGTTCTCTCCCTCTAACTATGGTTGAAGAAAGGCTCGGTAATATTCACCGTTTCCATGGGCTACGGTGCCCGCTTACGCACGTTTGCCACCGATCATCATCCTCCTAGCTTTATTTCCGATTGTGCCCCTTAAGGAGCTGGCCCGGGCTGTGCTTTGACACCTCGCCCCAAGATTTGGCTAAGGCACTATATGTATAGTTTTACGATAGCGACTGCCATCTGAACTTCCAACCCAGTGGGAAAGCTGGAACTTATTGGGATTAGATTGGATTCCTCACGATGTTTTCCTTCACAGAAAAGCTAACGGTAAATATATTCCGTACATAAGTTCCGAAAAACTCATTGGTACGAGTCGGGATTCGAACCCACGACCGCCGCTTGACAGCCGCATGTCTGAACCACAAGGCTGTAAAATTAGGAACAAAAATATGTCCGTCCAGTCCTTGATCTTACAATAGAACAGTGGCGGAGCGCCCATACAAGCCGATTTCCACCGGCTTGCCTTACATTTCTTAGGCCTATAGTTAGGTATATACCTACATACTCTAAACTTTTTCATTATTTTTTTTGGTTCTGGTTGCCGAACGAAAATATATTCTTTTGAATTTAAAACAACTTAAATCATGTCGTTATATAGTTGGGGTTCACCTACCTATCTTTACTAGAAATTATTGTGATTGGAAATGGTGTTTCGGTGTTAGTGATTGGGGGGGTGGTAACCAGAATAAGCCCGGAGAAGGAAACAATTAACGTGCGATGGCATCTGCACACAACTCATGCTCGTGCGAAAGATTAGGCCGTTTAGGTGTAATGGAAACCGAATTACAATTACAATTGGATTGCACCTGTCGATGTGGAAGATTTCGCGATTACCTACTGCGTCAGGTAGGTATGATTAAAATTATAAAAATCAGATTGAATTGGATTTTGAGCCCAGTTGGCTTGAATTAGAAAAACATCCATTATTTATATTTTCCTAAATGTTGCCTGCATAATATTACAAGATGAGTTATCAAGGTTATTAAATGAACTCGCAAACTGATGGAACGCTGTAGATAACCGTATACCTACATATAAGAGTTATAGCAAAATTAGGAAGTATACGTACCTATACATAACGAGCAGCTTAAGAGGGAACAATAATGTATTCGTATCTCCATACAAAAAAAAACAATATATTTTCCACTTCTTAATATTTTCGCGAAGCGATCGACATAAAAATCAAAGTGATTTGATAAGATTTAGTTAGTTGAAAGCGTTTTCTTCCAAAATGGAAATGTATGCAAAACCTACTCTCAGTCGCGAGCTGCCAGCTGCTGGCGCTGCTGCAAAGCTATTTTTCAGTCTTATGTACGATTCCCATCGAACGGGCCGGGCCGGGTCGCCTGGCGCCGCATCGTAGCGGATGCACGAGCAACCGTCGGCAGCCGACCGCGTTTTAATAGAGTGCAGTAGGCAAGAGCCGGACGGAGCCGGTCAGACGCGACGACAGCCGAGCACGGCCGTCGACGCCCGCGAGGAGCCGATCGGCGGCAATCCATTCAAATATGAAATGTCTGTATTAAAGCATCAAATTCCTTTGGCAACTTGTGCAATGCGCTCAGGTGCGCTCCGGCCCAGCCCGTTAGGTGGGAATCGTACTTTAAACTTATGTAATACTAATTTCTGTTCTGAATACTTAATCGCTCTGATTCTAACAAAAATATGCTTCTGCTGTTATGTTATGTAAAATCTGATTCAAAGAACGTGTTTTTATCATGATTTTGGGTTTATTGGATAGTTATTAGCTATTGCATTGGAATGAGGGATCGCAATTCGCATAGAATCCGTGAATCTTTGGGATATGTAGGTAATTGATTCAATATTTATGTTTTGTTATTAGGTAAGTTAAGGTGTAGGAGTTAGAGAAAACGGGTGGATGATATAACCAGTGATCGGAATAAGGTGAGCCAAAATATCTATTCTTCGCAAGAGGACATAATATAAAGTGGTTGCAAATAAATACACTTTTTCTTGAATACCGGGTAAGTATTCGATATTTATCCGGGTACTGCTCGTTATAGTAAACATACATGTTTTTACTTACAGTACGGGATGTTTTATGTTACTTTGTAATAAGTAAAAAGGGCTAGACTTATAAGGTGTATATGGAAGGAACGGAAAAGTGTGAAATAGTTATATTATATCTTTTCGATTAATATTAAATATCCCGTTCTGTAAGTAAAAACATGTATGTTGAACATTACGACTAGTATCCGTAACAATATCGAATGCGCGCGGTATTCAAGTTTTTTTTCATCCCTGTTGCAACAACTTTATATTATACTAGCTTTTGCCCGCGGCTTCGCCCGCGTAGTAAAAGTAATTTTCCAATAATTGTTGAATTGCTACGCCGCCTACTAACCTACTACTACTAACTTCCCCTAATAATAACCCTTCGTCATAACCCATCATGGTAAATTAATTTTTATTTACTATTATATTTATGCCCGTGTGGTGGCGGGTTAGAATTTCACCACCCTCTTTCTTCCCGTGTGTGTCGTAAAAGTCGATTAAGAGAGCAGGGTTGAAGTGTGTTGTGGGTGATGGGCTAAGCAATATCACTTTTTGTCGATCTTTTATACCCACATTTATGCTAAAAGTGGCGCTGGAACATAAAGTTCATGTGCTCTGCCTGCCCCTTTTGGGAATAAAGGCGTCAATGTATGTATGTATGTACGTATTTCTGTTATTAAATTTACAATCATGATTAATGAGAATCTGTCCTCTGGAATAAAAGCTACTTTATGTTCATGAACATTAATGTTGAAATACCAAAATATCTCCACGAATGTTAAGTCAAATTTGTGGCCTGGACATTGCTATAGGCTTGTTTCCTAAGATTTTTTCCCATGCTTTTCGAACCAGTATTTAGAAAGAAAGAAAGAAAGAAAGAAAGAAAGAAAACATTTATTCGTGGACAAAACAATGGGTATAAAAAACAAAACACAGTAACTAAAAAGTAGCAGGGTCCACGAAAAGGCCCCGACTCAGCATGGTGCTATTTAACATAAATACCCAAAAATTTGTTTTAATTTAACTGCGGCCAAAATGCTTAACTTATTAAAAGTAAGCAGATCTTCGTGCAGCACCTTGAATGTACTTATTATTACGGATGCAGGCACTTTCCCAATGTCCCTACCCACCCTCCCATCCCACCGCGCCGCCCGCACTCGCCTAGGTACCGATTGCTGACGATCGAGATGGCACCAAATACAAACTTTAAAACCTATAACCCTATATAATGCGGGTTTCGTTCCATAACTCAAAAGCAAAATTAGAACCCTTATTTATAGGATCACGTGTGGCTGTCTGTCAGTCCGTCTGTTACAACCGATTTGCTACGAAAAAAACTGGACCGATTGAATTGCAATTTGGCACAAATATTTTCATGAATTTTCATGTCCACAACATTACATTTCAAAATCTATGTGATTTTCGTTATTAACGTCCCAAAAAACCGTAATAACAACGCCCATATTGATATTTAGACGCCACGTTGGAATGTAAAATCGTTGTTGTTTTCCTAATCAGCGACCCGATAAACCATAGAACCAATAGATGCCGATGTTGATTTTCAGATTTTGTCACCACATGTCTCCATTTAGGGGTTGAATTCTCAAAAAACACTTGTTTACTCATTTATCGTTAGGAATTATCCTGTGAATTCTCGAATAAAATTGTCTAACTAATCTTTTTTCTCCATACAAACTTTGAACCGTCTTTTTTAACCCCTTTAGGTGTAATTATTTCAAAAACGCTGAAAGCACTTTATTTGTTATTGAATAAGTAATCTGTCCACAAAGTTTTAAGTACGTAGTAGCTAAAAATAAGTTTCCCTTATACAAAATTTGGACCCTCATTTAACCCTCTCAGCGGTGGAATTTTATAAAACGCTGAAATTACTTTTTTTGTATCCTAATAAGTTATCTTCCTACAAAGTCTCAAGTCTCTAGTTCAATAAATAATGTTTCCCCTCCACAAACATTGCATCCCTATTTAACCCCCTTAGGGGAAGAATTTTATAAAACGCTGAAAGTACTTTTTTGTATCTTAATAATAATATTCCTACAAAGTTTCAAGTCTCTAGTACAAAAAAATATGTTTCTCCCATACAAACTTTGCACCCCTTCTTAACCCTCTCAAGGATAGAATTTCCAAAAATCCCGTCTTATCCCTTGCCTACGTCATAAAATGAAGTTCTGGTGTAAATTTCAAGTTTCTAGTCCCAGTAGCTTTGAATACGAACTTTGCACCCCTATTTTACCCCCTTAGGGGTGGAATTTTATATAACGCTGAAAATACTTTTTTTTTGTATCCTAATAAGTAAAATACCTACCAAGTTTCAAGTCTCTAGTTCAATAAATAATGTTTACTTCATACAAACATTGCACCCCTATTTGACCCCCTTAGGGGTAGAATTTTCTAAAACGCTGAAAGAACTTTTTTTGTATCTTAATAAGTAATATCCCTACAAAGTTTGAAGTCTCTAGTACAAAAAATTGTTTCTCCCATACAAACTTTGCACCCCTATTTAACACCCTTAGGGACAGAATTTCCAAAAATCCCGCCTTATCCCTTGCCTATGTCATAAAAGGAAAATCTGGTGTAAATTTCAAGTTTCTAGACAAAGTAGTTTTTAATTCAAACTTTGCATCCCTATTTAACCCCCTTAGGGGTAGAATTTTATAAAACGCCGAAAGTACCTTTTTGGTATCAATAACAAAGTTTTAAGTCTCCAGTTCAATAAATAATGTTCCCCATACAAACTTTGGACCGCCATTTCACCCCCTTAGGGATAGCATTTCCAAAAATCTTGTTCTATCCCCTGCCTACGTCATAAAAAGAAGTTCTGGTGTAATTTTCAAGTTCCTAGTCCCAGTAGTTTTGAATACAAAATTTGCACCCCTATTTAATCCCTTTAGGGGTGGAATTATTTAAAACGCTGAAAGAACTTTTTTTGTATCTTAATAAGTAATATCCCTACAAAGTTTCAAGTCTCTAGTACAAAAAATAATGTTTCACCCATACAAACTTTGCACCCCTATTTAACACCCTCAGGGATAGAATTTCCAAAAATCCCGTCTTATCCCTTGCCTACGTCATAAAAGGAAGGTCTGGTGTAAATTTCAAGTTCCTAGTCCCAGTAGTTTTGAATACACAATTTGCACCCCTATTTAATCCCCTTTAGAGGTAGAATTTTCTAAAACGCTGAAAGAACTTTTTTTGTATCTTAATAAGTAATATCCCTACAAAGTTTCAAGTCTCTAGTACAAAAAATAATGTTTCACCCATACAAACTTTGCACCCCTATTTAACACCCTTAGGGATAGAATTTCCAAAAATCCTGTCTTATCCCTTGCCTATGTCATAAAAGGAAGGTCTGGTGTAAATTTCAAGTTTGTAGTCCCAGTAGTTTTGAATACAAACTTTGCACCCCTATTTAACCCCCTTAGGGGTAGAATTTTGTAAAACGCTGAAAGTGCTTTTTTTGTATCTTAATAAGTAATCTTCCTACAAAGTTTTAAGTCTGTAGTTCAAAAAATAATGCTTCCCCTATACAAACTTTCGACCCCCGTTTTACCCCCTTAGGGGGTGAGTTTTGAAAAATCCTTTCTTAGTGTTCCCCTACACCATATAAGGAACCTACGTGCCAAATTTGGAATCCGTAGTCCCAGCGGTTTGGGCTGTGCGTTGATATGTCAGTCAGTCAGTCAGTCAGTCAGTCAGTCAGTCAGTCAGTCAGTCAGTCAGTCAGTCAGTCAGTCAGTCAGTCAGTCAGTCAGTCAGTCAGTCAGTCAGCTTCTTCTTTTATATATTTAGACGTATCCTCTTGCGAAGAATAGATATTTTGGCTCACCTAATTCCGATCACTGTACATATATAATGTTAAGTAATGGTCTACTCTAAAGTCTACGTCGAAACAAATATTTAATTAAACATGTTGACTGTGTGTAAGTACAGTCAAGTGCAATAATGTGTATCGATGTCATCTTCTCTTAAATATGTACCAAACCCGCTGACATAAGAGCTATGGGAAATATTTATGAGAAAATTGTATGCACCTATATATTTTTACACTTGACGGTACAGCAAATTTTCCACCGGATGTGCTAGGAAAAACCTTTCTCTGTTCAACATGTTCTTATCTATCCATTGAACAAGTGCCAGCAGATTCCCGGGTACGTCAGTCCGCCGGTTATTTTAATGAGCGCCAGTGGTCGCTGAGATAATCTGTTGCATTTTCCATGCGCCTGCGACGCGGCGCGCGGGCGGCGGACATTGTGTCGCGCAAAAACTCGCCGCGGTTACATAATCAGAGCATGGCAGCTACAATGCCGCTTTTCATGACATCTTCCCGTCATCTATGAATGTGTTTAGTTTAGTTAGCCGTTTATTTTGGCATAAGAAGGTGTCCCAGAGATATATATAAACCTGAGTCCCGAATGCCATTCTTTATGCTGCTGTAACCGAATCGCACCCCTAGATTTTTTTGCAAGTAAAGCCTCTCACAGAGTCCGGCGCTGTCTGCGGTGGTGGCTGGTTCTAGGTATACCTTCTATGATAAATAATCGAGGCCGCGTGTGTCTGAATATTTGATAGGATTATCATACTAGGTAGGTAGGTATGCAATTAACCACCACGGGTACACTGTTGATGATGTTGATGTTGTGAAGGGATGCCTGGCCGGAAACAGGCGGAGCGTCGATCGGTTTTTGCGTTCATTTAGCCCCATTTCCTAGGGTTGGAGCCTCAGGTTACTGTCCCGGCGGCGTTCCAACTTCAAACTCTTCCATTCTTCTCGTTTTCCTGCAGAACAGAAGGACATCTTTAAGGCTGACATCCCTCAATTCACTCTCCTCTAACACATCTTTACCGAATGTATCAAACCGCGGTGCCGCGTACATGATACATTCCGCGAATACATGCTTACTAGTTTCTTCCTCTCCACAGTGTGGGCAGGAAGCGTCACTACTGATACCTATTACCTTCAAGTGTCTATTCAGAGTATTGTGACCAGTTACTTTATCTGTCAGCAAACTCAGGTTATTCTTACCCAGTTCTAACAGATAGGTACCTGGTTCTTCTGTGATCCATACCTGCTATCATCATCTTTGTCTGTCTACATCCAGTTGCTTCCCTTCATTCTTTCTCCCCTTCTTGTTCTTTTAGCCTTTCTATGACCCCCTTTGTGACTTGAGCTGAGAAGGGAAGGACCGGTTGTGGGCCTATAAATTCCCTGCCCGAACCCTCCCCAGCCAGTTCATCCGCACTCTCGTTACCCGCTATCCCCTGATGTCCCGACACCCATGCCACCGTCACACCTGCAGGGTATACTCCTATCTTGTTGAGCTCCTTCTTACATTCTCTTACTAAGGCGGATGTTACCGTTGCCTTTCCTAGTGCCTTCAGTGCTGCCTGACTGTCCGTTTAGATCACTACCCTTCCAGTCTCCTTTATTATCTGTGCGCGGGTACACTACATAACTCCGAAGAGTCATTTGTCCGAAAGCATATTTTTTCCGAATTTCATAATTCCGCAAATATTTTCCACTTATATTTTTTTGTTCTTTCAGAACATAGGTAATATATTAACCTAACCTAACCTATTTATGTAGTTATTTCATTTAATAATCTGTGTCTAAATTTTCGCTAAGCGTTGCGGTAAATGGCGTTCAGAATTTTGAATTTTCGGAAAAATATTCTTTCGGACAAATGTCTCTTCGTCTTTTTTAAGTGTGGGAACACCGCTAACCGCCGCTAACGCAGGCCACGCCAGTCTGTGAGAGTCTTAGAACAACTGTCGGTCACTATGTAAGTACCTAAGTAGTATTTTTGGTTTACAATTTGTCAATTGAGTATCTAATCTAGTTGTCTTTGGCAGTGAATCTATTGGCAGTTCATACAATAGATAGTCACTGAGCTAAGCCGCACACGGATGGCGGACAGACGGACAGACAGACATGGCGAATACAACTGAATATCACGAATCGTGACGTGCCCGTTGCTGCAGTGATTAGGTATGTGAGCGGCAGAGTAAGGCTCCGCGCAAAAAGCCCTCCCATTCATATGCGCGGGCGCGGGCGGTTTTTGCGCCGCCGGACGTTCCGCGCGTTTTATTGTAAATTGGGCGAGTCACCCGTCGGCCGGCGGTCGCCGCCGACCACTCATTCACATGCACGACCAGTTTTTACCCCGTAATGAATGCTACTCGGCTCTAATGCGACCAGGTGACTGTAATGAGACTGCTCGTCTGCTACCGATTGAAACCTTCGTGTGCACACATAAGGTGCGCAATACCTACTGGAAATTCAAGATTCTACAGGGTTCTAGGTATCTCAACATCACGTTATATTTACATATACCTAGGTCTTAGACAGCTTGACTAATTGCTCGGATCTCGGATGCTAATTGGAACGATGCGAGGGATACCTAATTAGAATTTCTAACGACTATTAAACCTCGAAATATATAGTTGTTGACCCATTACTTCTATTGATTGGATAAATTAGTAATTTTCAAAATCCATTTGTAAGTCAAATCAGACCCTTCGTTGACTTTTAAATGTCAGGTAACTCGTATTTTATTGCTATACCTCTATCAGGTCATTAGTTAAGTACCTATACCTAATACAGCACCTACTTGGTTGTGTCTGCGGGTTCGGTTCGTCGCCTCAGTATCAGCACTACTGAATATCAGTTGTTAGTGCGTATATACCTACGTTGGTGGCGCTCGTGGTTCGTGCTTTTCGGAAATCAATTGAGATTCTCGCAGAACACGGTGCGTAGGTACCTACTTATACCTGTTAATTTATTGCCTTATTTTAATTGCGCATCGCATCGGGTCGTCGGACGTCGCTCGCGCATTCAATGTAAATGTGATTTAAAAGTAATGGCCTCGTCGCCAATTGACTGTTCGCATACTGCGGGCGCAATTTAGCGTGCGCGGGTGCTCGGGTGCGGGTCTAGTTTTTGCGCGCGCGGCGACAGGACTCGCAACGTCGCCCGCGGGATATAAATCGCGGGTGAAAAACCGCAGCCGCCATTTTTTCTCTGATTTCTTGTTATGCGCATTCCGTAGTTTTTGCACGAACACGCTCCGACAAACGAGCGGGCTCGCGACGCGCGTTTTTGCGGCGAACAATGGTGCGCGCGATGGCGCAGTGATTGCGCGGGCGGCGCATTTGCATGCGGGCCAATGGCGGCGCGGCCACGCCCTTCGCCCCGCCCGTGCGCCTATCGCTGCGCACGCGCATCCACCGCCGCGCCTAGCCATTGTTCTGCACTCGTTATGACAACTCCCGAGATAACGTCCTGTACTTACGTCTAGCACAACTTGCTGACAAGCCGCTTGTCGCGCGACTGAGCGTCCCCTGTCTCACTCGCACCGTGCAAATTAGAACGAGAACTGTAGATCCTTCTCGACTCGCGTCGCGGCGCGGCGTCAGTTGTGCTAGCCCCCCTGGCCTGACATCGACCCGTCTAGGCTCAATAGGCAAGTACTTGCCTGGCAAACTATATATGTGGCAGCTAATCAAAAATTACAAATGTAGCTATAATTAATATCTGCCTTCAAACCTCAAACCATTCACAACTTTATCTTAGAAGGGTAAGGGGTTTTCTTTACTTCAAATACCTAAAATTTTGTGTCGATCCAAAAACAAACAACAAGCAAACTGCTGCTGAAAACAGCAGTTATCAGTCTTATCATTATCATTGATACATCAACAGGTCATCACTTACCTACATCACCAATTTGTGAGTGCTTAGGCTCTTTACTTTTAAACTAGGATTGAAAAAGTTCAAAACTACCTACCCAAAGTCCATCTACTTATAAATTTAAACTAACAAATCAAATATAGGCAGGCATCCCTGACGTAATCGCAGTCTAATAAATGTTAATTTTTATCCAAAACTCAAAAATTGGCGCCAAAGCCGGTGCGTTTCATAGTTAAGCACTGGAGTGCCCTAAATGTTATTTACATAGTGTTTTGTATTGAATGAACATATTTAGAAGGTAGTCTCCTTAGTGAATATCGATAAATAAAAAACCACAAAGTATATTTCTTTACTCGTATAGCTTGAAAGTGTGCGTTCATCCTTAATTTAATTACCTACTTACATACTTATAAACTCATAGTCATTGTCAAACCACTGAATTATTGTCGTGACACTGACAAAATTCAACAACCTTAAAGTTACAAAGCTTGCCCGCTATAAAAAAAACAATTGTCATAAAATCTAGGTACGTACCTAAGTAAATAGTTTGTGATCGACTTAAATATTTACAATAACTATATAAGACAATTGTCAAAAACGTACAATACCTACCTGCGAGTAGGTAGGTCGGTATATAACTAAATGTAAGTAGGTACACCCAGGGAATGCAACCTCGAATCGAGATTGGTAATTCGAGATCTGCAGCAGGTAGGTAGATCACGTAACGCATTAGGTATACGCGTGTCAGGTAGGTCTAGACGTTACTTTTAGTATGGAAAAATGACAGTTGAGTTGTCCCCAAGTACATTCGGAACGTTACGTGATTACCCTTCTGGCGTAAAATGCTGAGGTTGAGATTTAGCGATTAGAGATCTCGTCAGTCAGAATTTCAAATGTTCTCCATGCACCATGAACAATAAGTAAGTACATTACTATAGAGGCCGGGAAACGAAGGGTTGCAGGCCACGTATTAGATATAGGTATTCGAGATCACAAACGATACTTCACAAGACAAGATTTCCAGCCAACAATTGAATCTCGAAAATGTGTTCAGATCTCGTGCGATTGAGACTGCATTTGCACCTCTTCAAAAAACTATAGGTAGGTACCTACTTTGCCAAGTAGGTAGGTACCTACCAACACAAAGGGAGTTAAACCATCGCTTGTTGATACCTAATATAAATATTACTTAGAGCTTAGCGTAACTTCTTGCATCTACCTAATAATTAAATTGCCTTTTAATTTAATATTACCTATCCAATTATGATATACTTTTGCAATTTATTATTCCATAAAAGTAAAAATATATTTAATTAGTACCTATGTATATCCGTTAGACAATTATTATGATCTTTGCAGTGTTTCGACAAACATATTTTTTTGTGTTATCGCACATGATTGAAATTCTTTCCAAACTGCCCTCTAAACTACGTTTTACAAGGAATACCTACGTTTTTACATGTTCATGAATAATGAATACGCTTTAGTTAATAAAATAAACAGATGAATAAAAACAAAAAAATTAGAAATTAAATAAACCCGACTGCAACAGTCGGGACCCATTAAAAGTCTAGGCTACGGCACTAATGGGTCCCGACTGTTGAAGTTGCTGTTTCGTATAAGAATGTATAGTTTGTTTTATCTGTGTCATAACGATTCGTATGCCTCGTTCCGGATCCGTCACAAGCGATTTGGACATTATTTTAAAACTCCAAGGTCCAAATTGACATACGAAATGTTAATCATGAAACTGATTCAATGTTCTCGACTAATGAACTTGTTTTTTTTCTTTTCAGTTTTTTTTTCTAAAGATAGCTTTTTGCAGTCGGGTTTTTTTAATTTCTATACACAATCGATCTCAGGCAGTTGTCGTTGATAACTATATGTCTGGTTGGGTGACAATTTCAAGTGGTGTCCCACAAGGGTCTTTGCTTGGCCCACTGTTATTCAATATTTATTAACGACATCAGCAAGTGCATCATTCACTCTGAACTTCTTTGCTTTGCAGACGACATGAAGATCTATAGAAAGTTAAAGTCTAGTCAGGATTCTGTACTTATTCAGTCAGACCTTGCGCGGCTTGATGATTATTGTCAGACAAATAAGCTGGATTTGAATCCATCAAAATGCTTCTCAATCACGTTCTCACGCAAACGCAACTTAATATCCTCTACTTATATACTTAAAGACCAATCCCTGAATAAAGTTAGTTTTATGAAGGATTTAGGTGTGGTACATGACTCCAAGCTATTATTTGATCTTCATATTGATGGTATTGTGGGTAGCGCCCTTAGAGCCTTGGGGTTTATAATGCGTACCTAATTCCGCTCACTTTACGCAAGCAAAAACACTCAAAGTAGGTACTTTACTGCTCACTCGTTAGAAGTAAAATTGAATATGCATCCCAAATTTGGAATCCGTGCTATACAACTTATATAGATAGGATCGAGCGTATTCAGAAAAGGTTTCTCAAACACCTGTGCTTTAAACTAAAATGTTCATACGTATCCTCCAATTACTTGAGCACATGCAAAAAACATCACATATTACCCCTATATGTACGTCGAGAAATAGCTGATACGACTTATATTTTGAATGTCACTAGTGGGAATATTGATTGTCCGGATTCACTCAATAAACTTTCATTTAATACGCCTACTCGATCTAAAAGACACTTTCCGCCTATCTCACTTAAATGTACCTCGTCTAAATACAGGCATAATTGTTTTTTGAGTCGCGCTAGTCGCACTTTGAATAGTTTGTCAAGAGAAATGGATATTGATGTGTTCAACTGCTCAATTCCTTCTGTGAGGCGAAAGCTAGCATGTCGTTTTTTTCATGACAATTCTCCGATCTAAATTCTAAGATAGATGTATAGCAGGTGGCGATTTTTTCGGGTGCGTGCGACTTTGCTCATGTGTTCCTTCTCAGCTAATTAGTTGCTACGTAGTTTTATGTTTTATGTATTTTTGTTTTCTCTGTTTTCTGGTGCACTAGTCTGTATTAGCAGTGTACATTTACCTAGTGCGATATTGTGTGCTAAGTGTGTCAAACATTTTTATATTTCTATACCAATTCTATCTGTGAGTTCCTTTAATTGGCTTTGTATTACTATATAAGACTTATATCATGTTTTTGTAGCTGTTGGTACTCCTTAAGTATAAATAAATAAATATTTTTTTTGTTTTATTTAACACTTTTTAGTTAGTATTATTATATAAGTTCTTACAACCAATAAATACAAACTCACACCGCACCTAGATAACTATGTAGGTATTCAAACACCCACTAGCAAAGTAGATGCAGGATTTCAATACTTACCTATTAATAATCATATGGTATTAGTTAAGTATTTATAAGTAATCTCGTCAAATAGTACATTAAAAAAACCGCCGAGGTACCTATTTATTAGTAACGAGTAAATCAATTATATTATAGGTATGTATCTGTACTAAATTAACTCTCTCTCTTTTACAATACCTAACAAAGAAGATGGATGGTAAATACCTACTTATCAGTCAGTAACTAACCGATATAGCTTCCTACCTACTTAATTAAGTTAAGTACCTAATTATTAAGTTGCTACTTTCTACGAATCGAATGTATCAGACTATACGCCAAGTAACTTTTATACAATTATATCTACTTACAACAAAGAGGTACGAACAAAAACTTTACCTAAATTCCTAAACATAAAGTATCAAAGTAGATGAACGAAAACAAAACAATACTTATTAGAAATATACCTACTAACTACCTATCTCGCCAACTAGATATCAGGTAAGTACCTACATTAAATTATCCGTCGACGCGGTGTTTAATAACTTGTACCTAGTGTACCCACTACGGCCCCGAGGTTCCAGCGACCCCCCGTACCCTGATTGTGGTAGTGGCCAGGGTACCAGCGGGGTCAGGGGTGCGAAGAATCTCCGGCGAACATCCGGCTACCACCACCGACGGGGTAAGTAATACGAGGTATAACCACTTATCATATAAGGGTCATAATATATACGCTCACTCTATATAACTTTGTTTAGTATAACGTTCATTGCACATAACGAACGAAAGATATAATGTCAAAACATATAATCTCGTAAAGTATAACGTACTTTAGAAATAATATCAATTGATATATCGATTAAAGCGTATAATATTCATAACACCTAAGGTTTATAACATATATTGTTCAATTTATCTAACATCAAAATGTATAATGCTCGTATAGTATAATTGGCTTCAGTCATTTTAATAGCAATGCCGTATGAAGAAAATGTGTGATTTTCTTAGAGCGATAGCCTCAACTTGAGTTTGAAAAAAAAAACAATACCGTTTGTAAGATTGAAATTAAATTTATTTTGAGATCAATTATTTTAACCTAACCTGACCCAATTGCCAGCGTGTCGACGCCACCCCGCTTCGCGGGGTGTCTATTTCCGCTCTAAGGGACACAAGGCAACCCTAACCTAACCTACAAGTAATACCATTTATAAGAGTATTAGTTGTTTTTTACTGCGGGGGGCTTCGCCCCTCGAGCCCCTTTGATGTGGGCCCCCCCTTTTCCTGGCTGCCCTAGCTTAATTTTCCGTATTATAATCCTTATACGAAAATATATATGCGTATGATCTGTATACGTTATGTTTGTTATACGAAAAGATATTATATGGTATGATCGTTATACGTTATGTATGTTATACTAAATGAAATTAGTCAATTTGAGTCTTATAGAAAAAAATGTTATATAATATGATTGTTATGGCAACTGACCGTTATTCCTTGTATAAGTATTGGAATTGTTGTTATAGCTAACGTTCATTATATCTTGTGAACGTTATTATGAAATTATATATTTTGTTGTTATATCTCGTGGGACGCACCCCCACCGACGACCCCTGGCCCTGGCAACTTACAACACGCGCATACTGCGGACTGACGAAAGGATAGCGGAACTGGAGGAAGGATTGAGCATGCTGCGTTGGGATGTCATAGGGTTATCTGAAGTCCAAAGAGAGGGGGAGGACACGATAACCCTCAAATCCGGCAACTTGCTCTATTTCCGGGAGGGCGACCAACAGTACCAGGGAGGTGTCGGGTTCCTCGTCCACAAGTCCCTCGTAAATAACGTGGTGAAGATCGAGAGTATCGACTAGGGTGGCGTACCTAGTACTCGGAGTATCTAACAGGTACTCATTGAAGGTCATTCAGGTTTACGCACCGACCTCGGCACACTCCGACGAAGAGGTGGAGGCCATGTATGAAGATATATCCAAGGCCATGCATAGTTCCAAAACCTACTTCACCGTCGTTATGGGGGACTTCAACGCAAAACTGGGCAAGAAAGATGTTGAAGAGCTGAGAGTGGGGTAATTTGGAGTTGGAAGTCGGAACCACCGGGGCCAACTACTGGCCGGCTTCTTGGAGAAGGAGGGACTCTACATGATAAATTCCTGCTTCAAGAAACGCGAGCACAGAAAGTGGACCTGGATGAGTCCCGACGGTGCAACTAAAAACGAGATTGACTTCATCATGTCGACGAGGAAGCATATATTCAATGATGTCTCTGTGATCAATACGGTCAAAACCGGGAGCGATCATCGTCTGGTAAGAGGCACATTTAATATATGCGTCAAGCAAGAGCGCTCTCGATTGATGAAGTCTACGCTCCGTCCAGCATCAATCCAAATTCAAAACCCCGAGAGCTTCCAGCTGGAACTCCAAAACCGTTTCAATTGCCTAGGCGGCGATGTGGACGAATTGAACGACGGGTTTGTGGAAGCTGTCCGTGTCACTGGGTCTAAGTTCTTCAAGGCCCAAGGCACCAACGGAATTAAAAGGCTATCTAGCTCCACTCAGAAGCTCATGAAGGAAAGGAGTGAAGTGATTCTACCGTCTTCAGCCGATGCAACCTTATAACGGCAGCTCAATAAACAGATCTCCCCTTACCCGCGATCTGCGCCAATCCAATACAAATCGTATAGAAGAGGCCATCCAGCGCAATAAGGGCTCTAAAGTATTCTCGAGAGATCTGTCTATAGGGCAGAGCCAGCTCGCGAAGTTAAAAACTGAAGATGGTAGAATCGTTTCCTCTAAACCTGAGATTCTGGGTGAGATAGAGCGCTTTTACGGACAGCTATACACATCAACGCGCAGATCCGAAGTTAGTCAGGCGGAAGACCGTAGAGCTAGACTAACCCGACACTTTACCGACGACATCCCGGACATCAGCCTGTACGAGATTGTAATGGCTCTTAAACAGCTCAAGAACAACAAAGCACCCGGTGAAGACGGAATAACAGCCGAACTTCTGAAGGCGGGTGGGAAACCGGTCCTTAAGGCCCTTCAGAAGTTGTTCGATTCCGTCTTACTGGAAGGGAGAACTCCAAAGGCATGGAACAGAGGGGTGGTGGTGCTGTTCTTCAAAAAGGGTGACAACACTCTGCTGAAGAACTACAGACCCATCTCACTTCTGAGCCATGTCTATAAGCTGTTTTCGAGGGTCATTACCAATCCAGACTTCCAGCCTCCCGAACAAGCGGGTTTCCGAAGAGGCTTTAGTACCGTAGACCATATCCACACGCTTCGTCAGGTTATACAGAAGACCGAAGAGTATAACCTGCCTCTCTGCTTAGCGTTTGTGGACTAAAAAAGCATTCGATTCGATTGAAACCTGGGCTGTACTACAGTCTCTCCAACGGTGCCAAGTTGACTATCGCTATATCGAAGTGCTGAAGTGTTTGTACGAGAACGCCACTATGTCAGTCCGACTTCAGGGCCAGAACTCGAACCCTATTCCGCTGCAGCGGGGAGTCAGGCAAGGAGATGTTATTTCTCCAAAACTGTTCACCGCTGCACTGGAGGACGTTTTCAAGACTCTGGCCTGGAGAAGGTCAGGCATCAGCATCAACGGCGAGTACATCACTCACCTTCGGTTTGCTGACGATATAGTAATCTTGGCTGAGACCATGGAGGACTTAAGTACGATGCTCGATGACCTCAGTAAAGCATCCGAGCGAGTTGGTCTAAGAATGAACATGGATAAGACGAAGATCATGTCAAATGCCCATGTAGTACCAACTCGTACCGTCGGCGCCCTATTGTGCGCGCGGAGCGCGCAATGAGGGTCGGTCTTCCGCTGAGCATTGGACGGACGCCGTCCGCGTAGGGCGGGCGCCGTCGGCGCCCTATTTTGTGTCGGCCTTCGGCCGAGCATAGGGCGAGCGCCGTCGGCGCCCTATTGTTTGTCGGCCGTTGGCCGAGCATAGGGCGATTGTGCGTGCGCAGCGCGCAACGAGTGTCGGCCTTCGGCCAACCACGTGCACGTCGCGACCCCGTTGAGTTTTGGCTTTTGATGGGCCGCGCGATGATGTGTTCGGAAACGTTGAAAGTAAAATAAGTAGGTATTAATTACCAGACTGCGGGACGCAAAGGAGGGTAATGTGTTTATCTCGTATTTATTTATTTATTCCAAATGAAGTAATATCTCACCGTAAGCTGTCAGTGACGCTTTAGGTCGTTAAAACTATTTGAAGCAGAAGCACTCTGGGTTTGTCAATAGAATTTTATACAACCGTGATATAAATAATGACAGCTTTTTAAACCAAGTACCGCGTTTACTTTTTCTTATTTAATTCTTATATAACTTCACGAAGCTTATTAATTTTTTCTTAGGTACCTATTCTAATCAAATTTTATTAGTCACATAGTCACATTGGCCCTCCTTTGCGTCGCGCAGACCAGTATCAATACTGAACAGAATTACTATAACTTTATAACGTGATATAATTTAAATGTTCACTCTAAATGAAAAACTGTAAAAGAAACCTAGAACTGATTTTTAAATACCTATTCAGTGATACCCCACTCGACATATTTCGTTCTCTTTTTTTTTTTTTTTTCAATTTTGGTGTCTGGTTGTCGCCATATTGAATTTTGATTACTGTCATGTCTTTAGTGACACACGCAAGAGTAAGACGGTTCGATTGACGTAAGAATTATCAAAATCGGTTCACGCGTTTGGTCTCTGGAGTGCCACATAGGAACAAACATACATACATACATACATATATAGGCTGATAAACACATTACCCTCCTTTGCGTCGCGCAGTCGGGTAAAAATTACCTACTATCTATACTTGTAAGCGACTCAGTCGAGTCAGTCAGTGCGTTACTTGTACTTGTTTTGTAAATAGAAGATAGTTACAATAACTAAAAGCGGGTTGCACCAACTTACGATCACAGACGGATCAACGTTAAATATAGCGCCGGCAGCTGTCATTCTATAGAAACTTGACAAACATTCCGCACAATCAGATTTTAACGAACCCCGCTTACGATTACAGACGGTTTGGTGCAACCCACCCAAAGCAGATACCATTGTAAACGGTAAGAATTTAGAGGTAAAGTCTGGCAAACGAAAGCGTGACCTGGACTTTTTTAAAAGTGGCAACATTATAATCTGTCAAAGGCACGTCAAATTCTTTGGTTAGAGTTTTCAGTATTTTGTTTACACAATTATTTTGCATTAATAATTGCCGTAATATGGGTAAAACAATGAAAAGTAATGTGCGAAAGCTGCTACATGCTATGATCAGTAAGTTCAAGCAAAAACAAGAGAAGAAAGAAGTTGTTTTCCAAGAGAAACAACAATGTTTAGATGCGATGTCGGATTTTTTAGGTTAGTATGACTTTGTAATCTTAATCCTTGTCGGCTGATTATTTGTTATAATAATATTGACGATAGTGATGATACGTTTCTTATGTTTACAGAGAATTTTGAAAATATTCAAAAAATCCGTAAAAAACAAAAAAATTGTAATACCACATGTAAATTTTTTGAATTTGCCGCGTTTTCTCAGGTCACGCTTTCGTTTGCCAGACTCTACCTACATGGTCTAAGTAGATACCTAATTGCCCTGTTCTGTAATGTGCCTTTCCGTTTTTCCATCTCAATGACACAAAACGAAGTGACAGTGACAGACATGAGGACTTATTAGGCAAGAGTGCCCAGCATGTATATGTTGCGTTTTTATGTCCGTAAGTATTACATTTATATTATCACATCTAGTTATGATCTGATGTCATCATCATCAGCCGAACGACGTCCACTGCTGGACAAAGGCCTCCTCTAAAGAGTGCCACAATGACCGGTCCTGTGCCACCCACAAGTTATACCTACTGACACCAAAAAAACGAGAAGTAATAAATACATTTAGTTCTCAGATTTAAATTTCCAAAAACGAATAAAACGCGAAATTATTTTTTCTTAATACGTAACTCAGCCAGTCACAGAAAAACGGTTAATTTGTCAAGGAGTCGAACTCGTTAGTTCTCGCGCGGGCGACACGATGCAGGCCAAATAGGGCGCGTGAACAACCGTGTTTTTGTACGGAGTCGAAGGCCTGATCCGGCATCGATCTCAGTGCAAACAGCGCCAGAATGCATATTGTCGAATTACTCGAATTACCTTAGTCCCAAATCGTTTGTTTCGTATAAGAAAAGAGAGGCACGGTGTTAAATTAGTGTAGTGTCGACTACGATGATATGTTTCTCAATTAATTCCTCCTTAACCCATTGTTTGTTTAGGCACGCATTTGCGCTAAGCATTAAGCGGTTAAACCTTCCATTTAATTTCATGTCCTCTGGGGTACGAGTTAATGTATGTAGGGCTGTAGGTACCTATATCCATACCCTAATACTCGTACCTACACACACACATCCGTGTTACCCTATACCTATCTAATCTGCTTACTACCTAGTTACTATAAGTATTATTTATTTTAATCATAATCGTTAGTATTGATACCACAGTCATTTTGTTCAGAAGCAGGTAGGTATTATTAGTACATATTATGTCAGTGGTTGTTGGGGTCTCCATCAAAATGTAATCGAACGAACGAGCGAAGCGAACGATGTCTATGCTTTAGCTTGGGCCAAAAATCATTTGAATGTCCAGATGTCCCGTTATCCCGCTGTTTTCCTCTCCAGGTCGCCTTTCTCAACCGATTCTCGTGAAATTTTTTGAGCAGGTCCGTTAAATAAGTATACCTATAGATATAAAAAAACCGTTTCGCGCGTTCTACAGCTCACAGAGCGACTATCTAATAGTATAATCTGGGGGCACGGGAGTGCCCCCGCCAAGACGAGCCAAGCGAAGCGCAAGGGCACTACCTACCTTTTCTCGAAGCTGTCCGTCGTTTTTTATGAAACCTCTTGTGATAGGATTTTACCAGATAAACAAAATTCACGGGTATGATGTGTGTAGAGCGCGGCTGGTAGAGTTATGCCGTGTGGAGTAGGAAGCTTAGCGCTAATTGCGATCTGATATCTCTTTCACGCTGAAAGTTTTATGAGCTACGGAGTCTTGGCAATCACTTTACATGTCATGTTTTTAGTGGGATAGTATTGAATGATAATCTTCACTCATAATAAATCTGTACCTATTCATAAATTCGATTCGGTCTTCGATAGATGGGCTGAAAACGCATACCAAATAATCCATTATTCCATACTAATATTATAAATGGGAAAGTGTGTTTGTCAGTCTTTCACGGCAAAACGGAGCGACGAATTAACGTTATTTTTTAAGTGGAAATAGTTGAAGGGATGGAGAGTGACATTATAGGATTGTTTTTATCCCCGAAATCATTCCCTAAGGGGGTGAAATGGGGGGGTAAAAGTTTGTATAGAGCTGCAATATGAACGAGTTCCACGCGGACGGAGTCGCGGGCAGAAGCTATTAGTAAAGCATAAAAAAAGAATCGATTCTGATATGAGTAGGTACTTATATGCGCACGTATTTTCAATAAATGTATCAACAAATTCGAACAATGAAACACGATTTTTTACACCTAGCTGTAAAGTATACTAGGTCTATTTAATTGACTAAGTAGAAACACGTTTAATCTATATTTATAAGTTATTAAGCGTTCTGGGCGTCAAATTGCAGTTCACATTTTAACCACATTTTGATATGCTGTTGCGCTCGTTACACGTTACTCGGCCTCAGTACACCAAGCTGATTGAAATGTGATCGATCGGAGACGGTCGAGTAAACCTCCAGTTTTGGATGAGTTACGTCGATATAACATCGATGATAAATTGAAGACATAAATGCTGAGCTAATGAGTCGATGATGCGTATGTTATCCGCCATCACCGCCCGGGCGATGGTATCGGCGCCCGCGCCTCGCGTCGCTAGAGGGATGCTCATAATACCGGTTATTACCCGATTAAACGTCTTCTTTACAGCGATAACCGGGAACCCGTGTCAGACACTCTTGTATTAGATGTTAAACTGTTCCTCCTTAAGCGTCTATAACACGCCCTATTTCTAATCAACCTAGGGTAGGTAAACCCGATAGCTTAATGGGACTGCAATATCGCGGTTTTTTTAATCAAATGAAGATTATTAGTGCATGAGCCAGTCTACAAAGATTACATTGTCAGTGGTTAAGGCTCTCAATACCTACCATTTTATGGCATTCGGCGTCGAAACACGGCCACTTGTTAAGGAGGTTCAACTCGGCTCTTTGACTCCACAGGTGACCAACGAAAGCGCTTCAGAATCGTATATAGTAGGGACTAATAAGGTAAGGTATAGAAGATCCACTCCATTAGGGTTGACGATAGCCGTGAAATTTACGCCATAAACAATACGAGAGTGAGATGATGGATGACGTCATTGAGGGTTGTGGACAAATCAAATAAACACTTGTATAATTTTTTTTCCGAAAGGATAAAAGTTTCTAGTAGAAAATTTCAAGTTAAAAACGGTTTCTATTCATGAATGATTTTAACATACTTACCTACCTCCTTATTCATAAACTTAAAATGCCTATTATAAATAAAATGTGTTTTGTCCCTTTCTTAGGAAGACAATCGTCAATGTGACAGATACCTAACGAATTTTCATCGGAAGTTTATCTAAAATAGGTTTGTTGAACGTTGATGAAGATTTTATGTGCTACAACAAATCAAACGTTCTGATTAATAACCAAACATTGAAAAATAAGTCTATCTACGCACATATCATTAGTGCTCTTAAATGCGTTCAGAAACCGTAGGAAATGACCAGCATTACTACAACCGATTTTACTATGAGAACTTTCTTGTCTGTGGTAGTAGGTAAAATCTGTACTGTAATGTCATTACAGTACAGATTTTTGATAAATTTGTATCGTTATGAGTTTAAATTTGGAACAGCTGCCAAAACTCAAGTGGGTCTCTATTCTAGTATTCATAGATATTAAAACAGTTATCGATACGAAACGTCAATTCAGTACGTTTTTTAATACAAACCGTACGACATTTGATCTTGAGTGATATGAGTAGGTATAGGGACTTCATACGTTTGGCTATGATGATGATGACGTGACGGATGATCAAATTGCCGCCATTGCTGTTGTCATTTTATTGTTGGTTTTTTGCTGTTACTTACTACTGCTTATGATATGTGTGTAGATAAAGTAGTGTATGCAACTGTACATAATTTGACCCTAAAACACTCGTGTGATCCTATTATGAAACTCGCTGACGCTCGTTTCATAAAACCACACTCGTATTTTAAGGCCTCTCATTATGGATCAGTCGCATAAACTACTATTTTAAAATCATAGTTCGAGCAGTGTTAATATATGTGTGTCTATTTTGGTTCTCTAAAGCCACTTAAGCTATCAAGCAACTCTGTCTAATTTCATGGTGGTTTAGTAAAACCTTTATTAAAGGCGCCACATCTAATTAAAAAAAGGAATGAAATCAACCCCAGATAGCACTTGCATGTGTTGCATGCATTATTACCTACAGTTTCTTGTGTAAGCACTAAGTTAATCGTTTAGTTTTTTTACGATAAATGGCTTATGGATATTCGAACGTTATTGGATCAGGCTGATGGAACGATACTAAAGGTTACGAGGGCCGAGTGCGGCAAGCGCCGCGTTATAATATATGTGGCGACGTTGTCTGTTCATTACTGATACGCCTTAAACATCCATAGTCATCACATGGTAAGTAATGATCCTTCCTAAGAAATGCTGTAATTATCGCGTTTTTATCAATCAAATAATTGCTCTCTAAGATGATTTGCGATTGAGATGTGACCTAACAATACGTTTTTAATCCGCTTAGGACAACCTATGTTAAACAGCAAGTATAACATTGCTATATTCTCGGAAGGTGTGGCTTGGGAGTACGATTTGATTGCGGTTGAGGTTGAAAAAAAAAGTGGCGCCTGTGGCCTGGTCTATTAAAAGGATTAGCCGAAGCAATCATATGGATAAACCGCTTCTCATATCAGTTAATACCTACTTACAGTGCTAATCAAATTATGAATGATATGCTGCTATATGGGTTTTGATTACATTTGTTTGTTAAAAGCATATCTTTTACAGTATGCATATGTAGTGGGGTTAGCAAGAATAAAGCACAAAAAGTCCGTATTTCACGTAAGTACATTGTGGAATGCAAACGTAAGATGGTCTCCGAATAATCTAAATGTAAAGATGTAGTAGGTAGGTTGAAGCTATTTAAGCTTCCAACGAATAAGACGCTTGGTGAACACTAAGTTTATTCTAATTATGCCTATATTTTTCGTGATTTACAGGTAAATATTGCCGATTTTCAACCCTGTAACTTGAGAAGACATTTTGCTTGATGCATCCCTTCCCATAACCTTGCCTCTGAAGCATACATGCCCTGGTAGGTATATTGACGGAGTCCGCGATCCATCACCCGTCCATTACCGCAGCCACCGTGTTGCCGATCGGATGCCCAAAATAATAAAACTCGTGCCACCCCTATCTAACTCTCGTTTTTCACACCCAAAGGGGTAAATAAGTACAAACTTGTAAAATACAGCTGCTAGAAACACTGTTTGAAAGTGTTAAGGTTCAATTTGGTATGTTTGGAATGTAGAAGGAGACACGCATCGATTAACCGATGACAAAAATTAAACTGCGTGGAGAGGTGGACATGCGGGTGGCGCTAGGGATGCTACCTACTAGTAAGTTTTTTTTGTTAAATTGTGTTCAAATTTTCTATGGCTATTCTAACTAATGCGAGGTAGTTATAAGATTTTATATTTTTTTCTCCAATAAACTCGGAAAAGATCACCTTACTGTAGCAAAAATAGTACTTGAATTTTCTTGCTTACTGACGAGCGCAAATATAATAAAAAGTTAAAAGTCATCAATGTACAGGTTTAGCGGCCAGGAAAGTGTATGAAATTCCATTACTGTAAACTTGTTTTACATTTTAACCATATGTTTTGACTAAGACTAATCACCACAGACAGCCAAATGCTCGTACGATTGAAGGCCAATTTATCACAACAACTTTACTATCGTTAGACTGGTTGTCTTTTTCCAACTATTGAAGTTGGTGTTACAAATTGCAATTGTAGTGTGCTTAAAGTTTCCCGAATTTTATATTTTTGAATTGTCATAGGCAAAACGCTGATCGAAGTGATGTCATACATGAAGAAAAAAAATATTTTCGAATTAAAATTCAAAACGAACTAAAATGCGTTAAGATCTCAATTCCTTTTAATCTCTCATAATTTAAATTACTTACATAAAACATTGAATATTCTGACCGATATTCATGTTTTTTTGTTATGTATGTTAATTGAAGATTCATGCCGACTACCTACTTTAAAAAATAAGTTGGTCGGGAACTTGATAGGTATCGCTGTTTTAAGATTATTAAAAATATTATTTGATTTCCTCGCATTAATGGAAAAAGATACCTACTATGTCTGCCTCGGCATGAATGGCAATTCGTGGATTCGTATCTACTGTCGAATTTAGCTTCGCTTCAACCATCAAATTAACTGGTCCACGAATTGCTATTTTCCGGCTCCTGCAATAATGTACTATTATGTAACCAGTTTCGTCACTTTTTGTGGATATGATAAAATGGTAGGTATACACATTATTATTTCATATTTCTACTCCTGTACCGTTATCTGTCATTTATATAGGCTTAACTCAAATACAATGACACCAATAATAAGCCGTCGAGAAACTCTATACTCTATGGCCCATAAATCATAAATCATAAAATCTTTATATTTCCAACATAGGTACATATTAGGGATTGCAATCCGGTCCGGCGGATCCGGTAATCCGGCCGGATCCGGTACTTTTTGGCGGCCACCGGATCCGGTGGACCCGAAAAAAATTTAATATACGATACTGCAGACGAACATACGCAGAGAAAAATAAACATTCATTCAGATATTTGTACACATTGGATACTGGATGGTATTTTTTTATTTTTTATTTAACATAACATTGTAGGTACAATGATAAATAAAACTCGCGTATTGCTTTTGCGAGCGTTCAGCTTCCAGCCTTCCACTAAAGTTTGCCCATTGGTGCCGTTGGTATATAAATATTTAATAGTTAATAAGTAATCCTAATTAACCTTTGTTTTGATTAATGATCTCAGAAATTTATTCTTTGAAATAATCTTTCTTTTAAAACGATTAATAATATTGTTTTTGATTAACGTTTTTATAACGTATACTAAAGTGCAATTAATGTGATATTATGATATTATTGATGTGTGTTTGTTGTTTATGATTAATGTTCTTTATTCGGGTTGTATTTTACGGGTTTAATTTTATTATTGTTGATTTTGTCTCTTAGCTTTAATAAAGTTGATTGAATATTAAATATTGTATAGTACAGAAGACGAAGTGATCTCAAAGTTCCAAGCACGATAATGATCTCCAATAACCAAATTACTTATAATTAATACTTTGATTTAGCATTTAAGACGATTAAAAGTTCGTTGTTCCTTTCCATTAAAACATTTTACTTATTTTTTTTTAAAAAAAAAGTCATTTTTTTTTTGTCATAACATAAGACAGAGTGACCCTATAATCAAATTGTTCATGCGTAACTATAAATAGGTTAAGGCTGAATGTTATTGAAGCAGATGCTCAATTTGACTTATTACTGTGAGTAGTGACTGTAGTGAGACTGATGTTGCCTTAATAAAGTAGATTTTTAGCACTAAAACATTGTTTTATTACATTATTTGCGATAGTTTGTCTACTCATAAACCAGTAAACAAGACAAAACGTATAATATTGCATAAACACGATGAAAAACTCCGGATCCGGCCGGATCCGGCCGGATTGAGAATCGGACCGGATTGCAATCCCTAGTACATATACAGGTTGTTACACTATGCTATAGCTTCACTATGTTGCGCCTTTCGGCATACAAATTGTAAGGGCATGCATGTCACCTTGTTTATACTAAGTAACTTAAATTAGGTCTTCCAAAAACTCGTTAACAGTGTAGTAGCACTTATCGACTAGTAATTTTTTTAGGAGGGTTTTGAACATATTCAGCTCTTGTACTGATTTAAACGCACTCTTTAGTGTGCTTTTATGGTTCATACATTTTACATAAAAGCACTGTTTACCACGATGTCAAATCATCTAACTTTTTTTTATTGAGTCACTATATTGCATTGGTACCAACTTCATAAGCAAATTTTTCGAAATAAAAAGTTTTCATTTACTATCAAATATTTGTAACATAAAAATAAATTATCATGTCTTGTGTGTTAATACACATATTTTCCCTGTTTTTGGTATTATTTATAAATATTTGAACCGATCCGATTCGGTTCGGATCAGGATTCAGTTTGGTTCGGATGGCAAGTGCAAGGAAAGTAAAAACAAAACAGACCATAAACAAGAGGTGTCAATGTGTCATATTTCTAATTTCCCACCAAAGTTCCGGTTCAAAATTAAAAGACGAAATATGATAACTGTTCATTATTACTAACTTCTTAAGATTTGATTCATGTTTGTGAAGTGAAGAAAAATGTGTACTTACGTTCCTTTTAAAATGGACGAAGAAGAAAATACCTGCACCGCTGAAGAAATTGCGTGAGTAGTAATAGAACTAACGGAAAACTTACTGCCTGAAAAGTCAAATGCTATTCATTTAAAATTAGTCGTACAAAAAGTATTGTATGCAACTCACGACACTCGCGTTTTAAGACCCTACTTATACAAAAGTTGCATAAAATACTATTACCGTCCTTTTGAATCACTAGTAATATTTTAAAACAGGGTTCATATGTTGCATTATATTATACAGGATGTATTAAAGAGAGTTCGTTATTAATACTGCAGCATGCAATGAACGAGTGTTGCTATGGAACTCTGTATCTTCGATGATGAAACCTAATGGCAAAGTAGAATTTTGTCTGAAAGACGAGTAACATGTCACAATAGAATAACAAAAAATAACATAAAAATTGCGGGTATAAGAGCATAACAATATTTGTTTTAAAGGCAACAGCGATAGAGGCAACCCTGAGTGCACAGACAGGTCCCACTAACCGGATAAGCGTCCTAAATGCTCCCTAATTGCCCCGGGCGCCCCCGCCGCGCCTTCCGTCGCTCTCGCACTCGTTATCAGACTGTTTATAAACAATACAATTACCCATACGTACCAGTAATTCTTCACAGATAATACTATAATTAACGTCAATTTGACATCAAACTCCAGAAAATATTAATGATAACAACAAATATCAATAACGCTGTCGTTGATAGATATTTTGAATTTAATGACATTGTCGATCGGTTAGCCCAGTGGATAGCTTACAATGCTGGTCCTGGGTTCCAACCCCGGTATAAGCATATATTTTTGAGATGACCAAAAATATTTGTATCTGAGACTTGGATGTTTTCTTACGGACGGATTGTTTGGATCCAAGGGTTCGCTTTGGCGCCTAAGCCCAGGGTTTGGAGTAGGCAGTAGTTTTACGAAAGATTTGAACTTCCAACTTGTTGTTATTGGGATTTGATCCGTTTCCTCGCGATGTTTTCCTTCATCGTAAAGCTACCGTTAAATATCATATGATATTTCATATATAAGTTTTTTTTAAGTAGGTACGGTGGTACGCGTCGGGGTTTTTGGTGTGTTGTTTGTGGGACAGTAAAGAATTTGAAAGTAAGTCTTCTAGTACGCTTTATTTGGCGTACTATGGGGCTAGCTCGATTTGTGTAAGATTGTCCACTAATAGTTTATTGAAAAATTGTCTCGGGATATGTGATATTATTTTGCTTTAGGTACGATGTTTTTACCTTTTCTGATTTTGAACCGAATAAAATAATACGAAAACTAAGATGTTTACTTATTCCGACAGATCCTAAATAAAATTAAAATTCGTAGTACCTATACTCAAACACACAAACTACATATACAAGGTGGTACAAAAATAACGTAAAACCGTTTAAGGGCATAACAGGTATCGTGTTCGGATAAGAAATAAGTTTCTGTCAAAAATTTCATTTTTGGTACAAGCTTTTATTGCTGACTGTACTTTTCTGTATACCATCATCAACTACTCATTGAGACGATTCTAACGAGCCCAAACTCAACGGGGTTACGTCGGTTAAGTACTGAATTCCCATGGCCACCTTCTGCCTCCATCATCAGATCAGCTCGATGGTACCATAATATTGAATTGTCATCCAAACTATACTTATACCCAAAATTTCAGCTCAATCGGTCACCGGGAAGTGGGTCAAATTTAACTCGCAAGATTTGTCCCATGCTAACAGGGCAACTTAAATAAAAGCTTGTAAAAAGCAATTTTTTTTGACTCGATTTTTTTATTAAGTATTTTTGTATGGAGCGAATCGCCGCAGTTGGCAAGCAAAAACCAACGTCAAGCCGCAAAGGGGAAACTATCACCCATATAATCTTGACGATGATTTTTGGGACACGTTGTATCTACACTACGTACAAAGTAGGCACATAGTACCTACGAGTATATGACTTGGGAGTATTTTTTACTCATACGGTGATATTTTTTCACTCCGAGCATTTTTTATACGTCGTATGAGCGCGAAGCATTAGCTACGCGTGGCAAATTCGTCAGGCTGTATGTGCCATAGCGCACGGTAGTGCCATCGCAACCTCGTCTGGACACAGGAAAAAAAAGTGTTTTTTTCCAGGGCGTTATTAAGATCAAGTTAAATTTATTTATTTATTTATTTATTTGGGGCATCAACAGCATTACAAGAAAATAATACAAAGCTCAATAGCTAATAACAAAGCCAGTTATAGATGTCCACCGAAATACAGTAAATGGAAAAAGAACATAAACACAGAACTAAAATTAAAACATTGCTCGGTAAATGTGTCATTAAATTGAGGAAAAACATCTTAGTTACATAGAAATTCGAAGATATACATACTTCTGGACTTCAACTCGTAGTAGGCTTGGGGACACGGCACCGTGGGTACTATAGCCAATAGACGAGTATATGGGTATGGGTATAGGATAAAAGTGATTTACCTGTGTGTTGGTGAATAAATGTATCTTTATTCTTTCATTTAGTGATGATGATGGTAAATGATCACGATAGTATTTGGCTAAGCTGTTTTCCCTTAAAAAGGAACCAGTTGATATTTATTAGGATACTTCTTAACGAAACAAAGTATTTTTTAAAATATTTTTAAGATACGCAACTTCCGTCACTGACCTCGTAGCATAGTGGTCAAAGCACTCAAGCGTTAATAGAGAGATCACAGGTTCTAGTCTTGTCGGGGGCTACAGAAGGATATGGTTTATTTTTCTATTATTTTATTCCTCTCTGTATCATATCGTTTATTACTAGGATATTTATGGGTAATACCTAAAAAATACCTAAATAATCTACAGGAATAATTTTGTGCATGTCTCTAACATACTGCAACACCACTGACCAATTACAAGAAAATTTCTAGCCTTTTCATAAACAAGTACAATTGTGTTTGTCTTTGTCCAAAGGTACACCCGGATGAGCCCGCAGTGCGCGGCGCGACGGCGCGTCCACGCGCCGATTACCTGCGCCTGCACACATTATCACGCATTACGCCAATTCGCACTATTCATTACTCATCGTTCCGTCATTAATGGTCTGGCTTTTCGGTTCATTATTCGCGGGGCACTTGCAGTTTTTATTACTAGACCCGAGAATAATTTTAATCGGCAAATTTTAATTCTTAACTCGGCACGAATCTGTCGCATATAGTTTTTCAAAGAAGTTATTATTATTAAACAGTATCTAATTATATAGATACCTACTGTATAATTTAAGATTAATTTTTATGTCCCATCTGGACGCTCTCTATTTTTGTATAGGAAGTACTACTACTTCAGAGTTCATTCATTAAAGTTGCTGACTCTTAAACCGTCTCGTCTTTTTTGAAGTCAATTACTAGATAGGTAACTTAGTGCTCAGTGTCGAATATACCCACGTTTATATGTTCTTACATTTTATTATACTGGATAGTTTTTACGTAGATGTCATGCGGTCGTGAATTGAATATCCAAGTTACCATTCAATTCTATGTTGATACAATTTCCTTGAATTAAGACTTAACCACAAATGTAAACGTGAGGAGAAAATTGCATAAATAATGAATTCGCGTTACCAAGATGCTGTGGAATGTGCGCAGGCACAGATTGAAATGTCACGCGTCACGGAATAACGCGCGTCACGAAACGTCACGCGTCACACGGCGCGAGCGCAGACCCGCAGCGGCACCAATCGGAGATCACCCGCCATTATAACCCCATTTGACACCTCGCACTGTTTACGGATCATCTTCGTATTTAAATGATTTAGATTGATAACCCTTTTTCTACAGTGTTTTATGAACACTTTTTATGTTACAATTTCATTTGCCGTGTGCATTTAAATTTATCTCAGGCCTGATGATGTGCACTTTGACTTCGATTTGCGTGTGAAATAACAATAATTCAATTCTAATTTATATCAGTATACCCATATTTGGTCTATTATATAATATAATTGTTTGTATCTATATCGCTACCACGAATGGCTATCGAAAACATACATTACGATATGCGAATAAACGCTCTTCGAATACATTTCGATTGTCACAATTTCGTTCGAGCCATCAAATTTGTATCTCATTGTACCGATGTATTATAAATTTCAGTAAAATCTTAGATTGTTGCTCTCACTTGGTTTCGGTCGTTAACGAAAATAGGACGAAATGCTAAAAGTATTTAATTACGTACCTACACACGCATACTTTCATGTCGCATTTATTAAAATCATTTATTACTTGAAACTAGTCAAAGCCTTCTAGCATGTTCCTTATAAGAGCACGGTTAAAGACATAATTATACAAAGCACTCGATAACTAGACACTAACTGCCGGCACAAGCGATCGCGATCAATATTAATTTGCGACAGACAGGACGGGCGGGGGAGCAACTGATAAAGTTTATATTTTTCTAATGAGATTACCTACGTCTATCCACCGTCATACTCCAGAAGACGGTATTGATCCAGGTACTTTCTAATTCGACTCGATTATTAGCGTATTTCTTAAACACATTGCACCTCAGCATAATAAATATGTACTATACTAGTGGCGCGTGATAATTTTCAATGAGGAACCCGGAACAAAAAAAATATGATAGAGTTATATATAACTATATCTAGGCTATTTTCAATTTTATCTCTAAGCAATAAGTCCTAGAACCACCTAGAATATATACATGTTTATGATGCAGACTATCTATAGCTATTTTTGATGTTTATGTAGAAAACAAAGGTTGGCTTGTCATGGGTAATATGGGTAATATATGTATGAAAGTGTCATGGGAACGGAAAACGTCACATCGGAGTCAAGAATCATCTCTGGTCGCGTAAAATACTTGGGCATTTATTTAGTAAAATGTCTCATAGCTCAAATATTTATACAGAATATAGGCCACAAAGGCACCATGAGAATCAATCAATCGATCATACATTCATAAAGCAATAGTTAACTAAAGTTTCTTATTGTTTTTTTTAAATCAAATATTGATTGTTATAAGAACAATTCCAATTGGAAACAATAACCAAAAAACACCAACAAACTTCCTTCCAATTAGAAAAAATAGCATATTCCAATCATTATTACAATCAACCTATCATACATATTAGGACTGATTAGGTATTATTATGAACAAGGTAATAACCTAGAAATAATAGCTACTTACAATGTAACAATAAAGCCCATAAGAGACACATTTTGCCTATATGTATCATGTTCAGTTCGAATGCACATTGAATTATTCGTAGTGGAAAGAAGAAAGATCCGGCTAGCCAGGTGGAGGCAGGACGACAACTGGACACTGATTGCCAACGACCACTCGGCAACCAATCGTAGCCCTAAGTCTAATGGTGTCGAGACAATTGGGAAGAAATTGGCGCAATAATTTGAGCTCTGGAGCCGGATATTACAGCCATTTGATATTTGTCAAATATTATTGTTGTGTTGTATCAATTACAGTAGGTAATAAGTTTCTGTCAAAAATTTAATTTTTGATACAAGCTTTTATTGCCTACTGTACTTTTCTGTATACCATCATCAACTCATTGAGTCGATTCTAACGAACCCAAACTCAACGGATTTCCCATGGCCACCTTCTGTCTCCATCATCAGATCAGCTCGATGGCACCATAATATGGAATTGTCATCCAAACTATTCTTATACCCAAAATTTCAGCTGAATCGGTCACCGGGAAGTGGGTCAAATTTAACTTGCAAGATTTGTCCCATACATACTAACAGGGCCCATGGCCACCTTCTGTCTCCATCATCAGATCAGCTCGATGGTACCATAATATTGAATTGTAATCCAAACTATACTAATATCTAAAATTTCAGCTTCAGCAAGTTAAATTTGTCCCAGCATACATACTAACAGGGCAAGTTAATATAATGCTTGTAAAATAAAAATACGGTTATTATCTAAGACATCAGAAATGAGAAGGAAGCATTACACCGGGTACATTGTTTACAAAGAGGGGTCCCATCTTCCTAAGGTAAGGTCATATGTGAGACAATTATATAATTTATCGCTTAAAACTCCTATACCTATACTAGATAACCTTCATTTCAAAATACGTTGCACGAAATCAACCTATTTATTTCAAGCATCGGCCCACGAGAAAATTTCATGATAGATATAATTTCATTGTTTTCTAGCTTTTTTTTAATTTCTCTTATATATGAAAACCGCTCATCAAAATTCAGAAATTCGTTAAACGAGGTTTATTTTTGTAACGGTCTGACTGAAAATCAGCGCTGGGCTGAAGGTAGGTACAAGTTTAGCCTCACACATTGTCCTCGCTGTAAAATGTTCGTTTTATTTTACTTGTCTTTAGTTTTACTAGTACACTGTACATATATAAATATTATGAATGTGGTGTGTGGTGTGTTTTGTAATGTTTTTCCCTATCTGTGTGTGTATTTATCTTTATAGTTGAACGCGGGCATGTTGTGTTCGAGTTTTAATAGTTGAAATCGGGACGAAAGCTACGTCGACGGCGTTGATAGTAGGATAACGGTCTGATAAGGGCTCTCATCGGAGCTACCCAGGTTAACTGGTGCTCCATCACCGCGCCGGTAAACTGCGGGCGTGGACGGGGGAGGCGGTGCGCGCCCATCTTCATTTCTTCGATACCATCTGAAATCCTATTCTTGACTTTCATTCGACACAGAAAACAAAGATCTAGGATGTACGGCTCCGTCGGATACCATAATGATAGACAATCCTAGAGGCGTCGCGTCGGTTTATTTCTGCACTTATTAATTGAAGCGAACGAAGATCTTCTTTTCAGCTTGGGTCAAACATCTTCCGTATGTGCAGATGTCCGGCTGTCCGGCTATTCACCTCGACAGGTGGCATTTCTCTACAAGCTAAGACTGCAACCATGCTTAAGACATGTCTGAAAATGAATTCAAGTCCTTTGTAAGGCAAACTTTGAAAAATGGAGCTTATTACAGTTTGGACGAAAATTTAACTGATAAGGATAAATGGACGAATGTCAATGCCATTACTTAACTATATATTTACTGAATATATACATATATATATCTACTTAGTTTGTACTTGTATTTTATACACGAATAAGAATATTTGCATGTTTAAAGGTCAATGATAAGTATATAAATATAACCAAAATAAATAATTAATTCGGGCCCTATGGTCCTATATATGGTCCCTACGGAACAACCTTTAAATACTGGACAAATCTGAAATACATTATTCCCATCTCATCGGAAACGCTACGCTCAACAGCCCAAATAAGGAATGCAAAAAAGACCCAAACACAGATGCCGGTAATCTCAACAACGAACTTAAGTATTGAGTTAAATAAAAATATATACAAATAAAACCAGAGCTCCTGAGAATGCACTGTGTTGAGAGTGACGGACCTGCATTTGTTTCTAGCTGTCAACAACACAATCAATAATGGGTCGGTATACAGGTCGACACACGTAAAAAGAGCTCTGGCGGCTATACATTTAATATGGTGCGCAGAGCTCTTTTTACGTGTGTCGACCTGTACCTAAAAGTCACTCATCTTGACCTCTCCCAGCTATTATACAAAAAATCCACAACAGGGACGTCAATGCAGCGCCGCATCAGAATACTCTCCAAATTTATTAGAACGCGCGCGCTCGCCAATCTTCTAATCGTAACTCATCGGCGATCGGAGCATTACCTGCGCTGCGCCCGCGCGCCCGTAATAGCCCATCTTAAGGGTTCGCTTCCGAATATCAAGTTTAGAAAAAATTTAAATTATTGACGTCTTGGTATGGTAGAGGCGTTACTTTGTGGAAATTCATGATAACTTTCTAGAAATATCAACTTGCAATCCCGCAAATAAACGTGCAGGTGTGCATTAGTGACAATTAAATCCCATTAAAAAAAAACCACGTAAAAAAGGGGGCCAAGTCTCGAAACTCTCCTACGGCAAAAAGGTGTGAGATATTTCGTAGAGCCAAGTCTCAGGCATTGTTATTAATCTTTATTTGCTTTCTAAATAAAATTCTGCAACTTTGCAATTATTTATGCAGTTGTGTATCTAGAAAACTGGATCAAAATTGCAAAATGTTTTAGTTTTTTCTTGATTTATACACTAAACACTAATTAGAAGTACCTTTGAGTTTTGATGATCTGTCAGTCAGTCAGTCAGTCAGTGAGTGAGTGAGTGAATGAGAAACTTTGACTACTTAGTTATAATTCCTAAACTCAGTTGTTTACTTACGAATTATAAAATTTCATTCAATTCCAACAGGTGTTCAAAATGTAAACTCCCTCTCCTGAGCTAATCTTATCCAGGATCCTCCTAATATCGTCCGTCCACCCATCGAGATGGTGGACCGAACGTCCTTTTACCTAGGAGTGGCCATCGATCTGGTAAGGTGTCCTGCCCAACCACTCTTGAGTTTGGCAATGGTATCTCGGATTATCGTCAGATCTCAACATTTCTCACTCAGTCTTGTAGTTTAATGCCGAGCGTGGCGCGCTCCATGGCTCTCTGTACTACTCTTATTTTGTGCACAGCGTCTCTTGTTAGCATCCATGTCTCGGCACCGTACGTCATGATGGGCAGGACATCTTGCTTAAAGAGGCGAGTCTCCAGGCATTGTGGAACTTCGTAGAACTTGCGGATGTCGTCGAGTTTGTTGAATGCCACCCAACCCAGCTATATTCTCCTGGAGATCTCCGTACCTATGTTGCTAATAAAATTTAACGTAAATATCAAAAAAGTATTGCCTTCATACAATTTAGCGTAGGTACCTTTGAGAGACTTGCAAAAATCGGAGAAATCGGACATTCGTGCCAGATACAAGATAAAAGTTGATTATGTATGTTCCATTATTCATAATTCGTTATTTATAGGCAATTCATGAAACTGTAATGTACCTAATTCAATATTGCGGATACATGTTGAGGAATAGCAATATTATTTTACGGCTGTTTTTTGCTTATTTGAATAATGTAAATATGTAGGAACGGTACGAATTCGTATTATAAAATGTTTTCCCAACATGCCCTTAAACAACATGGCAGCGATACACAGGGTGAGCGTAGCAACTAGGCAATTTGCACAAGTAGTTTAGAACGAGATGATTATAAATATCAGATTTAAGCGGACCATAGATCCACTCTGATGGGAATCTCACAGTGCACTTTAATCTACGCTTCTCTATGAATCTTTCCAATATAAGTTCCTATAAAAAATAATATTGCTTACATAAAACAGGTACAACTAAAGTAATTTCTAATTAGAATACTTCTGAATAATGGCTAATGTTAGACTATAAAGTTAGGCTAGGTATTTATATTACTTTAAAATTGCGAATCTGCATTGACTACCTATAGTAATTTCTCCTCTGAAATTCTTATATTGTTAAGTAAAGATAGAAATCAAAATTAAACTTCTTTATTAATACTTTATATTAATACTTCTTTAAAATTCCCACGTTTCAAACCAGTCATACAAAAAGTATATTACCTTGTGCTGACTCTCAATTTGGCCTTTTACTTATTAGAAGCTTAGAGCATTAAACCAACAGGAGCGGCCATGAGTCATGTTCTATACATAAAAAATCTGCCGATTTTTGCGGGGGAGCGGAACGTCAAATGTATGCGTAACGTGACAATAGCTACGTCAGATAAACGTCAGTCCATACAATGTGTATGACCACTGGTCATATATTTTTGGCAGAGGGGAACGCCTGTCAATGGCCGCTCCGGTTGGTTTAATGCTCTAAGATTAGAAGAGTACAACTGATTGTTTAGCCATTACATTAGACACGCTTTATAATGTTTTGGAAGCAATAGTACTAGTCATAGTCATAGGTACTAGTTAGAGAAATTGGGACGTAACGATGACACCATATTGAAAAGGAATATACGACTGGGAATTGCATGATTATTATTGGTGCCTGCGCGGCTCTGTCTGAGAGCCTGGTCTTTAAGAGAACCCAGACGGTGCCACGGTATAAAATATCGCCTTTGTCCATCTTAAAACTCTTGAAAGTCTAATCTAAACACTGGTAAAATAATTGTTGAATTATTGATTGGATTATCGATTGAATCGGATTCCGGAATACTTAGTTCCGGATATAGCTCCTACATGCAAACGTAGCTACAACCTCACTTCCAATTTATTAAATAGCTATTAGTATAGATCAGTTTTTTAAAGATGTATACTTTATTTAGTTTTAGTGAAGCATTTTATTAGACAGCCGGTTAATTTACCAATTAATGTAAAAATTAGCAATTATCGACCTTACAATATCGCACAGCGATCCGAGCTTCGTTGACGTAAGCATGACACCAATACCGCTAAGTGTCACTAATTGCCATCAACGTAAGCATCGACGAAGCGATTAGTGAGAGCTTCATTCCTAATTCGCTAACAACGATGTGATGTCGATCCGATTACAGTCTTGAGGCTTCCCGCGTTCTCACGGAAAACGGGAGAGGGGGGTCAATTGATTGTCCGCCAATTATACAATTGGTCGCTTTACACACAAGTGGTCAGTGATGGCGGCGGCGACGGCGCGCGGCGCGGCCGCGGGAGCTGGCGGGCCGCTGCCGCCGCCGCGACCGCGGTAATTGCCCGTTTACTTAGTTTTTGCCCTACGCCTTCGCCTGCGGCTGTTCCCACTTTACGCCTCAACACTGTGCCTAATTACAAATTGATGTGAGAACGAAGTTCATACGCGGCTTGGAAACAATTCTTAAATTATCTTTTTCTAACCTATTCGTAAACCGGGAAGAAAGCGAAATTATATGGGAAGCCCTGCTTTAAATTATTTTCCAAATTATATGTTAGGGGTTTCTGCAGAATGGTAACCGATATAGTTCGAGCGGTGATTAATCAGTCGCCGCAAATCATCGCGCGGCGCCCGCGCCGGCGGTACGCAAATTATTTAATTGTCTCCGGTCGCCGCTCTATGGTTAGGGGCCATAAATCTAGCGGATCATCGCCAATTATTCAAAGGCGCCGCCTGCGCAGTGCCGACTCATCCCAGACCCTAATAAACGATCTGTAAACCGTTCTAACAATGTAAGCATAAAACACTTGCGACGCTGCTGTTATGCAACGTTGAGACAAAAGCGGAAGGGTGTATTGTTGCGCATTGATTCATGGCGTCCGTTTGTCCTTCCTGCTGCGGTGTCAGCTGATAGCGTTATCGGCGCGCGCGCAATCGCGCCATCTGTGTGAAATATTCCCCAAGGTGCACCAACATACACGCGACTCCCGAAAACTACTGATGTACCTTCGGGACAGCGCTGAAGTGCGGGTTTGCGGCGACAGCGCGCGCATTGTCCGGTGCTCACGGCCACCTCGCCCGCGTAATTCACGCCAGCACCTTCATCATGCAAAGTGCCTGTGCGTAGGACGCCATACTAAAGTAGACCCTATCGTACACCGACAGGGTCTATTTTTCATATTCGCTTGAGAGATTTATGTCACGGGGGTGTGCAGTATTTGCTATCGGAATTTGAATTCGCGCGGTGGTCCGCGGCGATACGCATCGTCTTGTTAGCGCTATCAGATGGCCGCGCCTGTAATTGGCACTGGCTGCGCGTGCGCGCCCGAACATATCGGTAACGAGCTGTTATCAATTTTTCATAGTTTATACTGTCCCTGGAATAGAGAAACAACTGAAGCTTTGCCAGATGCTAGTTAGTGAAATAAACTGGGAGATTATGGAATCTGTGTATTTAGTTTGTATTAAGGAGTTGAAAGCAAGTCCGAAAGATACTCCGTCATTAATAAATGACAATAAACCCCAAATATTCCCACATCTGAAATAGTGAACAAGTCATCGAACACGTGTAGATGCTCTCATGTGACAGCTTCTGAGTAGCTATTATCTGCGCATCGGCGATGGGCAGTTAGGCGGTTATGAGCGGGACGTGTCGCGCATGCGCATTTGCATACAATGGCGCGATCCGAGATCTGCACGCCGCTCCCGCTTTGTTTGCATTCAATTAAACCAGAGGGACAGCTACCGGTGACAACAGCGAGTTCGTTTCATACTAATTTAATGATAATAATAAATCAGCCTTTGGCCGTGTCCCACTGCTGGGCGCAGGTTTCCTCTCATGGGTGAGAGGGAACGGTCAATAGTCCTCACGCTGGCCCTCATTTTTTTGTCTCTGTCTCGAGAGTTCTTCTTCTCACAGGGTCATTAGTTTAGATTGGTAAATCATGATGCCCGTTTAAATTGGTTAAAATCTGGTATTGGACTAGTTCAACCATCCGGTTGAGGAATTAACATCCTATCAAAATAAAAATAAAAATAAAAAAGAACCTAATAATCTGGTCTTTCTGTTGCTATCTGTATCTGTGGCATGGATACGGAATCTAGGTTTATAGGAAGAAATGCTTTGCTAAGCAGGTATTGTATCGAACTTAATTTGACGTTCTTGGGTCGATAGCGAAATTTAGTTTTTAAGTACCTAGTTGATTTAAGGAAGTCGCATTGGTAATAAATGTGAACGTTACTTCTCAAAGTCTACAATGAAATATTACCTACAATTTAAAATGTAATGTCCTATTCCTAGCATTGCTGAACATAAGCATTTAGTATTCAATATTAACTACCGCACATGATTTCAATTTCAACCTCTAAATAGTGATGACCAACTTAATTTAGCTCTCAAGTCCCCTAATTCAAATTAATTCAGCGACCGTTAAAAAACTGCAGCCGTGAGCGACGTCGGCACATCAGAGGCTATCAGGGAGGTGGGAGGGAGGGGTCGGAATTGAAAGAGACCGCGACAATTGACTCAGGCGCCGCTAGGAAGGATTATGAATGAGTCTGTGAGCGGACGCCGCTCCGCGATTGTGCTCAAGGTCGAGTGGATACGGTAATTAAGAGCTCTTATAGCTGATATGATACACGAGATATGTATGTGTTTTTGAAGGATGACTGTTTCATAGAAACGTACGTAATAGTACTTTACCACCCTCACCTTCGGTTCGGGCCACAAACACCTGCGATCTGGGGCATTTACAAATTCACCGTCCTAGTTACGTAATGTACTATTACGTACTACATTTTGTACTCAACACGGGCGGTAATTCGTAAAGCCCCAGAACGCATATAATAACACCTGCGATCTGGGGCATTCACGAATTCACCGCGCTAGTTACGTAATGTATACTATTGATCACTAAAATCGTCTGTAATCGTAAGCGATGTTCGTTAAAATCTTAATGTATGGAAAGTTTGACAAGTTTCTATGGAAATATAATTCTAGCTTTAACGTTGGTCGGACTGTAAGTACATACATACGTATACATAAATACATAGTTTCACGCCTTAATTCCCGAAAGGGGTAGGCAGAGCAATTGATATTTATGATCAAGTGCTACTTTAAGGATACATGTGGGTATAAAAGATCGATAAAATGTGATATCGCAGTGATAGGTTCCTAGCCCATCACCCACAACACACTCCAACCCTGTTCCCTTAGTAAGACTCTTACGACACCCACGGGAAGAAAGGGGGTTGTGCCATTCTAACCCGACACCACACGGGTTCTGTAAGTAATCGTAAGTTAGTGCCACCCGACATGATTTGTGGTTAAACGACCAACACAGTTTGGACTAGACTAATCTTGGAATAAACCTTACCTAATCTTGTTAGATTGAATCAAGGTAAAGATTAACATTCGCTATTCCGATATCACATAGGAATTCCTTGGAGACCCCATTATATTTTGTGTGATAAACCTCTTATTGCAGGATATTGACGGTATTGACTGTGGTATTGAGCTTTGTTTTGCCATGCTTTAAACTAGGTATTTATCTAGTCTATCTATAGTATTCACTACAAAACTGCGATTGATATAGGCATATAGGTCAAACCTATACCTACTTTAGAAGCAATGTAACCGGGACAGTTTATATACGATTTCTACACAAAATGCACTTGTTTTATTTGCTCTTGAGTGTTTTAATAGAACATCTTAGTGGCATGCAAACAGTATGGTTATCGCGTGCTCAAGGGCGCGGGGAGATGCGCAGGAGTCGAAGCACCGTGGTTTCGTAGACTAATAATTTGCGGTGACGGTCAGAGCTTATATCCACGAACATCTTCATTCAAGATTCGGGTAACTTTGTCCCTATCGCACCTAAACTACTCGGGCGCGCACCTTTAATTATTACTTTGAGATAAAATCTTCGTGGTAGCGCCGCAGTTTGGTGCGTAGACCCCTTTTTATGGAGCGGTCCTTGTGCAGCAGCCTGAAGGGCTTTCGCTGCTGATCCTGTCTGGCTTGTGGGTAGGCGCCACTATGGGGCTACAAGACAATTTGTATAGGTACTTATCCAGCCCGTAAGTTAGGAACTTAGGACCGTTTAAAACAAGAATGGCTGTTTGAATTTGGCAAACCCGTGAAGGGCTGCGTGTAATGGAAAAACACCAATATTTATACATATATTTATTTCACCACCCCCTTTCTTCCCGTGGGTGTCGTAAAAGTCGACTATAAGGGACCAGGGTTGAAGTGTGTTGTGGGCGATGGGCTAGCAACCTATCACTGCAATTTCACATTTTGTCGATATTTTATACCCACAATTATGCTAAAAGTGGCGCTGGAATATACGTTTCATGTGCTCTGCCTACCCCTTTTGGGAATAAAGGCGTGAATGTATGTATGTATGTATGTATATTTATAACACGCTTATTTACCGGCTGTCCCAAACCAAAATAAAAGAACCCCTTTGAAAAGTACGAGTAGGTTAGGTACGAGAATCCCACTTACAATAAGATCAGGAAATAGAAAAACAGTATTATACTTTCTCGTTAATAATCATTAAAATCGTACAGCGTATTAGTGGGGGAATAAATGGCAGTGAGTCTGCACTGTTGTCTCAGACCGCTTGGCACGATTGTTCCTTGGGTCAAACTTAACTGATTTAGCGTCCTAGCCACGAGATCAACTCTGGCTACTACCCAAAAAGAGGAAAGAGCCGTCTCCCGAGGTCCGGTCTCAGCTTTATTACTTATTCTTTTAGAAAAAGAAAACTATCACGGACAAGTATATAGGCATAAGTAGTTAGCAAGTAATAGTCGGCCAACTGAATGTGTACTTGAAATGGCCAATTTTCGTACAAATTAGGCCGACGCAACCGCACCGCACGTGGATGTACCTAACTAAGACAAACAGGCAACAACGGAACCCTACATTGCGCGTGGCCCGACACGCACATGGCCGATTTTTTATTTGAAAAAAAGATACCGAGTCATTAATAATCGTTCAGATAAATAAAATGATTAGAATGTTTTCGGAACCCATCTGGTTTCCAACAGAAAAACCAAAGGGTCATCCACACCACAGTTAAAAACACAGTATTTTAACACCATGCCAGGGTCAATGAGAATTGACCCATATTCTGGTAGCTCCTTCCAGCCGAGACCAGTAAGTTAAGCCTTTCTCAACTGATCGCCTCCATGATTACACGGAGATGGTCAGAATACTTGGGACGTCCCGGCCTTCATATATACCAGTAGATTGCCAGCGGAGACCCTGTTTGGACAAGTTTTTATTCGATCGTTTAAGGGTGGCTATACATGTTACAATATGCTTATATTGTGTTGTGGTATCGGGTCCGGCGCATTTGCGCGTGCGCCTGCGACAGTTGGCGAGATCGCCCCCGCGGCAATTAACGGCTAATATACTCATTATAGACGTTTTTGTCACACCTTTTTGCACCGTTTCTAACGCGAACCATTTGTTTGCTATAGACGGGTGGGTTTTTGCGACGTTAGATAAAATGTTTTACACTTACTTGTAAATAGTATTACGTTGTCTGGCATGTTATACATTTCTAATTGGCTTTTTGCTGTGTAAGTGGTAAGTGCGTGGAATTGATACGAATGCTTTTTACTTATTTTTCAGTAATTCACAGTAATTAAAGTGCACATACTTCAGTTTAAGCCAGCTTTCCCAACAGGAATAGTAGAGCTTGTGTAATTAAATTTTCAGTGCAGTTATAGCACTTGCAGGGTTTAAAGATGGATAGGTTGCTAGCCCAAAACTAAAAACTACGAAACTAACTAAGAAACTTTAATTCCTTCCTGTACTAGCCTTTTATGACACCTACATGGAAAAAGTTGCATAAATATAAAACTACTCTTTTTTATGAACCACGCAAAACGAACAGATGAGACACTTGGCCATAAATTCGTAATTAGTTAATGTTTGAAACGGTCATCCGCGCACTTTGTCTATTTACAGAATGTCTAAAATTACACCCCAATGCCAAACTTCTTACACTTGCAAGGTTATAATCTGGTACATCCTCTTAAAATAATTCCAAGTAGCAATTTCCGAAAGGAAATGTGTAATACGGTGACAGTACGTACCCGCCGCTCGGGAGCCTCGCCGCAGGCTCTCCGGCGCACCTGGTGCGACGCCACGCTGCGCCCGCGCACGCGGGCGCGCACCCGAGCGCAGATGGGCCAGATTATAGCTTTCATAAATGTGATATGAGGGGAATCAACCCGATTTTTAACTATCTACACCTCAAGTTTTAAACGCTTGATTAGAACTCGGAATATTTATGTTTAACACGTTTATCTGTGTGTCTGTGTATTTGTGTTTCTGTCTGTGTCATCGTAGCTCCGAAAGTATTATCTGTCGTGTATCGAGATAGTTCTTATTTGTTTCTTGTGACGGGTGTGTTCTATATTTTTTAATTATGATATATACTCTTCTTTGTGTACCGTCAGTAAAGTGTGCTATCATATCATATATTTTTCTCTGCAGCTGACTGTACCTACGTGGGATTAGTACCTACTTTTTGATGGTCGGGTGTGTTCGATGATGAATAGGAACGACCGAATGTTGTTTGAATTGTTTTGGAACGACGAAAATTAAGAGCGTGAAAATGTTATTATAATTCGAATTAAATACGTAACGGTACCCCCCCACACAGACGTTATAAAATGTTACAAAACATCAACCATTTTTCTTCAACATCGTGATGTAAGCGTTATCCTTGCTATTACACTGATATACTTAAAACATTTTATAACCTTTGAATGGGAGTGCCATAATGTAAATGGAGATAGTAGCGGTTGGCGTCAATCCGTAGGTTAATGTGTTATTCTTCAAATAGAAAAGCTGGTACGGACTTCTATGGACGCCTTTTACTTGTAGATAGCAATAATTTCTCATGAAGGCATAGGTATGTATTTCAACTTAAATGAAATGCATTGAGTTAATGAAGATTAAACAGTACCCATAAAGATGTAAAATTACATCTTTCTGATGTACATACGAATACGAATAAGTATCTCTGACTATCTCATCTGCAAATTATAGTCATAAAGTCTGAGTCGAATACAAATTATATTAAGATGCATTAAGAAATAAACTTAAGTGCCTTAGTGTTTTACTTATTCCTTAATCAACAGCGTTGAGTGGTATAATAATGAAACACTTATACTTGCAAATGTTGAATTTACATCCTTTCTCAATGTACAATGTCTCAATGCTATCTTAAACTGCGTACAAAGTATGTTCCAATTATTTTATCGCTTTACAATACCTATGCATTTTACTAATATTAGGTACAAGGTGCAGTAATTAGGTAAGTTTGTAACCATCGCATAGTACATTTAAACAAGATAATTGCTTTGCCTAGTGTGGGGGTCAGTATAAACTGTAAATGTTCTATTTTTCTTTGGATACAAACTATGTAAGAAATAGTATACATTTCGATGCTAGTGTAGAAAGTGGGTACCTATGTCAGTACGACACTAGCACCGTGATATCTTGCCACAAGCCGTAGGCGAGTAGTAAGACTCGGCACGAGTGAAGAATGACATTTCCGCACGTGTATCGAAAGACGTCTTTAATACAGTTGCGAAAAAATAAGAAAAACAACCAGTAAGGAATATGAAACTTTTATATTATTAATTCTGTAACATCATTGCAATATAGTGTTAAAAACTGGAAAAACTGATCGACAAACTAACTTATTTTCACCTTTTCAATATAAAGTATGTACTTAATTTTCATATGGATGGCCGGGTTATTGACCTCGATGAACTTGCAAATTGCAATTAAAGTAAAGGGCAGCGGTCCGGCGGCCGCCGCCTTCGCTAGCGGGACTCAGTAATATTTCACTTAATTGCTCTTTTTAATACTATACCGTGGAGGTGTTATAATTACTAACAACTAAAGTCGCAGGCCATTATATTTATATGTGGTGGCGTGAAGGACTCTTTCAAGTTAGAAGTTACAGTAATTACCGACAGTTTTTTTACTTTGTTGTATGAGTACTTATATGGAGACACGCCAGGCCATCTATTCGCTAACATTATTCATTAACCAGAAGTTTGAATTGAACCTTGAAATCGTATCATGTACCTATTCGTCGCTAAAGGGTCGGGTTGGACACTAAGCTCCTAAAGTTCAACAAAAACTTAAAATGTCGAATAGGTGATAAAGTTATTTTACAGTAGGCTGTCATTGTTAATATGAAGGGATTCTAATACGTTGGCTAACATACAGCTCGCAACATAGGTACGCAAACTTAAACTGTCGTACCCACCCACTTAATATCATTTCACGCATATTTTTTTAAATCACCATCATCATCATCATATCAGCCGAAAGACGTCCACTGCTGGACAAAGGCCTTCCCCAGAGAGCACCAAAGTGACCGATCCCGCGCCACCCGCATCCAGCGGACTTCCGCAACCTAACCAAACCGATGGCCGTTGGGGCGGAAAGGTTCTCGAGTGGCGACCACGTACCGGAAGGCGCAGCGTGGGTCCCCCGACTAGGTGGACTGATGACCTGGTTTTTTTTTAATAATGACTTTTATTTACGGTATTTAAACAGCCGAGAAAGTACCTAACTGCAATTAACCTAATGGCAACACCATTACAGGATTTTTTTATTTATAGAGGGTAGCCAAATCATAATTATCGCCATCATGTAAACAAAGCCGACTTTGGCTTTGTAAAAGGACACGGTATAATTATTCAAATTTGTCTAAACAACTAGATTTGTGTAAACATTGCTTGTGGCCACTGCCGTTTGCATGTTTTTTCCCACTTCTGCATGTTTTGGGTTCCGTAGTCGACTAGGAACCCTTATAATTTCGCCATGGCTGTCCGTCCGTCCGCGGATAATCTCAGTAACTGTTAGCACTAGAAAGCTGAAATTTGGTACTAACATGTATATCAATGACTCCCACAAAGTGGTAAAATAAAAAGTGGAAAAAATGTTTTATTAGGGTACCTCTCCTATACGTAAAGTGGGGAGTGCTTTTTTTTCATTTCAACTCTAACGTGTGATATATTGTTGGATAGGTATTTAAAAATGAAAACGGGTTTAGTAAAGTTATTTTTTTATAATGTAAATATTTTCGGAGATAATCGCTCCAGAAGTACTTTTGAACCATAAGTTTTAAAAATATTTAAAAAATCTCAAAAGTAGAATTTTATAAAAACTTTCTGGTTTTTTTTTTAATTTGATAGGTTGAATAGTTATTGAAAAAAAAAAACAAAATAATTTCTGAACTAAGTTTGTAATTTAACCGTATAAGCAGGTGTTTATTATACTTGTAATTTCTACAAAATCACAATGAAATGACGTGCTTTCAACTAAAGTGAAAACGGTGAAAATCTATTCACGCAAGATCGGTTTACTTAATTTGCCGATAGATGTCGCTGTACGCGGAACGCTCATATCGTACATGGCTGTGTTAAGATTTTTCCTGATTTAATGGGGTCGGAGCAGGTGCGCCCATACATTAGGTCGAAAATTTTTCGTGCTCGAATTGGCTTAGTTGTCTTTGGTCGTTCGTTGTCCAATAATAAATTTGTTGGCTAAGTATTGCTTGTATTGTTCGCTAAGTATTGCTTGTTTAACGCTTAAGTGGGCACACTTACTGTGACGGACGGAGAGCTACAGACGGAACCCTACACTGAGCGTGGCCCGACACGCTCTTGGCCGGTTTTTTTTATATTAAGTGGTATTTAATCACATGCTTGCTGCAAATTTCGCGTAGCCCTAAACTGATGGTGGCGACTTTTTAAAATTCGAAATCAAGCGAGCGGTTATCTTATTGTCTTCTATGTGATATTATATATTATGCGTAAGAAATGCATCCATTTATAAGTATTTCATGTCACGATGGATTCATTTTAATGTTTCAGTGATACAATTTATACCTACCTCGCCCAATTCCGGACCCTAAATAAGGACTTTTATAGTTTTTCCTTTTTAGTTATGTTTGCATGAAATGAAAAGTTTTAGATATATCAAACCAGTGCTATAAGGCAAATTTAAGCATGAGTTACCTATATAAGATATATATAGTTAGGAGTACCTATATTAGCTATAGGTTAGTTACCTGGCAATCAGGTCAATAAGTATTGGGCTCGGTTGAATCGAATCTTTTGTTAAAGTCCGTTTGTACCTATGTAATATTTCATAGTTCTCTATGAGATGAAAGCCGCAGTTGCCATATTAAGATATATAAAATATGAGCGAACCTAATTGAACGAGCGAGGCGAAGCGAACGAAGCTTGGGCCAAAATCTTTCGTATATTCTCGTCTACAGGCCACATTTCTCTACCAATTCTCGTGAAATATGGTGAGCAGGTCCAGTAATTATATATTGTATTTGTATTTTACGAATTCAGTTAAAAGGAGGCTCTCGACAGCTCAAAGAGCACATAGTCCTTTAAGCTTATTTAGTACAATCCGATATATAATGTTCAGCCACAAGGCCGCCCGGGCCGCCGGTGTAGAGCTGCACTTAGTGGCAATAAAAGTAATACGCGGTGCGCGTGCGCCGTCGTCGTGTAACGTTTATTGGCGATGCGCAGGGATGCTGCTTAAATAAATTCTGTGTGGTAGAGAATTTGGCAACTTTCTATACTATCTACTCATCTGTAATTCTGCTCTTAATCATATCAACATGCGCCTAATTTACTATTTCATTATAATTAGTATTACTAATTATTAAAGCCATGTGACAAATTGGATGTCAAAAAATCGAAATATTTTAATACGACACCATACAATAACATTTTTCTATGTGTCTACCTCAATAAATGAAACTAATACAGATCATCCAAGCTTCAAGGTAGGTACAAGGTAAACAACAGGCAGTCTTATCCGTAAAAAGTTATTAATGTAATTACGTGTACAGTCGACTACAGAGAGATCGATACGGCCAAAGTTACAAAAACAACTTTATTGCCTTAACATCACGGTCGTATACATATTTTGTAACTTTGGCCATATCGATCTCTTTGTAGTCGACTCTACTATATATAGGCGTATGCATTTGAATACCTATGTCTGCAACAGTCTATGAATCCGAGCTTCATATTATTCCAAAAACCCTTATTAAGGATTTTGTTTTCCACAAGGACCGTGTTAAATAAACATGCTAGCGCATAAGAATCTTGCAAGGGACAGCCCTGTCATTATCACGGAGGGATCGAGATTTGAATATGCAGCGCAGGCGCAGACCAGGAGGGCGCAGGGAGGGAAGAGGATAATCGAAGGGCACAGGTGCAGGGTCAGGAGGTCTATCTGGCTCGATATATTGGTATCATAAATATTTGTATGAGATGTTTCGCGCAGTCGTTCTTATATTATATATGCTCAGCACACGTGGAAGCGAGCACCACATACCAATACGAGTATGATACCAATAAGTCTAGTCACATTGATCTCCTGACCGTGTGTGTGCGTTCGAGCACATTTGCATAATGGAAGTCTGAGATTGATTGGTTTCGGGCGGTGCCGCGGTAGATTGCTTCTTGAAAGCGAATGTGAACAGATATTTTATAATTACTTCCATGCTATACTCCACGTTATATTTGCGACGTCGTAAAGGACTAATCTTTAATTGAGGTTAGTCATGTCACCTGGCACAAACCCACTGTAAATACATCTGCGTAACTATAATAAAGTAGGTACCTCCTTAAAATATTGTTTTCGTCTATTCATTTTTTACGGTTAGGCACATTTGCATCTTCATTGCACTTTCTTTGAGCTACCAAAGAGATAAAGAATTTCTTTTTATGATCTTACTGTTTAAAACAACGGTTATCCAGAACAATGCAGTAAGTAATTCATTGTTTCTTCAAACAAATAACTTAAAAAATATCCTTCATTCGGCGCCGTAACAATGACCGCAGTGAAAGCTTGGCCTTGGGACTAACTGCAGTTAAAATGTTACCCTCTGCGATTATACAGCTACGCAACTGCAATTATTGACATTTCAGAGTTTGTGTGGCTACGCTATACGCAGACATTTTACTTAGTTATGACTTGGTAACTACATTTCTGGTTGTATTAATTTTACAAAACGTAAATATTTAATCTATAAAACTTTTACGTTTATGAGACATGAAAATAGCACCTGCCTGTTGGCATTAAAGACTATCATTACGTATTTAAATTGAGCTTCATTAGCAGTTGCAGTTTTTACACGGTCAATAATATTGACATTGTTTTGAGTAGGTATTCATAGGTACTTACATCAACAGTTCTCAATTCGAATTAACTCATACGTCCCGTATTACTTACAGCATACGTTTAGTAGCATCTCTATTGTTACATATTTGTGCCTACAATGTACTTGGAAAAGCCATTGTTAAATGGTTAAAGAGTCGGTATGACCTTGACGATCCTTACGATTGGAATAAAATATATCCATGGACATTTCCAAAAACTGACTGTACAATTCTCACTATGTGTGTGTAAAAAATTGGCCCGACATGTCATGAAAGTCTCAACTTATAAAAGTAGGACTTCATAAAAGTAGTCAAAATAATTTTAGAATCGTGATAATCATGATTATATTGTCTTACTACAATAGGTACGTCCAGATTGTCCAGCATCTAATATTTGTGGAACATGTCCGTAGGTCGTCCTCAGCTGGGCCCTAAAGGCTTAACTGAGAGAAGCCTCACAAAAAGTAAATGGCCCTATTGGAGGCCAAACATTTAAATTAACCCATCAAAAAAAAATGTCCGTAGTCGTTAATATACACTCGTATATCTCAATCCGGGCCTCTACATGTTTTGCTGTTGGCACGCTGCCACGATTTCATATTCAATGCTCAAGAGGTGTTCAGCCTGTGGAAATATTTGTCTGCGACATACAGTCTCGTGCCAATTTTTTATCGAACACAGACAGTAGAAAATGAGGAAGCTAAGCTGTTAGGGCAGCGTAATAGAAATAAATCAAATCAGTCGTTCGTTACTACTGTTTTGATTTTAATGAAACTTTCACATTTAATTTCTTATCCAGATATGCTGATGAAAATCGGTAATTAGGTATGGCCACCTGTTTTTTACTACGTTAGCTACGTATTTTTGTTATCTTTGATGATTTCTGTGTGTCCTATTCCACTAAACGTATTGAATTGGAATTGGTGTTATCACGCGCTCTTATTCTGATTCATTAGGCTTTCGTCCCACGGGGAAGTTACAAAAATACAAAAGGAGGAACGGCGAAAAGAGTTTTTATTTAGATTTGCACGAGTAAGGTAACATTGCTAACAACATTTTTTTATTAACACAAAAAGACTGAGTCATAGGCACACAGGTTTTGCAAGATTGTGAACTAGATTGTATTGAAAATTCCAGTATCGGTCAACATTAAGTAGTTGATAGCGCAATTACTAGGGTAGCAGTGTGGCCAAGGAGTTGCGCAATGTTTGACACTTTTCGTGCGGTTCTTATCGCATCGAGGATGAATATTCATTCTCACGGGCCGAGGCGGCGAGAGCGGGGCACAGGGCGTGGGAAGCTACCTGTCGCCCGGCAGGGCTGCCTCAGATATATTCTTCACTAAATTTGATTTTACGCTAACTCACTGCGCTCAAGTTTGTCACAGTTTGGCACTACGTGTTCTTGTGCAACAATGTTTTGGTATATTAATATTTATGTACAGTCTGGTTTGGAGCGATAGTAGGCCGGCGTCCAAGGAGACCTTCAAAGAGCATTAAGGCTTGTCTTCCGTAAATCATCGTAAAAATTAATAGTTTAGTACCCGTTTTATACAGACATGAATTAGTCAAGAGCACAGCGTGTCGTAATAACATTAACGAGCCAGCAAGACAACTTTTTGGCGTAGCGTTAGCCTTAACAGCAGAGAGTGAGATTATTTCAGTTGGCCGAATGGCATCGAAGCAGTAGATTCAAAAAGCAATGCTACCGTCCACGGTAGAATTCCAATTCCAAATTAGATGAGGAGTTCAAGTTTGAAAACCAAATTCAAATTAATAGTTAGGTTAGGTTAGGTACACAGTTAATAGTAAGGCTGATAAAGTAAATCAATGTACTGTTGAGAACTGTTTAATGTTCTCCTCCTAACTGCTCCTCATCTAATCGTTATCCCGGCACGGAATAAATAATTGTACTACTTACGTAACAGAAGGTTATCTGATAATAAATCCCCTGTTTAGGTATACCGAACGAGCCTAAACGTGGCCATCTCTTTCTATCGCATGCAACGCGCTATAATACCTCTAGAACTTGCCGTCGTACCGCTAACATAATACCCGCTGGGACCGGTCTAGTGGTGTAGTGAGCCACCTCTGATCCCGTTTGGATCTAGACAGAGCCCTGGAGTGCTTAAAACGTAACCTAAATTCTACCTAAACAAAAATACTCCTTGATATAGACAACCCTAAAGTGAGCAGCTATCTGTCATCGCAACAGATGAACGTGTCGGGGCGGCACGTCACATCAGCCACTCATCTACATACACAGCAATAACTGTGACACCTCCCCGGAATATGTAGAGCGTGGAGGACAGCATTTTACTATCACGAGGTCAATGATCTATGAGTAAATGCAACACGAAATTGCCCCAGTGTCATCAGATTTTATCATTTGCTGATTTTAACGATAGGCTAGAAAGTGCATGAATTGTTTGTGTAAGGAGGATCTTTTCTTTGTTCTTCACGCGATGAAACCAGTTGCGTCCTGGATATATTTAAGGGATCCCGCTATTACGAGTAAGTACACTGCAGCCTTGCCCCGGGCAATGTTGCCTCGGCGCGGGCGCGCCAGGATCATTTTGGCGATCATATTGCCCGGTCGTGTCCGCCCGTGATTTATCTGCGCGATACCGCCCTCCTCCTCCCCCACGGGCGCGCGGTGCGTGTGCGCCGATCGCGCAGATATGATATAATTAAAATGCTCTGGGGTGCACGAGCGCGCGAAATATTACCATACTCGAGAGATCAGGATCGCGCGTCACACGGCGCACGCACGGCTACGTGGGCGACGATCGATTAAACGGAGATTATGCGCTAATATGAAAATATTGGATTACAAAGTTTCAAATATTTTTGTAGAAGTTTTATGTACACTCAAATCACATAATATATGATATTAGCGTATCTGGCACGCATCATTTCCTGGAACTATATTTTAACTCATAATTACAGGAACTATTATAATGTAAGCTGCTACTTAGTTTATTCGACATGTGCTACAATTTCGAGTATTGGCCTTGTGTCGCATACAAATCATCTATTCAGGGCTCCGATGGTCCTAATTCGGCTAAATGGAGGCAATCACTGGACGCGCGATCGTTTGGTATTCACATCGGTCAACATTCGGCTCAGTTTATTCAACACCTGATCAAGAAAAAAATATGTAAAGCAAGCGATCAATATTATCAATATTTTGTTGCGAAACACTCTCACACAGGAGCTCTTATTTCGTAGGGGTAAAGTTGCAATTCGCATGTGTAAAGGAGTGTATTTAGCTAGGGTAAATAGTTGTGATGCGGCGCGCGCGCTGCACACCTGCGCGGGTCGTGCCGCGCATGCGCGCAGGAGTTAGCGAGGATCGGGGCGATGCTCCATTATCTTGAGCTTAACTGCGAATCTAATGATCTTAATGTACCTATCTGTAAATCTTTGATGTATATTTTTTTATTAAAAGAACAATAGATGGTGTATTAAATAGGTACTTGATGATATGGAGGGGTGATCTTTACGCATTTTAATAAGATTAGTTGATTTGATGCCGAAGCTATAAATGTCAAAAAGACAGGGAGATTTGTGTTCAGAAATTAAAAACACAGAACTACTTTCTACCTAACGCTATGAAAAGATTTAGAATTTTAAAATTATTTGAATTAAATTAGTAGTATATTGTGACAAAATATTTTTTTATAGTTGTCAGATTGGTAGGTACAATAAATGTCAGAGTAGATGACAGGTCAGTGCGCACGGGCACACCTGCGCTGCCGGAGCCCCGGTAACCGGAAGGTGCCGCTTAATCGACTAATCTTCTACTTCCGATCTTTTTTGACCACTTCGATTATTGCAAATTATAACAATCGTGTTTTGATATGTGTTCTCTTCTTCTGTAGGTACCTACTAGTACTAATAGTATTATATTAATAAAAGCCGCTTGACAGTTTATAACCACCGTTTTGAAACATCACCGAAAAAGAGCCTTTGTGTTCGTTTAGGCATCTCCGACAAAATGCATATTTTCGGTGTAAGTATACAGTTTTGTCCTCACGCAAATAATAATTTAGAGAGGTGTCACATGATTAATGTAAGTATTTGTGTTTTTTATCGGTTGACCATTTAGTAGTTTTGATAGTTCGGGACTCCACTTCTACATATTATGAATACTATAAGAGCTTTTAAGAGGGTGACAACGGAATGTCATCTCGTTCATAGGAGTTGCCCAATTAGAGGAGTTACTCCGCCTAACAGAATACCTCAGCCATGATACGATACCTAAGTGTGTAGTTCCTGGCGGTAACAAAAATTGCCAGAGCTCCCAAAGATCAACACAACGTGATTGTCTTGAGAGTGAGCGATCTGTATCTATGTACCTTGCTGTCAAAACAACGAAACCTCGAATAAATAGTCGTAATACCTAGGTACCTTATTGACTACCGACAAAGACCTTTTGCCTGAGAACGATGAAATGAGTTATGTAATGGTCACTCAGTTTCATTAACAACCAATACGGCACTTCATCGAAAGCTGACACACAAATACAATGAACCGATGGACAAGCAGATTAGCTGCATTACTATTAATGAGGGCTGATCTCCATACAAAGCGTGCGTCATACGCAGGTGCTTCCTTCCCCGAAGCCTCCGTACTCGCTCATATAAATATCTACACACTTGGCATCTTATCCCCAGAGAATATAACTCAAAATCGTATAACATACTTTTATAACTGACCGTACCTATACTTCGCTTTGATAACCCAACAGGTCGCATCTCCATACGAATGTCATACAGACATATGTCTTTCTGGTTCTCTGTTGTTTGCGTTCTAACACGCACGCACGCCTCATACTTGATTGAGGGCTTCACGTGTTATCAAGTATCCAGAGATGGTAGTTCAGATTCATATTGTGGCTAAGATATCCCTACTTTGGCTCATCTTGTCAAATAATCTCTTTACTTGCACTAACTAGTCTAGAAGAACACGGTTTTTACTAGCCATAGGTATTTCAACGGGTTACATGAAAAAGTACGAGATAAAGTTTCTGAGAAGAACTTTGATGAAAGTTCGTGTAAAAAGTACCTAGAGTCGTAAAAAAGGCACGTAACCCAATAAATAAAAATACAAAATGTTACTGGTGAAGCTAATTCACAAAAGATTGTCAGATCAATTTTTACTGGGGTCTGTACAGTTTGAAACAGTCTAGTATACAAATTATACCATGACACAGAAAGACCTTGAAACTACATCACTAAGCAGGTATAGGTACCTCGTATGTTACTTTGGAATACTTAGGATTCGCCGTTTGTTACGGGCGTAATATAAGTACTGTGATATAGTTAACACATACTATAGTCAATAGCACTTAAATCATTAAGATTTAACTGAATCGTCAGCAATTTTATTAGATGTATCAACCCATCGTTCTCACGTCACGGTGATAAGATTGGTAATTATTTTATTAACGCAATGGTAGACCACAGCGGGGCACATAGCTGCATCGTTCTTGTTCACACGCACGTCTGCGCGCGCGCACGTTCTATGCTTCCTGACGGTTCACAGTGTTCACACACGGTAAGTAGCTCCTTTTCCCAATGTTTACATTTCTTATAAGACCGCAGACCATCTGTCTTTCAAACCGAGAGAAAATACAGGAGTACGACGTATCTAATAAAATCGACTTTAGTTAGATGAGTATTTTTAATACTAGGGAATTACCTATGATGTGGGATAAAAGCTTAGGTACCTACCGTAGACTATGGTCGCTCGCGACTCAGTTTTTAAAGATAAATGTGAGGTCCTCTCTCGCCGCTAGCATAAGGATTCATCATCTTTGACAACCTTGTGACGTATTACAAGGTTATTTTTTTAATATTTAGATGCGGCCGGCTGAAGGTATGAAGCACTTTTCCAGTTGGGCTATTCATGTATGTAATACATTCTGATACACGATGGTGCAGACCATTAATGGAGTAGATACATTACTGGGAATTATAAGTTAGACAGCATGAATTCTGGATATGAAAAATGCATTCTCGATTAGAGTCGAGGGCCTTTTCTGAAAAATAAATTATAATTAAAGCCATAACAAACTCCCGTCTGGGATTCGTGGAGGTCTTAACTTTATTTATTGTTAAAGAATGACACGTTTCCTTTGATTGAGTACATTTAATATCTCTTAAATATTGTGAGTATCATCTCCCACGGGTTGCGCGTTAACGAGCGTAGTTAATGACGGAAAGGACGATAAAATTCAAATATTTCGCGCGCTCATAAAGCGCGCCGGCGCATCGGATCCCCCCGCATGAGGGGTAATTAACCTCCGGTTAATAACTGCAACGCTATCAAAAGCACAGGCAAATGGATGTGGAGACTCGAGGTGTGATTTCACGGCCGTAAAAAGGTGCAGTGAAACTGTGGGATTCACAGCCTCTTGACTCACCTTACTGCTCATTCCTAGCACCAATATAGTTCGTAACAAATACCTAGTAGGTACTTTTGTTTAAACGGAAGTCAAGAGTTATGGTTCTTATGAGGTGTGCAGGCGTTGTAAATAAACCTGCCAGCTAAAGACTGCATGTTAACGTTTTGTTACAACAGCCTCAAGAGTTTGTACCTACACCGTGTTCTCCTTGATTTCCGATATCGGTCAAGTGTAAATATATGTGTTCATTAAGATTTTTATAAAGCATTAATATTATATTTAGGTCACGTCAGTGAGCATTTTTTCGATTAACATTATTATATATCGTATGGCAAATAAGTGTATTTAGAACCGTGAGATCTTCGAAAAGTACGGTTGCCAGGTTGTTGCACTTTTAGCACCGCCCAGGCAGGGGTCACGTGTACCGGTAGGGGTGGATATATTTTCGATGGGTCATGCGATCAAGGTGTTTTTGATTAGTTTCCACTATCATCCAGATATAAGGCAAGTCAAGACATCGTGCTACATTTAAGTTGTAAATACATTAATGTATGCAGTAAGTACTTACTTCACGTCGTAATTATACCTACTGAGAATAGTTCGCGTCTAGGTTCATAAGTGTAATATTTGCAATGTGTTCCTATTTTATTATTTAAATTACTACAACTACTAACTACTAGGTAGTAGTATCACTTAGTAACTACTTAATCTGAAATTATAATACCTATCCTCTTCTTTTTTAAGAATAGGTATTAAGTATATATTGATATACTCAGGTATCATAATTTATCACAATTCATCCAATAGGTAATATGATAGTGGTCCAACTTTAACACAGGTTACTTTATATCTACCCATTTTATTAATACATGTAGGTAGTTATGAAATCAATATGAAAGAACTCCGGTCTAAATATTCGCCACTGAATTAAACCGAAAGTCTTGTGGCGAGCAGTCCCGTTATTCGCGGGTCGCGGGGCGAGGGGAGCGGGTCGACCTTTTCGTGCGGGTAATCGGTCGGCCCGGCCTTGACCTCTCGACAGGTGCGCCTAATCGTATGCAACGCGTAATGAATGAAATGCAAGCTGCACCGCCATGAATGAGCTAAATGTCAGTTTGGTCGCGGCTCGTCCATTGATTGTGAGGGGATAGCGGCGACGTTACGCTGGCTTTGACCGAAAATTAACTTTCTTAATACTGTGAATTTCAGCACTGCTCGCACTTAAGGTAGGTACATGTGCTATTTTTTTGCAATCACATATACCGTGAATCTACGTTCACTGCGGCATTGCCTCGATACAGGAGCTAATATTGTAACAATGATATTAGACACTCATCGGGTTGCATGGCATCAATTTGTGACGTGGGTTGTTTTGTTTGTACCAAGAGCGAGTAGATGATTTCAGGAAATTATGTAGGTATTAGATCAAAACTTATAAGAGAATAATTATTACAAAGTATTATAATATGAAGATTTAAAAATGAAGTTATAACGCTCCCGACTAACTCCTCCAGCTCCAATACAATGTTAGTAATTGGAGAAGTTATACTTTCTATATTTTTCGAAAATTATGCAATAACGATGAGTTTATTACAACATTCTTTGAACGTATTTCCCTTTAACAATATTACCTGTAATGTGTATTTGAGCTTAATAACTATAACAGAATAAGTAGTATAACCTGACTAACCTTGTACCTACCTATATTGTGAACCCACCCTTGGCCGGCGATGGGGTGCCCAACCACAGATAGTGCGATACTACGAGTGTGACTGAAGCTAAATCGAACGAAGCAATCGACGACTTCAAAGACAAATATGTTTACACTTTTGCACTTTATTCCGTTGTAATAAGGCGAACAATATATACATACCTTTGACGCCGACTCTCCAACGGGATAAAAACTATCACAGTTGAAGTGGTGAACTTCCCAATTCTTTATCTCGGAGATTATAATGATTTTTTATCAGGAACCTCTATGTGGATTGTACATAAGGATTGTGCGTTTGTCTTTGGGCGCTTGAATTTCTAGAACTTTAATGTACAATTATAGTTTCAGTGTATTATTAATTAGAATAAATAATAAAGTGTATCGTATTACTTAATACAACAACGGAGTCCCAGCCCGCGTATACCTATCACCTATTATTTACTTGAAAGAGAAAACTAATATCAATTAGACATTAGGCTGTTCCAGGCAGTGCAGTTATATATAATAATAATGTACTTATACTGACTTAATAGTATTTACTTGCTTTTACAGGAAGGACTACAAATAAAAATATAGAAAGCAATACATTGAGTATTAGACTCGAACGGAATTAAATGTTATCATCAATAATTCAATGGTTTAAGAGATACGTTGTTTTATCGAGCAAGCCGTTTGACAAAAGCGATTCGTCTGTTGTACCTGTTTTTGAGATAACATTAACTGCTGTGTTGGCCTCCAATTCTCGTGAGTGAAGTGAAAATTCATGTAAAGAGTCATAATGATTATTTTAAACAAGGATGAGATTTTTTGATAAATATTATATATCTCCGTGTAGGTATTGAAATTCGCACGCTAACAAAATCAAATTGAATAGTGTTTTACGCAACTATTGTGGGTAGGCGCCAGAGCGGTTACACCACCGATGTATATACAATATACTTTTAGTACGACTATTTTAAAGTATTGTTTTGGACTTTTCAGGTGGTAAGTTTTCTGTAAGATCTTTTACTAGGTACTCACACAATTTATTAATAAGCTCGGTATCATTTTCTTAATCGTCCGGCCCATATTTTCTTATTCGTCCATTTTAAAAGGAACGTGAATACATTTTTACAATGAAACACGAATAAAATCTTCATCAGTATTATAGTAATCATCTTTCATCTTTTCATTTTTAACTAAAACTTTGGTAGCAATTCAGAAATATGATACCTCTGGTTTGTGATCTGTTTTTTGTTTTTGCTTTGCTTTGCATTTGCTTGCACAACTTGCAATCCGATCTCCTCCTAAAAGTCCTCGAGGGTAGGGGCTGTGCTGAGGTGTAGCCCCCCCCCCCCCCCCCCCCCCCAGCCGTACTCCAGCTGTACTCCAACTTTTTACCCCGAGGCAAATCTTGAAATGTCAGATTTTTCTGGGGGTCGCACGGAGAGACCCTACACTTGTTCCATACATCACCAGGTCGTAGTTGCACTCTTTCCCGGAGAAACAACTATGTCAGTGAGAAATCAGTGGTTTTGCAGCTTTATGTCTTTGTTTTGTTAAGAAATTCTCAATGGATCGACATGGGAATTGTATGTTCGATAAGCAGGTGACTGAGCTTGCTTATCCTAAACACAAAATGAATTATGATGATTCATGAACAACTACGAAAAAACGACGTTTTCTTAAATCAACTATTTTTTTAACTTAAACGAGACACCACTTTAACCAAATCCAGCTCCTAAAGTATCGATCGTCGAGTAAATATTAATATGACTAATTTTGTAGGAAATTTTATGGACAAACATTTATCTCAAGTAATTATAATAGTTATGATGAACAACTACGAAAAAACGGTGTTTTCTTAAATCATCAATTTTTAATCTCTTTGTTTACTTTAACATCCTGTAGCTCCCAAAGTATTGATCGTAGAGTAAAAATATTTATTACCAATTTTGTAGGAAATTTTATGTAAAAACTTTTTTCTGAAAGTTACAATAACGCTTTTCGTACAGATATTCGAGATATGTACGAAAATCTGAAAAAAGGTACCTTCAACCCCCCGCTACACCCTCAGCACAGCCCCCACCCTCGAGGACTTTTAGTATGTTTAAAATCTGGACACTGCAAGGTATAATTGTACCAATTTACAAAACTACACGAATTATTTCCCCTGATTGCCCATATACGGCTTAATTTTCTTAGATTACAAGATATCACATTTTGTCGATAATTTATGCCCACATGAATACTAAAAGTGGCGCTGGAACGTAGGTTTCATGTTCTCTGCCTACCCCTTTTGGGAATAAAGGCGTGAATGTATGTATGTATGCATGTATCTATGTATGTAACCTTAACAGCACGGTAAAGCTAAACGCGTTTTGAGAAAGCGCCTGGTTATAATTAGGCTTAGGACTTTTGGATGCTTGCCGTGGTTCTAGAATCCAGGGAGTCGCCAAATGTTAAAATTTGAAATAAGTTTTTTTTTCGAAGTCAAAATCAGAGTACATATGTTGTAACACTTGTATGTATATAATTAATTAATTATACTAAAAACACGACTATTAACAAAACAAACTACTTTCAGTAACAATAACAAAAATCTCTTCTTCAATCTAATATGTATTATTCGGCACTACTGAATCTCTGACGAGGTACTGGCTTTCGGAATCAGTGTATCATAATCTTCATCTATTGCTATTTCGTGTTCATCGTCAAAATGGTAGTAAGAATGGATCATTATTATTTTTTCTATATTTTCCGGGGTTAAACGAGTTCTAACCTTATCAAAAATCCTTCATCATTTTTTAACTCGCTATAAGGCTCTAACCAGCACTCAATTTCACAAGGCGTAAAACTATTCATTTTAAATTATATCAGAAATTACTTAAACCGTATTTAATCAAAAATGTCGAACTCAAGTGTTTTTCCTATACTTTTTTTTGAAAAATAGTTGTCAGTAGTCTGTCACAATCACAACACAAGTATCGAAGAGGATGCACAAGTAAATCATATAATTATAATTATGCATATCGCGTCACCTGTGAACTGTGACTTGTGTAGTAGAGTTGTGAATTATTATAAAACTAATTGCAGTCATAATAACGTGTTTATTACTAATATATCCACATAAATCATGATATCTAATATAATGTTCTATTTTTACACTTTGACTTCGAAAAAAATATTTTAACATAGTGGCGACTCCTTGGGTTCTAGAACAACGGCGAGCATCCAAAAGTCTTAAGCCTAGTTATAATACACAATAGCCGCTATATAACAGTACAGAAGTAGAACATTTCAAATAATGTACAACGTAATACGTGTTTTAAGTGCAGATTGGTACATACCGTCTGATGAAATTAAATTTCAAGCTCCGTTTTAGCACTGCTTGTTTGACAATTACACAGACACCTCTAGGTATTTTAAAGCTGAACATTTGCCGTGATTTAATTTAAACAAGTAAGGCATGAAGTTATTTGCAAAATTACTTATTGAGGTTAAATATGAGGATATCACGTATCATTTGTGGTATTTTGTATTTAAAAAAAATAAGCCATGTCTGGAGGAGCCCAAACTTGGTATGTTTCGAAAATTGATTGGGTTTTAATTTAACAAAAATGGCTGAAATATAATGATGTGATACATTTTTAGAATCGGCTTAGTAAGCCCTTTCATTAGGTACCCCACACGGTTTCAGAACAAAATATATATTTTTTCCATACAAAAAAAGATGTTGACATAACTCCTCTCCTTTTTGGTTTTTTTTGGGCTACGGGTCAAATTGATTCGTTTGGCTTAAAGATCAATCGTACCCATTTTCAAAACTTTAACACGATTTGCCGCATATTTTGGCGTACCACTATATAGCACTAATAACACTTGGATTGTTTTGACTTATTCAGCATAACCACAAAGAGAATATAACCACTGACTTTGACAGTTTCTTTCTCGTTTGATCAGTTTGCTTTCAAATATATTTTAAGGTGACCATGAGTTTGATTAAGAATTCATTATTCATGGAATTTATAATGATTAACTGCCAAAACAAACCTGATTAATGAAGTTGCAATCATTTATGTGCGTACTAAGTAAAAACAGATATGTTTAGTTTCCAACGTTCGCCCTTTGTGTCTGTCAAACTCTTTACGTCATTGACAACCGGAAAAAAAACTGGAAAACTACTACGTTGACAATGCCTGTCAAAACGAAGCAAAAAGATCACCGATAATAAAATTAATGATTATGCTAACCATGGAAATGAGAATTGCAAAAAGAAATGTAAAAAGGTAGCTATACTCTAGTCTAGGTATATTGGGTAACTACCTATATAATATCTTTAACCAAATCTCATGGGTATGTCCAAATATATATTTTTTCTTCTCTAGTATTTATTCAACAACTTTTTTAATAGTCGTTGCATTCAATCTGTAATATGAGAGTAACACATGATTCATGTGTTGGTAAGTGTCATCGACTCTGTTACATATATATTAATGGGTGCAAGGTGAAATGGCTTAAAAGTATTTTGGTAAATATGTTGAAGTTCGGGATCCAAAAATCCCATTGACCGACTACCTATATTTTATTCTTGTCGGTATGGATATGTTGTCTACACTGTTTTGTACACGTAAATCATCACGATAAAAAAATTCTCGGAACTTTTATGACAGGGGCTGACTAAAGCCTCACAATAAAGTAACGACAATTTTAAACAAATGTCAGGACAGCAAATATGTGTGTTATTGTGGAGGTGGAGGCTGCGGGGAGTGGAGGGTGCAGCGCGGAAGCGGAGGCCTTATCGAGCTGGCCCTGTCGCCCGCGCCCCGGACCCCCTCGCGCGAATTTACAATGTACGCAAACCCAGCCTCACACCATACCGCCGCCCGGCCCGTTCACTTCAATCTCCTACTAACATTCAAATTGAGACCCTTTCAACGAAAAGCTAAAGTACAGTTTTCTCCGGCATTTTCATTTATGGCTGTGTGCGTGAGATTTTCTCGCCTGGAAATTCTAATGCGCCGCGCGACTGCGATAAAAAATGAGTAGCTCGGGAAACGTGAATACATTACCGAGAGAGACGGCGGCGCCCCGCCCCGGCCCCGCCGCTCCGCCCCAAGCTTATGTATTTTACACTACTTTATATTTTGATCCGATCTGTAGGGTGCTATGTAGTTGAAGGCTCTCAGGGAGGCGTTAGATAACGAGCCTAGCACGAGCGACGGTGTTAGACGCTAATTGTCCTGGAAAAAACCGACGAGGGAAGGTTTTTTTTACGCTTACTAATGGTAAGAGTTCCTCAAAAGCCAGCAATTTGTAATTTTAAAAAACTAGAGCACCTATGCTGAAGAAACCGATAATCTGCGTCAAATATTGTTAAGTGACTACTCAGTCTAGGCTAATGCTTTCTACAACACATTGAGTTACTTGGATCTGGTCCAGAGGCACAGGTACGTGCCCGTACAGTCAGAGTCATGAGTGTCTTCACTTACTCATTAACTTGTTATTTTAATATCATCAATGAGCTCATACGAAAGTGTCAAATGGATCGAATCGATAAATTGTTGTTTATGACGTTGTGACACTAATTACCAGTACAGTTGCAATCAATGATGGATGAAAGTTTTATGGACAAAATTTATTGGCAATCTGGAAACTTGTCCTGACTATTTAAAGACTCTGAAATCAAGTAGAATCAATTTCACAATTTTGTTTACTTTGGATTCATATCGTATTTTATAGGTACGGAACCCGATACGCATTCAACGCTTTGTTAGTCCAAGAATCTAACACCTGTTCTAAACCCGCGCCCGCGCAGGGGTGGCTTACTCCGCTAATAACTCTATTAGCGCACGCGCAAACAGTCCACATTTAATTAAATGTGCCTACTAATGCCTAATCATTAGTTAATTAACTCACCTACCTAGGAGACAATCATTTATGAAGCAGGAACCAGCGGATCCACACTTTTTGAGGCAGATAGTTACAATTCATGAACTTATGTCATAATAGTTGGTGACATTTTCAAAACAGATATAATCTTATGAAACCGAGTTTTTAATTGAAAATTAAATCAATGTAAAGCTCTATCTGCCCAAACACGCCGTTCACAAAGGAAAGGCTTACATCTTGCACAAAAGTAATAAATAAATAAAAATGGTGTTAAGTTGCTAACAATAAGTGACCCTACCTAACGGGTGTCCAACATTAAACAACCTCAAACAATATCAATCAAAGTTGTCAGTGTGATCCTTGTCGTGTGCGAGGCGCGAGCGCAGGTGCCTTAAAGGGTTCACAATAGCGTAACCCTAACGCGTCTCAGGGGTCACAAAAACTTGTCTCGGTTTGTATCGGGACCTTGAATAGCCACGTGTCCCGTCAGGTGGCTCTCAGAGGATGTTAGACATTTTTTGCGTTTCTTAGTTGAGTCCACGAGCCTTTTGTTTGTAAAGAATAAAAAGAGAACTATGGTGCACGCTTTGTAACGGGTATTGTGAAAGTAGAGCTACAAGTAGCACTTGTGTTATTGTTACAGAGAAGAAATGAGGGTGCAAAGCCCTGGTTGGAGTATCCAGCCGCCCGGTTGCGACGACTGCTGACCGCCGCCTGCGCACCGCGCCCGCCGCGCCACCAGCGGCCACCGCGGCACCATGCTCTCTTCACAGGTAATATTGCAGACTACGGCGCTTGGTAAGTACTTCTTCTTCGTGCCGAGGTTCCTCCAATAAGAGATGCCTGTGGGGAGTGTGGACTGCTCTGGCAATCGCGTCTCTCAGTTCGTGTTCCAAGCAAGAGTGTGGGGTGGGCATGTGGATTGTGGGGGTCGTGGGGCACGCCATCAGGTGCGCCGTGGTTTGCACCCCTGTTTCGCAAACACATTGGGTTGATCCCCGTCTGGCTCTGGTAAGTTCTGTAGATAAGTTTGCTCCAAGAGCTGCCACGAAACAATGTTTATACAAATAATCGATTTTGGTACTAAATCCGCCATTTTATGTCTTACGTCAAGCAAGAAACTTATCTTTAAAAAAACAGTATGGTATGCATGAGTTGCATGAGTGATTATCTCCTATCGCAATGAAATTGTTTATTAAGAAAAAGTTACCTGTCTGTTTTGTCCATAGTTATTGGTAAGTTAAAGAAACGTTCTCGCTAGCCCTATCAGGATCCGTTACTTTCTACCACCTACTTATTATCTTTGCTAAATCTCGTAACAACATGGTGGCAATGAATAAACGAAATGAAATTGAATAAAGCCTAACTAACGTATTGGAATCACTCACTGTCGCAAATTTGTAGTGATAATCAGTCACCAGTCCTATTTGGAAGTAAAATATGCAATTACTCACCACCTAGTACCTACATAATGTTCGCCATTTAAGAATAATACGTTTTTAAAATGTAGATTCCTGTGAGATCAATTAAATCGCTATCCTTTTACATAGAGAAATAAAAACGTCGTCAACATCGTGGACATGAATACAGATAATTAAATAAACCGATTGTCATGTCACAAGCGTAACTCAGAAAAGTCATAAAACTCGATGGTTGCGAAACAGGCATTTTAATGTGCAGTGGCTCATCTGATACAGGGAATAATAAACGGTGAACTGTTTGTTGCGTACCCTCTTTCAGTTCAATCTACACCCAACTTTGGTTTCACACACATTCATCATCTTCGTTTCGGTTCCCACAGCACACCACAGCTTCTACAAACTAATTCGTAGGTACCCGAGCAACGTGCAAGGATAAACAGTGAATACCTAGCAAGTGCCACCATGGGAACTTCAGGATCGCAATAACTAGTATGCAGGCGCAATATCTTAATCACGGTGATCAAACACCTCGGTGTTCTGAGAAGCAATCTCGGCGCCGAAGCCGACGGTACTGGCTGCGTACGCGATAATCGTCGCTGGCAAAAAGCGCCCGGAACCGTCCGGGAGCGAACGGGTTTGCTTCGCGTGGGACCCGCGACCCGCTGCTGCAAAAACTAGATCTTGCCATGTCATGATTTGCGTGAGAACGGACCGTCCTGGGAAGCTGGTGCAGGCCAAAATATGCAGCATATGCGCATCTTGAGCGCCAGAGCACGACCAGAGCTGCGAAATAAATTTGGTGAAAGTAGGGAATACGTGGAATTGGCCCTGGTCAAAGGGAGTCCTTAAGTCTGCATGATAAATGGCCTTGGAATTTATTTAATTTTGGAACTGGGGATTGATAGCCACGGCTTAAACTTCTGAGATTGTGAGTTTTTAAGCTAATTCAATAAAATATGATATTGAGAGTAATACAAAGTCTTCTTATGTCAGTCGATCAAAGCGAAATCACACCACACACTACTTTAGATTCAGCTACAAGGACCTACCTACATTTTTTCATATTTATTAACAGTTAAAATGAGGAAATATCATTTGTACCGATTCCTACAAAAAATGAATGGCGAACCGGTGCGAATTATATTTTGTCAACCATACATGGTCTGTCGGCTATGAGAGTTTTAACTTTCTTTAGATTGCTTTCATTTTGATTTTGATTGAACGCCCAATGCTATTTAAAGTACTAAAAGATAATTTTAATACCAATATTATGATACTATTTCCAATTCATAAATAAAGCGATTACCTACACTATTATAAAGTAGTATAGGTACTCCACACGGCTAATAAGCAAGATGACACCACCGCTTGCTTAGGCGAGCTAACGAGAAAGCCCATTCGTTTCATAAAACAAACCAGTCGCAAGAACAGATGTGCAGCGTTTATCCCGTTTAAAATGGAAATAGATGGGCGCATTCAATTCATTCCATTGACTTCAAATTGGCTGGCATCAGCATCCAAACGAATCGCCATTATCCAATTAAGAGTTCAGGCAACTAGCGGAGTAAATACGTACCGTGCCTATATGTTACGCTGGCTTCTTTATGGTATTGTGTCGAGAAACGTGAACTACTTGCAGTAGTGGTATTATTAATACAGATAATGAAAGAATCAAAGCGCCCATAGTCCGATCCCGGCTGTCGTCTTAATAGACACCAGTTGTTTGCCAAGTTAGGAACCTTTAAGGAGGGTTGTAAATCAATAGATATTGAAGGTCAATCTTGTGGACTAAAATAGTACATTAAACAAATGTAAATAAGGCCTGTTTTATGAGTTATAGACGACGGTATATTTAATAAGTATCATCATCATCCTCCTAGCGTCAGTCCCGGTTGCGCCCTTAAGGAGCCCGAAGTACGCTTTTACATCTAATCTCAAGATTTCGCATAGGCTCTAGTTTTACGAAAGCGAATGCCATCTGATCTTCGAATCCAGAGGGAACTAGTTCTTGGGGGGTAGACCTTATTGGGATTAGACCGGTTTCCTCACACTGCTCACCTTTTCCTTCACCGAAAAGCTAACGGTGAATATTCTGTAGATAAGTTTCGAAAAAATCCTTAATTACATAGAAAACATCCATGACTCATAAACAAATATTCATGCTCATCACACTTAACATTTTTCCTTACCGGGACTCGAACCCAGGACCATCAGCTTCGCAGGCAGGGTCTCTATCCACTAGGCTGAACCGTAAACAAAGTAAATTTGGCAATTCGGTTGACATAGCCTTATCCCATTATGATATTCATTTTGGTCTCGGGGTCGGAGGTCAGGTGGTTGTCGCTTCCACTATTTGCAGGCAGGCTGGCCAGAAAGATGTAGTCACGGATACTACCGAGATTGTTTTAATATGATCAACATAATTATTACTAAAGAAACATAATCATTTTTAAATTGAACTTTTAAGTGCCGTCATGTCGTTGAAATTTTAGAAGACGGATTTTAATAGATAATTTAAATATGAAATTTATGTACAACCTGTACCCGTTTTTATTGCTCTTAGGCGTATATTGCATTAACTGCTAGAGACATAGATTCATGATTAAATATTTTCAAACGCTATATCAACTCCACCTGGCAATCAGTTTCTTTTACGTGACATTGATATAGAATAAATGGCAAGTAAACCGATTTATTATTGTGATGTTGTGTTATCATTATAATTTCAAACGGGATGTAATCGCGTTTACAAGTTTATTCATAATATATATGAAAAATGAGAAATAAAAAAATAAAAAGTGATATTCCGTATAGTATTAGTAATAATAGTATGCAATAATAGTATGTTATTATAAAAGGTACTTAAAAGTATCTTTAGACGTTCGAGTTTATTCAAAATGCAAATTATAGCAATGAGTTTTTTTCCGAAAACTCTCACGAGTTAATCCTTGTACCTATAGAAGAATTCGTCCAGTACTAAACAACTATCACATAATTATGATAGTGTGGTATACCGGGTGGAAAGGCACGACGATCCTTCCCGCAAAGGGGGGTTAGTTTAAGTGATGGAAAATCGATTCGTAATGTTTAGATTTTTTTTTACGATCAATTATTAAAAATAATAAAATTAATTAATGTTCTTCAGTGACAACCCTACTATTACTATACGTACTAATTATCGTCTATACGTATTGATAAAGGTCACTGACTCTTGTGTAATTGTTAAAATGTTACTGACCCTAATGAGGGTGGTCACTTGCAGTATTTTGCATTAAAAGTTAACTGCCTATAACTTCAAAACGGTTATGAATATGAGCCTAGTTTCTTTAGAGGAAATACTGTACTCAGTCTAAACAATGCCCCCTTTTGCGGAAGGGATCGTCGTGCCTTTCCACCCGGTATGTCGTGCAAAAATTGATCTATTACAACACTAGTATACGGTATTAAATTTTTATCCAAAATATTATATCCTTATAAATGGGGTAACCTAAAAAACTGCTCAGAATAGACGAAGACTTAAAGATCGGAGCTCGTAGTATCTGGTAAAGCCAAATATTGGCAGAGCACATTCCCGTCGGCGCGGCGCTCAGCTCTGCACTCGTATGAAGCAGTTACCCTCGCTAAGGAAGCCGGCCCATTCCATCTCTCACTTTTTACTCGCCAACCAAATTAATGAATACTTAATCTCTTTCACCGAAATCGTCGTCCAGTTTCTTGCCTCGCACAAATAAATACTCACTCGTCGTGCATAAATGCACGTGACTCAAAGGAATACCTACGTTATTCGCAAAAACGAAAAGAGCGCGTATTAAGTCACTTTCTTTCTGAACATCAAATTATGTAACTATGACTTTGATGATCCTTAATGCAGTGGTGATAATTGTTATAATCTTATAATATTAGCACCACATTAACAAAAGCTTGGTTCTAAATCATCGACTTTTAAAGTCAAGCAGTAGCAATTTGATATCATTTCAACCAGTTATAAGAATTCTCATTTTAGCTATATCTTTAATTTTCAGTCCGATCAGATCACAAACCAAGATGAATTTTCGAACACAGTATATACTACTAGATCCCCCAGCTTGGAAATACTCGTCCATGGACATAAGTCTACGTGCTAATTGCAGAGTGGTGTCAGGCTCCGCTTATCAGTATCAGTGTATTATGCGCTGACGGCGCAGCGGGCGCGCGATAGAGCCGTCGTGCGCCCGCGCAGCGTGACATCTGACAGATAACACACATACACAGGAACACTACTGGAAGTGACAGTTTTTTTTTTTTAAATAGCTTTATTTTGGTCTCTTACGGCCGCTGACCAAAGAATGTTTTAACAGGAATAAAAGTCGAAAGGAGGAGCCAATACCCACCGACTTCTCTAAAATGTCTGTACCGCAAACATCGAATGAGAAATGTGTGTAAATTGGTTTGGAAACGTGAGTTTTACCTTTGGTTACAATGACATGACAACGGGAGCAGACCCAATACATAGTTCTTCTTTCTCTTTATTTCCTTTCACTGCTTTCAATGCTAACCTAAATTACCCGCTCAATTGATTTCGGATTTTTAAAAAGGTAGCTTAATTTTCTTTAAATTTTTCTTTATCAGTGAAGCCCATACTTTGCTTGGCAACCACAGTTGCCACCATCAGTTTAGGGGTGCGCGAAATTGGCAACTGTGGTTGCCACAATGAAGTGAGTGGTTACAGGTGATCCATACTATTCATAGCGGGTAACGCGTAGGTACAGTGCGTTCTAGGTACTTACTACATTTTTACACATAGGTACGTAATTTCCGTCGTCAGGTTTGATTTGTGTCTTGTTCGTCAGGGGTATTAATATACGTACAAAAATAAGTACTAACTACATACCTACATATCTGTTTATGACATTGACAATAGAGTCCAGTACAGATATTTATATCCTTAGATATTTACGTAAATAATATTAACCCCTTACTGTAGGTACCTATAGGTATGAGTACTTAAATTATGAGTAAAATCAGATATAAAGACGATTCATCGTACATTTAAAGGTTTCATAAAAAAACAAAAATATGTCTTGTACTTGGGCGACCCCACGCATTTGCCACATCGCGCTTCTTTAGTTCTTTGACTTGGCAATTCGGTTCTAACATAAATCTGCATGTCGTGTGTTTTGGGGGCTGCGGGGGTGAGCCGACGGGGAAGGGGGGAGGCTGCCAGGTGCGGGGGCGGCAGATGGCGCTCTGACCCACATCTCAACAATGCGTACCAATGTGAACCTTGTTCCCTTGCAAGAAGGGTCCCAACCTGGAGTGGGGTCAACTGCTAACAGTAACAATGGCACACGCGCGGTGTAAACAAAGGACACGCGTTTAATTCATCAATACAAATCGATGGAAGAATTAAATAGTTTATTCTCGGTTGTAAGGGAGTTCAGCAGGCCGGGTGAAACGTGTTCTAAATACTCGTATTACGGTTACATCCGAACGACGTAACAGACAATACAATATGTAAAAACAATGAGGCTACTTTTCGCAAGACTTAGGAATACCTTTATTGGGTTCACTAATGTTTGACCAAAAAATTATGGACAAAAGTTCATTTGACAAACAACGTTTCACCTAATGATCATTTGGCAAACGAGACATTTCGAGTCGTATCATCTTACAAAAACTCACTTAGCAAATGATCAATTAGCAAACACTACACTTGGTAAATGGGTTAAATAATAAAATGTCAATCGACTTTTTTTTCATTTCACCAAATAATATGATTCGCAAATTAAGCATTTGTCCAAATGTCAACTTTCATTTAGTACAGATTATTTACAAGTAAGTTACAAGATTAGATTAGTATTAGTAAAAAGTCGGTTCTGGCGCTTCGCCGGCCGCTGCCGCGGCACGCTCGCTTCGCTCACTCGGCTCGCGCGCTGTATGTTCACAGTTCATCCTAACACTCCTCCTCGCTTCGCTCGTCGTCGTACCTAACAGAGACCCAGGTTTTTTCCATGATTAGTCTAATTGCCTTTTTACATGACGCATAGTATACCTAGGGTTTTTCCATTGTGTCTAGATGTAAGATTTTTAGACCAATAGTAGTTTTGTCTGATAACTCAGTTACTAAATGATTATTTTGTCAAATAATTATTTATAAAATGTAAATTTAACTGTTGATCATTTTGCAAAGTTAGTCATTTGTAAAATGACTAGTAGTAAAATAATCAATTGGCGAAACATGTTTTTGCTAAACGTTGTTTGTCAAGTGTAATTTTGCCAAATGACTTTTGGTTAAACGGCAGGACACCCCTTTATTGCTATAACTGTACGTAACAAAAATCTGTCTAGGAAGTTGACTCTCACTCAGTAGGTACCTATGCATTTCTGTATAGCCGTGGCAGATAGATTTTCATGTTATGGTAACGGAAATCCATACTATGAAGTATACCGAAGCTACCTGTTGAGGTTCGCTTTTTGTTGTTTTTGTGTTTATTGAGTCAATAAAAGTTACAAATTGTGAAACATTGTATGTGAGAAAACTTTTTGATATTAGTCAAACATTCCTTAAAATCACACATTTCATTGTATAGGTACACCCCGGGAAGAGTTAGGTATGGTATGTACCTACTTCAAACTAAATACATAATAAAATGTCCATGTTGTATAGATGACCTTAAAGTTATGTCTATGCAAAAAATATATTTCCACCTGTACTCGTAATTTATTTTTTACATAAGTAAGATTATGTAGTATTGTGTGATTGATAAGTCACAAAATTTTATTTAGCAAGCAAATAAAGATTTATAAGTTATGACAATGCCTGACTTGGCTCTCTCAAACAAAACCTTTATTTATCTCTGTGGAAATAGGTAATGCCACCCACGAAACTCCTCAGACGATTGACACCCACGCGCCACGATAATTTCAGGATACATCTGAATTAAATGTGTAGGTATCTACTTACCTACAACCCATTTTAAGTAAGTTTCTGTCATAACTACAACTTAAAAAAGTTGAAAAACCCCCGACATTTTCATTTCAAAGTTCGATATCTAAAAAACGGCTGAACAGATTTTCATGAAACATGGCTAAGAACACTTGGGATAAAATTATATATGTGTCATAGACTATGACACAAAAAAAACACATTCAAATCGGTCTATCCGTTAGGGAGCTACGCTTCCACAGATACACAGATACACACACAGACACGTTAAACTTATAACACCCCTCTTTTTGCGTCGGGGGTTAAAAAACATAAGAATTGGGACAATAATTATGTACTTAGGTACTTACAATGTATTTTTTTGCACTTGCTCATTGAGAATTTACAATGAGTCCAAACACGACGCTTTTATCTTTTGCAGTTTAGGAGTTACTAGGGTTTCCATCATCAGGTCAGCTCCGTGGTGGTGTATTGCGTTGTTAAAAAGCTAGGGATGCCTTATGTAAATTATGACCTTTGCCTTTCAGCTCAATCGGATACCGGCAAACACCTACATATTTTTTTTAACGAAAACTTTAGGTACATACCTACAAGTAGGTACAAGTTAAATAAACGCTGAAACAAGCCATTTTATTCCATATTTAATAGATAGGTACTTATTTTTTTAATTTTATTGAACAAATTAAGATAACCTGTTATAAAATTGTAGGTATTTATGCAGTTGATGATACTTTTTATAAATTTTATTGCAAGGCATTCTGGCTACTGTGTTAAAGACCCTCTGAAAATATAAACCACATATCTACGAATCCATTCTCCTTCTACGACGAGTTGTCTCTGGAATCTTGTATTGTGGGTGCCGTGACAGCGAACAAACAAGTGACGAGCGGTATAAATACCGGGTATATTCATCCGTTACGATAAAGTATCCCTGTGCCCGGCGTCTCGCGGTGCCGTTGCCAAAACTAACAGCAGACGCACCGCTTCCTAGAACCGTTATAATATTCTCCAGAATTTCCGTCTGAAGGGACACTATTCTTCCCATAAAGGATCGACTAAGTATTTTAGTTTTAACGGACAGGTGATATAACGCTAGTAGGTTTTTACGAAGTTAGATTTTGTTAAGAACTAGGTAACTGACGGCAAGGCATCAGACGAGTGATCTATATGGTCCCCTTCCTTGTCCTATTCTCGGCATCACTTGGGAAATTCAGTGTTTACATAGTACGTTAAAGCATCTGAATAAAAAGAAAAACTACAAATACTTTCCTCAAACATGTTCGAACTGTAGAACTCATGAAGGTAGAGCCTTATCTATTGTGGGCTCGTCTATGCCCCCCGGCGCTATCCCATTGCATCTATTGCCAGGATATTCGTTAACGTGTAATGAGCATGTTAATTGTGAGCGATTCGGGGTTCAAGTTCAGAGGCAGCGGCCATTGACCCCGCGCGCCGTGACGTCACGGCTCGCCGCCCGTCATTCTCCTAATTCTCCAGCTTAACAATATTCAATTATCTACACAATCACCCGCAAGGACGAAATGATAACAGCTCGATAAACGAAAATACTCCATTCTTGTGTCGAAACAAACATGAATGAAAATAGTGAAGCCTTTTTACTTCAGCGCCGATTCTGGCGGGCGGTTTTTGCTACGACACTTCTTGCTGAAGCGAGAACGTATCTCGAGGAATGCGCTACCTACCGCAGCCTGGGACCGGCTTCGGAGCGGAGCGGGCCGGCGCGGGCGGGCGGACGCGTATGTAAAACTCCTCGCGAAGGAAAATCCATAACGGCACGCGGAAAACCCTTTTAATATACGGCACGTAAATAAGAGGCTCTCGCGGGGCGGCGCGGTGCGGCGGGGGAGTGGCGCGCTATTGGCCGGCGCCGCCCCGCCCCCGCCCGCGCGCGAAAAAAACCTCTGGAAAAAAGCGGGTCGGCGCGGCAGTGTCTCACCGACGCGCTTAGTGGGCGGACGCTCGCTCCGGAGAGACGGCGCGACCCACGACCGGCGGCCGCGGCCGCGCCATGCCCGCGCTGGCTCTGCGCGACCAGCCGCTCGACTGCTCCATGCGCCTGCGTGACCTGCCCGCCTGGCCGCCCGCGCCGCCGCGCGCCAGGGACCACGGTCAGTAGTGTGTGCCCAGTGCCCAGTGTTCTCAGTGAGACAGCCAGCCCGAACCGCGCACGCCAGCGGGCCCGGTCAGCGCCGTGCCGACATAAACAAATAGTGCACCCCTGCCCGCGCGACCGTCGCTTTGATAGCGCGATTCTTTAGCGGCTTTGATCCCATTCTTCGCGACCCCTGTCGAGTTGTGCGTCTCTGGGGTCAGATTTACGCTCTCCATTATTGTCATTCGTCCGACCCCATCGTTATACAAATTTAAACCGATATCAAATGTCTGACACAACATTAAACGTGCTGACCCTCGGCACCAGGCTCACAGGTATGTGATTTTGAAATATGAACGAGCCGATGAATTATGCGAAAATTTTGGATTAGCTTTCATGATGCTTAAGTAGGTAGTGTTGTATTTATGATTGACACCAAGTATATAATTATGTTTAAATTCTTATGTAATTAAGTAATAAATGGAGTAAGTTAACTAAGGTAATTATTAACTTAAGGTAACTATTATTTTTTGTTAGATACAAAGTGTTTTCGTAATTGTACATACCAGATGAACACATAGTAAAGACAATTTTGATAGTTGTTGTTTCAACTTAATGATTAATCAAATTCAATCTAATTTGTGATCAATTTAATTAATTTATTTATTAATAAAGTAATCCAACTATGCCATACAGATAGAAGCGGTTACTAATCGGCATTGAGTGTCAGAAAGTAGTTTAATTATTTCGCAGACCTCGAAAGAACAACAACAAACAACCATAAATCTCCAAGGTGTACTAACAACCCTAGGGGTCATAATTAAACTCTGGCAACCCTTCCGACCCCGCGCAATATCAATATTGTGCGACAACAAATATCTGGACATAAAAAACGTCAACAAGTCGTTCGGACATAATCCTTTATCAGAAGTAACGCGGGTCAGGTGGCGCGGGCGCCGTAAGACGAGGTCCCGGGCGGCAGCCACCCTCCGCAAATAATATTAACTCGCTCACTCCTTTGTCGCCTCAACTCGTGTGCAAAATGATTCCTTTGACACGCCCCGCATGCACTTCACCTTTTTATTGTGAACTGGAGTGTTGCTTTTCTATTTGGACAGGGGAGGGCTCTTAATAATAAAATTGGCTCCGTCTTATACCGTAAAAGCTTTAGATACCTATTACTCAGGACCCTACTATACGACAGTAATTATCTATTTAAGTAGTGTGACGTTTCACAGATGAGCGTTTTCATCCATGTCATACAACTATTGCATTTTTATAAAGACATTTGAAATTAAATTAGCTATTGGAAAATCTCTCCAATCAAATAAAATATATTTGTATTTAAAATTGTAAGCGGTTCCTGTGATCCAGTGCAGCCGATTAAATTTGAAACTGTAGTATCTTCACGGTTCATAATTTTCTTCATATTTATACACCCTCTAATCGGAAAAACACATTTAAAGTTAAGTTAAGCTGTCAGAAAACACCTCAATAGAACTCGAAATGTAATTTCTTCAATTAGGTGAGATGGCAATAATTCAAGCTTCGTATCTTTTGGATGTAACCTGCAACATTTAGTCCCAGTCAAACATATGAAATTATAATAGCAAAGCTACCCAGATTCAGATCACATGCTTGTAGAAATGCACCCATTTGAGCTGACAAACCTAGTACTTTCGATGAGTTGAATGAGCTTGATTAGCTTGGTACTTAGAGGCTTAGGAGATGTCTTTTTTAATGATTTTCAAATTCTTTTTGTATCTAACTCACAGATTACCTGCAACTAAAATAAATTGTATTCAATTTATTAAATCAAACAAACAATTCTAATAGTAATAACTAAGTCTGTCACAGCTTTTTTGGTAATGCACCTCGATGTCAATATCTTAAATATTATATTTGTTATATCGCTATTAGATGAATAATGAAGAGCATGATGAAGAGCTGGCGGTAAATTTAAGTCTGTACGTTGAATCCCCCAAACTGACCTAACCACCTGACAAAAGTACAACTGCCCAGTATTTTTGTTAAAATTATATACAGAAACCAAAGGAAAAGTAGTGTTCTTACACTACTTTTCCTGACAAGGAATAGAAATAGAGACTATAGCTTGGCAAACAATAGCTTTATAATGACGTTATCGTCGCATTCACATTAAATGACATTAAAATAACAATTGAATTGACGCTGATGATAATGTAATCGAAATGGCGGTGCTGTTTTCCATCAATTACGGTAATTTGGGTGTAATAATGTCATCAATGTGTGATGTTTGTTTACGCGTTATTACGCGCGGGTGCTGCGCGGCGGGCTGCGCGCGCGCTGCGCCTGGGAGCGGCGCGCTCTTTACGGCGCGCACGCAACCCACCTGCTGTAATTGTCATTTGGTGTTATTTTTCTACCAACTGGGGCCCATTTCACAAAGCTACAAGTCTAAATTGGTAACACTGACACTTGACGAATAACGACGGACTATTTGACCGGTAGGTGCCTGGTTAAACTTGTAAAAATTTAACTTGTAGCTTCATGAAATGGACCGCTGTAGGTACTGTCCAGCATTGGATACAATTGGGATTCGCATATTCCTCCAATTTATAATAATATTTGTTATTATAATGACTAAAATCAATTCAGAAAATTCCATCACGAAGTAGAACATCTAGACACTTTCTAGAGCAAGCTTCCAATCTTAATATGACCCTTTCCGGATATTATGGTTTTGGATTTCGTTTCATCATATGTACTTATACGCCATGGAAAATAAAATAGATGACAGAAACGCGACCCAAAGCCCAGTACCGTTTATACCTACGAGTATCACTGTGGCGTCATTAATGTCTTTTTTATTTAAATACTAAACCACCGACATTATGAAGTGTCTAGCTTTAAATTAAATTTACATGGAAGTCATTAAATTGTAAGCGTTATAATTAGCAGTTTTTTTACTGATATAATGTCTACAGATAAAAACCACGTATAAAAAAGACACGTAGATTCAGAATAAAATAATACAATCAAATACTGAGTCTCTATTGTAGGTACCTTTATGTTACCTTTATTTATTGCACTTTTATTTTATTTACGGAAATATGTAGGTATATGAGGCAGTACAAAAGAACAAGCAAGTTACATAGACAAATGTAAATCAATGGGAGGAATAATGAAATAAGATATTTTAAAATCACAATTCACGTCGATTCAAACTGTCAGTCTATAACTTTCACAGCATAATTCTCATAATTGTAAAATGCAAATGACTTGATAATCAGGTTACCTCTAAAAACGTTGTTGCTTCCGAATAATGTATAATATGTATATATATATATATAATAGAATGTATATAATATAATATAAATGTATATAATATAATGATAAGAACACGAATAATATATTGAATAAGAAAATAAAAATGTGAAGGAAATAGTACATTACTTACCAAGGGCGGTAAAACAGTTCGGCATGGACGATAGATATGCGATCTGAGGCTTTATTAGCGCCCTTGTTGAGTAGATACAAAATTTTACGTCTCTCTCTGGCCATGTGGGATTTGTTACTTTATAATACCCAGGTATGACGTAAACCGTTTGTAAATTAAGTCAATTGTTGTAGAATACAAATAATTCGATTAGGTACGGAATATTCAATAATGCTTATTTTCCTGTACATCCTATTACTATTAACAGTATAGGTATGTGCATACCTATTATGTATTTAGATCACGAGTAACTAGAAAATAAATAATACATATACGGTAAATAATAAAATTGAGCATAAATACAGTACTTGGATGTTAATACGCCGAAGAAGTGAATAATTAATAGATATCCATTTGTTTTTTAATAGTTAAATATATTTTTACTCTTAAACAGGTGCAATAAACTCTTCAATGGTAAGTATGACTTAGTGGCACTAAAAACCTAAATTATATTTTTTATTAGCTACTAAGAATATACATATTAATACTTTTTAGTATTTATTGTAGTTACGTACATAAAACTCCTACTACATATGCCTAACTTATTTGCATTGTTTAGTTTGTTAGTAATTTAATCTCGTTGCGAGTTTTATTGGAATTAATTTCTTAACAAGGCAAATAAATATTAATTTCGTTCTTTTACGTATTATAAAGAGAATTAATTAATCACATTATTATTCATTATTAATCAATGAGAGTCGACTAAGGGAACAGGGTTGAAGTGTTTTGTGGGCGATGGGCTAGCAACCGTCACTACGATATCACATTTTGTCGATCTCTTATACCCACATTTATGCTAACAGTGGTACCGGAACACAAAAGTTTCATGTGCTCTGCCTACCCCTTTTAGGGATAAATGCGTGAATGTATGTATATATGTATGTATTAATTAATGAGATTTGACTGGGATATGAGTTTCACTTCAATAATTAGCGCTTCATACTTTGTAATCATTTTAGATTCACAAAATCATACTATATCTTTTACATCATAAATTGTACATTTCTACAACTAACATTTCTAACTATAATATTCCACTACTACTAGGTGCCCAAAGTAAACGTAATATGACAAAGAGGTCTCATAAATGTTGTTAGGTATCTGAAGATTCTATTTGCGCTTTTTTGACAATCTAAACATACATAGAGTATCTATACCGTACCGCCATGGCGTAAATTAGTTGTATACAAATGTTCTTAAATTAACTTCATGCAATTTTACGAGTATGTCTACGGCAGACACGCATAGTATACAAAAAACAACGTTTGCGATATGCACATACCTATGAAAGGTTACACATTCCATATTATTAATTCACGCACTTTACTGACGAATCCGGTACGATATCATAATTTTATATTATGACACGGAACATGAAAAAAAAGAGTGCATCAGTTTAATTCAATGTTATTTCCGTTGTGATTTTAATGTAAATGGGGATCACTTACAATCTACAATCAGCACTTAGTCAGTTGCCACGCAGCTTGCGCCGCGTTATGCTGTTCTGGCAAGATGTGTGAACGCAGCTCTGAGCGTGCGTGCGCGCACCGCGCACAGCACCGCGCCGCTCCGCGCACTTAATGTCTCATTATGCGTCTCTAATTAATTTCATGCTTATGCAGATTTGCCGCGATACACATCGGCCCGGCTTCGTTCTCCACCGTGTTATTAATGTCGACTACATTAAGAGCTTAATTATGATTTCTGTTTGTTTATTCAATCGTCGTGCGTTATTTTTTAAGTTATCATCGTTTCAACTTCGTGGAGTCAATTTATTAAAAAGCTTTATTAAAATAATGAAGTCTGGTCGGGGGAGTCGTGAAGCCGCGTCGCGCGACGAAGCTTGTCGCGTGGCAAAATACTCGTTCCCGCCGTGATTTATTTTATTGCCCACAGGCTAATTTCAAATATTAGTATAATGAGCATATTATATTTAAGGCAATAAACTCATAAATTTAAACGCTACCTTTTACATGTAGTAAATCAAAACCCCTTCACACTTTTGACCGACTCTGCAAATATAGGATTTTCGTCGATTCTCGACGTTTTCGTCAGTAACTATAAAATGGTGTAACATTTCAATTTAACTATAGGAATCTCTTATTTGAAACAGAATAACGGCCGTCTATTTATTTTATTTTTAAATTATAGCCTGGTTTGATTATTACGAAGAGTCTTGACCGTGTCTATGTCAACGTAAAAATCGTTCATCGCACTTACATACCTACAATATTCCACCTCCAATGTCATTCTCTAAGACCTCTAAGTAGACATTTAATAAATACTTTGGTGAGTATATATTTGTCATTTCTCATGTAACTTGTATTTAGAAATAAAATATTGAATAAAAAAAATACCTTACGATCTTTGTGGGATAATAAGGTAGCAGGCATATGTACAATTAATCTCACCGATTTGCAGGCTGTCTCCATACCAATTACCTCTAATTCGGTACATTTTTGTTAGCAACACGTCTAACACGACGGTCTGAGTCGCATTTGCACGGATTTATAAAGTAATGCTTAATCTTAAAACAATTAAAAACACAAATAGATGCCCTAATAAGGGAGCCAACAAACACCGATAAGTAGGTTCCGAGACAGAAAGCCACCTGTCTCACAGCCCAGCGACGCAATACATACGCATACTTTATTTGCAATCCTTCTGAAATTCGTTGCCTGTCTGCTCAGGGTTTAGTTCGAGTCAGTGTCGTGTAGACAACATGGTTATTACCCCTCGGGCGTGCCGCAGCGTCCTGTGACGCGGGTCGAGGCGAGACAAGTGTTAACATTGAACGTGCTCCCGTTACGGCGTATCGATTTTCGTATGTGGGCCAATGTTTGTGTCCGCGACGAGCCATGTGCGTGAGCCGAGGGCGGGGCGGGGATGAAAGAGTGCGGGGGCACGGGGGCGCCTAATTAACCACCGCCGGTCAACGACACCAACTGATTCTCGTCTCGAGAATCCACTACACCGAAATAGAAACCTCGAGTTCTGCGAAGCGATCTGTTGCACGGCTAATCGCGAGAAAATCCCGAGGAGTTTTTACTGAAAATGTTTCTAATAGAGTCGTCAGTCTCGTCCGATTAGCATATCGTTATGCGACTCACGCGATTTCGTGTTAACACAAATTATTGTAACTGATAACGCGTCACAGCCTCGCAAAAACATTTGTCGAAGAGAAATCAGAGATTGAAGCGGCCGCGCGTGATAGTCCTACGGCTAAATTTGGTTCATTTCGTCTCATCTGCCTATGTCACTTAATTGATACAATTAATACTTCTTCATATTGTGTACACGGCGATGTACGATTCGTCGAATCATAATAACTAATCGGCGATGTCGCGACGCAACGACAGTAAACGGTTTGTCGGCGCTGCTGCCGCCGATTTACATTCCAGCCGCGCATCGGCGGGGGAGGGACGCCCTCGGTCTTTCTATTCTCAAATTGGATTTAAACATTGTGAATTACCTTTCTTTGATTCGCGGGTTAGCCAAATGGGGACGATTTATGGAGTAGCGAGCAGGTCGGGTCCCGCGGGACGGCGCGTGGCCCGCTAGCCGGCACTATTTCACGCGCGCGATTTACTGAGGGGGGGGGGCTCCTAACCCCACTTTAAATAGAAACTATCCGCTCGTTTATTTCCTTACGTCTAATGCGATGCCGTCTAAGATAAGCTGAGGTCCGCCTCTCAGGAGCAAAACAACGACATCGACCGCTGCTTCCGTATTTTCTGCGAGACGTCGGTTATCGGCTCCGCTCTCAAATTTAGTTTTTTGTTATAAATAATGCTCCGTCACACTTCGAGTGGCCCTCCCAAGAGCTCTAATTCTCCTCCGTCTCGGTCATTTCCACGGATCTATGCCCGTTAATATTCCTAAAAAGCTCATTTCTATTTTGTTTCTCATCAACAAGTATACCAGTTGTACTTTGTACTTTTTCGGCATTTAACTAGTATTTCTATCTGTTGCGAGCCACCATGAATAGCTGAATGAAAAGTTCACTAGTTTAACATTCAGCATGAATTCCGCTAAATAATTAAATCATAACTTGTCACCCCGTTGCTACTTACGCAGGTTGCTTGTCTGTGTCCGACTTAAGTCTATTTCGATGTAGAAAGCTTAGTTAAATAATGGCCCCAAAAGTTCGCCAATACGTCGCTGACCGAACCCTCCCTTGGGTGAAGTGACCCTTTAATACTTCACCGTCCGAGGGTAGTCGGTGCATGTCTCCGAGTCCGCGCGGCTGCTTAGCCGGTGCTTGCGACCTGCGACACAACACTGTGAGGAAGTGCGACAAGTGTCACACAACACCCTGACACTTGAAACTAAGTATATAGCTAGGGTCTTGCGAGTTAAGGTGAATTATTACCAGAATATTTTGTCAGAATAGATTGACAGGACGCATTTACACAGCCATTTCGCGAAATAAAACTTAATCTTTGCCATCTATCAGGCTGGCGTGAAAGTAAACTTAACCTGTCAAACCGTAAATGTCGTGTTTTGTCGTCTTTATACAGTGCGTTACCGGTAGGCGGGCTTTTTTTTAATAGACTAAATTAACGGAATTCTTTAACTTAGTCATGACCTTAATACAAACAATTAACTATAATTCCGACTTCATAAATTTTCTAACAAAATTTAAACTGCCAGCAATGTACAGCAAAGTAAATTGACAAGTAAGTGTAATTGACAGCTCTTCATACTATGTTAAGTACGGCGTCATACGTCTAGTCCATTGAAGGTTTGTATTTTGGAAAATTTATTACGCAGTTAATTTACATGATTACTCATACTCATACTCATTTATTAATAAAATATAAAATTTTACATGTCATGTATGATTTGCAAATACATGCAAACAATTACTAATGGAACATATTATTATCAGTTTTAATAAAGGCCCTCATGCCTGCAACACACAGTATTTATTTTTATATAATACATTTGGTACATAAATTTACGGTTATTCATTGTGCTACCTAGTCATGATGTCTGGATTTGGCAGATTATATTATTGACATGACTACATTTGTTGTGGTGTCACTGAGCAGTAACTATATTTAGGTTTCTGGCTATCTTGACATTGAATGACCAATGACCATGTCAATAAATGCACATGACGTATCGGTACGGTATATATATGTACGACGCCTCAACTCTCGAAGCGATGCATATAGCCATATTGTAACAAACTATACACTGACACCTGATACCTACTGACAGGCTGTCGCATATTAGTCAATTTTGAATAATATCATCAGAAATGCTCGTGATTAGGTAAAGTCGGCCAATAACTTTTGAAAAAAGTTTATGTGAGATCTAATTATCGCTAAGGTTGACATTTGTAACGGAGTGTAAGAGATGCACATTTCTCTATTACCTGAGATGCCTTACATTTAAAGTCATGGGTTTTGTTATTTTGACCTTTATTATAAACGCAAATAGGCTAGTATTTTGCAGTAATGTTTTATAATCTTCCCTTCAATTAAAACGAATTCGATCTTTTTCAAGAAAAACTTTTTGCAACTGAAAAATAAAGTAATCACTGACAAGTGTTTACTTTATTTTTAGAGTATTTTCGTCAACGTCATATTCAACAAAAGTGTGTGTTGACAAAAATGCTGCAATGCCTCGTAATTTATCAAGAGCCGAACGAGCTAATATTATAGCACTTCATAACGAGGGCTTAAATAATAGTGAGATTTCCGGACATCTTAATGTGTCCGTAAGTGTTATTAAGTTCCCTGAACCGCACTTGATTACGTAGATGTCCTGCAAAATTCAATGTTGCCCACTGTCCAGAGTTTTTATCTAGAAAATGAAATGCCTCAGTTTAACTATTGCCAGGACAATTGTTATTTACACAAAGCGTTCGTGACGCGTGCCTGGTTCGATGCACACCCGGAAATAAGTTTAATAGCTTGGCCAGCAAAATCGCTTGATTTGAATCCAATCAAGAACCTTCGGGCCTTATGGTTCAAAGATGGTGCAACTCCATGAGAGAACACCCGAATCTCTTGAGCGACACGGTATTGAAGTATGGGTGGAAACCCGCGGATCCGATCTCTGCCTGCAGCTAGTCGGCTCCATGAAAGATCGTCTTCAAGCAGTCATTGACGCTCACAGCGGGTCCACTAGATATTAGAAGGATACTTTTATATTTTTGTTTTCTCACAACCAGAAATAAAGACTGACAACTGCGGAAATGTCTCATTTACTAATTGGTATTCTTATGTTATAAAGATATTATTTAATAAAGATAATCTATTTAGAACCCGTGTGGTGTCGGGTTAGAATTTCACCACCCCCTTTCTTACCGTGGGTGTCGTAAAAGTCGACTAAGGGACCAGGGTTGAAGTGTGTTGTGGGCGATGAGCTAGCAACCTATCACTGCAATATCACATTTATTCGATCTTTTATACCCACATTTATGCTAAAAGTGGCGCTGGAACATACGTTTCATGTGCTCTGCCTACCCCTTTTGGGAATAAAGGCGTGAATGTATGTGTGTATGCGAATCTATTTGTTTTCTAGTCTTATCGTTTATTATTTTACAAATGCTAAAAAGTAGAGCATAAAAAAACATTTTAATAAAAAAAATTGTAGATAGGCTGATAGATAGGAATAACCCGAAAATTGAAAAAAGCTAAAACACAAGGATGTGAGTAGTTGTTAGCTGTGATAATTCAAACTTGACACATGGCATGATGACGTAAATACATAATGTAATGATAAAGAGAGTAATAGTCACTGTCATATTATTATTGCAAGGGGAAATAGACCTTGTTGTTTCATGACGTTCAAATGAACCTCGACCGTAGGGTGGTAGACCACATTTTTGGCCGACTGTACTCGAAGCACTTAAATACAAAACTACAACCCTTTTTATAAATACTAGATTAGCTTAACTTAACTTAGATTACCCACACGTATTTCTAAAGATCTACTACGGTAGTGTTTCGTAAAGTAATAAATATTTATTTGTCTAGATTTCAATAAACATCATTGAAATTAAAACGCCGTTACCAAACCTGATATGAATTCCTAAACCACTACAATTCGTTGTTGCACTCAGGCTTTAAGTGAAATACCATATTTCACAGCAATCTACACGCCGCAGGGAAAGCTCAATCAAAAACCTCATTAAAACATGTTTATTAACGTAATATAATGACTATGATATAGTTCTTATTTGTTGAATTAGACTACGCTCACACTACCTTCTGTCCCACTGCGCATCGTCAAAGTAGATAATATATAGATTAAAGCAGTAAAATATATCTCTACGAACGTCCTATGTAACGCACTCACACATACACGCGTCCTTACAAATATACTTAGGCGCAAGTCGGGGAGGTCGGCGGTAGATCAGGTCGCATGTGTGCGTGGAACTGATTGCAAATGGAGTGCTAGTCTAAAATGGTCTTGAAACTCCAGTTGAGATACTGCTTCAGCTGATTATTTACTGTGGCATGAACCCGGGTGCGCAAGCGCCACGTTCCGTAATGACCGCGATGCGGGATAATTTATGGTCTCCGTTTGGATTATTCTATCAAGTTTGAATGCAGAAGGTCGGTCCACCCCCGCGATTGGCGAAAGGACGCGGCGCGATCGTTGTGTTTGCAGCGCACGCGCGGACAACGGTCATCGGCGCCGACGCAGCTGCTGGACCACGCGACGAGAGGCCATTGTGTCCGCACACTTCGACTGCACCTTCATTAAATAGCTGAAATCTGTCACGATCGGACATTCAACGAGCGATTGGGAAACTGCCAACGTTTTTATATTAATATTGTGCCAATTGACACTTAAGCGATGAGTGTTTTTTTGCCAAGGTTGCGTACCTAATGGCTTTTAGTTTAAAATAGGCGTAACGATTAACAATATCTTGCCTATATTAGTGGGGTGCTTATAGACCGTAAGCCCACTCCCAATACACCTATGTCATATGACAATATGATAAAATGCATGGCAGTTGGCAACTTTGACGCCGTCTGCCATGTACTTCCGGCCATTTCAGGACTGACAGACTTTACTACGGTTTACTTTCTATGTCACGGGTCTCGTACCGTTGTCACATGACGTAAATATACCTATCCATACAAAATTTTGACCTGAAGTGAAGGATTTGAGAAGGAGGTGTAACTTTCGGCCAATTCTAATTTTATTTTTTTCTAGCTCAGCACAACTTTCTCGACCTGCTGCCATGCATTTTATCATGTTGTCATGAGACGTAGGTGTTCAATACACAGTAGGCTTATGGTCTATTAGATGTTCTTATGTAGCTACTCAACAACAATAACTCATCGACCTACGACCTAACTTGTTTATTGTGTTGGGGCACTTGGGACATTTGATCATCCTTAGATACAATGCGATTACATCACTGTCTAGTTCATCAATAGTTAAGATTAAAATCCATTAAATGTATATGGTCACCCTATATTTCAGATCTTACGTCCATAAACTCAAGCCTCTACCTAATCGTCATGCATGTGAGAATTTTCGGTTTATTACTCTTAATTTAAAAATGACAATTCCATATTATGGTACCGTCGAGCTGATGTGCTGATGGAGACAGAAGGTGGCTATGGAAATTCAGCATTTACCCGACGTAACCCCGTTGAGTTTGGATTCGTTAGAATTTTCTCAATGACGGTATACAGAAAAATACAGTTGGTAAACAATTTTTTTATGACTTGACAGGATTTATATGACATATTTATATAGGTATATTTGGAAAACAGCGCAGAGCCTTAATTAGCCACTTCGAAACCTAATACCTATGATATGTCTAAGTTCACGAAACCAATGTTGTATAATATCGAATTTAATAGTTACATTTTGTTGCAGTGTCGGCGCGCGGTGACGTCAGCAGCTACTTCAACACACAAATGGTGCTCGACCTTAAAGGTAAGCAAATAAAGTCCATATTAACGCGGTTACGGCTCATTTGGATGTCACGAGCATTATCTAATTATGTTTTTGTGGCTGTTCGCGGTCAGCGCGAGTTCTTAGGCTCTGGTTCGATCGATACCGCTAGCCACGCACAGGTTTTTGAATAGAATGTGTCTGAATCATCTAATTCTGGAAAAAAATAGTGCGGTAGCTATATCATCTAAATCGCAAAACTCTTTATTTTTCATCTTTGAACCAAACCTGACTAGAAAATCTGGTAAGGCATTTAATATGTGGTTAGTGCTATAGTGGCACTATTAGATCCGTGCTTATGATCAATTCTTTCTCCAAGTAAAACCAACCGACATAGCTGGTTCACGAGATAATCGCATGAACCAAGATGCTATTCGGTTAGTGAACTTCTGTTTGACTCTAACCTACGAGTAAGTTGTGCATCGTCGTTATCAAAACCCGCGGTGCGCAATACCAGGAAACAGACACAAACGATGACACTTGAATTTTTTCGAGACGCGATGAATCATTGAATGTGGATAGTTGCCTTATCCTAATAACACCTAGATATACAAGCATCCGAGGCGATAAAATTTAAGTAAATTAGCATAATAGTACCTATAGTACACTGTTTCATACCAGTTCGGCTCCCGTCGCTAATCAGCCGCCATGGAGACAACGCGGCACATTTAAATTAATACCATTTCACAGCGGACGCGTTTTTGTGATCGCATTTCTAATTTTCGTCAGGCGCGTTTTTATACGCGTTAATTACGCGATGAATGGACGATGCGGCGTGGCGCGGTGCGGCGCGGTTGCGCGTGCGTCACGCCGGGCTTTGTACGCGACTCTTATTCAAATGCCGCGGCAAAAACCGATCGGTCGCATTGCCGTAATGCCCTAATAACCGTGTAACTCGGCGTTTTACTCTATTTTGATGACAACGAAACAACACGAGCGGGCTCGGTGAGACTTCACGTGACAAGCCAGCCTTTTCAAAGTGTGTCACATAGTCTAGTTGATGCTTATTTTACAAAGACATAGGACTGTTGTGCGTGCCAGCGATATACAGTATATACTTACCGTGCTCTATTGTCGAACGTGCTAGATTATTATCATGTTGTAACCCAAAATAAATAATATTGTTTTGTCTTTGAAGTAGATATGCCTATGTTTTGCCAATAGAGCTAACACACGTGTCGCCATTTAGTACAACTTATCACGGGCGGTCCCTTCGCTACACCCTCGCACTCACAGCCCTGCTTACCTTATGTTTTAATCTGTACTAGTACCCCTTTCACCCGCGTGACACACGTACAAAGCCCGTCGACATCTCATTCACAACACATCTGTCGGTACATTCGAAACATCCGGACAATCTGCACTAGCTAGTTGACCGTGGTGGGGACATTTACATGTAAATAGTGTGATGTCGATATATCATGTCGCGGTGACGTGCCTTCCGCACGCGCGCGTCCGATGTGTCCCGGCCTCTGCCTTTTGGTGTAATGCAAGTTTAAGTCTACGGAGAAAAAAAAACGCTTTAATAAAGGGTTATAACGAAACATACGCATCTGATTATAGAAATTCTTGCACCAGTATACAGAATGGACCTTCGGAGTGAACATATTCTAAATATTATCCCGCGGGTTCGCTTGTGTTCTTTTGTAATATGCGGGTGGAGCTGCGCGGGCAGTTAGTATAACCCACATCTATTTGATATAAAACGAACAACGAATGAACTGAAGCCGAGCGGTGTTCGGACGCGCACGGAGCTGCGGTCAACGATTGCGCAAAAGAGATTGTTCACAATAAAATCAGTAATTTAATAAGAAAATTACGTTCCAATATTCGGTTGATTGGTCGAAATTAGTGACGGGTTGATAATTTAGCTTTCTACGATACAAAGAGATCCATCTCACGATATTGCTTCAGTCAAATAGAACTGTTTCCAATTTCAGATAGGTATCTTGTTAATCGCGGCGAGTCGTCGCGTCGCCTAATATCTGATCATTTAACATTCTGACGCTCGTGCGCCGTCAGACCGACCCGTCTGGCTATTCCGTAACTTGTTTTAAGCTCACCTCATCGCTCACCCACAAATACCTATATATATCTTGACGCCGCGATTCGTAGTAAAAAAGCGTAGGTAGGGGTCTAGTTTCGTTAGGTGTGTCTGGTGGGGTGAGGCGCTTGAGCACGTACAGAATAACAGCCCCGGTCGCGGCTCGTTATCTTCGCATCGACGTCTAATTCTATAGAAGAGCGTAAACAAGCTGATCCTTTTCTATTATTTAAAAGGCTCTCCAATATAATTTGATAAGTGCGCTCGACAAAAAAATGCTTCGTCCGCTTCGTAGAAAAGACGCAGCGAAATTTTAAATTATATAAACAACGCAACGGTCAAAGCTTAGAGCCTTTTTTTATAAAATAGTTCTTATGAATATTAATAGAGATAAAATTTAAAGCGAGCAGAAAGAAACTTGTAAGTCATCGGGCGATTAGATCTCCGCCATGAGCCCATGACCGATGTCCACCAGTGCACGCGCTGCGACCTGGTATCTAAGAACTCTCTATAACCAAGCTAAATTGTAGAATCTAATCACACATCTATAAATTGAATAGTTCAAAATTGTCTTCTTATAGAATAATTTTATTATAACATATCAATAAATGCAAAAACGTTAAATGTCGAATAATTTATTTTGCTCTATAATCGACAATGTAAGGTGTAGTGGCGCGGAACTAGTACCTTATCGTCCGTGCAAAAAACTGCGTAGGTACACATTCCAGTCCATAGCGAGAACTCACAATTTCCCTACTCTGGAACATTAGAGTACCTATTAAATACAATTCCGTTAGTATTAATGTAATAATCTGCTGGGGTACCTGTAGAGGAGTAACCTATTGAATTGAATACGGGTAGGTATTATTACTATATTTAAGTGATATCATTACTTATATTGAATAATCTATTTTCAGTCAACGTTACTTGTGATCCGAATAAGAATAATGTGCCATATTCTTATTGCAAAGAAAATAATGTTCCAGCTCCAAATATCTCGTGAAACGCACGATTCATTTTGTTGTCAATGCCAATTAAACATTTCTCCACTAATTGCATGCAAAGAAACGATTTTGTCAGGTAAACTTCCAGCGCTTGGCACGGATCCAATAATTGACACTTTCAATCTTAATTCATAACATAACAATAGTGGTGAACAATAGATGACAACTATTACCTAAGCTTTAAAGTGTCATGCATTGGGCCGTTTATATGATTTTATTTTATTTTTTGATCTTTGTTAATTTACAAGCAATAATTACCTGACTTGTATGACTATAACATAGGCTGACTTGTAGGACTATAATCAGTTTACTCTTTTTGCTGATCACACTTTAGTACCCATAGAGTGGGTTACTACATTGGTGATGCTTTACATGCCTTAGCCTCGTGAGAGTACCCACGACTAGGCCCTAAGAGGCCGCAGAGTGCACAGTTAGGTACAGCAGGAGGCAAGGTACGCATGCGTAAAGTAGCGCGCGGGAAAGCGGCTTGGATTCTCTAGGTACGTCAGCGCATATATTAATGCGTACACGCACACTAGCACATCCTTCGTTGTTAAATGTTACTGACGCTATGACAATTCCGTTGTTTAACCTACGATATTAATGTTATACCAATACTATTACATAATATAGCGCATGTAAATGATTTAGTCTAGTTTTTTGAATAAATTATGAAATAACATTCCCTGCTCTCATTAGGTACATCAAAGTATGATAAGTGTGGGCAATGTAGATAACAATCAGATATAATTTACAACGCATGGTTAAAATTGATATTTGTGGGAAGGGACACCTTACTGTATAGAATGCGTTGATTCCTAGAGCTGCTCATCTCGGTGTACGTCAGTCCATTTGCATGCGGCCTCCGCCGGCCCCGCTACCTGCTCACGTGCATCTGCCATTTTTTTGCCTCACCTCGATCTCTCGATCGCTGAACAATCACTCGCTTGCATATTTCTTTCTATTTCCATTAGTTTTTGTCGCCGACTGCGTCTCCGTCCGACGTGAATAAGGTTTTTTTTTTATCTTTTTTCCAAATTTATTACTAAACGTGCGATGGATCACAATGACGCCATGCTAATGATAATATTGCTGCGCGTATTGTGCGGCCTGCTGCTGTACCGGTGAAGGGCCCTGTCGGACATAATCGTTGGAGACAGGATCTCCGCCCGTACATTACAGTACTGCACTCGCCCTATATATTATTGGCCTGACTGCTATACTTTCCGTATAATTGCAATGAAAGCTACGTTGTCAAACAATCAAGGGGTTTGTACTTAATGGCATATTATTAGTGCTTTCTAGTTTTTCTGCGGCCCTGAAGCGGCGTCGTGTCGTGACGCGACGCGCGACAAAAACGCGTTACACCGTGATGCGCGCTTTACACTAATAGCGTCTGCGACGTGACCCATTCATCCGTCCTGGCCGACAATGAACACCAAATTTAAATACTTTTTTACATCAGCCATTATATTGATCTTAAATATTTCAATTAGAACTGAGATGTGTCCGTGAGCGCCAGGGTTTACAAGCGAATGGTACCTAACGGTTGTCACGAGCCGATTCTACTCCGCGCGTTATGCGCGTAATAATCCGTCCAGTATTGATGCTTGGAACATAACTGAATTTATAATTATGAATTTAGATCGACCTGATGGAATAAATAGGCTGCAATTAGGGTAATTGTAATACTCTTTATAGACTAAATTAATTTCTAGAATATTTTCATAATGAAGTATCCACGCGGCTTTTTGCGGTCGATTAAGATCAAGAGTTAATTACATATGCGCGGGGTGCGTGTTTCATCTCCAGAAAGATAGCTGACATTTGTACTAATTGTGGACGGCTCACAGCTGCCCTGGGGCCCGGTATGGGAGAGCGGCAGGCATTTTAGCTGTCATCGAGACGTTTTGGGCTTCCGCAGTCGATACAGTTTTGTAGAAAGCTCGCTGGTGGATTTGCCAATACAACTTAACCAAGACTTTGTCTTACTTGGAACCGTCTTATCACGATTATATTAGTACCTACTATTTATTAGTGACTATTATCCACCGCCTGGCTTGTCGCAACAAAAATGTATGCTGTATTGACGGAAACGTGGGTATAGCACCATGCGAGTTAGTCGCATGCGGGCGCCGCGTCATGCCATGCGTGATTACGATCGCTGCATGCTGCGCTACCGGCGCGGGCGCAGGTAGCCTTACCTGACCGAAAAAAATTGCACTGACCCCCGCAGACCACACGTTGGCAGAATTTTAGGTAGTCGTCATAATGAATTTTACATTGTTTTTGGAACGAGCTAGTGAAGCAAACGAAATCTCCGTTTAAGATAAAAAATATATTTTTCATATCTCATGCTCTGAAAGTGGGTCGTTGCTGTTCTAAAAAATTGTGCTGAAAGTGATACGTTTCTGCTCTAGTGCAGAAAAGTAGTGTTCTCCAATTAGTACTCGCCTTAGAAGCATTATGCGGGAACTGATTCTAATAAATATTAATACTAACCCCGCCACTGACAAAGGGAAACAGTTTTATTCTGACTAGTTCATGGAAATTATTTTATTAAATATAAAATGTTCATCTTGTAAATTCATTAATTTTATTTTAGCTAAAATATTCACTAGCCTCTATGAGGTGGTGACAAATGGAATACACCCACAAACCGTTTTTTAAAACTTATAGTTGTGCATGTGAGCTAAAAGGCAGAAACGCATACAGCCACTCTTCAACTAATAATAAATACAAATAATAGTATGAAAATATTTGACTTAAGGATATACGTATATTATAGTATTTGGTTGTAAAAACGTGAGCAATATTTTTAATTTGAAAATTCAAATCGTAATAGTAGCTGTATGTCACGTGACCGAATTAAACTATATAACCTTAAGTGCGAGCGAGACAGATATTTACCTCTTTCTTTATGACAGATGAGATGGGACTATTCTTTCGGCTCGGATGACGTCACTATAATGGCGGCTGACGTTTTTGAATTGTATTCTTTGAAGAAACATACCTATTGTTTGAATTTCCGTCTGTGTTTTTTACTTTCCTCGTATTCGATATGAAAAGAAGAGTGTTTAAGGCGCCGTAGGTTCATGGTCTTTTCTCCCTCTCACTGAGCAGAAGCGTGAGCGAGATGGAAGTGCTGGCTCGGAAGCGCGGAAATCATGTTTTTTAATTTTAATTTTTTGGCCGTTTAAATAAATAAAAAAGTAAACACTGATTTACCTCAAACATGATATTGCCAATTTTTAGAAGCCATTTTAATATTTTTAGCTTTTGTTTGTAATTTGTAACAAATATTTTAAGTGTATTTTTAGACCCTTTTAGACCTATGTTCGTGATTTTTTTCTATCGACCGAAAAATGCTTAATCATGTTTCTAAACACTGATTTCCCTGCAGAATAGCCTCAAGATTACTATTCGTATTTTTTTAAACCATGTTATTATAAACAGACGCAATATATTGTTTCAAAAACACTGTTCGCTTAACTTCGCTGAACCTACGGCGCCTTAATTCGGGTGAAAGTCATCTATTTCTGACTCGAACCATTGGCGCTCTCACTTCGTTCGAAAATATCTCGTCAGAAATGGGTGCCTTTCAGCCCTTGGTTAACAATCTACTATTATATGTCCGGCCTTTTTCCTCTACAGCCTCTTCAGGTCGTATTTCTCAACCGATTCTCGTGAAAAATTGTGGGCAGCTTCAATAATCCAATAGATTCTTTTTTAGTTTTCGTTATTTTTTTAAGACAGTCCTACAAGTTTTACAGCTCACAAGCCAGTTTTTTTGTGGATGGTTAGGCCAACGTCAATAAACTCATATTCATATTTGGAGGGAAGCAACAAGTGCCAGTGAGGTGTGGTTCACACCGCTCCGCGTGGGGCCCGACGAAGCGCACCATTTCCATAAAAATGCGTTTAGCTCATGCAAAGTGCGTCGCAGGGAAATGAAGATGTACTAGCGCACCGCCCGGCTTTACTCGACCTTATAATCTAGTTACTCATATTCCTACAGTATTTAGTATTGCACAGTTTTCATCGTTATGGTTGAAGTCATGTCACTATGCTTTCGTAGCTTCGGCTGCGTTTAGTCATACAAAATATTTTTTGTAGATTTTATTCTAATAATCGGCACACAGACAAACGCGTCTACTGCGTTTATTCTAATACCTGACAGACTCTTAGCGAAATGCGAACTGTTCTCGTTTCTGCAACACGCAGCCATTGTGCCTTATTTAGCGGCATTCGTTTCCATAATGTGAGTTTTATTCAAAACCACGTAATTTACGGCGTTTCGTGGCATTCAGTGATTGATACCGTCCCCTCTGCCCGCTGCGTAGTCTCTATACCCTGCGTGTATGCACAAAAAATATCCGGCGAAAATAGTGCTGAATTGTGCGTATGCAAATCCTTTGTTCGGCTTCTAGTGTCGAGTTCAAGCAATAATAACTTCTTTGCCATGTACTTATAGAACAAAATGCTTTCTTATGCATAGCATGATACGCAAGGCATTCCACTTCGATAGATTACCGCATGCGTTTATAATTTCTTATAGTTCTTAGAAAGGCCAATGGACGGACGGAGAGAATGATTTGGAACGATTTATTGCGCACCTTTGGGAAAGCATACTGCGAAATTTCGATGCCGGTTTATTATGACTATCGAATTTTTGTAGTTCTGGCGTAAATTGTTATCCAGCAGCTGCGCGAAAACGTAATGGCGTAGACAATGTAACGGATTGACGCATGCTACGCGTGGCCGGTCGCGCAGTATCAATTGCAATTAGCAGCGATAACATCTACTTACTTGCCATGGGCTTAAGCTGGATATTTCCGACGCCATGTACTAAAGAAATGGCGACCATACAGCAATTTACTGTGAAACATCAGCGCGTGAATGAGGATCTGTGGATTTGCTGTTTATCGGAACGCAATTACTAGGTACATAATGCCTGTCATGTGAGTACACCGTAATGCAATTCACCAAGTTACGATGTTTACGCCTCATGAAATTAAAATACTACTAGTAGTTATAAAGGCATAGAAAACTAAGCTATCAAAATGTAAGCGGTAAAACAGAAAACATTCGCTTGAAATAGTTGTAGTCTTGATAGGGATTTGATGTAGGACACATAAGATTTAGGTACCAACTCATGAAAGTTAAGTTTGTAGGCGTAGAAGTAGTTATTATTCGATAATTATTGATTCTTGGAATAAAACCAACAACGTCGGTTTACAAGAAAACTATAAAATCAACAGACCAATCCACTGTTTTGCTATGAACAAAAAGTAAAGAAAGTGAAGAGCATGAATAAACATCGAAGAAAGTAAAAAAAAATATGCGAACAAACCCAATCAGCAGCTCGACGTGCCCATTGAAAAAACCCTGCCCCTCCTGACCTTAGACTGGAAACTAAAAATAGCCCTCAATATAGAAGCTCTAACCCGTTAGTCAGCGTCGGGGTGCCGGCCGCTAATTACCGCAGTTAGCGGGTGCGGGGCGCGGGGGCTGCGCGGGTGCGGGGCTAAAGGTCCCGCGACCCCACACTCCAGTTACCGTGGTCCCGTTACTCGCCATTCACTGACATTTCGTTTTTGTGGTAATCGGGGGTGAATAATGCAGGCTAGACCTAGGGCATGGGGTCGAGTGGGGGTAGCGGCGCGCGCGCAGTGTGCCCGCGACCCTTGATGACGACTGATGGCCTCAGGTGAGATCTGATCTTATTTATTGTTATTGCTTAAATTTGATTTGCGGGAGTAAGGAGGGGGTGGTGGCGGGGGAGCCCACCTCATGCTTTTGACCTCTTACCGACGACCTAATGTCACATTCCAGTCATTATGTTAATTAGGATTACCACACTAACTGACACTCTTTTGGTTAATTTAGAACTTGCTTAGTAAAACCCATGCAATTCGGTCACAAGCGTTCCATAAGTATTCCACGCTCTGCAAGTCCGGTTTCATAACATAAGTCGCTCGCGTGAGGTAGTTCGGTACACTAATTTCCCACCTACCCGCCTCAACCCTACGCTGAATTTTTACGAGCATATTCACGGTAAGTCCGTAATTAAGTTTTAATTTTTTATGGCTTTCACCGAACACCATAATGCCGAGGTCCTCTACGGTTCAGGGTACATTTTACGGTTATTATTTGATATAGCACTGCGACGGGACAGGCTCACATTCACAATATTGCTTATTGTTTTTTAACTTTTTAACGAATTAGGGATGCCCGCTAGAGGCAATTAGAGTCGGAGAAAGCGTGCCGCCAAAAACTCGCGACAAAAGGAGAAACGGCTTTCTAATTTATTGACGGAGATTAACAAAACAAGGAAACAATCGGAATGCGAAAATTGCACAACCCCCGTTTTACGACGGACAATGCGTGTCGTTAAAGACAAACGGATGCGCGAGGGTTTTCCGTTCAGGCAGGGTTTTACAACGGGCGTAGCGAGCGAACCGGACAGCGTCGCGGCGCACCTAACTGTCAAGGCCCTAACGGGGCTGAGCTACAAGTTTTTAATTACCACATAAATGATTTTTAATGTCTATGACAATAATGATTGTTATAAACATGAAACTTATAACGAAACTAATTATTACTAGTATGGTATTGTTTTTTGCAGCGGCATAATATTTCTTATGAATAAAATTATGCCTGGGGCTAGGTGAGATAGCGTGATCGTTCGATGTGATAGCATATACGATGTAGTGGATGCAGCGCAGGCCGTGATTGGATGGAGTCGTCTAGACACTGGACCCTCCTCTCTCCTCCCCGTCGGGTCAAAGTTCTAGCTTAAAAGTTTCAGCAATTTAAATAGCTGACGGTTACTCTCTGGACGCCGGTTGAGCATACATAGTACTAATTTTATAGCATCCGAAAGTAAATGTTGCTAAAATCGGTGTCCTTTAGTTAAAAAGGAATTAGAACAATTTCTACGCTGTTTTCTAATGTAATTATGTTTTGATAAAACTTAATAGATGTCTACTAGGGCTATAAAAATTAAGGGTTTTTATGTTTTAACTGCTACCATTACCTGTATGCGCAGTTACTAAAAGTTGGAGTTATTATTAATGCTTTTTATACTGTTCGGTATCCTACAATTATCTGTTAGTAAAATGAGCGCGGCGAGTTCATAAAATGACTGTGTTGCAATCCTAGGTCCTCAATTTGACAGGCGTTTAATAGTAACCTTTATATCGCCATTAAATACAATTTAAGGTTTTCGCTTAAAAGGGAGAAAATACGCTTTGAACAAATTAAGTAAGGTCGTTTGTCGAATTGAGGCGTACGACAACAATTAGTGCGATCGTTGAGTGCGTAAAAGAGGGCAGCTAGGGGGCACATTGAATACATGTGTAATGTGTGATAAGTTGTGATCTTGAGGAAATTTGCCATATTTCCCGTCAGGGCGGTACGCATCTCTGCGGCACTGAACCCTGTGTCCTGCAAATGTTGCATGGTATTTGTTGCTACGAGACTCGCGTGTCGCGCAACATGTGCAAGACCTTTCACTTCACGTGGGGAGAGTTTAGTTAGGGCTGCCAACGTTCGCAGACAAGTGTCTTTGTCATATATCTAGACCTGCTGTAAAAGTATTTAAGTAGGTAATACTTTTATTCATTATCATTATATATCAATACAAACATAATGATTATAAATTAAACCACGGTAAATCAACTCTTACCTAGGTATGTTAGTTTTCTCAGTTTTAATAGGAATGATCGGAATTAGTAAGAGCCCAGTGGAATTAGTGTCTCAATTATGTAGTCATTTTACTTAAAATTTATCTGCACAAATGAAAGGTCTTTCACTGGTGAACTAGCAGCCCTGAAGGGCGAGCTGACCTTTCCCGGTCCCGTTAGAGGCACCTGCAGCACGTTACGGTCCCGCTATCGCCCTCTCCCTGCGCCCCCGCCCTAACTGTCGCCGCCGATACATAATACATTATCACCTTTAACACTTTCACTCACCCAAAATTCTAAGGTGCCGGCGACCGCTGTACATGTACTCGTTGTTATGACGTGAGCGACATATGCTCGGAAACCTAGATATATTGGAACTCCAATAGAAACATCTTGCGTGCTTTACCTAAATCGAAACATGTATCTAGAATGAACTTATGACTCTATTAACAGTAGTAAACGTCTGTGGGATATAGTTTACAATTACCTATTCAATTATCTTGAAATGTTTGAGTCCTCTTTGTTAAAGGTGTACAATAAAGTGCAATTCGTAATCATGCTTGTCGATAGCCTTTTGCCGCCGATTATTTTTGCTTACAGTTGAAATGTAACAATTTTAGAGAGGCATAATTTATTCGAGCAACAGTGATGTTATACATAATTTGTATCGAACAAGTAACGGGTGCCGTAACGAGCTGCGGTGCGGCTGATTGCCCTTGTTCTGTTTTGGTGTTCATCGGCGAGGCCTGTAGTTTGGGCGCCGCGGCCGGTGCGCGCCGCGATCTAATGATATCACGCGCATGGTAATGCGCTGCTTATGGTACAGGCGCTGCCTTAATAAGTATTTCAGCTTTCGGTATCGCAAACGCGGTTTCGGTCGCAAATTCGCGGTAAACTATAGTTGAGTGCCAGTTGACGCTCTAATAGGAAAAAAAATGCTCGATACTTACATATCTTTTCGTATTGTTTATAAATAGGTACGGGTAATGTAGGAATGACCCTATGACTATTTTGAATTTCGATGTATAATATTCTTTTAGTTGGCTGCGTGCGTGTCCCAGCATTTGTTTACAGTAATTTTATTCTGCATTATACAGAAAGCCTATGTCTAAATAGAAAGACATTGAAGCGAACATTACTATATTGAGGTTATGATTAAATTACACCTATCAGTTTTATGATTCACATATTGGAATGATGACATTCGAACACGTACGCGTCGGACGACTTCTGACGGTGAGTGTCCGCGCCATTACGCGGGGCGGCACGGAAACCACTGCTGCCTCCTACACACCCCCGCGCAGTCGAGCTAAATCCGACTTTGTAGCCTACGCATACCGCCTATATTAGCGTACTCAAGAATGTAATCTCCACGAAGGTGTTACTGCTTACGATAGAAATCAATCGGCGGCGTATTGCTCGGATATTAGAATACATTCAAATGCGGCGCGCACGCGCACGTCTGCGCGCGCAGCCGCTGACGGCTCCCACGCGCCGTGCGAACCGGGCACCGGCAAGCATGCGCGATCGCGCCGTGTGTCAATTTAAATTCATATTCCATCGCGATCATCTGATTGGCGTGCGACCGCCCCGACCGCTGCGAATTTCGATCGATCGACACTACAGCCGGCAAGCCTTTTAGGGTTTTCGAAGCCTAATCCTTTAAGCAGCTTCGAGACTTTGCATATTTTGCGCTTCAATGAGCTAACGGTCCCGTTGTCGCGGATTAGCGCGGGTGAGTGACTCAGGGTGATCTTTGCACGTCGCGCGCGCACCTGCCAGGATCAAGGTCGCGGCGAAAACGAGGCGTGATTCTATTATCTTCATGTGACATGTTTTAAATATATTACAAATATCTGTAGCTACATTATATAAAATAAAAGAAAGGTCCTGATGATTATTTAGATACTGCCATGGTAACACTCGATAATAATGTAAGCAGCTTTGAAAGGCGGCAGTGAACTGTGAAACAATAAGATGCCAATAGACGAGTGCATTATTCCATTTGGTATTCGCGAGGGGGCCGAGTATGGGTCAGCCGCGCGCCGGGGACGGTGTTGACACTGCAAACATTTTCTTCGTATCTAAATTAGACGCCGGTGTTTGACTGGCTGTCTTTCCTTTTCTTTTTAGGGTTTGTTAACTCAAAAGGAACCCTTTAAGGATCACTTCGCTGGTTGTCTGTGTAAGACTATTTTTTGATTGAATTGATTGAAGAGGTTTCATGATTGAATTAATGTCGAATACTTAGGTATGAAATCCCTTAAAGCTGAGTGCAAAAAGTTGGTGTTTATACCCAAACTTATTTGTATCTAGTTGGTAAACTAATCGCAACCTATATGTCGATGCATGGGGACAATACCTTTCCAACGACAAAGTTAAGTTTATTACCCATTCTTGTGATGCAGGAAATATTTCTTAAACCCCAAATGTTCGGTTCGCGAGTCTGACCCGCCCTTGCATTTTTTTATTCAGTTCAAGATCGCAGGTTTCCGAATGTCTATACAACTGTACAACTGTCTTACTGACCGTTTAGTCTAACTGATGGCGTGGTTGTCCCAGGGGAGAGTTAGGACAGTCGGGCGTAACTTATGCATGTAAAGCGATATTAGGCCCGCGAGGACTTCCGGAGTCGCCGGACATTCGTCACCCCTCTCCGCTGTCCTTTCCTCACCCCTGCGGGCCCTACCGGTGTCTCCCGCGTCATGTTGTTTTAAATCCATCCGTCTTGTCCCGAGAGCCCCTCTACCCTAAACGCTTCGCGCAAACTTGTGTTTACCGTTCAACTAGAGCTGGAACATGAGCGTGGTACGCATTGTACGTTTTGAACAATGTTCCATCGGCACCGATACGACGGCAAATGAAAGTTTGTAAAAGTGGACACCGGCCATTTTCTCTCCAAAAAGATTTATGGAAACAGTGGAATATAGAATGATTGTACCTATAGCTATTTGAAAATGTGTATAAGCAATAGACTATTGAATAATGATGCCTGAAGGTCAATTTGGTTCACACCTTCGCATCCCAATATGATTTCACTGTGTTACGCGCACTCGTTCTGGTACCTCGTCTTTGTGCACCGCACCCACCATACCTAAGCACGGAATTCATTGAATATACAATATTTCGATGCAGATTAACCTATTCAAGTAGCAGCAAGTAAACAATAAATCACTGACCGTTTGATCTACTTAATTTCCGTTGTTGACTAACACTGATTTGATCTGCATGTGCGCTGGCTGAGTAATCGTTGCAATTGCCGTTAATTACGTCCTTCCCGCCGCCCCGCCCCCCGCGCCGCCGTATGCTAATCTGCTAATGGGGCGCGCGTGCGCCGGTCCTCATGCCACCTGTGACCAGCTATTCGATTCACAACTTACCATAAATCTACAGTCCCGTAGCATATCTTGAACCCAACATTCGTACCAACTATACTTAATGGGAGGTCACACTTCTACTGGTTGGTCGGAGCCTAGGTGTTGGTGAGCGTTGTGTCTCTATAGTGTATCAGCGGACGCCACTCACACCTAACCATTAGCATCAAACTATACGCATATTTCATGAAATACAAATACCGACGATTCCCAGGTCTGACACCGCTGACAACTTAAGATATATCCTAGCATGTATAAGCGTGAATATTATATTAAAGGTGCCGCACGCATACATCGCATTGCATTTGTAACTGTCTGGGCAATATCGATTATCTAAATGCCAGTCGGGATGCGTGCCGACCGAGCCACCGGGCTTGTAGCACCATGTCCGTTCCGCTACTCGGAGATAAATAGGTACAAATTACTTTTACTCCCTAGCTTATACCAAGCGCGAATAACTTGTAAATAAATACTTAACCTACTATACCGCGCAATGGCCATAAATAGCTTCCTAGTCGAGTGAATTGCATAAAGTATTATGACTAATTCGGTTACTGTTTGTATAATTATTTATGACGTGAGGATAATGTACAGGGGCTGGCGTCGGCGCAGCCGCGGTCGCACAGACGGACGGCTGACAGTTTTAGCACCGCATTAGCATAATCGCATGCGCAATGAGCAAGTAGTTACCCATCGCGCGTTTTTATGTGCTAACAAGCAAAAAAAATGATTTAAGCAACTAAGTAACTCATTTAAATACTGTAAATGAGTCTAGACGCGAAACTTTTTCCTTGAGAACTGTAGCAGGATCTATGGATCATTTAGCGCTGAGATTTTACGATACTATATTTTATTCAAAATTTTGTAGCCGTAAAGTTGATTGCATATTAATAATAAAGTGATTATAACACACGCACACGTGCGCGTAGGTAGGTATCGTACGCACCGCGAACACCACTGTGAGCTATACTTGTTTGTAGTGAACATCTTGTAAAATAACTCGTACAAGGCTCAATTTATAACTTGAAAGCAGACTTAGTATATGTACCTTCCTACTCAAATATTATGCTGATTCATAAATGGGATTTTATCTTACACGACAAATAATTAAGCATCATGTCATAAAAAAATCGCAGTACACCGGGAGGATAGTGCTAGGAGCTACGACGTAGCACTCGTCACGTAGCTTAGCAGTGAATGTGTGAAAGAATCAGTGTAATTCGCTAATTATATGGGCCACAAAAAAATCATTATTAAGCAGTAAGATACATCTGCATACATTTAATTAGGTTAATATTTATAGAAACTAATTATATTTATGTAGATGTATATACTTTAAAGAATATTTGCTTCCACATACCTACACAATCCTAAAACAGTATATTCGTAAACTTTAATTGCCTACCGTATGAGCGCCAGAATCTGTTTTACTCGCCTCTGTGTATAAATTTAATTAATTTAATAACATAGTGTATGTGTGTGTGATATGAGTAATTATAATATTTTTAAACATTGATTGATAAGCGTGTACAAATGCTGGCATATAATTACTTACCATGTGTGCTCTCTGTATGTATACATGGACTGTGTAATTGTGTGCATGTGTTTGCCCGTAATAAGTCGAAATCTGCATATGTTAATGAGCGATTATGGGCGCGCTTAAATCATAATAATTAGGAGTATTGCCGCGGTGCCTGAGCACGGTAGGCAGGGCTGCTAAAAGTAGAAATCAGAATTATGTACGATTCCCACCGAACGGGCCGGCCCGGGTCGCGTGGCGCCACATCGTAGCGGATGCGCGAGCACCCGTCGGCAGCCGACCGCGTTTTAATAGAGTGCAGCCACGTCAGCGAGGAGCCAGCCAGCCACGCCACGACCGGCGGCAAGTCCATTCAAATACGAAATTCCTTTGGCAACTTGTGAAATGCACTCAGGTGCGCTCCGGCCCGGCCAGTTCGATGAGAATAATGTTCAGAATGGAAGGTCCCTCTACGTGTCATAGATAATTTTGACCCGAGTGTCTTAGCCATGTTTCATGAAAATCTGTTAAGCTGTTTTTGAGATATTGGACTTTGAAATGAAAATGACGGTGGTTTTTCAACTTTTCTAAGTCGTAGTAATTACCTGTACCTATTTGATAACTAGCTGTCGAGCATACGAGGTGCAAGCATATGTCTACATCAAAACAGATATTCACACATGTCTGCGGGGCTAGCACACCTGACGCCGCGCCGCGACGCGCCGCGACGCGACGCGAGTCGAGCAAAATCTACCCTCTTCTTTCTAATTTACACGGTGCGAGTGAGACAGGAGACGCTCAGTCGCGCGCGTAGAGACATGTCAGCAAGTTGTGCGACGTAGGTACAAGTAGAAATTAACCCCTAAGTGCCCTAAGCTGTGCTTCTTACGAACAGCTCCTAGATTCGTATAGTTTATTCGCCAATTTGAAAACACGGCTTAGCACATTGTAGGGTAGACCGGGGTAAATAGTACCACGGGTCAAAAGTACCATCGCCTATAACTCTGCAACCACATCAAAATATAAATGTATGTGTATACACCAGTGTGCTTTGAGCGTGTTTCTACCTGCTCACTAGTCGGCGACTCGCTGCCGTGCGAAAAGCATGTGCTACACGACGATTTGCATTTTTGACTGACCAAAGTAAATATTTACGATTTACGTTTTGTACTAGTGTTTATAATTTAATAGTCGTAGTGTGAAAATTGTACTGAATTGCGATTCTCTAGTTATTAAAGTTTTTAATGTGTCACAGTGTGGGGGTCAGTTAGATATAGAAATCGAGATTTGTGAAGGTTAGTGAGTGCGAGTAAAAAAGGACAATTGTATCATGGCACTCGGGGTTAATTGTAACGTTACAATTGACCCCGTGCTACAATTGACCCAAAGTTTGTACCTACACGACTGCTAAGACAATTGAAACTAATTATTTTTGAAACAAGTTAAATCTCAGGTAAGTATTTTATGTTATACCTATGATTCATCCCGATGATTCATACAATACTTCGGGATGTATATACATTATAATACACGCAATGCCATCCGTTTCAGTGGTATTATTTAAAATTTATTTGTGGTGAAGGATGGCGTTGATTGTACCAGGGGTCAATTGTAACTGTATGGGATTATTAATTGTTAAGTAATTCGTTATTTTGTTGCATTGAGATGTTGTTATTGCTTGTAAGGTGTGTGCTATGAGCACCCCTAAGTATTTATTTTATAATAAGTCATAATATGTTTCAAAAACTTGGAAAATATTATATTACGTTTTGTTCAACTGCAATGCTACCTTTGTCTAGTGTAAATATGAGTCTCTATAATTAAGACTGATGTAACGTAACAGACTGATTCGTTTTAAGAAATTAACAATAATTACTGATTGATTAAAACATTATTTTGGGTTTTATTGACCTCTGATTATCTGGTACAATTGACCCGTACTAGGGGTCAATTGTAACACAAGGACTTCATGGACAAAAACTCAATTTACACCATTCTGGTGCGATTAAATGAAAATATTTTTCTAGATTCTGATAGCCAATGAGACGAGAATGTTATATCCTAAGCGATTTTTACGTCGTAGTTTTATATTCTGAGTTATAGGTCATTATTTCTAAAGTGGTACCATTGCCCCCGGTCTCCCCTAGTGATTATGCAAACTAAAGGCAGCTATTTCATTGTAAATACTCAAATTTCGTTGAGGGCAATCTAATAAGTTCATATTTATTTAGTATTATATTTTTATTTACTATCTGGATGCAACCCTACTCGAATATTATAATGAATGAATGAGATTGTTTTTAACTACACCGCACGTGAGAATATCTTGGATATAGTATCTTGTCCCTCTTGGGTCTCAGGAGTTTTGTTGGCTAAATAGTTTACGACATCTCATTCCTGAAATAATTAAGCCATTATACAAAAGCTTTTCCATACAAAAAAATGAAAGTGCTTTTGATCCTGAGTACTAAAAAACCCGATTTTGGCCCAATTCACTAATTTGTGTTTCCTGTGATTTAGATCTAAATATGACATTAAAAGTTCATACTTGTACCAAACGAATATGACATGTGCTGTATGCGTATGTAGTTCCCAAATGATAAATATTTTACTAACCAATATTTGTATCATGTAAAGATGGATGTAATATTAGATCCGTACTTCACCCACCCCTTTTACGTCTCAAGTTTACAACATTTGTTTGAAGGGACGCCCCTATGCTTCTAACTCGCTTTCGCAAACTCGCGTTGAACTTCAAATGAGAGTTAGTGACCTTATGATAAGTATCTGCACCCTAGTACCGTCAATTTACACTATTCGTTTTTACCAAAGTGAATCAACTTCATAGTTATGGAGTACTACCGGTTTACGTTCCGCTGTGGTCACACTAAAGGTATTTTAAGAATAAGTATGCTAACGTTAATTAATAAGTAATATTAATACTACGAGCATTTAATTATACGGCTGAGTCAACTTGCCCCACACACACTGAGAATTTGGAATTGTATACGATGTACAAGATTGATAAGGTGCGTTCAGCATGTTCCAATGTAGTCACAGTCGGCTTAGATTATATTACGAGTAGTAATTTCTGTGAGAGGCTTCTTAACGTATGGGTGTCTCTAGAACATGATATTCCTGACGTAAAACTGTTCGTTGAAGAGATATTTAGGGTAGTAAGGCTTTTGTCCACAGTATACGTCTTTGAATAGAAATTGCGGACACCGGACTTCTTAAGAGTGGATACAACCGAGAAGCATTATGATGATGATAAAAAAATGATTGACCAACCTACGTACTTTTGTGTAGTTCTCGAATGAACTTGTGGAAGCGCCCACAAAAAGAGTGAATGGAAACGCACCGTAAAACTAGATTAGTGTCCACGGCGCAGTGTCACTTGGATCCACGACAACTTCACGCGCCGGCGCCGAACCGCAGTCACTTCATTTACGGATTTTACGGCTATCACTGACTAACCAATTGCCCGCACCTCTAATGCGCTTATAATGAGGTGCTACGACAAAATAAACCGTATTGCAACGTATGAAGGACTGTGCAGTTATTCGAATGGAGTAATGAGACATGTTGCCGGTCTTGTGTTCCCATCCATTTCCCTATACAAATGCAATGGCATTTGTATAGTGAAGTGGGTATACGACAGACTGAATATATATATCACTATAAAATTGATTATAATGTAGGTAACTATGATGCCAGCCAGTTCTTCTTCTACGGCATACCTACAGGAAACTCATTGGGGCAATGTGATATCAGCTAACCTTATCAATCTACTATACATGTGTTATATGTAGGTACGGAAGGATGGAGCAAGTGATGGAGACCAACTATTCAAATGAACTTTACGATGCATCCTGGATAACAGATTTTATAAGATATAGGTACGTACTTTAAGTGCTTAAAGATTTGTTAATTTATAATACACTTCTCGTCATGAATTCTAATATCAAATGAATACCTACTCAATGACAAGAAGTAGTCTGTCTTTTCTCTCTCAATATCTTTGCACTGGTGCTAGGTCTAATAATCTGTTTGGATGCCTGTTGAGTGAACTAAGGTGTCCAGTGATTGTCTTACTTAACTTTTCTCAAAATTTTCGTCAAATTTCAACTTTACTGTTGTGTCAGGCACATTTCACTTTGTTATTGTATCCATCACGAATTCTCGGATTTAAAATATTTTCCTACCTACAAATAGATTTGGTATTTTTGAATTGGAAAATAAATTCACATTTAGTGCCTGATTATTTGTTAAATCCATTCTGTAAAAAACAAGCCAAGTCTCGAGGGAGCTGCTTGTTTATCTCTAAAAAGTAATGAAATCTAGACAGAGTCGTGCCAAGTTTAAGGTTCCTTACTGCGATTTCTTTATTATTTATAGTTAATGTTTTGTGACTTGGCCGTTGACTTCTACCCACTAACGTATAAAGAATGTTCAAATTATATTCTCAACGAACATTCATACTACTCTGTGTACAAATGTGTTGAACTTCACCTTTATATTTGTGAGATATTTTGTAGTACCAAGTCTCAGGCATTCTTGTTATTCTTTATTTGCTAACTAAATACAATTCTTCAACTTGGCAATCACACAACTTTATTGCATTTAATAATAATAATCATCATCATTATTATACATTTATGGATACCTAAAACCATGTAGTATATTGTGTAATTGCCAAGTCACAAAATTTTATTGAGTTAGCAAATAAAGTATAATAAGAATGCTCAGACGTACTACAAAATATCTCACAAACATAAAGGTGAATGTTCAACACATTTGTACACAGGGGATTACGTAGTTTGCATGTTCGTTGAGAATATAATTTGAACATTCTTTATACGTTAGTGGGTACAAGTCAACGGCCAAGTCACACAACATTAACTATAAATAATAAAGAAATCGCAGTAAGGAACCTTAGACTTGGCACGACTTTGTCTAGATTTCATTACTTTTTAGAGATAAACAAGCAGCTCCATCGAGACTTGGCTTGTTTTTGCTACAGAATGTTTTTTATGGGATTTCACTTCTTTTTGTAGAAACGTGGGCTTATTATATGTAACCTAACTAAATAAACTAAACCTAGAATACTAGAAAAGTACCTATAGCTAACAATATTACCTATCTAGCACTAATTGTTATAATAACAACCTGCTAATTAACCTTAGCAAACCTCACGAGATAATAAGCGAAATCAACGAAAAGCAAATAATCCCTCCTAATCCCTTTATATAAATAAAGTTAATCGTTCGACTATTTCTTCTTGTAAACTTGTTAGTATAAGTATAAAAGCCAGTATAGTCTTATCCAGAGTTTTCCTTTTATTTTATTTATATGCGTATTAAAAGCAGAAGGGGAGGCATTCTCCCAGCAGTGGGACGCTATAGGCTAGATTAAATTTAAATTAGAAGATGTGTCCCACTACGCTGGATTTTTGCAATGACAATCGATTTTTTTTTGTACCAATAGTAGAAGGGGGCATTACCATATCTCTAATACAGCTGAGACCAGCTGAGGTTTCTTCATCATATACTTCAGTCCTTCGATTTTTGACATCAAATGAAGCTGCCCATCAAGTTGAATATTTTTTGTATAGGCGGTATAAATATATCTCTAATAGTTTGGTTGGGCTCTTGTGTTTTCTAATCAGGGTCACCAGGTACTCCAGATCTTCGACTATCCTAGTTTTTATAGTTTTCCCTTTATGTGGCCATTAAACCCTAACGCTGTACCAAATTTCAGCTCTCTGAGTTTATGGAAAGTACTAGTTCTATTTCGATGATCATGAGTGAGTGAGTGAGTGTCATAAATGCGAAACATTGCTTTCGCTTAACTTCGGAACTAAATGACCTACAGACTTGAAATTTTGGATTTTAAGCATGTGATTATAGCTTACTGGATGACGAAAATTTCTGCGTTGTGGTCTTATCCAGAGGTTCTCAAATAGGGGCCTGAAAATGCGGCGAAATGGTTCCAGTAAAGGATGGTACGGCAGTGTTTGCTTCGCGCTCGACTTGGCGGGAGCACTGCCGTGCCACCAGATCTCATATTTTGTTCCCTGATACGTTTATTTTCTTAAGTTTAAATATTGAATCGTGTTTATTATACTGGTAAGTATCTAGTAAAGAACGGGACAAAAGCATTCATATTCAGGTTCTAGCGGTATTTGACCGACGCTTCTAAATTCCAATCATTTTGTGCGCCGTTTCGTGTCGTATAAAATGCACCCACTTAGCTCGCCTTTGTTTTTAAAACATTCATTTCCAAGTCCATCGCAAGCAGTCCCCATTTGGCATTCATGAACGAATTTAGCATTTATATTGACCGAGCACTCGGCCGGCCAGTGTTGACTATCGAAATCAAACACCGACATTATCGGTGCATTACGGCGGCAATATCCGTCCCAGGGGCCCTACGCCCCGGGCCGGGCCCCGTTTGCGTTGCATTTACATGTTTGTGAAGTCCGGTGCCCGTGGCCCGCGTGTTGGTTTATCTCCGCGCGCCAGCCGACCCTTGCCCACGGAGCCAGAAGAATCGCTATCGATATTCCGTTACCAACCACGCACGCTTCACCAGACATCCATCGCGTAAGCACTGTAAGCAGCCCAACTGCCGTGCGCAGTGCCCAACAGACCTCTCGAACTCATTTCGGAGTTTATCTACGGATCTAGTTTAAAATTCAATTCGCGAGAAAGCTTAAACTGCCGATACATGTCTGGAATTGGCTCCCGGTCCCGCGCATTCCGGCGGCGAGCGTTTATTCCGCTTATCTGAATTTTAAATTCGCTCCCCGTCTCCCGTCCCTGCCGACCCGGAGCCCGGCGTCCCAATCACCGCGACAGCAACGCACGGCTGCGGTGTTTTCCGAGCGAGTGCCCGCCGCCCTCGCTGGCCACTCATGCTAGGCCGCATCTTGTCCTCGCCGTGCTCTGTGCCAGTACTCATGCTAGGCTGCGCTCGACTCGTTCAGTCGAGCTAAACTGACTACAGCCCCTGCAATATCGAAGTAACGAGCTTCAGAATTTTGAAAACTAGCTGTACACTTTGATTTACTGCGAAAAGGGTGCCATATCGAAGTCCCGATAAACTGGCTGATCTGCTAAGTTACATATGTACCAACTCTGTTATTCAGTAGTTTACTCTATTAGCTCATTATTAGCTTTTTACAGTAACGGTAACATCTCCGATGAAGTATTTTTACACAATTTCGATAATGTCGATGACAGGCGTTGCCAAGAATTCGTGTGTAGGTACTTAGTGTAATAAAGTGTTTTAAAAGTCGGCGGCCGGTAGCGCTGGTCACGAGATTTAATACCGGCGTGGGAACCCTGGGAGCCGCCGGTAGCTAACTGCGCGCTTATTACGTTAACCCATATTTTAGATTCCGGGACAATTTGTAGCTATGGCCGCCGGCGCCGCGCGCCCTTTGATCCTGCCCGCGGCTCCTGCCGCAGGATTAGCATACAGTGACGCAGCAACGGATTGGCCGGGTTCGGAGCTCATCAAATACTTAACATGCATCTGAATTAATTTGTTCACGTCTCCGGGACTGAATTTGTAATTCATACTAAGGATCTTTTTTGTTCTTGATAATTGAAGGTAGGGTACTCGTACTATGTTAATCGTATTGATCTCCTTTCATTGACGTGGATGGAAAACGGCTGCTTATATAAGTTTGTAAGAGATCGTGCCGCTGTGACCGCCGGTCGCTTCCCAGCGTGGATTAGCGTGACATCTCGCATACGAAAACTAATTTGGTGAACGCAAATGAAGCGCGTGAGAGCGGATGCTGCACGACACGCACATCTCCTCGCGGAGAACTAAACGCAATCTAACGTAATAATAAGACTAATAAGTATGAATATGAAGCCAAATAATTGGCTCTCACTTCCCATGCCATCTCACAGGTTACATCATATCCTATTTTGTTTTAGACTCTTGTCGTCCTATGTGAGTTTTTGAGAAAGGCAAAGCTGCTTTTGCAACCTGCATCTAGCAGGAGATCTAGTCGGTGCAGCCGGTCGGAACATGCAAAGCGAGCGTGCCCTCGCATGATTACTTCGTAAATTAATTTAGGTGTCGGTTCTCAAGGCGCTGCTATCGGAACAATAACTCTAAATCCGGAGCTGGCGTGCGGGCAGCACGGGTAATTGAATGGTTGCGTGCGCGCCGCCCCGCCCCGCGCCCCGCGGCCCGCCCCGCGCGGCGACAGCTTGAGCAATGGCGAGGATTTGCATGCACGTCCCGCGGCTGCTCCGGCGCAGACCAAGCAACCCGCCGCGGCGCCCCGCCGGGACAGGCCTCTAATGGACCGGCTACAACATCTACACGCTTACGGCACTAATTATTAACCACGATAATTGAATTTTCATGACATTTCAAACTGTGTAACCGTATGTATACATCGATGCGGAAGCTCACGCACTATACTCATTTGTGAACACTAGATTATGTAGGAATCAATTCATAATTCGTATCAGTATGCTGGCCATTCGTCGCCGGTTCACCCAAAACAGTGCATCAATTATACAGTTCCGCGCACCTGCGTCAATGCTAGGGTTGGCACAAGTAGGTACCTATTATTTTTGGGGGCCACTTAAAGTTGGAACTAATAAATGCACAAATGATTCTAGACAGCTTGTCGCTGGTAGCCGTTCGTGAGTAATTTTCCGATAATTACGTTGACATTTGGAAACTAATTCGATAATGCATTACCGTTACCGCTAATGTCATCTCGCACGACATTGAACATTTTATATTCAAGTGTCATCACATTGACTGTTTTATTTATTCCAGTCTTAGGTCCATAAAATGACCATAGTATTAGATATCACATCCGGGAAGGCTTTGAGCTTTATCATCATCATACTCAATAGGAATTATTGTATAAATATTACATGTCTCATATGTATTATATCACAATTGCATATTATTATTATTCTATCATTTCTATAAATGTTTACACATAACAATTAAGTATTTCCTATTATAAAAATCATTCAAATTATAAATGGCAAGTTGTATAAACTGTTAATTTTAATTTATTTCTGAAGGTGCCTGTACATTCGCCTACCATCGTGCATCCATGGTGATTTCTAAATGATTTATATTGTTATTATTATTTAAGTACCTACCTATTTCGTAAAGGACAGCAATGAGAGCTTTCCAAGTGACTTGTGTTTTGGTCTTCTTTACCTGGTCCGAATTTTTATCAAATTTCAATATCAGCGGGGTGCTTGAGTTAATCACGTGTTAGAATGATCTATTTACCGTTATTGGCATGTTAATACCACTGTATCCATAAGAATTCTGTTGAATATTTACTCCGAATAAGTAGCAACATTCATTTTAATTAACAACACGTAACAAGCTCCGTTTGTAGCGGGCTCGACGGCAGAACATTCCTAACAACATAATAAAGTTAATTATCGGTTTCTTATTCATACCAATTTCCCATTGAATAAGGACAGACGTAGATTGATAATTCGTCTTAGAATTTGTTTACATCTCCATCGCGTCAGGCGTGACGTGCCACCATTGTCTCTCGCAGCCGCAAACAGATCTCGACTCTATTATCTGCATCACACAATGCCTTTTCTTTGATAGTTTTTGAATCTAAGCAGTACAGGGTGTAATGAAATTGAAACCTTAGTAGTTGAGAATAGGGCGTACTTTAGGTTCTCAGAAGGTTTGTTTGTCTATTGCGGCGAGTAATTGTAGCTGCAGCTAATTAAACGCGGTGACTGTTGGAACACAAACAGACACACGTCACTGCCCCCTCCCCCGCGCCGTTCCCACCCCGCTCCTCATTAGCCTGTGTCGCTACAATACCACGGATCACATGTGATCGCCGCCCGCGGTGGCCATGGTAGGCTTTTGTCTGCAACACTGGTCTTCATCAGCCCGAAGCAATACCTCGATAACGAAGCGGCTACCTTCCATGCGTAACTCGCGTGCTTCTGTGCGAGGCTGTTATGTTGTGTAGGCTTTTACTACGCCATGGCAGTTTCAATCTTATAAAATCGTTACTCTACCTCGGTAACAGGTAGAAATTAGGATAGTTTAATTGATAGTGATGACTTAAGAACGTATCTTAGGCAACATGTAATCACCAACATGCGGCATGAAAATATTCGACAATTTGTCTATTCGACAGACAAATAAGTAAAAGAGTGCCCATCCATTTCATTACTCTACTTACTATAAGATGAGCAAAACTCTTAAAATTTAAAAAAAACTGTTAAATGAATATTAGTTGTTGCTGCCTTAAGTTGCCTTGTTGAACTGATTTCTATATTGGTATAGATATAGTTTGAGTCCTGGGGAAGGCCATAGGATAGTTTTTATCCCGGAAATCAGCCCTTAAGAGGATGAAAGGGGGGGTGAGTTTGTACGGAGCTACCATAAAAACGAGTTCCACGAGGACGGCTCATGGGGCATGTTTTTCAAATGTTGTGATGCAATAGAAATAGTAATATTTAGTTTGTTTTATATTTTGTTTTTATGTAAAATAAATAAATGACTGATTGATTGATTGATTATTATTATTATTATTTATACTTGTCGTTATTATAAACTCCACAACACTAAAAATATTGCTAGTTCGTTTCTACAATACTAACCTTAGGTTTTAATAATACCAAAAGCTCATAAAGCAACGAGCTAGGGCGACAGCTCCCGTGATGTTAACTCTGGACGTGAACCGGTGACAATTAGCTGCCCTGCACACTGCTATCTGCTATCAGTCACAGGCTGCGCGCGCTAATATCGCCATTATAATAATTGCGCGATGTAATTAAAAGCGTTTGCATGTGACGTGATGTGACGTTGCGCTGCGCGGGCGCAGGGCTCTATCTGCGCCATAATTAGGCGATGAGCGACCGCCGATGCTACAGCACGTCGAAAAAGTATCGTAGGTAGGTACTTATTTGTAGGACTTGCTAACATATTTGTATTTGTTTATAACAACCAAAATCTGTGATGAAGCTCTAAACTCGGTACCATTCATATCACTTGACTAGTAATTTTTTTATATTTCAATTTGCTAATAGCTTCGAAATAAGCCTTGCTAATAAAGCCTTCTATTCACAATGCGGCTAACAAATTTGGTTTTGACTTAACACAGTCAAGGAAATCAAAGCTCTTATACACACGCTCTTGTGCTCTTGTCAGAATGGTAGGAAAAAGAGGTAATACTTGTTTCAGTTTCCACAGGCCTATCTTTCGCTACAAAAGCGATAATAGCTGTACTTTCGTGAGCACACAGGGTAGAAAAGAATGGGCCAGACTCCCAAGCCGTCGCGTCGTGCGGCGGCGCGCTTTGAGCCGTTTATTAATTACCCCCCTCCCCGCGCGCCTGACGCCCCGCTGCGCAGGAGCTCCTAATTATTCAGCAGCAGCGAGGGGCCAGTGTAGTCCAGGAGATCAATATAGCTCGTCACTTTGCGTCACAATGTGAGTTCAATGTGTTGCCCGCACGTTTCGATGCGTTAGCTCAGCGCTCGTCGAAGAAAGAGCACGATGAACTCACATGTATAAGCCAAACGGCGGGCCTAATTGACCTCTAGATATTTGCATCAGCAGAGGCGCTGGTAATCGGCCGTTTAGCGACGAAGATGGTCTGCGCCTGTTAAGGTTCACATCCTGGCGTGCTAACTGGAATAGTCAATACGTTACTAATGAGTGTACTGAGGTAACCGATTCTAGCGTAGCGTACGAGAATCTGCTGCGACCAACTAGTTTTTTTTTCGAATTAGAGGTCTGATAAGATTTTCTTCTAGCGAATAACCACATAATATTAAGATGCTTTAATAAGAATACCTGTTTACTGATTCTACTTGATTTGAAACTAAAAGCCAATAAGAGAACTAAGTTTTTTTAAAAAGGTGTAAGTACTTATTACCTAATTCAATATCATAGAAAATATGTTCTTAAAGGGTTAAAAAATGTTTCTTTTAATTAGAATAGGTACCTACATAATAATTGCTCATAAATCTTATCACAACATTCATTCGAACTGAAGTAAATCAAAGTCTTTAGACATCCCAATATTTTAATAACTTATTAAATCACTAAGTAAAATTAAAATAATTATTAATAATACCATCGTAATTATAAATTAATACTTTACATGAAATACATCGTCGGCACTCCCAATCTCACGGATTTCCGTGAATTGGCTGCACTAGGCCCGACACATTCGGATATTAATTATAATAATTATTCCAACACTAATTTGAATGGAGGAGATTTAATTAGCGTGCTACATGCGCGGCGCAGGCTAATTAGTGCTAATCACTCACTTGTGCGGTTCACAGTTCTTGGAGGCTTTGAGACCACCAACCTCTTTAAAATAGATTCGGGTTAACACCACCAGGGACTTTATTCATGTGCCGCAAAAAATCGAATATGAATTGTATTAAGAGGTGGTGCTCTCGCCCTCCGAGTCAAGCTCCAAAATGACACTGTTCTTTGAGCGTTATTGAAAAAAGTGTACGTAATCTTATTTTAATATAAACTAAATTAGCACTTACATCCAAAAACTGCTATATCATGTGCATCACAATTTATAATAAGGTACCCGATAGTTTTAAGTCACAAAAGATAAACTTATTTAAGAATAAAACGTTCTCATATACATACAAATGTTATTATATATCAATGACTTCTTGAATGATTCCTTTTAATTGTATATTTAAATGTTATTTTTGTTTAGTTTACTTACATAGAAATGCATTAGTGTAATTATTGTAATTTGATGTATGTACACCTGAAAATGTAGGATGTGGTGAGTCCACCAGATTTACTGCAACTAGGTAATACTGCAAATTATAACCCTTTCCCACATGCATAAATAACATTCATTTCAATTTAATTTTTGGTTAAAAAAAAATTTTTTTTCGGGTTCCTCTACTACATGTAAATTGGTGATGTATTTTTTTTCTCGCTAAACCTATAGTAGCAGGGTATCGTTAAATAGCTTGTTCAAAAATCTTATGGGTTTTTTAAACTATTTATCAACTCAGTTATGCGTTTGCAAGATAATGGGATTTAAAGACCTAATTTTTGTTCGAGTCATGTGTCCCCCCTGCCGGCTAAATATGGCTACTACTGGGGACGTGAAAAAATTCGTGGCAGTAGTACATATAATGAATTTAAAAGGAAAACTATCACAGTTAAGTAGACATAACTAGTTAACGAGTAGTAGACATAACTAGTTAACTGGTAAGAAATTCACTTAATTTCGGGTGCATATACATTGTCATTGGAATTCGAACCTTTTACCGTGGACGGTAGAGTTGCTTTTTCACGGCCGGTTTGAAGATAACGTTTCAATAGAAAAAACCTTGTCCTTCAGGTGGTCGCTAACCGAAGATGGTCGCGTAACGGGCGAAACGACCCTATACATTGGTGTGTTATAAAAATAATCATATTTAGGATTATTTACGAGGGTAAGCTATAATAAAAACCCCAAAAGCCCCTTTTAAGTCCGCATTCTGTGACAGACGGGCAACTACGGAACCCTACCCTGCCGGTGGCCCGACATGCACTTAGCCGCTTTTTTATTCAATAAACACTTATTTAATTACTTATTAAGGAAAGCAATTAAATTAATTATTTTAACAACATTTCAACGTCTTTGCCGTTATTTTATAGCCAGTTAATATTCTTTAGCTAAATATTTTAATGACTTAATAGTGCATTAAGGATGTTGTGGTAAAAACTGAGTGACATTCTATAATATTATATAGTAACGTTCCCAAGAATTCGCCACCCGGGCGACGCGTGCGCAACCCTGCAAACGACATCAACGCGTTGTGGCTCTCGCACACTAAGATATATTATACTTGAGATCATTTTAGTTTGCCGAATCGCATCAATGTAGTTCATTCAAAAATTAACTCTAATGTTGAAGGTACAAGATTCCAATTCCAATGTCAGTTTTATAAATAGTCGGCCATATTAAATAATCTTAACTATATACATTCATTCATACATTTTTATTTAGTTAACAGTTACATCCTACAGCTCAGTAATATATGTAATCTCATTAACTTTTGACAGCAGCCGTCACACTACGTAATAATTTAGCGGTAATTTCTCGCGAAAGTGCGAATTAGAGTGAAAATGCGCTTTGTCACTTGTTACGCTCATTACTGCGTCGTGGGACCGGCGCGGGCGCAGCGGCCGAGCAGTTCCCGCTCCTTCGGAAATATTGCCTAGGGGTAATTTTTCAAATCGGTTTACAAATATAGTAATATTTCATAAAACGAATCAGTACGACCAAATAAAACTTTATTTTGAGCATTAATTTTTCATTAATTTGTAATAAAATATTATACTACCTAAATAGTACAATTGCGTGCATACAAAAATTTGTAGTTAAATGCTTGATTACGCTCCACACACTTAAACTATTAATAAAAATATGTTGAACTTAGTGCCTATCTGAACTTAACCTCCTGAGACCCACGGTACGCTTTATATTAGTGGTATTGAATTATGAACTTTTTGACATTCAGGAAAAGTACAAAGTCAATTTTAAAAATTTGTTCTAAATTTAGAACGAGGGGTCTCAGGAGGTTAACACCGAAAATGGCTGTTATTCTTATGATATGATGTTTCTTCTACTCGCCCCTAGATGGCGCTTTCAATGTTTATCAATTACGATGGCGTATTGGTAGTCAGTGCATGATTTTGCGAATAAGATTCGATTTTGCGATCTTATAAGACGTAAAACATCCTGCAGATTAACTGCACGTTATGAGGTAACTATTTAATTCAATGCCAAAGATACCAGTGATAGTGAGATTGGATAAATTGTCAGTGTGAGATTGCAATACGATATTTATGTGACTCATTTATTTGTTTATTAGGCAATTTAAATTGACTTCTTTACTAGACTTGTGTATTTAGAAGCTAGTTTTGTATAAATACAATTCTAAATTGACATAAATATATCAAGTGCTTTTTTTATTGCACACAACTCCAATTTGATGCACTTTTAATGAATGCTATTCTACCGTTTGCCTACCTTTAAGAGTAGTCGGTAAGGTTTGTGGTTCGTGCTGAAAGTGCATTCTCATCCTGGCATGACAATATTAATATTTTCAATGCAATAGGTAGTCATTGAATTGGTGTTGAGCACCCTCTGACGCTAATACTGCTGAACCAATGAAGATAGGTTAAAATACAGCATTAAGAAACTTGTAGTACCAGAAACCCTTCCTTAAGTAGGTGAAATGGGAATGGAAGTATAGGAGTAGGTACACTCAATGTATGTAAAATACTTAGTAAAACCTCTCTTGTAGCTGTTTAGTTGTGGCATTTGTTTTGTTTGTGCTCAGACTAAGAAACATTGATAGACGGAGGATTACGAACAACCTATGGAAGCTGGTATGCGTAATAAGTTGTATGTGTGTGTGAGCGTGTGCCTAAGTTAGGTACTTAGTATGTTTAGATACCTTCTTCACTAAGGTAACGCTCCATCATCTTTCTTTTTTTTCTGTCTGAGCGCTTGTGTTATACTTATTTTTTTAAATATTTATAGTGTCTATTCGAACAGGTCACAAGTACATGCAAAAAGAGGCTTTAATTATATACATACCTATAGCATAATATTGATTTGAATTCTTCCAGTCTGAGAGAGTCCTGTATTTGCATACTGTACGCGCGTGTAGGTAATTATTGCTTTAACCATTCGTCTTTAATATTCATAAACTTGTACCGTTTTATTAATCTGCTATTCAGTGTTAGGATACTTAAGTTTTCGTCGATGCACCCAATATGGAGTAATCGCTGCGAAAAATATTTGCTATGCTCTGACGCCTCTAGAAATGAGGATATGTTTTTATAATACCAACCGTTAGGTTATTATAAAATACCTGGATTGTTATTAATAAATCATAATAAATATATATCATGACTATTCTGGGATGAACAATATAATTTAAACAGTTTAAACGAATAAAATTATTTGAGTAAAAAACTAATATAATTTATTAACATACAGATTACAGGATAGGTAATGCTAATATCAAAATTAAATATTTAAACCTAAACCTTAAAATAATGTGAAAGCTGCCCCCAGAAGCAAAGGTGCCCATCACGCTCGCGGCATTGCCGCGTTGAATTGCGACGGACAACTTTGCAGGGATTATCCGGAGCGAGGGTCTAAGCTAAATAAAGTTTTAATTAAATGTTTTTGATTCCAGTCCATTTCACATGGAAGTAACTACGATCAAATTTTAATAATTGTAATACTTACAAAGAAATAAGTTTCTGTCAAAAATTTCATTTTTGGTACAAGCTTTTATTGCCGACTGTACGACGTCATTGAGACGATTCTAACGAGCCCAAACTCAACGGGGTTGCGTCGGTTAAGTACTGAATTCTCATGGCCACCTTATGTCTCCATTATCAGATCAGCTCGATGGTACCATAATATTGAATTGTCATCCAAACTATGCTTAAACCCAAAATTTCAGCTCAATCGGTCACGGGGAAGTGCGTCAAATTTAACTCGCAAGATTTGTCCCATACTAAATAACAGGGCAAGTTAAATAAAAGCTTGTAATAAAAATACCGTGATCGAAGGTAAGTCATTGCACCAGTGCCCTCTGTTTTACCGGAGCTTCGCTGTTGTAGTGGTCTGGGTGATCTAGAGGTACCTAAGGACAATTTTCCGTTAAAACGGCGGATTCAATTCACCCCGTAGCCTACACTTGATCACGATCATCGTGGTGAATTTTTTTCTTTATATTTGCTATTTGTATAAATTATTATTCTAACTTCTAACTGACTTTCATGATCGGATGCGTTAGATGCGGAATCTAGATCAACACAGTGTAAACAAAAAAAACTGTTGACTTATTCTTGCGTTGGTAGTAAACACCCATACAGGCCAAGAGTTAATACAGTATGTAAGATAACGAAAGACAATTTTTCTCAACAGTTAATATATGGGTGAAAAATGAAGTCATGGCACGTGTCTTGCTCCTATGAAGATACCTATGTGCAGTCGCAGGCTGGTGTTATTGATTGACATTATTAACCAGGCACTTGTCATTACATTGAATATCCCCCGTATTTTTTTAACTGGTCATTTAGGTAACTTTTGCTGTCTCTCACTGTATTATTTAAAATGGTAGGTACGTGTAGTGTCCAATCAATAGCAATAAAACATTTATAATAATAATAATCGTTTATTGCTCACCATGGTACATTTACTTATCACCTACATGGTTACAATATCATTTAGAACTTAAATGTCAATTATTGATAGGATTAACGTATTTGTGTAAAAGTTGTTGCTTTACCAAGAACGTAAAGGTACGGGTACACATGCTGTTTAGTAGTTAGCATGCTTGTTTCAGCTTGCTCAATTATTATATAGGTATTATGCAAATAGCATGCTACTTACTAGCAACTTTACATTTACACATGCTATTTGCTCGAAACTAGCATGCTTTCGTGCTACTAAAGAGCATGTGTAACAGTGCCTTAAGAGGAAATAAAAAGGTCGAGATAATTGAGAAATAGGTATTTGTAAAATGTAATGCTGTCGCGCCAACCTCAAGCCTCCCCCCGCAGAGCGCGATAGAAGACCGGAAATACCTATTAAAAGAACATAAAATCAACGTTTCGTAGTCCCCTAATTTCTTCTCCAAAACTTGACCTATTGTTTTTATTAAAAATCAAGGAAAGGCTTTGGCCGTGTTCCTATGTCTTCCTTTTTTTTTAATAATCAAGTCAATATTGTTTTCTGAATGTTTGAACACAGCGAATAAACTGGCATTTTTTTTAGGTTTTTGAAGGGTCTCTTTTAAGAATAAATTTATGAAAAAAAGGAAAACTTAGGAAGATGTCAATAGTAGCCATAGATTTATGGAAAAAAAATTGCTCTACTGCCATTATCCAGGGAGAAAACAGGGGACTACGTTTCTATGGAGAAACGGCCGTTGTGTTTCCTCTTAACCTTTGAACGCTCATTGTGCCAGGTGGCCAGACGCATCTAAATGGCTTGTAGGCAGCATCTTCCCGAGCAGGTAGTATAGTACCTGTTGCTCTTGTAACATGCCCGGTGTTCGGTACTGCACGCGCGATAAGATCTCTAGGTCGGCGCGGGAGTTGCGCAACTGGCGGCAGCGGGACATGAGAGGGGGAGGGGGAGGTCAGCGACCCTGTGTGTCGATTAATAAATGAAGATAACAAATGAAGCGCGCGCGGACAATGCGCGCCGCGCGGGCGCAGCGGCCGCCGCGGAGAGGAGGGGGCTAAAAGCACCGATCTCATAATTAATCACAACGTTTTGCTTTGTTGTTCTAGTTTGAACAGTGACTACGCAGTCAGAGATTCAAGGAACCACTTTAACGCAATATATCGCCTCATTGCAAAAAATAATAGGGCAATCACCTTGTCAAATTTAGGACACTGCTATTGTCATATTTAGGGTATCAATAAATTCCGAGAGGTGGAAACTTTTATGGCGTGAGCAGTACCACGATATAAAAAGTGTAATTTGCATTGCTTTTATTATATATATGGCAAATTGCGACGCGCCGCGCCCCTCTGAAAGTTTGCCTAACCTAACGCAGGAGGTAGGCACCCGGGCGGCGGCACGGGCCCGCTCAAAGGCCGTATCGCCACGAATCGATATTTCCGCCGCTAATAAAGCGATATTAATTATCTAGTATTCAAATCTGAGCGCGCTCGTGACCGCCCCCCTCCCCCGCGTTGCGCCGGCGCACCCCCGCGCGCGCTCGTCATTAATATCGCCGGTCGACGCTCCGGAGGCTGCTCACGACTGGAGCCCGACTGGGGTAGCCAGAAACTAACTGTTTCGGTACGATTCGCGCAAACTGCCGCTTCACGGTGTGGTGACTGGATGCGTCACTTCCGCGGTTTATTTACACACTAGCTTGTAATATGGCGGCAAAAAAGGTGACGTCTGTTTTTCAAGCACTTTTTGAACTATTTGCTTTTAAGCTTTTTTCTTGATAAGGCGTTGCCATCAGTGAAATGTTTCTTCAATCCAAGGTAATAAAAACAAAGTTAATTTCGGATATTTTATTTAGGCTTGTAACTATTCTTTCTAAGTTATGAAGGAATATATTTGGTAGGTATGCCTTCCTCACTCTTACCTCCATACAAAACGTCTTTTGATATTCGCAGCGTGATATTTTAAGAAAGTTTACAATCTTTCAATAATTGGCTTTCAATTGGCGCGAAATTCCCCATTTCCTAGAATAAACTTGTATTAAACTAGAATAATTTGAGAATAATTGTTTTACCAAAGTATCACGTGACAAACTAATTTCTCAAATTATTGTAGTTTATAGCCCAATTTATGAAAGTGTGATAACTATGAAGTACCTAATTAAGCGTTGTAATGTGAAATGAGAATTAAAACATTTTTGGGACGAAGAATGGCTTTCACTGTATTTTATATCTCACAATTGCACCAGAAGTATTGTTACATGGATCACAGAGAAGGTTTAAAACTTAACAGAAAAGCTCGCATTGAATATCTATAAGCATCTTTGTAGTTTTAGATTGTGAAAGGTACCTACTATATGGCATATAATCTAATAGAAATCTAATATAATCATTAATAATTACTGTGTATATATGGCAGGTTCGTTAAAATATAAGGTTAAAAAATTTACAATATTCCAATATTTTAAATAAAGTCTAAGTAAGTAAGTAAGTTTGAGTATTATTAATAAACTTATTGTCTGTTTTAGATATAACTAAGATCAATGCATTGTATTATTTCACCAATTAATAATACAACGTTCAGTTATAGTTGCCTACTGTGACTAACTATTAACGAAGGGTGAATTTTAACGAAAATACCCCGATCGACTGTTCACGGAATTCGAAATCGCAGTTATAATGCTTGACTGGTTTTAAAATAACAAACGGAGCGCAGGGGCGCGCACGCATGGCGCGGGATGATTTGCACATCCCACTCGATGCAGCTATCGTCGCCAAGGCTATTGTGACGTCCTCAAATTAGGATACTTACTTACTCTTTTGGCTAATATTATGATGTGTTGATAGACTTGAGCATTCAACAGTACATATACTTAAATTTACACATTTGAATTTGTCGAACATTTTCAATGTAAGTACTTTTTACGATGAAAGCAATTCACAACATGTGTCACGTTGCCATTGATTTTGCAATACACATCTTTCACAAATACACTTTGATCTCTAATTAATTTAAGTCGTAAACAAGAAGTAGGTAGTTTACATTAAGGTGGTTTGACGACCATACAAGCGTTTTTGACATTCGCAGGCGAACGCCGTGATATTTAATGAATATTTTTCATAAATTGGCTTTCCATTTGCGGGAAATTCCCGCTTTCCTAGAAAAACTTGTATAAACTAGAAGAATTTGAGAAATTAGTTTGTCACGTGATACTTTGGGTAAACGATTATTCTCAAAATACTATTAACCTGCGAATGTCAAAAGACGTTTTGTATGATCGTGGAACCACCTTAAGGAGCAAAACCGATCTTTGTATTTAATTTACATTCCCGTGGTCAGCAATTTAAACATTCTTTGTTGATACATATGTAAAATAAAGTTTTAAAATATAGTTGAATTGAATTTAGTTGAACGAGCGAGCGAAGTGAACGAAGTTCTTTGCTTCAGCTTAGGTCAAAATTTTTTCGAATTTCCGGCTGTCCAGCTGTTTTCCTCTATAGACCCCGTATCATGATCGGCCTTATCACACGATAAGTGATAGGATAGAGCGTCCGTCCCTGGCTGACACCGTTCGATAGTACGAGACGACGGCCCTATCTTGTAGTGCGTGATAAGGCCGACCATGATACGGGGTCAGGTCGCATTTTCTCAACTTTACTATATCTGGTGGTTCGTTAAACATATGCCATTCTATACTAGGTACTTATTTTATAAAATTATTTTCTACTTATTTTACTGTTAAGTAAAATACCAAGATGATGTTTTTTTCTCTAATTGCCCAGGCTCTACAACCCTGACTTTAACCGTATGTTAGTCTTCCCCCAAATTTATAAACACAGATACGAAAACGAACCTTACTCTGCTTGATAAAAGGTAATAAAAGGCTGCTGTTAGTCTTATCCCGTTAGTGGGGCCAGACTAGCTGTTTGAACATCCTTCCCTAAATATCTGTTTTGAGTAAACACCCGTAAAAATCACTACAATGTTGTAAAAGTGTACAAAAATCTTAAGTTAGTTCAATTCTTCATTTAAAAGTAAGACGTAAATTTTCGTTATCAAAACCGATCTTTATTTTCTAACAATAAAGTATGTTAGTCTTACCGCACCATACCGTAGGTACCTACTCGTATATGTTGTTCTGATGTCTTACTTTTATAATGGTTAACAACAGGTAATTAATCTTAATTCTATCGCTAAAGGGCGTTTTCAGTCAACCTTAGGCTAGTGGTGATGAAGCGACACTAAACAAAATCGAGTCATAATACTTATAATACAGTACACAACTGTAAGAAAAAATCATGATTACTGCACAGACACGTAGACATACTACTATGAGAACATTAAAAAAGTTTATTAAGATCCATCCATGTTTATTGTTTATAACTACATAGTATGTAAGTCGTCTTCTCTTCACTGATTTTGCGGTGCGCAACAGGGTCCACAATCAAGTTTTATCCTCAATTAGCAACTAAAACTTAAGTTTACCTAAAACCCTGTAAACTAACATTGTGGAATGCAATAAATGATTGAGTATTGAGTAGTATAAAACAAATTCGCTTCCCGGTGTCTGTCCCTATGTATGCTTAGATCCTTAAAACTACGCAACGGATTTTGATGCTGTTTTTTTTAGTAGATAGTGTGATTGAAGAGGAAGGTTTATATGTACAATATAGTACCCGTGCGAAGCCGAGGCGAGTCGCTAGTGAAATATAATTTGCTCAGATTTGCATTATAAGTTGTTCAAGTACTTTTAGGCTAGGCCTAGTACAGTCACCGGCATCAATATCTGCCGAAACAAAGCCGGCAAAAATATCTGACATGTCCTTATGGCATTAGACATAAAGTCGTGTCAGATATTTATGCGTGCTATGTTGTGGCAGATCTAATTGCTGGTGACCTATACCAGTAAACACAAGTTTAGATTTAGTAGAAATACCAATCGTGATATGTAATTACGATCACTGCGAATGCAAATTATATTCGTGCAAACTATCAATTGATTCAGAGTGCTATTAAAAGTACCGACTTTTCTACCATGTAGCTCAGTGTCAATAAAGCAAACAGATTGCCCTTGCGAATATGTAGCTCGTTGCATCAGCGTAATTCGGTTAAGTGTAGGAATGCAGCGTCCTGCGAATTGACGAGGTGGAGATCGGGCGATAATGTCGCGCGTCACGCGCTGGCGCCCGCCATCGCGCACTACAAACTCAGTCTTGAGATGACTACGATAAAGTCCAGTATGGTGAGTAAGGGGTGACGTGCGTAATTACAATTAGCGAGTGATAGCATCCTCGCTTCGGTGTCGTCGACGCGACACTCCGCTGCGCCCGCGCTCGGTGACGCGACAGTTTCCGCCAGTCTTTTATATCATCCATACCGTTGATTGATGTTTTAGCATAATTCTTTGTGTATGACTATTGAATTATGAAATATTATTTTCATCATCGAGCATTTGGGACTTTCCGTCATGAATGAGACAATAGCTTCCAACTCTCTCCGTTTTGTTCTACCGGTAGTAGAGGAAATTTGATCAGCTTCAAGACAATACGACTTGTCGGGGATAGGCAGCTGTGGTCGTGATAGGGAATCGACAATAACGGTTTACCTATCGAGACAATATAAATGTACCTACTGATTTTTGCGGGACGACTTTTTGCTATCTAGTTTTAACAGTAGGTATTTTAACCAGACGGATGCTGTGATGGATTGGAAATAAGACGAAGCGTTTCGAGAAAAGCGAAGTGGTGTGCCCTTTGGCTAGTTTTAGCGGGGCTTTTTTTTAATATTCATGTCCCTAGATTTGTTCTTTTGCTGTTCAAAATAAAAATGAAAACATATGTATGCGTAGCAACTCGGATTTCTTATTTTTGAATAACGTAATTATTTAATAATTCCTGGAGAGCACGATGCAACTCATGCAAGCCTTTATGCTTGTTGATTAAAACTGTGTTAATACAATAGACTTGTATATATGTGTAGGTATAATAACCTAAACAGATTGAAATGAAAGTGGATGGCTTCCAACACCCTTTCAATTACGTCAATATTCTGGAGAAAAGTTTGCTCCAATTTTCAGCTTAATCTCCGTACTCCAAGCACCGAGCGTTCGACGTCGCAAAATAAGTTAATTTGGGCGGCACTTGAGCCACACAGGTGGCCACGCTTTGTACCTCGTAGGTGAGGACAACCTCGTTACGGAATATGCACTTCAATCTGTGGGCCTTCCCTCCCCCGTGCGCCGCTCGCGCCCACCCTGGACGAGATGTTGATGGATTATTTGTGAAGTGCCTTTCAACTCGTTCGCGCGTTAAAACGGAGGCAATCCCTCCGCCACCGTGGCCTGTGTTTACCTAATCAGTTTATTGGCCCCCGCGCCGCCCCGCGCCTCCAGCCACGTTAAATTTATTTCCAGCAGCCCCGCGCGCCCTGCACCTCTTCCCGCTCGGCCCTCGCCAAGGGAACCCTTCTGCCTCCTGCGCGCTGTTCGACACGACCGAACACTGATATTACATTTATTGAAAAAAAAAAACGTAAAACTCCTGAGAAAACTTCCTCGCAAGCTGTGCGCGGCTTTTACATTTTTTACCCCAAAAAAGTGTGTCAGAGGGGAGCTCAGGGCGTCCGGGGTGCGGAGAGAGAGGACAGGTCGCAGAAAACAGTTTTTTAGCGAAAAAACGAAGGAGCGACACAATGGGTGACCCACTTCCCGCCGTGGGAAGGAATAACGACCGCTTCTACGTTAAAACTCACGAATTTGTGCAATAAAAAATGCATTACCCCATATTTTTAAAATTCGCGGAGAATAAAAAGCGCGTCGCGGCTTTTGTGCGCGGAAGAAGGGTGAGATTTATGTCGGAAATAACGGTTTTGCCAAAAAAACTCAGCTGCGACAAACACAGGCGCGCCTACTGACACACATCGAGCTATTATTTCAGTGTTTGTACAATCGTTCATCACCGCGAGCAACGAGCATTCCTGAAGAGCGCGACGCCTCAACCCCGGGCCCCGAGCAACGGCCACAGCGACGGTTAACGGTTTCTTAAAAAACGCTTAACAATAGGCACCGACTTTATCTCATCTTCACAGGTTAGGACAACCAAGTCTCTGATAAGAACTAACATCTGGCAACGACTTTGACGTATCAAGTGTGAGATCCTGTTAATCCCGGTTAAGTTTCATGCATTAAAGCATATTTATCGAATAATTAAAATCATTAACTATTTTCGAACTAGTAAAAAAAATCATTCTACTGAAGTGGATGCCAAGTTAAGACGGCACAATCAGCAACGTTAATTAATAAGTAAGCTGAGTAAGTTTGACAAAGCTGAATATTTCATTATTTCATCTTCGATTAAGTATAAAGATGTTAGTAGACATTCAATTAAATTGCAAATAAACTTACTATACTGGTATTCAGATTTGCACGCAATCAAATAAACCTACATCGTTTCCACAGGCTCTAGCCATGACATTTTATCTTATGTCAATGTCATGTATGTAAGGTACTCATGTATGTAAGGACTTCGACAGGAACAAAAAATTACTCACTTTATCACTATTCTGAAGTGTCATGTTTTATTAAATACTAGCTGCCAGGCCTATTATTATATTATCGTGTAGATTATATTATAGTGTAGGTAGCTAGTGTAGATGTAGATTACCTAAACGATCAAAGTTTGCAATTAGTGTCGGCCAGTTTACAATTTGTAAGTAAAAAGACAAACAAATGTAACATTCATGTAAGCCGTAAGAGGTACCTAAGTTTTTACATCTGTAGCATAACTTTACGACGTGTTAATAAACTTATTTGGATTCTTCCAGTTTCACTCTGATTTTAATAATTAGTTGTCTTTTGAATCGCTTGAAATTTGCGAGATCGTATTCTGCGAGCAGCGCGAGTAATTACGGGTATCACTCATGTTAATGGGCCCAGAATGACGGTGTTTGCGTCCAGGGCGGAAGTGGTTATTGGTGTAGCCACGTAGTCGGCGCATTGTCTTAGCTCAAGCTCGCACGCACTTCAACGGGGTTTGTATTTCGCGAGCATTCACGCGCAAATTCGTCAGTTTTTGTTCTGCGCAAGATACAGCGTCCCAGCAGCGGAGGGGGTGATTAATAGTGCACCATTTGAATCCGCGTTTACCGTAAAAAATGCATATTTCCGATCCCGCATTCATAAACTTTTTTTATGCAAACGGTTATTTTAAAATCCGTTTTTGTTAGTTTGTCCCTACCGTGAGATAGGTGCTTACTCGATCCTTTTGATGCAAAGTTTTTTTTTGCAAGATAATAGTTTTTGTTGTGAATACGATAACGGATGTAAATGAGACATTGCGCAAATCCAATGTAGTGATTATTACCTGATTCGGCACCTTTACTAAGTATACGATGAGCTGCATACATGAAAGCATTCAGGTTAGAACGGCTGGTACCAATTGTGCGAGCGGTGCGGTGCAATATGTAAATGCGGGAACGGGTTGCGCTGTGATTGTGCGCGTCGCGTGCGGGAGGAGGAGGAGGCGTATGCAAACGAGGCGAGGCGGGGCCTGTCCTCCCCTCCCCGCGCCTCGCCTCGCGCGCTCACCTGCGTGTTCTACAACGAGCAATCTGTTCCGTGCGAGATGAAAAGTGAAACCCCGAGGGGCACCGCGCAAGGGTTGCTGCGCGCACGCACTGCTCCCCCCTGCGCGCTCCGCACACCCGCCGGCGCCCGGCAACCCTTCCCGCACGTGCCCGGTCGGTACCTAGCTAGCGCGCGCTATGTACGACGCAGGCGCCGCGACAATGGGGCCGATTCACTTTCAGATTATTGTTATTAGCGGCAGATGAGCTGACAATAGCATAGCACGTGATACGTAGGTACATACCATACATGCCGGTGCCAATATTGAATATTACATTGTATCTTTACGACAGGCCAACTAAAGTCTTCGAATATACCTATAGTTTTCTGGTTCAATTCCATCAACATGTTGGAAATCAATTTCCACGATTTTATTTATGTAAACAAGCTATTTACCAAAAAAACAAAGCAAATAAATTAAGCTGGAATAATCCAGCAATTACCTACCTGACCTCATACTGTTAAGTAAACGCCTGACCATATTGTCCCGCTAGCTCTTATGCAAGTTTTCCGTTTTTTTCATGAATATTTTTTACACATGGTAAACTTGGCATTATTACAATTACCTAGCTTATCCTCCACCATAATTATTAAACATATAAAAAAACAAATTAAAGTTTATTAGCTGTTAAACATAATAGATAACTAAAGAAGTGTTATACATGCCGTTAATGTATAAATGATTTAATAACCTTATGAAGATGACTGGAAATGCACATATAAAAGCACTAACTTTTACATTAATTATGACTTTTATTAGAGTAATTATGAATAGGTTGTAACAAGTATACCATTGTTCGATGCACGTTTAAGTACTTAAGCGAACCTTTACGAAGGACTTCCCCGTTGTAAATAATTTGCTGTAGAACTTCGACCTCTGCAAGAAATTTATAATGTATTTTCTAAATCCCCGCGGAATGGCGACGTCATTGAAATAGTTTAGGTTGCGGAATGCCACGCGGGCAGCGGAGCGCGAGAGTTTGTTTAAAGCGCATCAGGGCCGGAGGGCAGGGAGCCCTCGCCGGAGGGCGCGCTTTGATGTCGCCGTCAGCCGCTTAACGCTCCGCTAAACGCTTTTCATCTGCAATTCACTCCGCAAGGTTCAAAGATGCACCTCGACTGTCTCCCTGCGTCCATTAGGTACAGGCGAGGAAATTGAATGTTTAGCACTTTTGGACCTTAACGTCATTTAAATAGAGTTGACATGTGCCAAACATTAATTTTCCTCGACCGTACATTACACAAACGTACCTATTACATTATCACACAGCTATATATTTCATACCGACTCGTATCAGGTAGGTATCGGCAGGAGAGTTGAGGTGAATGATTACTAGCGTCCCGACAAGTGGTGGTAAATTTCACACCGAGAGTATAAGTCGCTGCTCTTTCCTAACTTTTTTACGATGTAATGAATAAATGATTTACCTACTTACCTTAACAACTCAAATGCCCATTACTTACAATACTCGTGCCTATATTTTTAGAGTAGATTATGATAACAGGAATACCACCAAAAGTCACGTTGTGTATGTTATATTTTGTTCCAAACCATTTTAACAATGTTCATAAGTAATCGATAAATTTCCTTTAACCCTATGCAACCGTCATACCTGACAAAAATCTTCTTAAATTAAGGATTTTATAAGACACTTACAATTATTCACACACAGGTAACTAACTTGATGTTATCAATTTAGATAACGATTTAGAATCCCTAGTTGTATTTTTATTACGTTGGGTAAATAAGTATTTAAAACCGAAGGCAAAAAAAAGTTAAATTTGAATAATCCACGAGAATCAACAATTTTACGATCGTTGGAACCGCTTGAAAATCTTGGAGTGACGAAGGCCTGAAGTGATATAAGACGTTTGAAAAAAATCTATCGTTTAATCATTATTCGTTTAGACATACAAATATCAAGGCGACTCTATATTACCATGTGTTAAATTTGCCGCCGCTTATCCGGACGCTAATGATTACTCACACAGCTAGCTACGCATACCTATATGAATGTCTCTTTGGTTTGTACGATTATTCATATTTATCTACCTATATTTAATCCTTTATTCATCCAGATACGTATTCGTTAGAATAAAACTGATTTAATCGATCGGAATGTTGCGTATATATCATCGCGTATGTAAAATTATGATGTTATATTGAAACCATTTTTTTCCTTTATAAATTACTGGAACTGAATACTTTGAAGAAACTTAACTTAACTTACAGTTTGCTGCTAAACTTGCTATGGGTACGAAGAAAGAACACTGATTTCAAAATCACACTGTCATTACGTGACCTGTTGTTGTGCACGTGACCTTCGCTTTATCCTAGTTTAAGACTCTTAATAAGTCGCCCTTAGTGCTGATGTAATATATAGCTCAAGGTCAATTAAAGACTAATAAGGTAACCGTTACGTATTCACAAGACAAAATTATATAATTATAATACGCGTTACATACTTAGTAGGTATACCTACTTTCTATTAAAATGGAAATGAACAGGTACTACTAATGGAACCGGAAAGACACGTCAAATATACATAGATCAATTGCTCATTCTAAAAAAGCCTCTAGAAGAGAGATTCTAAAAGACAAATTTAATCAAAATCCCATTAAATGTAACTTGTACTCTACTGGGATTTAAATGATGATTTAAGCCGCTTTTCTAATTCTTTCTATTTTTAACACCGGAAGATGGCTTTTTAATTATTATATAATTAACATTAAGCAAATTAACAATTAAATGTAACCAAAACGTGTGACCACTGGGGAATTTCTAGCGGATAGCCCGCGCCAGCGCAAAGGGCTGCGCTGCGCGTGGAGGTGCCTGCATCGGTGCGCAAAAAAACCCTGAATGGTGTAAAATGAGCCGCACAATGCGACAGCGCAGGCCCGCGTCATTTCGATGTTTAACTGCAAGAGTTGACATTCAATGCATTCGCCAAAATACGATCATTATAGATTTGCAATGTTTTGTGCGAAGCCATTGAAATCGAATGACTGAAAGTGTGAAGGCATTCAAGTTCGGCTGGGCTCTATATTTCTAGATACGTAGCTGTCGCAATGTGACCTTATGACAACTCTTTTGGTTATAGCAGACCTAATTCAAAGTGAGGACTACTGCCCGTTCCCTCTCATACATGAGAGGAGGTCTGTGCCCAGCAGTGGGACGTATATAGGCTGATGATGATGATGAGACCTAATTCAAACACGTGTGATGCGGTATGCATTCTTTATGTGGGGAGCGGTGCCACAATAGTTCATAAATAATTGATGAGCGAGCCGAGCTAGTTATTTAGATAATAGTAATGCGTGCAGCCATTACTTCTGAAATATGACTATCAGTGGCGGCCATTAAACGTGATTAAAGCAATTTATAATGTTTATTCGGCCGCGAGTGGCCCGCATGCGGCACGCGCCGCCCCCGCGACCTGGGATCAAACGCTTAAATAAAATAGAGTTAACAGCGACTAAAGGGTTGACGCGTGCGTCCCCTCTTCCCCCGCTGTCCTCGGCAGCTGCGCTCGCGCCGTTGTGACGCAGCCTTTATTTTTTGTTCCGAATTCGATTTCAGTATCGCATTATCGGCGCGACATCGGCACTGAGTGCTATTTGATTATGTCTCCGTCCTGCCCCCGCGCCGATGTCGCATGGATCCATTCGCTAACGAAAGGGATATTGTTCAAGTTAAAGATACTTGATCGCGAAAGGTGTGCGACACAAACTATTATCACTGTATTAGATAAGGAATTTCAATATTAAAAGTATAAAGTTATTCAAAGTCTATCAATAGAGCTAAAACGATGTTGAAATAATGCTTAAATGGGGAATTTACTAGCAAAGGAATTATCTTTGAGTGTAGTATTTAAGTATCTATACACACATTAGTGGTTATTAATATATACAACGGGGTTTTTACTAATTTTACACTTACAATGAAGGTATTTCAGAGAATACTAATAGATACCTACCTCTATAACCATATAAGTAGGTAGGTTATAGAGAAATACAAACTGCTGCCCGCGGCTCCGTACGCGTATAAATTATACCCTATATCTTATTTTGATGTCTATATAATCTACATTACTGGAAAGTTTCGTTTAAATCCGCTAAGTAGTTTTTTAGATTAAGAGGAACGTACACAGGCACAGCATTTGACGTACATACATTTTATAATATAATATTTACAATTACTACTATACTATAAATTGTCACGGATACAGATATTTTTTATTTACAATTTCTTTAAACATAATGAAAATAAACAAGTTCATTTATTGAAACATATTAAACTACGGATATTTTTTTGCGTTTAAAAAGGAAAATGGTATGATTTATATATTTAAAAACACGTTTTATAATTGAACCACCACCACCACCATACCATTTAACGATTCGCTGGTATGGTAATCATTAAATGGTAGTTAGGTACCATTTAACGATTTCGATGTGGTTTACAAAACCTATGTCTTATCTTCGGAAAACAAAATCCCGGGCACCGAAGAAACCTTGATCTCCCAGGTAAGAAGCTATGTGGAAGATAATTAAAGTACCATACTGGATACTGTTCTATACCTATCTGATTCAAGTATAGTGATAGTTCAAATAGTTACGTCAGTAGCGCGTTCCGTAATTGATCCTCTGATAGCCTTTCAAGATTCAAAGGCTGTCGCAGTAAGACAGCTGAATAATTTATAGATTTTGCTAATCATTTGAATTTAATAAAACTGCATAATTATAATCATTGTTTATTGAAAAAGATAATCTCTAGCTGATTCTATAAAAACCAACATGCAGCCCATTTTAGATCCGAAACTTTAAAAAAATGGTTTAGATTCTTCAACGCTCGACAGGGTAATTACGTAACTTTTTTAATAACAACTCCCAACAAATTTTGATATTATTGCATTCATAAGCGGCCTTTGGTCGTTATGTTATGAAAGATAATTTGATACAAATTAAAGAGAAATTCTTGATAGGTATGCAATATACTCCACTATCTACCTACTATTATGTTCAAGGTCTGTCTGCATCACATCTTTTGCCAGCTAATCGTGTCCAGCTTTAAAGGAATTTAATTTGGACTAATATCCTCTCCCCTCCATTCCCCGCACAAACAATCAGCGCGTGTTTGCTATTGGTGTGTACACTCATACTCTGATTACGGCCCCCGGGCCGGGCCGCTTGGACCCGCCGGAGACCGCGGGCTGATTGCCTCGCAATGTCACCTCCACACAGTTCACCCACTTCAGATTGCACTTCGTGTCATAAAATTATGTTGGCTAATAGTGACGTTTCACAAGTTCTCATTAAAACGCCATTTCGATAGTGAACATTTCTTTTTAATTGTCATCCACTTCGATCGACCAATGGACTGAAACGACTTCAAATTAGGTTTCAGTATGGAAATCCGCTACTAGCAACTTTAAAGGGTCTATGTATGTACCTACAGTCGACGTCACACATTTTTCTCTCTATACTTAACAATGGAATAAGGAGCAAGTGTCTTTGACTCCACCGTACAAAAAGCTGTATAATCTTAACCGGTTCCAGTATAGGTAATCACGTATACAGTATAACTATACATGTTGAATATACAGAAATAATTTCCTGACTCGTAAAGAAGAGGCTTCTTTGCTTTTTAAGTGGAGTGACGAAGATTTAGCATTGAAATTACGCATCAAAGAGCACATTGTTGTAGGGTCCCGAAATGGCAGTATTTTAATAATCCGCCATGTGCGTCAAACTGGTTAGCTCCCCGCGGCAAATTAATCGCGTCACCGATATCATCGCGCGTAAATCATAACCCTTTCCCCCGCGACCCCCGACCCACGGGTTTGCATACCGGTTGAAGGGTTGCCCAATCGCGACACTGATTTCCATACGACCTGCACCCCGCCGCGCCGGTGACGCCCCGCGATCTACATATGCATAGACAGCTAGAAAGGGGCGCTACTTTACATACATTTACATAGTTTAAAGTCGCGCCTGCGTGCGGGGACGGAGTCGTAGGCACCTATAAACTACACTGTATGGGTAATCTATTTGTGATTTTGTTGGAATTATAATTTTACTATAGGTAGGTACTTTGTTATGCGTTATATTTTATCAGACTAATAATAGGTAATAATAAACGATTAACATAGTATCCTGATCATCCACTACCGATGCATCCAGCCTTCTGCTCATAAACCAAATTTAGGAATGCGCTGAATATGTACATGTTAATCCCTTTAAAACTTCTACAAAGCGACATTTTCATAAATAACAATACCTCACAGAATAAATCGGAAATCCCCCCTTTGAATTGAATGGCTACTAAAACATTTTGAAGAAATTTCGCACCCGAGTGCAGCTTGCCCTCCCTTCAATCTTATTAATACGAATTGCCCTCAGCTAATACACAATTGAACTGAATAATCTATGATCTGCCTGCCCCCCCCCCCCCCCCCCAGCGCCCCCTCACCCCCGCCGCCGTCTGCCCGTCCGTCTGTCCGCGATAGCATTGTGGAGCACATAAACAGGCGCGATAATGGACCCTCCAACCCATTTCCCGAGAAATTCTAAAACTCAATGGAAATTCCATTTGGTATTCCGCACGCGAGGGGCCCCCACTAACTAATTTCGGAAAAATCTGTTAGCGATTCACAAAGAATACGCACGTTGTGGGCATCTTGTGCTGACATGTTATTTTATTCTTAATAGAAAGACATTTAATATATTTCGTCTGGAAAGCGAATATTATGTGTGATGGTCGTGCAGAGCATAAGTAAGTAGAGATATGTGTAAGCTTGATCTATAGAAATCTCAGATTAATCAATATTAATTGACGACTATTATTTCATGTTTGGGATATCGTGATTTGTGCAGTTGTCCCGCGAAAACGTTGTTCACTCTGAGAACCGTGACATATTACCAAAACAAAAAGCGCTTATAATGTTAAGATGTGCCGTGTGACTCTTTGCCACTGAACTCGGAATTACCGCTAAAAGTTAGTGTTGTATAAAATGGTTACTTTGTTTTACCATGAGAAACGGAGTATATGATCAATGTCTAGTTTAAAACAAAAACAGATCGACCTAATCGTCAAAGGGCGAAAAATATCACGGATCTCCGTCAGGTGTCCGACCAGCTAACTATGTCCACACTCCACACATATGCGCGTGTGTGTATGTGTTTCATGCATGTGTGCAGCTGCAGCGGCTATTGATTAGCACCGCATCTCGCAATCAGCGCCCCCGCCCCCTCGCACAGCCTGCACCGCGACATGTTACTACTTCGTATCCCTCATTAACTACTAGTGGCCATTGAAGTGACTCATTGCGGTGTTCAGTGCCAATTTGCTGGGAAAACTAAATTGGTTACCTATCTGAATATATCTCATCTAAAAATTGTTTGCCTACTTGTATCGTTTGTCCAAATTTTCATTTATCCTAAAAACTGTTTTTCTCTGAAACCATCACTTTTTTAGGCTTATTATAAAACAGACCTAACCAAACCTCACCTAATGGGTTATACATGATAAATATTAAAAAAGAAAACAGAAGCTTTGGGGTCTCCGAGCAAATTGGCTTTTTGCCGATATTAAAATTCGCACAAACGATACAGTCAGGAAATGACATTTAGTGATTGTGATAGGATAGCATGTAGGTACTGTACCAAATATGACAGCAACAGTATATTTTTTAAATCGTATTTGCTTGCCAAATTTTCAGTAAGTTGATGAATAGAAGTCTATTAACCGCCTAACGGACTATATTGACTGGTTTATTTTAGAATCCTTTTCAGTGCCAAGAGTCCGTCACTTTTCATTTTCTATAAAACCGGAAAGGTTAGCGCCCAAAAAACCATTTCACATGTGAATTCTATTAAATGTAAGTTAAATAAATAGCCTTATATAATAATCGCAAAATGTAAATGGCTTCTTCCCCTAACACATTGGATTTTTGAATTAATCTCAACTAAAAATCCCATTAACGGCACGAGTCATGGAACTCGTAAATCATTTATATTAAATGTCGCGACTGATGCGTAATTTCACGGGCAGCCTGCGCGCGGGCAACCCTTCCGCGATGCAAATGATCGCGCAAGATGGCGTCTGTGTTGGCTATAATCTGCGCACTTGCTTAAGGGCGCGGCATGTGTAGTTGCGGGGAATATTGCTAAATATAAATGGGAGTATAGGATAGAAAAAATATGTGTAAAACTCAACACACGTTACAAATCCACGTATAAAAATGCTATTAATGTTATACGTAGATTTGGCATATACTAATTAAATGCCATTGCACCTACTCCACTGCAATGTTCAGGCAGGCCTGTCGCACATGCCATTTCAGCTAAGTTTGTCTCTCACACACCTCGGAGGTGCAAGTTCACCCGAACGTTGCTGACACCGCCGGACATTGACACTAATTGTTCAGACATAATCGCGCGGCCGGCGTCTTCAACGTCAGAGTCACACAAAACGCGACAATCTTCACTAGACAAAGGAGCAAGTGCTGTGCAACAGAGCAGGATAGCATTATGTAAGTAAAACTTCGGTTTTGTTGAATAGAGGACCTTCAGCAGGTAAAAACTATTATTTATTTATTCTGTGTATTAGAGATTTCATTTATTAACTGAATGCTAAATGTTTAATATTAAATGAGCTCATTAAGGTTGAGCTACTGGCATATTGACGAACGTATTATTTTTTATACGCTTGCTCTCATACATTTGACAATCATCTACTGCAATTGACGTCACATTAACCAATACGATTTTAATTAGGAAGTGTCAGTAAAACGCTTTCTTATTTTGCCACGCGTTCAAGTCACAAGGCTAGAAAATAACTCTTTTGAAGTCTTAACACCCTTTAGCTCTTTACCTATTGAAAATTATTATATTATGGGAAGCATGTGGCTTATTCGTATCAAATATATACCAAAGAGTGTACAAAAACTAAAAATGCATATACCTACCTATTCGTGTACATATGGATCAATATCAAAGATACCCAAAAATCAAGCGCACACGTGAGTGGCTACTATACTATCAACACCACAAAATAATCAACTTATAATCAATATATTCGGACAGAAATGAAACCACCCACTTGTTGAAAACAATTTCCAACCTAATACATTAATAATGAAGAGTGTTGAATCACAGCGGTCGGTTGGCCACCCCCGCACAAATATGATGCACTTTTTATGACCCCTTGTAAACAGCGCGTTTGCGACCCCCTCCCTCCCCTGAGGTGACCCCGCGGAGACGCAATAAAACGCGAAAATATAAAAATCTGTGTCCGTCAGCCGCCCTCTACGCGCTATATGGCGAGTCGGCTACGTTGACCGCCTGCTACGGCGCTACGGCGTAGCACTCCTACTCAATTAAGCTTTTGATTTAATTTGATTTAAATTTTATTTAGCTTGACACTTGGCTAACTATGCACGTAATATTACAACCTTGTTTTAGCTGTATATACCTGTCCAACACTACCAAGGCCCACTACACGCGTGCCTACCTAAGCAATCGTAGCGCGCCGCACACTGTATCAATAAGCTATAATGTTTTTAATATAGTAATAAATATAGCTAAATATCAAATATGAAAATATAAAGTGGGCACTTGATACAAATGTAATATACATATTCGAAATTACTTAAAATAAAAGAGCCATGGGTAAAACTAAAACACCCCGAATTTACTTTTTTTTTACATGAGGCCGTCCGTGATTCGCGTGTTGCTCAATTAAGCACCATAGTTATCTTAACAGCTTGACTTATTGTCAATATGTCTTCCGACTAGATACTATCGTGTGTATCGTACATTTCAGTAAATTTAATGCTTTTAGTTAATATGCTATCGGAATCAAAGACACGTCGCTTTTTTTGAATACATGATATATGAGGCACCTCCACCAAGTGCTAAAATATACTAATAAATATATGTTTTTTTCAATAAAAATTTGCATAGGTGTTTTGTCTTGTTTATAGTCAGATACTTGTTACTTATAATGCAAAGATGGCTTACGACAGTGTCTCGTGTACTTACATATTTTTATTAAAATCTGTTGTCGACTGTTGATCATGTCTGAAGTTAACACATTGGTTAGTATACAGCCGCAGTAAAATTAGGTTTGATCTAGATTAATACGAAATTAGCACCTGTCTTCTTCAATCCTCTTGGAAGGTTGATCGAACTTGCCTTATAATCTAAGAACATTCGGGAGCTCATTAAAAGGCTGTTCCACCACAAGCATGCGCGAGCGCAGCCGCCGCGTTTTTTCCTCCGACTCGAACCCGATATCGGAATTCGCGCATCGCCGCAACCCGCCGTCTCCCCTTTCTCAAAAAAATTGAACAGCTTTTAAACGCGGATCGTTCGGCGAAAGCGAAAAAAAAATCATCTCAGGTAATCGAAATAATGGCGAGGACGCGCGAAAAAAATTCACTAAGGGCGGAAAAAAAGAAACGGATTCTAACAAAAAAGTTCAATTTTTAATTCGACGGTTGAGGGGTGAGGGGGTCGCGGCGGGGGGTGGTGGTGCGTGCAGCGCGACGCTCGGCTCAGACGCCGTCGGACCCGCGCCGCGCTCGCTCGGCCGAGCACTCGCTTTACTCGCTACACTGGTGATCGCTTCGTTGTCGACTCGCTGTTGGCACCGCACTGAACTGACATGGTGCTATCGGCGTGCGTGCGCGCTGCCTCGCGCAGATATTGCTCCTACCGTGAGTATCGTAACTTACCGATTGAACACTATCTCTAATTATTGCTGCATGCAAATATTTCTTGATCGGACGAATCAATTTTGATTTCAACAATCATTCTAATTTTGTGGGTCTTGTTAATTGTGTTATACAACAAACAATTTTAAAAACCATGTTGGATCTGTTCTTGTTAACATTATCACCGAGGATCTGTTCCACTAAACATTTTCAATTAGTAAAAAAATAAAACAGAACAGAAACGACAGTAGGTACCAATAGTCCATACAAAATTCTAGCCGACTGTTTGTCTCTACCTATATTAAAGACGTCAAAGAAAAGCATCGCTCTTAAGTTCAATCATTTTAATCACAAAAACTTGCAGTAATAGCGACATGTCAATATCTGGACACTCACTCACTGAAAATTCAATTTGTTTGTGTTTATGTACCCTGCCTACCCCTTTCGTGAAAGTATGCATATATGTGCAAACAGAAGGTATCTAAAAATGGGCATATTTTTGTTGACAACATAAAAAAGTACCGACCCGTTTTGGGACAAGTGACTTTATGCATGTATTTACAAACAGTATGTGTGTGATAGGTTACGGGTCCATATTTTTGGTAGACATAAAAAAGTTACACACATTGGTATCGTAGTTGTATAATGAATGATGTACCTACCTAATTAAGGGTTTAAAAATCAATCGGAAAGAGTCATACATTTATAGTTATTTGATGCGCGTAAGTGCGCGTTTAGATTTTGTATTTTCATAAAGTTTTTATCAATCAATCAAGTTATGTATTCGCATTAAGGCTTCTATTGTCACACTACTGAAATCGAATGAAAATTGTTATTCAGTTGGTTTGTTTACATGCGTTCCGGTGATCATACAATTTTGATACGAAGTAAATAATAGGAAGAGCATCGTTACCATTTTGATGCATATTCAATTACCATTGCATCCGTGCGATAATAGTTGAGAAATTACTTTACCATTTCAATGTAAATGTTTTTAATGTTTAAATCATATAACTTATAATTACAAAACTAGTTATTTTTCACCGCTGATAAACATGAGTAATCCTACTAATATCATACTATCCTATTAATATTATAAATACGAAAGTTTGGATTTTTGGATGTTTGTTGCTCAGTCACGCTTTTAAAACGGCTCAACCAATTTGCATGAAATTTTGCACAATGAGAGTAAATAGCCTGGATTAAAATATAGGATAGTTTTTTATCTCGGGTCCAGGCAGACGAAGACACGGGTGGAAGCTAGTAATACATACCTAATATATGTTTTGGGTCTATTACACATGTATCAACTTAGTCCCAAACTAAGAAAAGCTTGTTCAAGACGACGGTATTCATTATTAAAATTCGAAATATTCTAGATTGATGAAAATAAAATTGTTGCTCGTCATATAAATAAATACCCTTACTGGGATTTAAACTCGGGACTGCCAACTTCGTAGCCAGGACCACTACCAACTCTAAGCCAAGGCGTCACATCAAATGTACCCTGAAGTAAATAATGTGTAACAAAATTATAGACAAATAAATAAAGTAGGTAATTAAGTTGTAATTAGTTAAACCTAGATTTTTTTGCTCAACTCAGTAAATAATAATCTTACAAAATAGAGATTTTGCTAAGTTCATTAGTAAAACAACTGCCATCTGAGAGGAGAGGGAAAACTAGAACTTAATTGGGATTTGACCGGCTTCCTCACGACGTTATCCTTCATTAGAAACCTACTGTTAAATATCTAAAGATATTTCGTAGGTACGTATAAGTTTTTTGAAAACCCCAGGGCGACGACGAGCCGCTCGGCTATAGTGGTTTCCAATACTTTACATTGAGTATTGAAATATTTCGCGGCTTCAATTATATTTAGATGTCGCATGGTCTGAATAGACATAAAAGAGATTGAAAGCCTGTATTGTGCGACAAATAAATCGATTGTTATTCAATTTAGGAAGGCGTTTTTATTCAATTGAATTAAGAAGGCAATGATACACAGCCTTATGAAAAGTAATAACTATAACTAAGCTATTTGTATAAAACAACGTAGGCTTCCTTTCGTTACAACATATATAATAATATAACGATATATCAAGAACGGCCTGGCCGATTTTTATGACATTTGATTTGTTGGATTTGTCTCTATTCCGAGTAGCGGAATAACTAAAAAGTGCAGAACTTACTAAATAAGCTCTGTTTAGTAATAATTTAAAGTAATTTATTTTTACTGTATGTGGAATACCGTACCTATTGTTATAATTATTACTCCTTTTAAAATCAAGTGTTTTAAAGCCCTGTCATTTGATAGGAATGCGTGGGGATACAGATCCAACTTTTTGGAGAAGTTGAATGTTATACACGGTGAATCTTAATCCGTGATCAGGAATCGACAAATATTGATAAACAGCCAAAACGGATTTCAATGGATGAGGTCTCATACAATTAAATCACTGTTTAGTTATTTAAATTTAATGATAATGCTAACACTAATGTCCACTGAATGTTCGGTCACTATTATATTCTTGATTTTGAATTATAAAGTATATAAAAAATAATAAACTATATAAAATATATATATATATATATATAAAAAAAAAAACAGTTTCAGTTTAATTCAGAAAAAAAAACACGTTTGTTTTAGGTAACTTCAAGTTAATCGTGTGGTATCAATTACAGAATTAGAAAAAATTAACTCCTGATCACGAATTAAAAATCATCGTGTATTACACATTGTTATTATTATTAGTATTTAGGTTGCCAATCTACCTACATCTGTACAACATATTAGAGATAAGACTAGGTAATAGAAATAAAAGCAAATTAGGTTAAGTTTCAATAGTTATGGTATAGTAAATGAGCGGGTCTCGCCGTCAAACTTAATAGTTTGGCGAGTCTATATTTACATAGAATTTATCATGTAACTTGTATTTGGAAATAAATCATTTGAAGAAAAAGTTTACAACATGGAAAAATCGAGGAAAATAAATTTATGTACAGTCGAGTTCTAAAATATGTGCACAGACAAAATGATCAAAAATATGTGAACACGACTTTACTTTCAACGGCATAGGGTTGCTTAGATATTGTTGAACCCTTGGGAAAGTACATATATTTATAAACTCGACTATACTTAAGTAAAAATAAATTTTTCATATATTTTGTGTCGCGACACGAAGTTCGTGGGATCTGCTAGTACCTATTTGATATACTGATAGCAGAATTCTTACCATTATTTTGTACTTCATACGAGTAGATGAGGACACGGAATCACATTAAGGTTCGCTTCTGCCACGCTCGTAATAGATAATACCGCTATTTGTCATTAACTGTGACTCAAGTTTCGATTACACCTTAATTGTCTGTTGTCAAAACATCTTGACGGATTTACCTATTAACTTAATATCAATTCTACGGTTATCTACATTTAAAAGATGTCATTCTGTTTGACTGTTTTTGGAAAACCTATCTAATTATTTTTGTATATATTTTTTCTACCAGTGTGTAGAAGTTCGTTATAATATATTTTTTAAAGCGAATCTCGTTTGAAACCACCCTAATGTCATCGCATTACTTAGCGTGGGGAGCAGGGTCCAGTTTAGCGTCAATCTTAATTTTTAATGGTATGTACTTGTTAATGTGAAATTATATACATGTATTCTCTTTCTTCTTTACAAGGTTTATTGAGTGTTTATTAAAAAGTGAAAATACATTAATGTTCTAAGCCCAAATAAATACCTACTAACGGTTAGCAGCGATGGTGTTAAACTTTTTCTATGAAGTCTATAAAATAAAACATATAAACGAGTAAAAAAAGTAAAACAATAACAGAATAATTAGTTAAGAAAGCCATTCATATTGATTTATCAAGCAAACAAAATATAATAAAAACTTTAATGTTAATATCGTTATAACGAGAAATCATATATCCCAAAATTATAGCATTTGTAAATTAAAAATAGTTATCTACAATAAATTACCCTCAGAATTGGAAGAAATAGAAAATGACGTGACATTTCTTAAGAAACTAAAAAAAATGGCTGTATGACAAATCGTTTTATAATATTAGCGAGTATGTATAATATCATATGTTTGTAATAATAATAAGTTTAAATGGTAAAACCTTGACATTGTGTAATTTAATTAATAATTTTTATGACCTAAGTAATTAGATAAATCAAATATTTTTTACATATTAACTATTATAAAGAATCCACATTATTTTTGACATGTAAAATTTTATATTTTATTAATAAATGAGTATGAGTATGAGTTATTAAACGACAATAACTTTTTATATTGGAAAAAACACATGTGTGATATTCTCTATATCAGCCTGTATCATGATGTATACAGGGTGTAATTGTTTACGTGATACAAAATAGCAAAATGTGAATATATCCATGATTCTGAGCAACTTTTATTATGGGACCAACTTTATGTTATGCAAAAAAAAACACCTGTTCATACATTCTCGTCAGTCTTAAATGAGCGCAGTGTATGAAATAGTTGGTGTAATATTTTTTTGGCATAACACAAAGTTGGTCCCATAATAAAAGTTGCTCAGAATCATGGATACATTCACATTTTGCTAGTTGTATCACGTAAACAATTACACCCTGTATATAAATCGGTTCTTTATTCAATCATTATTTTTGACGTACTTTTAGTTCGAGATACAATACAGTGGGCCTTATTAGGGGGCAACTTTACCTTAGTTTAATTAATTCTCGTTAACATCCAAAAAATAACAGTATTTGCCACTAATTAGATGTTAAACAGATTCACTACAAGTACTGACATCATTAGCTTTTTTTTTTAAATGATGACTAAAGTTTGGACATTAATAAAACGTGCAATATTTTAACACGACACAGCAATTTGTTTTTTTTTTTACAAAATGACGACGCGTTTGAATAAAAACGGCATGTGCTCACAAAATTTGAAGATGTTTGGAAAACCCTAGCTGCGAGTTTATAACGGTGGGCCCTTGGCGCATCTACTTTATAATAAGTTCTAATCACATGTACTGTTATTCTACCCTTATTTTAGGACCAAATTATTGGCCAGCTTAACACACTCAATTAAATTTTATATGAAAGTTTTCCGTTGTGACACGAAAACTAACCATACAATTCTATGGTAAACTTTTGTTTAATTTCTTTAGTTTCTATGGCGTACTACCAACTAACCAGGCTAACTACTGGCCAAGAATTTGGTCCTCATCCCATTTTCCTATCACAATGATTAACGCTTGCCATCTATGAAAAAGGTTAATACAATTGGGTACATTAATTATTCATAATAAATACTTTTTTTTTCACTACACTTATACACAATGACTTGTTCTACTAGATTATATATAATATATTTATTTATAATTGTTCTCAGCTAACACGTAAATATATTTACTTAGTAAAAATGAATAAAATATCGCATTGATTTCATTATTTATCAATTATATTTGCCCTTTATGATAGTCAAAGATGTGTTATATATATAATAATGAAGTACCTCATTAAGATTCTGCCTTGAAAATAATTACCTATAGGTTCTGTTCTTCTACCTACCAACCGTTCAGATACGGATAGTTATTTGTATAATTAATGAAGTATTAATACTTATCGACATTCTCAGATATGTACTTAATGTACTAACAAGCGGTTTATAATCCGAAGCATTGGTCAGATTACAATTTTTTAAACCCAATGTTCAAATTGTTCATATGTATAACTAAAATAATTTACTTGGAATTTCAATAACTTAGAAGGCATTTTCTTAGAGTATGAAGATGTATTCGACTAACGTAGAACAAGGTTTGCTCTAGGATAACTTGTCTGACAACTTAACGCTATTATAATATGTTATCTTAAAATAGACCTTAATCGAGATAAGTCGATATATATCGTTTATATTTTCGGTAAAAATATATGGCTTCGACTCGTGTCTTTCAAAAAACTTCTCTTTAGTCTTAATAAGACCTAGCCTATACCTAGCTAATTTCTGATAAACTGATAGACACCTCAATCATCGTGGATTCAGCCGCCCCTTCGTGGGAACTAGTTTCAGTGGTATCCTACGACACCTCAGTCATGTGAAGATTAGAGGTAATGAAGTACAACTCCAAGATAAAAAGATCCGCGACAAATAATACGGGTGTAAACACTAAATAAAATAATCTATGATTATGTATTTTCTAGAAAAAGGATTAAGAATGTAGTCAAATCGAGAAAAAAACAACGCAAGAGGTTAAATAATCTCAAAGATATAAGTGTCCAAAGTTTTAGGAGATATCCTGTCTCTTTTCTGCAAAATGCACCTTCATATGAAACGATTGTCATTTCTTATCGTGACCTCACGATCTGCGAGCGTTTTCTCTCTCTAACAAGCAATATTAAAACGGTTGTAGCTTCCTAATTCTTTGAGATATCCGAATGGGATTTTCGTCAGTAGGCATAATTTTTTGCCTTCTTTCTTTTGGAGTAATAATAAATTTTGAGTCTACACCCGCATTGCGGAAGATACCGAAATTGACCGAAGAATTTCTACAAGCCGGTCTCATCTGTTGTAGAACCAAAAACACTTTTTAATGTGTGTATTCTCGCCATATCATATCTGTATAATTATTTTGTATCATGTTGCTTTGGTTTTTTTTTTCTTTTTGTATTGTATCGGATGTTCTGTGTGAGTGGTTGAATGTCACTGGTAAAAAGCTGGCTGAAAATCAGCGCTGCAGCCGCCATGCTGTAGCATTATGTTGAGCTTGTTCCGTTTTGCTGGCACACGATGTGTTATTGTTTCTTATAATTACATTTTAGTACCATTTTGTGGCGTGGGCTTATGCAAAAACATCAATTTTCTTCTTCTTAAAAACCGAAAAGCAGAAGCAGTTCAGGGGAACAATCACAGAGATAAATTTCGCTTACCAATTTGATTCCAATGTGTTCCACTCGTTCGCTTTCAGGCACGCTGAGCAAGCGTGTCAAAATAAGCGCGTGGAATACATTGAAATCCCCCGGAATGGAAGCCGCAGTTGGGCAAGCGTAGCGTCGGACGCCCCGCGAGTAGACGAACTGAGGACTGTTGGCAGTTAGCTCGACGGAGACGCCCATCACCAGGTATTAACGCGTAGAATGAATGAGACCTACTTTCAACGATAGACGGATTATGGATGCTGATAAAACTTCTTTAAGCTTTGAATTCATGCAGATTTTTTTCTACATTTATCCGTTGCTAGCTCAGTTGCGGAAATGGAAATGTAAACAATAAGACAACCAGAGTAAAGACGTTTGATTGACGCTTATGCGTTTTTTGTGAACTAGCGCATAAGACTATAAAAAAATAAGCCGTCAGAGCATTTGTTCCGCAATGGATTCGTAACATTTGTAACAAATGTCTCAAAAAGGATGTTTAATCCACGGCCGCAAAAAAACAGACTGACGTTTTTTACGCAAAAAACTGCAACTCGACCCGCGAGATCTCTATATCTAGTTTCTGTGTCTACCCTTTTGTTACGGGGTTACGTCTTGATGTATTCGCAAATCCCTTCGTCGGTGCCCGTCCGCGTCCCTCTATAAAGTGCATGACGGGATGATCCCACGCAGGTACCACTCCCACGCAGTGCAGCCCTGCACTTAATGCATGCATTATAATCTCTGCATAAAGAATATCGCACGACATTCAATTCGGCTATAAAAAGTTACGATTGGATCTGGCCCTTTGTAGATTACGTCGGCGCTCCCGTTTTTTGTCATGCTTATTGTTAAACATATTTAAATTGAAACAGCCTATCAAAAATGTTACCTTTCCTCACTTTTTGGAGATTGGGTGAAAAGTTTTACAAAAATCGAGTAAGTTAACATACTAAGACTAAAAAACACTAATCTTTCGAATTTTAATTCATAAATAAATATAGCAGACGAATCAAGATAACCCTAAATGATTTCTCACATATGCTTAGCCAGGAATTGAATACGCTAAGTATTTATAAGTACGTAGACTTTTTTCTCTCGTAGCGTTCTCGTAGCTTTGCTACGGGCCAGTTGTTATTTCCCAAGATTTGCATCTAATCAAGCCGATAATCATTCACACTCTAATACCTACTGGATTACCGCGGCCTCGAATACTAATCAAGTATTTGTTGGTTTAATTAGATTGTAGAGACATGTGATACCCGAATGTGCTGCGATATCAAGCCAAACTCGGAATTAGAATGCCAATGATCCGACCGTCGCGCCTCTACAGCTTCAGCTGAGCCGATTAATCCAACTAATTACTTAATACCCCCCTTGCGGTTGTAAGGCAAACCGGGCCGATTCCTCTTAGTCTACAGCTAACCGTGTACTAAACCGCTTGGTATTACCTAGCGGTTAATTCTAGAGCTTTTGATGAGCGACTTCAATTTTATCTGAAAGCAATTTGAGGTACAAATCGTCATTTAATCGGCTTAGTGTGATCCGAGGCGTCGTGGGTGCCAGAGTGGAGTAATTGGAGTCGTGTGGCTTCGGCTGATGCGGGCGCCGCGGGGTGTGAGGGCGCGGGGTAGGGCACAGTCAGGTGGTCGCGCATCAGCCTCCAGGTGACTCCATCTGCCTTTTAGATAGCAGGCGTTAATTTGCTTAAAAGTGCATAGCAAATTGTCACGCCGTCGTTAGTAGGATATAGTATATTTTAACGTTTTCATGTGACCAGCTGACGGGTTTTTCACCACTGTACATTCAGCGGACGATTATTTTATAATATTGGATTAACTATAATTTGACTTTTGTAAAGGAAAATACTTGTTTACCTTTTTAAAAGCAATCAATAAAATTTGGTTTTCTTGGTGTTTCAGAAGAGTCGGGCGAGCTCATCAAATCGCCCTCCCCGCCGCCCAGCCACGGTATGTGTTTCACTTAATATTTACAACAAATTATCCATATTTAAGATGTCTTAATTACATTTCAGCATGTCAATAGCATCATTCAGTGTGTTGTCGATGATATCAAGATAGTTAAACATATTGCACCATATACCAATCATGTCGCAAAATCAGAAGATGCCATTAAAACGTCTTGAATACCACCCCTAACAAGCATTTAGTTTCATACTTGCATCAACCTGAAATAACATCTTGTTTTTTCAATCCCTTCCATATTTTTTAAAGAAGCACTGACGGACACTAAGTACAATGCCGCAGCTTTAATAGCAATTTATCTTAGTGAACATCATCTTAGCGGCGTCTTTGTTGCGCGACACGCGCGGGGCGGATAAGCGCGCGCGCACAGTCGCGACAAAAAATTTCACCCCTTTCGCACGCGTCGCGTCGCAACCCTTTCGCTTTCTTACTGTCACGTCCCGAATTTATGAGACTTACGATTATCGAATAGTTTTTGATACGGCTGTGATAGATTCATTGATTTAGTCAGACATGTATCTCGTGAATATCAAATCTTTTAATTTGTTTTAGATTTTATGTAAGTACTTCGTTTTTTTTTCGCCAGTATTGTTAACAGAGTTGATTTCGAAGGAATCGATAAAAATACGGTTTAATGTTGCAATAGGGGCTGCTGTAAAAATGTAGTCTTCGATATGTTATGATATTTATGGCTATCTTTGACTGGGAAGCACCCGCAAAATCATACGTACTCGACCTATCCAAATATAACGTTTCTTGCGCGCACTTATTTGGTACATTACTACAGAGGCCGGGAAGTAAAGGGGTTGCCGGCCGATTAAATATAGACGGAGAGTTATGAGGCTGGCAACCCTTTTTCACGCCGAGATATGAACAGTGCTTTTCGCAAACATACAATGAAATAAATAAATAAAAACTGCAAGAAATCAAACTTTAATTTCATGCCTGAACGCCTTGCAATGCGTGATCCTGTGCCACAAATTTAAAATTATTTTTTTGGTCTTGGCCTTTAATTTTGTATGAAGTTTCTTTACAGTTCTCTTGAGTTGTTCCGTCCGAAACGTGATACTTTGAAGCCTGTTATAACGCACGTAACGACGAAATTTTATTGCATGATCGAGAAAATTTAGATATCATCAACACGCCCGTATCAGTTAGCCCTTCGGGCTTTCCTATCTACACCAGAACAAAATAATAAACTTTGAACCTTAAACAAACCTGTGAACAGAGTGATTTTCTTGCACTAACTTCGTTTCACGCTTTAAAAGCGTAATCCTTTAGGGTCCGCATTTGTATTCAATTTCCGGATGCGGCCGTGCGACACGCGCCGCCCGCCCCAGCGACAGTCACTCGCGCAGTACATACATATTCATCAGGGAACGCAAACTCGCTGGAAACTGGCCAATGATGACGTTTCATCACATGTCACACCCTCCTTCTTGCCAGTTAAAAAAAAATGTATATAGGATTTAGGCTAGTTGCCAATTAGTTTATCCTTATATTAGGGTATTATTTTAGAATTTATTATTTTGGCATAGCTTATTTACGCTTTTGGCGTTGCCGTGTGCGACATGCGATGGGGTAAGTTCTTCGAGCGTTTCAATCACTTTCGCTCCATGGTCGTTTTATAAACCGTAAATTAGGGGTATAATTCACGTAATAGCAGTAAAAATATTCTAACATACAAGTCTCAAATCACACAAGTGACGTGTCACGTAGTAAAATGTTACCTGTTACCAATTTATTGATAAGAGTTGGATGCTTTATCGTGGCTTTTATCATGTTTTGAATCGTTCTGAATACTTCATTTTGTTTGTTTTTTTTTAACATTGTCTAAAAAACACTTATTTAATTATAATTAATTAACTTAAGATCCAACATATACGAAAACTACATATTTGGGTTTCGTCTATGACGATTCTAAAAACGTGTCTAAGGTTTTCATTTTAAACTAATTAAAGCCAAAAGTTATGGCCAGAAAAACAGATTTTGGCCTAAAATTGTTCAACTTTGATGCCAAATATCTCGAAAACAATGAACTTTGAAGTAAATATGGGTTACTATATTGCTTAAAGCCGTTGTTGTTAATATGATAAGCTACAAAAAACATTACAAAACTAACGGATTCAGATCGAAGGTCATTGGCGTATGGGAGCTTAAGCGATTCCGGGGATTACACTTCCATGGCGTACAAATTTACAAAGCTACGATCTCACAGACTTTTCCTCCTTATCATATTAGCTGATATTACTCAATAGTCATGTCAAATCACGACTATGATGTCTTTCATAACTAGAGTAAATCTACAAGGACATGACGTTGATGTGGTCTTTATGTGGTTGCAGACGGGTCGGCGAGCGGCGAGGGCGAGGGAGAAGGCGAGGCGAGCGGTGACGAGCGGCCGCCGTCGCCGCCGCGCGCGCCCTCCGCACCCCTCCCTCACCCCGCACACCCCCACCACCCTGCTCACGCACATCATCACGCGCACGCGCTGCCGATGCCGCTGCACGCGCCGCAGCCGCCCAATGTCTTCGTAAGTATGAACAGTTCTTCATGGACATACGAGTCACATACAAGCACACACCTGCGACAACTACGGAGATGAGAGCAATCGTCCTAGCGGAAAACAGCCGCGGAGCTTCTGAGTATCGATTTTCAAAAACTGCAGCCTAGCCAGTCACACTCACTCAGTATACAAGAAGTCAATCTGACTTGACATATTGCGTACTCGTTCTGATCATCATCATCACTATCCTGGCCGATTACAACCACGGCAACTGGAAAAATGGCTAACGGGAGCGTCGTTCGTAAGCTCGCAGGTGACTGACGTAGCCTATCTTTGCAGAAAATGTGCGACTGCATTCCCTACAGGTCAGCACCCCTCCGACAAAATTGTAGTGAATGGCCGCAGGTGGTCGAGCCTTTAACTTCTCGCATTTAGCGTCAAATTCATTTCGTCTTCGTTCTTCGAAGGCTTGCACATTAACCTTCATTGCATGCCTCCACTTTTGACCGTTCTGATACGCTAGCTTGGAGCACGTGGAAATGAGCGTGCACAGCACTTTGATATTGTGTTTGTATAATAGGTATGTCAAGAGATCAACCCCCAATTTAGTTTTTTTATAGAGCTTTGTTGATATGATCATTATTATTAAATGCCTATGCAAGCCTACAAAATTACAACTACAACAGGTGTATCAAGTAGGTATTTGCGCAACTATCTGTTATAATGCTCCCATATCGAACGCAAGTAAACCATGACCCTCAATTTTAGTTTTATAAACATCATAATAAACTCAAATACCTACGTTGTCGACAGGGCGGCAGTGGTGCGGGCTCTGCGCTGGCGCAGCTACAGCACCTACTTCTCACACAGCACGGCGCGCACTCACTCCTGCTGCACACACAGGTACGTCACACCGCACTAAATAATCTATTAACCCTTTAAAAAGGGTTTTAAAAAGATTCATTAGACCTTATCTCAAAAGGCTACAAATATTTGATGTAACGCATCTATATAAAACCGGGCATCTGTAGTCAGGACTCTTTCTCCTAGCGTTTTTCTCGGTTGTACCATAAAAGGGTCAAGGGCCTTGAGTCCGCTTTGGCACCCCCACGATTTGGCGTAGGAAATAGTTGACGAAAGTAACTGCCATCTGACCCAATGGTTGGAAAACCCAGAGGAAGAACTAGAGCTTGTTGGGTTTAGACCGGTTTCCTCACAACGTTATCCTTTATCAGAAACCTTCTGTTAAATATCTAATGATGCTTCGTACAATGATTTCTTTTTCAATGGAATAGAACCCACATTTAAAGTCACATACCTTATCCATTTGAATGAATCCAAATCGATTAGTTATAAATATCGCAGAGATAAATGGCGTCCCAGTGAATCACGAAACACTCGGTTACAATGGCTCGCTACATTTTTGGCTAAATATTTATCGAAAACATAAATCAGGTATTTTAGTTTCATCATTTGAACTTAAATTTCCCCTTAACGAACCGTATTCATGACGATGTTTTTCTCTTTAAGAATGGAGGACGTAGCTTTCAGTGACAAAATGAAACGCAACTTTAAATCTGTTATTCTATGAGACACTGGTTAGTACTACACTGATTAATATTTAAGAGCTGATTAATATTTGGAACGATGTTGAATTCGTTTGGTAATTGACCAAGCTTTACTACCTAGGCACAGGGTTTAGTCCCCTTTTTTTAAATGGCGGTTACTTTTAGATTGTAGCATGTCTACTTTGACTTTAGACAAAATCTGCTTTCAAGGTAGGAATGAAATGGATATCGATGGACGTAAACGCCCATAGGCGTAATTCTATTGTTGTTGATGGTTGGAAGATGGTTGCCTTTTTATCACTTAACGTTGTAGATAAGACATCTGTCACTCTCTCACTTGCATACTGGTCAGAACGTGACGGATGTCTTATCGACAGCGATAAGTTATTTAAATTCTTTACCCTACAAAATTGACATGCATAATTACGTTTTATCAAGGAATAAATAAATGAAAAATAAGAGATAAAATGTCAACCATGCCCGCTGCTGATGGTAAGCTGACACCGTCGCCTAGTACGTTGATGTTCTTGCAACTCCAGGGGAAACACAAGCGCGCTGCCTACCTTTTATTGATTTGAGGGTTCGTTGTGTTCACATGTAGAGACAAAATGCAGGTTCTCATTCTCAACACAGCGTATTTTGGGAAGCTCGGGTGAACTTACTTATCACCAGGGACACAACAATAAACAAGTCTTCTGTGAGGTGAGGGTACTTCCTCAGTCGGGCTGCTCGAAACACGCGAGATTTGAGGTTATCTTTGTAGGGTTGTTTTAAAGCCACATATCCATTTGAGCAGCCTCAAGTCGAGGCTGCTCGGCCTGAGGCATTAGGTTGCGGGTCAAGCTGAGGCAACACGCCTCATCGTGATCCGCGACTTCATAGCCAGTTCAAAACAAACACGCCCGTCTCAATCAAATGCACGGCTCAGACTGAGGCCCCTTTGAGGACGGCAAAAAGACCGACAAAATATGGCTCGGCTCGCGGCGCCGAATTTGCCTCATGTCGCGGCGCGTCTAAACTTGAGGCAGCGTCTTCACTTGCGCAGCCTCGGGGCCCGAGGCTTTACAATTCAGCTAATGACAATACCAACTGTTATGTTCCAGGTGCAGCAGGCGGTGGCGCAGGCGGCGGCGCAGCAGCTGCAGCAGCTGCAGGCGCGCGCGGCGGCCGGCGCGCACGCGGCGCACGCGCACCTCGCCGCCGACCGCACCATCGACCTGCATTCCGGTAACACTTCCTTGCTACCATGCGACGTGAACAGACATGCAGTTTACAGACATGAAGGTGTGATTCCGCTGCGATACGTCAGTGTCCCAGTATATTGATTTAAAATAGCACGATTATCATACCTAATGTTTACTTAACTGCACATATAACATATATGTACCTATCGCGGCGAATCTTGATAACTATGATAGCTGTTATCTCCGTATAATATATAACTTTAAAACGTATTACCGTTAAACGTGTTTTAAACGTATTAACGTATTTTGACGACCTCTGTGGCCTAGTTGGTAGTGACCCTGCCTACGAAGCCGGAGGTCCCGGGTTCGACTCCCGGTAAGGGCATTTATTTGTGTGATGAGCATGAATATTTGTTCCTGAGTCATGGATGTTTTCTAGGTATTTAAGTATTTATTTATCTATTTAAGTATGTTTATCGTCGTCTAGTACCCATAGTACAAGCTTTGCTTAGTTTGGAACTAGATCGATTTGTGTAAGATTGTCCCCAAATATTTATTATTATTATTTATTATTATTATTTTGTATAACTATGATATAAACGTAAACATATAATAAGTAAATGATACGCAGATATATTTATACGTAAATAAGCAAGGGGATTTTTTTAAAATACGAGTACTTACATAACTTTCTGGGACGATTTCTCAGAAATAACATGCGTGATTGTATCGTCAGAAGGCCGTTCCCCAAGTCCACGGCGCACGCCCCCCGGCGCAGGCGCGTTCCTGACGCCGATGACGCCGGGCTCTGGGCGCGCGCGCTCCCCGCTGCACGCGCACGCGCACACGCCGCTGCACGCGCACGCGCACAAGCCGCGCGCGCTCGAGCCCGCCGCCGACGACACCGCCGATCTCGAGGAGCTCGAGCACTTCGCCAAAACCTTCAAGCAGCGCCGCATCAAACTTGGTGAGTTCGCTCTTCTAATGTCCTTTTATTTGTTGGATTTCAATGTTTACACATGTAATGTAAATGTGCTCATTTATCGTCCACAGGGTTCACTCAAGGTGACGTCGGTCTAGCAATGGGCAAGCTTTATGGGAACGACTTTTCCCAGACCACGATCTCGCGCTTTGAAGCGCTGAACCTAAGCTTCAAGAACATGTGCAAACTGAAACCGCTTCTGCAAAAGTGGCTTGAAGACGCCGACTCGTCGATGGCGGGCGGCGGCGGCGGCGGCACCCCTGGGCCGGGCGCGCTCGCCGAGGCGGTGGGCCGCCGCCGCAAGAAGCGCACCAGCATCGAGTCGGGCGTGCGCGTCGCGCTCGAGAAGGCCTTCCTGCACAACCCCAAGCCCACCAGCGAGGAGATCGCTGCGCTGGCCGACGCGCTCGGCATGGAGAAGGAGGTGGTGCGCGTCTGGTTCTGCAACCGCCGCCAGAAGGTAAAGCGCACTCGCCACGAGTCGGACGTGCTGGCCGGCGTCCAGCCACCGCTCACTAACGCGGCTTGTTGGGGTGTGCAGGAGAAGCGCATGCACCCGCCGCCGGGCGAGAGCGCCGGCCCCGGCGCGCTGGCGCTGTCGTTGCCGAGCGCGCTGCACGCGGCCGCGCTGCAGCCGCTGGCGCTGCTGGCGCGGCGCCCGGCGCCGGGAGCCGCCGGCGACTGACCCGGCGCGCCGACTTTCGCGCCGCCCTCACATATCCCGTCGCTGTAAATAGGCGCCGCCGCCCCCCCGCACTGTACATAAGCATATTAGCGGGCGGGCGCGCCGCGCCGGCTAGTTCCTAAGTCTATCTTATAATGTGAATTCTATTTATGTTTAGTGGAGCTCCGGCTCGGAGTGTAGCCTCGAGCGAAGCGCGCCCGCGGCCCCGATGCCGCGGTCATATCAGTAGCGCGCCGCGCGTGCGTGTATGTACGGTGGATGTGTAGAAAACTATCTATATGTTACAATAAAAGATGATAGAGACTATTACCCTGGGTTTTATTAAAACTCTTGGAAAGATTGCCTTTACGTTCCTTGGTCCTTCCCAATAGTAGTATCGTTTAATATTATTGTGTCTAAGTGCATTTAAATGTAACTCGAGCGTTAAGAGATACCCTGGATTGTCTGTAAGCCTCGTGGTCCACTAGTTTCACCTGCAAGAGAAGACCGTTTTTCCACTCAACGATTTAACACAAAGATACAGTCCAGCTTATAATTATACATATACAGGGTGTATTATTCAAACGTGGCAGGTGGGGAAAATGCGAAACTACAAGAGACATGGAAATTTGCTGTTACGCGTCACGAGAACGATATTTGAAAAAAAAATAGTAATGGATGTAAGGAACAATTGTCTCTATGAAACCCTGAATCTACAATCAAAGAAAAATTCTCCCCATACTATTAAGCCGTATTAGTACGGGGAGATGTGACGTCTGAAACTAGATGAACTAGGCACGTAAATTTGTAGTGGTTTTATTTTTTTGATTATTTTCACCAAACCTTTAAAAACTCGCATAAAATATCATTCCCATACTGGTCTATTGTAGGTACCTGGTACCTGGTACTGTTTGTATATAATTTTATTGTAGGCATTTTTGTATGATCGTAGATACCGGGTTCCCTAGCAACAATTGTTCCTTAGGTACATCGCCTTATTGCCATATTCCGTTTCGATTCGCGGCCTGAAAAAAATCCCTGTCTGGCCTGGGAAAATCTGTGAATGCAGTTATTTTTTCTTCTGGTCTCCTAAGAACAAATTTACCCCCACTTGTTTGGTTATACCCTGTATATGCACGTTCCCAAATATCTGAGCATCCATGCCCGGGATACCAGTAATGCCAATACGCATTAACTATTGTTTGTTACCTTCAAGTAGGGTTGTAAAACAATTACCTACCTACGAACAAACAATAAAACAAAGAGTAGGTATGTATAGTAACTGCATTTTCGTTATTTGAACAAACTGTATCCTATGCAAGATTTTTAGACACAACACACCGTCCGTCTGTCTGACATCAAGGAGTCTAACCAGTCAGAACTCTAATTATGTTATGTGGAATATCGAACCAAGTTGACTATCTAGACGTCTATCTGACTCAATAAGGTAGAAATATGATACGTGTCAAAACGAGTGGACGCTACACATAGATGTTGAGATAGATTGACCTCCTGTCCTTAGGGTGTTTTTCCACCAGAGATGTGCTATGCCATGATATGCTATGTTTTCATACATTTGTAACGTAACTCCAGCTACACAGCTACGTTTCAAATGTATGTAAACATAGCATAGCAAGCATAGCACAACTCTGTTGAAAAGGCACCCTTACGCGTGACTTTTAGAAACTAAAGTCTATTCGATAACGGCTCTATTACCATGTGCAGTTTTAAGGTACTTTCGTTATGTACAGGTAGACTTAGTAGTAGGAACTTATCAGTTTGGTGAATCATCCATTGGACTTGGAACGTGCTAAAACCACAGTAATAGTAACGCCATCTCTCGGCGGTACGTGGAACCGCGTGAAAGTCAAGCGCTCATAATTATATACATGTACGTATTCGTGTGTACACAGTATTAAAGACTGGTGCCTGACAGGATAGTTTCGAAGTCCGCCGATAGATGTCAGACCACGCGAGAAATGTACCTACTATATTACCTATAGCCAATGTTTTATATTTTTTATGAAAATCTGTCTGCCTATTTTTCTTAAAGGTTAATGGTAAATATTGAGTCATTTCAAGGTATCATCAATTCATCATTAAGGCGTTGTGACACATCGAAATAGTACTGACCTGTATTTTAACACAAAAACCTTGTGTATAACCGCCACCTCACTAAGGTGGTACAGTCACCAGCATTATTATCTGACACGACCGACTATTTCTACGAACACATAGGTAAGTAATATTTTTTGCCGCTTCTTCGTGGACTAAAGTATCTAGATATAGGTACCTATTGCCTACCTACTACTATGTGTCTAAAGCCACGGTTTCATCGCAAGTTGAATTGAAGCCTGACTAGGTACTTACGAGTAGGTATGTATGTGACCACAGCCATGAACAATCGTTTAATAAAATATCATGACGACTGTTTGTTTAGGTAAATGCTCAATGCCAATCTAAGTGAATAGAGAAACAAGTTCTTATTAAATGTCGCGCGTCACTAGTTCACACATATTGGGTGTTGTTATCTTTCATGGTTGGTATACACGGATTTGTGTGTTTATATAGTACTTATAATATGAGTGTCATGACGCAACCCACAAGGATTAGAAACAGTCAGCAGCAGAAAAAGCTACACGGACAAGAAACGCAATATAAAAGGAAGAAAGAAATAAAAAAAATGCTATAAAACAGTAGTACCTACATAAGAATGATTGACAACAAGGAGCAGTTTAAAATCAAAATGGATACCATACTTGTACCTACCACTCAGCATAATGCAAGGATGCTGCTTCTCAGGGCAATCAAAATAATCTGCACAAGCTCATTACACATTCTACCTTTGTGTGCAATAGGTCACGGTCTCAATCTAACACATCCCTACGTTTAAGATTCATGTATTTTCTCGCTCGTTCTGGCACAATAATGATTCGGCGAACGTGGAAGCAAGCGGGCAAATCTCTTTCAGATCAGATTGGAATACGAATGTATGTATGTGTCAGATTGATCCTCTGACGTCGACGACAAATAATCGGGGAAAGTGTGGAGCATTCGTACACTTTTTACCCTGGGTGGTGTAAAAAAATGTCAGTCAAGTCATTTATCTGAGTTTAATATTGATGTTGTTTGGCGTTGATATACATTGACGTAACTACGTAGAAGAGCTATGACTTTTCCTAAAATATGGAAATTGACTATAGTCAGATGCAGTAGCTTCGATTACTATTGCTGTCATCACAGAACATTCATCTACATCTTTCTTTTTAGTCTCCTTTTGGTACGTACAAAAGGATCCATCACATCTAAATCTAGAAAAGTATTGCTTAATTCTTATTCTTATATATATTTATATTATCTGTTATTAAAAAAAAGTGTAAGCAAACTGATTATGTGAGCAGAGGTTACAGTACATAATATAATATACATTTAGGAGTATACAAAAGACCCCAAACAAAATTACTGGAAAACGTTATCGTATGTAGGATACCCCGAAGTTATGGATCCGGGCATAATTTCGGGCATTTTATGACAGACTTTTAGGTGCTTCTAGAGATTAAGCAAATATTTTTAGAGATGAACCCTCACAAAGCTAGGTCTGAAAATTACTTTGACATGGTAAAAACACTTGATTTTTTTTACCCCTCCCCTTCGTGTAAGCAGGAGTCTTCCATAAAAATATATGTAGATGCTCCAGTCTGTGTATTGGAGCTATGGGCAGTGTACGAATGATTCACACTTTTCCCTTCTTGTTTAAGTAGAATACTCGTACCTACCTAAGGTGCACAATGAATTATCTTTGAGAATGACGTAAAACAGCATGAAATGTTGCATAAATGTTTTCATTTTCATTTCACACAGAATCAAAAACCAATAACAATTTATCCAGTTATCCTATTCATCAAGCCTCGACTCGATTACCGATATCAATCCCAACGTTCTTCAAATCAATTCAAATCAAAACGTTTATTTGTAAAACATATCTAGGTACCTACATACAGAGGTGTTATAAACATTTCCACTTTCTCATCTCTCACTTATAATAAATCTCTAAATTAAAAAAAGAATCAGCCAGTATCAAACTAACCATTTTTGTGTCCCCCGATGATTTCAGATTCCCATGAACGGAAAAATATGTAACTTTTTTCATAAGCACATTATTACTCTAGCTTCCGTTTAGGATAGTTTTTATCCGACTGCGACGATTAATTAATTTTCGGAAACATTTGACCTCATTAAATTATTAATTTCTTCTGCTGTTAATCGTAGCCGCCATATCTGTCAACTGTCAGTGACGTCAAAATGGCGGGCTTGCCATAACTATCGAATATTAATAATTTCGATCCGGTGTTGTGATGATAGACCTTCACGAAACGCATATTAAATTCTAAAGCGTAAAACTATAATCGATTCTGATATGGAAACTTATATGCGATAAATTCGTATTGAGGCGTAATTTCAATAAATGTATCAACAAATTTCAACAAAATAACGTCCACATAACGTCAAACGTCAAAAATCTGACTCTCTTCCTTTTTTTTAATGGCATGGCGATAGCGCTGTTCTTGCGTTCAGCCAAAGTCTATTTGAGTTTCTGCAAGATTGAATCACACGCTGAGTATTGAATTGTCACGATACTGCATGGCTATCACAAGACGGCGCGCGAGCTCTCTCGATTTTTCTCGCACTATATGGCTCTACTTTCTAACTTATCTGATAAGAGAGAGACGGATAGTTGGAGAAAAATCGAGAGAGCTCGCGCGCCGTTTTATGATAGCCGCGCTGGTTTGTCAGTATTTATATTTATCAGCAATAAACAGTATGTATGAAATCAGTATAGAACGGGCCTTTTATAAACATTAATTATGTAGCGCGTCAGTATTAGGCCTACAACACACATTATTATGTTGGCAAGGGCGGGAACATACCCAAGATTTGCCAGAATGTGATAGTGCAATCTGAAACATTGCAATATGAAAAAAATAAACATATTGCTTTAACATTTTTAATATTTTCCTTTATTAGAAAGGGACTCGGACTCGCGTTATATAGTTGTAGAACTTACCTAGTGGTTAGGTATAGTTTGGATAATATGAATTGGCCGTCTGTTGTCAAATTAAAAAGAGATCTTTTGTTCCACGTAAACACTTACCGGTCAATGGGTACTCGAAAGGATTATCTACCTATTATTAATTCCTAAACACATCTTTACCTGAGAGTCGGAGTGACTCAAGAACTCAAGATCATGTCAGTCATCCATCACGTTTTTATAATATAACATAACACAGTGTTAAAAATATGTAGAAAAGAAGATCAATAAACATTTAATACTGCAGCGTGTGTCCTACCTGTTAGATGTATTGCCACAGACATCTATTAAACTTTTACCCCATTATTCATAAAACTTAAAATACCTCTGATAAATAACACGTGTTTTGTCCCTATCTTAATAATTTAAATATCAGAGTGACAGGTTTTAACGTCGTTTTAACTAAAATATATAGGTTTATTGAAAGTTTTACATGATAGGTTAAAATTAGAATTAGAATTGCATGTGCCCTATTTCCAAGAGAAGAAATGCGTTAACTCCTACATTAACATGCAAACGAGGTCGCAGGTACAGCTAGTAGATATATATATAACTTTCTACTTTGAATTTAAAGGAACAGTGGCTTCGACTAAACGTTTTGGTTCGCCATCATTGTTGTATATGTGAATTTAGTGATGCGACATCCCAACATTTAGTTAAATGGAGTCAAATGTACCTTCGTGTAAGATTGTCCCCTTATATTTATATTTATATTATAAAAGAAAGAAAGAAAAAGAAAGAAATGAGCATAAATCTGTGTGTAGTAGATATGATTTTTATATTAATCTCTTACGTATTTATCCGTGGCTATAGACTTAAGAAGTCATTAATATACCGTAACTACTTATTTTAGGAATTTGCTATTATTCATTTCTGAAATATGTTGATCTAATCAGTGGACAATTAATTAGGGTTGTTAACTAAATAAATATGTTTAGTAAACATTAACCCTAATCAAAACAATTATATCAGTAACCACCGGATGTGGGCTACGTGACTTTTGCATATGTACCTACAAATGAATAATTATCCGCAGTGTGGGAATTCCCAATCCGTTTTATACGCAACTGGACCTCTATTGGACACGCGTGAGTTATAAATGATTGCAATATCTAGGTATACTTAGGTCAACCGTGTAGCCTCGGAAAAGAATTTTGCGCTCATCGTAAAAGGAGACTAATGGTCGCGAGTTTTTCTTGTTCAGCATTCGCCTAAAAATCCGGGAAGCCGACAAAAACCTTTATCACACTAGGATGTCGCGGATGTAGCAAGGTGCGAGGAGGGCTAAGAGATAGTTTTAGTGGATAGACATAGGTACCACATCACCGATAACTGGATAACTAGTTCGCAGGTTTTCTCCTCGAAATAAAATACATAAACAAGGTAACCTACTCGTACCAATTTATTCTCAGATCATTTTATGAAAGCACGTTCCATGGTGATGTGATGGTAGTAGGCTTGGAAAACTTTGAGAGATTCAACGGTGGATTTGACTGCCTATTATTATCACTGGCTTTCAGGCAGAGGTTTAAATCGAACATTACTATATTACCACGCTACGTGTTAAATAAGTATTTTTCTACTCGTCGACTTTAATCTGCCGTGGACTTCATAGATCAAACTATAATCGTGCACCTTTCAATGTTGGATAGTCTATGGAACTTCCGACTCAACTAATATTTTCATAAGACAACAGTTTAGTCAAGTATAAAAAAATTGAAAATGGAATTTCATGTTTCGATAGAGTATGACCTTGTTTAAGGAGACTCGATTCAATGCAAATTTGGCAATAATGGCGTTTGTCTCTACTTAAACACGCTTTTGCGTCGCTTCTGCCTTGTGATAAAACATTTTAAAATTAGGATATATGTATTGGCCAAACAGAAACCGGACGTCTCAGAGATTTTTCTTTGCTTTGAAAATTTGAATACAAATGTTTTGTATGCATGTTCGATTGTGTTGCCTACTAAACAAATTATTAATTAAACACCTAATAAAAATAATCATGAGTGACAGTGATGGTGAGGAGAATGCTTTGGCCGGTACTCCAGAAGAAATTTCAATATGTAAGTTGAAAGTATGGTACAATAGATTGACGTGGCGTGGGTAGCCCCCCCCCTGGACCCCCCCTGGACTGATGACCTGTGCCCTATCCCACAAAATTTTACAAGTGTACAATTCGTCAAAATTGTCAAATTGTAAACAAAAAAATGTACCACAATAATTACAAATATGTATTTGTTACAAGTTTGCAGTATACAAATATGTCGCTTTTGTGAAAGCGTATCACAAAGAACAAAGGTATGTCACAACAGCTACATAATTGTAGGATTGTTAATTTGTAAATATACAAGCGAAAAGTTGTAGTGTTACAACTACAAATATGTAACAATTTATTTAGCTTCTTTGATGTTGAAGGTATTTTCATTTTATCTGCAATACGCAAAAAATAACATTAATTATAATTATATAGTGATCTATCTACGGGCATTACCTACATACCAACTGACATTACAATGGACTTGCAAGCTAAACTGACCATTATCTAGACACACGGCAGTGTGTCCGCCAAGTTCGAGCAAAAAAAAGCGACACACCGGCCGTGGGTTATATTACACGAACCATTTCGGGCCACTTTTGACCACCCTATAACTCAAAACATATTTTATGTACGCATATGAAATTTCGAGTGTCTGTTGACATCCCCTTAATTGTCTAGAATACAAAATTTCATTATTCTACCTGTAGCAGTTCTTGAGATATTGACGTCAGAAAATCGCTATTTTTACTATACACTCACTGACTCACTCACTAACTCACTCATCAAAAACCTAGACCACTTCCAATGGTCGTACTGACTTGAAATTTGGCATGGAGATAGGTCTTAAGATCAAAGTAAAGGGAAAAATCTGAAAACGGCCAAGTGTGCGTCAGTTTTAATAATAGCGAAGGTGTAACTTTGTTCTACTAGGAAGTCATAATGAACTAAATGGGTCTATCTTCCAATGGTCGTACCAACCTGAGATTTGGCTCGAAGGTTTGTCTTTAGGTCGAAATAAAGTAAAAATCTAAAAACGGCCAAGTGTGAGTCAGTTTTGAAGACAACGAATGTGTAATTTTGTTCTACTATAAGTAGGTATGGAGTGGAAATGAGATAAGACTTATTATTTAAATTTAGATACATACCAATTTAAGACAATACATGTTTGTCTTAAAGACAAGAACAAGAAAACTGTTCCATTTCCAATAAAGGGATCCAGACAGTGCCACGCAAGCGTAGAAAAAAGAATTAGACGCTTAGTATAAAGGGTATAGTATAAAGTACATACCTAAGTGGAATGAGACAAAGCTAAAGCAAAATAGATAAAAAAAAATAAAGAACCTACACCTAACAAAAATAAATGAAATCCCATCAAAAACATAAATGTGAAAGGCTGCCAAGTTCGATACTATGGGAATGCTTCGCCCATAAAAGAAGTGAGATCTGAATAAGTACCAAGTTCCATAAAAATACCTCAAATCATAAATAGTTATAGGAATGTACACTTACAGTACTTTTTAATGATGTAACTTGGCAAGTTTTAATAGAAAATTATATACTTGACACATTGCAGTCCAAAGGTGTCGATTCATTGCATTGAAAAGGTGTGTGGTGTGTGAAAACTTGCCAAGTAACATCATTATAAAGTACACACTGTCAAGTGTACATTCCTATAACTATTTATGATTTGAGGTATTTTTATGGAACTTGGTACTTATTCAGATCTCACTTCTTTTATAGGCGAAGCATTCCCATAGTATCGAACTTGGCAGCCTTTCACATTTATGTTTTTGATGGTCATTTTCAATGTCACCATTTTTGAAACACCATGAACATCACCAGTGACGTGATATTGGGATCCTGAGCCCAACCATCTTAAAACAGTCAGTAACTGTTCTTTAGGATCAAGAGCGTGACTTCTTCGTGTCGGATGTCTAAGGTTTAAGGGTAAGGTTTTCACCAATAGTCTGTAGTATGTAGATATTCGACGGTAGATTTACTCACTCTGAACCTCTGGTTAAATGTAAAATCCGTTATGGTCAAAGTTAAATTTATGCGTTCTCTATATGTCCTAGGACGTCTTACAATGAATTCTTCTTCACTATCACTGCTACTTGAACTAAACATTTCGTTTTGGAATCGCTAAATATGATAAAATATACTGCAATTACAAGTATTCGTATAGTAGTAAGAGTAGTAGAGAATTGTTAACTTGTAGGTACAATTCTACATATATGTACAATTATTACTACAATTTAATGTAGCACAAAACAATTGTCAGCTACAAATTTGTACGTTTTCCGGAAAATATGTAATGTATGTAAAGTTTTGTGATACACTGAATTGTAGACTTGTCGATACAATTTACATATTTGTAAGAATTTTCCACTACAAATTTGTTTACTGCATATTTTGTGGTACGCACACTTGTATTATTACAAACGTGTAACTTGACACTTGTAAAATTGTAATTGTAAGTTTTGTGGGATAGGGCACTGCTAAAGGTCGCGGGAGTTCGCTGGATGCGGGTGGCACTTTGGCACTCTTTGGTGGAGGGCTAGGTCCAGCAGTGGACGTCTTTCGGCTGATATGATGATGATGATTGACTTTTCAATTATTATAGTTAACTCGTAGAAAAAGTATTGTATACAATAGTTACATAATTAGCTCTTAAAATCTCGTACCTTACTTAGGCCACTCGGCAAGCCTCGTGACCTAAACACGGTACTCGACTTTAAGAGCTGTCATTATGAAACGATTGTATAAAATACTATTAATTTGCGTCATACAGAGATTTAGTTTCGCGTCTCTTCTTTGGACATTGCAAAAGTTAAGGGCTATGAAGTCAACCACAGGCGACAGGTTGACTTTTACTCCGCATGAACGGCATGTCCCTTATATGATTTCATGCAATCAAATAACTTTTTAAATGAGCGGAAGTTATCTATTGACCACAGGAAACACGAATTTTGTTTTACTCAATTTGAGTGGCCCCTTTGAATGTGAGAAACGTAACTACTTTCGATTGTTATGTCTTTACTGCCGGTCTGAATAAGACGTAGACTTGCCCTATCGACGTGACTGAGATGGCATGCTAAGTTTATATTACTATTGCATCTCTTCATGCCCCAGGCCTACAACCTATCATAAGTAAGTTGACTGATGTCTCCGTCCAAGTAAATATTCTAGGGTTGTGTTATGGAATAAGAATAAGAATAATTTATTGAAAATCCTTATTGCTAACGTTACATTGAATAAAAAAAATATCGCGGCTTCAAGTGCTATGACCAATTTTTTTCCTGCAAAGAGCGACCGTAATCAAAATCTACTAAAATACATAAGTAGGTACGTACACTTTGTGCAAATGAGCGAACGACACAGTTTTCCAAACAAACAATAGCTCATTATAAGATTTGTGTCTGGGGTCAGCGCCGGCGCACCCACACCTGCTACGCCACACTAGCATTGCTGAGTATACCCATGTATTTATGTTATTTGTTAGTATCAGGTATAGTATATCAGGAATGAATAGCTCAAACTAGGTCACACTGATCTTTAATATCGTCGTAACTAACTCGTCGATACTATTTCCTACACATAGGTATTATTGTAAAGGTCATTATTATTTTACACTTGCCTGAACGTATTTCATATGTCATACCATCACGTAACAGTGAAAACGGGGGGTTTTATTATTTCTAATTCCCAGTTCTTTCGGTTACTTAACTAACGCATGAATATGTGGCACATTTTCACAAAATTATCTGACCACTTCGCTAGAGCGAACTATTATAAGTCTAACCCGCGATTACCGACAGTTGTTTTTAAACTAGGTATATATTCACAGGCAAGTACAAACTGAGAGGCTGATTTTGCTCTGACAAGCCACCACGGCTTGGTTCTTCTACAAGAATTGTAAAATAAGACACCGAATTGTCTCCATGTATGTAAATCGGTGGTGATAAGTCAGAAGTAATTTATTAATAAACAATATAAATTGTGTTTGTAATTCCTGATAATAATCATTTTGTAATCTAAGATTTAAAATGTATATAAAAATGTCAAAGTATGTCAATTTACCCTTATTAAATATCTACCAACTCAATAATATGCCCTTAAAGTTAAAAACTGCCTCTACAGTATTACATATGCTGACAAAATTCATTAACGGAATAAAAACACTTCTTCAATAACTTTTGCCTTTAAATTATTTTTAAATACTTATATTTAATCATGTAATTGCCTTCAACTCATGGGGTAGTTTATTAAAAAGAGCGATTGCCTGGCAACTACGCGAAGAATGTTTGACCACTTCAAGTTTAGCATGTAGTGTCTGCGGCAAGTCCATCCTTCTGGTTGCCAAGCGTTTTTGTCTTTCTTCTAGTTTCAACAACATTTAAATGTTTGATCAAATCACTAAGAATTATGTGTATATGTTAAAGCGAGGGACTGTCAACATTTCTAACTGAGAAAAGTAATATAGAGATATAGAGATAGAGTTCTATGGACACCACGCCACTAGCCGATCCAGTTGTCGTCGCTCGAATGTGAGGGCGCGTTGAACGCGAGCGGTGCGCCGGTGCGGACGCTGACCCGCTCGCTAATGAGACCGGCACACACGCTCGCGCCGGTTCGAGCTGCGCCGTCAGTGCTCCGCGACCCACGAGTGCCGCAACCGACGCGTATCGCGATATCAGGTGTTATCAGTGTGATTAGATAGTGCGTCAGCTCGCCCGCGCAGGACGCACTCCGCGACGCGCCCGCGCCGAGCCGGCCGCCATCACGCCATGCGGAGCAAGGACCGCCTCGCCGAGCTGCTGCAGGTCAGTACCACCTTCAGCCGACGATGTTTACTCACTCATAACACCTGTGTTACAATTTGCTGAACGAGACATCATAACAAAGCCGAGCAAATATTGTGATAATCTTTAGAGAGCCGTTGACACGGAAAGTGCCCGTAATACCCGCTCTTTTGTGAATCTCGGTGTCTTAATCTGTGGGCGCAAGTATTGTAACAGGATAACGAGAGCTTCCGCTTAGTTGTCGCTCGCTGGTCATCGTCATACAGTTTCTTAGTAGGTATATGACTTTTATTGTCCTCTTTAGCAGCTATTATGTAGTCCTGTCTAGTCAAGATTTTATCGAACGAAGAATGACGAATTCTGCAGTTAACTGCAGTTGTAACAAATAAAGGGTTGTTTGTGATCCCTGGGATGTTTGTTCTAGCGAGCAGAGGCGTCAGGAGGCGTGTATCAGGACACGGTTCTACCGGTGGAAGAAGATGAGGGATCTTCGTCAGGAAGCCTGCCTCTCGAGATGGATGCTATGCTTAAAGAAGTGAGTTACTCTCCTGACTAAAACAAACGAAAGTACTTACCTTATGGTACCTAAGTACTATGAGTCAGATTTTGAAAATGGGATTGGAGATACAGGACATTTAAGTCAACTTAAACCGAAATGATTATATTATGTTTTATAGTATAGTTAAAGCTAGTTGTTCAGTATTAGTTCTACATAATTATAATGCATCAATAACCTAAGCAACTTACAGTTTACCTACTTATCACTATGATTGGGAGTTTTTTTTTGGGTTTCAATGAAGATTTATTATATTTATCAAATCGTTCAAACATATACACGTCAGTATAAACTATATACATATAAGAACCTGTAAGAAGAAAAATCAAATGGAAAAATCAGCTGTAAAGGTATCTACCTGGCTACATGACTGCATTCAATTTCGGACCGGCTTTAGTAAAAATATGCCTTACCTAAATACTGTCATGGCTATCAATATACCTACTTACATAAATAAGGACATAGTCCTGTACAGATATTTATGTCCGTATTTATGTATGTATGTTCAATATATAAACCCTGAACTGCAGTACATTTTGAAAAACTACTTACGTTTTTTCCAAATACCTTTTCTTTGCGGTAGCATAGACTCAACTTCATGGCAGTAGAAATCTGCTGTTCCAATTTTACCGGATGTTCCATCAAAATTCCTCTGAATTACGACGTTTGAACTGAAATTGGTAGTTAAATGAATCGCGTCATGCACCAATTGCTGCGACCGTTCATCATGATGATTAGCGCATTAATTAATTGTTTACACGCCACGTTCGTTAACAGCAACATACTCGTACACCCTGGCCTGGTCTCGTCCACCGTATGTGAAAAATGAATTTAAACATGACTGAATTTCTAATTTAGAATAGGCTTTTTTATTTAATTTAAGATGTTAGTGCTAACTTTAGCCCCTCTCTTGCGAATTTATTGCCGTGGTAAACAAGATAGTGACAGCAAGTCCATTGATTTAAATACATAAATTCACTACGTACGACCATTCCTAATGAGATAAGTGTAACTTTAACTAGTTAATCTAAACCCTTATACACCTAAATTTAGCCTAATATGGCACACATAAGCACAGTGATTTTCGAACATCATTAAAATTTACTAGAGGAGGTGGCAAGATGAATTAAATTTCCATTATTGAAAGGAGGAGATTAACAGTCGACGGTGATACTTGCTGAATTTCTGACAAGAAACACTCAACCCGCGATTAACGAAAATTGTCACAACAATTATAAAATTGCGTACTCACCTACTCTTATACTCTTTGGACATCGGCATAGATCGCGATCGATAATAATGACAATGCGCGGTCTGCATCTGCGCTGACACCGCCATTATCTGCTGCACTTGACCCCGATGCACATTATCTTACACCTTCGGTTTTATTTATGTGCATGAGCTAATAATTATTACGTATTCTTATTATACGACTGCCGCCATGGAATATTCAGTGTTTTTGCTTACTTCGCGTTTTTCTTGATAATTTACTTAGGTTAGGTATTTAATTATGTATTTTTATACACTAACAAGGTTATGAGGCATTAATCTAGGTATAATAATTTATCAACTTCAGTCTGCCACTTTCCTTAAGTAGAAACAATTTAAGAATTTAAAACAATCCTTTCACTATCTAACTAAAAAAATGATAAGTACTAAAAATATCGAGATATGTATTAAAAGCACGTAATTGAAGTAGGTAGTGCAATTTACTTTCACACAGTGGTAGGAATAGGTAGTGCAACGAAAGTTGAGATGAGTAATTAAACACACAGCCACATGATACTTCATGCAGTGGACTCCTTTTTGAGACCACCGTTAACATTGTACTTATTTTTTTTTCCAGTTTTAAGCACTTTGTATGCAATGTTGTGGTTGAGTTTTTCAAATAAATAATTCATTCATTCATTGTTGTATATAATTGAGTATAAATACTTTCACCTCTCTAGTCTCAGGTTTTCACAGCTGTCACCCGCACGAAGCTATCCTATTGTATGTGCTCTGCCTACCCCTTTTGGGAATACACGCTTGAGCTGAGTTTTAATGGGATTATGGAAGGTAATTTTTAGCAATCATGTTCGATTAAAGCAGATAAACAATCATATGTATAGTCAAGAATCATATACCTGAAAATTAGTTCTTATTAGTTCTCTAATCTAGTCAGAACTCAAAACGGCATTTCAAAGAACGCGTCTTTTTCCAATATGCCTTTAAATACCGTTATTGAATGCAAGTGACCAATAACCAAGGAGCAAATTCCAGCGCCCAATGATAAGTACACGGGCAACGCGCAAAGACTCTGCCTGCACTCGATTATCTATGCACCCCAAAGTTAATCTAGCCATTATAGGATTGACAAATGACCAATTAAATATAATTTTGTATCACATTTCAGGCGGAATCGGCGGTGCGGTGGGCGGGAGAGCTGGCAGCGCTGACGGCGCGGCTGCGTGCCTTGCACGCGCACCCTACCTTCCACACCAGTCCCGGTGAGTCCTAGAACTTAACATTAGACAGCTCATCCCTGAAACTGCAATTATGTCTGTAAATTATGTTAATATTGCAGTTTCAGGGACGAGCTGGTATAAAGGACTTATAACGCCATCTAAATATTTTGCTGGTTGGCCCTCTTGCCAATTTACGCACTGCCATCGCCAAGCTAAAGGGTCCTGTGCCGGCCCGGCTTGTAGTTAATCAATTCAAAATGAAAGCCATCTTAATATGGCGAATAGTTTCAATGATGCGCCGTCTGGGTGGTACTCATCTAATAATGGGGGTTAACTGAGATCACCTGGCAACGATATCGGGAGTCCGCTGGATAGTGGTGGTGCAGGATCGGTCGTTGAGGCACTCTTAGGGGGAGGCCTATGTTGGGCAGTGGACATCTTTCGGATGATTCATATGATCGCTCTAGGAATATTCTAATTATATGATGAGTCTATGACTTTACCCCTAATAGGTATAGGTATTTAGCACCATAGTTCGTCGTTAAAGCTAAGTTAAAGCCGTATATATCCAGCGCGTTCATTCATTGCAACCATCATCCATACCATTTTCATACCATTCATTAAGAAGAACTTGCTGATCAAATAACATTCCCGAGAGCTGACGTTACTAAACGTTGTTATTTATTTATTTATTTTATTTATTTATTTAAATCAGGCAACAAGACCCATATTATAAATACCTTAAAGACTAACATAGATAATATCTCAATATAAACATATTAAAACACTAATTATTATTTAGGCGACGAAACAGTGTGGCTCCGTTGCGTCATCATGTCCAGTGTAGACTTCGGTAGGTTGCCCCGGAACCGCCGAAACATGACACCCTTCGGACAGAAATCAGCACACGAGATGGTCTCCTGCGGCGGCCGCGGCACGCGCACGGCGTTATGTTATTGGTTTATGGAATAGGTTTTTTTATGCATTCCCCGCCTCGTTCTGAGATGTTATGTGTGGTGCGCCTGGAACTGGCCGAGCATGGTAAATGCAAATCTGATTGCAATTCAATACGTTTAGTGAAATAGACCTTCAGATAGAATCCATCAGAATTGTTAGATTGGTTTCGCACTAGGTCCGATCCGAATCCAATCCGAACCCGTGAAAATATGGTCCGCGGAAGCCGTAGAACTATTTCTATGATAATTTACGCACTAGATCCGAAAGAAATCGGATGACGTAGATCGGATCTAGTGCGTAAATCGATGATCCCAATTAAAAGAGTCGGATCTGCAAAACAGCTACTTTGCAGGAGAAGCAGTCAGTTTTGGTAAAAAAAATTGTATGCGTGAAATTGTTAATTAATGGAATATCGTTATCAAACTTCAAATGTTTGCTTATTAGTAGGTTGTTTATTACTAGCCGTTGAGCATACAATTGTACTTTTACAGCCATTTTTCCAAAAAAATACAAAAACCTCCTATATTACTTTTTTAACCGGAATAGTCAGAAGTGCCACATAAGGTGACCGGTAAACCGCTCTTAAGGTGAGTAAGAAAGAGACTTTCAAACATGTTGATATGATTCTACACTGTCTTACCTGTACTTATTCTCATTTCAGAGATGCAGGACCAAGCGGACAGCGTGGTGACGCAAGCGCACGCTCTCGGCCTGAAAGCGAGCGGCGCGCTGCGGCAGCTCGAGCAGCGGGCAAGCACAGCCGCAACGGAAGCGGGAGCGGGAGGCGCGACGGCACGAGCGGCGCGGCTGCAAGCCGCCTGCTGCCGTCGCCGCTACGCCGCTGCCCTTGAACACCACCACAGCGCGCTGGCGGAGCTGAGGAACGCGCGCCGGCGGCTTCTCGCTGACCAACTTGCACTAAGTAAGCCTACCATATCGTAATCCTTCTGTGCCCCGTTTCAGGATGCTTTCCTCGGACGTCTTATTAGCCTATCTTACACGTATACGTACGTTACGTTACGCTAATCGTGATTGGTCAAGCTCTTGATTAGTGTTGTCAGTTCGACTCGTTTTTGTAACTTATAGCTTTGTAAAGGCAGCTAGTTAAAGTTATGTTCCTTGCTCGTTTCAGCTAACGCGGAGATCACAGATGAAGAATGCGAGAGACTCCTGGATGACAACCGTCTTCAGGTTTTCGTCGACAACGTGAGTTTCTCGAACACTGAATAATCTCAAATATTGTTATAACTACTTGTATTATTCTTCATCATTATTTCAGCTTATATGTAGGACCTTCGTTCGCTTCAGCATCAATGCTTTGTCACCTGAGTTAGATACGAGTATGTGTACAAACTTTCAAATTGATTGAGGCCCACGAAGTTAGTAAAATATGATCTCTAAGATACAAGACCAAGATACTACAGACCGACACTGGAACCATTGCATGCTAGGTTTTTCTTAAAAACTGTACTCCACGGCTATCACAAGACGGCGCGCGAGCTCTCTCGCACTATCCGTCCCTCTCTTATTAGAAAACTTAGAAAGAGAGGTATGGTGCGAGAAAAATTGAGAGAGTTCAGGTAAGCTAAGCTTTTGACCTTCAATAGGTACCTGCGTTGATTTTCAGATAGAGGCAGAAACGCGCGAGGCACGTCTAGGGCTACGCGAGGCAGAAACGCGGCGCGCGGAGCTAGCAAAAGTGGAGGCAGCATTAGTCGATGTTCGCGACCTATTCGGGCAACTGCATCATCTCGTAGCTGCTCAGCAGGACCAACTAGATAGCGTAGAGTACTTTGCGCTGCAAGCTACTGAGCACGTTGGTATCGGCCAGCATGAGTTGCTGCAAGGGAACGTGTTTCGAAAGAAAACCAAACAGGTGAGAAATATGCAACTGTTGATGTTTGTGTTCATTCACGGTCAAGTGCGACAGAGACGGAGATACACAAACAAAGTTCGTTTTCGTTTCGCGGTAGGCCCTCTGTTTGTTGTGCTGTTACCCTATCGCAACCAAATTAATGTCGTTTCCGAAGTGTATCGAATTAAAATGTGGGCCAAGCCAAGCCAAGCCCGTTTCTCGGTAATCCCAAAGTTTTCAATTTGTTTAGGATACTTACCGTGTGGCACCCTTCATAAGTACCGCGGCATATCCTTATGACAGCTGTCATTTCCATGCAATTTATAACCTTAAAACATTTTTTTTTACTAAAATGTGACCTATACATAGTTAAGATTTGTTTTATTATGATCCTGAAAATTCATGCTGTAAGAGCAAAGCGACAGCTGGGCAGTGTCAAATGCTTGGTAAGAAGACCTTTTATGGGCCAAAGGCCTAACATTTTATTGTTTGGTTCACATTTCAAAACAGCTACCACATCAGCATTGCGCTAGGTTTGAGGACGAATGTGGAATAACCTCAAACAAAATTACATCATGGCTGGGCATGACTAATTTATGAAAGTATTAATATGATATTTGATCGTGTTTCTAGCGCACACATTCTAAAACGTTCGGCTTTGAGCTTCAGAAACGGGCGCGCGGCACAATGTTCTACAAATATATCAATAGGCATCTACGCCGAATGAGGTAGAACTCTTCTTGAATAAAACCTTCACTAGGTACGTTATAAATACCTATTGTCCTTTTTTTTCAGAAAAAAATTGGCCTGATTGTGTGCATTTCGGTGGGCGTATTCGTAGTTCTGCTGGTGCTTATCTACACGTAACCTCGTTCCTGCAGCGCTAGCAAGAACATCGAGACTCGAAGTTCGTATACATGCATCGGTGTCCCTCGAGTAATCTGAGTGCGATAGAGATGGAAATACCCGAACTCGACTTTCGGTAAGGCACTGTTAGCGCTTGAGCCGCCTAATCTGCGCATAACACTACACTAGTCAATCCAAAGTTTCAACGAAGCGACATTTTAGTCAATAATGACAATAATAAAAGTATATTTTATTACATTTACTTAGTTAAGTCTCTTAAATATTAAATAATAATTTAACTAAATGTTTTTTTTATTAAATAAGCCTTTTAAATTTTGTCTTGCGATATCCTCACGAGACGACATAAAAACCGAATAAATAAAGTATTTGACAAAGTCGCATATTTCCCGGTTTCATTTTGACATGTGTGCTAGAACAGCTCGACGCAGGAGGCGCAGCCCGCAGCACTTGCACCATCTAAAGCGTCGAGGTTGCAGAGCCCATAGCTTACCAATGTTCGACCGGTGAGGTGAAGATTATTATCAAAATAAAATTGATCACTGTTCCATCATAGTTTCTTTATTTTATCTTTTTAAGATAAACCAGGAAATGATATAATTACATTGTTGATATAAGACGATTTAATAGCGGAGCCCTATAAAGAAAACTCTTAGTGGTTGAGCCGAAGGCGATAGAGAAGTAACAGATTCAATAGAGCAAGTTGCCCTACTTTAATAACAAGCGTCGACAGTTCCACTAGATTAAAGATGGTTTGAGTAGACTGTGGCAAACTGTATCCATATTTATAACACTCATCCTTACAGTTTATACACAGTATTACAATATTTGCTCCGCTACCAAAAGAAACACATTACACACATATGCATTCTCAAATCTCAATAGAGAAAGTAAAACATTAAAATGACAATAATAATTAATAATATAAGAATCATTTACAACACAATTTAATATTCAATCCATTCATAAAATTATAATGTTTTTCAGTACATAAACAGGGTTCGGATATTCGGATCGATATTTACCTAAACTTGGCAAAATCCCGGAAATTGTTGGGAAAATATAGAGTCGGCTTCTTTTTTATTATAAATTTAATAAATATGCTCCGGGACTCCAGGATCGCACGAAATGACATAAGATGGTACAAATTTACCTACATGTTTAATTTTTGACTATTTTTGTAAGGAAATATGTTGTTATATAGATCTAACAAGAACAGTGCTTGTAGTGTAGCCGCAGCGTGAATTGGCAAAGTAATGTAAGCATTTCTCTATAGATATCTTACATAACTGGTTAGTCATATCATATATTATAGTAGATTCAAGGGTTCTGTAATACAGGGTGACATTTTTATCAGTGTCCAAATTCAAGTATAAGATTCTTCAGCAAAATTATAAAATACGTTTTTTTTTGTTTCATATCATTCAGTACTAAAAAATTTAGTGATTGCTGCTTAAACTTATCCCAAAAAAACCTTACCGCGTGGGCACCTCAGCGGGTAGTAAGGTTTGCGCATGGCACGCCTCTCCTCCCTCGGCCCCGCCCCGCTCCGCGCGGTACTGAATGTCCAGTAACCACGCAGTACGGATAATTCTTTTGGGATACACAAATTATAATTTTAAAAATACCTACCAGTTTTTTTTCAAAAATAGAGTCTATTAGTGATACCAAATGGCTACAAAAAATTTGGACACTGATTAAAATGTCACCCTGTATAAGAGAATAATAAAACGGTTTTTTTGTATAAGACATATATGTGTCGTTTTCAAGCAAAAGGTACAATTTTCTCGATTGTAAATAAGGTTCACGTCTAGTTAAATCTTGATGGTATTCGCGACTCTATGATTTGCGACAAAGTAGTACCTTTTGCTTGAAAATTACACATATGTTTATTAATAAATTACATATTCAGCAAGAGTTCTATGGAAGTGGTTTCACATTAAGAGGAGTCCAACGACACCTCACATGTTAAAATCCGTCAAACTGTTTAGGCTGCAGGGCGTGTCAAAGAATAAGACATACCCACATACATACATACATACTTACATACAATACATACTTGCATACATACGCTCGAAAAACATAACCCTCTCTCTTTCGGCAGTCGGGTAAATACAATGTTAGTTTGATGTTAACTAAAACTGTAAGTTAAATGATGAATAAAATAATATTTATAAATATAATATTTTATAAATAGGAACCACTAAAATAGTTTATTTAAATACTTTAATACGAATGTGTTTATGTTATCCTAATTTTCGGTATTCCGGGAAATCCCGAGAAGTTTATTAGAATAATTATATTGAGTCCGCCTCCATGCTACGCAACAACAACGCGGTGTAGGTACTGAGGCCCAAGAATAGGTAAATGTCGATCCGAATATCCGGACCCTGTACATAAAGGCTTTGTTAAAACATCAGCTATCATTAAATCTGTTTGCATGTACTTAACTGTAAGATATCCTTTTTGAATAAGGTCCTTAACAAAATGGTATCGTAGGTTGATATGTTTCGTTCTTTTATGGGAATGTTCTTTAACTAGGAGCAATTTTTGAGCACTCTGGCTATCATTATATACAATGACGTTAAATGTTTTGCTGATAATTTCCGATAAGAAATTTCTTACAAAGCATATGTCTTTGCACACATCACAAATAGCGACATATTCCGATTCACAAGAACTAAGTGAAGTACAACGTTGTTTCCTAGACTCCCAATTAATAACATTGTTACCCAATTTAATCACGAAACCAGTATAGGACTTTCTGTCCGACAAGTCATTCGCCCAATCAGCGTCAGCGTATGCTTTAAGGTTCAAATTATTACTTTTGGTGAAACACAAACCATAATTGATTGTGCCTGCCAAGTATCTAAGTACACGCTTCGCCATGCGCCAATGACTTTCGTCAAAACACGTGTTAAACAAACTTAATTGACTACAAGCAAATGAGATGTCAGACCTGGAACAAACACTAAGATACATTAAACTTCCCAGTAATTGTCTGTATTTATAGACATCATCATTTAAAATAGCTTGATTAGATTTCTGTAATTTACAATTAACAGGTAACGGTGTGGAAACAAACTTACAATCAGACATATTATATTTGACTAGAAGACGCTTTATGTACTCGGATTGATCCAATATTAAAATATCTTTGTCTCGACGAACATTCATGCCGAGACAATTTTTTAATTCACCTAAGTGTCTAATTTCAAAATTATTTTGTAAAAGTTGTAAAATATTTTCAACACAATTATTATGAAATATATAAAAATCATCAACATAAATTGACAGTATAATATATTCAGTCTTAGTTTTCTTGGAGTAGATGCATGGCTCGCATTTACTTTGGACATAGCCATTTTGAGACAGAAAATCGTGAATTTTTACATTCCACATACGACTAAATAGATTGCTTTAGTCCATACAAACTTTTGTTTAGTAAGCAAACTTTGTTATCTATTATAAATCCAGATGGCTGTTCCATATATATGCGTTCATTTAAATCGCCATTTAAAAATGCAGTCGTTACATCTATATGATTTATTTTGAAATCTAGTTCTACAGCCATAGAGAAAAGTATGCGTAATGTACTATGCCTTACAACAGGTGCAAAAGTATCAGTATAGTCTACCCCTTCTTGTTGACTATAACCCCGGGCAACCAATCTAGCTTTATACTTAGAAAGCTTACCTGAAGTGTCATATTTCTTCTTATACACCCATTTGCATTTCACAATGTTTTCATTAACTAGCCTCTTCATATGATGTAGGCTCATCTAATGAATTACCAGCTGCTAACATAGACAAATCATAGTCTTTTAAATAGTCAGGGACATTACCTCGGGTTTTACGTACAGGGCGAGAGCAAGACGTGTCGGGAACAGCCGACAACATCGACTCCTTATCAGGCGCAGACTCGGGCAGTGAGGTCACTACGCCCAGCGGGACGCTAGCCTCTTTACCTCGGTCACAACCATCAAGTGATGACTTGGTAACAGAAGACAAGACGCCCAGCGGGACGCTAGCCTCTTTACCTCCGTCACAACCATCAAGTGATGACTCGGTAACAGAAGACACGACGCCCAGCGGGACGCTAGCTTCCTCACCATCACTGTCATCACCTTCATCACCAGGGGCCCGTTTCATGAAGCAACAAGTTACAAATTACAAGGGGAAGTCTCTTTTCAATACCTTTTGATAGAAAGAGACTTCCGCTTGTAATTTGTAACTTGTTGCTTCATGAAACGGGCCCCAGTACGGTATTCTTCCGCAAGCGGCGACCACGCAGGTGGCGTTGGCGACTCCGCATAGTCCTGATCTGAAAAACGAGATTGATTATTATGATAGCTGGGACTAGTGTTATTACGAACACTGTCATTTAAATTATTTTTACTGGTTGTTTCATTAGGGCTCAAATTTTCAACATTGTTTTGTGCAATATTAAAATCACAATTGTCAAAGTTATAAGTATAAAAATCGTCATTACATATATACATTTAGGAAGTTTTCCAACGAATTTGTCCTCTAGAAAAGTTCTATAATGTATAACAGTAGAAGGATTTGAAGGGTCAATGAGACGGTTACCTTTACAATTAGCACCATAGCCTATAAAAATATAAGGCATAGCTTTAGGATCAAGCTTACGTCGCTTTTGACTTGGTATTAGAGCATATGCTAAGCAACCGAAAACGCGCAAGTGGCTGACGTCTATTGGTAGACCAGTCCACAAGCGTTCTGGAATGCCGCCTGATAACGCTCCGGTAGGAGATCTATTTTTCAAATAAATAGCCGTCATTACAGCTTCTCCCCAGTAGCGATTACAAAGACCAGCTTCGTGCAACATAGCTCTTGCCTTGTCAAATAGGGTACGAAACCCTCTCTCTGCAATGCCATTAGATTGGCTGCAGTAAGGCACTGTAAGTTGATGTACGATGCCATGTTTCTTTAAATAATTACTGAAATTAGTATTTACAAACTCGGTCCCATTATCACTGTGAAAAATCTTAATATACCTTTCTGGTTTTCAACCATAGTTTTAAAAGCAACAAAGTGTGAACTCACCTCTGATTTATGCTTCATAAGCAGGGTCCGGATATTAGGATCGATATTTACCTATTCTTGGGCCTCAGTACCTACACCGCGTTGTTGTTGCGTAGCATGGAGGCGGAAACAATATAATTATTCTAATAAACTTCTCGGGATTTCCCGGAATACCGAAAATTAGGATAACATAAACTCATTCGTATTAAGGTATTTAAATAAACTATTTTAGTGGTTCCTATTTATAAAATATTATATTTATAAATATTATTTTATTCATCATTTAACTTACAGTTTTAGTTAACATCAAACTAACATTGTATTTACCCGACTGCCGAAAGAGAGAGGGTTATGTTTTTCGAGCGTATGTATGCAAGTATGTATTGTATGTAAGTATGTATGTATGTATGTGGGTATGTTTTATTCTTTGACACGCCCTGCAGCCTAAACAGTTTGACGGATTTTAACATGTGAGGTGTCGTTGGACTCCTCTTAATGTGAAACCACTTCCATAGAACTCTTGCTGAATATGTAATTTATTAATAAACATATGTGTAATTTTCAAGCAAAAGGTACTACTTTGTCGCAAATCATAGAGTCGCGAATACCATCAAGATTTAACTAGACGTGAACCTTATTTACAATCGAGAAAATTGTACCTTTTGCTTGAAAACGACACATATATGTCTTATACAAAAAAACCATTTTATTATTCTCTTATACAGGGTGACATTTTAATCAGTGTCCAAATTTTTTGTAGCCATTTGGTATCACTAATAGACTCTATTTTTGAAAAAAAACTGGTAGGTATTTGTAAAATTATAATTTGTGTATCCCAAAAGAATTATCCGTACTGCGTGGTTACTGGACATTCAGTACCGCGCGGAGCGGGGCGGGGCCGAGGGAGGAGAGGCGTGCCGTGCGCAAACCTTACTACCCGCTGAGGTGCCCACGCAGTAAGATTTTTTTGGGATAACTTTAATCAGCAATTACTAAATTTTTTAGTACTGAATGATATGAAACAAAAAAAAAACGTATTTTATAATTTTGCTGAAGAATTTTATACTTGAATTTGGACACTGATAAAAATGTCACCCTGTATTACAGAACCCTTGAATCTACTATAATATATGATATGACTAACCAGTTATGTAAGATATCTATAGAGAAATGCTTACATTACTTTGCCAATTCACGCTGCGGCTACACTACAAGCACTGTTCTTGTTAGATCTATATAACAACATATTTCCTTACAAAAATAGTCAAAAATTAAACATGTAGGTAAATTTGTACCATCTTATGTCATTTCGTGCGATCCTGGAGTCCCGGAGCATATTTATTAAATTTATAATAAATAAGAAGCCGACTCTATATTTTCCCAACAATTTCCGGGATTTTGCCAAGTTTAGGTAAATATCGATCCGAATATCCGAACCCTGTTCATAAGGTATCCGCATGTCATCCGGGTACAATGATCAGTAAATGTCAGCAAGTAGCGAGCTCCACCCCAACTGCTCACATGCGTTGGTCCAGTCACGTCCGAGCCGAGTGTATAATTTCCAAGGGTTGAGTGGTGCGACGGTTGGAAACGATGCTGCAGACATCTTCCCCGTAAGGCACGAAACGAAATTACCACTCATGGTGTCTCGCTCCTGAAATACAAATTTCATGCAATTTTCACCATCACCAAGAACCCTCATACGTCGTTCCGACAGATGACCTAGGCGTTTATGCCAAGTATCTATAGACAGCGTGTGCAGCGTGAGCATTCTCCGTTCCTTGCCCATGCAAGGATTTGGGATGCTCCGCCTTGAAGTCAGGCCGCACTTGCAGTTTGTATAGACCATTTTCCCTATTAGCTAACATGATATGGTTGCCCGTGATTTTACAGTCACTATAAATTTGACACTTTTCTTTGTCAAAAACAACAGTGTAACCCTTATTTGTTACTTGTGCCACAGATAACAAGTTACTAGATAAATCTGGGACATGAAGGACATTATTTAAACTAACATTAGGACATAAGTTGACCCTACCAGCAACATTACTAAATAATTTGTTGCCATTGGCTACATATATGACAGAATGTTTACCTATTGGGTCTCTGATGAGGTCCTTTTCCGAGACCATGTGTTGCGATGATCCAGAGTCAACCACAAACTCGCGACGGTTAACTTGACAGGTGAGAGCACTTGCAGAGGCAAGCATGGTGTGGTCCTCCTCCTGCTGCTTCTGCTTCTGCTGCTCGTTCCTCTTCTTTTTGAAACATCGCTTCACATCGTGGCCGGTTCTCTTGCAGTACTGGCAAAAGAGTGGACTTTTCTTATGCTTGTTAGTAAAATAATCCTTGGACCCTTCCTGATCCCCGTTTGACTTCCGATGCTCTTCTTGAAGTAAGCGAGCTCGTACTAATTCAATGGTTAAGTCTTGGGTAAGGCACGCTGTCTCCATCCCAGATACTAAATTATCAAATTCTTGAGGAAGTCCGCTTAAAAGTATTTCGGCTACTTCACCATCTTCGATGGACTTTCCGATATCTGCGAGCTGCTGTACTAGTCTCATGACTGCTTCGATGTACTTCGACATACCATTATACTGCTTGTATTCAACTCTATGCAGTTGACGAAGAAGAAGAACTTTCCTATATAAGCTTTGAGGTTCAAAGGTGTCGGCTAGTTTCTTCCATGCATCCTTTGCTGAAGTTGCATCACGCACATACTGGTATAATGCGGATTTAACAGCTAAGCAAATCTTGGCTAAAGCTTTGCTGTCTTGAGCAGGATCGACTGAAGTACCTTCTGCTGGCTGTACACACGTCCACAGACCATCGAAAGTGAGTAGCATGCGTAGCGAGAACTTCCAGTTGGCATAGTTTTGTAGACCTTCTAATTTTTCAGTGGGAAAACTTCCGCCTTGCGCAGCTGCGTTCGGCATGATTAAAGATGGAACAGGAAATACGTTGATTGAATACCTTCTTAGTGTAAGACGAGACGCCGGCTAAGGGTAATTACCGCGTACTCAAAGATAACCTCCAAACCTGGTCGAAGCAATTGCACACATTGCGTGGTGGATTCTTGTGCTGGGCCCATAACCTGCTAGAACAGCTCGACGCAGGAGGCGCAGCCCGCAGCACTTGCACCATCTAAAGCGTCGAGGTTGCAGAGCCCATAGCTTACCAATGTTCGACCGGTGAGGTGAAGATTATTATCAAAATAAAATTGATCACTGTTCCATCATAGTTTCTTTATTTTATCTTTTTAAGATAAAACAGAAAATGATATAATTACATTGTTGATATAAGACGATTTAATCGCGGAGCTCTATAAAGAAAGCTCTTAGTGGTTGAGCCGAAGGCGGTTTCTCTATCTGTTACTTCTGTAACAGACTCAATAGAGCAAGTTGCCATACTTTAATAACAAGAGTCGACAGTTCAACTAGATTAAAGATGGTTTGAGTAGACTGTGGCAAACTGTATCCATATTTATAACAATATGGCATGGCCCGGGTGAAGATTTATTGTTATGAATCAAAGCAATAAACTTCCTATCTGAGTTAGTATACTTAATGTACAGCAGCTCTCCGAAGTGGCAATAAGACCAAAAAATTATAGAGTTTCTCACAGTGCTCCTCCCTGACCAACATTATTATTTTACCTTCACCAATTATTGGAAAAACGGGTAGTACCTCAAGATTACGACGACACTAATACCGACTCAGATGCACTTTACACTGTTATAATTTTAATTAAAATACGGTCAAGAGCTGCCATCACAGATATAATATTTTTTTAAGTAAGTATAAGCCATACAAGCCTAGCTAACAGACCGCATGAAATTACTTTCTATGCGTTGCGCATGCATTGAAAGTAATGTCATGTCATGTGTTCGTGGTTTTACTCGAAGATTCATGTTCTGGCTCCATCGTAAGGTCAATGTGACTGTACCTAATGATTGTCATCTAATTTATATTTATGTAGATACTAGCAAAGTTTAAATCAATACGACTTTTGAAAGTCAATGAAAGTCGACTGCAAGACCAAACTACATTTTAACATAAATAATTACCTAAAGGTGAAGTTACTAAAACATTTGTAAACCATTTTGAACTTAATCCTTTAGTTAAAGCGATATCTATCGGTTTAGTATCTTAGAGTGCCATCTATCGGTAGTGTTCAGACTGGAGACCGCCATATTCAAGTGCAGTGGACATCGCACGCTACTCCACCATGTTGGCATGCTTGCAGTCTACTTTATGTTGAACCGGGCGCGGCCGATAGATGGCGACTCTTGTTACACTTACTGAATTCATTAATTTATTAGGGTTCTGTGCCCAAATGGTATTATTTTCTATTCTGTGCCAAAGGGGTATCACCCGCACCGCATTGCAGTATTACCAGTTTTAGATATGTAGATTTGCAATTATTTTTAATTTTTTCCTTAAATAATTTTCGGCTCTAAACTTATTTTTGAGTATGTATATTAACTCATTTGAGTACTTATCTTATGGAAGTAAAGAAAGTTATCTTACGCCAAAACTTATACCATCCACAAAATAAAATTAAAAACTATTTTCCCTCTCTAAATTTGCGCTGGCAGATTTTAAAGATAAGTAAGTGAAAACAATTATTGTCGATGTCATCAACTTAATCTTTGTTACTTTTCCATTAGATTCTTACCCACCTGTTAGATTCCCAAAATTATCTAAGTATTCGAATGCACCCTTACGTCACCATACAAATGATTGATACAATACGTAAGTACCTATGTATATACCTAGGTACCTACTCCTACAGATAAAAGATATCATATCAAACAACTGCAATGGCTTATTACAACCTAAAACTTTTTCAAGGAAAATATTCGAAATCGCTTATTCCAAGTCACTAAACTTCCTCGATGTCGGAAAATGATGTATAGGAAGAACGTTTTAATATGTGTATTGGGGTTTATAACAAACTCCCTGTAAACCTGAAAGTGCTCGAGGGGAACGTATTTTAACGTAGCCTCACAAGTTGGCTCTTAGACAGTTGTTTTTATAGTGCCAAAGCTTACCTCGAGCGGCTCGAGCATAATTAAATACCTAAATCTATGTTAATTGTATGAGCCTCCTAATTAAATAAATTATTATTATTTGACAATATTTAAATTATTCGATTATGTTGATTATTATTATACTATTCCAAATTATTCATAACATTTGAGATTTGATTTTTTATAATGTGTTTAGATGTGACATTAAATATTATTATTTAATGATTTGCACGCCTGCTCGCAGGCTAGATACCTACCCTGTGCGCACCATTTTTGTAATTGAACCCTCTTACTGTATCTGAAGCAAATATTTAATTAAATAATTGTCTGATTTATGATGTACCTAACCTTGGCATAAAGTGACTGTCACATCGACTGGTTCCAACTATCACGACTAATTACATAATTAAAGCTAATTAAGATAATGCTCTGTATTTAGCTACAAGCAGGTGTAACGGTACCTTAAGGTTTTTTTTTAGATTTATGTCATTAATTTCTCCCCAGGCAATTTGGCTCTATTCCGGAATTACTAATGTATTTACTTATTTACCTATTGCGATTGCGAGACAAACAAAAGACATAAGTCATGGCCGAGGCCCAATTTATGTCTATTATCCCTACACGATGCATTTTTTCCAGAATACCTACCATAGACAAATATTCCTATTATTTTATTTAAATGTAATATTTAATAATATTTACGGTCAATGTGCCTGTAAATATTAGGTACGTAAAGGTAACAAAAAAAACCCTACAGTCAAGTGGAAAAATATGGGTGAATATACATCTTACTTACTTACTTACTTAGATATGTACTATCGCTCTCATGTCAGCGGATTAGGGTTTCTGAATCCATATTTATCATGTTGGCTGCTCACCATAGTCACCATACTACACCTATAGTGTCGCTCCCAAGCCCAACACCCTGTAAAACGAGCTTTTGATCCCACCGTTGATGCTCACGGCAACCACCGTGTTCAGAGAGGATTAAATCGATACCGATTTTTTGACGTACCTATCTGTAGGTACATAGATTGAATATGAAATTGATATGGTTGGAATATTCTATTTATGGCAGAATGGAGGCTTTGGATAACCTACTGTGTGTATTAGGTTTGCTTTATTTTATACATTTTATTTCATAGAGGTACAACGGTTGCAGCTTAGTCTTATTAGTAGAGTTCGTATTTGTAATCAATAAAAAATATGAGAAATGGCTGTTCTCTTTCAGCAGTTTTTGGATATAATAAATTGTAGGGAGCTAACTTACTGTTGCCCAACTAATCGGTTACGTGCGAGATGCAGCTACTTACGAGTACAATGTCTTCAGTACCTAACTTAGCAGCAAGATTGCTATCATTTTGAAGCATATCGAATAGAAGCTAGGGCTAATTGGCTATGATAATTATGTTATTAATGGACTAACATGAAAAACTGATTGTGGTGTCTGAGTTTTTACAGAACAATATGTAATACTTTAACCTACTTATAAAGGGAGACTTGTTGAAGATTAAGATTCATCCCGTTGCATAAAATATAGTTATTGAACTCCTCAAATCACTTTAAATATGATGTTCTAAACCAATGATGTAATATAACAAAGAGGTAGATAGGTTATACGCGCCCCAAAAGTGGCACACTAAAACTCAGCCAATTGTATGAGCTTGCCTCAGTGTCGCGTCGTCAATGGACATATAAACGTGTCGCAGCTGTCAGATTTGGTACCCATTTTTAAACACGGAATTTTATATAGACAACGTATCTACCTCTTTTATATTACATCATTGTCCTAAACAATAACTTTTAACTCTAAATGCTATCATAAGAGTAGAAGGATGGCATAAGGAAGGACAATTAAACAAGCATTGTATATTTCATAGTAATTTATTTCTACAAATGTATAACTAGTTAGGCACACCATTCACGTGAAATATTCTGGCTATAGTTAGTATAATGAAATAGAACCATGAATTCCAATGACTAAAATTCTAAATGAGCAAATAAATATTTGAATAATTCAAATTTAAATTATTCTTAGCAATAATTACTTCCTATGTCTAGCAATTGGTAGCTGTTTATACCTACTCAATTCGTCAAGGTATTCTGGTAACCGTTCATTGATTTTCTTGTTTAACTAAAATATAGGTGGTGCCACAAATGCATACTTAATAACCTTCCACAAATGTTCATTTGGTTCAAATGGTGATTTTGCTATTTGTGCTCGATGATAAACTTATACGACTAACAAGGTCTTGTTGTGCTAATCGCACTAAACAAGAATGATCCAGTAGCTTAGTAGCTTCAACGAAAATGCTGAATCAGTCAGTGCAATGACCACACAGGAGTAGTCATTTATGTCACGTCACTATGCTAATTATCTAATCCAATAGGAATTGAGTGACATCTCAAATAGGATTTTAAAACCTCAATGCGATTTAAAATGGAAGCGAATTAGAATCACGCGCGTCGGCGGCGGCGCACCTCGTTGTCGGCGGGGGCGGGTGTAGTCGTTGTGGTAGTGGTGGTGGTGGTGGGGGGGTCGAGGCCCTTTATCTCGAAGGGCCCGCGGAACAGTGGCTGGAACAACCGCAGGAAGCTCTGGTACCGCACCGCCGAATTCTGCAACACAAACATCATTGCTTCTTACTCAAACTTAAGTTGGTGTTAATTATTGTCCATAATAACTATGACAAAGAGGGTGACGCGGTCTTTGTCTACTTTAAGAGTCGAATCTCTATTCGTTTCACTCAAAAATATATCTGTCGAGACATCGCTTAAAAAATAACTTTATTCCATTCACAAGCAATATCACGCCATAGCCACCAATCGAATACAATCCCTGTACGTATACATTGTAAACGAAACTGATAGTAAAACATGCACGACAAAGAGTCAAGGAGGACGCTTCAAACATTAACCTTTCAAATGACTACGTTGTATTCATACTCGTATTATTGTAGCTTCTGAACCTTGTAGCTTCTGAACAACTCGAGAATACTCACTGATGAAGGGACCTTCAGTTAATTAACATAACTGTGTGCCTGATAATGTACATATTATGAAATACAAAAAGACCATTGTCGTGACCTAATGATGACGTATTCATTGAGCTTTTACTAAACACTGATATTGTCTTTGTATTGTAAAAATATTGGAAATGTCAAAAGGTTTTATTGGAAATAGAACACAGTTAAAAGCCTGAACGTTTTGCGTTTCAAAAGTAGGTATCAATTAAATAAGGTAATTACTTAATTAGACTATTTGTGTACTTATTGACAAAAGTTTCATTTTTGGTACAAGCTTTTATTGCCGACTTTACTTTTCTGTATACCATCATTAAGTACTCATTGAGACGATTCCAACTTACGTACTGAATATCATGGCCATCTTCTGCCACCATCATCAGATCAGCTCGATGGTACCATAATATTGAATTGTCATCCAAACTATACTTATAACCAAAATTTCAGCTCGATCGGTCACCGGGAAGTAGCTAAAATGTAACTTGCAAGATTTGATTATAGACAGACAGACAACGGGACAGGTGAAACTAAATAAAAGCTTGTAAAATGGTTACCTGTATGACGTCTCCAATGATCTTAGTAGTCCTGATAAGGAGCGACACGGATGGTCCAAACAGGTTCCCGGGAAAGTCCAGGCTCACTTTGTTCCGGTCGAACTCGGGGATTTCGTCTGCCGAACTCGTGGGCGTCTGTCGCTGCGGGCGCGCGAGCGCTGCGGGGCGGGAGGTAGGCCCGGCTGGGCGTTGATGCGGTGACAAAGGCGACACTAGGAGATCCTCTTGAGTAGCCCTCGATGCCTGAAGAGGTGACGTAGGCTGCAGTCCCGGAGTACCCTCCTGTTGACGCGCTGATGTAGGGAGTTGCAGTAGATCCGGGACCCTCGCCTGGCGCCTCCACGTAGTGCCACTCTGTACATAACGCACAGGTTCGCATCGATCCGCACTCGCTCGCTCGGACTTCCCTCCTGAAACTCCTGAACGCAACCGCTCCCTACCACTGTATGTTGCTGGTATTTTAGATTGTGTCGTCTTATGTATTTGTGAACGCTAGTATGGTAGTATGTGATATGAACGATACATTTATTAAAAAAAAGTATAATAAATAATATTATGTAGGTACCGTTGAAACAGATGACAGACGACGTTACGATGATAGCCTAGGATAGAAACATAAGAAGTTATGAGAAGGAAAAAGGCAGGTAAGAAACAGAAATAAGGAAAATACAGATATAATGAGTTGGTATAACAAATTATATTTTATTGTTGCAATACAATACATTTATAATATATTAAATAACGCACACAACGTGTTATATGTCAATTTATTGGTCGTGTTGTCGATCTGGGCGGTCTCCGATCTTCTGTGAATGGGCGCGAAGGAGCGGGATGAGTGACAACTATGGCATGGGGTGTGAACAATATGTTGATGGTGTGAAATACTTTCGGTGCGGGCTACGATCAAGTCACTACATCATCCCCAGGGTAGGTGGTCGATGCAACCAAGGTGGTTTTCATTTTAAGTTCTTTGAAAGGTTTCAGTTGGTCAGTCGGCTAGCACATGGGCTTTTTATAACAATACTATTATCAAAACTTCTTTATACATTTGTATTTACAACTATGTATAATCATAAATATACATGAAGTACTAACTATATTCCACATATTTACAATAATTTAATTTCAAACGTTTATTAGTTAAATGTTTTCTATTGATTTTAGCTTAAGGGTTATGTTAATGGAACTTAGATAATTCATTTACCTACCCTCGGGATGAAAAATATCGCTAGACAAGCAAAAGAAAACAACCAAACATTCCAACCGTCGAGTAAATCTACACAAACGCTTCCTTTTGCCTGTCTTACGATAGCGCATCGGAAAGTTTAACGTGCCGTCGAATTACGAAGTAATATGTGGGCTGTGAAACATCATGCAGTGCTAAAAGTGAACGTGCCGGATCACCTTGCGCGAAGGCCGCGCGGTGCGGTGAGCGGACAGGCGCAGACTAGAGATGGACTAGCGGGGGCTATAACACTGGCTAGGGGTAGCTAGACTCCTAGCTGTGGCTAGCGACAGGCTAGCGATAACTAAAGATAATCATGCTGGGACTAGATATAGACTAGCAGTCTCAAGTGACAGATAATCACTACATATCCACCAGCGATTTATATAAAAACATAACTTACCTTAGGTCTGGTGGAAAGACAGACTTATACAGCTCAGTACATAATATACTTATGTACAGGGCGAGCTGCCTGAACATAAATACAAGGGGAGCAAGATGGGAAAAGTATTATACATAATATACATATAATAATTATATACAAGTATAGCACTACCCATTTTCAATACTCAGTTAACCCACTAATACCATACAGTGTAACAAAGTTCGTCTTTCCTGTGGTCAATAGTTAAGAGCTTAAGAGCATATAAATATTTAATGTTTTTATCACTTAATAATATAATAAAAGGAGGCTCCTTTTATACGGATTAAGAGTCCAACCAAACATTCTCTGTAACCCTTAACTTTGACAATTACCACAGGAAAGACGTGAACCTAAATCGCTGTATGACCCACCATTACACTAATAACGTTAAATAGTTTGATAATCATTGAATTAACATTTCTTGCAATTTGATTCGCAATTTTTTATACACTTCTCAAAAGTCGTAAGGTCTCGTTTGTGACTTGTAGAGCAAAATAAAATGTCTGCAAAAAGAAGAGCATCAAAAATAGTGTATCTTATATATTCAATGCACATCTTGAAATAAGGTTATCTCAGTGGCGTTCCTATTTGTTTTCATGACAATTACACTTACTTGTTGCGGACGGTTATACAATTATGAACTTACAAACAACGCTTGATTGTCTGTTGTCGTGCCGTGTTACTTGTCTCAGATATCATTATTAAGTATAATATACCATATAAGAATGTAACAAACGTTAATGTAGTTCTCAATTATTTCAACTTTCAGAAAAAAACCGTTTGCTTAAAGGAAGATGAAAATAAATTATGGATTTGTAATTTTTTTAACTTTGGAAGGTGAATATGGCTGAGCATAAATATAAACCGAAATTGCATGCCGAATACAACGTTCATCAGATTTTTTTTAAAGGCACAAGAAGTGATTTTCACCGGGTAGTATCGGCACTGCGTAAAATGCTTTGCTTCTTTGATAATCGGGCGAATTTTGAATTATATTGAAAACATGTAACTGCAACTGCTTGTACTGAATATACACAAACTATTATGCTTCTACGTTCCTTATAAGTAATATACTTGTATGTACAATATACTACAATTAAAAGGAATATTGCATGCTACTCAATAAATTACACTATATGTAGCTACGAGTATCTAAGTACTTAACTAAAACTACTTATACCCTGACTTGGGAATGTTTTATATTAATTTTGAAACGATTTTATTTCATTCATAGGCCAAAATCTTGTAAACAAAAATGGTATTACACTGTTTTACCAGAGGAAAACTCAATTAATTTCTGTCGGACATAACATAAATCAATCCCAGTCCACTACAGTGCAGCAAATGGGTTTCAGGACGAGCGAGGGTCTAAGTGCAGACAAACAAACAATTGGAAGGAATATGTTTAATATCACCACCATTCACCTAAACCTATTTACAATATAAATACAGTGCCGCGGCGAGAGAGCGCCACAGGCGTGAGCGGGAGGGGTGGGAGAGCCGCGGACTGTACAGGCGGCTAAGAGGATGGGAGGGGACGGAGAAAGGGTTAGGAGACAGTGCGGTGCATTAAGAGGAATCATCCTCCTCCGAGGAGTCGATGGTTTCGACGGTCGCGCCGGCGCCGGCGCCGCCCGACAGTGAGCCTGACAGCGACGACACAAGCGACAGCACGGAGCCTAGCCCACCTCCGCCGGCGCCGCCAGTGCTAGCGCCTAGACCTCCGACGCCACCGGATCCGCTACTGCTGCCTCCGGAAAGACCACCCAGCAATCCGGATACAGCCTGAATCTTGGGCCCGATAAGCTGCAGGAACGGGCCTGCGATTTGGCTCACGAGCCCACCCAGGGACGCTAGCCCATCGTTGCGCGGTGTTTCAATACCGAGAGCGCGGTTCTTTTCAATGTTGGTGCGGTCCAGGGTATCCACTAGTCGCGTTTTCGCATCGATGATCGAGTTGACTTTCTGCAACACAGAGGTGCGTGTCAGTGTAATAGTACTAGCGGTGGTGAAACCACATGTAGAAGCCACATTGAAGACAAACGACAGCAGGCTAGCGGCTTGTGGGCGTACTTACCCCGAACGTGAACCCCAGCACGGCGTTCTTGATGCCGAAAGAGGCCTGCGCGAGGCCCTCCAGCTTGCGCTTTGGTCTCCCCGCCACCTCGCCCTGCGCCTCCTGCACACACACAGACACACACGACCGTCAACACGTGCGTGCACACAAACATAAACACCACACTGACACCATAAAGCACTTCACCATCACCAGTTATGCCGTTCGCACCGAGAGAAAATTAGTTCCCATCGAATTGCAAGCATTTGTTCACCGAAATAGTTCACAGCATTCAAATCAACGATTTAATGATAGATTAGCGCCGGAACTATAACACACTGGTCTATAAAGTGTTGTAATGAGCTAAAGTCGGCTGTGAGAAGCTAAAGGTCGGCATTACGCAAATATTGAGGAGAATAATTTTATTAAGACTAATAAAATTATTCTCCTTATTATTATTCCCCGTTTTGTTTTCCGTGTGTCCGAAAAAGCTATCATATTAGGCCTCTCACAGACTGGCGCGGCCTACCCGCGGCGGACAATAGTAAACTTGTCATTAGCTGTCAAATTTATTATTGTCCGCCACCGCAGGCCGCGCCAATGTGTTGCAGGCCTTTAACCCCGGTATTGTATTTTTGTAAACAAAGGACTGTGATCTGTTTTGACTGTTTCATTTTTAAGTACATATGTTAATAAAATTACCTAACGAGTAGTGGTTCGAACTATAATACCTACAGGTACTGATTCTATGTCTCTTGTCGTAGTCAACTTAGTGATATTAGTTTTTAATTTTGCGAATTAATCGTTGCATAAGTATAGGAAAAGAGTTATATCCAGCTAGCACACAGCAGGAAAGGCGTCCTCGCTTCTGCCTCATCTATAGATTTAGCAGAGACAAGCCGAACTCACCACCGATTCTCAATGTATATTACTTCAAACCGGGATACGAGTCGGGCATTCGATACATTATATTTTAGCAAATATTTAGAATTTAGTCCCTGGATGGTCATTAGTATGTACTGGCTGATATCACGGGTGCGGGTCGAGGCCGCCAGGCGTGTGCGAGCGCCCGTGGCCGAAACGAATTGCCCAACAAACCCGTCCAGCACTCGCCCGAGATGCGCTGACGCGAGATAGTTTGCGACATAAGGTTTTATATGTAAAATGTTGAAAGCTATGCGACTGGTCCAACTGAGTTACGTTCTAAACCGACTAACCTTTGCGAGTAAGGCATGAAAGCGTAAAAAGCGTTTTACAAATCCATCATATAATTAGGTCTAAGTTCATATACAAGGCATGCGAGTTTCTTTATAATAAAAATTGCCTAAGCGGACCCAAAAATAGATCTCTAATCAAAGTTGTAGTGCATGTTTATGTTTACGGATTTCTTGAAGGATAAAGTCCTTGTAACGCAAGTCCAAAATTGTTAAATAATGTCTGCAATTGTAAAATGTTAGTAGTACAGAACCTTAATCGATAAAGTAAGGCACGGGGTCTGCACGGAATTTTCTGCATGTTATAATTGCGGTGCATTGTGTTGCATCACTGTCTGGGAACTAGCATTACGTGCAAAAAGCTCCTCGCCCCCGCTGCGCCCGCACAGATGAGACGTTACGCAACAGTGCACCGCGCTGCTCTATCACTGGATAAATGCATAATTTTCTTCAATGAACCATGATTACCGCTTAATGAGCTTAGCGTGCTATAAGTTTATTTTTAATTTATGAAAAACTAAACGTCTTTGCATTGGGACTGCACTAGGCTTGGCTAGCTCTGGCTAAACGTTGAGTGGACGGATACATTTTTGGGGTCACGAACGCCGTAAATATTATTAATGTTTGTGGTCATTTGCTAAACCTAGTTGCTGTTAATATTGAAAGTAGTTCTTAAGAGGACAACTTTTACGTGCATGTGCAGTTTCGTGCAAGGTCGCGCGGGTACACACATTAGCAAAATTATGAAAAGCTGATTCGGTGGTCAGTAAATGGTCGGCCGTTAACTGTGTCGATGAATGTAGTAATTTGGGAAATGTTGATTGCGGTATTATAATTAATGACGCAAATGTATTAAATACTAAATAGGAACAGTCTTGAATACGGCATGAAATTCCCACAAACGTACAAATAATTGACCCGGACTAAGAAAATAATTTTCCTAATGCAGAATTTAGGGAAGGGCTCATTTTTATGACACATCATTAATTTGGTTTCCTATTAGCAGCAACCTTCGTGTATCTCCGACCGCCGCGCCGGCGACATGTTTCGTTGTTCTAATCAGGGAAAGCTTTGAAATATAAGTCTATGGCTCCTATAACTCTTAATGTAAGGGCGATTTGATTCTAAGAATTATAAACAAATTGTTTTTGAAATGTTATTCTTGTATTATTTTTTTATAATATTTGATCAAATTTGTGGTGAAGGGTACGTGTACAAAACTATAGAGGAAAGCCCTCCCATGCATATTCAGCAGCGTGTTCTTCTAATTTGCCAATTGATCCCACTTCCAGGGTCACCAAACCACGTATAATATATTAATAAATATTGAAAAATATTTGCTTCTTTATTTGTAAATACATAATACATAGTATAGTAGTCTTCACAAAAAACGTAAAACAAATAATTACGAAATCAATTCTTCAGTTAGCGGTTGCGAGAGAAGCAGGAGCAGGAGGGACAGAGCGTCGCCGTAAAGAAATACGGCCAACAACATAATAACAAAAAAACAATGAAACAAAACGACATTTAAACAACAAAAACAAACGACAACAAATAAACAATTAACAAAAACAAATCCAAATTTAACTTATTTAAAATGCCATTAAGCATCCGCTATGATAGTTCAGAATGTAAATAAATGCGAAATAGGACTTGGTTTGAAGAAAATCTTCTATAAATAATCAAATGAAAAAAAACGAGTTATATATAATATAATAACTTTAGCATAGTGATTCAAAAATCTCAATTTCGCTTTTAATTACAAAAGCATATGGCTACAGACAGCATAGAGCAATGACACCCAGTCACCTCTCGTAGCAGCCTCTCCAATTTAGATGATTCTCAAAACGCATCATGAAACTCGAGATAAGTATAGTCGTAGCTAGTAAACCAATATGAAGGTCATTGAAAATTTACATCAGGATTTTAAAGATACGTAGTGGCTAACGATGCCGATGAGCTGACACTCTATTTACAAAGATGGCTACATGCGATGTGATGCCATGGAGTATAATTTCATGAGATGGATCTTTTCCAAGATTTAATATATGGGCACAAGTGTGACCGCAGCCAGCGGGTCATATATGAATGCCGCGTATTGATGTCGGCTCACGGTTATTGTGTGTCTAGGTATTTATTTTACGCGAGACACGTTCCTCCTTCGATCATTTATGTTCAGTCAGATCATTTATGTATGTGAACAATTAATAAAATAGAAGACGCCAGAGGAGTAAATTAATTAAATATTTGTCCCTTACTGTACTTCTTCATCAAAAGTAAAGTAACTTTAGATAAGGGAGGTGGATAAAATGAACAGGATTTTAGGTGGGGCTGAGAAAAACAGTATTTAGTTTTTGTTCTTCTCCAATGTTTCCCTGACCACGCCTTAAAAAAATATTTTTTTTCTTATTGAGTGGATCCCCAAACACAAAATTAGTTTCTAGAAGAACTGCTTGAAATAGATAAGCCAAAATCTCCATGGTTGGACCATGCGGCGACTGCGATCGCCCGCATGGGCATCGAAGCGCGCTCCCGCTGAGGTTCTCGTAATGAATACATAACGAGTTGCGAAACAACTGCGCGACCGAGCGACCCCAGCCACGGCGTGAGCGGCAATGCGCCTGCTTCGGCGAATTATCGCTAATACATCTCATTACTAATGCCCTGTGCTTAGACCTGTGCTATGCCGCAAAGTATGTCAATAGTCCCCAATTACTCATCGTTACTTTAATCTAACACGTTCTAAGAGTTTTAAGGATCCAAAATGTAGAAGTTGGGTCAAGAACGTAAATGATTTGTTTGTTCGAAGTGCGTATTGCGCCGGCGCCTACCACGCGTTGCGAAGCCGCGCGTGAGCACATCGCGGACGACACACATTTATACATGACCCACTTGACATCGTTTACCTTTGTTGTCAAATGCCTAATCTGGCAAGCTCCTGGATCGACCAAGTGATTAACTATTATGGTCGGATGAATGAACTTCATTTACAAAATTGTATGGTTTGTGAATTGGATGAATGCCATTTGGGCTGCTCGCGGCTTCCCGCTTTTGGGCAGGAGTATTGCGCGTTATGGTCAGCACTGAATTCCTTAAATAAGTGGTAACATAAAAATTAAAAGTACGAAAGTGGCGTGAAGGGTTTTGAGGCTGTAGAATGAATGGAATTCACAATTTTAAAGTTTATCAGATCTGGATCGAACTCAAAAATCGTGCACGTCACTTAACTTAAGCATGATGATGATGATAAGAAAACTTATTTCATGAATGTATGAATAGGTTTGCTTGTATTAGTGAGCCTCAGGGGCTTATCGCTAAGTTAGTAAAGCACATCTCACTTGTTCAGGCTGCAGTGAGTTGTCTTCAGCGAGCTGCCGGCGTGCGCGCGGCCGCGGGTGCGTCGGGGTGGCGGCGGCGCAAGCCAGCGCGAGCGCGAGTGTCAGCGCCACTAGGCGAGTGTGGGCGGGAGCGGTACGTGTGCGCGACATGGTGCTGGACGGGAGACTGCCTCTGTGTTCGCTGCGGCCGACCGCCTGCGCCTTGGAGGAGGGGATAAGCGTGTGGGGGTGACACATGCTCCGTAGAGGTGAAGCGACCTTCGCCTCGCCGCCGTGAGAGCTCTACGCAACTCTAAGGGATGAGGATGTAGATTTAGTCAAATGCAAAACAGCTATCTCTGTGTATCTGTTTTAAGTCTTTCCGGGTAGAATATTAATAATTATTACGATATACTTATTCTATTCGAACAAGTATATTGTATAAGTATAGGTGGCAAACAAGCATACAGCCCGCTAAAAGGAGCTATATGGGCGTTGCTGACCCTTGATATGTTTGAGGATTCGCCGTATTGACAGCTGAAGGAACAAATGCCCTCGCTCTCAACACAATGCATCCTAGGGAGCTCTGGCGACCTTGCTCACCTCCAGGAACACAACACTACTACAGAGCAAGTCTGTTAGTTTATCTTCTTAATCAATTGTTTATATAGACTTCGCAGTCACTGACATATTGAATTCTGCGGGTGTAGCATGGTTGACATGTTATCACTTATCAGTTATCACTGTAAATAAGACATCCGTCAGTTTATGGCTTCAAAAATTCGCAGGTCCTGATTCCACTGGTTCCGACCTGGTTCCACTGGTGATACACGGGACTTCCGACGCATACCCTACAAACCTATATTTCCCCACCCGTACTACTACCGAATATGGAGCATCCGACATTTTAGGAAATGCTTACTAACTCACATGTAATAAGCTATCATCACTTTCATACCTCTATTTACGAGTACGAGCGTGATTAAGATTATCTCTGCCATTATTTATAGTCCACTTGCTCGGGCAAGAATAAGGTATAGTCGAAATCATTTACATATTTGCAATACCCTAGTCAAAAATATGTGATCAAGTCAACTGTACTTTACAATATACGTATTAAGATATGTTTGTGTGTGTGTCTGAATCTGTTCAATTGTTAATCATTTCAACTTTACCATACCATATGATTATTCATTAGTAGAGACCCTTTTTTTTTTAACGTTGGGGAAATGCGTTTACGCATCCCGTCCTATCCGGGGTGGTAGGACGGGTATGTTAGTTAGTTAGTTAGTATACTGGGCTCTTTTCCGCAAATCGACATCCAGCGTGCCTATTTTGCGTGAAATGGGGTAGCGCTACTCTAACCACCCCAGCTCCTCCAGAAAGTTCGTGAGTGCCTTTGTGTTTTTGACTGCGTCCCGGAGTGTTTCCGGGGACCCTAGGTGCTTTTCCCTATATACTTCTACCTGCTTGCAGTCCAGTAGAATATGTTTGGTCGTTTCCTCCGCCTCCATGCACGCTCTGCACATGGGGCTGTCCGTGATACCTATGTTGTAGAGGTGTTTGTTCAGAGTGTTGTGTCCTGTTATAATTCCAACTATCTTGCGTAGTTGGTTTCTATGTGTCCTCAGTAGTGTGGTTGTGAGTTTGTTGTCGCGTTTTGCCAGAATCTCTTTGGTCTGTCTGCATGTGTCTATCTCCTCCCAGTGTCTTTGGTGTAGGTTTTTGGTGTATAGGTCAAGTTGGTTGTATATGTAGCTTTGTGGCTTTGGGGACGGGTATGACGGGGAAGGACGGGTATGACGGACTAACCGAAGCTGGACTACCGTCTAAAACCACCAACGACATCCGGCTCCGCCTTGTATATGGGGGCGTCGCAGGATCGCTCTTGGCATTCAACTGCGTACATTAGTAGAGACCCTAAAACCATGATTATTTTTCAAATTTGGAGAATTTTGCTACATCATAACAGCCGAAAGACGTCCACTGCTGGACATAGGCATCCCCCAAATAGTGCCAAAGTGACCGGTCCAGTGGACTCCCGCAACCTTTGCCAGGTCATCAGTCCACCTTGTGGGGGGTACCTACCCACGCCGCGCCTTCCGCTACGTGGTCGCCACTTGAGCACCTTTCCACCCCAACGGCCACCGGTTCTACGTGCTATGTGCCCCGCCCACTGCCACTTAAGTTTAGCAATTCGGAGGGCTATACCTCGTTACCTTGTGTTACCGTCGGTTACCTTGTTTCTGCTGCGGATAGCCTCGTTTTTGGTGCGATCACCCAGAGAAACTCCCAACATAGCCCTCTCCATAGCCCTTTGGGTGACCTTGAGCCTTCTTATGGGGCCCATAGTAAGTGACCACGCAGAATTTCCTACACATCGACCTAATGCCTAATTAATGTAGCGTCACATTACTGTCTAAGACGATACTGAGATAGATAGAAAAGGCGACTACTGTGCTCCTGAAGTAGATCCTTATGCAAAAAAGGGTTACCTATATTTCAAATACACAATAGAATAAAAAGACTATAACTGGTTCCCTATGGCCGAAGATCACTTAGAAATATATGCCCTCATGAGTTACTTGATATATCCGCTGTCTTTAACACGTCTTTATCTACGTGTAAACGGGTGACACAAGTTATTATCTAATTGGAATGAAAAATGTGAGCGTCAGATTGACCCCCTTGATTAACTTTCAAATCAAGAAAGCCTGATTGCCACTTTGTAATCATCACCTCTATTTTTGGAATAGCATATGCTTCTTGCAAACATAACTATGAAACCACACATCCCACTATTTTACTACGATTTATTCTTCTTATTTGTCTAGAGTGATAAATACAACTATTTCCGTAGTTTTTGTAATAGTCATTGACAAAACTTAAGTAAATAACAATTCATTTGACCCTCATAAATGCTAATTAGAGGAAAAAAATATAAAATATAATAAAGCCACAAGGCTCTTTAATTGTTTGTACTATTTTAGTAATTATTAACGACATTTTCATACTTGAGTTTCGACACAGCACACGCTTCGGGAATTAATCCCATTCAATTTCAAAACTGACAAGTGCAAGAATTGTAGACTTCACGACAGTTCATCTGATAATGGCATACATAGCGGACATTTACCTACGTAAGCAGGCCTAGTATTTGTATTTTTTATTCAATTTAGTATACAGGGTGTTCGGAATAACAATGTAGGAACTTAAGGAGGTAATAAATCGGACCATAAGGAAAAGTTTGAACCTTACATGTCTTAGTCCAATCCGTGACTGTTTTTTTTTAAATCGAGCTTACAATGTTTTTAGATTCGAGCAATTAACTGCGATGTTAATTAAACACAAATACAGTATATTATTTATTCAATACCTCCTTTTTTAACAAATTAAAAAAAAATATATTCTAATTAAAATAACTATCACAGATTGGACTAAGACATGTAAGGTTCAAACTCTTCCTAATAGTCCACTGTATCACCACCTTAAGTTCCTACTTCGTTATCCCGAACATCCTGTATATTATAGTTATTTATTTGCGTAAGTAAAGTAAACGTTCCTGTGCTTAACACTGGCACACTAATTGACACTTATAATCTGTTATGAATTAAACCATAGAGTTGAACGATTCGTATCAACTTTTAGTATGAAACGATTTTAGTTAAGTGTACAACATAGGGAAGGTTTTACCTAATTAGGTGATGGCACATTGTTGCTGTTGTACCTAGTTGTTTTAAAACTGTCAGTGGCGCGAAGTCCATAGAACTCGATTTCCACCGGTTTCTCTTATTCAACTTTATTGAGTACCCTTTTCTACAACTATTGAGATAAGGATTTTCTCATCATCATTTTATAGCATTTTCGGGGAATTGTTTAACTAAACAAGTTCAATCGTAATATTGAATTAGCGTAGCGTTAATAGCATTAATTAATATTATCCTTAACTAACAATTTTGATTGATATTGTCCATACCAACTAAAGCTACGGCAGCCTAGTGGATCAAGAAGCGGCTGTCAAGCGGCAGTCGCGGGTTCAAATCCCGGCTCGTATACCAATGACTTTTTCAGAACTTATGTACGGAATATTTACCGTCAGCTTTTCGTTGAAAGAAAACATTGTGAGGAAACCGGTCTTATCTCAATAAGGGCTAGTTTTCCCTCTGGATACTTTCAACTGGATCTACTCGATACTTTCTTTGTACGGATAATTTGAAATCCTTATCTGCATCGATGTAATAACATAGTGTTGACATTTATTTTTAGCGCATGCAGTTGGAGCCATCAAAACTAGACAGGTAGAAAAGGCATATGGTGTTACTATTTGTGGTTGATCACTAAGAAGGCCTATTATTGTTGCCTTTAAGGGTCAAACAGACTGCCAGCGGGGCGGTAGCGGCGCTTGACGAGCGCGTGATACGCGCGGGACAGCCGGTCACACAGAGCACGCGCGCATCGCACCATCAACCAGCCGGCATTGCGCGCGCGTCCCACGCGCATCGCGCTGGCCTCGCTCCATCAACCCGCTAGCGCTACGTACGCATCGCGCGCTGCGCTGTCTGGCGTCACACTGACGCACCGCACGCCCGTCGCAGTCGCGCGGCGCGACCGTCGCGGGTCGCGGCCTGTGCGCGGCGGGTTGCTGGCGGGGCGCGTTGCCGACGGGGCGCAGCCTGTTTGGCGGCGCTAGCGGTTTGTAGGGAAATATCGCGCGGCGCGCCCGCGACGATGCTGTGTGTTCGACCCTTTGCATATTTTACTGCGGCCTTTGGTGAATAAACTTTTCGCTCGTTAGTCGCAGTGCTAGGTCATTTTTTAAAACCGTGATTTTACGCATTTTAATCCACCAAAAGCAGGGGTTTGTTGATATATTCGCTTTTTTTGTATGGCTTGTCTTCTGAACATGCTAGAAGACCATTTTTCTAAAAAACTGTCAATATGTTAGTGTCTCTTGTCTAACTAGCAGAAAAGAATAACAACAGGAAATTGTTGGTTGCCCAGTTATACAATAAGAATATTCCATTCTATACTATTGCTGCTATGTTTACATTATTGTCGAATAGTGCTCTTTTATCCACGTTAGTTCTTGGCCGTGTAATTGTTTTGATTTACTCATTTATTAATCATTGAAATACTTTTGTAGTCACCGTAATTAAATTGTATATTCTAACCGTCACGTTTTTATAAAAACGAAATATATTTATGTGGAAACTAATACAACATAAATTATAAATCAATAACAAAATAAATTAACCTAACTAACCTAATACAGTCATAGAAAGAAGACCCCGTCCAGCAGTTCCATCTGCGGCATGGAGGAGTTACCTGTCTGTTATTCTAATTGAATATGAATTTAATTACGTCGACCTTTACTACGGCCTTGTCAAAATCTATACCAGCTTCCTACAAATATGGGTTTAATATTTATTTTAGCCGGTCAGAATGGTTAACGAAGAGATGTTAGAACGATATAATCACCTGAATTCAACAAAAGTGAAATTGTAACAATTTAACGGGTCACAAATCCTTCTTTCCATTTTAACTGCATTCTGATTTGCAAGTTCATCCGTCCTCTTTAGAACCCCATATTCGCAATTGCACGGGCTATTTACTGAATGAAGTGTGGCGCGTCAGGATCACGAGCGCGTTGATGTTCAACGCATGCGCACCTCATGCAGGGCGCGGGCGCTGCCTCTTGCGTTGCCACATGACAATTATTAGAAAAGTTTTTACGCCTGGAGACAACTCGGCTCCCCATACAAACGTAGTTTAATTGGCTCTCATTTTAAAACGGTGTGCCGGTCTAGGTCAGAAACTACTGTCTGGTGCTAGAAAGTATAGTTATGAAAAACTTATTTTGTGTATTTTTTCTTTCCACTATAATTTCTAACAGCAGAAACCAGTTTCCGCAACCTACGTTTGTATGGAGAGTTGTGTGTCCCAAGGACTCTTCCGTACCTCAACGTTCACCGCCAACAATATCGTAGCGCAGAGCTGGTAGCCGGTATCGTAGTTTCCCGCTAAGTAGAGGAAAACGCCTATAAACAAGGCGCCCGCTAGTCAGAAACCCTGGCAGTGAAAATGTAGATATTTTTACATTCCTCTTTTGTCACCATTTTTTTCCTAATACACCGTATTGAGATTTTTTCGAATTAAGAAAATATAAATATAGCAGAACCTTATCATAGACAGTATAAGATTTAGATAAAATTAAAAAAAGGGAATAAAGCAGGAAAATTAAGTGTAAAATTAAGATAAATTGATGTAAGTACTTAATTGATCATCCTCCTAGCGTTATACCCGGTTGTATCCTGAAGAAGCCGCTTTGACACCTAATCCCAAGATTTGGCATAGGCACTAGATTTACGAAAGCCACTGCCATCTGACCTTCTGACCTAGAGGAAAACTAGACCCTGGGATTAGACCGTTCTTCGCGATATTTTTCTGCACCGAAAAGCTTATTTGGAACAAACTTTATTAGGAATGCTCACGTACCTATCTTTTACTTCACTCACCGCCAGCGCCTGCTGTATTCATTTCTATTTCGACTTGTTTCACGTTTTCGATGGAAATAAGCGAGATATAACTATTTAATTGTATATTAAATTTACAGACAACGTACGGGGGTCGTTCTCGCATTTCGTGCAAATCGACTCATTCTCTCGAGATTTTTTAAATTCTTTAATAATAATACTATTATGGTTTTCTGTGATTGTAAACTCGCTTGTTAACATTTTTTTGCTAAAGGCACCACGCTAGCATTGGTATTTTTTATAAAAAAAGACTATCGGTAATGAAGTGCGCGCTGGTAATGAAATGGACTAGGATGGTAATGATTAGCCAAGGAAAGGAATGAAATAAGCATTGGATGGTAATTTTTTCAGGGGACCGTAATGAAAAAATATATAGTAAATCAAAGGAAAAAGTATTTATTAAGCAACAATATTGGTATCAAACAGTAAACTACTTGATTAGGTACTTTTATTTGTACTTTCACCAATGACAATACATTTTCTTTTGAACTGGGTGTCGTCATAATTTTTTTTTACCACTTACGTGTAAAACATATCAATTTTAAAATGTTTGTGCAATTACTTAATATACTATTGACTTTACGCTGTTCAAAAGAAAATGAGTCAGTTATTTTTATTTTCAATCATTATTGATCTTAAAAATCATCAACTTGAGTTATATGTATGTCTTCTCAATTGTAGTTTACGGAAATTAATATAAAAATTTAAACACTACAACATGATATATATTTTAAAAATAAACAAGAAACTTTTGATCTTAATGATTATAAAAATTATTTATTTTTAACCGTCCAAATTTAGGAAGCTAGGTACGATCATAAAAAAGTTGATTGCCGCATACATCCCGGCTATAAACAACTTGAGACGCTTTTTATGGAGCATACAATTATTTACTTATGATCGTATCGTAGTATATAATACAGTAAATTTGCTAGTTTAACCCCAATAAGCTAAACTTTAGCTCCTAAATCTTGGACGGTTAATTAAAATAGTTCTTGCATTTATAAATCTCCACTATTTTTTTACTGAGTTGTCTTAACAAAGTTTTCTTAATAGTACGACTAATGTCGAGATCAGTATTTTTCATTTGGTATTGATTATAATCTTAGACACATCTCACATAAATCTAGTAAAAAAATAGAAATAAAGTTTGCATGAAACTATAATAATAACTGACTAAATAAATTCACGATGCATATCAATGAAAGCGTCATAAAGAGCGACATACTTTAACTATTGAATATTGCATAGATTCATACACCCTTTCTCCAAAAAAAAATTTAAAACTTCAACCAAAATATACTTATTGCTTACATCAATTAACTACGAATAATCTTTGAGTCTTAATCAGTCTTTAACGTTTTATTAAAAAAAGCTATACGGAATCAATTTAATCAATATAAACGATATTCCACAAAGGAGTAAATAAGAGAACCTATTTATATTTTAATTTAGGTAATTTTTTAAAGCAATACTGTCGTCGTCTATTGAGGACTGGAATCTGCAAAGCACTCAAAATTCGCGACTCTGGAACCGTATCTTCGTCAATTACTGTTGGCCAAGTAAACGTATCGGTCTTGGTGGAAGATTTCTTTAAGAAATGTATCGTGTAAGATGCATTATCTGGACAATCGTGAATTTTTCCTATATACGCGTACACATTGGCTTTTATTTTATACTGCACAATTACCCAATCACCAACTTTATGTCCTTCGCACTGATTGGGAATGTTTTCCTTGCTGTCACTATCCTGTAAAGTTTCTACTGCTTTGTCCCCATGTTATCTGTTTCCTTTTCTGTTTTTGTGAAAAAGTTCTCCTCAGATGATATGGGATTAGATATAAATTTTATGAACTCCTCTTGACCGGCTTGACAAAATTTTTGGGGCTTTTTTACGCAGAATTTGTAGTTTTGTCAATCAAATTTAACATTAGATAACACTGTCACATTTGAAGATTCAGGTGTTTCGCTTGCAGTGGTTTTTACAGAATCCATATTGCTAATTGGGGATTCAGCTGTATTACCTCTATATATGGCAGTTTCTGGTAACGCTACTTGGTTAGTTTCCAAATGTGTTAATGTTGGGAATACGGATGCTACATGTTCGGTAGTTTCTGGTGAATTCATTATATTGCTACATTCGAGAAACATTCGATCATCAATTTGGCGGAGGAGAGCTGCATCATCAATATTTGCGATATGACGAATGGTTGGTGAGTCAATATTTAGATCGCAAGTGATGTCATTGAGTACGGGTGCATCCGGTACTACACTTTCGAAATTCAATTCTTCGCTAACTTCATTGTGTGGTAATGGTAATAAACCTGGACTCGGCACTTCATTATTTTGTCTTGCAGAGCAACGATAACCACCAGTGTTCGGGGTTTCAGTCGCTGATGTAGTCTGTCTGCTGACAATACCAATGCTATATGCACACTAGCTGCTCGCGTATTGCAATAAACATTATTATATAATTCATCCCGTTGATCTGTTGTACTTACCTTATATTTATTCTCTATTTTTATTATTTATATTCTCTATTTTTTACATTCGACAATCAGGAGTAGTTTCGGTATCTACGTACAATTTATATATGGATTTATTCGTAATGGATTTTTTTCTATGCAAAATCTAATTAAAATGGCGTTAACATACTTAATAATATGAATTACTCCCCCAATCAGCCCATAAAAACATTGACTAAACTATTCATTCATTACAATCCGCAACCATTCATTACCATCCTGCCTAAAATTGGAAGGAAAAGAAGGTAATGAAAACGATATGAATGAAATTATGGAAGATTTTTTTGATTAACTCATCTAATGATTGGCCTTGAGTTTACAAATTTATTTGACCAAAACAGAATACAAAACAACACAAATAGTCAATTTTATATAATTTTAAATTAAGTACATACAGCGTGTGTCACTGGATTGCGATGAAAAACAAACGATACCAAAGCACTTTCGCACACGAGAGAACGTAGGTATTTTCGTCAACAGCGGCATACAGGCGTCTCTCGAGGCAGCTCGCGGTCGACTGAACTACGAACGGTGTTTTGATTCATAGGTAGGCACCGTGCGGACGCGCTATGTATCAATATATAACTTATTCAATTCTCGCGATGGTAATGAAGGAATTACCAGTGACAAACACTTTGGGAGCTGTAGTTTTGTTTCTGTTTTGTTTAAAAATACTAACGCTCACGCTTGAAAATATAACTAAATTCTCCATTCATTGAACATAGAACAAACACTTAGTGTTGAGAATTTCAGGTTTGACTAAAGGTCAAAGTCTACCAACACGCGTTGAGAGTAGAGATGAATGAAAAAAATGGGTCTTATTTGGAAATAAAAAGAAATCTGCATAATTAATAGGGTTGTTTTTTAAATGCCTCGATACCTTTTACAATAGGCGATAATCTGGCATTCATAGATTTTTGAAAATTGAGTTGTATTTTTTTTAATCATTTTTTTTAGCGATTTGCACGAAATGCGAGAACGACCCACGGCGTTCTCCATGGAAGAGGAGTGTACTGGTTTTAAAAAGAGTCAGCAATGCGTTTGCGAGTTCTCTGGAGTTGCAGGCGTCCATATCCCTACTCGATATCGGAAAAAATATTCAATCAAAGAATAGAATGTGGCCCTGCACGTCGATCTTGTAACGCATCGTACGCGCGTGCAGCACGGCTATCACAAAACGGCGCTCGAGTATTCGTGATTTCCCTCGCACTATACCTATCTTTCTAATGGTACTAATAAGAGAGAGATGGATAGTGCGAGAAAAATCGAGAGAGCTCGCGCGTCGTCTCGTGGTAGCTGTGCAGCTAGATCTATAAACATCACTTTTTGTGTAGGAAAATTACCGTTAAATTGGCCTAACGGTCTTTTGAAACGTTACGTTTCTCCCTCTGGTCCTAGTACTGCCTACACTTTGATAAGTTATTGTTTGGATCGTATTTTATTGGATGGAGGGTGATCACTATGGTACAGGGTGGAATCGATATATTTCTTATATCTCTAGGTGTTTACCAGGTATACTCTTGCTTGCCAGAATTTCATTTGCCCGAATTTTATCTGCCATAATTTTCAACTGCCATGATGTTGTTTTCTATAATTTTGTATGCCATACTCGTTGTTTACCATATTAATTATATGCCAGAATCTTTGTTTTCCATAATATCAATATCAATAATCTTATTTTCCATAATCATTGTAATCCATAACTATCACATGCCATAATGACATTTGCCATGAATCTCAACGAATATAAATTAATAATGTTAAAATATTCATTATGTAATATCGTGGGTACGTATTGCACTGCCTACGAACCTATCCGCGATCCGAGTCGGTTTTGCCACTTAGTAAAAATAAACTTTTCTCTGAGATTAACCAATGCCAAGATAGTGGTGTATCGTAGGCAGTAGGGAACAGGGGCTTAGTGGCAAAACCGACTCGGATCGCGGATAGGTTAGAAGATGGAAGCGGGAGCTTTGCTCCCGCTTTCGTCTTCGAGGTTATTTTTTTTATAAAGGAGCGGAAAAACTAACAAATTAACAAAGATTAATCTAAATACATGGTTAGTATGGCGTTTAAATATTATATTAAATAATATTATTGCAAAAAATAATCTAGAAAACAATACGTATGGCATTCGTATCATTATTGACATCCAATATTCGGGTAAACAAGAGTATGTCAATTAACTATTATGGTAAACGAAACATTCGGGAAAATGAAATTCGGGCAAGCGAAGTTCGGGCAAATGATTATTATAGTATATGAATGTCGGGCAAACAATAGACAACCTGTTTACCAACGTCTACTATATTGCACTAAACTATTACAGTGATACAGCTATGTGCAATTGCGCTCGAAGAATTGCCACCCCGGTGGACTCCTGACAGTAGTGGGGAGGAAGAGTTGAGAAAGCTATGTAATAATCGTAGAGCGGCCATAAGTCACACAACATTACCAATTTGAATATTTATGATCTTGTAAGTTTTGGCAATTCTACATAATATTAACCCGCGGTCGTGGTTGCGAAAAAGGAAGCTACACGGGTGACTTCATCAAAGCAGCCATTAATTGCTAATATTGGTGTGTTTAGCATTTAGCAATACACCAGACGATATAGTATACCTATTTAGTTAAGTAATCGTGAATCAAATTATTAGTACGATTATTTTATGTAAAACTATATTTGGTACCACGTGAATGCAGTTTTAGGTTCGGTTTTAAATAACTTACACAGAACAAATGAACGGTAAGGTAAATGACGCCAAATAAGATTGCACATCTATTACAACAATTGGTATAGGTATTACCTAAGCTAAACTATTTTTTAGCGTAAGTTATGGGCAACCTAGCAAGGTTGGTCACGTTATGTGGGACAAATCATTCGTCCCTCTCGCATATATAAACTTGCTAGTTGCTGTTGAGTTGAAATCTAGTCGAATCTTACACAACATCGCAGATTATACTGTTGATTTATACTGTGTGAAAACTAAGTCTGAATGTCGAATATTTTCAGACTACTAGATGGTACAGTCTGTAACATAAACTTGTATACATTATGTGGTCCTAAGACCTCATTGCTTAGAGATAGGATTGAAAAGTGTATACATGGTTATGATGCTGACTGTAGATGGTAGTTGTTTAAAAAACGTATAATATCTGATTTCTTAATGGCAATGTAGTGTATGCACCTACATATATGTAGGTACATCAAAATATAAGACATGTGACATACTCTGTATCAAGTTCAGAAAATCATACGCCACGCTGGGGCTGTATCTGTCGCAAGTGTGATGAAAGGTGAATGTTGTGGTGATAAAACCCGTCTCACATTAACACACTTTTGATTCGATTATTTCGCCCACACAACAAATTCAAAGATTGCAATTTAAAAATGCGTGATGATCTGCGATTTATGACTCAACGGCCTGTTTAGAATATGACTTGGGTATGTCATACGAATTATATATATCGTAGTAAAAAAAAACACTACAAAAACACGCTTTTAAAAATGCACTTAAAAACAAATTAATAAATTATGGATCGTTCAAGTTGTCTCTATTTCTGGGCTGAAGTGGAAACTATGTGCTTTTAATTATAATATTTGATTGTAAAAGCGTAACCCGCTGGAACATCCCGCCTGTATTAAAAAAATATAAATTCCTTTGCTATTCCACTAAAGCATGGCCTTAGTGAAATAGCAAAGGACTTGGGAAGGTTATAGAGGAGCAAATGGCGAGGGTAGACTAGACTAGTTACCGAAAGTTCCTCAAGCATGACTAGTGTAGTATAGTAGTTTTCACGTGCGTCCATAGAAAAGGACGCAAGTGAAAAGATTTTCAAAGCTTGTATTATCGTTGTCTAAGCAGCCAGTGTTATAATATAATGAGACCACACGTAGACATAGCTAGTTGAACATAACTTTTTAAGTAAATCATCCCAATAAAAATACATCATAAAAATATTGACAATTTCTTGTCTACGGTAGGCCAGTAAACTAAATTGCAGGTCTAATAGCTTCTAACAAATTTCGGGATACGAAAAAGGCACCACAATTCTTTTTGACACTTTTGCAACCAAGAATCAGCGTAGCGGGCGCCTACGCCGTAGTCGCTTTCCGCTACATACGAGGAAATCCACAGGATCGACTACGAGCGTAGCGCGTAGCGATTCTTGGTAGCGAAAGTAAGTTTTCATAAGTTCAACTTACTCCTTTTGCGATAGGTAATCAATAATCAATGCACACATTTTGAAATTGTAACATTTACATTAGAATACCATACGGATATTGTAATTATTGGTTTGCACGGAACTTTAACCAATTGTATGTTGTCCGAAAATTAGAACAAACAATGTAAGAGTTACACAAATCCTTTTCCCACTGCGAAATAATAGTTATGGAAACGTGTTACAATATTGACACACTGGCAAAGTTAATATTATTAGTGCCGGCGGACATTTCGGAACTATCCGGTGAAGCCATGGTACTGAGTACCAACGTGGTGCAATAACCAAAATAATTTACTTTAAAAACAAAGTTTTAACCGACTTCAATTTAGTACTCCGCCAAGCCACGAGAACATTTCCTATTTTTTTTTTTTTCAATTTACCACATGAACTGATTTCCGATAGCAAATGCGTTGATTACTATAGAAAAAAACCGAATCGCTGTATGTGGGCCGATAATATTTGAGGACTTCCATGGATTCCCCAAGATCATCACCAATGGCACTTCATTAGTTCCTATTTCAACGGAATCTTATCAGAACCTGTGACGTACTTTTGCACTTTTAAGTACATAATTGAGGAATTCGATAAGTCATCTGTGGTCTTCATCATCAATTCCTCGCCACCAAATTTATGTACACGAGTTATAACAGAAAATACCAAAATCACTACACGCGTGCCTACTAAAATTGAGGAGTCCCCACAATTCCTCATGGATCCCATCATCTAACTGAATCTTGAAAAAAATGGGACCCACCTAGAAGTATACACATACGAACAAAAAAAAAATTTTTCGAATCGGCTCATCAATGACGGACATTGAAAATAATAATAATAATAAAAAAATACATCCGAATTGAAAACCTCCTCCTTTTTTTGTATTCGGTTAAAAAGTAACATCATGATTATTCTAGTTTCAAAACCTCAAAGTATGTAGTATAGTCTTGCCTCTGCCATAAAACCGAAGGTCAAAGAAACTGAATAATCGTTTGATTTCCTAATATTTGATCGCATCACACACATTTTATGTAAATTAGATTTTACATGATGTTTCGTATCAATTAATTGGCACAGCTCGAGAAGACGCGGGCGACGCTTCCGCATCGGTCCAGTGACACTTGCAAAATCAACAAGATTGATCATGAATTTAAATTTAAAGATTAACTTAATATATTTCATTTTGTTTTCGATACTACTGATTAATAAAAACATAAGTTACTACTACGAGTACCAACTTCCTTAAATGGTTTGGGTGTTGTAGAGTAGATAAACATTTACACAATTTATTTTTGACTTATTTTCACGCAAATAGGTATTCCTTAATTGAAGGAATGCGTTGTTGAAATACTGAAATTCTACCACTAAATAATATTTAGGTTGTTGTGAAATTAAAGTATTAATTGGATCATAACAATCTCTTAAATGACTTGCCCATCCGTCCTATGCCTAATAGTTGAGGACTTTAGAGTATTATGAAGTAAGTTATTACCAGTAAATCTAGAAATGTACTAGAAACTGTTCCGGTAAGTACACTTTCAAAAATATTGCCGTTTGCCCTATCATTTATCTATATCAAACACAAACGTGACACATCATTACATCTATGTTAAATACGAAGTTTTGTACCAGTACCTACCTACTATTGAGTACCTTCGTGTTAAGATTTCACCTCACTCCTCACTTTAATATTTACAATTAATTAAGGTAGGTAGCTGCTATTGTAATAATGTATTGACTACCTAGATAGGTTATTATTCTTCGAATTTATGTACCTACAACTAACGTTCCCTCGTAACTTATCAGATACACTTTAGTATTATTTTACCCTACGATGTGCAACGTAAAGCAATGTTGGAAGTATTTATCTGTGGCTTTGTATGCAAGGGCCAACAAAAGACTGATGCTTCAAATCCATAAAATTGATCTAAGTAGGTTTATTTCCTATTGTTAATAGGAGCACTTGTTTCCAAGATTTAAGTGCCAAAATATACGCATTTCAATATGTTTGATTTATTTATGTTTCATAATTTTTGGTACATATAGGTTATTTATATTATTACTAGCTATTGCCCGCGGCTTCATCCACGCAGAACTTGTTGTTGTCTTAGAAATTTAGGCGGAAGCTAAACTATTGTTGTCCCAAATATACTTCTACCATCATAAGGGTTGAGTTTCAAGTTACTAAGCTCAAAAAAAATGTTTCCCTTATACAAATTTTGTACCCCCTTTTCACTCTCTTAGGGGTAGAATTTTCCAAAATGCTAAAAGCACTTTTTTGTATTTTTATAAGTAATCTTTTTCAAAGTGTTCTCTCTAGCTCAATAAAAAGGTTCCCCCATACAAACATTTTTGACCCCATCCGGATCGGATTTTCCTCATTTCACAAACATGCTTCATTTTACGCGGACAAACCCTGGTGGTGCAACCGATGCTGATCCGGGAATCAACAACTTGCATAAGTTTTATCGTAAATATCGCAACTTAACGCTAAAGCCAGTGGGTCAATCTGAGACAGATGGTTAGCATTTCAAATTAATTATTTTGCTGTTTACTAAGCTTAAACTTTGAATCACAATAACGATCAAGTTGAATTGCGAATGTACGACTCAGATTGTCCACCAGATTGCGTATTATTACCTCGTAAGTGCAATTCATTGAGGTTTGCGCCGAGTGGAAATTTACAGTAGTGTGCACATTGACAGCCTCGGGCGGGAACAGACCCGGCGCGACTGGCACGGGTCTGATTGCGCAAGCGCATATAACGCTGCTTAATCTAACTCTAGTTTTCAGAGCCAGTGAAAACTAAGCCAAGGCACAAACAGAGGCCAGCACTTTATTAGAAATATATAATCATTTTTTGAGACTACGAACGCGGATAATACTAAATGCATGAACATCAAACATGCACAATTAATTATATGCACATAACATGGAGTCATCGTTGGTTATAACTCATTTCACTATCAATATACTAAACAGCCATGATTAACTAATACGGCACTGAAACGGTTTCTGCGTTTCACACTCGACCCCAGCTTCCTGACACCTGCTGGGAAATGACAGCTGTCATGGCGACCTTACTGTCACTGGTACCCTTTAACTGTTGACAGTTGACCCGCCCGGAGTCGTCCCTATTGTCTGCGCGCATTAGTATGCCGACTATACGCAACACAAGGCACCGACGCGACACAAGAGAGATTGATTATGGAGTCGACGCTAATGAGTTTGATTATTCCAATGAAATATGTGAATAATATAATTTGTCACATCTCAGTCCAAGGACCCCTTGCAACATTAATGAAACCCGCGTTACTCAATTTTATAGGCCTACTTGCCACACTGATCCATAGTAACCTGCCATAAATACTAGGTATTTATTTATTTGTTTAATCTTTATTGCACAAAATAAAAACTTATCGTACAAAAGGCGGACTTAATGCCGTATGGCATTCTCTACCAGTCAAACCTTAAGGCAAAGCGGAAAAGATTGTGGGCAGTGCAAATAACAACTAAAAAAAATAACATTACGGTACTTTTATATACACAACATGTAGAATTTACACAAATACATATACATAAATAAAATAAATGCTAACATACGAGTACACGAATAAAAATATACATAAATATACACTACATGCATACTTACAAACGAAAATTTCAACCCTGAAACCTTTAGTCTACTCGGATCTGCCAGCAAAGGAATTACGATTTATTAAAAACAAAGCTCGGGGCTTTCCTGATCGCGGGGGGAAGGCCGTTCCAAAGACGACCTACCTCCACAGTGAAAGAATTGGACATAAAGCCACTACGGTGAAAAGGGATAGATACTAGAAAGATTGCCAGAAGAGCGAAATTAACGATCACGAGTAGCAACATGAAAATGAGACAAAGATTTTATTTTGTATAGGTATCTACGTCGCTGATGTGCCAACCAGGAGCTAGACAGTAAAACTTACTGCAATTCATGCAGTCAGGCAAACTTAATGCAGTCAGGAACAGTAACGAGCTACGGTAGTCTAGTGGTTGAGGCATGCGGCTGTCAATCGGCGGTCGTGGGTTCGAATCCTGGTTCGTACCAATGAGTTTTTCGGAACTGACGTACGGAATGATTACCGTTAGCTTTTTGGTGAAGGGAATCATCGTGAGGAAACCGGTCTAGTCCCAATATTCACAATCTATTGTAGGTGTGCAGGTTCTTTAACCGCTTCTTACGAATAGCTACTTCTGCTACCCATTATTCAATCGCATTGCATTTGGAAATAAAATAGCTGTCAGGTCATATAAATTTCGACATTGATACATAGATAATACAATACATGTATTATGTGAGCTATTAAAGACGTTTTTCTCATGGAAAGATTCTCCCAAATCCAAAGATTTCATCAATATTTTAATTTACGATTCTAACACTATTTATGAAATTCAATCAGGTAGGTGTAAAGTTGGTTTTGAAATCGCACTTAGTTGTTAATTTAATTGTATCCGACAAGCGAATGGTTCTATACCGGGTGGAAAGGCACGACGATCCCTTCCGCAAAAGGGGGATTGTTTAGACTGAGTACAGTATTTCCTCTAAAGAAACTAGGCTCATATTCATAACCGTTTTGAAGTTATAGGCAGTTAACTTTTAATGCAAAATACTGCAAGTGACCACCCTCATTAGGGTCAGTAACATTTTAACAATTACATAAGAGTCAGTGACCTTTATCAATACGTATAAACGATAATTAGTACGTATAGTAATAGTAGGGTTGTCACAGAAGAACATTAATTAATTTTATTATTTTTAATAATTGATCGTAAAAAAAAATCTAAACATTACGAATCGATTTTCCATCACTTAAACTAACCCCCCTTTGCGGGAAGGATCGTCGTGCCTTTCCACCCGGTACAAAGTAGGTATAGAATCCTGGGCGCCTCGCAGTGAAGAAGGTTGCTATGTAATATCTTATTACAAAAAACCTTTAGTCTATGCAATAATATTTAATTTCTGCAATGTTCTGGGACGCAAAATGGCCACAGAATTTAATAAACTCACAAATTATCAATCCATTATCCAATCCAATCGTTAGAATCATCTCATTAAACAGTTGACAACTGTGTGTGTTAAATCTTGCTTCAAAATAGTAAATTAGACAATTTAGTGCATGAAATACCTACCTAAGGCATTATATCATATCAGAGACAATTTAGGTATGTTTTATATGGTGTAATCAATCTTACTGTAGATAAAGTAGACGTTCTTACTTCATTTACGAGTGCATTTTATGTCCAGCATCAGAACTAATTTCACGAACTTAAAAAGTGGTTTCTAAGTAACTATAGAGCATTTGACTTTAATATATTGCGTCCCGCGCTCATTCACACGTAAGTTTTATTGAATTTACAAATTGGAATGCGAGGCCCATGTGTCAGCTTGACCCATTCAACTGCAAAACCACTCCATAACTAGAACACAGCGGTGTCAGTTATATTATAAAATCCCTGACCATAATCCCACAACGTGCATCGATGCAACTGACGGCTGCCAAAAAGCAGTGTGCAGATTGCTCCAGATGCGCCGACCGCGGCACACATCCGCGCGTCCGAGTTCTACTTACACAGATACCATGCGTGTGCGCGTGCGCTCACGTAACCGCGCCGACGCTGACGTAACTGTGCACTTGTGTGTGTGCGTGATCTTCAGAGGCGGACAATGACCTGCATCAATACTTGCAAGGCCTGGATGAAGACTATTAAGAAGTACAAGTACCTACTAAACACAACTTAGGCTGGATTTAACTAAACTGTAATAATTACTTAGTTCACGATTAGAAGTCTATTGTGTACAAGACTAATCTAAGAATACCTACATTATTTTCTTGTTTCATGTAATTGAAACATAAAGGGGCCTCGAATCGGACTGATAGATCATATTTATTAGGTACCATCAAGTTCAAAAATATGTATACACTTTTGAATCTTATTCCATTATAATAGGGCGAAAAATTTATGCATATCTTTGACGTCGACTCTACTTGCTTTCGAAATTTCAAAACAATATTGAAAAAAAAACCGGGAACATAGTATCCACATACAATAGTATCCATTACTTCAAATTGGAGTAGTTGACATTTCATTTTTTTTAAGTGGGCCATTACCTACATGATTTAGTTCGATAGAAAATGAAATTTTAAGGTATACGTTTTTTTATTTCTCCCTAAATGTTAATTTTCATTCAAAAATATCAACATTAAAAGTAGTAAATTCCAATAGGTCGTAAGTAAAATATGACGTCATTATTATGTATCTCTATGGCACCTGTCCACATCTTTCACTAACAGACGTAGGAATGACGTCACGCACGGGGTATACCGAGTATACCGCACGGGGTATATATATGTTTTACAGATTTTAGTGATTTTCTGCGAAACGAGTAAGAATAAAAATGGGAAAACCACTTTATTACGTTCAAATAAGATAATTACCGAAATGGTTTTCGATTTAGTCATCATATCATATTACTTATGAAATGTTGTCAATACAGAGATTTGGAAACAGACGATTTAATACAAGGAGATTACTTAAGTAGGTTAGCTTCGGTTAATAGTAGGTATATCCTTCAAAACCGGTCAGTCAGATCCTACACTATTAAACGAGCAATATTTGTATATTAATTTGGTATTAAGTAGCAACGCTGCTAACGAAATTATAAATTTAAATTAAAGGGAAATTTAAAAATTTAACGCTCCTAGCCAGATTCGAACCAGCATTCATGGCCCGTCGCTACTAACCTACTGAACTGGCTCAGAGGATTAAATTTAGCATATACTCGTATACTTATGTACAGGGCGTCCCAAGCCTATGGGATATCAAGGGAAAGTACCTTAAATATCGTAGATAGGATATTTTCCTGAAAGAAGACTTCATGTTATTTTTAAAAATTGGTATATTTAAAGTTTTTCTTAGAATTAGCTAGCTTAGTCTGGGAATCGAACCGACTTAAATCAACTCTATTTTTATGATGCCAATCGAAAGAAAGGACAGAAAATAGTAATTCTTCCTAAGTAACATAGTACTTATTTTAAAAGAAAGGAACAACGTGAAATTAATAATTTTAATCAAATTCAAGAATAACATTTTAAAATTGTCTTCTTTTTAAAATATCTTACACAGTATGCATTCAAACAAATGCATATGAGTTTACATTTATGCGATGTAACTACATGGTTACGAATTTCAGATTTATTCCTGTACAGTCGAATACAAGAGCTTGATACGGGCAAAGTTACCAAAATATTGAAACGACTTTATTGCCGTAACATTAAGGTCGTGTATATATTTTTTGGAACTTAGGCCGTGTTTATCTCTTTGTTAACGACTGTACCTACTTGTGCTCAAACAAAACACATTGTTTCTTGACAAATTTCGTGATTCTAGGGAAACGAAGACTCTATATTTTTGCTAGTATACCATAATTATACGGCATTAAATACAGTCGTATTTTTTTATTACATTGGTTACATTGACTTAAAAGTTAAATTTTTCCACAGCTTCACGAAATTGCGTAACTGAATATTTGATAATGATATCAGCTTGTTATCTCCATGCGTTCCTGAAAAAATATCTTGGTAGAAAGAAGGACTACTAAGGGTTCCTTAAGAGGAGAAATTTTAAGGTACGGAGCCCTAAATTTAAAAAAGAAATGTTCATCGGAATATATATTCTATAAATAATAAGTTAAAAAATAATGCTTTTGAACAAATCGTCATTATTCTCCTAGTTAGTCCCGGCTGTGCCCTAAACGAGCCCGGGGTCCGCTTTGACACCTAATCCCAAGATTTAGCATAAGCACTAGTTTTACGAAAGTGACTGCTATCTGACAATCTTATTAGGATTAGGCCGCTTTCCTTATGATTTTTTCTTTGACCGAAAAGCTAACGGTAAATATTCCGTACATGAGTTCTGCAAAACTCATTGGTACGAACCGGGATTGGGGGGAACCCACGACCGCCGATTGACAGCAGCATGCTTCAACCACTAGGCTACCGTAGTTCCTTACTGTTCCTGACTGCATTAAGTTTGCCTGACTGCATGAATTGCAGTAAGTTTTATTGAGCCGGGATTCGAACCCACCACCGTCGATTGACAGCCACATGCCTAAACCACAGGCTACCGTAGCTTTTGGACAAATAGCGCTTCGAAATTATGTAGGTATAGAGTATACCAGAAATCTTCTTAAATTTAAGGGGTTTTTTTTAGATATATGCTATTGAATACAAATCAGTTGTTTACTATTCGCGAGTGCTCTTTTTGCAAAATTTGGTAATAGCGCACGTGGAAATGATACAAATGCCATATCCAAACCAAAACTTTTCCCGATTATACACCTAATAACCCAAACGTCTGTTTTGTGCAGTTTTCATTTAATAAATTATTTGAAGGTTCATTCCTATTAAATTTTGCGCACGCCATGCGAACGTATCAGAACAAGCGAAACATAATGATATCGCACTGACATGCAATGCACCTAAGTAAAAAACTAACAAAAAAACATTGTTCGTGGGATATACAAGGTGTTACAAAAATGAAGCAAAACCGTTTAACACTTTCGCAGCCAAGAACCCACCTAGCGGGCGCCTAAGCCGTAGTCGTTTTCCGCTACATACGAGGAAAAGCTCAGGATCGTAGCGCGTAGCGATTCTTGGTAGCGAAGAAAATAACTAACAGATTTTTTTGAAGACAATCGTTTTTTACATTTGTATGGAGCGTTGGCCGACTGACGCGACTTGCTCCATACAAATGTAAACAACAATTGTCGTCAAAAAAAATCTCATACTTTTTCAGAACACAATACCTGTTATGCCCTTAAACGGTTTTGTGTAATTTTTGTTACACGTTGTATGTGAAACAGTCAAAATATCCAACGTATGAGCAGAGAATTTCGAGCCAAAAAACGTATAAACGATCACTAAAATAAAGTGCAGATTTGCTCCCATTTTGCGACCGAATCCGAGCAGACATCATACAAGTCATTTTAATTGCATAGAAACCCTATGTAAATTGTACAGTCAAGTGTAAAAGTATGGGTGCATACAACTTGCTTATAAAAGTTATAAATATGTCCCGTGGCTCTTATGTCAGCGGATGACGGTTTCAGTAGGTACATATTTATGAGAGGATTAAATAGATTGTGCACTTGACTGTACCCACTTCGCATGAGTATTATTTATATACTTCACTAGCTACCCGCACCGGCTTCGCACGGGTACTATATTATACATACAAACCTTCCTCTTGAATCACTCTATCTATTTAAAAAAATGCATCAAAATCCGTTGCGTAGTTTTAAAGACCAAAGCATACATAGGGACAGACAGCGGGAAATGACTTTGTTTTATACTACGGATGTATTGATTATTTTTATAGGAGACACCTAGAACAAGGTTTTTCTCATACGAGCAGGGCGTTGGTAAATATGCTTAAGGTTTATTGATCTTGTTTGTTTGACCACATTTGGCGCGACGGCGCGGCGCCCGAAGTGCCTTTTACCGCCAAAACCGGCGGAAATGGCGCAACACCCGTCCCCTCTCACCCCGGACCAAGACTGCATCACATGCAGGCTCCAACGTATTATACTTTTAATTCACAAATATCAATTAGGTACAATTACTATTTATATTACTAATTTAATCTTAGAATTTGATTTATTATGAGTACCATCCACACCTACATACTAGATTTTTATCAGGTATGAATATAATTTGGTGATAATAGGCTTTACCAAAGTTGCATTGCATGTCACATAGAGGCCACAGTGCTGCAGAAACCTCTATGGTATACGCCGGATTCATACTGATCTGACGTATGGTCACGTGGTACGCGACAGAACAATATCGGTTTTAAACATTAAAAAGCCTGAAACGCACTGGCGCGGCCTGCCGTGCCGGCCAGTTATTATCAAGTTAGTATTGACCGCCACCGCAGGCCGCGCCAGTGTCTGAGAGGCTTTAGAGACTCCCTACGGTCAGATTCACACTAAGTAATCTGATACGCTATGATGTGACGGTTCCTTTTATGTCAGGCGTCAGGGAGCATCCAGTCAGACAGCTATGAATTGGGTATGAACCCGGCTGTCGTACACACATGTTAGGACATGGTCCCAGTTCAGGACATCCTTATTATATGAGTCATTTTTTTACTTCATCCTTTGCTTTGAAAGGGGTTTTGAGCTTTCATCAGATAACCAGATTACTTTTTTACCCCCAAGTACTTCTATACGCATACCTCTAAATGTGTGTAATTACGTTTTGAGTAATCGAGTCATACGAATCGAAGGCTTTAAAAGGTTATAGCACAATAACCCCGGAACCCAAATCACAACCGATTGCCAAATATTGCAGTCTGTGTGCCTACACTAAGTTCGACACAACACATACGCTCACTTGAATATAACGCAGATGGGAATACCTCTCGGGATTCTATCCGATTTGACGCATAGGTAGTTCAAGATTTTCTGGATCAGAGACGAGATTTGCAATTGTTGTATTTTTTTATTCTTATACATCCTAATGCGCATTGCTCACTAATTTAAGTTAAGTGTAAGTTACACATTATATACATACAGTTCATTTGTACAGCTTTGGTGCATATTTGTGCTTTTCATTATCATTATATCTCAGTAACGTAACCGTTCAACTACGATACAAATCGAATCAGTAAGTGAACAATACTGTTTCGTGCACATAATGGAGAAACATAATATGAAATATACCATGAAATTAGTTTATCCTTCAATTTTTCATTAGTTTCATGTTAGCCGATGCAATGAGTATGTTTCTTGTAGTGGTTACGTAGATATATTATCTAGTAACCTATTATTGCTACGTTCAAGATGTACGGTAATAACATTAATAACCAACTATTCGTTTTGTGCACGCACGTCCACTACTAACATATCTATCTATACGTAGGTAAGTACTGCAGTACCTTGTAACGATTTCCGTTCAACATTTTATGAATATATAAATGCCTACAAAATGTCGACGATAAAGTTATCAATAAATAAAGTAGAGATCCAATCAGCTAATCTGCCCTTTCGGCTACATACATGCAATAGACTACTCAACAATTGTGGCGATGCCCCGATGCCATTATATTAAAAACTACCAAAAATGTCGATTAAACACACGAACTTTGGTATTTGTAATAGTTACAATTTATAGTAAGTAGGTACATTATGCTGTGTGAGATACCACTTGTATTCGCGTTAAGATTTTAATTGAGTACTGAATGTTTCTACGAGATTATTATTACTAAGTACAATTAATCAGGAACCTTTTTTTTCTATTGTAGCTAACTGCTAGTCGTTGATGTTCAAGTGGATGAAAAACGGCGCTCCAGAATTAAAGTGACTTACTAATTTGATCCCTTGCTGGACAAGCTACCCGAACGATAGTTTAATGTTTGGATAATACCATTCACAGAGTCAGGCAGTTTCATCTAATATTATCTTGAGTCATCTGCTGTTGGCTTTAGACAATGCGGCGCAGGGTCGCGGTGGCGAGAAGAGTCATCCGAGTCAGCAGGACACGGCTTCAGGCTGAAGGCGCGGGCGGCGCGGGCGCGGCGAGCGCGGGGGGAGGCGCCGCAGCTACTCGATGCGCCGGCGCCGTTGTCGCTCACTCGTTCGCGCGCTCTCGTCCAGCACGCACGTGTCCGCGCTCCGTCGGCTTCAACGCTTCAGCCGCGACCCCACGTGAGTGTCGCCCGCTCCCGCTCCCGCCGCCGCTCGGTAACGTACCGCACACACACACTCACCACACAGCCGCGCGGTTGCATAAGGACGCTTCCGCGTCGCCGCCCGTTATGAAACGAGATCGAAAGTGAAGCTAGCGCCGCCGCGCGGGTCCGCCCGCTACTTATAATTAAGCGAAATAAATGGAATGCAATTGTGACGTTGCCTCACCGCGCAACCTCGGACACCGAGCCAGTTTCGACACTCGCGCTAGAAATCACTTTCGATAGCATTGAGACCGCTACGCCGCCCCGACCGGACCAGATATTGCGCCCCCGAGCTTCGACCCCCGGAAACTCCCCCCACCCCGCCCCTGCCTGAACCACGACGGTAGCCTTAGGACTTATCAAGGTCGTTAAATACATTTACAATTTATCTCTGATGCTTTCTTTTGACCATGACCAATTTTGTTTTATATGCTACTCTTGTCACTTTCAGTAATATCCATACGGTAGTTCACTTAAGTCTAATTTGCATGACTCTAAAAAACAATTGTAGGTACTCACTTACTAACGTCCCGTCGGATTTAGAAAACGGGTTGATTACTTGTTATTGTGAAGACGAAATGGTCAATTCCTGTGACTGCCCGCCCGACGCCGGTGGCCGCGCCTCCCGAGACTCGAGCACGTGGGGTTGCGCAACCCTTCTGTCAACCAAAACAAACTACTTACTCAACCAGAAACCCAAACAATATCATGTTTATCGTTAATATATTACGCTTCAGGGACTATTTGTCACATTGACTTTTTTTTTACATACGGTTGGCAACCAAAAATAAATAAATATCTTAAGTAGCTACATCGAAAACATCGAGGAGCCAGAACCAAATATTAATGTTCATCACATAAATATTTGTGCTCATCGATTAGAACCTAGGACCGACCAAAAATGTTAAACCCTTAAGAACTTTGCAATAGAAAAACCTTAAATTTGACAGCCGTAGGTACTTTGTTATTATTTCAAAATGACAAGGGTTTCAAGATTTTCTTGAGTCAACTTTAAATGTTCTATTGGTTCTTCGGGAGGTCCGCGTGACCTTGCACCCGGGTCGCGACCGTGACCCCCTCCCCCTCCGTGACCGCCTCCCCTGACCTCAGCGGTGACACGGCTCATTACAAGTAATCGGCTCGCGACCGGATAATTTGTTTACTTCGGACCAAAATCGAATGACACTCAATGAATTAGAAAGCGCGTTGGGATCGACGTGGGCCCGCGCAGCTAGTTACCTAACAACGACTCCTGCCCCATTCAACGCGCGTGTGCTGTCCCCGACAATCACTCACCGCAGGCGAGACCGCGTTATCTCAGCTCGTATCATCCAACTTGGACAGAAATGCGATCTCAATACAGCCGTAAAATTTTTGTGTCATATTTATAATTTCTCTTGTACGTGTCGTAGAAAGCACGAGTCAGAAGTCAAAGTAAACAATAGCGGCTAACAGCTGACGTGTTGCACAACACGGGTCCCGGTGACCCGGCGCGCGCGCATTCCGCACGGCGCGTGGCGCAAGCGCCCTCCTTCCGACTCGTTTCCGCTCCTTCCTTAACACTGCCCTCTTCACTCTTTGTTACCCGCCCTTTAAAATTACGCCTATTGTCACTAATTGCCACGCAAAAGATACAATTGAATTGTGGACCCTAACAATAACATCATCGTCAACACAAAAGGCCGAACATAAGTCACATTGAATCATTTTGACACATTTAGATATCAAGTATCAGCGAAGTGGCTTACGACAATATTTCTGTGTTGACTGGTTAGAGCGTCTTTTATTGCATTCAAAAAAGCATTTCTCAAGCGTTGGCACCATACCATGAATAGTAATGAATTGCACCATGCAACCTACGACCCGACTCAACAAGACACTTGAGGCGAGAAGAAATGATAGGACTAGAACGTAATGTAGAAACATTCAGGCGTAGTTATTTAGTAAAGTTTTGAAACTTTTTGTAACACTGTGCACTGGTACCTAAGCAGAAAATCCTGACACCTGTCATTTTAATCAATTTTACTAGCAAATACATTTTGTCATCAACTACTTTGCCACGCCCTTATTGTAGAAGCCTGATTCATTGATTGGAAAGACGTCATAGAAAAGTCCTGAAATCATCTCATAAACTTGTTGATTGATTGAATCTTGCTGATTGTTTGCCCTGCGGTTAGTACATGCTCAGCACCTGCTTGCGTAAAACACATCGTTTGTTTAACTAGATTAATGGTCAAACGACATTTTGCACGTATCCGGGGAGCGATGGCCAGAATGATGTCACTTTGTGGCTCTAAAAACAAGTCAAAACGCAATTAGCATACGCATGTTTCAAAACAGTATCAACAGTGTGCGATACCAGAGGTCGAGCACCCTCGCCGCTGGCACTTTAAACTCTCGAGATGCGTCTGCGGAGGGTAAACACTTCTGTGAGCAGGAAGGTGAGGGGTCAAGGTGCAAGGACGTCTAAGCGTAAGTGTGGCTAGGACATTTAAAGGTATCGTAATTTTCAGATAATATCTGTCACTCACATCACATGTTTCCAGAAACAGTAGCATCTCATAAAATTAAACTATTAAGCTACTCTACTGTTGATCGTGAACAAATACCGACTAACAAAGTATAGCGATTTATTTGTGCGATTCGGCACGGCTATTAGCCAGCACGCCGACAGACCCCCGCACGCGCGTGCTCGTTAGTTCCGCGCTCCAATTCCACACGTTAACGACACCCTCGCAATCCAACAAATGCTTTCTCGGTAGGTACCTAATATGAACCCCACACAACACCTAATGATTCCATCGAACTGACTCGCAAATTCGAATCGGACCCAAAAGTTACATAACTTGTTGCACGAGGTATTAGTGCCAGTGATGGTAATGATTTGGACGAACTGATAGTAACTTTGATTTAACAAGATTTTCAATAGAAGGTTGATTCGATTAAGAATGTTGAAACGAGTTTTATGTGTAAGTACACTAACATCAAAACGAAAGTCGTGTGCTTTAATTCTATAGCTTAACAACGACCGGTATCAACAGAGGAAATAATTAATAGTTGATGTTTCTGTTTTGCAAACAAAACCCATAAAAACATAGTATTTTATATTTTATGATCTTTGCGTTGTTGCTACTGCGCATAAAGCCTAACCTAAGTAGCGGTTCAATCACTGGTCAAATATTGACATAAATCTAGCGGTGTGAAGTGGCGTGGCACATACTAAGTCACGTATTATTCTAATCGTTCTAGATAACTAGGGAGTCAAAATAATTCGTTAAAAGACAGAAAGACTGATAATATACTAATAAGTACTTTTACAAAGCAGAGATTTAATCCTAATGACGTTAAAACCGTCACTGAACTCCTTCTGGCTGTTTGTGGCCCTTTATTTTCAAATCACATACGCCGCGATATTTTGAAAAATGAACCCATGCAAAGTACATTCAAATAATTTGCACACGTTTGATGATGACGTTACAAGTAAGAATAAAAATAATTATCACAAGAACTATTAAATAATCACACATACTGTAAAGTGTATTATAAATGCATGTCAGCAAGATGACATGCTCCTCTCCATAGAAGTTTCTTTCACCATAAAAGTACAAACCAAACAAACGGCTTGTAAGTTGCTAAAAAATGTTGAAGTAAATGTTACTAAAATATGCTGACTATTATAGCAAAATGAGCTTTCTGTGTGTAGCATGTGCGATGCATGTGCGTGAATGGTGACAACCTCGAGGCGATGTCACCTGTCAGTGTGTCAGTGTTGCCAGTGGTCCCCGCGGCCGCGACCCCAGGTCACCGATGATTGCATGATACTCATCTCCTATATACATTGTAAAGCCAGTAATTTGTCGGCGCGTAATTTACAACATTATCAACTAAACGCCACCGTTATCCACTGAGAAGCCTCATTACCGCCATGGATCCTAACGTGTGAAGGGTTATACTGACTTATAATGACCATACTTACATAATTAAGTTTCAGCCGTTAACACAAATTACGGGGTACTATATAACATTTTTTAAAAAGAAGAATGCCATATTAGAATTAAGTCATGTTTAAGAATGAATTGAGCAGACAACCTTCGCGCTGTCATGGTGGCACCTAGACGCAGCGCCGCCTTAATGCGATCATAATGAGATGAGATTAATGAGTGCTGCGAGCGATATACAATCAGTCAATCACCGTTGGCATCGCCACGTGGCGTCGTATTAGTGTGGGTTTGTGTGGCCACAACACACACACGCACTTGCGCGTGGCGGCCTTGATCTTGTACAGGCGCATCTCGCACCGCTCCGCCGCAGATTTGAGTATAGTCTTTAAATGGTCCATATCGAGAACTGGAACTCATATTTTTATTCTCATTATCTCAGACTAAAAACACTAGAATGCTATTGGCCACAGGTTGTGAGGTGATCGCACATCGTCACACTTCACACTTGCGCCATCACATCACATCATCTTATTATAGAAATGGCTTCACATGAAATTCGTTTACGGGCCATTAAATGCTCTGAGTGTAATAGCAAATATCGCGGATAATTTGTTCTAGCCCTGACTTCGCTGCAAGTCTCACTAAAACATAGTAATCTGTCATTTATAGTCTAAATTAATAAGTTATAATTCCATCCGTTTTGCAATCATAAAGTTGATAACTTGTGTAGCACCGCTCCGTCGCGCGGATCTGAGTGGAGTCGTTAAAAGGTCCATATCGAGAACTCGAACTCATATTGTCATTCTCATTATCTCAGACAACGAATACTAGAATGCTCTCGGCCACAGGTCGTGAGCTGATCGGACATCGTCACCCTTCACACTTGCGCCATCAACATCATCTTATTATAGAAATGGCTTCACATGAAATTCGTTCACGGGCCATTAAATGCTCTGAGTGTAATAGCAAATATCGCGGGTAATTTGTTCTAGCCCTGACTTCACTGCAAGTCTCACTAAAACATAGTAATCTGTCATTTATAGTCTAAATTAATAAGTTATAATTCCATCCGTTTTGCAATCATAAAGTTGATAACTTGTGTAGCACCGCTCCGTCGCGCGGATCTGAGTGGAGTCGTTAAAAGGTCCATATCGAGAACTCGAACTCATATTGTCATTCTCATTATCTCTGACAACGAATACTAGAATGCTCTCGGCCACAGGTCGTGAGCTGATCGGACATCGTCACCCTTCACACTTGCGCCACCACATCACCTTATTATCGAAATGGCTTCACATCAAATTCAAGCACGTAGGGCCACTAAATGCTCTGAGTTTAATAGCAGATATCGTGGTTATATTGTTCTGGCCCTGACCTCGCTACCCCGTTACCAATCTCAATAAAATATAATAGTTTATGATTTATATTGTAATTAATAATTAATAAGTTAAATTCACCTACCATCCGTTTTGCACTCATGAAGTGGTTGACTTGTGTGCAATGACTATAAAATCTAACAACTCAATCGAAGTGCGCATGGGCAAGTTGTCAAGAAATGAGTGCTAATGACGTGACATAATAGAATGCAAACTGTTCGGAGACATGACGCTCACTCCAAACCCATGCATAGGCGTCATACTGTACTAACGTATCGACTATATTTACTAAATGCTCACTGAAAACACGAAACTTCGTGAGTAGGAAAATGTTTTTTTAACGTCATATGAAAACAAATAATTTGATTAAAAATCCAGCCGCAAATAAAAGCATACCTAGATTTATTTATACAGCCACGGAAGTTAAACTTAATTGTAAAAACGGTTGAACGAATTGATCACGAACGAGATTGTTATAAACGTTTCCCTGAAGGTTGCCGGCCAAGTCGGTAGGCGAAGGCTCCGCGACAGGAAACACGGCCTTACATGGAGGAATGACACCAGGGCGATGTTCAAACCCTGGACCCGCCGTGGTCACGTTGCGTCACATCCATGCGTTGCGCCACGTACTCATCACTTTCCATGTTGTTGTTGCCTCATGCGATGCATTAATTTATGCGCCACCGCCTATTGCGGATAATTATTGTGAGAATACAGATGTAATTGAATATAACACCTTTTTCATAGCGCTATTTGATAACGCATAAAACATAATTATAATAAATTATTCATACTTATGCCTCTGGTTGTTTGCGACATATAAGTACATAATTCAAATGAATAATCTCATCTATACGTAATTAATCAATTTTATCATATAACCAGCATCAATGCTGCCTGTGAACCGGAAAGCCAAAAAAGTTTTTTACAATGCCTTGCTCTTTACGCTTCTTGCTACGTACAACATAAGTGTATGGATTTTCCTGTGAATTATATACCGTAATAATATGGCTATATGTCACCGGTCATCGCCCCCGACTTCGTGGCGTCACATCTCCGCATGCGGTTTATCTCAGCATAATTACGTCTTGCAAAATTTCGTTGACGAGTAGGTAACCAGGGATATAAATAACAGTTATTATAAAGATGCAGCTCTTGTTACTGAATGTGAGGAATATAAATTACACAAACCAGTTATCAAATCTTTAGATAGCACGATGCACAATTACATTTCCTCCATTTACAAAACAATACAATACAAATACTCTTTATTGCACACCTCACACAAACATAGCACTTAGAAAGAGAAAAAATACAATAACATGTACAATAATAAATTACGTTTATGGGTAAAAATGAAGAATAGTTAAAAGACATTTTAGGCTTTCATATTAAATATAAAAAAATACTTTAGAGACGTCAAGATGTTTGTACACTTCCATGGCCTCCTCGCTAGCGCGCTTTACATCACAACAGGTTAAAGAAATCTCGCAAACCACGAACTTTGCCTCCAAATATCATGACACGCATTAATTAAATTTCGATACAAAAAGCGCAATAAATGCAAATCTGTGTCGAATGGCGACCCGCGCCGTGGCGCAAGCGCAGAGTCAAGGGCGCCGTCGGTGGACAGATTTGAACAGTCTGCGAACACTGTTTATCAACTTCCACTCAGTTTTTGGGACTTATAAATAGATAGGTACATAAAGACATCATTTTATGTATGCATAGCAAAAGAATGATAAACACAGTAGAAAGTATACCGATTGTATGTCGTCTAATTATTCGTTTTCTACGGACATTTTGTTGGATTAATGGCAACTTTAATCACCATGAATGCAAATTCACCATACATATTTAAATGTCTTAATGTCTTTTCACTTTCTTAGTTGTAATTTGACCTAACAAGACACGAGTTTATGAGTGTGTAGCAGTACTTTGGTCCAATACGATTTTTAATAATATTAAAATACTATTGACATTTCACTTCATAAATTTATAATTTGCATTTTATTTTAAAAATTACTATATTTGGTCGTTTATGGAAGACGAATGCGAACAAAATTAATGATAGTTTTAAAAGCGACCGATTACCTAATGACCTTACAACCCGAACGGCACGTTAACGATGGGTAATTTTAGTTGTATAATTATGTGCAAAGACGGGTAGGTATACTTATCAACCTTTTACTAACTATTAAACTGATTTAAAAGAATGTAATTATAAATAAAGATGAATTGATGTGTAAATCGTCTTGGTGCAATCGTTTTTTTGCGCTAACGCATAGCCAAGTAGGTCTAAACGAGACGCAATATTCAACTGAGAATAAAAGAAAATTCTATCAAATACGGATGTACTCTCAAAATGTCATATTATTTCAAAAGAAAGAAGACAAAAACGAATGACGAAAATACCATTCAAACATATTTTTTTGAGATGTTTGAGTTGTTTTATGTTGGCCGAAGCTTTAATGTTCCTTGTTAGAGAGAGAAAGCGCTAGCAGATCGTGACGTCACGATCCGCGAGCGTCATAGCAAAAGACAATCGTTTAATATGCAGCTGCGGTTTGAGAAAAAGGGACAGAAGGGGTACTTGTGTTAACACTTTGGACACATAACTTTGTGATTATTTAACCTGTCGTGTTGCTTTTTTCTCCACTTGACTACAATCTTAATCCTTTTTAAGAAAATACATCATTATTGATTATTTTATTTACCTAGTGTCTTTACCCCTATTGTCAGTTTCAAAATGGAGCCCCTATACTTGAGGCATTGATCTGTTAGCGGTGAGATAACGTTATCACACGGCGCGCGATCAGCTGTGCACTTTCGCCGCGCTAGAACGAGACAGTGCTACGCCCGGCCAGATGCGCGCGAGCAGCACAGGGCTAATGACGCAACACGGCACACATAGCGTCACGTAATCTTTGTTTTTGATTTGTTTGCATCCGTGTTTGTGGGTCAGCGCAGTGGTCACTCGATCTATTGAAGTTTAAGTATATCTAAACTTGCTAATTGAGTAATAGTCGAATCCGACTCGGTTGGGCAGCGTTCGGGAAGCTACGGCAAATCTTCCGCAGTTTCTCAAGACGAGAGTCTTTGACCAGTGAGTGCTGCCAGTGATGACATATGGCACCGAAACTTGGCCGCTTACTATGGGCCTCATAAGAAGGCTCAAAGTCACCCAAAGGGCGATGGAGAGGGCCATGTTGGGAGTTTCTCTGCGTGATCGCAGCAGAGCCAAGGTAACCGATATAGCCCTCCGGATCGCTAAAATTAAGTGGCAGTGGGCGGGGCACATAGCACGTAGAACAGATGGCCGTTGGGGCGGAAAGGTTCTCGAGTGGCGACCACGCACCGGAAGGCGAAGCGTGGGTAGGTCCCCGACAAGGTGGACTGATGACCTGGTAAAGGTTGCGGGAGTCCGCTGGATGCGGGTGGCGCGGGATTGGTCACTTTGGCACTCTTTGGGGGAGGCCTATGTCCAGCAGTGGACGTCTTTCGGCTGATATAATGAATTGAGTAACTGTTGGCTTAACGTAACAAGTTAAATTTCAAATTAAAAAAACCAGTCAATTTTTTAATTACGAATTCAGTTCCAGTCTTTCTCTTGGCCTAGTCTCCCAGTAGTCTTTCTCAACTTTTTCTCTTCCTGTTATAATGTCTTAGATACTGATGCATATACATACGAGTAGACACTACACTCGGGTTGCTATAAGATACTACAATAGATTTTAAATTAAATCCAAGGTTTATCTTTGTCACGACATGCTATTTCAGCGCTATCATGCAATTAGGTAGAGATAATACAGCTTTACCTACTCGTACATATAAGAGTTCATATTTCTGTCTCTGTAACCATTTAGGAATAGTTATTTGTGCAACAAGAGAGCAAAGTTTGTTTTTGCTGCGAGTGCTAATTTTAAGTCCTGAGGAAGCGAAAGATTCTAAAATTGAATCACGAGCGTGGCGAGTGCTTCAAAGTTTGAATCTTGAGCGCAGCGAAGGACTCAAAAGCACGAGATGCAAATACTTAGCTCTCGCAGTAACACATACAACTTTCCACCTCAGCAGTGAGAACATATTCACAAAAAATATAGCCTAGTATCACGTAGCTATTCGTCTCAAGATTATTCAGGAAGAAAACTTAATTAGGCGTCAGTTACTGCTTGTTTTAACTCCTCAGCGCCGGCCGCGCCGTTATTCAATACTAGAAAGGCGAGACAAGGCGCAAGAAACCAAAGGATATTTCAGTATCTAAGTATACGAGTGTCGCGTGACACTAACACATCACTATAACTAACCGTGTTATTGTTAAAATTCACAGATTTTACTAATATCTTCGAGATATTTTTGAAATATTTATCGTTATCACAAGGGCAAACATTAGCATACTACGTGTATCTCGCGTGCACACCAAAAACTAGCCGTACTGTTGTTAAAATACTGCCTTCGTCGCGTCACTGACTTCACTATATTTCCCAGTTAAATAGAGAATTGATTTATCTTAGTAGTTAAAATATTTCAAACAAATTAACAGCGCGCAACTTTTTAAAAGGGGCGGGGCCTTGCGCTTCCGTTCGGAAACTGCATCTGTGGTATACGTTCATAGAATTAAAATTGTTTAAACTAGAATTTTTAATTAGCTAGCATAGTAAAATTAATGTTTACCTATTTCTTTGGACTTTATTCTGAGATCTTTTATTTAAATATTCTTGAATTTAAAATTCCTTTGTTTAAATATTTTTGTAATTTAAACTTGTTAATTTGATATTTTGATAGTTTTGTTAGTTGCGCTTTTTTGGGGTCTACTTTGAAATTCGATGGTCGAACTATGGATCGACCTATGTCTGCCATTTTCTTTTTTCGTAATGGAATGAACTGGATGAAAATGAATGGGACAGTGCTAATAAAGTTCAAATAGTCTGAACTTGTAATAGACCCCATACCACGAAATGTCAGTGTTCCGCACCAAAATTAAAAAGTTACTTTGTCTCACGGAGTGAGCAAAATCGCATTTTGCACACTGTTTTCACGCAGCAAAATATACTTGTTGGAGCTGCTGAGGTGAAAATTATATTACATTGTTCCATCGTCAATTCAGGTAGGCAACGCATAAACTTTACGTCTCATAATCACCTAGTGTCGATTAAAAACAACCAGGAAGAGGTAATAAGTACAACTTTTTTATTACCTCTTCCTGGTTGTTTTTAAGTAAGCCAGTACTTATTAAGTACCGGCTTGGGCCAACTTACTTTCAAAAACATGTCGTGAATTAATTCATTGGAATCGTGAGCAGCCTTCGCAACTCAATTCAATCATTACTTAATTACATGTAAAAGCCTCTAAACAGGTTGAGATTTGAAAGTTAAATAAGGCACTGCATACACTGCACATTTTGTTTTTTTATTAACGAACTGTGCTCGCAGTTTTGCTTGCGGGTACGCGGTCTGTCTTTTATTTCAGTTTATTTTTTGAAGAATTTACGAAAGCTATATTTTTTTCATTTGCCTATCACTGAATGCACGTTGAATTTAATGCCAAATTACTAGTGACCACTATAATTTATTTAAAAAAGCCAACTCTGATCATCAAGTCCGCGTGTCTCGCAAGTAAATGTTGTTTGCGGGGAAAAAAACGCGCGCTAAAAATGCTAGAACGAATGAACAAATTTCCACGTCATTTCTACTATTGTTATAGCCCGATCAATGAGTCACTTTATGCATTACTTGCTTAAAAACGTTCGTGAATCCCTAGAAACAATTTGAAAAACATGTGTGACAAATTCGTCGATTTATCCACTTTTTGTGTAGATATTATTTGCAACTAAATTGACATTACCTTACGTGATTGACCTACCGGTTTACAAGAACTGAGCATTTTTAATATCAGCAGAAAAGAACACACATGCATATGTAGTGTTTAAAAAAAATAGAAATCATACTGTGATAGACAGTCACAATAGTACAATTAATTATCATTAAATCCTAACAACTAATTCATCGCATGACTGATGAATCGAGTAATAATTCGCCAAAAAGTTGGTTAAGGCTTTAACTTTAGATATTGTTGCTAAAATTACCCACATTAATAAATGAAACCTGTCTATATTTGACATGTACCTTACAATTTATTCTGCCTGCCATAAAATATTGCCACACTGAGGACTTTACGACGTGGTTTGGGTCGGATATTAAATGTCACACCAGACACAGGAAAGTTCACCATGCGTCGGAATCATCATCATCATCAGCCTATATACGTCCCACTGCTGGGCACAGGCCTCCTCTCATGTATGAGAGGGAACAGGCAGTAGTCGCCACGCTGGCCCGGTGCGGATTGGGGACTTATGCGTCGGAATATCATTTGTTAATTTAACTTCCACTTCTGTAACTCCTAAATGTTTCCGCAAATTACCAATTTGTTGAGTTTTTTGCGACTTACTTGAAACAATCGTCAATCTGATTCGTGAAAGTGAGTCTATGGCCTATTTGGGGAATGAATATTTATTTAAGATAATTATTACAAAATATATTATTAGTTTCTAACCGTAATCAATTATTAGTTTCTAACCTTGGAAATATACTTACAACTTAAACTGGTTATCACTTTTTTGGCCGAATAGTTAATGTTTCAATTAGTTTGAAGTGCCATTGCATCGCACACTCGTGGTCAAAAAAGTAATCGACCTCACTAGCCACATTACATTCAAAGGTGATTGAAATTGACCGATACTGACCTAAATACTACTTTTGCCATTACCAGAATTTAGAGAATTTAGATTATAAATGTAGTAGCATAGTTAATAAATACCTATGCAAAGTTACTTTTAATGTGCTCGAGTCATTCTGCGAATGGCGAGTGTTGAATATATTTGTATCGGTAAGTAATACGTAAAAATACAAAAATAAAATGTCTATCTGTTTTATCACGCGCCGTAGCCGCCGGATAGCTACGGGGGCGCTACGAGATCGCTACGAGATTTTTCTAACTAATGACATCAACGCGCGTTTGTTCTTCGTAATCTGATTATCTAATTCGTAATTTGAGGCTTTAGTTTAAAATTAAGTCGGGCATTAAGTGCACGGTTAATTAATTGTCCAAGGATGCTTTAATGAGGTAAGTTTGACAATATATGTGTATAAAATTAAAATCACAGGCAATTACTGGAATGTTCGGAATTGGTGCAGTTTTTGCAGTTTCCGCCAACAATGCAGTTGCAACGTCGATTGCGCGTGCGAGTAGTTCTTTGCCTCAACCATGAGTAATGTTCTAATGCATCTATTGTATTGACATGGTTTACTTTTTTCAGGTTTTACACGTTTAGTTTTATTTGATTGTAATGCTTCCGTTAATATCCAGAAATCAACAGCGAGTACCTATTAGTGTATTTCTAAGCAATTTTTTCTACTATTCTATAGATGCGCTTGCTAGGTTGTTGTTTTTACATTGTATACCTAAACTATGCTGACTGGACTTACCCTTAATGTTAGAAAAACTCTCGTCCAACTTTCACGACCTTCTCTGCGATTATGGGATCGTAATTACCGATAAACATAATAATTCGGGCCCGTGCCCTCGACCTTCGTCGTGCAAAAGCGAAATGGAGCGCGTAATCGCAATAATTAGCTCACTGGAGCGACCTCACAAAAACACTCGTGATTCCGAGCGACCAACCTTAGGATACTTGTTTGACTCTCAACTCAAAAGGTTGATGGTACAGTATATTGGTTTGTTGCATAATACAAATGATCGTTGTAATTTTATACAAATCGGCTCTTAAATAAACCAGCCGAAGTAGTTATAATCAAGCTAATTAGCGATAACGTGAAATACGTAAAAGTTAAAAAGGTAAACGACAGTACTTTGTGAGACATATTCGAAATGTTGTATTAAATGTTTTTGTCGCCATATAACCTCGAACGCAAAGAACAAATCCGCGGAAGTTAAACTCGATGTTAAACTGACACATTAATTGAACTTTAAATAATCTCAAAATTTTCCGCGAAAAAACCTGGGTACTTAGGTATTGTTTATGGCACCACGTGATGTAATGGTCATATGGTCAGCCATTCACAAATGTTAATTATACACAAACTTAAATAAAGTCACTTGTATGCGAAATTTAAGGACACTAAACCTTACTTTTACTAAGCAACTGCTTAGAAAACCCACCCACGAAATTTTTACCTGCGTTAAAATTATCGAAATATTCATTTCGCCAAAACCAAAAAGCCTAATTGAAATATTTTCTTTATTTTTAGTCGTGTGGCATTGAATAAACAGAAATGTCACATTTGGGTTAATTAATTGAAAGTAGTTTTTGTAAAAAGCTCGAAGTATGTCGTGCAAGTGACGTCACTACCACTACCAATGTCAACTACTTTTACGCGGCGTCCTTGCGGGCACTGGCTTGAACCGTAACGGGGATACTTTTGCACTCAGATTTTTTTATCTTTATAAGTAACAGTGTGACTTTAATACTTAATCATTATGCGTTCGATGTGAAAGTTGTCAGACGAGGATCAATGTTACTGACATAAGAGCCCGCCTTTAACAACAAAACAAAGTAACGTAAGTAACGTTATGCTCTTGCATTTTAAGCATTGCTAAAGTATAATTTCCATTTTAAAATAAAATAATCCAAATTAACATTTGACTAATTATTCTTTGACACAATTCATCATTTAGAATTTTAAGGAGCGTAAGTAGCTTATTTAGACCACGGATAAGAAACGGATAAGAGCACTGAACACTTTTCATGATTATCATATAATAAGTCCATTTCAATCGCCTACTCAGCTGGACGAGGCTTGTGACATACCTTATATTTATATTATCCCAGTAAACATCTATGTCTTTATATCGCTTGGTCACCATCTTGTGCTATAGCTAGAATAATTAGAGTAATATTTGTACAAAACATTCAAATACAAATGTAGATACTGTTGTTATTGTGTCGTGAGATAAAGTTAAGACTTATTTAAACCAAAGAAATTCTTCAAAGTGCACTTAAGTGTTATCGCCATACCATATTTAGCTAACGAATTTCTTCTCTCACACATAACCATTATGCAATTTAGTACCACAACTCCCATAGGTTATGCCTTCAGAACTTGTTGTATTTAGATCCTCTAACATTTACCTCTGACCTGCTCTCACCGAAGGCTGCTCGCAAGGCTCTGCTAATTGCGCAATAAGAGCGCGTCCGGGGGGCGACACTATAGTATTACGTGTGTAATGTAACGTGCACCTTTCTAAACGCTCTTCCTGTCAACATAGGTGCTCAATGACACTTGTTTAATGGCAGTTGGTGACATGATTACCATATGATCACATTAGTGAAATGTGATCTGCGGCAAATATGTGTTCAATTTTGATATTCGTAGTGTGCTCTAAGCCACAGAAAGATGAAGTTGGCATATAGCAAATATCTGATTAAGTCGAGAATGACGGTCAAAATGGAGGTAACTATCAACCTAGGGTTTACCATACTGGTCCAGTAATAAGGTGTGCATTCAGCACTACCGTTTTTCTTTGTGCATCAATGATCTATCACACTTAAATATACGGATGATATAACATCTGTTGTTACGCCTTAATATTTCGCAATACATTCGCATTCTTCCGTGGTATATAATTGTGCATGAGAGTGTTTTAAGTGCTTAAAGAGTTGATGGATAATAATAGAAAAGACAATGGGCATCGCAGGCGCAGACAAGTGCGTGACAGCTAGCGCAAAAACCTATTTATTTAAATAAATACTTTTATGTTCGTATAGTTAATTCGTAAAATTTATTTAACATTTTCGTGGTGTGCAACGCCCAACAGTAACGACTAGGTCAAACAAAATTACAGTGTTCTACATAATTCTGAATTATTACCGAATTGTCCATGTTGCTAAAGATTCTGCAATCATTTTGGCGTCTTTCAAGTTGCGTTGCACATAATGATTATACCTGAATAACAGTGTGAGCGGCGTATGACATAACCAATCACCGCAATGCACTGATATTGGAGCCCGGTCGTTAAGCCTTCGGGTATTTTCCTCTGAGTCAGCCAGGTGAAAGGACACTTGCAACACTATCCTGCCCTTATCCCCTCCTCTTCTCTTGTCACAGCTCTATGGTCCAAGTGACTAATTGCTTACTGAAGGTCCCTTTTGCGCAATGAAGGTCTCAAGTTCGCGACGAATCGTTTTGTATAAACAAACTTCACTAAGCCGACCATAGCCTCTAATTGCTGCATGCTCGTTCAATTTTATTACCACATTAGAAACGAGAGTGTTTTGTTAAATTCAATGCTACTTAGTCGTTCTTTTGTTCTGAATATGTTTTATAGTTTCCGTTAAAGTTATTAAAGTCTCGTTGAGAATTTCCGCTACTCATAATAACATGCTAGACCGGCAATATAAATATTTCACGCTGTAAGATATTTGGCTAACAATCGAGTTATCCTTGCAAAACAGTTTGTCAGGTGATAGTCAATCAAAATTAACACATGATACAATCTAATAATTCCAGTAACTTTTCATTATAATGAAAATCCTTCAAACATTGATTTACTGCATTCCCTCATTCGCTTTACTGATTATATAATATGTATTACAAGTAGTACTAAGTTCAAGAAATTGACTATTGTATTACCACACATCATCAGCCTATATACGTCCCACTGCTGGGCACAGGCCTCCTCTCATGTATGAGAGGGAACGGGCAGTAGTCCCCACGCTGGCCCAGTGCGGATTTGGGACTTCACATACACCTTTGAATTTCTTCGCAGATGTATGCAGGTTTCCTCACGATGTTTTTCCTTCACCGAAAAGGTAACGGTAAATATGAAATCATATTCCGTACATAAGTTCCGAAAAACTCATTGGTACGAGCCGGGATTCGAACCCACGACCGCCGTTTGACAGCCGCATGCCTGAACCACTGGGCTACCGTAGCTTGTATTACCACACTCAGCGATAAAGGGCTGGAATTTAATTAAATATCAAAACGAACAGTGCATGCCTAGATGCGTAAAATGAAACGTGCAACGATTTCTTTCTACTATTTAATCGAATGTTTGTGTACTTGCGTGGCAACACAAGCATTCGTTTCACGTCAGCGCGAGCGATCTGCGAGGATGGGTGCGTTTGCGCAACGCACAGGAAGGGCTGCGCAAGCGCGTTCTTTTATCTATTCAGTGTCGAAAGTGTTTTAGGATTTTTATGTTTGTTAATCTTATGTATGCACACCTACCGGTTTAACAATACAAAATAATAAATCCATGGTCAAAATGACGTATTAAATGTTTAAATTCGATCTCTTAAATTGTTGTACAGATTGGAGTTGAACTAGGTATACAAAATAATATGTTCAAACAATCATCTAACTTTATTTTATTAGTCACGTGTGCCCTATGTTGTATCGGTTTACTGACACCACTTCATATTTTACGTACTAGTATAGTATACAAGTAATGAAATATCATAACCACCCAAATAGCATCATTTCATCTAACAACATTTACGAAACTCCTAACGCGTAATAGGATTACGGGACTCGTGAAGCCATTGAGACGTAATAGGTCGTGCACTACAAAATGCTTCCCGATAGCGCGCAACCGTGATCTATGAACAGCAATACGTAAGGCAGGCTCTCGCCGCTCCCGGCGTGCTCTGGCTCAGAAGGTGCTTCATCATTATAAGCTTATATTTTCATCACACTTGCTCGTCAACGGCGTTATTACTTGCGAGCGTACAGAGCAGTTATAGCCGTTTTACCTCCCACAGGCTGTTAAGTTTAGTTTTAAAATATAAAACCCACTCATACTTCACTTCGGACTGAGGATGTTTCCAATCAGCCAAGGTGTATTTCATATCTTCAAAAGTTTGCTACAACCAATTTTTAATAAAATTAAACTTAAAAAAACTACTTATACATGTTTAACAGAATTATTTACAGATTTAATATGTAGTTATTTAGTGTCTATGTAAAATGTTTTTAAGTGTTTTCAATTCGTGGCTGTATACCGAAGGGTCTTTGCCATGCGCGCTTCACGTCTAATTCAACAAAATGGACGACTGACATGTTGCAGATTTTATTACGATTTGTATTAATTTCATCTAAAATGTATTTATTTCCTCGCAAATGTGATGAAAAACATTGTGTATACCACGGGCGTAAGTGGAATATTGCAAACTGGAGTCATCAAAAGCCCTCCGCAATGTACTATTACCTGTCCGGGTGTTTATGTAATCAAACGATAAAAGTCAACGTTAACCTTTTTCTCGGTATAGCACTATTAGCACTTAACTCAAACTTTGTATATAATACGGATGGCGATGCAATATAACTGGTGTCAAAAACTCGTCTGATTATACAGGAAATTGACCTTAGCAACGGTGTAATGAGACTACTTAAAAACTCTGAAAATTTTAACTGGTCTTGAAAGATAAGACACAGGATAGTACATACATCAACAAAATGTTTATGGATGGAATCCTGTTCTCATCACACGATAATGATATCTTTATTTTATATATTGACAAGGGGCACGTCCTCGCCCGCGTATAACTTAGAGAGAGGTAGTAATCTTAGCCAATTTTAAGTTTTTTTTTAATCGGTTACGTAGTTCCGGAGATTCCTCCTACATACAAACTTATAAAGCTAGGAACTCACATCTCACTCACTCACTCTCTGGCATTTTGATCTAGTGCATGCCACGTGTCCATTGCACCACCGGTGACGTCACGCCACGTGCATTGCACTTGTTATATATAGCAGCGCTGCGTTCGTTGGGCGGTAGTCCGCGCGCTGGCGGGATCTCACGCGCATATAATTACTGAGGATTCTCGGCGACGGAATAGACGATCGCTACTAGACTCATAAAGTATGTGAGTATCGAAGCACTTTTATTGACGATATATTTTCACATAAGATCCATGTCAAACCTAAACTAGTGGCACTTTCGCAATCAGAAATGAAGTTCCAATATCCTTAACTCTTGACAACTGAAATGGCAACTTTTGTTTTTTCTTGTCTATAATTGACAAAAACAACTCGAAGAAAGCGTTGCATCAAAGAATTGATTAGCTCTATCATAATATGAATCAGACTTTTACTTTGAGAGTGCCCCGGACAGTGTACTTGGACCAACCCTATTTTTAACCGACTTTAAAAAAAGGAGGAGGTTTTCAATTCGGTTGTATTTTTTTTTTTCAATATACATTAATCAACTCTGTGGCATGGATATCAATAAGGGACAAGTATTTACTTACACTGCAGTTGTTTTCTCTGGGGACACGTGGGAAGACGTTAAGAAATCCGCAGAGCAAGGTCTGTCCAAAATTGTCTGTTGGTTAAACTCCCGACGCCTGACATTAGGTTAAACGCAACTAAAATAAATTATGTTTATTAATTATTTTACAATTTACAATAGCTCACAACCAGGATACCAATCAACTACTAAAATAACTGTTCAGCTTTGCAATGACTAAGGCAGATATCATAAAGTATTTAGATATTTTGGTTGACTACATGGCACTTGCAAACGGACATCCTTATGACCTGACTCAAACTGCTGATATGGGCTTTTAAAAAACTGAGACACATTGCCTCTCCACAGCTTCTAAAGCAAATATATGTAACTCTGGTACAATCGATCCTAACATACTGCATACCGGTCTGGGGAGCAACAACTTGCGGCTCTAAGACTGCACAAATCTGCGCCATACACAGATATCACACGGAACCAAAGAAGAAAAGCTGATATAATCCAAACGACATCAATAAACACAACCTTTGCAAGCAGGCAATCCATACTAATATTATAAATGGGAAAGTGTATGTGTGTGTGTGTGTGTGTTTGTTTGTTTGTCCGTCTTTCATGGCAAAACGGAGCGACGAATTGACGTGATCTTTCAAGTGGAGATAGTTGAAGGGATGGGGAGTGACATAGGATTGTTTTTATCCCCGAAATCATCCCCCAAGGGGGTGTAATGGGGGGGTTAAAGCTTGTATGGAGCTGCGATATAAACGAGTTCCACGCGGACGGAGTCGCGGGCAGAAGCTAGTACATATATAGATCGGCTAAATTATATAATTTCTTAAATAAGTATATCAACGTTCATCACCTATCACAATACGAATGAAAAGGTTGATAACAAACTGGTTGAAACTGAAAAGTTATCATGAAATAGAAGACCTATTTAAAATGTACTCAAACGCACATAATTTCAAAGATTAACACACATGCACTTATTTAAAAATTAAGTACCCGGTTTATTTTGACTTCGTTAAAATATTTGATTTATTAAAGGTAATACGAAATCATTAAACTATACTAAAATGACTTAAACTAACTTAACCTATTTATACTTAGTTACTAGTAAAGTTCTTTGTTAAACTGAGACAGAAAACGTAAAAGGTTGTTATACTACTGAGGGGCTACCGCGAAGCGAAAACGAACTTCGTTCGGATATCTCCCTCTCTGTCGCTCGAACCAGCAAGTGCGACACAGACGGAGATACACAAACGAAGTTCGTTTTCGTTTCGCGGTAGCCCCTCTGAGCTGTTCTTTTATTTCTATTGATACTATATAGTATCCTCCTAATTATTATTATTTACATTTGTATTGTACAAAGTAATTAATGAAGGGTGGTGCCATTTAACACAATTAAAATTTACTTAAAAAGAGGCAGCCACTGTTATTTTGGAATGTGTAACAATTGTGGATGATAATAATAATAATAAATAAATAAATAAATACTAGGGGACAATCTTACACAAATCGGCTTAGTCCCAAACTAAGCAAAGCTTGTACTATGAGTACTAGACGACGATAAACATACTTATATAGATAAATACATACTTAAATACGTAGAAAACAACCATGGCTCATGAACTCAGGACTCGTGCTCATCACACAAATAAATGCCCTTACCGGGATTTGAACCCGGGACGTCTTGCTTCGTAGGCAGGGTCACTGCCAATGGATAAATAAATACTTTTATTATTATGCATCTCTGGTTTAAATTAAAGGGACAAAGCCCGGCCATTTGGAAGGCGTGCGTGGGGATATAAATCCAACACGTAGAGTCCCTTTACAGAAAAAGTTTTAGGTTATGTAATACACATTCACGGGAACATCGTTATTATTATTAATATTGGTGGGCATATACCAAAACCCTCTACTTATTACTCGTATAATTACTAATATTACTGGCATCCTAAACGAGTATGTGCTAATGCTCTAACTTATCATAAATTATCGATAAGTGTGTCAACTAGACTCGTTACTCTAATGAGAGTAATAATGATGAGTAGCCTCTCTAACTTGAAAATGTCAAATCATATTGCGTCGGCTCAAAACTTACTGTAGTTTCGCCGATAATAGCTCAACTATAACATAATAGTTGATGCGCTTATACTAAAACCTTCTACATACCCGTGTAGTAATTACTATGATTACTGGCAGCCTGAACGAGTTTGTGCTAATGGTCTAACTTTGTATAAATCACCGATAATTGTGTCAACTGGATCCATTACTCTAATGAGAGTAATAATAATAAGTAGCCTCTCTAACTTGATATGTCAAATCATATGGCGCCGGCGCCGGTCGTAGCGGTGCTACGACGTAGCATTGCTGCAGTCGTAGCAGGCGGTATATAAGCGTTGATCGAATACAAAAAAAATATTGTTATTTTAATTACTGTATTATGTAATTAGCAGGTTGGAGGTAGCAAAATCTAAATTTAAGAAATATTGTATGTGTGACGACAGGTTTTCTTGCCTACGTAGCTAACGGAGTGGATTCATAACCCCAGTAAGAGGTCGCCCTGTCGATGTGTCGACATATGTTCATACGTGTCAGCATGACTCTTTGTTTCTGAGTCTTGGATGTTTTCAATGTATTTAAGTATTTATAACATGGATCTTATTTGTCATCATATCAACTAATACGTTTATCATAGTTATATGTAACAAAATATCAATCATGATAAATTGTGATTGTTTTATTTATTATAACTGGCACATATGGCTCAAGCATGAAAGTAATGAATTAAATTCAAAGTCATACTGACAACGCGTGAGAACTTACCTATATCTCGCCATAAAATCAAACCTCACAACCTACACAAGTTACATAATCAGTAGATATTCCCTACAGGGAAGTTTTTAGCAGACAATATATCAAACAAACTGTTGCTATGCTGGCATACCACAATAACATAGTGCTACGTTCACATTTAATTTATTGGAAGCAGTGTTGAAGGAAGTGCATACACCGACGGGCAAAAGGTAACCGTGTATTCGTTTAATACGTTGTTACTTCGGGCGTTGAGCACATATAATCGCTGGGCGCAGTACCAGGGCATTATAGCTCGCAGGGACTTATTAGCGGACATGTGTGGTTAGGGTAATACTGGCGTCTGTTTAGACACTTGACAACTTATAATTACTTGATGCGGTTTGTTAAAATTAACGCACATCGTATAACAGGAACGCTTAATACATGTTTTTTTTTACTTAAATGTACAATTTATGTATGTTACTGCTCTTGAATTCGTTTCATGAAAGAAGACTGTAATTTTATATAGTAATCTGATGAATATTTGTCAATTAAAATCAACTTCAGATTTACTTAGAAACCACTTGAAACTTGGTGAGTACCAAATAATGATATTGTGTTTCGCTTAAGGAAACACACATGTTTTATATAAAATTACTTATTATTTAATTGACCAGAATTATGAGTTAATTATAAGTGTGTAGCGGTAGAGGAAACACACTTTACTCAGGAAGAACCCAGTGCCATAGATTACAATCCGAACAACAATAGGGGAATGCAGTTGTCATGGGTGCCAATTGTTTAGGTAATTGTTTTGTTTCGTAACAATTTACACAACAGCGTGAATAAGAAACTAAAAGCGTACATTCGTATTCTATCAATTTATGATATTTGCGGGGTTTTTCTTGCCCAAATATAGTTAGTGCTACAATCTACACGCTACTGGAGCTAATTTCTTATTTCGCCACCGGTGGCACCTCAAGGTAACGCCTTTCCAACCCAGACCAATCGGTTTATTAATAAACACATAATTTCCTTTTACGCAAGCGGCTAAAGGGGTCAAACGCTGTTGCCCACCTACCTGTCTGACTCATCCGATTTAAAAAGGGTATTGCCCAAGTTTTGAACTCAGAAATATTAAATAATCCATAAAGGACACTTTGGAGTCGTTCATTATCACTAGTTTGCTGTAGCATTGAATTAGATACAATCACGAGGGATTTTTAGAATTGTTTGAACACAAGAGTACATTGGCTCAGCTTAAAGCAAACTAGCAGCCCGCCTTCGGGCAGCTGCGTATATCCTTCTGACCTAGATCGATACCACTTTTACTAGACCTAATCCATATAGAATATGCTATATGAAATAAAACAGAATAATCAATACCGACTGAGATAAGCAGCACATGAAAAGTTCACTCACCTATCAACCCACCTATTTTCTTTTATGTTGGTCAGTGAAAGATCATGGTGTTCGGTTTTAATTGAAAACTTAACATGTGTTCTCAAAAGGGGTAGGCAGCGTACGTGAAATTAAATGGTCAGTGCTACTTCAACCAAAGTTGTTTTGATGAGACTAGTATAGCCTTGTTATCGTTCGATATATGATAACAAAGATAAGTAGACATAAACACATTGATCCTCATCGTAAAAACATTTTGAAGCATCTCTTCAATAATTACGTTAACGTTTTTCGACTCCACAATGGATCAATCATCTCGATTGTTTCAGAAAAACTAGTTTTTGTGACATGCGATTATCGGGGAGTGGGCGGCCCGCTAACCAGGACTAATTGAGGGTTATTGACAGATGACTGAAGTAATTGTAGACGCTATTTATATGGCCACGTGCAGGTTAATCAGTTAATCTCTCGTGAGACAGCGACGACAACAATGATAACAACAACCGCAATGTAATTCACGTTAATAGACAGGTGAATCACACTTTGGCACTTTAGGTATTCCTATTTTATCTCATATTTATGAAAGACACGCGTTGATACATAATTTATTTAATTAATCTATTCTTTGTTGTTTGAACGAATTATCAATCATTACATTCTTTATTTTAGAGAGACTGTTACCCTTTCAGCAAGTTAGTTTCAACATATACGTATATTATCTAAAGTGGCGTCATATTGAGTAATTTACCGTGATGTGTATTATCTTTACCAACTAACGCTCCACGCTTCATTTGTTTGGCGGAAACTGAAATATCAGTAATAACACGTTTTGAAATCTTAATAAACATTAAGATTTAATAAGGGCAAAATGCTACATTTTGCGTTGTTTTGATTAGACACATCATTTTACATCTATACACTTAAACGCGTGATGTACATTTTGTACAACCGTCCAGTCCTGATAATTAAAGTGATGTGTGGACTGTGGATTGTTGAATAATGGATAATGATGTGGTGTGACGCCACCGCGATACACTTAGACGATTGGCCAACGCTCGTGCGCCGCATGGCATGGTACTTCCGTCGACTCTTTTGTGCTAAAACATAAAGTGTTAAAGCGTAAACAGTTCGCACAGAGCGCTTAGCAGTGTCGAAACGAGCGCGATCGCGGCGCGGCACTAGTACGGCTAGAAATGACGACTCATTAACAACACGCAAAACTTAGTTAATTGCCTACAAGTACTAAATTCTAAGTAGCAACTTGCATCACTTTACCACTGTGCAGCGATCATTTTAGCTAAAAAGTAACAAAAGCTTGTGAAATCAAGTTTATTTATATGATTTGTTTATTACGCACTGTAAACTTATATGCCAGCGTGCATTCACTTTAGATAGATTATTTGAAATATACCCTAAACAATGCAAGGTTATCAATAGACATTACAAATTAAATGAAGTTGTGACATTAATATTGCAAAAAATAGCTTTTTGCTGGTCAATGATACGAAAAAACACATAAGTTTGTCTTAACACTTGACCTTTTAAAATTTACCTGTTTATAACTTTGCCCGCGTTGCAGTTGAACATGTAACGTTCCAAGACAGGCAGAGGTCGCTTGCGCAACGCGCCGGACCTGCGCGCAGCACCGACCAGAGTGCGAGCCTGTTGGCTGTGCCCCCTATGTCCTCCGTAACCTAATGTCAAAACAAACAATTGCTGATGGACCCCTTATGGGACAAGTTCCATAAAATAATAACATCATGAAGTGTAGGTGCAAGATTTCGTATTAGGGTGAGGACCAAATTCTTGGCCAGTAGTTAGCGTCGTTAATTGGTAGTAGTTAAAAAGTTCCGTTGTGACACGAAAATTAACCATAGAAAATGTATGGCTAATTTTCGTGTTACAACGGAACTTTTTAACTACTATCAATTAATTAGGCTAACTACTGACCAAGAATTTGGTCCTCACCCATTAATGAGGTTGCCACGTACTTGGAAATTTTGGCTAATGTACCTACATGTTAACCACATACTGGATTGGTGATGAAATATACATAGTAATAACTGTGGTTTTTAAATGTGTAATTCACAGCTTTAGCAAATGACTCATAATCACTACCGTTCCTTCAATGAAGCTGCTTTAGAAGAAGATTAGGTACAATTCGGAAATTGATAAATTGCACTCTACTTTACTTGCAATAATTTACAACGGCAATAATTCAACAGTGATAAACTAATGCAATACCACTTATCGATTATATCCAGTGCAATTTAGCACCGAGAGTAGAACACGTTGCAAATCTCTTCCTAGATCAACGTTACCTAATCTGCCGTAAGATCCGCATCTCGTTCTGTGTCTAAATAGTTAATTCTTATCCAACAATGATATGTAGAATGCTCGCGCGTAATCTGAGCTTTTCTCTCATTTCCCAATACCTCAAATGTAAACATATATACGAATCCCTACGTGTGTGTGGTAGATCTATATTCGCTCATTTCCATAACGCACAACGTATGTGGTTTTATCATGTTGAAACAACGTGGACCGGATTTCAACGGGTCTGTTTCGCACCGGGTTACGAGACCAATTAATATCTCAATTAATCAACCGGACAAACCACCCGTTTACTCAAAACTATTGCAAAACGCAATCTTTAAAAAATAAATTAGGGAAAATTATTATACTGGTTAATTGCGACAGTTGTGGTGCAATGATTAGTAATGCTTTCGGGCTCAACCGCGCTATTTTAAATATGTTTTTTTATTTAAATATCTGACCCGAACTATGTTTTTTTTGCAGAAAGTCCTACACTAGGATTTTTCAATTTCCACAAGTTTAATTTCTTCTTGCTTCATCATCATCAGCTGCTGTTCATTTCTTCTTCATTGTCTTCTATACTATTCATTTGAGGAGGTTGCCTCGAGAATTTTTACATATATTCAACCACACAAGTCGTATTGCGCGGACGTAGCTAATTACCGCGATTAGTAGAGCGACTCACAATTTTTATAAGGAGTGCAAAAGCGGAGATGCCCTAATAATACCCTGCGTCTAGATGCACGCAAGTCTGCCATTGGGTTGGCCCTGCCCTTATTTTTAACCATATGATTATCTCACCATATTTTACGCCCTTGTATTGAATAACAAATATAGTCATTATTTGCGTTTTTGAACACGCAGGTCACTAACGACTCCAAAACATATTTAACTAAACATGCAAATCATTTACAATCGTAGAATCGCATTATGTAAGAAGCATTATTCAATCCTGCGGATCGCGTGCCCCGGTCCCGGCACAGTACCGGAGTGTTCAGTTCACCCTTAACTATGAGTATTGATAAAGATGAATATTCATAAATGATTTATCACGCAGTCAGTGATATCTTTGTGCGGACCTCGACCTGCATTTTAACAAACGGTGTTTCGTTACAGAGTAAAGTTATAAGTTATATCTTATTAAGAGTTGCATAACAGGCGAGTGCAGAATCAACGACATAGCCTATATGTGTTATTGTAAAGTAGATAACAATGCACTGTTAAAGTCTATATAAGCAGCGCAGGTTTGAAATTTATATTACTGGTTTTTGAAAGGGCCTTGGATCATTTGTCGTGTTCAGTAACCAAGAATATGCGGCGCAAGTTTACCAATACCACACGTAATGCGAGTCCGTTCACCTTGCTCATTCGACAGTTGCATTTAATAAAGTGGACGGTGTAAGGTCAGGCTCGAAGTCAGCCCGCCACCCCGAAGGAGCCGCGAGGCCACGCCAGCGGAGCGCGAGTGGGCTCGCTCTACGCATGATCTCTGTCGTGTGTCGCAACTTTATGATATGATCGCAGCTTGCGAACTAAAACGTGGTCACACAGCAATTTCAGACATTTATGGGTAATTCATGCACATTAACTTGAGACCTACTTTTGTAAAATCATTCTGTATGAATCCTTCTACGCAAAGTTTCGAAACGACAGTTCGTTTAATACTTTCATTAGTATAGACCAATTACCTAAATGCGGCAGTGCGTGTTTTGTTAGCTGATTAAACCATTGAGCGCGATGTCAAAACGGAGACCTAGAGGTTTATAGCGCAAGCGCGTGCCGTGCCTGAGCACGGCGCATTACACACACACAGACACACACATGTGCGGTACCAAATCGAGCTGGTGAATCGATTTTAACCTTTTACTTTTATATTCCTGTGTCTCATTGTAAATGTTTCAGTGACCTTTTTCAATTGTTTTTGTTCATACTCGTTGACGGGCAGCCTACGCGCTCGAGTCAAGTTTTTTCGAACTAAACCGTGTTTCGCGGTCAAGGAGAAAGTAACTTTTAATGCTCACGTTATGTCACATTACACAAGTTGGCCCAAAAAGACATTTATAGAGAGATACATGGACTAATGGCACGTCATCGCAATATTAATAAAAATTGTTTATATTTGCAGATTCTGAAGGACAAGGATTGTACCTATAGTAGCAAATCACCGCATCGAGTGACGACACACACAAGCCCACACAAACGACCATGAGGACCTCCCTATTCCTCGCGGGTGCTTGCGCCCTGCTGCTATCCGTCAGCGCCGCCCCGGCCCCCGCCCCCGCCCCCGCCCCCGCGCCCAGGCCAGACCCAGCGCCCGCCGCTGCTCCCATTGACGACAACACCCCTGAAATCATAGAGATTATTGCCCCCGCCGCCAGTGCACAGGTTAGTATCGAAAGTTCATTTTCATGATCGATCGTTGACCGGAATATTAACACTTAGTCTCTTAAATCGAACTAGTTTATCAGAATTGCTGTACGAGGAGGTTGCCATACCTATTCTTACTTAGATATTTGCCGCCTATAGGTACTATACTAGTAAACATAACTGCAGCAAGAATGCGCGCAAGCGTCGTTCTAGCGTCGAGTCCTCGCTACGCAGTCGCCCGCGACGCCGAACGCCGATTATTACTAGTAATGAAGGCCTACAGCGGCCACCGTGAGAAGCGTACAATTTGTCGTTAAAAAATCGATTACAATCATGTAAACACCGTGGGCGGGCAGAAAAACTTGGCTTGATAATAGAGTCAATTGCAAATCATGTGCTCGTAAAAGGAGGAATATGCTATTGCTATCACTTAGAGAGTTATCGCAGTAGCTCCGCGTCGCGTGTATAGTAGTAGTATGTAGCTATCACATTTATCTTCGACAGTAATTTAATGATGCCACGACACGCGCTTATTACACCGGCTATTAATCGCGCTTCCTTCCGACGAGTGGTTTCACGTTCATTGTTCGCCAAACGAAATGTTGTTGTAATGTGCGGATTATTATCATTAGATGACGTACTAAGATCATATTTTGTCTGTGGTATTTCAGGAAACGCTGTCGACGCTGAACATTGGCTCGCCAGGCGCCGAGCTCAGCGAGCGCAATAAGCGCACCATCGGCATTCTGCGGCAGCTCTTCCCGACTCTAACGCAGGTAAATTAGCCATCTGGTATTGCCCGAAGTCTAGCAGAATTTCGCATCTACATTACCATCGGTCGTTGACGTAACAATAATTTGAATGAATTTTGGTTAATTTCCCCGGAAACTTCGGTAACACATTTTTAAGGATACTCAAAAAAAACTGATTTTCTAAGCAGTTTGAACTTGTCTAGTTTTGTTTTCCAGACGGAGAGTGCGCTCTGCTAATTGGGATACGACTCGTTTAGTATCGCAGTGGGTTGTGTTTTAGATTATCGAACAGAAGGTGCAGCAAATCACTAGCGTGGTGCTGCAAACGTTCGGGCCGGTGGTGTTACGTGCCTTCCTGGGCAATCGTAACGGAGGTGGCGGCGGTGGCGGCGGTGGCGACATGACAGGCGGCGGCGGCGGCTCCATCGAGCTTGATGACGATGATGATGATGACGACGAGGCCACGACTACAACAACAACCACCGCTGCGCCCGAGCGCCGGCGTCGGCGCTGGGCGCTTGTCTACCGCCCGGTACGAGGGCAGGGCCACGGCATGCAGCCGCGACCGATCAGTATTGAAACATTCACCCACCTTAAACCTCTCTGCTAGCTCACTAGCAACCAGGCAGGGGAATGAAGCGATATTGATCGGGCGCAGCGTGGCCCCGTGACATCCCCATCGCACACGCACTAACCCCAGCCTGCCCAGAACGGCAGCGCGGGCGCGCGCAGACCGCGCGTCTTCATAGTCATCGTCATCGTCACTCATTGCATCCCCACATCATCCCCCCACCACGATCATGCATGTAATATCGCATGTCTTGCAGGAGCTGCCGGAGCAGCAGCAGAACTTGTTGTCTGGCGCCGAGTCCCAGCAGGCGGAGGTCCGCGTAGCCTTTGGCGACCAACAACAACAGCAGCAGCAGCCTGCCGAGGCCCGAGCCGACGACGACCAAATCACTGCCGCGCAGACCAACACCGATGCAATTGACGAGATCACGCTCGAAGACGCTGACAACAGCGAAGAAAACAGAAATAAGAGGTGACTGTCGCTTTCCATACCATACCCAAGTAGTTATTATTAGCCTTTATTGCCAGCAACTACATATTGTATGTATGAGGTGCGAGCGTACAAAGGCCACTTAAGGGTTTTAGTTTTAGCCTTGACATCTTCTACTTTAGTAATGTGTCTTATATCTGTAGCTCTTTTTCTGCCTCTCCTTGCCTAGTAATACTTTTTATACGAAATTATGGAAATCGTCTTGACTATTCGCCTGCATAAAATAACGAAGCTGTTGTATGATTTTATGCTTGAAAAAGCGCTCACAAAAACCAATCGTATGAAAGTAAACTTGTACCATCACTGCCACAGACTCGATAGTATAAACTGTGACTACCTCGGTGCTCCCACGCGGAGCCGCAACAAAGGCATGCTTGGGAGCAAAGCATTGTGCTTTTTTGTGGCGATTTTCATTTCGCACGATCCGATTTCACGCGCAACCTGCTTGGCGAAACAGTTTTGTGCCTTGCCGACCACTGAATCCTATCATGTGGACATTACCTATTATTATAGTATTAACTTGATCTATGGTACTTTCCAGATTCCTGAGTTTCGGTGGCTCGTCGGGCGGCCAGAGCAGTGCTGGCGGTGGCTCTGGAAACTTCCTCTTCGACATCGTCAGGGTGAGTCCCGCAAAACCTACAACGGACTTTCATACGGGACATTTTTTTATTTCTTCTCTATCAGCTGATAAACCCAGCTTTCATAAACTGCAAACTTAACTTAGGTATATACATTTTCAGATAATCTTTGTACTGTGAACATCTTTGCATCATATTCATTTAATTACTTTCTACCTACTCATACTTGTTTCTATCTTAACTTTTTCAAATCCTGTAACTGCCGCTGACTATAAATCACTGGTTAGACACTGTACCTCAGTTCTTACTTGTACATTCTCGCCTCATACATACCAGCGCAACTGAAATTAGCAAAGGAATGCCCGTAGTCGGTTGTATGCAATTTGATGGCCACAAAAGGACCGCGTAAGTTGAGCACGGGAGAGCCATTAGTCGGATGGTTGAGGGCTGAGGGTTGTTGCAGCGACCAGCAGAGGCGATGGCGCGAGCCGCGGGATCGGCCTTTCGTCTGTTCGCCGGCACCGACTCACTCAACCTCGGCCTCACCGCCTCCCACTCCGCCACACTGGACTCTTCACAAGTACACAAACAAACAACAAACTCCACACAAAATGCACATAGGCAGCTTGCTCAAGCGTGAGCTGGCTACAGTAGTGTAGAGAGCACCTTGTAGTTGACTAGTTCTAGTGTACAATGCCGAGCATACTTAGTTGCTGGTCGCAGGTCGTCGGTGATGACGTCGTTGTCGTGAATGTCGCAGTCGCCTGTAGAGTAGTCGCATAGCTTGGAGTAACTAGTTTTGTAGATATTACTCATTAAAACTAACATATCATTACCTACATATGCCTTCCGCCTTTCCTTTCCTCCTGTTCCATATCTTCTCTTCCGCGTTTCTGGTGTCATCGAGAATCATTAATATATCCTAACGCACCTGTACCAAGTCGATGCACATTCCCTAACAGTCCAGCGCAATCGATATTACGTGTCGCTTGCGCAACAATCGCTAATACTCGCTCGAGCGCGCTGCTTCGGAAGCGGCGCTCGGACGACTAACATTTCATAACTTTGCAACACGCTGCTCGTTAAAAATTTGAATAACCAATAACATTGTTTCTGCCATCGGCTAATTATATATGCCGCAGTTGGCAAATATATCGAGGGCGCATTGCGCGAGTGGCGTGTCGCAAGCATACGATTTATGCCAATTCCTAAATGTCGTGTTTATATTTTGTAGCTGGTAGCCGGGTCTTCGGGTGGCTCGTCGGGCGGTGGCGAGGCTATCGGGGGAGGCACCGACACCGAAGGTGATGATGGTGCCGCTAAGGGCGACAACCTCACCGAGGGCGTCCCCGGCCCCATCACGCGGTTGTTTATCATCGCCAACCGGGGCATCGCCAACCTGGTCCAGGACCTCATACTGCGACTGGCGCAGACCTCCGAGCGGATAGTCAACTTCAAGGCGCGATTGATCACCTCCATCATCTAATCGCCTCGCGCGTAGAACAATGCTAGTGTACTAGTGTAGTGCGCGTGCGCCGCGCAGGGAGCCAGGGACTGACGCGCCAGGGAACGAGCGCCGCGCCCGCCGCTGCGCCGGTACCCCGCTCTCTGTTCTCTCTGGTGCCGGCGCCTTTCCCAACCCTTAATCCTCCTAGAATAAAAGACCACTGAACCTCGAGGCAATGCTTCTCAAAACTATTAAACTAAATTCCGCGTGTAGATACCTACTTACTTAAATGGAGCTTTTAATTTTTCGACAAATGTAATAGCAGTGTAAATCTATAGCTTTTAATCAATTTTATGCTTTATTTTCGTCTATCCATATTAAATGTTTCGAAAAAGCTGTAATCAATATATTCAAACTAATGTCGTCAAGAAGGCGATATTGTTGTTGATAAATGTGAAATTGTTATTTACTTTAAGTAGTAGTTGGATGAGAAGAGCGTTTAGTATGGTACATAGTTCTGAAACAGAAGTTCCTAATCGCTTCCCGCCACCGGTGACGTCGCCTATACCCACTCGCGAGGTGCCTTGCCCGCCGGTAGACAGCGCTGTTCATATTTATTGCACGCATGGCACCGCGTTAGCGCGTGCGCTGGTTCCCTGGCTCTTAACTGTAAGTGTAGTAGATAGTCGCGGTGCGCCGGCCCCCGGGGCCGCAGATCTGCTCAAGCTTTTTTTTTACCTAACGTGACAATGTCCAAATCGTTTTTATGTTTGTAAATATGTATTATAGCGGAATTTGTGTAAAATAAATTTAGTTAGTTACAAAATGTATTATTATCATTTACAAATTATCCTGTTCCCGGACCCCACCCATCATTCTCCTAATGTTTTCCAATCAAAAACATCAAATGAATGCCAACAGTTAAGTTCCTACGAGTATATCGGAGCGAACAAGATTCATTGCCGAGCGCCAGATATTTAAGCAAACCTACGTAGATACTTTTGACTTCGACGCCGACGCTTCTGTACATAGTGCACCCATGCTTACACGGTATCCAGATCCAGATAAATCTAAATTGGACGCCATTAATGGTCAACACGTTAGAGTACGTACATAATTATAATAGAGCCGTTAGCATCTGAGCGTTAGGGTAATAAAACTCTGCTACAGGCGTCTCCCTCGCACTCATCCTTTGCTACCGCCGGGTTTTATTACCCTAACGCTCAGATGCTAACGGCCCAGGTATAAGATGTAACGCGCGCAGTTATAAGTGTGAGTATAGACAGCGATAGGGTGTGAGCGAGATAGCATGCAAGCGGGACGCCATTTTCAGATCCATTCTTTATCTGCGCGCGTTATATTTTATGAGCACTCTGAAGTGTTCCTACAGATATAAATATATTTGACGGTGACTATTATCTACTAAAGACCGCCATCAAGCAACTTTTAAGTCAAGTAATTGTGCATCATTTTATTGCATTAAACTATGTGGTGATATAATATCGTCTCAGTTCAATGTCCATGAACAAACGCTTTGTGAATATTTTTCGTTTTTTATCGTGTTCCTGATAGATTTACCAGTTTTATTTTGGGAAATATTATGGCTACCTACGTTTTCACACTTTTGCAATTTTTGAGGACTATCCTTACATTGTTGACTTAATTAACATTTTATATTTTATCATTTAGGTAGCATGGTTTCGAAAATCATTAAACTTAATGAGAATCTGAGGAACACGATATAACACCTAAATATTTATGAACGTTTACGTGGAAATCAAACAAAACGACAAGTCTCATATAGTAAGGTTAGGATCGCTTATAGGTAACTATGAATAATGATTGAGGAAAGAATCGACCAGTTTAGCGACGCATCCGATGCAGCACCGGCGTCGCGCGGCGGCGTCGCTCGCACGTAGTCCTTGCCGGCCTGCTATTAGCGGCACCGGCTGAGTCCGCGACGGCGCCGGCGCTAGCGCTGGATAGGGCACTGGACACCGCACTAGCAACGGCCGTGCGGCCAGCAGACGTGGGTGGGACACTCGTATCATGTGCAAGGATAGGGCACTGCAGGAAAACCAATACGCAAATACTTTAGTTTCGTATTTTTTCCTGGATAATATTTATCTTTGGGTAAATCACCATCCTACCTTGACATAAATTTTACTGGGTAGGCATAGAAAATTTTACTAAGAATAGAAAGGTGCTGGTGGTGGTGAGCTTCAGCCTCAAACTCATATTTTTCCAATTTTTCGAATATGATTCAATGACTTAAATCATAATCGTTGGTTCTTAACACTTTAAACATTAGGTACATTGATTTCGCCACAGTCGGTCTTTATACTCGACATTTTATTTTGTAAGAAGTAAAACAGTGAATATATTGAAAAAAATTACCAAAAAACTCTTGAAAATTTTAGTTTTACAGCTAACAACATCAGTCATAAATTTATCATTAAAAATTAAATGAAATAAACGAAAAATATTATAAATAAAAGCAATTATGCGTTTTCCAAAATTATTATGAAAACATTGTCAATTTAGTTTCTTTTTTTGATAAAGACTTTTACTCGTTTGCAATTCACATTCAAAGTTTCAAACGGGTCTTAACAAAATACGCGTTTAAATTCGATAATCGAATAGACCAAGAAATATGAACGTTAGCAACACTGACATTCCAACGTCAACGTTGTGATGTCATTGCACTGTCATTGTCAATTGTCATTGACTGACACTGACACTTGACTCGCCTCACTCACTGGCTGGAGTTCATGGAGTTAAGTTGAGTTGACAAGATTTAGGTTTCTACTTTCTATTGTATTTCTAAGCTTGAATAGTAGAGATGCATTCATGTTTACAACATAAAATAAAGAAATAGTACAGCACGGCCAGTAGATAAAATGGCACTGTACGAAGGTATCGCGCTGATCCAAGAGAAGCAAGCCGTGGTGCTTGACCTCGGTTCTGAATATACCAAGTAAGTACCCCATTGTTAATTTACTTTAAAAAAATGCACGAATTCATTATACGCCAAAGAATATACTGTGAGATGCTATACACGATAAACAGATGCAGATGCATAGTAGACCAGGACAGTGTCTCATAAGAAATAAATAAAGTAGAAGAAGGCTTAAACCCGTGCCAAGGCTAGTTTGGTTATTCTTGAATCTTGATTTTTACCTGTTGCTGAGAGATCATGGTACGATTGAGTAATCCAGATCCTCAAACCTTGTAGATTAGCCGCCCAATTTTTTTTTTAAACAAATTGAAAATTGTAAAATAATAGCACAGCAAAACATTGAGGTTTAAAATTACTGGTGAAAGTAAAAAGTTACAGCACAGCGTACAGCACGACTTAAATGTGTCAATAAAACTGCTCTTAAAGAACTAACTATTAACTGCATTCAATGTGTGTAGATTTGGTTTCACGGGTGAAGCTGCACCACGCTGCATCATACGGTCCCAGTTCTGGAGCCTGGAGCTGCGCCGCTACAAGAGAGTCTATGACTACGCCAACGAGGATGAGCTGTATGATAACCTTGTGCACATGCTGCATCTGCTGTACTTCAGGTGAGCGTTTAATAATAAAAATAAAATAAATAAAAATAGCCTTTATTTCAGACAAGTATTTTGTAAGTGTTAAGTGTTAACATATATACATATTATTATTATTAATTTCTATCTGTATGCCTTTTGTAGGCAAAGGCCTCCCCTAACTCTATCTATTTCTCACTATCCTTTGCTATTGTAGTCCAGCAACGTCCTGCTGCGCTCTTAATCTCATCATCCCATCTTCTTGTTGGCATGCCACGCTTCGTCTTTTTGTCTCCAATAAACCAGTAAATTATTGCTTTAGACCACTTTTCTCTCCCTCTAAGAATTGTGTGACCTGCTCATTTCCATTTTAACTTCTTAATTGTTGTAGTAATATCTTGTGTTTTAGTACATTTCTTTATATCTATATATCTAACTTTATGAGATAGTCACTTTCCCGTCATACTTCTCTCCATAGGGTTTTGACAAATTTCTAGCTTTTTGTAGTGGGATTTGTTTAGTGCCCATGTTTGGCAATCAAGTTAGAACAATTTCCTTTTTACTCATTTCCTTATTTTTAACCCCCAACGCAAAAAGAGGGGTGTTATAAGTTTAAAGTGTCTGTGTATCTGTCTGTGGTAGCGTAGCTCCCTAACGGATGGACCGATTTGAATGCGGTTTTTTTTGTGACATAGATAATTTTATCCCAAGTGTTCTTAGCCATGTTTCATGAAATACTGTTCTGCCGTTTTTGAGATATTGGACTTTGAAATGAAAATGTCAAGGGGGTTTTTCAACTTTTCTAAGTTGTAGTTATTCATAACTTCTTTTAAGTTCTAATATTGCTTCCACCCGTTTCCAATCGTTCTATCTGTTCTGTCTAGTTCTTTCGTTGTCAAGTCGTGTGGAGATATTATTTGACCTAGGTATTCATTTACATATTTGATCATGTTGTTGTTGACGTAAATGGATTCTTGTTTTCCATTGGTCATGGCTTTGGTCTCCAGAGTGTTCATACACAACCCTACTTTTTGGCTCTCTGTTTGGTCACATATCATTTTGCTATCTGTCTTAGGATGGTGTGATTATTGTCAAATCATCCGCAAATCATAAATGCGAGAGGTTTTCGCCATTGATTGATAAGTTGAGTGTTCTATTAAAATGTATAAATTAATATCCTCTATCATTTCAATAAAACATTTCCTATGCTAGGTTTTTTCAGTTGATACTAAGTGCCGAAGCATTTCCCAAATTTAAATCCTTACTAGCATTGGTACACTACCGTGCCTGTGTGAACTCCTGTGTCAACTTCCATCCTCAGATTCATTTTCTCCCATCCCATCATCCCAATGCCAAATGTATCTAAATCGGTTCAAAAAAATTGAAACATTGGCTAAGTACTAGTTGGTACTAGAGATGCAACGGATATCCGGTTGCTATCCGGTGTCCAGCCTATCCGGCCATTATTTTACTATCCGGTATTCGGCCGGTTGTGCACTATCCGGCCGGATACCGAATAGTGATTCTGTTTGCTATTTAACTTTGAAAAATGGTTAGTATACAAGAAAACAACAACAACACATTACACACAAAAACGCTGTTTTTGTTAGTTATTTATTCAGCAAAATAGGCGGGCGCACGTGTACTGCATACGAAATAGTTCCGTACACTGACCGACCGTGACCTAATAAAACTCGTTTCTTGCCTAGAAAACGGTCCGCGCGAACCTACAATACGTAACAGGTTGAAACCTGCACGACGCGCCCGCCGCCAAACTAAAAATGTAGGTATCGTTTGGCCGGCCGAATATTCGGTATCCGGTATCCGGACAAACAACTATCCGTTGCATCTCTACTTTGTACCCATACAATGTTCGTGGCAGACACGTGTTGGTGAACCCCAAGGAGCGGCGCGTGGTGGTGGCGGAGTCCTTACTCACCCCCACGGCCTTCCGCGAGACACTCGCCAAAGTCCTGTTCACACACTATGAGGTAAACTATAACAAGTTTCCCTTTAAGAGACAATTACATTAGTTTGGTCGCCGCACGTTGCATGAAGTTAACAGTGCTACGAGTATTTAAGACGACGGTATTCGACCGCATCTTCTTTACTGTACGACATGCATGATTCTAAATAGTTAAAATTGGAGTGGTTGATGTTGGGGACGTCCTTATCAAGTGTGATATGGCAGGTGTCGGGGGTGGCGTGGGCGGACAGCGCGCGGCTGTGCGCGCTGACGCTGGGCGCGCCCATCGTGCTCGTGGTCGAGATCGGCGCGCGCGAGGCCGAGGTCTGCGCAGGTCAGTGCACTGACTAGTTACTGTCATGTCCTTATGAAGTGTAATATGGCGGGCGTCGGGGGTGGCGCGGGCGGACAGCGCGCGGCTGTGCGCGCTGACGCTGGGCGCTCTACTGTCTTGTCCTTATGAAGTGTGATATGACCGGTGTGGGGGGTGGCGTCTAAGAAGTTACCAGGATCACACTACAGACAAACACACAAATGGGTCCAGATTGCACGCTTAGAGAATTGCCATAGTCGACACGTTCCTCAGACATGAGGATACGACGAAGAAGAAGAATTTGGAACACTACTGCCACAGTTCAAGAGTAAAACACAAATGTGAAAAGTGGGCGCCATTTGTTGTTATCGTCATTTAGTTGGGTATGCATATCTGAGTGCTGCAACAAGACTTAAAACATGTTTTCAGCCACTTCTTGGCAAAAAAAAAGCGCTTGTCAAATGCTTTTGTGGCTAGAGCCCCTTAACCCCCTCCCCCTAAATCCGCTGGTAGGGAGATAAACTAGCTGAGGCATTGCTATACCTATTCTGTCCCAAAGAGGTATTCTCGTATCGGGTTGATAAATACCAGTTGATTTAAACCAACTTTTATGTCATAAAATAGAGGAAACACAAAACTTACACACACATACAAATACAAGTATCAAAAATGCAACAAACATAGAATATAAGTGGGGCCAAAATTCAACGTCATATTTCCTGTTCCTCATCGCGTATAGGTCGTTTTTGTTGGTCACCAGGTTGCCAAGAGATTGTGGAACTGCCGTCACGTATATAACACAAAATATTTATTAGTCTTCTGATATTTCTCAATCTAGTCAGGTTAATTTACCTCTCTTATGGGGATTCTCTAGCACAGCGTTCCATCTATGAAACCTCGATCTACTTGTAATGTAATAACTGTAATTGTAATATAATACTCAATTATTACGTTTACAGTGGTACACGGATCGGTGGTGCTGAAGGCCCTGCAGACGGCCCCGCTCGGCGCCCTGGCCGTGCGGGCCGAGCTCGCTCGCATACTTGACGAGGACAACAACGCAGAACTCAAGTTAGAGCCCACGGTGCTGGAGGATATCGCGGGTGAGATGAGGACCTAATTAACGAGACCGTAATCAGAATCGCATCGTAAGCCGTTGATGTGCTTTAAAAACTTTGAGTGAGCACTTACTACTCAGTTCTTACACCGCACAATAAAACTACAAATGTTGCGTTTATAAACTGAGTTTCTGCTTTCAGTTAAAACCTGCTTAGTGACAACGCGCGAGCGAGCGCTACAGTGGGCCTCAGACTCCCCACCCACGCCAGCCAAGAGTGTCCGCTACCCGCTGCCCTCAGGGGCCTCCATCACCGTGTCGGGTCGCGCGCGGGAACTCAGCGCAGAGCCGCTGTTCCTTCGCGACAACGAGTACAGCTCGCTGCCTGATCTGCTGCTGCAATGCATCATGCAGGTAGAACTGTGTACAGTCGACCTGTAGTCCTGTAGACTCCTTGATACTTTGTCGCTTTCACCCGTTTGGACATTTCGTAGAGCAGTTGACGTGTCGTTAAAGCGACACGATATAAATGAACGAGTTCGATCGTACCTGCCTGCCGAAATGTGCTGACCAAAATGCGCTTGTTCAATCAAGTTGTGAGTTATAATTATTTGTATTTCACGAAGGCGAGTTTCGGATTTGACGTTACTTTAATGTCATAATACTTAGCGCCCACTCGCCCTCGTGAAATGCTACAACTGTAATGCCAGCTCTACACACTCGTCGAGACACCCCGAGGCAGACCGAGAACGAGTATGTACATGATGCTCTCACCTTGTCTCGCCCGCTCGAGTCTCGCCTCGGACGCGCTTCGGTTTTTGCGGCAGAGTCAAAGGGTTCCGCTGTTCAAATGACGCAACGAGTGTGTACATGGTGTGCTCTCGTCGAGAGCTTCTCGCCCGAGACTCCCGGCGAGAAGCTCTCGTCTCGTGTGTACAGCCGGTATCACATGTTATACCGCATGCAGCCTCACGCCGAGAACACCCGAGAAGCGTGAATGTGATCGCTTTCTCGCCATCTCGTTCTCGCGCTCGCCTGTTCTTCGATCGGCGTCGGTATTTTCACAAACATCGAAGGGTTACTCGGGCGAGAAACGACAACGGTATCACATTCTTGTTTAGTCTCAGTGTGATCGTGCTCAGTGTGGCATTTACGAAACCAAAGCCGCTGCTGCCCTGTCGTCCATTCCGGATAACGATCGAGAATGCGAATGAGAAGGTCGCATGAGTGTAGATCGAGATAGCCTTCTCGGTTCTCACGCAATTTCCTGAACCCCCGAGAACACCCAAGAAGCGTGAATGTGATCTTTCCGTCTCTTTCTTGCCGTCTCTTTCTCGCGCTCCCCTGTTCTCCGATCGGTGTCGGTATTTTAACAAACGTCAAAGGGTTTCTCGAGCGAGAAACGAGAACGGTATCACATTCTTTTTCGATCTCAGTACGACCGTGGCATTGATTGTGTGTTGTCGTGTAGGTACCTACTTACCTATATACATTTCTAGTTAAAATAAATACCATCTACTGTCTGTAGTCGCCAAGCTATTACAAGTTGGGTGGTTTGTGCCAGGTTTTAGTATTCACAAGATTATAATATGCTAATGCACACAAAACCAAACCCGCTGCACTGTCGTCCATTCCGGATAACGATCGAGAATGCGAATGAGAAGGTCGCATGAGTGTGCCTCGGCAAGACTTCTCGCGTGAGTCTGTAGCCGGCACGAGATTTCTCGCTTGAGTCTGTAGCCGGCATTACGATGCTACATAGTCGCGTGGTCGACAGTGCCCTATCGACGTGCGGCGCGCGCTCGCGGAGAGCGTGCTGGTGTGCGGCGGCGGCGCGGCGCTGCTTGGTCTGCGCGCGCGGCTGAAGGCTGAGGTCGCGCACGCGCTCACCGAGCCTCCATACAGGTAATACTATAGGCAGACCACTTAGATATAAGGCCTGAGTTGACGCGGGGCATCCACTCAGGCCGTAGACCTACAATAACTTTGCACAATATTTTTATGGCGCAATATAATTGAACTACCCCAAACGATCAATATTATCACGTAAAAATTCAACAACCTTGATGCGTCCTCGAACATAGACTAAAAAATATTGTGCAATACTGTTCCTAGACGGTACAATAAAAATTAAACTTGCTCAAACTTTTGTTCAATCATTCCGCAATCTTCAATTCAATCCTAAACGGTCAAAAACATTGCACAGTTCGTACTTTTGTGCAATTTAATTGATCGATAAGGGACGGCCTTACTCTTAGGGCGTCAGGCTTTGACTCCCGCGCGTCGCCCTCCTGTAGTCTACTAAAAATACTTGACAAATAAAATTGAACTCTATGATCAAAGTGACTAGACCGTTTTTAATTTGACCACAGATCACTCACAGAGAACTCATTGCCTACTGATATTATAACTACAACTTAGAAAAGTTGAAAAACCCCCGAAATTTTCATTTCAAAGTCCAATATCTCAAAAACGGCTGAACAGATTTTCATGAAACATGACTAAGAACACTCGGGATAAAATTATCTATGACACAAAAAAAAACCTAAACGAAAATCCATTCGGGAGCTACAATATCACAGACAGATACACAGACAGACACGGTAAACTTATAACCCCCCCTCTCTTTGCGAGGGGGGTTAAAAAAGGGACTCTTCTCTTCTTCTTCGTGGCATCCTCATGACTGAGGGTCGTGACTACACGAGGTCGTTATGTTGCGCACTATTGCTCTCCAGGCTAATCGGTTTTCGGCCATCCGGATAGACGTCTGCAAGTTTCCTTTGCAGTTTTCCTTTACCGTGTCGGTCCAATGGGACAGAAAAGGGATACACTAAGACAAACTGAGTTATTTCAGCTTATGCTATAGCTTGTGACGTTTGGTATGTCGTTCGGTAAGGGGGTGGCAAATGAGCACTACCAAGTCATCATAAAAAAAAAATATTTGGGACACAGGTCCCATAAAATTAAAAGAAGGGTCGTGGGTGGTCTATGCCCGTCTAGATTGGCCGCCGTAGCTCCGGTACTCTCCTGGCTGGTCGGCGGCGGTCCGAAGCAGGGGTCACGCTCGGCCGGCTGCGGTGAGGAGCAGGAACGGCGGCGGGCGAACGTCGAGCGGTTCCAGCCCAGGCCGCCAAGGTGGTGGTTGTGCGTTCCCAAATTTTAAATTAAAACGACGCACCCTGTGGAATATGCACTGGGTTAAAATTTTGTTCATGTTCTCTCTGCTTTGTGAACACCCTTTCTTCAGATACGACCCTTTAAATAAGCCGGTGCACCGTAAGCGTAAGCGTGTTTGTGTTCAAAAAGCAGAGCGGAGATACAGTAAGCCTAATGCAAAAGAACAGAAAAGCAATACTAACATTCTAATGAAGTAGGTAGGTACAAACTACTAGGTATGAGAACAAAGAAACGCAAAGTCATTTAGCCACTAATAATGCGCTTAGCAACAAATGCAATGGGTAAATAAAATGGATTTAAATTTAACATTAACTCGGGGAAGATCACAAGTAAGCTACTTTACTGGTAAAGCTAAGCTACTTATAATACCTATTACTAAAATAACGTTCAACACTTTGCACTGCACTTACCAATAACGTGGGTGCTGTATTTCACCAATTTATATTGGTGCCGGGCGAAGAAATGTCGCCTCAATAGGTGTCCGCGACCACCGAATAAAATAAAAAATATTAAATGTTTAAAAGCGCGCCCGAACTGCAAGACGACACGTATTTATTTGTGTGCAATCAAAGAGATTTAACATAATACTTATAGAGAGGACATTGGACAGATTTTCATACAAAAACGTTCATCCCGAGCGTCAGTGGCGTCATGTAGCATTGAATAGCGAAACCACTAACTAAACGAATAAAAACGCAATTTAGCTATTAGACACTAGGTGTCGTTAGTAAGTTACGCGTTATAGGGGTGGTGACATGTCGATATCAAAGTAGGTATCGATAGTTTGGATAAATGTACATGATAAAATATTTCATGTTTGAATAATTTCTAACAAACGAGTGATGAATTTGGGAGGTATTCAAATAATTCAAGTGGTTCCAATATATCTTAGTTATTTATTTACATTACATACTTTACAACAACTATACTAAGGGTACCAGGGACGAATTAATTATTGACAAAAATATTAAATATCTTAAGTCCCTTGAAATAAAATCAGTTTTGTTAATTTTTGTCTTTTAGATTTCTTCTGAAGACCGTGGTCAAACTTTGCTATAAATCGAAGTTTTATGTAAGCATATGTCTCTATTACAGATGTTATCAAATGTAGCCTGTGATTAAGCATCGCAGGGCTCTCAAATGAGTGGATAATTAAGCCCTCAAAAACGGTTAAATTTAAGAATGCTTTTAATACTTTGGTCTTAATAAAATTAATATTATGCCTTGCTGATACACCTTTGCCATCATTTTCATTAATAAGTTTTCTAATGAATATTTCTGTGGTTTTACACACATCATAAACACTTTTGCTAGAGTAACATAATCCACCCATATCTTTTATCGTAACTAATTTATGAAACTCTAATTTCTTATTTGAAACTAAGCTTGCTACACAAATTTCACATTTGATTTTCCTGCTTAGTACACGAGAGACATAACCAGATATATATCCAATAATTTGACAGGCGCCTACTGATACACTTGTATCATTTAATATCCCATTCAAGAGCTCGCAAGTTTCATTTGCTATGAAATCCGTTTCGAATTCTTTTTCTAAAGCCTCGTTTAACTTAATGTCTTCATTATCCCCCAATAAACAAGTGTTATTAACTGTCTCTAAGGAAGAGCAATTAAGTATGGTAAAGTTGTCCATTGGAGCACAGTTGCCCGAAAAAGAATCACGTAATTCTAAATTAGCTAAAATCTTTTTATATGCTGCTTTAAATTGTACCACATTGGGATTGTTGTTATTACCTCCGTGTCTTCTTAAGCATCCAAAAAATAACTCGAGGTGATCTTGACTTAACCTGTACGTGGACAAATATTTAATTTTATTTGTCTTAACGACTGTTTTAAACAGACTTTGCAAACTTTGAATGTTAATTAAACATCCCAAAAATCCAGTTTTATTAATAGTGTCTACCAATCTCTGTTTTACTAATTTTAAAATTATTCTATTGGGTAAATTGCGACGCTTTATTTCTTTTCTAAATTTTAAGTACTGTTTCAGAGAAAGTATATAATTCTTTGCTTGGTCGAGAAAAGCAAAAACGGTGGAGCCATTTTCAAGATTTAGCGGCTGTTTGAAACCATACTTTCCATATTTATTTGAATTCATGATGTCAAATAAATCATTTAAAACAGTAATAAATTGTACAGTAGCAGATACATTCTCAAACTTTTTTCCTGTAAGTAACTCATTGCAAAGTAGCAACGCCTTTGCTACACTTCTACTTAATAATTCTGTCGCTAATCGTACCTTCATGATTTGGTTTCTGAAATGTATATGTTTACTTGACAACTTATTGGCAAAATTTAATTGCTCACTTGTTTGAAGCTTATTTAAAGACTCCAATAAAAACCACTTAACCTTCTCATTTTTTGCATCATAAAATATTTTTTTGCTTTCGAATGTGTTCCTAACTAATTTTATCACATGACTAGGGTCAAGAACTATCACAACACTCTCTTGATTATCAGGGTGAGGGAAATCAGTTTTTAAATCATCTGGGTCACTCAATTTACAACCTAATATTTCTGCAGTATTCAAATTAGTTTTTGCACCATCAAAAGTCATACTGACAATTTTTACGCCCACTTCATGGCACATGCTTAAACATTGCTTAATTAATTTAGCTTTAAACTCAGCCGTCATACTATGTATAAAGAAATATCCTACTGGTAATTTCCAATTCTGGTCCAGTGATACTACCATGAAAACAAGCGCTTGAGAGGCTATTTCTTCCCTTATGTCACCGAAACCTAAGTTAACAAAACCGTCATTCATTTTAGTGTTCATTAGTTTTTGACGTCTAATAGACATCTCGTCGAAAACTAACGAACAAATTAATTCTTTTCCCATTTTAGAGCGTTTTATCTTCAAAGCCCGAAACGACTCGCTAGTAAAACCAGGCTCCGCATTTACACTAACATACCATCGGCGTAGTGTTCTTTCATGTGGGAAAACGTTATTAAAACATTTTCTAGCATATCTGTACGCAGCAGGCGAATAGTAATGAAGAGTTAATGCAAATTTACGAAGAGCCGGACCAAATTTTTGACGAGACAAACCTGTCTTCGTCGATTTTTTATTGAGCCTCTCATAAAGGGCTTGTGTTTCTGCTGTAGCTTTTAGAGAGTTAGCTACGTTTTTTTGGATATCGAACTTCTTTTCTAAATGGTTAGCGAGATCTTTCAAGTTAAGTACTTTGAGTTTCAAATATCTATTTTCCTGACGTAACTTTTTAATTTTAGCTTGATGGTGTATTTTTTGTTTTTGTAACTTATGAACTTGAGCTTTTAGTGCAATTTTCCTTGGAGTATCGAAGATTGAATCTGAGTCTGACACATCAACGTTGACCGGTGTAACTCTGTTGGTCTCAACGCCTTCGATTATTCCTTCAACCTGAAACTATAAAAAATGATTAAAGCAAGTTAAAGTTAAAATTTTACGTCATTAAATATATCATACTAAGTTTAATATAATCAGTTTACTAGACTCAATCTTTTTTATTTCAATACACAATCTATAAAATATAAAAGTTCGTACGTGATACTGACAGACGGATGATTTACAGATATCGTAGAATTAGTATAGGTAAAACCAAGGTCTCTAAAGCTCATTAAGTTACCAATTATCACAATATATACAGCCTGTTAAATGTTTTTGGTTGTATGTGTAAGAATAATAACGAAATACAACTTACTTTACTTTCAATATATGGTATCGATCCTTTTTTTAATACTGTACGACCAGTTTTTCCACAGTACATGTCTTGGCTACTAAAATGCTTCGAACATAATTTCGATGCATTAGTTGGAAGCCAATTTTCTTCACGACGCTCTGTTTGTACAAATTTTATCCATTTCTCCCGTTCTATTTTATTGGCAGTCGGAAAACTACAATACCAGAAACAAAACACTTGCAATAATTGTTACACACAAATATTTAAATAGCATGATTATGTTTGCATTCATTATTATTACTTACTTATTAGTCTGTACTCTGTACTTGTATAATTTTATAGTTAAATTATGTATGTATGTATAAATTATTATTTAGCCCATAGTTATATTATCGATAAAACATATCGACATAATATTACACTACACTGCACATTAATTAGTACTGCTACTGAACAACAGAGGGCGTTATTAGGTACTAAGAGTATAGGGACATTTTCTAGAATCGCCCATTGCCAATTTCGTTTTATTAAATTTATAAAATAAATATACACAATACTTACGAAAATAAGCTGAAGTCACGTCCAGTGCTTTTGCCGTAACGTGACTTACAGGATCTCAAGGCGCAACTAGGCATATTTACCGTTAAATTATTTTTATTTCTAATTTCGTTTTGGAATATGAATGCGTCATGTCAGTGTGACGTGTCGTTATAGACTAAACGACTTGTTACCTCGAGGTAACAAGTCATGGATTACGCTTTGGTTCGCAATGTCCTCTCTATAAGTATTATGTTAAATCTCTTTGTGTGCAATTCGGCACGGGTCTGTTGTCTAAAGCGGCGGATCGCGGACTGCCGAGCCGCGCCCGCGCAAACTGCATCTAGAAATTTCCATGACGTAGACGCAGCGCGGGACCGAGTACAGTCGCGCAGAATAGAGTGAACGCTTACGAGTTCGTAATAAGTTTTAATCTTATTTTACTCAATTAAAATAGATTAAAATTTATATTAGATAAAATTTGATTAATTTGTGTATAAATAAATAATTTGATTGAATAGGTAATAATTTAATAATTAATTAGGTGTATAATTAAAATGTAATAATTTTGTATAAATAGTGTAAACAATTCAGTAAAAATAATAATTTAATGTATATATATCAATTTGTTTGTAAATTATAGTAAAAATGAAGGCTATAAGAACGACATGTACGTGCAACGTTACAAGCTATGCAATACTGTGTGTGTTGTATACTGTCCTAGTTCGTGCTATAGGTAGTTCGCTTAAGAGGAAACACAACGGCCGTTTTTTCATACAAACGTAGTCCCCTGTTTTCTCCCTGGATAATGGCTGTAAAGCAATATTTTTTTTTCCATAAATCTATGGCTACTATTTGCATGTTCCTATGTTTTCCTTTTTTTCACAAATTTATTCTTAAAAGAGATATTAACCTTCAAAAACCTAAAAAAATGCCAGAATTTCCACTTTGTTGACATCCAGAAAACAATTTTGACCAGATTATTTAAAAAAAGGAAAACATAGGAACACGGCCAAAACCTTTCTTTGATTTTTAATAAACTAAATAGTTAAATAGGTCAAGTTTTGGAGAAGAAATCAGGGGACTACGAAACGTTGATTTTATGTTCTTTTAATAGGTATTTTCGGTCCAAGCTGCAGTTGGCTCTATCGCGCTCTGCGGGGGGAGGCCTGAGGTTGGCGCGACAATACATTTTACAAATACCTATTTCTCAATTATCTCGACCTTTTTGTTTCCTCTTAACTCGTTCCTCGCCTGCACGGCGCGCGGGTGCGGAGGTAGGACGTAAACGGGGTTCGCACCCACCAAGACCTTGTCATTGAACGTCGCCTTACCGGTCCGCTACCGTGGCAAGATACGTCCATGGTGGCAAGTTTTTTTTACACAAAAGTCTAAAGGTTATTGCCAGTGGCACAATCTTCTAAGAGTTCTTCCTTGAGGCGGGCCAACTTGAAGCATTTCTACCTAAGACAGACTTGAGCCAATTGTTAACTTAACATTTTCAGCTCCCGCCTACACTTGACCTCACTAAAGTTCCACAACGCCCCAGCGCACGCTAACTGCGTGTCCTGGCTGGGCGGGGCGCTACTGCTGGCGGGGGCGGGCGCGGGCGCGGGCGAGGCGGCGCGCGCGGCGCCGCGGGACGCGTTCCTGCGCGAGCGCCGGCTCAAGGACTGGGTGTGTCTGCTCGACAACACACCGCCGCACCACCCTGCGCGGGAACACCACCAGATCTAAAGCTGCGTCCACGCTAGGCAAGCCGAGCACGAGCCGAGCCACAATTGACAACATTTCAAAATGTGTAATGAATTAATGATGCCTAATTCGAAAACCATTTCGGTAGATATCTTATTTGAACGTAATAAAATGGTTTTCCCATTTTTATTCTTACTCGTTTCCGAGAAAATCACTAAAATCTGTAAAACGCGGTATACCCGTGCGTGACGTCATTCCTTCGTCTGTTGAGTGAAATATGTGAACAGGTGCCATAGAGAGCCATAATAATGAGGTCATATTTTACTTACGACCTATTGGAATTCACTACTTTTAGTTTTGATATTTTTGGATGCAAATAAACATTTAGGGAGAAATAAAAAAACACGTATACCTTAAAATTTCATTTTCTATCGAACTAAATCATAAAATGGTTCTCTTAAAAAAATTAAATGTTGTCAAGCCTCGAAAGCCACTTGACGCCGCAAACAGAAGGCTCCGCTCGTGCTCGGCTCGTGCTCGGCTCGCCTAGCGTAGACACAGCTTAACCTGCCGCTGCAGTGCTTTTCATAATGTTCCACGTCTACAGCTAGGGCGAGCGCGACGCGGACTACTCGACGAAGCACTATCTCACACCCGGACACCGTCAGATCTGAAAACGCCGATTGATTCATTTCTTAATTCGATTTAGGGCCGATTTTTCAATTCTCGAAAAATGGTGATAATTTTAACTGATGGATAACTTTATCTAGAAATTTAATAATCGACCCTTATTGAACAAGCTAGCGAAACGAACGAGGTTCTCCGATTCAGTTTAGGCAAAAATTATTTCGTCTGTGTTCTGGCCAGGTTGCATTTCTCAACCGATTCTCATGAAATTTTGGATTACGTTCAATAATTATATAACATTTGGTGTCGATAAAATTTTCGAACATTCAAAAAAGATATTCATCGTCCTAGCGTTATTCCCGGTAGTGCCCCTAAAGGAGCCCAGGGTCCGCTTTGACACCTAATTCCAAGATTTGGCATAGGCACTAGTTTTACGAAAGCGACTGCCATCTGACGATCTGACCTTCCAACCCAGAGGGGTAACTAGACCTTAATGGGATTAGATTTCGTTTCCTCACGATGATTTCCTTCACCGAAAAGCTAACGGTAAACATTCCGTACATAAGTTCTAACATTTCATAAAAAACAGCTAATAAAAAACTAATTGGTACGAGCCGGGATTCGAACCCACGACCGCCGATTGACAGCCGCATGCCTGAACCACTAGGCTACCGTAGCTCTCACGATGTTTCACAGCGGAAAACTCGAATAACACTCAACGTTACAGAAGTTCGTAATCCGTCTTGTAGGTAGACTAAGTACGATTAACAACCGTATTAACATGGTTGTATGCTCTAAATAGCGAGTAAGAGCGGCCGGGGCTAAAACGCGAAATAAGAATACTTGTATGGATGGTTAAACATGCCCATCTCTTTCGCTCTAGCAGTGACGCTGCGATGGAGATGGAGATGCAAATACTTCATATTTTGTAGCCAGAGCCATGGTCAATCGTATTCAATAAGATATGTATTGAAGGATGGCCGCTTTCGTCGGCGATAAACGCATTTACTTTTATTTAAGAATACAATGGTATCTCTTATCTGTCTAGCGCTTACGTTTTTGCACATATTTAACTTGTATGTAATTAACTTATTTATGAATTAAAGCTGAATAAGTATAGTATTGAAATGCGTTTTATTTTCTTGTCGAATATGGGTAAAAAAACCGGTCAAGTGTGAATCTGACTCGCGCACCGAGGGTTCCGTACAAACTATCATGCTCAATGTATCAATCAGTATATTTTGTTTTAGTTTTCTCCTACCCGATCTGCTTCAATTTTTTCCCATTACTGAACTAAGCCCAATGAATACTGTGAGCGACGCAATTACAGTATTTAAAACTACCTTTTTTTTATTTGTCAAAGCTAGGGGCGCGCGGAGAGAGCGAGATGCGCGGGAGGGGTCTAACCGTTACTTTACCTCATCGTTGCAAATTTAAACCAGTCGATATACGCTAATGCACTCGCCGCACGCTCCTCCAGCTAGTAATTTTGTCTATGTACCGACCTTTTCAAAAATATAAGTTTGTCGCGTAATTTGCCTATTTTTTCATCGTGAAACGAACCCTGAACGCTACAAAGTGGTCTTCGAACCGAATCTTGATGTATTTCACGCCGCCGTCGAAAAAAATGGTTAAAACACGCAGCACCGTGAGGAAAGAACAAGAAGAAAATAAAGTTACTGCTACTGAGGTCGACCCAGGCAAGGCAAGTACAAGTGCAGCTCTAGATGTTGAAGAAAAAGTGCAACCGGACAAAACAATAGTGATAGATGCCGGAAGTGTTAAGTCCGAGATGCCAAAACCGAATGAGCCTACCTTCCAGAAGTCTTTGTCAAGAAAATCTTCATCATCCTCCGTCGCAGCACGCAAAAAGAAGCTGGAATTACAAGCGGCCGAGGCAAAAGCACGAATTGAAATGCAGCTTATCGATAAACGCTTAGAAGCGGACCTTGCTGAATTAGAAGAAGAATACAGTCCACAGTCTTCAGTTACCGATAAACAAAGTGATGTTGCTAGATGGGTAGAACGCAGCCAAATGGAATTGGAGTCGCAGCATGCCACCAAGCAGGAAGAAACTTCAGGCGTGCTGTGCCCGCCGGCGATCACGGACGCCGACACTGATGGTCCAATTCAACAGTTAGCCTGTGTACTTAAGGATATGATAACTACCTCTGCATGCAACAGCAACAATAATAATAATTTACTTACCCGCATCAGCACACCCAAGGATCTGCCGCTGTTTGCTGGTGACTCAATGGAATGGCTCCAGTTTAAAATGGCCTACGAAGAATCCACTCGATTGTGTCAGTTTAGTGATTCGGAGAACTTGTGGCGCCTACGAAAGTGCCTTCGTGGCGCAGCCAAAGATGCTGTCCAGGCGTTACTTATCACGGCTACGTCTCCTGAAATACTTATCCACGCTGGAACTGCAGTTCGGGAATCCAGATGGAATCTTGTCTCGTATAAGGCAAGAAATCAAGAAGTTAAATCCAGTGTCTACAGAATATCACAAAGACATTATTGTGTTTTCAAATAAAATAAAAAATTACGTCGCCGCTGTGCGAGCCCTTGGCCGTGAAAATCACCTTGAAGATTCGAGTCTAATTACCGTTGTGTTATCGAAACTGCCTACAATCCTGTTGTCTAAATGGGCTGACTACAGTTACTCACACAACACTGCAAGTACCACGACTAGACTCGACCAACTATCGGATTTCCTAAACCAAGAAGCCGTTAAAATATCTAAGTGCAGTGTCTCGTTAATAAACACACCAAAGGAAAATTATAGGCGTAAATATGCGGACAATACTGCTAACTCACAAACAATCCTACTGCAAAGTCAACAAAGTTATTCAAAGTGCCGTTATTGTCATGGACCTAATCACAATCTATCTGACTGTAAAAAATTCAAGAAGTCATTAAGAAAAGATCGCTGGAGTTATGTTAAACGGTTCGGACTATGTTATAAGTGCTTATTACGTCATCAAGATAGACAGATGTGCCCGGCACCCGTGTGCGATATTGATAACTGCGGCCTGGCGCATCATCGCTTGTTACATTTCGTGCCTAGTGAAAGACAATACGAGAACAATAACCACAGTGCTGTCCAAGTGACAGAGATTGAGACTGAATCCGATCCCCAAGTTGTGGCCCACATGAAATCATCTTCGAAAGTTTTATTAAAAGTAGTGCCGGTAAACATCCACGGACCGCGCGGTGTAATTAGTACTAGTTGTCTCCTTGACGATGGATCTTCTGTGACTGTAATAAGTGCCAATCTCGCGGAGCGGGTGGGGTTGCGCGGCCGCCACGAGTGCATGCGTGTGCGTGGCGCATGGGACAACACTGAACTAGTGTGCGACTCCTACCTGGTCGATTTATCCTTATCTAACCGAGATGGACATATGTTTACGATTAATGCGCGAAGTGTTAATGAACTTAATTTACCTAGTCAAGGCCTGAATTTAGTGAACTGTGATAACTTTATGCACTTGCAAAGACTAAAAAATGACTTATGTTGTGAACAATTAAAACCCGAGATTTTGATAGGACAAGACAATTACCAACTACTGTTGCCTTTGGAGGTTGTCACTGGCAATCCTAACGAACCTTGTGCCACACGCTCGCCGCTTGGTTGGTGTTTGCACGGAAAGGCTCCTTTGCGTATGACGTCATCTGCGCACGCGCCTCAGCCTCATTCAACACTGTTTATCTGCGATAGTGACGTCAGCGAAGACGTGGCTGAGAACAAACGATTGCTGCAAAATTTACATGAAGAAGTTCGTAGGTCCTTCACATTCGACTCATTGGGCGTCGCTAGCAAGCCACGTGAGAACCATAACGACGTATGTGCCCTGGAAAAGTTAGACAAAACTTCTAAACTGGTTAATGGGCGATGGTACGTCGGATTACCCTGGAAGAATGAAGACTGCGTGATGCCCGACTCATTTCCTCACGCACTGTCACGACTCAAATCAGTGGAGAGAAAGATGGAGAAATGCGAAGGGTACAAAGACAGATACGACGATCGCGTCCAGCATTTGTTCGACAACGATTACGCACAGGAATTGCACGATACTGAGGCAACTATCAAAACATGGTACCTCCCTCATTTTGGAGTAGATAATAAAAACAAGAAGCGCCTGCGCCTCGTATTTGATTGTTCTGCCCGAACTAACGGATTGTCGCTGAACGATTACATTCTCAAGGGCCCGGACCTACTGAGGTCACTGTTTGGAATAATGCTACGGTTCCGAGAGCAAAGAATTGGTGTAACCGGCGACATAAAAGATATGTTCCTGAGGGTGAAGATAAGAAAAGAGGACCGAGATGCGCTACGATTTTTATATAGAAGCGAACCTAAGGGACCAGTGAAGACATATGTCATATGACTTCTCTCATATTTGGAGCTACATGCAGTCCCTTTGTAGCCCAATACATTAAAAACAAAAACGCAGAGCGTTTTGAACCAACGATGATGGCTGCATGTCAAGCTATATACAACCAACACTACGTTGATGATTATATAGACAGCGTCCCGGACGAGAAAACTGCAATCGAGTTGATAAGAGACATAAGAATCGAATTACGTAACTGGACTTCTAATAGTAAACAAGTTCTCGAGTCTATGCCAAAAGAAACTCTCGGCGAAGCGGCAGTAAAGTTCAAAATCGGAGAGCAATACGAAAGCGAACGAACACTTGGGTTGATCTGGTTTCCACATGAAGATGCACTGGGGTTCGATGTTTCTTTTAAGAAGATCCCTGAAAGCATAATTAACGGAACACAACGGCCGACAAAGAGAGACATGTTACGCGTTGTTATATCCATATTTGACGTCTACGGGTTTTTATCTCCGTTTACTATTAATGGGAAAATTATTTTACAACAATGTTGGCAACAAAATATCGATTGGGACGACCAGATACCAGATTCATTATACGAAAAATGGTGCAAGTGGATAAGTTGTCTGAAATCGTTACACAACATAAGGCTACCCCGATATTACTACAATGCAGCGAACAAGGGAATGAATGAGCCCGCTTCGAACCTGGCGGCCGGCACCTCCAGTCAGCGAGATAACGCGCCCGCGCCGATGCGCCCGCTTACGTCACAGCCTCCGACCGTCGCCTGCTATAGCAACTTGCAACTGCACACGTTCTGCGATTCGTCCTCTAAAGCCATGTGCGCCGTTTCATACTGGCGCTGGGAGAATAACGCACAAGTAAATATAGCGTTTGTGGCTAGTAAGTGCCGCGTTTCGCCTAACAAATTGCAGACTATACCGAGACTAGAATTAACTTCAGCCATTATTGGTGCTAGATTGGCTGACACTATAATAAAAGAACACAAAATAAAGGCAGATCGTAAAATATTTTGGAGCGATTCGAGCACAACATTACACTGGATAAGAAATAAGTCTCGCACTTACAAGCCATACATAGCCAATCGCTTAGGCGAAATTGATGAACTTACCTGCAGTGACGAGTGGAGGTACATTCCGACGCACCTTAATGTAGCGGACGTAGGAACACGGGAGGCATACGATGTAACGATTCTGCAAAATCAGTGGTTTCACGGACCGGTATTTTTATACAATGATGAGTGCACCTGGCCAAAGGATTTTTTGCAACCTGCAATAAACGACCTTGAATTAGAATGCATATCTATTGTACAAACGGTAAATAACCATTGCTTACCTGTACCTGAGCCGACACGATTTTCATCCTGGTTGCGCCTGCTAAGAAGTACTTATACTTTTCTGAAGTTTATAAAGAAGTGTCGAAAACTTACCGATCACCTCAATTACGAGACAATGGAAGAAGCCGAGCGCCTGATAATAAGATATTCACAGGCACAGACATTTAACGATGAGATTAATAACCTAAAAAATGGTAAATATATACAGAAGTGTAGTAAACTACTTACCTTATCACCATATCTTGATGAGCACAGAGTCCTGCGTGTCGGGGGCCGAATCGATGCTGCCGCCGAAGTGTCACCTGAAACTAAAAGACCGATTATTCTAGACGGGCGAGATTACATAACCAGATTGATCGTTAAATCTTACCATGTCAGCGCTGCTCACGAGAACCAGGAGTCTGTAGTGAATAACCTAAAACAAAAATATTGGATTATTAAAATTCGTCCTACAGTTAAAAATGTTGCCTCTAAATGTATGATCTGCAGAATTAAGAAAAGTAGGCCTGAAATCCCAAGAATGGGTAACTTACCTGAAGCACGGATGGCTCATCACCAGCGACCCTATACTTTCTGTGGAATTGATCTGTTTGGGCCGTATGAAGTTACGATTGGGAGGCGACGGGAGAAGAGGTACGGAGTGATATTCACGTGCCTCACCGTACGAGCCATTCATTTAGAGACGGTTGCTTCTCTGACGACCGATTCCTTAATTATGGCCCTTCGACGTATGGCCGCAAGGAGAGGATGGCCGAAGCAAATTTTCTCTGACAACGGTACTAATCTCCGTGGCGCCGATGTTGAACTGAAAAGGGCGATTCAGGAACTGAAAAATGACGAGCAGCTCCATAACGCAGCCATCAATCGTGGGACTAAATGGACATTCATCCCGGCCGCAAGCCCACACTGGGGTGGGGCGTGGGAACGGCTCATTAAAAGCGTGAAGAGCTCACTGAAAGTCGTCCTGAAAGAACGCGCACCCAGGGAAGAGACCTTTAACACTTTCCTCGCTGAGGTGGAAAATATTGTTAACAGCCGACCTCTAACCCACGTCTCTGTCGAAGCTGGAAGCAAAGAAACACTGACCCCAAACCACTTTCTCTTGGGGTCATCGTCGAACTTACCTCAGATGGGCATTTTCGATGACTCTGAGTTTTACCTACGAAAACAATGGCGGATCGCTCAAAGGCTTGACGATTCATACTGGAAGCGATGGGTGCGAGAAGTGTTGCCCGATATGCTACCACGACAGAAATGGAACAAGGAGCAAAGGCCATTACAAGTGGGAGACCTAGTTTTTGTCGTTGACCCTGATGGACTCCGAAATATTTGGCCGCGAGGCATTGTCGAGCAAACTTTACCCGGCAGAGACGGGCGAACCAGAATGGTTAAGATAAGGACGAAAACAGGCGTCCTTACCCGATCCGCCGCGCGCGTCGCTCGGATACCTATTGGAGAAGAGTGCTGCTAGAACAGCACTGGGGTGGGGCATGTGAGCGACGCAATTACAGTATTTAAAACTACCTTTTTTTTATTTGTCAAAGCTAGGGGCGCGCGGAGAGAGCGAGATGCGCGGGAGGGGTCTAACCGTTACTTTACCTCATCGTTGCAAATTTAAACCAGTCGATATACGCTAATGCACTCGCCGCACGCTCCTCCAGCTAGTAATTTTGTCTATGTACCGACCTTTTCAAAAATATAAGTTTGTCGCGTAATTTGCCTATTTTTTCATCGTGAAACGAACCCTGAACGCTACAAATACGACGACAAATAGACCATGGTATTTTTATATTTTCCTTCATAGATCGAAATTTTACTGATGTAGACAAAAAAACTTTCAAAAAAGTGCAACTCAAGCCCACATGATACCTTTTATGTTTATATTTACATAATCCTCCCTCATAATTAATTCAAAAGAAAATACCGATTTTATGTGTAGAATATATTTTTAGCACTGGTATCACTGCTGTGATACACCGGGGTTGTGAATCTTTGGGTTGCTTACTATTTTTTTTCTTAATGCGAATTTTATTATTATTTGTCCTTTGCGGGGGTTGGTTGTGCTGTGGTGGCAAGATGGATCCCGGTCCGAGTACCTACCTCTCGGTCAAAGGATACTTTGTCTCCAGTGTAAAAAAAGACCAAGTCTTGGCCCTTTAACAGACACAGAAAAAAATATGAAGTTTGCTGTTAAAGTAAACTTTAAATAATATTGCATGACCGACCCGTACTTTCAGTTCAGAACCCCTGATCTGAGGGGCTACCGCGAAACAAATACAAATACAAATTATTTATTCTGCAAATAGGCCACAAGGGCACTTTTACATGTCAAACGGTAATTTACAATAAAAATAATAATCTTACAATAAAAGAATAATAATCTAGCACAATAATAATTTAAAATTTGCACATTAAGGACTGATAAAACAACACACTAAATGTCCCAAAGTTAAAGAAAACAAAACAAAATATAAGGTTTGTGCTTTAACAGAAAGTTAATGATATTAATTCAGTATTCCAGAGATGTATGAGGTCTCTGAGCGTCCAAATACAATTAATAATTATTCAAATGTTCGTAGAGATGTATACGGTCTCTTAAGTGTCAAAACAAAACCATAAAAAAGGGAATATTAATGTAATATTGTCAGTGATGTACATGGTCAATAACAATAAAACGTGTCAAGATCGGAATGATGTCTCTCGTCAATACGATAATAATAAAATAACACTAGTATTTAAGTAATTAGGTACTATGTCCTTGCAAGCATGAACAGTCCGGACTCCACAAACAGCACCCGATCACGAGTATGACGCATATCTCAGCCATCGCCTCCCTCAACCATATGTTAGGGAAGGTGGCGACCCGATCAACGACGCCACCGTAAGCAAAGCCCTTTAAGCGAGCATGACATATTCAAGCCACCGGACAGTGTTAAAAACAAAGATTAATAAGCGACTTGCTCGGCGAGAAACAGCATTACGTGCTCTCTTCTTACATAAAATGGAACAATTATTTCAGGTAGGTACTTATAATGTGTGTTTAGGTATATTCCTAATAGAATTAGCCTACTACTTAAAGCATAAAGCATAAGGCTTAAAGACATATTTGTCGTTTAAGAAATCGTTGACAGTATAATACGCCTTGCTTAGCAAATTACTTGTCACATGAGACTTAAATTGACTGAACGGTAAATTATAAAATTTTACCTTCCAATAAAATTATTATTATATTTCCTGAAGATGTCCGGGATCCCTTCTTGAGAGGGCGTCAGTGCCTACGACCGGAAGTAGCCGTTTGCGTCAAATGAGTCGCTCCACTCCATCGCTGTGACGTCACATCCGCCCCTGCTACCTGCGAACCCCAGAACCACCGCCCGCGCTCGCCGCCATGTTGGCTTTCTCATTGTTGCGGAGGAAATGCCGTTGGTAGCCCCCAGGAAGCCATTACTGGGATCCCGGACATCTTCAGGAAATATAATAATAATTTTATTGGAAGGTAAAATTTTATATTATATGTTCCGTTCGATGTGCGGGATCCCTTCTTGAGATCTGTTTGTTATCTCCTGGTGGCGAGTAAGCGGGCGCACACGCGCCAGTAGAAATTGGAATTTCCCTAAAGAAGGAAACTAGATTGCTTTAGTGGAGTTAGATTCTAACGGGCACTAATAATTATAGGTTAAATAGATTCGATATAAACGTCTAAAAGAAGATTCAAGTTGCCAAATAAAAGCGTAGGCAAAAAGGTGCTAGAATGTCGTTAATTTTTCTTTTCAGTCATGTAAGTTATTGAAGTAAATTGTTGAGTTTAGGTCTTTAATTACCTAAAGTTAACACATTCTAACCTAATCAATGTTTTGGAAGGGAGCGGTCTTCCAGGAACATTGATTTGAAGGTATTCTTGAACGAGGCGTTCGAAGATATCCTAGTGATCAACAGTTAGCTCACACAATAATGGTCATTGCAGATTTATGAACAAGAATAATAATTAGTACTGAATGCAGTACGCGAACATATTTGACAGAAATAAGTGCGCATGGGAGGAGGTACCTGGCTGTTAATCATGTACCTGGAGTGACACAGTGGCAATTGGATCCATGCAGGCTGCAGGCGTATATGCACCGATAATAGGCGAGCGCCAGCGCAGCGTGACGCCCGGAGGAGTATATTCCGCTCCGACTGGCGGACGTGTCACCTAGGAACTCCCGCACATTGTGAACCTTCATCGGCTACGACTTGCCTCTTCAGGTCTGGCCAGTAGAAGAGACTGCGCCACTTGGAAGCCATAATGTTAAACAGACCCAACATGGTGCCGAGGTGTTGTGGAGCGCGAGGCACAAGTTTGGAAGGTGGCTTAGGTCATGTCTTAACTCCAAAAGCTGTTGAACACGTCGTGACAGTAGGCGCTCGAGATTTGCGAGTCGATCGAGATGTATCGCTACAAAAGTGGGTGCCGTCCGAGGTGAACTTTAAAGTCGATGGCCGGGATACCGTATACACCGTATATACCGATAATCAGCGGACGAAGATTTCTTCCCCGATGGCTTCTGGGCGTTACCGACCATGCAGGTAATATGGGACCAGTGTTTCCCGTAGACGGTTCTTTCCGGCCAGCAGTTTGCAGCAGGAATAGGCGTACATGCTGCTAGCTCCGTCCATTTGTAGCACAATATTCGTTACAATAAAGTTAAGACTTTCTCACTTACGGTTAAATGCGGGTTAAATGCAGACAGGAGACGAGAGAGAGTGCATAGTGCTCTTCGTAGTCTCGCAGGTGTAGTCAGAGAGACGACCCACGGCGCAAAGTTTGCAAAGTTGAGACGATGCCATCAAGTATGAGACTGTTCAAGGCGACACAGGCATATAAAATCGCGCCGTAGAGTTTACCTTTTCCCTTGGCACCAGGAACTCGAACTCCATGACAAGTGGTAAGGGCTTACGTATACGTTTTTATTACATAAAATTATATAACGGGAGGCGTTTATACAGATTATGAGTCCTATCAAGAAGTTGGCCTTTATGGACTTATGAGCCTTAATTTTTTGCAATGTCTACGGCAAATACATGAACTTCTACGAATGATTTCTTTGTTTCATTAGAGATCACTTCAATTGGTTTGCAATAATGTCGTCCATATAGACAATTAACAGAAAGCCCTGGGATTCCAACAAGAAATGTAAATAGTGTTAATTTCTTTTGAAAGTGCCACGAATAATTAATAACTACAAGTTTTAGGCTAGTTAGTAGAACGAGTAGTACGTTAGCTTTGAAACTCTTATTTGAAGAGGATTTTCTGTGTCGAGATTGTATCGGCAGAGGACATGGATATGGTAGTGTAAAAGCTTGTGCATTGGAGAAGTCGATAGACAGTACAGTATAAAAGGGGTTTTTGAACAATAGGAAACGTAATCCAAGATGATATTCGAAGTTTCCAAGTATATGCAACTGTTTCGGTAAGACAGTTCGCTTAGAATTCACGGAAGTCAGTTTCAATAGTGGCATTTACCCGATTCAAGAGTTCGCCTTAAGAGCGGAATCTCGGGCTCGCTTAGGAGCGGCAAGTTGTTTTATCCCAATTTTTTTTATTAGACCTCTGCGAAAGGTTTGTCCTTATAGAGCAGAACCTGAGTGGGAGAGCGAAAGCGAGCTAAGAGACGATGTGAAATCCGTTTGCCCACCTAGTCGATGCCCTCATTCTCCGCAGGCACAAGGGCAGTTTGACGGGGTTGAGAAATATATATTCATAGGTCGGAGGCCCATCCGATACCCCTACCACTTACTTTTTAACGACCGTGATCGTTTCGCGTGACCCGAATGCAAGGTACGTTGTGCCGTGACGTGACGAACGTACAAAACGAACCGTGTGATTTGATTGATTCAAATAGGTCAGGGAGCGCAGGGGGTCCCAGCATGCGGCGTACTGGACCAATCGGGTATTATTGAGGACATCGGGCTTCATTCTAAACGTTAGGTTGCACCGCGGCACTCTGAGACTGCTGGGTCGCTCGCTCGCACCAGAACGCCGGGTAAGCGTAGCTGCTCGTCGATTATTACCTCTGTGAAGCCCGGAGACGTAAGTAGTTCTACCGTACCGCTGTAGCGTGGCCGTCTTCCACTCCGGATGGCGGGCGTTACCATCATGGCGAACAGGACTGCCATGGCGGGCAGCGCCTGAGTAGCGGACAGCGCGGACATAGCGCACAGCACCGCCGTGACAGATAGCACCAGAGTGGTGGACAGCGCCAGCGAGGTGCACAGCGCCAATGTGGCGGACAGTGCCAGCGTGGCAGACAGCACCAGCGTGGCGGACAGCGCCAGTGTGGCGGACAGTGCCAGCGTGGCAGACAGCGACAGCGTGGCGGATAGTACCAGCGTGGGCGAATCGCACCGCCATGGCAGACAGCGCCGGCATGGTGGACAGCGCCAGCGTGGCAGACAGCGTCAGCGTGGCGGATAGTACCAGCGTGGGCGAATAGCACCGCCATGGTAGACAGCGCCGGCATGGTGGACAGCGCCAACGTTGCTGACAGCACCAGCATGGTGGACAGCGCCAGCATAGCGGCCAGCGCCAGCATGACGGCCGGCGCCAGCATGGCAGCCAGCACCTGCTTGGCGGATAGCGCCAGCATGGCTTCCAGCTCCAGCATAGCGGACAGCGCCAGCGTGGCGGACAGCACCAGCGTGGCAGACAGTACCAGCGTGGGTGGATAGCACCGCCATGGCAGACAGCGCCAGCATGGCAGACAGCGCCGGCATGGTAGTCATCGCCAGCGAGGTAGACAACGCCAGCATGTGGGGCAACGTCGCCGTGGTTGCCAGCGCCAGCGAGGCCGACAGCGTCAGCATGGCGGGCAACGTCACCGTGGCGGAGTGTCACCCTGGCGATCAACGCCGGCGTGGCTGACAGCGCCGCTCAAGTGGACCGCACCAGCGAGGTGGGCAGTCCCAGCATGGCGGGCGACGCCACCAAGGCGGCCAGCACCAACGAGGCGACCAGCACCAGCGAGGTGGAAAGTCTCAGCATGGCGGGCGACGCGATGCCACCAAGGCGGCCAGCACCAACGAGGCGACCAGCACCAGCCAGGTGGAAAGTCCCAGCATGGCGGGCGACGCCACCGAGGCGGCCAGCACCAACGAGGCGACCCTTACCAGCGTGGCGAACAGTCCCAGCGTGGCGGGCAACGTCACCGAGGCGGCCAGCACCAACGAGGCGACCAGCACCAGCGAAGCGGATAGTCCTAGCATGGCGGGCGATGCCAACAAGGCGGCCAGCACCAACGAGGCGACCAGCCCCAGCGAGGCGGAAAGTCCCTGCACGGCGGGCAACATCACCGAGGCGGCCGGCACCAACGAGGCGACCAGCACCAACGAGGCGGACAGGTCCGGGTTGGGGTGTAGTAAAGGGTACGCAGGACTTAGAAGGTCATAGGCTAGTCATTTAAACATGTTTAAACGGTTCTGGGACTTTCGGTATCAAGAACCGACTCGGATGCGGAAAAACTTTAAATTAAACTTAAAAGTTTTCAAGTAAGAGATGCTTATTATGAAGTATTCTTTATGTAAAAATCATAACCATAATAACACCACCCACATCAAATTTTTCCCAAAAGTCCCGCGCCTCCTTTACCGCGGACCCTTTGGTACACCTGGACCCAGCTCCGCCGTGGCGGACAGAGCCAGCGGCGGGCAGCGCCATCGCGATCGGCGTCGCCGTCGTGGCGGACGGCCCATGGTAGGAGGTGGCTCCACAGTGGAGGACGGCACCAGACGAGGGGTGGCGCCATTGAGGCGGACGACACCAGATACGGGGGTGGCGCCATTGAGGCGGACGACACCAGATACGGGGGTGGCGCCATTGAGGCGGACGACACCAGATACGGGGGTGGCGCCATTGAGGCGAATTTACATCATAACGATTGCTCCACCGCAGCGGCCGGCGCCGGCGTGGCGGCACGCGGGGCACTTAGGATATTGTTATGTAACTGACTCACCGAACGGTTCGAAAGATATTCAAACCTCCATTCCGGGCCCGACAATGTGGCTCGAGTCCCGCGCGAGCCCACGCAGGCTCGACTCGCGGCCGCGGGGCGCCGGGACTGCCTGCGCGGGCGCGGGTTGTCTCCCCCCGCGCGGCGCCCGTCGGCTGCAGAAAGATGATCGCGAAGCGCGTTCCTCCTCCTCCGACGCGGAGCGACTCTCGTTGTTCATAATGCGAACCACAACACTCGCGAACAACGAAGTGAAAAATAAAAAAATTACAAAAGAGGGTAGTCCGATAATAAAAGTTATCACTCGCGATTCCCTTTTCTTAGTTATTCAGGACTCCCTCTAGTTTAACGTTATCTGGATATAAAGAATCGAGGCTTAGAATTCCTCGTTACACAATTTATAAAATAGCTACGGAACGTCCGATCTCTACGGCAGACGACGCAACAATGAGAAAGCCAACATGGCGGCGAGCGCGGGCGGTGGTTCTGGGGTTCGCAGGTAGCAGGGGCGGATGTGACGCCACAGCGATGGAGTGGAGCGACTCATTTGACGCAAACGGCTACTTCCGGTCGTAGGCACTGACGCCCTCTCAAGAAGGGATCCCGGACATCGAACGGAACATATAATAACAATTTCTGTGGGTATTTTATTATAAAAACATATGCACAGTTCCCCACGAACGACGTGCTAACCTTGCGGAGACGACTGGCCTTCACTGCGATCTTGTTTTTACTTCTGGTGTTGTAGTCGTGGATATCGCTGTTGAGTTTGAACTCGTGAATGTTTTTCCGCACATACATGATATTCTCAAGAATGTATTGGCATGCTACAGTAAGAATGTTTGCCTCCTTAAATTTGTCCCTGAGAGATTCTCGAGCTTTTAGTTCGTATATGGAGCGTACAGCACGTTTCTGTAACACGAGTATGGTCTGGATATCAGCTGCTTTCCCCACAACAGGATTCCGTAGGACATAACACTGTGGAAGTAACTGTAGTACACCAGCCTGGCGGTCTCAACGTTTGTTAACTGTCTTATGCGTCTTACTGCATAGGCTGCCGAACTAAGTTTTCCGGCTAGGGCGGTGATATGTGCATGCTATTGTAGTTTTGAGTCCAAGGTGATACCTAAAAACACTATTCTATCTTCAATTTCCAGTTCATCACCCTTTATTTTTGATCTTGGTATTGTTTACCTGCTTGACATTAGGTAAAGTGAATCTGATACACTTTGTTTTCTTGGAATTTAGCCGTAAATTATTTGCTGTAAACCATTTCCCAACAGTGTTTGAGGGCATCATTAATACCATCGAAGTTTAAACGAAAACGAACTTCGTTTGTGTATCTCCGTCTCTGTCGCACTTGCTAGTTCGAGCTTCAGAGAGGGAGATATTCGAACGAAGTTCGTTTTAACTTCGCGGTAGCCCCTCAAAGTGGTTGGTTGAGCCCGCCAGCCCGCTCAGCGCGCTAGGTTTTATGTTATGTCCGCCTTAAAGCATTTGTCCTTATTGCACTCGCATATTTGCCAGAAAATGGGACGAATGCTTTATGTATGTCCGACATAAAACTTAGCGTACTAGCAGCCTTTTGGACAATTAATACAAATATGTGGTTAGCCTGTCAAAGGAAGTTCAACCCAAATTCGCAGGCCGTTGCACGGAGGTCTATGGGGGATACAGTCAAAACTGAGATTTTATCAAATTATAATATAAACATTTTGGACATCCTTATCTCGGTTTTGATTAAATCTGCGTTTTCCTCTGCGACAGAATTCACATGATACTGCGTCAATATTGCGTGTATCGCGTGATAAATTGATAATAATAAAATGAATAACTGTTGAATCAATGCCATAGATTATATAATATTATAAAGGTCTGTGGATTGTCTGATGTTATATAAAAATCATAAGAATGACGTGTATTGCGTGAACCTGAACGTGCATTTAAAAAACAAGGCAACGTGAGCTTGTCATTCTGATTCATCTGTCAAGTCAATCTAAATATAATAAAAATCTTCCATCACACCGCATTTCAAAAAAAAATACGAAAACCAAATAAAAAAAGAAAAGGATGTCGGACGTAAAGATCGTCGCGGCGTCGATCGTTAGTTTCCTGAAGCAGCAGCTCGAGGGTTCGGAACTGAGTGCCGACAGCCGCGAGAGCGTTGAGGTTGCCGTGCAATGCATAGAGACTTCGTTCGAGCTAGGGGCGGCCGACTCTGCGCGGGCTGTAGATCTGCTGGCGCTTGTGCGGAGCACGCAAGGCCCCGGCCCGGGCGGTGCCGCCCCCGCGCCCACCAACGCGGCCACTAGCGCCGCTGCCGAGCAGCTCAAGAATGAGGGTAACGAGCTGATGAAGCTAGAGAAACACCGTGAGGCGCTGGAGCGCTACTCGCGCGCTGTGGAGCTGGACCCCCGGAACGCTGTGTACTTCTGTAATCGCGCCGCCGCTCACTTCAAACTAGGTGAGCATGAAGCAGCCGTGGCCGACTGCACTGCCGCGCTGGCGCTGCAACCCGACTATAGCAAGGCGCACGGGCGGCTCGGGCTTGCGCTCACTGCGCTCGAGCGGCATCGTGAAGCACGGCAGGCGTACGCGCGCGCCGCGCAACTGGAGCCCGACAATGAGTCCTACCGCCAGAACCTGCGCCTCGCTGACGAGCGGCTAGCAGCGCGCGGAGAACGCGGGCCTGTAGACCTGGGGGGGCTTCTGCAGAATCCGGCTCTGCTCAATATGGCAACAGAGATGCTGGCGGATCCGAACATGCAAAATTTGATCTCGGGGTTAATGACTGGAACACAGGCACCAGGAGGACAGGTCGCAGGAGCAGGCGGCATGAACGCATTGCTGGAGGCAGGGCAGGCTCTGGCACAGCACATGCAGGCAGCCAACCCTGAGCTAGTGGAACAGCTCCGCCGTCAGGTGCGGCCCCCTGGGCCTTCGCCCCCGCAGTGAGCACCACGCAATGCCTTTTCTCTGGGACTCTGAGCCAACCTGTGTTTTGTCTCTAATGGATGGAATGTTACTAGGTATATTATCATTTCACCCTCCATTCCAAATATAAATCTGTATAAAGCTAACTTGACTCTGGAGTACTCTGTGCCTTTTTCAATTGATAAAATTGTCACCTATCTCTTATTCATTGTGCATTTAACAAATTCCAAGCTTAGCAAGTTTTATGTTAGTGTAAATATATTTGAACCTAATAATTTTCTTGGACTTACTTTAAAAGACTACAAACTTTAAAAGACTTGTCTTAAACTTAAATTCTCATTGAACCAATTTGATCATACTTCATAGGCCTATTTTGTAGCAAAATTTATAAATTGCATCTTATTGTATATGTATAAACACAAAGTTGTCAATGGCCATTTCTATGAATTTAAACATTTCTATGAATAAAAACCATTAATTATTCCTCCAGCTTCTCATGCTAGCTCAGTTCCCTATTTGGTGATAGGATTCATTTACTTTTAGGGATTTATAAGTTCCATATTTATCATTATGGGATGTAGATTTTCTAATAATCAAATTATGTATAGGGTAAACCTACTGAAATTGATTCAAGCATTTATTTATTGCCAAATTATGTATGTTTCCTTTATGATATCCCTGTATATTGATTCTGTTTAGGTAGTGTGTAATATTGTACTAACAAATGTGCATTTTGTGTACTACACTCCAGTGCTAGGAAATTGGGTACACTTTGGACACAAAATATCCGTTTTCATTGCACTCTAATATGTTTACATATCTATTTATTTAAATATATTGTACATCTCATCACACAATTCAAATAGCGTGGTGCTACTTGTACCACTATGACATGCGTTGTGACATGCAAATGATGGCTCGGCCATATCTTCAAGTACCATGACTCCCACTCAGAGAGGTCGGATCTTGCTCTGATGGTGCACGGCTGCTGCTGGAAGTTGTGGCAGAGTTTCAAGTAACGGTGTCATGTTCAGATAATTTGTAGCCACCTTATTTATATCCTATCTCCATGCATCAGAACTACATACGAGGTAGATAATGATAAGAATTTAAAATACATGCTGTGCAGCCTTGCGCTGCGCCGCCAATGTGTAAATACAGATATGTATTGTAATTACGTGTGGTTGATAATTATGTATAGTCACAGTATATTTGAACAGACAATGGTTTAGAACATCTCACCTTTTTTCTGTACTATATCTGACATCTGGCCAACAATGCAAAATTCTGCAATACATTCACTGATATAAATTTATGTAATGTGTAATATATTATTAATATTATTATGAATGCATTTATATGTTATTGTTCTGATTGTTTAGTTTTTTTGGAAAACGTTTGCTCCTTAGCTAACTCTGATGGCCAAGTTGTGTCCAGATATGCTTAACCATCTTGTGTGTATAAATATTAGGATGACTGTACATATGCACAATGTTGACAGCTGCCGCAGGCGTCTCCACGTAACTATCTCTAGCTAAGCTATGAAATTGGTTTTGTTAATAAATTTATTTGAAAAAGCCGTTTTCTTTTCTTGTACTTGACTTAAACATAATCAGTCCGCAAAGTAAAAGCTGCTCATCCCGGTATATAACTTTGAGTACAGCGGAGCGAACTACTTTATTGACTTTGCCACATCGAAATTGTTAAGAGCTAAGATAAAGGTGACAGTTTGTATAGGGCTTTTATTTTTTATGCTAAGTGTGGGTACTTGCTGTAAAAAATTGATGAACTACCTACCGCTCCTCCTATCCCGCTCACAGCAAATCAGCATTTGTTGACATCACAATCGTAAGAAACGCATTGCAATTGGCAATACAAGTTTTTCATAACAAGTATTCCGATAGGACATGAAGTAGATATATATATATATATATATATACCTCAAAAATCCATCCTGAAGAACTACCGAGGAGTTCGAAACATGTCGCCTGTAGTGACATTTAATACGCTAGTTGAACCGTGTAATTATTAATATTATTTCAACTCAACATGTTTCACGAAAGTTTAAATTCGATTATATTTATACTAGCTTCTGCCCGCGACTCCGTCCGCGTAGAACTCGTTTATGTCGCAACTCCATACAAACTTTCACCCCCTTAGGGGATGATTTCGGGGATAAAAACTATCCTATGTCCTTCCCCGGGACTCAAACTATCTCTACACCAAATTTCGCTTAAATCGGTTCAGCGGTTTAAGCGTAAAGAGGTAACAGACAGACAAGACACACTCGCATTTATAATATTAGTATATATATATATATATATATATATATATATATATATATATATATATATATATACATATACATACATTCATGCCTTTAACCCATAAGGGGTCGGCAGAGCACATGAAACCTATGTCCCAGTGCCACTTTTAGCATAAATGTGGGTATAAAAGATCGTCGAAATCTGATATCTCAGTGATAAGTTGCTAGCTCATCGCCCGCAACACACTTCAACCCTGCTCCCTTAGTCGACTGGCAAAACATAGCGCGGGAACTTTAATAAAAAAAGAGTCCGTACTGGTATTGGCTTGCATCTTCATCGAAGGCAGAGTTGACGGTAGGTACGCGCGTACGGTCGGTCGAGCCGTCGGTCCGGCTCGTCGGTCGCGCGTACGTCGGTAGACCGACGAGCTATGAGATTGTGTAGATGCGTTCAGTGCTTCGCTGACGGAGCGACCGACCATACGCGCGTACGTACACTCAAAGCAAAAAAGAATATCGATACAGAAGGGCCTTTTATTACTGAAGTGCGGCCTCGTCCGGCTATTTGGGATTTATCGTCTGTGTTTTATAAAGACCGTGATGCTAAATAAGTGCATTTAATTAGAGCATTAAACTAGAGCACTTACAGCAAAATGATTCATTTTTCTTGTGAACTGTACACAGGTCGCAGGTCGCCGTCAGCGTAGCACTGAATGCATTTTCGCAACCGACGGTCAGCGCTGACGGTCAGGACGTACCGTCGGTCGAGCACTGTTTCCAGCCTTATGTAAGATTCTCAACGAACGGGCCGAGCCGGAGCGCATTCAAATTTGAACCGTCTGTACAGCAGATACAATTCATATTTGATTACAATCCCCACCTACCGCGTCGGTAGCTGCCGCCTCGCAGTGGATGAACGATGCATTCAAATATGAAATGTAATTACTGTTTATACGGGTCAAATTCCTTTGCATGTAATAGAATGCGCTCCGGCCCGGCCCGTTCGGTGAGAATCGTACATTATTGTAGCACATAGGTGCTAAAAGATGGGTTTAGTCCTTAAGCACGGGTATCACAAGACGGCGCGCGAGCTGTGTCGCTGCGAGAGACTATTTGTCTCTTTCTAAGTGTTGTAATTAGAAAAAGACGGATAGTCTACCTCGCCGCGAAACGCCGTGATAACAGTGCTATAAAAACGTCGGCAGACCATACCTGCCCCGTGACCGCGAACTGGCAGGGGCATGGCCATTGTATTATGATGGAATAGTAGATGTATTATTAAATTTATTAATCTCATTCTTATATTTGTACAGGTATATATATATCTTGGCTGTCGTTGACTCTGTGCATAATCACTAATACAGTGACTATCTGCCTATGCAAGATAGCATAAGATAGGTGGATGATCCGGTTGAATGTACTGCACGGCTATCACAGGACGGCCCGCAAGCTGTGTCGCGGCAAGATACACTTTCCGTTTCTTTCTTATTATAGAACGCTTAGAAAGAGAACGATAGTCTATGTCAGAGGTCGGCAAACTTTTTAGACAAAGAGCCAGATCCAGGAAAAATTACGATTTTTCGGAAGCTCAAAGAGCCACCGTACTAACCACCGTTTAGGGAAACCAATAATTTCGGGTGAGTCTGCTACGTTGATATGCTGTGTTTCATCATCATCATAATCATATCAGCCGAAAGACGTCCACTGCTGGACATAGGCCTCCCCCAAAGAGTGCCAAAGTGACCGGTCCTGCGCCACCCGCATCCAGTGGACTCCCGCAACCTTTACCAGGTCATCAGTCCACCTTGTGGGCGGCCTACCTACGCCGCGCCTTCCGGTACGCGGTCTCCACTCGAGAACCGTTCCACCCCAACGGCCATCGGTTCTACGTGCTATATGCCCTGCCCACTGCCACTGCTGTGTTTGGGTTCGATAATAGTACATTACGTAACTAGGGTGGTGAATTCGTGAATGCCCCAGATCGCAGGTGTTTGCGGCCCGAACCGAAGGTGAGGGACATAAATATGCGCTCTGGGGCTTTACGAATTACCGCCCGTGTTGAGTACAAAGTTTTACGTCTTCACCTGGCCACAATGCGAGTTTTCCCGCACGCGCAGCGTGCAGTAAAACTCGCATTATGGCCAGGTGTGACGTAAAAATAATTATATTTGCCTCGCGGTATTTACGATTTGTTTAGTCTGATTTTCATAAAAAAAACCCTTTTTTTGGGGGGAACCTAAAGAGCCGCAAGCGGCTCGAGAGCCGCGGTTTGCCGACCCCTGGTCTATGTCATGCATGACGAATTAGGTAACTAATAAAATAATTTTATGAAGGTATTTTTATGTTATATTTATTACACTCAGGCCTTAGTTGTTGTATTTAAACAAGAATAATCCGAGGTTAAACGTCGAAATCTATTCTTGAAATAAACCTTATACTTGTTTGGCTGAATGCAGCCTTATGCGTGCTACACATGTAATTATATATCGTAGCGATTAATCTGTGCAGGCCGATTTGCGACACGATCGATAAAACTACACAACACTGCGCAGTCAAATCGCTACAACGGATAAAGGCAAGTGCATCAAAATCTGTACAGGTTACTTTTACACTGAGGAGTGGTAATTGCCCACCAGTCACACTTGAAGATGTCATACTTCCCCACCAGGACCATGTTCGATATCTAGGTTTACATCTTGACCGAAGACTCACCTGGAATCATCACATAAAAACCAAGAGAGAAGAACTGCGTTTCCGATTCCGAGACTATTACTGGTTACTGCGAAGGAACAGTAAACTATCTACGGACAACAAACTATTAATCTACAAATCCAACCTAAAACCAGTTTGGATGTACGGTATTCAACTATGGGGCAGTGCCAGTAACTCCAACATCTCAATTTTACAAAGAATGCAGAATAACATACTGCGGTCCATATGCAATGCTCCGTGGTTTACGACCAACTCTGAAATCCACAAGTACATAGAAATGAACACAGTGAAGGAAGAAATACTCGTTGCAACCAAAGTATACAAAGAGAGACTGATACGCCATCCGAATGAGCTTGCTGTAAAGCTGACAACCTGAGACTATGGAAAGAGGCTCAAACTACTACTACTACTAATACTAATAGTTTACCTCTACAGTTGCTTAGTGAATTTTTATCTTTTTCAGGCTTAGACCAATACAACAACTGCCGTAATATTAATCAACGTATATTAGATCTTGTTTTTTGCAACAAAAAATGCACAGTAATAGGTAGTAATGACCTCTTAACACCTGAAGACTTGCACCACAAGGCGCTACAAATTGAATTAAATTTAGTTTATACACGTCCCCTCACCGGCCCCTACTTTCGTATACCTTTATTATGAGGCAAATTTTGACGAAATTAATACTAAATTACTTAAAATCAACTGGATTGAACTTTTTTCAGGCCGCCCACTGGAGGACTGCGTACTAATTTTCTATGACATATTAAATGACTTAATCGTTAAATTTGTTCCGAAAGTCCCTAAACGTACGTCTTATTCTAGGCCTCCGTGGCATACCAGACCCCTTCGAAGACTATTAAATGAAAAAAAGAAATATCATAAGCTGTGGAAGACTTATGGTAATCCCCTGGACTTAGATACTTATAAATTGTTAAAAAAGAGAATCTCTAAATTGGAACCCATATGTAACAGGAATTATATTAACCTTACTGAAGATAGAATCAACACTCATCCTAAATTTTTCTGGACATACATCAAATCAGTATTTTCTAAAAGTGGCCTTCCACAGGTTATGCATTATAAAGGATTAACAGCCTCTAACGGTGCACACATATGCGATCTGTTTAATGAACATTTCCAATCCGTGTTTGAAATACCTAGCTATAGTTCTGTAGACCTAAATAATCTCACCCCTGTAAACAACACTGTTTTCGACATGGATACCATTTACATATCTAAAAATCTTGTCTACAAATATCTTAACAGCGTTAATATTAATAAAGGTTCTGGTCCTGATGGTATTCCTCCAGTTTTAATTAAAAACTGTTCTTCTAGCTTAACAGTACCTATCACCTTACTATTCGAAAAATCCATTAGGGAGGGGTGCGTACCATCTTTATGGAAACGTGCACTAGTTACACCGATACCAAAAGGAGAGGTTAGCACCGAGATAGATAATTATCGCCCAATATCAAAATTATGTCAACTCGGTAAGATTCTTGAGAAAATAGTTAGTGATCAACTTTCTTCTGCAATGCGTCGTCATGTCATTCCAAACCAACATGGTTTTCTCAGCGGTCGTAGTGTTGACTCGAATCTCTTATCTTAAACAGAACTCATACTAGATGCTTTAGATAACAACTATCAAGTGGACGCAGTGTATACTGATTTTGCCAAGGCATTTGATAAGGTTGATCACGAGCGCTTACTTTTGAAACTTTGGCATTTCGGTATACACGGCAACCTGTTCCGCTGGATAAAATCTTATGTTGAGAATCGTTCACAGGCGGTAGCTGTGCAAGGACACACTTCTCAATATAGACCTATTACTTCCGGTGTACCGCAGGGTTCACATTTAGGCCCTTTGTTATTCGTGCTGTATATTAATGATATCACTGAGTGTATAAAAAACTCAAACATGCTATTATACGCCGACGACACTAAAATCAAAAATATGAACGACTGCACAGTCTTGCAGAATGACTTAAATAATTTTCAGGCCTTTTGTACCTCAAATAACTTATTTTTAAATACAGACAAATGCTTTATTATTAGTTTTAGGAGAAAGCGAACATCTATAAACTTTAAGTACACACTATTCAATAAAGAACTGACACGGGTTGACCAGATTCGTGACCTTGGCGTTATCATGGACTCAAAACTTACCTTCGTTCCCCACATAGACAACATATTGGCTAAATTTTTTAAACAAATGGGATTTATATTGCGTGTAGGAAAGCCCTTTAGTAGACTGTCAACTTACAAGGTATTATATAACAGTTATGTACGTAGTAGATTAGAATTTGCTAGCGCTGTTTGGAATCCACTTTATAAAATACACAGTGATAAAATTGAGAAAGTACAAAGAAAGTTTGTCAAGGCAATTGAGTATCGCACTGGACATAAATACATAGACTATACCACTTCCTTGAAAAGACAAAGTACTACTTTTTTAAGTTCTCGTCGTGAACGTATTGATGTCTTGATCCTGTACAAAATCATTAATAACATCATCGATGCCCCTTCGTTAATACATAAGCTTTCATTTAGAGTACCCCGGCGTTGCAAGCGATCTTGTAGAAAAAAACCCCTCTTTCATATCCCCCGTAGTCGTACTTCTTATGCAAAAAACGGTTTCATTAGAAGAGCGTGCAGGCTTTATGACGAAAAATGTCAGTCTTTAGATATTCTCCATGAGACATTTTGTAGCTTCAAACGATTATCTTTACAATGTATTCAACAACTATAATAGAAAAAATATATATCATAACTATAAATTTTCTGGCAATGTTTGTATTATTAACGATGCATCTCAATAACTCAAAACTTTTAATCTTCTTAATCTTTATTGTTTAGGTTTAAATATTCTGATTAAGGAAACTGTAAGTCCATAATTTAGTACTTTTTACTGTATTCAAATGTAACCATATGAGACTGTTTGTTTCTTAATTAAATAAATAAATAAAATAAATAAAAAGAAAAGACATATTAACCTACTAGTTTGATGATATAATGGAGTAGATGCCCTCACTGGAGGACACACTCGACTTGCTATGAAGCCTTCAACCAATTTGCTTATAGTATTACTGATTGCAGATAAATAACAAGAAAAGAAGAAAAAAAATCGCTACGATAAATCGTTTTCGTGTGCAGCAGGCATTAAGGAGACGCGACACGGGCCGATATCGGCGGACGGCCAATCAAGGTCACAGAAAATCTAGTATAGAGTGAGCTTGATTTGGCCGTCCGCCGTGCTTCCGATACGTATCCACACCTGCCGAATCACGCGTCGGCCGGCACGCAGTCGCAGTAGTAGCGTCTCCTATAGGCAATACGAAGCTACGATTCTATAAACGTAAACAGGCAACTCAGGCACTGGACCAAGGACCAATAATAACTGGCCATTATTATTTTGACCTGCACGGCTATCTCAAGACGGCGCGCGAGCTCTCTCGATTTTTCTCGCATAAGAAAAGATAGAAAGAGGTATTGCGAGAAAAACCGAGAGCTGGCGCGCCGCCTTGTGATAGCCGTGCTGACCGAGAAAAACAATGGTTTTGTTTTCGTTCGTCTATCTCGTTCGTCACACTTGCATATTTAAGCGACAGAGAGGGAGATATTGCGAGTTTTTCGAGGTAGCGCCGCTGGACCTATTGCCTGATTAGACTTTAAAATTGTAGCGTTGATACTATATGAAAGGAAATTGATGGGTAAATAAAATAAGTATAAACCATTGACTTCTTAACTATTTATTACTCTATGTATAATTTACGATACCTTTAATAAATTTACATAAAATTATGTACACACAATAGCAAATGTAAAAACGTTGTTTGCGTGCTCCGTTCAGTGGTAGCAAACATTTTCTGAAATTATATCTCGTAACCGGTGTGATCACACGGAACGGAGCATAAAAAACATCCCAAATATCTAACGCATATAAAAATCTGTATCTATGTACATAGAGCTCCCCGCATTGCGGGTTTCGTCGGCTAGGACAATATTAGACAAGCTGCTACAGGGGAGGGGTAGCGAGTGAGTCTCCATGTCCCCTCATTACTAAATAGGTATAGCAAAGGCACTGAACAATCTGAAGGTTCCGTATAAATGCGGTACTTGAATTATGAAAATGCTGAGTGAGTTAAGCTATAAAATACATGAAGACTACAACAGATATACCCTAGAAATTTCTTTCATTGACCATTAAAAATAAACTAAATATTACATTACGATCGTTCTTGTTTCTGCCCTCGCTCAGAACCATCTAATAGGAACCACTTAATTACTGTAAATGTTTCAATTAAAAGTAGGTATAGTGCAATGAGGAAAATCAACGAAACCAAACGTACAACGATACAAAACATGTGGATGACGAGTAGATTATGAACTAATACCGATGATGTTGTAACTAAAAGTAATTCTTAGAGCACCGGCTTCACCTTGCCAAATAAATTAAGTATTTAACCTAAGCAATGGGAGCAGCGTTTAAAATATAAGTTATTAATTACTTGCTCAGGAAAATAAAAATCTTAAATGTTTGATAAACAAAGTAGATAACATTGACATTAAATAATTGCAACATTCTGAAATAATTTAGACCATTCATCTCTTGAGACCCATATGATATGCGAAATGCGACTTTCCACACACTTGGAAGAGCTACGCTGCTCTCCGCCACAGCACAAAAGTAGGGAAAGCTTCGGTAGTCACACGACAGTAAAGCGAGAGGGAGGACACATCAGGTGAGTAGGTGTGAGTGCGTGTCGTAGTCAGTGTGTGGCTTACCTATACAATCGAGTCCCTCACAGCAACGATCACACACGAGCGTTAACTCGTCACATCGATAACAAAACAAACTATATTTCACCGGACGCGTTCTCAATGCACTGAAAATATAATTTGTTTTTATAACAATTCAATTCAACATTCATTTGCGGCGTAATTAGGTTTTATTATGCATGACCGCTTCTCTTAAATCGAATTGACCATTGATACAGATAACCGAACCAATTAGCGGGAGAATATAAAATTGTAATGAGCATTCCTTTACTGAAATCTAAAAAATATGTTTGGATACATGTAGCGTCTCTCCGTACACGTTCGGTTTAGATGCATCAATAGATAAATCGATTCACAATATCCAGCGGGCATCGGCGAAGAGCGATAACTAACACTTTCGCAACCGGCACCAGAAACCGACAGAACTCGCGAGTGCCTACCAGGCGGGTTGTTGGTTGCGAACGTGTTAACTGTTTATCCTACAGAACTGTTCCACAGAATTGCAACCATTGTAACCAAGGGTTGCAACATCATAAAATCAGTCTACAGGATAAACGGAAAGACATGATCGCCTTCATCGCTGCCGGTGGAAGAGCGCCTCCTTACCGATCCTGTATCGTCTCAGTTCCGCTTGGAGGGCGGCACGAGATGCGGGGGAAGGTCGGCCGGCAGGTCGTGTCCGTCGATCTTCACCTGGATGAGGTGCATGGCGAGCGCGAACTCCTCTTCGTCGAGGAAGCCGTCCTTGTCGATGTCGGCCAGCTTCCAGATCTTGCCCAGCACCGAGTTGGGCAACTTCGACTTCACCATCTCCGTCTTGGCCGCTGGAGACAAACCGCCGGACAGCTTAGCAACTGATGCTATCATCCAACTTACACTATACAGCTTTTCTTTCAAGATTACTGTTTAAAGAGTAGGCTAGTTTCCTTATCAATTCATTATGAAAAGTCATAACGATTTGCTACTCAATTTCTACAGAACTAGAAAACTTCGACGGCATAGTTTCTAATGATCAAGGGACCTCCTTTATATGAGTGTTGCTAACTTAAAAATGAGTAGGAAATTGAAAAATAAATTTGAGTATATTCAGTTTGATTTTTGCTGTAGCAATCTTTGTAACCAGGAAACTAGCCCATTGCAAATATACTTACTTGGTTTTGTGTATAATATTAGCTTGATTATTTATGACAATTTGTGTTGATGTCTACATGCATAATATTGTTGTTAGTATAAGTAAGTTAGTATAATTATGTATACTTGTAAAAAATCGAGTCACAAATTACTTAAACTTTTGAACGCCACTTCAACACGAGTAAAAGTTGTCACTTCAGCACGGCTATCACAAGACGGCGCGCGAGCTCTCTAGATTTTTCTCGTACTTATACGTCTCTTTCTAAGTTTTCTAATAAGAGAGATACGGATAGTGCGAGAAAAATGGAGAGAGCTCGCGCGCCGTCTTGTGATAGCCGTACAGTTATCATAGACGAATTGTGTGCAACACGTAAAACACGTGTGCGATTTGCGTACATCGTTACTGTGTTGATCGATCCCACAGGCATACCCTCCGGCCATAGCCGGTAATAGCGTTTACGACTTAAGGCTGCTTTCACGTGCACACTAGCGCCACTGGTAAATAATTGTGATTAATTAAATTTGACGATAGATATTAAAAAAGGAGGCTGCTATGCACTGTATTTTGTATTTAAGTACCTTGTGAATACATCAAACTAGTTTGTATGTTGCTGGATTCGTCAATCTATGCGTCCAAAGTTAAAACGGCCGTTTTTCTTTTGAGTTCGGAGATCAACGATTCCAGGAGCATAAAAACTAGTTTGATGTATTCACAAGGTACTTAAATACAAAATACAGTGCATAGCATCCTCCTTTTTTAATATCTATCGTCAAATTTAATTAATCACAATTATTTACCAGTGGCGCTAGTGTGCACGCGAAAGCAGCCGGTGGAGCGGTCAAAACGTTAAATATGTGACCAACATGCTTTTGAAGTTAGATCAAGGGCATGCAATATCAGAATTATATTTAATCTATACCAAATGAGAAATACATTTGACGCGTAAATTTTTAAACGATATTATTTAGATTCCAAACTACATTTACATATTTATAACGAAATAATTCATGTTCCCCAGTTTATTCACGAACCTACACCTATGAATACAAACCTATGAACCATAATGAATAAAAACAACTTAGAAACGTAATAACAAACGCAAATACCGCTCCGCTATAGCTTAATGAGAGGTAAAGCTCTTAGTGAGAAGTTTGAGGACTTTTACCAAATTGGAGCGAATGAAGAGCTGATGCAGCGACTCAATCCGCATCAGTTCCTCTTCAGATCCGAATGCCAGAGCCTTGGACCTCTCCAGCCACGACACAGGCGTTCTCTCTACCATAAATTCTAAATACGGCTCTCCTGTTATCACGTATACAACACTCAGAAAAATAATCTCGGCCGTTATCGTTATTGTTACTATATTCAAAAGCAATAAAAATATAAACTTGACTGAGTGAACAATCGGTTGAAAGAAACTGGAGTTTTCTTCTGGCAAATCCAGATTATATCTCGGTACTTCTTCAACGCTTGAGTCGTCTTCGGAGCTATCACTACTTGCAACTTTATATGTGACTGGGGAACCGGGTCTACTAGGAATATACGTGGATCCATCTACGCTAGCTCGAGTGGACGGCAGACTGTGGATGGAGACGGCTGACGACGGCATGTCGTCATTACACCTCTCGTTCACCAAGTAATTAGCGATCAAGTTACAGTTGTGCGTGGCCACTGTCAACGCGCCTGCTAGCCTATGGAATTCCTGATCGGGAGGGTGGTTACTAGAAAGCGTCATGCAAAGTTCAGTGAGCAGAGAGCAGTTGTGCGTGGAGGAGAGCAGCGCCTGCAAGGCGTCGTGAGCTCTGAGCCCTGTGGCTGTGGGAGACGTACCAGCGCCGGTGACCTTGCCGTCGACGGGGCTGAGACCCCGGAACATCTCGTCGTAGCGGGGCTTCTCGCGGCTGCAGATCCATTCGGGATCGCCGTGGCCCGCGTCCACGCCCTCTCCGCGCCCGTAGCCGAAAGGTGACACCTGGTCCTCTACGCCTTCGAACGCTCCGCCTGAAACGTAACGCAATAACGGGGTCAATGATACAATTTATTGATACGACTCACCACCGACACAACATTAGTTGTTAAATTAGAGTATGCACCTGGATTGGAAAGACACCTTGACATTTAAGGAAAAATCAATGCTGGTAGAACACAGTCCGTATTTAGCGAATGAAGTATTTCATATGATACCGTTTTTTATCGATTTGTCATTCGTAATTTATTATTATTAAACGATTGGTCTTGAGCACATGGTTCAGAATGTTTTCAAAAGAACCGGTTGTTAATAAAACAAGTGGAAGACCGTGAAACTTAACAAAGTCCGCGATACTTCCTCGTGCACCTGGAGGCACGTTTCAGCGCCATTGCCAGATCAACACATATTGTTATTATAACAAGCTACAAATAATACAACGGAAGCGTCAGCTCACCCGCAAACAACGTGACCGCATCGTCATGCGAAAATTATGGTACCGCCGCTAACGAACCTAGCACTAGCACATACATCAGTTACTAAGTCATCATGCATATAGCCTAGAAATTGGGGTTCGCAAACTGACCAATCGATTGTAGGCCAGGCGGTGACGGTGAGTCAGGCGGCGAAAGGAGGAAGGAGCCCGATTCGGCTGTCAGTCGTCGCCGAGAACCATATGCGGGTGTCATACACTTATTGGCGATCATTTGTGTCCCATCAATCTCATTTCGACTCTTGAATGGTGTCAAGGAGGTGGTATGTTTAAATACCATTTATATTAGGATTTTTATTGGGATATTATCTATTTATTTATTATTTATTCCTTAATTAACACTAACAGACAGGCTATGATGTTAATTATACAGGAGGATATTATACAATAAGGTGCTTAGGTCTATAAAATACAGTAGGTATCAATAAAGTATACTTGAAGCCGTAATAGACTCCAAATATCGGCTGCTAGACGAGAGAAATTGAGATTCCGTGCTGTGAAACATATCCAGTTTATATAGTATTATTAACCGGTGAGCGTCGATAATTGTTATACAAAGGAGCTCGGTCAAGGAAGCACCTTCATTGATAGAGCTCACAGTGCATGGTATAGTAGCAGGACACCGGACCCATTCACAGCCGGTAATAGGCACGGAACTAGGCGCAGCAGCAAATTGTTGCATTCCCGGCAGGGATGCCCCTTTTCGATACCGGGACGGCTATCACTGGACGGCCCGCGAGCTGTGTCGTGGCGAGATAGTATGTCCATCTCTTTTTAATTAGAATGCTTAGAAAGAGACGGTTTTTCTATGTCGCCGCGACACAGCTCGCGGGCCGACCAGTGATATAAGTTTTGACGTCGTCACTTAAAATCTGTCCGTGGATGGAAGTTGCGCTTGATTTTCTAGATCGATGCTTATTAATAAAATCATGGGCTTTGGACTTGATTCAAATACTAACTTATTGGTAACAGCTTCTAAGGAATTGAGTAATGTTATGGTCACGACTTTTAATAGTGAGAATAGATAGTAACAACCCTGGCTGGACAGCGTCCGAGCAGTCACATTGGCCATTATATCGACTCGAGCGCAAGGCCGGCCATTCATGTCTATCCCCTCCTTAACAGCTGACTATCTTTGTCTATCGGCACTTTTTATATCATGACCACAACTATTGTTCTACTGTTCTTGACTAATAGTTTTTTAATAAAATTTCTTACGCACAAGCAAGCCTAGTCAAGGATATTCCCTGCGATGTGGGTCAAACATGGACTGCGATAAAAGTGAGTCAATTGACAACATTTCAAAATATGTAATGATGCCTAAATCGAAAACCATTTCGGTAATTATCTTATCTGAACGTAATAAAGTGGTTTTCCCATTTTTATTCTTAATCGATTCCGAGAAAATCACTAAAATCTGTAAAACGCGGTATACCCCGTGCGTGACGTCGTTTCCTACGTCTGTTGAGTGAAAGATGTGGACAGGTGCCATAGAGAGCCATAATAATGACGTCATATTTTACTTACGACTTATTGGAATTCACTACTTTTAATTGTTTGGATGAAAATAAACATTTAGGGAGACATAAAAAACACGTATACCTTAAAATTTCATTTTCTATGGAACTAAATCATTAAATGGCCCACTTAAAATAATGAAATGTTGTCAATTGGTGCTTAGAATTAAACGGCCCTACTGGTATAGCTGCCAGAGGCATTGCTCGCAAATGCATCAAATAACCTGTGACATTCACTCAATAAATAGCACCGTTTAACAATCAACCTTCGTACTGGTGTAATAAATCAAGCGGGTTCAGAATTGAGCAAATTAGTGTTGTTGTGGATCGCATCGCCCACGAACGACAAATAAACACACACGCAAGCTGACAGGCACCCACAGATACGCAAATAGACGTGCTGACACGTGGTCGCCTCAACTACCAGGATTAGTCATACGTAAGATTTGGTAATAAGTATAGTTTAAAACAGTTTTCCAGGGAAAAATATACGCATAGGTGTTACGTGACACAAAGCAAATTGTAAACATCAGGGATTCCATTATAATGAGTAAGTTAAGTTAATGTACTTTGTACATTGTACGATGTCAGTGGTAAACTTCCCGTTGTTAGTGCAGTGTGGCGTGGTTCACTGATGCTGAGCTGTATGATAAATCCCATAAAAGTTGAGATCGGGCAGCTGACAAAGAGTCAAGCGCACGTTGCTTGTACCTAATACATCGTCATATGCATGCAGATTTGAACCTTTGCGGCTGTTACATAAAATTGCAATTTATGCGCTTCCATCACGGAAATGACGCTGCATTCCAATTCCTTGCTAGAAAACCATTTGCTTGCAATGGAAAAATAAAAACAGTAATACGTGGCAACACTTCCTATGTGTGGCGGTATTTGTTAGGAAAAAATAGTAGGTATCAACACTTAATAAGTTAAGGGTTGCGTGAACGGATCTAGGTTAGGCAAATGATGTCATGTAAATAGTTTATACTCCGATAAGGTTAATTAGTCTCCACTGACATAGTTATATGAGGCAGATGACTATCACATGATAACGCACGGTAAACAAATCATTGATCAAAGTCAACACAGACTCACGACTCGATAGGTCAATACTGCATGATTACAATAAAAAGCCGCAATCATTGTATGAAACATAAATATAAGCTTGTTATCTCTGTATATGGGCATGAAAATAGACAAACGCGTTAAACAGCTTACAATGTTGAGGCCTCTGGCGCTGACATAATAATCAGGTAATCTAGTTATTACATGATGGAGCCCGGAGAAAGTGGAGGAAGCAGAACATTTAGCGACGGACGGCGGACAAATCGATTTATGATTACATACAGCACGGCACGCGAAGCTGAATCAACAATAGTAGTTTATCGAACAACAATGGAGAGATCGAACGAGCTCGTGGGAAGCCTCCACCGCGAGGGTAGCGCAAGAAGAGGGAGATTAGCGTCGCGTCGGACGAAACAGGGAAGGTCAGGCGACGGACAGGATACCTGTATCCTCGGCGTAAGGAGGATGCGCGTCCGCCGCCCACCGGCCGTGCATCGGCGCCCCGTAGTAGCCCCTCCTGCCGACCGCTTCCTCATACTCTGAGAATTTAATGCATTCATAACGAAAACACACCTCCCTTAATACTATTTTTAACATTGGTAATGTTTCTTGTATCGTACAGGCTACAGGCTCTACGGGTGGACATACTGAAAAGTGAGACGACACTATTTTTTGGAGAACGGATAAAGGTAGAGGTTTGGAACAAAGTTTTCCGGAACGTCTTGGGAAGGAGCAATTTCGTAGGGTGGTTCTTGGGATCTAGGTCCTCGTGAAGATCAGCAGCACAAAAGTTTCAGTAGAAGGTAATATAGTACGGTATATATGTTGCAGGGGGGTGCCTGTCGTATCGCATAATGTTGATCGTCCTAAAAATTTTTGGCCGAGAATGTTTGGCATAATGTTGAGTGGCATACTACTTATTTAGCACATTTAAAAGTTCTAAAGTATGTTTGTCCTAATATTGATTACTCGAACATCGAATTACCTAAAAAGTAGTAGTCCTAATTTTCATTGTCACAGTAATTCTTTTGCCTATTATTAAATTAGCTAAACCACAAATACAATTTTTTTCCTAAATTTTATACTATTTTTAAACTCTGAGCAGACCCGTCCTACATCTGGAGAAATAAGATAGGTTCGTTAGTTGCCTTTCATCCCTCAGAGTAGAAATAGGGGCCCCGCGAAGCGGGGCTCCGTCGACATGAGGGCGGGTCATAGGTTATTCAAGTATTAGACAATTCTCAGCAGAGCCAACCTTCATTTAGATCAATTAGATAGGTTCGTTAGTTGCCTTTTGTCCCTCAGAGCAGAAAGAGGGGCCCCGCGAAGCGGGGCTCCGTCGACATGAGGGCGGGTCATAAGTAATTTAAGTAATAGGCAATTCTGATTAGATCCAACCTACATTTTGATTATGCAACATTTTTTAAACATTAAATATTAGTAACATTAAATATATGCACATCAATCATTCTAAAAAAAAACTTCGACACAATTAACATTCGGACAATAAATATTTAGGACAATCGATATTAGGAACAACAATTTCGGCAAATAAAAAATATGCACAACAATGTTTATGCCATACGTTATTCGGCATAAAGTTGGTATGCGACAAAATAGTAGGACCAACAATTTTATGCCACCCGATATAGTGAGTTGACGAAACTAACTCGCAGATATTGACTCTTAAATCATTAGTCATTTAAACGGTTCTGGGACTTAGACTCGGATGGCGGATGGAGGAAGATGTGACCTTTTTTATTATTATTTCGGTCATCTTTGCAAAGAAAAAGCAGTTTCAATTTATGAACACGAATCTAGATTAATTATCGTAATGAAATTAGCAAACCCCCAAAACAAACTCTTAAATCCTGAACAATGAAGAGTCAACAATACGCCGTCGTGATAAGTTGTTATCTTTCACCAGCCGGCAAAGCACTCGCAGTTTCGATAGATAAACAAATGGAATGTTGGAAAAACTAATGTTCTCTAGTGGATTCAGTAATGATTATTTCAGCTGCAAAAGTAGGGCCAGCATAAAGGTCAATATGAAATAATAGAACAAAGTTCAAGTTTATTTATGCACCATTGATACCCATCATACACATCGATGGGAAAGATTGGTTCAAGATATTTAGACTCTTTAATAAAAACTACAAGGTAGAAAACTATTAAAGTGGCGTTGCTATTACTATATATAGGCGGCGGCGTCTACAAACAACTTAATTTGTATTACAAATGGTTTGTTTGCTAATAAACCACAAGTATTAACACAACCGATTGTTTGTTTGCAGAAAGGTGAAAACTAATGGGAGCAGTGTCTTGCGCATACAATCACGTGCGCGGGCGGGCGTGCACGTCGCGTACGCCATTATCATACACCATCGATCGCACAATGGCACCGTTAGGTTATGTGCAGGATCATTCCAACCGAACCCACGAGCTGCTATTGTTTGCTAAAGCTTTGGGAATGACATCATGTGAGCATACTAATACGAGTAGACAGTTTACGTCGCCGATAAGCAGGCTTACATGAAGATAACGTATTGCTAATTAAATTTTACGGCCTTTTTTGGCAGATAGTTTGTAACGACGAAAAGAAAACTGTCGTATTGCTTTTAAAAGTTGGAAAGTGCCGCGACCCACTTCTGAAAAAGGTATCGCTCGGTTGGCAGTCCCTCGTGCCGTGCAGCCAAAACAAATTGGGTACAACAGCTAAGAAAGCCGAATTATTGGCATAAAATGGTTGGATACTACGAGTATAACTTGTAACTGTTCATTTCTGATATTCCACACCGAAAGCTGAAATTCTTAATCTTCATTTAATTTAGTTAATGGATACTACACGCTACACTTTACCGTTGGAAATGAATAGTACAGACATACCAATTATCATACACGGCGTTCCCTGGCCACCCTGCGTGCGCCTTCTTTCCAAACCTAATAGCAATGTACGCGTCGCGCGTCAAGTGTGCAGGTCATAAAAATCAAAAATAACAACCTAGTTCCAATTAACTATGTGAAGATTAAAAAAAATGAGATGAGTGATGTAACAAACATATATTAATTTGGGTTTTTCCTAAAGAGATTCATGAATTTGCTTTGGGGATGCATCATGTCCGGCGTGGATCCCATTTGAAGTCACTGACACCATTTAACACAAAATGAAAGATGGCAACCGCCATTATTTAATTTTGTAGTGATCACGAAGAGATCACGAAGAGAAACATGGTTTATGTAGCCTATCAAAAGTGTGAACAACTAGGTTACCGAGCCAATTGAAACTCAATAGCATCAATTTCTTCTCGCGACAAAGGGAAAGAACAATCGAGATCCGAGGGTGGCACAAAGCCGCAGTGGTGCGGGCACAATGGCAGCCGCACGCGCATGATGTCACAGCGGACGCGGGAACAATGCCGCCACAATTAACTGACTGTGTTCCCGTCTATCGACCGAAATCGAGCGATTACATACAGCGGAATTGGAGCATCCATTGATCGTGCCGTTGTAATGGTTCCTCATTAGTAAGACTTTACAGCCACATAATATCATACATGGCAGTGCCGGTCTTCAGTTGGCTTCTGACAAGATGACCGGGCGAGGGGTAGACTATAATATATACTCGTATCTATACTTTACAAAATAAAAAGCAAAAGTCGGTGACGTTGCAGCTTTGTACGAAAATTCTTTCACCCTTGTATAGAATGGTCTTTGTGGACGGACATTAGGCTATATTTTATTCCGCGGCTTTGTCTGTGTTCCTTTGCAATACGCGTGAGGAGCCGTGCGGGTAGCTAGCGTCCAATATTTCGTACACTAATGAAAAAATGTGGACGGTGTTTAGGATTGAACATTGTCGTAGTACTCTTTAGGAATGTGCGTTTTTCATTTCACATCCTGTCGTAACAATTGCTCTACCATGTGTCACTTAGTCTGGTATTTGCTGAACGCTGCAACTGTTTTATAATTGTCGGTATGCAGCACGGAATTTGGTGAACGAATGCAAGTCAGACCAGCGCGTTGAGGCCGCGGCCGTCGTCACGGGCGACGGCGCGGAGGCGATGCGCTGCAATGCTTTGCGACACTGCACCGATCGATCCGATACCAGAATAGTTCTTATATCAGATGATCTAGAATGGATTTCATTGTTATTTCATCGCGTGGCGTAACGAGATTCACTCGAGGATACGATTTTGAACAAATAACGCAACTTAAGGCTGTTACACTACCCAAATGAAATCTAAAATCGAGCCCCTCCACACGCCACCCGTCCCGCCCCTCGATACAGTGACGATACAACAGCGCCACGTAAGAAGTGACGACTTAATGAACTAACAGGACATTGATTTGTAAAACGTAGTACTAAAGAGCGAAAAAAAGCATAGTGGTTGTTATAGATGGCGTTAAAGTTAAATTGGAATAATAAAATAAAACAAAGTGTATAAAATTATATAATTATATTATTTTATTGAAAACAACTCTTATTCCAAGAACATTAAAGTTTTTAAAGGGTAAATAATAACAAAAATGAAACTTCTATAACTTGGTACAGTTTTCATTTAAACAAATCGGCAAGTTTTATATAATATCATTATTAGGTACACCTAATAATGATATAAAAACTATAGGTAACCTCTGCAGGTATATCGACGATATTTATAAAAAGTTCATCAGTGGGCATCAATAAAATCTAGTATTTTTTACGGTTCCTAAGGATCGTAGGATCACTTTGTTGTCTGTCTATTTGTCGGTTCAAATAACACAGTTAATTACATTCTACTTATTTATATGTATTATTTAATTTAGTTTTGTTATAAAGGAGATTCTGTTAATAATTCAACATAATTTGTCAAAGGTATTAGCTTTTAAGCATAAATGCACATTAATATCGATATCCCGGGATTGGCAATCAATATAGGAAATCAATCCCGGGATTGAGAAATGTCCTGTCCTTGCTGGCCCTGCCCATGTTTTAACCTAACAACAGATAATAAATCCCGGGATTTGATGATGAGTGATTTTAATTTATATTTATTTTTTTATATACCATGAAAAAATATCAAATGTTGTTACAGCGAATGATATTATAAGTACTATTTATTTTTCAAGTCAAGAAAGCGCAAGCCGCGAAAGACTCAGTGTGGTACAGCCACAGATATAGGAAATTTAGTATTTTATGTTCTGAGGGTACCTACAGCAGAGCCAGTTGGTTCTGGTCAGCGGGTTGCCACACCTAGTACTCTTCGCGCCTGCATTACTCCGCCACGGCTGATGACATGGTGGAGTATATTCACCAGAAGACTGGCTACTCGCTGGGGGTTTTCCAGCTGCATTTGCGCCACTACGTGCACTTCACCTCGTTTGTGGTGCGCGTGCCGCGGCCGCTGCAGGAGACCATCGCGTGTGCTGACTTCTGGCCGAAGGGTGTCGTGTTTCGGCGGTTCCGGGGTAACCTACCTAATTTTACACCGGACTTGACGGAGCTACGCTGTGTCGTCGCCTAAATAGTTAGTTTTTACATGTTCCTATTGTATGTGTGACGCTTTAAGGCTGCTTCCACGTGCACACTAGCGCCACTGGATGTGTTAGAGTTAGAGCATGCAATATCGGAGCATTCTCAATCCCGGGATTGAAATCCGATATGAGATTTCCATCCCGGGATTTCGATATTGAAGATTTTTCATTAAAAAACCACTTTTCTCTGGAAAATATGACATTGATATTTATTTATATCATAATTTACATTCGAATCCCGGCTCGTACCAATGAGTTTTTCGGAACGTATGTACGGAATATTTACCGTTAGCCTTTCGGTGAAGGAAAACATCGTCAGGAAACCGGTCTAATCCCAATAAGGTCTAGTTTTCCCTCCTGGTTGGAAGGTCAGATGGCAGTCGCTTGCGTAAAAACTAGTTCCTATGCCAAATCTTGGGATTAGGTGTCAAAGCGGACCCCGTGCTCCTACAGGGGCATTACCGGGAATAACGCTAAGAGGTAAATCTATAGGAATTATTACTATGATCATCATAATTGATAATAAAAAATAAAATCATACAAATTAATAGCACTGCATGACTTCTCAGCCTTACGGCTTCATGAATTCGTCCATGCAATATATTGTTATGATGATACCTGCCGCACCATCACCGGATGCCTCAAGCCTACTCCACTCAACAAGCTGTAGGTACCCACTCGAGGGCACCCCCCCCCCCCCCCCCTGAAATCCGTAGAGAGTAGGCAAGTGCCGTGGAAAAGGGGAAACAGGAGACTGACAGGCGACCACTGTGCGGTTATAGTCCGCCATCTGCCCGTCTCAAGAGCCGCAGGAGTTTCATGCGGAACACTAGCCCCCTGCAAAGCGACCTCTCAGATGCTCGCTGCCTGTTATGGCGGACTCGATGCCCACCGCCCGACGTCTACGTGCTAGCTTCGGAACAACTGCCACCCGGCCACAAGGAGCCATGGCCCATCTGGAGGGCGCTAAATAGGCTCAGATCGCATGTAGGCCGCTATAAGGAAGACATGGCCAGATGGGGACTGCATCGTGGCCAATCAACGGCGCAAACCATGGTGCACCTGATGGCATGCCCCACATGCCCACACTCCTGCTTGGAACACGACCTGAGAGACGCGACTGGCAGAGCTGTCCACAACGCTGGGCACTCTTATTTGAGGAACCTCGACACGAAGAAGAATATATTGTACTTTCCAAAAGTTTTTTTTGTTGGGACTGGAATTCCGAGACACAGGCCCCGTCTTTCAATCCCTTCAGTAGTTTTTCATATAGGGTAGGCGTAGGCCCCATCACATATGTTCAATAATCAACAGAATTTCCTTTCTAATTAAAGTAATGTCCCCATGACCCATCTTTTTAATTTTCATGGTGCTAGCCAACTGACAATATCTTCATAAAGAGAAATGCCGAATTTCTCCAGGTGATCCCTTAATACTGTTATAAGTAGTAGTAATATGCTTAAAATGACGAAAATGAACTACAAGTACCTAAGGGATTATTGACACTGGGTTGTCTTTTCAGTTGAGATCAGTTTTATTGTATTGTTAAAATAGAAAACTAGTCAACACTCTCAAGAAAAGGAAATCCTTCACTTTTGTGTAGGGTATAATAATATATAAACTACCTATCAGTTTATAAAAAATGACGATAGTATGGATATAAGGTAAGTCCCGGGATTTTATTTCCGGGACTTACACAGGCAACCCTATTGCATTTTATCAGTGTACATTTACCTCTTCAATAATCTTGGTCAATATGAAATGACTGATGAGGGGCCTTTATTCCTTATAATGTAGGTATGTATCTCGTATGATATCATTGATGACATTTTATTTCGTTTCGGCAATCATTTACTAAGTAGGTGTACTTGTAGCAATTTAAGAAAATAAGTACAAAATATGCCCAAATATTTGATAAGATCAATTCGAAGTTCGAAACATAAAGAAATAAGCATCCGCGCCGATGGAAAATCATTTAGGTATCTAACCAAGCTTCGTACGGCGCGCCGCCGCTATGGGTAGGGAGGTATATATATTTATCACAACGCACGAAGTTACGCGCGACATAGGTAGGTATTTTTATATTTATAAAGATAAATAAAGTCTATTTGAACTTATTCGTTACCTACTTTAAGTGTCAGCGGTTGATAAAATCGGAGATTCCATTTGCAGTCTGTACCAAAACAAAGATAAATTGTATTGTTTTACGTAGGTAGGGGTAAAAGAGCATATAAATCAAATAATTATACTCACTCGATGTAGTCCGAAGAATAAAAAATACAAAAAGTATAAACTCGCTGAGATTCGAACTCTCGGCACAACTGAAGGTCGCCTTTATTCCTATCACTGAAACCATTGCGCTGCCAATGCTTACCTTAAGCGGGTGAAATTCACAAGTATATGCGTATTGAGGATTGTAATGTTTATGCTTAGTAATTATGAAGCTAACCAAATACTCTTTTCACTGTTTAGTAAACATAAATGTTTACTTACGTTAGAACCATTGCTTTTTGGAATCTAATAAATATCTTATGTTAATTTTTTTTGGGAAAAAGTAGTACAGGTCCGTCTGGCACGACCGCTCAGCGATCACTGTCACATTTCGAAAGAGTGACGGAGAAAGACATTGGAGGCTGTAAGTCGATATCTTTATACGATTGAATTTTACGATGTTTGTGTATTATAAAAATATTGCCTCAAATTATTGAAATTCGGAAGCTGTCAAATTATTATTTTGATTATGACTGATTTTGTTCCTTGTTTTGTTTCATAGTGTCACGTAGTAAATAAACAAGTAAAGTTGAAATAAACTTTCAAATTGGAGGTTACTTTGGGAAAGAATAGTATCGAGCGAAGTGTTACGAATCGAATATCGAAAGCTGTGCTATTGAAGATAACATAATCAAGAATGATATATATTTTTCACAGATCTAGAAACATCATCGTTTCGTAGAAAAATAGCATAATTCTTGGGGTATTTTCGCATATCTGGCTCTATGAGCGGCCTTAATACCTAATCTATGTTTCACTTTATAAATTCGTAAGTTGACTTCATTGATTATACAAATACGCCATGTTATAATTTAACGACCGTCATCGCAATGGGTCATTTGGTTTTGTGGTCGACAACTTTTACCCGCTATTCCAACATAATGTTACTTGCATGCAAAGCGGCCAACGACCTTTGTCATGTTATAATTACTTTTAAATATTGCATTACATAGTGGATTGATGTACTGGGGGCATTAAGAGCAGTCAGGGCTCCACGGGCATTAGTCACCCCGTTCCGCCCACCATGTCGTATGCATTAAACATGTGATAATGAACGCCCCAGCCACGATACAACTTTTATTGTCGCATTGAGTACTTTATAGTAGGCACGACAAAGGACTTAAGAATAAGAACAAAAGGATAACTGTGGAACTGTGCCGCATTGGATGCAAACAATACTAATGTAAATGGTCTAATAGACGAAATGAATGCTGACTGGGGTTTCTCTACCAAACAACTGTCATCTAACCAGGTTGACTAACATGACAATCGAGTAGTATTTGATGACATGATGACACATCCAATTCTAGGTACTGTAGAGAATTATCCATGATTAGCAACAAAAGCATGTTGTTCCGCCGTGTTAGTACACTTGTACAATGGAGTATCAGACGCATCGGCGTGTGCGCACCGCGCGGCGAAAGTGGTCGTCGCGCTCCCATTGGCAGGGCGGAACCAGCAGCCGGCACCCCGTACGAAGCCTTGACATTCATGCTGAACGCGAAACTTTTTCCAGTCTACAAGGTGACTTGCCTTTCTGTAGTGTAGTAATATAACGTCTTGTTAACCTAGCCATCGAATTCCATAATTAAGGTTCGCATAAATCGTGACCCAAGAAATTATAAACGCGCAGGTCTGGTTCATCCTGAACCCCTGACTTTATTGCCTTGACATTCATTCCGCGAGTTCGACGACTTGCGAACCACTAGATTATTGGCATTGTTAAGCCTGGTGCGATCGATACGATATCACGTGATAAAATTTATTCTTCAAAGAACAGTGCCAGCCGCTAGGGTAGGTCCTCGATAAAACGGATGACACGAATTGACAATATTAACGCAAGAGATTCATGGAGTTACCAATCAGTCGCTTCATTGTCAAATTTGTGACTTACGAAAGTGTGCTCCAGAAACGTTTGCACGGTGAACCTGATTTAATAGTGAGTGTACAAAATTGGACCTTTACCGAAGTCTGACAGCTTTGGTTTCATTGGACACAATGTCAGGGACTCTGAATTAAAAAAAAAAAAAAAAGGGACTGAAAATAATCTAAGTATTTAATAATTATTCACAGAAAAATAAGTATTCTCTAACTTTTGATACGAAGTCACAGAGTACTACAGAAAAGGACCAAAACTCTTAGTAAAAACCGGCCAAGTGCGTGTCGGATCACGCGCAGCAGTGTTCCGTGGTTGCCTGTCGAACTAAAATTAGGGCTTCAAAGCCCAATATCACGGAAACGGATCACGGAGTTGAAAAACGGTTGTAAGAAACCCATAATATTTTTTTTCTACTCCTGTACTTTTATCTGTCATTTACATAGTCCCGAACACTAATATAAAGACATACAAAATAAGTCTGCAGAAAAGTCTATACTCTATTCCCCATAACAGTACGGCACAACCGTGCTGTTTTGTCGCCAAAACGATACGCTTAGCAGCCATACGCTTCTAAACCTGGGTAGTACTACATTGTGCCACGGCCTACTAGACACGATCGAGTAGGCCGCGACGCGACTATAATCTAGAGGGCCATGCCGAAACATAAAATACATTAGGTACTACCAACTTAACAAACCACTGAATGTATTTACTTCAAATAAATTATTGTACTAACGACATTGCTGCCAACTTAAGAAAAACCTTGGTCTTAATAAGACAGTACTGGCAAGTTGAATTAAGAACAAAACAGACCATAAACAAGAGGTGTCAATGTGTCATGTTTCCAATTTCCCACCAAAGTTCCAGTTCAAAATTAAAAGACGAAATATGTCAAATATGATAACTATTCGTTATTAATAACTTCTTAAGATTTGATTCGTGTTTGTGAAGTGAAGAAAAATGTGTACGTTCCTTTTAAAATGGACGAAGAAGAAAATAACTGCACCGCTGATGATTTTGCGTGAGTAGTAATAGAACTAACGGAAAACTTACTGCCTGAAAAGTCAAATTATGCTATTTATTTAAAATAGTCGTAGAAAAAATATTGTATGCAACGGTGTATAACTTGGTCTTAAAACGCTCGTGGCGTCTTTAATTGCGATGCTCGCCAAGGCTCGCATCGCAACTCACGACACTCGCGTTTTAAGAGTCCGCAGTAAGCTCGATTCTCCATACAAACGTAGTTACGTCCTTATTTTAGGATAACACGTTGGATTGTCATGAAATTTTGTAAATACAATGAGATTATATATATCTAGGTCTGAAATTAGTTTATGACTCTTGAAATGTTATTAGAAAGAAAATAGAAAGAGTACAAGTTTTGCATTTTAAGACCCCAAAACAGGGTTCAGTTCGGCTGAATACTACGGCCAAAATATAGATTAGATTGAACTCAAAACCTATTTCCGACATCGATTAAACGATGTAGTTTCATAATAAAAAGAAATTTTCGAAATTGATCGTGTAGTTTTCAAATGAGAACGAGACTACGAAAATCAGTTAAAAAACTACAAAATTTTGATGCGATTCTGCAGCGAATCATTCTAGCGCGGGGGAACGGTACGGGGGAGGGCGGTACGCCCCGCCCTTTGTCCTTGGTTGACGCTTCACGCACGCCACGCTTGCCTCGTCGTTAGTCGACTCTTTGCTGTGCGCGTGACTATTTTGGTGAATTCTCTTCGTATGGTAAACGCGGTCTACTAACGACTTGGACTGATAACGGACTTGATATTTTCTTTTTGATACTGGTGGTGTGTGTGTGTGTGTGTATGATACTGTCCGACGACCTTGGATTTCTTATGGACTCTGCATTTTTATGTTACAAAAATGGATAACTCGGGTAAGTACCTAACTACACTATACCTATATTTGCAACATCAGTGTTTCATCAATTTCGTTATTATAATTATATAGGTACGTAGGCTCGCTCTCTTTATAGTTAGGTAACTAGGTACCTTACTATTCAGAAATTGATACCTACCTACCTCCCCTTCCACATCTATGAACGAGGGACCAGACAAGACAATAACAATAATCCATACTAATATTATTAATGGGAAAGTATATGTGTGTGTTTGTTTGTTTGTTTTGTCCGTCTTTCACGGCAAAAGGGAGCGACGAATTGACGTGATTTTTAAGTGGAGATAGTTGAAGGGATGGAGAGTGACATACGATAGTTTTTATCTCCGAAATCATCCGCTAAGGGGGTGAAAATTTGTATGGAGCTGCGATATAATATAAACGAGTTCCACGCGGACGGACTCACGGACAGAAGCTAGTACCTAAATAAAATAATTACGACGCGACGCAACATAGGTACCTAGCATTTGTTTCTCGGAGCTTTGAATTGATTTGGGGATCAAAATAATACCTAGTTGGTAACAAATTTTGTTTTATAAGTACCTACTTATTTATGTTCTTGTTTCCAGAAGTGAAAAGGTCTGCAAAGAAGGCAAGATTATGGCAATCCGCTCGTAGGAAAAAAAGGGGACCGGCTCGTCGTGGAAAAGAAAACATTAATCCTGGGTAATTTATTATTAGGATAGTAGCGGAAGATTTTTCTTCCTTGTCCTCTATTTCATAGGTATACTTACGTTTTTCATCAAATGCACTGACCAAGTGCAGTGATGCACAGCAGATGATTTCAGTTTATTATTTTTGTTCAACGTTCACCGCACTTCTATAATTTCACTTGTACAGGTCATAGCAATGTAAACGTTTTTTTTACACATGCAGCACACACGGAGAACGTGAGCGTGCCAATGAGCAGTCGAATAACATCCCCGATACTGAGCCTCAACCTATAAACTTCAGCGGGTAAGTGTTTCTTTTGTTATAATATATTTTTGTAAAAAAAAAACATCAGGCCCAGTGCAGTGCTCATGTCACTCATGTGCCACCAAAAATAAGCGAAATAAAATTACCACGTGGACGTAACCTCTGGTAGTCTCTATTATTACTTTGACTGATTGCGACGACATTTAAATATATGTATGCATTTTTTACATGTACAGTACGCTTGGCACCGGAGGGCATGCCAATGAGCCGTCTGATAGTGATATCAATACCGATCCTACGCCTCAACCTCTGAATTTTAGCAGGTTAGTATTATATTCTGTATTATGAGTCTTATGTTACTCGAAATAAATGATTTGATTAGATTTGATTATTATATTTATTATTATTATTATTACCCAACCAATCCATACAGAATAACCACGCACAGACTACCTCACCCCGCTCCCACACGTGCCCGACTGAAACATCGTTGCGCGCACAGTTAGAAGTGTACGCTACAGGTGTAGTTGCGCGCACAGTATACGACGTACGAGTATGCGCACCGAAAATCGAAACCTATTTTTTGCATAGCGTTGCCGCCATTTGGAGTTTTCTGTAGTAGTGGAAGCCCCACAAGCCCAATTTCATAAGAAAACCGCAAATCGATATACAGTTTAGCCGTTTGGCACACGCATACTAGAGGTCAAAACAATTTTTTTGACCCGCAGTTCCTAAAAAAAATCCCTTAGGGGGGGAGTGCCGAAACATTTTTCTTTTTGTATGGAAAAAAAATTTTTTTTTCAGAAACCAATCGTGTGTAGTATCATATGAAAGGGCTTTTTGAGGCGATCCTAAAAATATGCCACATCATTACATTTTAGCCATACTTTTTTAATTAAAACAAAAATAATTTTCGAAACATACCAAGTTTGGGCTCCTCCAGACACGATATGGCTGATTTTTTTAAAATTCAATATGCCACAAATGATACGTGATATCCTCATATCTAACCTCAAAAAAGCAATTTTGAAAATAATTGCATTAAGTATTTTTTTTTAATTTTTCAAAATTACCAAGTGAAACAATCAAATAAAAAAATTCAAAAAAAAACTATATTATATTATTTCTAAATTGCTTTCTTGGGGTTAGATATAAAGATATAACGGATCATTTGTGATACATTATATCTTGATATCCTTATCCTTATATATTACCTTGATATTTTGTGACAAAAACTAACCAAACTATACCAACTGATGAAAAAGCACAGTTAAAGGGTTAAAGAGGTATTTCCCGTTGGATATATGGATACTACGTATCATTTTATGATTAATAAGTAACGTATCTGCAGTACAGTTTTCGGCACTCCCCCCCTAAGGGAAATTTTTTTAGGAACTGCGGGTCAAAAAAATTGTTTTGTCCTATAGTATGTGTGTGCCAAACGGCTAAACTGTACATCGATTTGCGGTTTTTTTAAGCGTAGGGCTACCACTATAGTAGTGTACGCCTCATAACGCAGTATCAAATATCTTTATTTCACCGTTTACCCTTGCATGATGTAAATATAATGTAACTATTTTTCCTTTCAGAAATTCGAGTCCGAGTACTCCGTCCTCGACGCCATCATTACAAGTAGAAATTGATGATGGTAACAATGAGGAAGTCATACCTGAACTTGCTGGTCGACGAATCTTCAATGTTCCATATTTATTTGAACAAATGAAGGCTGTGGATCATAGTCCTTTTAATTGCAATTTTAAAGATATGGATTTTGTGAAGGAGTTGAGATCTGGATTCCAGTCAACTTTTCTATTCATATGCAAAATGTGTGGCAAAAAAGAAGCATTTAATAATGAAAAACTAGAATCAAAAATGAATAAAAATGTTGTTCAAGCAGTCGTATGTTCGGGTAGTGGCTTTTCCCAATTAGATGAGCTTTGCGCTCATTTAGATATGCCATGTATGGAGGAGAAATCATTTGGGAAAGAGAATATGTTGCTAGGGGATGTTTTAAAAGATATCTCTTTAAACAGCATGTATGAGGCAGGACTCGAAGAAAAACAGATGGCAATTAAAAAAGGAAACGTAGATGCTGATGGTGTTCCTTATATCACTGTTGTAGCGGACGCATCATGGGGCAAAAGGTCGTATCGTACCAGCAATTATAATTCTTTATCCGGGGTAGCGTGCATTATTGGGTATGAAACTAAAAAGGTTCTCTTTTTGGGAATACGGAACTCCTATTGTTCTGTATGCGCTGTTGCTAGCAACAAAAACGTAGAGGTCAAGAAACATAGATGTTTTAAAAACTGGTCCGGTAGCTCCACAGCAATGGAAGCCGACGGCTTAGTAGAAGGTTTTAAATGCAGCGTAAATATGCATGGCTTGAAATACACCAAACTTATTGGTGATGGCGATAGCAGTGTCATGAATGCTTTAAACGAAGCACTGCCATATGGCCACTCCATTGCTATACACAAAATCGAATGCAGTAATCATTTATTACGAAATTATTGCACTAAATTGAGAAATTTGACAAAAAAAACTGAAAATAAACAAGGATCTGTCCCTATTGTCATGAGGAAATGCCTCAATGATAATATATTGCGGTTACGAAAAGCCATTAAAGGAGCAGTAGACTTCTCTTCGAAATTGGAAGGGAAAACTTTTATCGAGAAAGTCAACGAACTAAAAGAAGATCTACGAAACGGTCCTTGTCACGTTTTTGGTGAGCATGCTAATTGCAAAACATATTTTTGTAAAGGCCCGAAACCGGGCCAAGAAAACTACGTAGGTCAAATGAAAGATTGTGGCTTGTGGTATGACATATACACGGCTATAAGTCCTATTTTAAACAATGCAGAAAGTCTCCTTATGGGACAAACAAATAATATTGTTGAGCAGTTTAATGCTCTAATCGCAAAATTTATAGGAGGCAAACGAATTAATTACTCCCTTCGCGGATCTTACGAGTCCCGTTGCTACGCAGCTGCTGCAAAACGAAACACCGGAAGTCTTGTAGCAACCATAAGTAAAGTTTTAACGGAAAATGAAGAACTGGGGACTTACACGCAGAAGTATGAGAAGAGGCAGGCAGAAAAGACGAAAAGAAAATCAAGCCAAGACAAAAGATCAAAACGAAGAAAACGTATCGCAGGACCCGATGAACATTACGGTGATATTGAAAAAGAACCAGATATGGAAGTTGAGGAGTATGAAAAAAGAAAACAATCAGTCTTAGCAGACTTTTCAAAAAGTAAAATAGAACTTGAAAATATCCAAAAAGATACCGTTGGGCAGGCAACGAACCCTGAATGGATCAAACAACGAAAAATACGTCTTACTGCGTCAGTGTTTGGTCAAATATGTAAAAGAAGAGCTACCACGTCATGTAAAAGTATTATAAAAACACTCTTATACAGCAATTTTAAAGGTAGCGATGCTACTAGATATGGCAATGAGAATGAGCCCATCGCTCTAAAAGAGACTGAAGCTGTACTCGGAGTGCAAGTATCACCTTGTGGGTTATACATCCTCGAGGAACACCAGTATTTAGGCGCGAGTCCCGACGGAGTCATAGACGAAGAAACAATTGTGGAGATCAAATGCCCAGCTTCGGCAGCAAATATGACGCCAAAAGAAGCAATTTTAAAGAAAAAAATTACTTTCTGTGTGATGGACGAAAGTGATCCGCAGAAGATAAAATTGAAGCGAAACCATAACTACTTCTATCAAGTCCAAGGTCAATTAAATATTTCAAAAAAAAGATACTGTATCTTCGTGGTGTGGACTCCAAAGGGAATATTATTCGAAAAAATTGAAAAGGATACAGGATTCTGGGACAGCATATTCAATAAATTGAGAATATTTTACATGGAATGCATACTACCTGAAATTATAGATCCACGTCTACCTAGAAAGTTACCGATACGTGAGAGTTCTTAAAAATAAGGAAATTTTCATACTTTCATTAAAAATAAAAACACAATATTTTATGGTTTTATTTTACCCAATACACCCAATTTTCAATGTGTCCTAATGAAGTTGAAGTTTATATGATCGTCATTTCGATATCTGGTGGACCATACCCTGATTTTTCACCGTTGTAGCATACCGCTAGTCAGTATGGCCAAGTGACAGTTGATGCTATAACATTGATTTGATAGAGGTGGTATAAAAAGTATCAATTTAAAAATGTACAGTATGGTCTTTACACAAAACCTGCTATTTCTTTTCACGAAAAAATTGTTCGCTGACTAGTCATTATTTGCAGATCAAAGGTATAAATTAAAGGCCTAAATTAGATTTTTTTCCAATGACCACAGCCTTATAGAACAATAAGTAAAGGAATTACAAAAAATGGCCAAGCTCTCATTATCGTAACAAAAATAGTGGTAGTGGTATCTGAAAATCTCCTATGATTTGTACAGGTGACGTCTAAGATCATCAACATCAATTCATCATCATCATCATATCAGCCGAAGGACGCCTACTGCTGGAGATAGGCCTCCCCCAAAGAGTACCACAATGACCGGTCCTGCGCCTCCGTACGTCATAGATAATTATGTTTTCATATTTCGCCTTATTTTAATGGAGTAAGGTGCAAAAGTGTAAACATAATATCTTTGACGTCGACGTTACTAGATCGTTAAAAGTTACTAAATTGTTATTTCTACTAATTTTGTTGGCACATCAAAACTTGTAGCCTATACATATTGTACTTTACGCCACATCTGACCAAAAGGCGAGTTTTACCGCCCTCTACGTGTACGGTAATAATGTATGTATAATCTTGGTATGGAGATGTTCTACTGTTATATTTTACTTATTGCAAAAATTTTGCCATTGTATGAAGATATTTTACTGCAATATTTTTACTGTGACATGTCTCTAGCTCCGCCTCCCCGCTAGCGCGCTCTTGCTTTCTTTCTAGCGCCCTGTCTCACTCTAGGTGAAACAACAACATTTTAAGCCGTTAGCGCGTGGTCTCAACTCGGAGTTGAGCGCTGCTTACTGCGGACTCTTAAGACCCTACTTATACAACAGTTGCATAAAATACTATTAAACAAGCAATCCTACGATACCCCACACCATGGCATTAAAGAGAAAAAAAAGTTACATCCCCACTTTAAGTGCAGGGCCCATGCCGTATGCGTATGCGCAGGGACGTATGCGAAGAAAAAAAAAAGATTTTATCCTAATGTTTTGTCGGCGTGATTGATTTATATAACAACCGAATTACAGCTTTCTAGTAGTAAGGGTCACTAAGCTAAGCCGACGACGGACAGACGGACGGACGGGCAGACGGACATGGCGAAATTCTAAGGGTACCCTATTACCTACTATGGAACAGTTTGTTGACTACGGAACCCTAAAAATTTAATACTTTTTCATGAATAATAACATTAATAATAGGTTCTGGTGCATACCTATACCCTTATACCACGCATACATCAAACTATCTAAATCGGCTTTGCATTTTGTGGTGTTCCCAATATGTTCGAAAATGTTATTGGTGTAAAAATAGCAACCCTAAACATTTTTTTTACGAGAACTACAAGGCCGGGTCAAGAGTACTGTCTGTCCTGTTCTTTTCGAATCGTCAACAGTGATGCACTGAGTAGGACAGTATGCATACCATGAGTTTGACAATGACGGCTTACGCTAACGAGTATCGAGTTTTCTATCTGTGCATCCCGCTCGTACTGTCAAAGTGCAATAGAGATGCACAGATAGAAAACTCGATACTCGTTAGCGTAAGCCGTCGTTGTCAAACTCATGGTAAGCGTACTGGTGTTATCGGGTCACGCAGAGGACTGCGCTATCGATCGAGTGTTTGTATTGCAATGCAAGTAACTGCATGTAGTCGAATGTAGTTTACCAATGGAAGCGTATTACTACTACTCATTTTATTTGATTGAATATGAGTAGGTACATGTACAATCATTTAGTACATAATAAATGTGCAGTATTCATAGGTTGTATAACGTGATTGATATCGCTGGAACTGTGAGCCATAACTGAGTCTAATTTAGTACTGCCGTATAGTTAAGTCAGCTTCTAAATAAAAATAATCGAAACATTTCTTTACAGGGTCCTATAAAGATTGCCTTGAATAATTGAGACATGATGTGCCAAATTTTGGAGTTGAGCGTGTTTATTTGCGCTTATTACGAGACTGTTAAAATTTTCAACGCCATGATGTGGTGTGAGTAAATGATCTATTAAGAGGTTGGTTTAGCAAGTATCATGTCCAAGCTAACGAGTCGCCAGTGGCCCGAATTGCTCTTCCGGATTAACGTCCGTCGCGTGCGCAGAATGTATATCTGGTGAAGCATAGATCATATGCAAGTCCGTAATTAGACTGTAGGTCATAAAAAGGAATAGTTGTGCTTTGGCGTTTAAACAGTCATAAACATACAACTATACTACCTAATATCATAAAGTGGAAAAGTTTGTATGTAATGGGTGATCTCCGGAACCGCTTATCCGATTACAAAAATTCTTTCACTTGCGTGTAAAATGAACTTATGGTTATAGGCTTTATTTCGTCACACAGGTTTGCCTGAATTATCTGCATGTAGGTTAGAATAGAATAGAATAGAATCATATTTATTCATGGCAACAGCACATACATGTACATAAATCAAAAAAACAGAATGGTAGACAAATTGCCACGAAATGGTTCCATCTCAGCGTTGTGCTGGCCTGGTGGCCAGCGCTGGTCTTCCGATGGAACCATCCGGTGATTCCACGGCGTAACACATATTTTACACTCGTTCAAAATAGTTATAATAATAGTAATATAAAACAAAACAAACCGTAAAGACAAATAATAAACTTTTTTATGAACGCAACATTTATAACCGCGCCAACCGACCCACTAGCGCCATTATGACAGGTGGATGCTCCCGGCAATTAAAACGTCAAACAAGACAGACATGTGACGGTGACGCGGGCGCAATGCCGATGCAATAATGCCGATGCATATTAGCAGAATGTAATTTAACGAACGCTTTTTATAAAATGCTTCCCAAAACACACGGAAAACCGACACCAATTGAATACATTCTCCTCGTTACGTATATACTTATTTAATGCTAATAAGCAAATTATATCGACGGCGATAAAAATTGATCGTTGATGGCCGTTTCGACAATTCAGTAAAAAGCCACATTATATTTACGAGTTTCACGACACACAAAAGCCAAATTTCTCCGTATGTAAAGTAAGTTAATACCATAACTATACAATGGAGTGTAATGGAAAGATCCGATTGGACATTTGACGCTGATTCAGCGCGCCGTCAGCGATGACGAATCATGACATAACCAAGAAATACTTAATACCTCTATACCGAGAAAAACACAAAAGTGCCAATAACATTTCCAAGGAACATCGAAAAACAAGTAAAATTAGAACAGTTATTAAGTGTAGTTTATAAAGTGGCTAGAGATACCATAGCTGATAGCCACGCTTATAATAGTTATGATTATAACGTTAATTTTATGGCCAATAAGTTGCTTCCTATATTTAGAACTACCTGCCCGGCCCGGCTTCACATGGTTCGTTTTTCGTTTTCCCGTAGGAAAGAAGCATTTTCCCGCGGTAAAAAGTAGTCTATACCTATTCATCAAGGATAATGTCGGTTTCTAATGGTAAAATATTTTTTCAAATCGGTCCAGTAGTTTCGGAGCCTATTCAATACAAACAAACAATCAAATCTTTCCTCTTTATAATATTAGTGTAGATGTATCTGCATCAGTAATGAAGGTGAATAAAGTTGTTGGCCTTGACCGTGATGGTACCGAGAGTTGCGACAAAAAACGGTGTTTAGTCTAAAACCGGACATCGATAAACAATTGTTGAACCAGTAATCTGAAGGCTCTGTTGTGCTATAATGGAGGATCAGCGCTCAGCGCACAATGAGCAAGGTCGCGGATAGGTGCGCCCGCGCCGCCGTATCGCACCGCTCGACATTACCCGACCAATTTACACAAACACCTTTATCATTATCAAATACTTCAGCGTTCACGTGAAATCGTGACGTAATATCCTGTTAAACAAACTAGGATGCCTTAATAGGTTATAATTATCACTAGACACTTGATGTGAAGTATCTGCATAGCAAGGCGAATGCTCGCTATGGTTCCGTGTCTGTTCGTGCTAATAATAAATTCTGCATTTGAAGCGATCAGAATCGCCAGGTTACACACTTACTAAAGAACACTCGGTACGGAGCGAGTGAGTAAATAAGTAACAGTAACACAGTGATACCTATCACAGCCGGTAACATTGCGATATGCCTATAAGACGTCGATACGATAATATTGCTTTCACTGCGTAGGGATTACGTAATCTGCGGATATAATACTTTACGCAGGATTCAATAATCCGCAAGAAAGCTAAAGATCGGCGGTAACATCGGGTCACTGAATTAATTAATGTAACGGCCGCGTTTGCGCATTTAGAGCACTAGACCTCCACTGTCCCATTATTTTGAACGAGAGATCAAATCCATTAATATTAAAAAACCACATATCTAATATACGCCAAAAATGTTAATTATTTTCCTCTTGCTTTCGGAATGTGGAAATAATTAGTAAGTAACGCCATACAAAATATCATATAATTCACATCTTAGTTCGCCAAATAGCAATGTAAAATTGCTAAGACATAAGGCCAAAAACCTATCAAGTCAATGAACCTTTTCATAACACCTAAAGTTCTCCGTTTTGGAAAGATCTGACTGGAACAGTTGGCAACGCTAATTACGTGGCGCAACGAGAGCCGAGTTGAGGGGGCACTGAGAACAAAAGGAGGTCGGATTTTGACATGGACCGCGCGACATACACACATTTTCGGCAGAGAAAAATGCCGTTAATTTGTGTTAAATTATGACGTGACACTATTTAGGGTGGAAAAGACAAAGTAACAATTAGGACGTGGATAATAACGCAACAGGTGAACGGCATCATAAGTAGGAAGAAACGATTAAGTATTGATGGAGTGAGAATAGGCTAATTGCTAATGACTTTGAGGGAAATCTGTCGCATTAATTATGGACGCAGAAAACCCGGGACACCCTAGAGTTATTAGCATGTTACTTTACGTTTCCTAATTTGATTATTGAAGTGGATTTCAAAGTTGTTAATTATTTAAGGTTAATTGGCCTCTGGCTGATGGCAGGTTTCAATTAACATTGTGTATCAATCAGTTAATCTTCTGGTCGGGCGATGTCCAGCGATTAGCCTCAGAAAGAGCGGCTGGTGCAGGCGATTTTTTGAAGAAAGCCACACGCGAGGCGTACTCCTCGCGCCTGCTAATGAATGACGGTATATAGAAAGTCCCGCCCAATTAGGAAACCAACAACTGAAACACTTTAAGGGGCCTTCCCATCTATGATCCATCTAGCAGTATGGTAGCATTACTCATTGACGACTAAATATTTGAAGTAATTTGAACGGGATTGCATCATCATCAAGCTTAAATCTGGCAGGAAGTGTCGCAGGTTCGGGATCAGCGGCGTGCTCTCGTTTCGAAGGCCAAGACCCTTTTCGGATCACTCTTAGTTTGTTGGTTAGTTATTACCGAGTTACATACGAGCATTTAATACCCACAATCAACAGGTGGAAATTTCGTAGGGACAATTAATTTATGCCTGTATACCCAGAATTTAAGCTCCAGTTTCCTTAAATTCATGTCCTGTTTATTTTTTCCTGCATAGGACGTACCGATTCTAAATATGTACTAACAAATACAGGGAAAATTAAAAAAGGCAATGATAACATCTAATTACGCATACAGTACACCTACGGAGACGCGTTAAGTTTACTTTTTACTACCGATTGCTGGCTGACATGTGGAGGTGGTGTTGTGTTTGTCGATAAGGCTCTTTATTATTCATGGTGTTGGCGGAGCTAGCTCAGATGTGGAAGAATTCGTTTCTTTCACTTCTTTCAGGAGCAGTATTTTTGAAGTGAAAACTTCTTTAGCGGCGGGTGGCGGCGGTGAGCACTTTTTGGGATGGGCAAGAATTGTTAAAATCGCGACAGATTTTTGTGCGAGAGATTCGGGACGAGGCTTGGGGGGGGGGGGTGTGTTTGACTAGGGGCACATAGTTCTAATTGGTACTTTATTGTTAACAGTATAAGGTCGTAACACATTTTCCGTAAATGCAAATTCCATTTTGTTTTACGTATCAAACTTTTATATTTTGCTATTACCCGATTCGTCATTCGACTTCATTCAAAACTGAACACTATTCGTAAGAGTATAAAGTGTTAAACACTTTTTGCAATTACATATTCTGCAAATAAATATGTAATTTTGTCCACGCGTCCTTTACCGTTTTGCTATTGAGAAAATTCGAATAGTTCGAATTTGGACGTTATTTCTAGACATAGCTTGAAAAATATTTGGCAATGGCAAAAACAAATTGGTATTTTATTTCATCGTCTCCTTCATCAATTTTGCTGAGTTAAGTAAATTCGAATAGTTCGAATTTGGACGTTATTCCTAAAGAGATAAAGCTGTGAAAAATATTTGGCAATGGCAAAAAAAAGTGGTATTTTATTTCATCGTCTCCTTCATCAATTTTGCTGAGTATAGTTCAACTTATGAACTATAGCGTACTACTAATAAGGTTGTTATTAGATATATTGGCACGCAGAGGGAGGAAGGGGGGAGGAAGGGATTTTTTTTTGCAAAATTAGAATTATTCAAGTTTTTACTTCTGCCGCCACTCCCGGAGTGCAACCCGGTCTTTTTTTACTTTGGTATCTGAAGCTACATAAACTAATTACAGACATATACCTCATGTCATTGTATATGCAAAGTTTCGTCACAATAAAACACGTAGTTTTAAAATGAGAACGTAACTACGTTTGTATGGGAAGGTGAAATTCGGCCGAGCTTACTGCGGACTCTTAAGTTGTCGTTGAAATCCGTCAGCATGTTCGATCAATAATGCCGACAATCGTAGTTATTACTCTCCTAAAAGAGTAGTAAAATGTATCTCTCACGAGTGCACTGGCCGCATTCCAGCGAAGGGCATGAACCACCGACTACCGGGGAGTGGTTAAGCTGACGGCGTTGCGTGCAAGTAGTGTCAGAACTACCGGTAAGCGGCAGTACTTTAATTATTGGGTCGTTTTATCGGTGGTTGAGCGCTAAGCCGCTATGGACGGGTCTATGTGTAAGCTAATCCGATGCTATCACAATTAGGACGTGTCTGCGCGGGCGCGCTTCGGCCGCCACTTTCCCCGCCGATCGCGAACTACTCTACTTATGAAATATTATTGCATTCACAAAGCCTCGACATGTAAGCAAGCTCGATACTATAAACTAATACTGTTCAATAACAGGCTCATAGCAAATTAATGAGGAATACAATATGATCGCTGTTTTGACGAGTTTCGCTGTTATCGAAACGACCAAATCATACAGTCAACTTCAGATCCGAAGCATTTAAATATGACATTCATTTTCATAATATCACTTTTAATATAATGAAATGAGGTATTGAATTCTCAGTAACGACCTCTTTTCCACAGCAATCTGGCGCAGTCATTATAAGTTTATAACACTATTTATAGCACTATTGTTGCCCACGGAAAAGCGAATTCATCAAATTATACTAATACCCAGAGCTCTTTCATCTATAGTAACGTGGTTATGTAACTACAAGCAAGCCATACCCATAGGAAAATATATCATGATCCTACAGCGTAGTCAGACCGCCCTTCTTTACTAGTTCCCGAAAAAGTAACCAATGATCTAGAATCTAGATTATTTAAATTAAATCCATTGATTTAGGTGTTTCTTACCTATAGGTACTATGGTATAGTATCACAAGCGAGTCTATTTTGTCATCTATTAAAGCTTTCAGTTTTGTATCTGAAAGCCGATTAGAGGAATTAGAATGTGTAAGAACTAGACGTGGCGTCAATGTTTTTTTTTTTTGGAGTAAATTATCGCAAAATGATATCGATGGAGTTGCACATCGATGGCATCTTACGAATTTCTTCCTCATAAACTGGTTAACATTATACGAAACTAAGGTTAGGTATGGGGACTAACGACAAATAGATGCAGAGTGGGGAGCAGGTATTACGGGCGCTGTTGCTTAATCAAACAATACTAATAATAGTTATTGTCTCAGCAACTAAGCCATATCCTTATCAGATAGCCTATTCAGGTCAATATCTGAGATAGCAGCATCTATGTAGTTACGCCATCATTTCGCCGTATATATCACCGTGTGTAAGAGAGATATAGATATACATACATGCGGCACGTAGCCTTGAAAACGTGACGATAAGTGGCACTCCTTGCATGGAAACATCAGAAATTACACATGTTATCTATTGTTTGAAATATGGATTGCTCAATGGTGTTAAGTAATTGGACGATAATAGTTTTAATGTCTTTGTAAAATTACTTGTGCAGAAGTATTCTCCCTGCAATCCCTAGTCGGGTTACATTAGTTTGTAGGTAATAGGAACCAAATTATAGGGTACACCTACCTATCCGCTTTTCGATAAGCGTCTAGTAAACAACTTGCTTATAAGAAAGAGACAACACTGCGTGAATAAAGAACAGGCTTGTTAAGCTTTATAGCCAGACTAACCGCTCGGCCACGACTTTGGTCTTAAGCGACCTGCGACCAGCGTTTTATCTGTTCATTGCGCGTGATCCCAACTAACCACAGTGCGTTGCGCATCTCGACCGCGCAATGAACAGATAAAACGCTGGTCGCAGGTCGCTTAAGACCAAAGTCGTGGCCGAGCGTTAACTAGAGTATGGTGTTTGGTGTATCAACCATCTACAACAATTATGCGAGGGCTTGTTTACATTGTGTTATCAGCTGAATTTGACCCAAATTCCCAGTCCAACGTAAATAAAAATAGTTTTTTTATTTTCTAGCCGTCCTTCACGTGTGTGACAAACTTTTTGATTGACGCTAATCTATAGCTGTGCCGCCCTGGGGTAAATACGCCCCTGCACCTGAACATGAGACGGCCACGACATACTCTCGATTTTTCTCGCACTATACCTCTTGTTCTAAGTATTCTAATAAGAGAGAGACGGATAGTGCGAGAAATATCGAGAGAGGTCGCGGGCTGTCTCATGATAGCCGTGCAGAATTTGACCACCGTCATGTTTTCCTGATGGCGTAAATGAGCGATAAGCAGTGAGCGCAAAAATATTTAAAAAAACTAGTTACCCGCGCGGCTTATCTCGCGTATTACAAAGGACGCAAACTGCAGCTGCGGGACAAAATGAACCCTATGCCGACCTTGAAAGATGAAAGAATTTTTGAAATTGGTTGGGTACCCCCTACATAATGAACTTTATTCTGCAAAGAGCCGCAATTGGCACTTTTATAAGTCAACACAAGGAAGCCACTGTCAAGAAGAAGCACCGAAAAAACTTCAGCAGTTGGTAATTATATTGATTTTGCTAGACCAATTCTGTAACAATCAGGCAGCAAGCATATAATATATTCACATGGATGCAAACCTCAAAAGGTAGCATTTACAAGCTTGTGCTATTATCTTGATAGCAGGAATGTTAAATTGAATTCCATTCCCGTGTAAATTTATGGCATTGGTAATGTACAAATATAATGGTAATTAGGTACTAGATTTGGTAATTTATCCTCTTTGTAATAAAAAAAACATTCCACCTTAAAGGATTTTTTGTCCTTCAGACTTATTTCACATTTCATCATTAGTAGGGACTTTCAATGATTATACTTGTATGAACAACTTAGTTTGTGTTCACAAGGATTGTACCAACTAATTTCTTTTTTGCAATTTCTTTTGGTCTTTAATCTCGATAATATATTATAGGGTATATATATTATAGGGTATTTATTATCATACTAATGTTACAAATGTGAACCTTTTGATGTTTGTTACTCAATCACGCTTAAACCGCTCAACCAATTTTGATAAAATTTTGCAGAAACATAGTTTACAGCCTAGATTAAAATATAGGAAACTTTTATCCCAGGACCATGCAGACAAAGTCGCGTTTATAACTCGAGAATGGATTTGTATGAATTTGTCTCCGCCCCAAATAGCAGAATAGGTAATAATTTTTTTAAATCTACTTAGTCAGTCGGAGAGGAGGAAGCTAGTACTAAATAAACTATAGGGTATTTATTTTCAATGTTTTTTTACCGCATCATAATTAAGAAGTTACTCTTAATTTCATAGTTCTTTTTAGTACTTATAGAACGGGAAGCAAACATTCGCCAAATCATCGACGAGGTTACACATATTAATTAGGTGGTTGCTAACCGGGGAAATGATCCTAGTGGTTCATTGTTATAGAAATTTCTATAACAAGATCTATATGAAAAAATCCACTGCAACAGACAAGGAAACACCAATTTAAGTAATTGAAAAATACTGACCTTTGATGAGTGGCTCGGCAACAACATTAATATCCTCCTGGGGAATAATGTCCATGAGGTGTGCAATGTCAGTAGCCAGCATATGGTCAACTACTTCAAGGAGCTTGGGCTTGAGAGGGTGGAACTTGGTGAAGTCGTGGTTGGCCAGAGTTTCCTGCATTTTTTTGATATCAGGGAAGTCGCCTGGCGAAATCTGGTGTTCGCGCTGTATCCTGTCATAAATTTGACCCAAGTTTTTGATGAGGTCCTTCTTTTTGCCATCTTTACCAAACATGGAAGGCATTTCTTTCCTTAATTCACTGACTATGTACGCGTGCACTTTCGCAAGTCGCGCTCTTTTGATTAAGTCGTTAAGTTTTCGTAGTGCAGCATTCCTGGGGAGGGACTGCATGTCTTTGAAGAGATCCTGCTCCTCGTCCTCGAATAGGCGGCGGTTGACGTCGTAGCGCAGCGGCTGGTCCCAGAAGGAGCCGATGTAGACGCGCGCCACCTCGGGCGTCTGGAGCACCTTGCCCAGAGACCACATGAGCGCACCGTACACGCGCATCAGCTGCTGGTGATCGATCATGTCGGCCTTGTTGAGCACGATTCGGATCTTGTCGTCGTGTCCGCGCAGCGCCTCTATGCTACGCCGGAACTCGTCGGAGATGTCGAGCTTGTGTGCGTCGAACAGCAGGATGATGCGATCCACACGCTCCGCGAACCATTCCAGCACGCCCGTAAAGTCGTAACCGCGGTCCACGCGCTGCTTCTCACCAGACAGGATACCCGGAGTGTCCACGATGGAAATACCGCGCAGCACTGGCGATGCTACCGTAGAACATTGGAAGCGGTTGAGGAATGCGTTTCCGAACTTGCTGAGCGGTCGGAACTGTCTTTTCGGGTCGACGACGAGCGCGTTTCCGGGGATCACGCCTTCCTTCTCGTCGAACATAACGGCGATGAAGCGATCCGTGGTGGGCTCGGGCCCGATGCGGATACCAGGGAACTCTCTCTCCAGCAGGTACTTTATGAACGTCGTTTTGCCGGTCGAATATTGACCCACGAGCAGAATCATAGGCTTAGCATCGAAGTCCGGCTCTTCCAACTGCGGCGAGTGAAAGTCATGGAACTGATAATGCTGCTCCAGCGGCAGCAGTTTCTGCTTGTAGATCCTTTTAAGTCCCTCGACGACATTGTCGATGCTCTCTGTTTTTTCCCCCTCTTTTTTTAACCAGCTAAACATGGTGGCACTTCTAGTTTTGGTGAGGGGAACACTCAAACACTAATTCACTCACTGCACGATAATAAACGACTACTTTACGACAATATCAAAGAGACCACCACGTTCATCCTCTTGCACGAAAATGAAGCGATTGAATTGAATTAATGAATTGACGTGTGACTGTGACGTGACTTTATCGATGTTGCCAAGTCATGGACAGTCATTCATTGCTAAAAAACGCTTTTCTGAATCAAAATTAATAATTTTAATAACTATAATTGATAGAGCCGTAGACTGCTTTGTTTTAAATTATTTTTAGCAGTTATGTTTTATGACCAATAATCGTTTTATGGCTTAACTAGCCAATCGTGTATTTGATTTTCGTACCTCAAAAGCGGTTTTATACAATCCTCGAACAGTGTGAAGTGAACTTGATTGAAATTATGGGCCATCCACATTAAGTGATTTTACCCCAATTTGTCAGTACAACATGTCGAAGTCTTCTTAGTAGGTAGTCTAGTCTGTGCAATTGACCACAGAGTACTTTTCTATATATCAATTGATCTTCTTAGTAGTCTGTGATCAATTGACAATGGGGTTGGCAACTGTCAAATGTTTGACTAGATGGCGCCATCATAGGTTTTACCTAATCACTAGCCTTTTTCTATGGGATTTGGATTAAACGGCTTGATTCTAAACAAGGAAATTCCGAAAAAAAAAACAAGTATTTGACAGTTTTGTAGGACTGACAGGTAAAACCATGGGTAAAGTAAAACCTATGCTGGCGCCATCTGCAAATACCTTCGCCCGGCCAACCCCATTGCGAGCATAGAGGAAATTATTATATACTGAGATAGAGTCATCAGCTTCCTCCATGTACTAGTGCCATCTATTGGCCGACTCTCGAGTTATCTGTATCGAGTTATTCGCACAATGCTATGCATAAATATATATATATATATATGCACGCAGAACACATATGATATGAACACAGCTTCGAATATCTCGGTGGAAAAGTGGCCTACAAGCAGTGAACGTACAATGCTATGCATGTATATATATATATATATATATATATCGGTCGTGAGACAGGTTAGTTTTACCCTACTGATGGCCTGTCGTTGCGATAGTAATACTGCTCAGTACGAGAGGAACCGCAGTTTCGGACATTTGGTTCATGCACTCGGCCGAGCGGCCGGTGGTGCGAAGCTACCATCCGCGGGATTATGCCTGAACGCCTCTAAGGCCGAAGCCAGCCTAGCCGAATCCGGCAAGGATATGCTCACTGTGGAGCCCCGAGAGTTGGGAGGCTCTAAACAATGTGACTTTACTAGTCGCGCTTTATTCGTAAGGTGCGACGTCGAAGCCCATTTGGATCTCGGAGATCGGCGCAGTACGGTTTAACACGTGCATCACGGCTCCGCGGGTCCCAATATAACTCAGTTCGATGTTTGGGCTCGGAATAGTCTGTAGACGACTTCCGTTCCTGGCGGGGTGTTGTGCTCGGTAGAGCAGCGTCGTGCTGCGATCTGTTGAGACTCGGCCCTACGCCAGGTGATGCCGGCCACATTTTTTTTAAGGGTCTGGAGTGGTAAGCGTCCATAAACTACGGTGACCGGTTACCATCAGGCGATTGAAAAAATGTAAAAAACTAGTAACTAGCTATAATCATATCAATTCATGGCAGTAGTATAGTCTGACAAGTTCCTATTTAGCCCTGATATAGTCGCTACCAACAGCTTACATATGGCAATAACACTTGTACGTCATGAATAGTCGGGACAGTGTGTATTGGCATCGTGCAAGAACGAGTGAGATATACAATTATGTACTTGGAGATTGTGAAACTATGTTTTTAGGTAATCGGAGGAGCGTGTCTAGTTGATAGTTCATAGTAGATTGTAAACTATCAACTAGACACGCTCCTCCGATTACCTAAAAACATAGTTTCACAATCAATATATATATATATTATTATTATATATTCAATATATATATATACATGCATATTATTGTACGTTCACTGCTTGTAGGCCACTTTTCCACCGAGATATTCGAAGCTGTGTTTCCATATTAGGCTTGATACTTAGCTTAATAGCTAAACACAATAAGAACACCTTCTTCCGTCACCTTTCCGTCTTTAACATAATGGAAAAATACAGCTTCGCACATCTCTGGCGGATACAGGGCCTTAATATCCAATGGGTACGACGGGATTCGGATTTACATTCCTGATTATATTCAAAATAATAAAATGTGCGAGATCATAATATTTCCTAATACGATAAGCGTATCTTTAATATTTGTGACTGACTAACTGACTCCGCCATTGGAATGAAATTAAAAAAACAAGACTTGCGTTCCTCTACACCGAATTGTATTATGTGGTTAATGCACACAATATTTGTACTTGTTACTAGGGCTGTTGTTTTTAAATAAAAATATTTAATTATATTTCTTGGAAAATTTACAGTACTCTGGAACATTTACGGTTGTTTTCATATAATAATTGCAATTTAGGAACTTTAAACATGTTAGTGGAATGGAACGGAAAACAAATCTAATCTGTGCTTTATGCAGTAAAGTTGCGGAAAAGGGCGGGAAAGTTCAAGCGAAAAGGCGGCTCTTTTCAATTTCATTTAATTAATTTCATTTGATGCCCTTTTTATACTGATATCACTCTTCCTTTTTGTTTAATTTAATTGTTAATCATAATCGCATGAGTGGCGAAGACGGGGGTGCGGGCGGCGGCTCCACCCCTATGGAAACCGCATCAGTGCCTATGGCAAGTAAAAGAAAAATCAGTGACTCCGAAATTACTGCTTCTGGCAAACAAAAAATGACATTTATAGGAACAATCGTGGTCTTTTTAAAGACCACCACCCAATATTTGAAGACTTGACTAAAAATGAATATCCAGTCTTACTGCAATCGGCTCAAACACAGCCTAACCAGAAGGTCCCAATGGACATTATGAAGGTGAACAAAGTACTAAAAAATGTTAATGGAGTACAATATGTAAAAGCTGCTGGCAACTTTTTTGTAAAGGTGTTCTTTGGTTGCGCCAGGGATGCGAATAAGTTCTTGTTGAATAATAAATTGATGAGCGAGAATGGCTGTATTTCCAAAATTCCATATGACACCATTGAATGCCAAGGAATTATACGTGCTTCCACTGAGCTTAGTGGGGAGGATATGCTGGAGGAGTTAAAAGCCTCCTGCATGATCTTGGGAGTGAAACGATTCATGAAAAAACAGGAAAATGGCTCTCTTAAACCATTGCAAACAGTTCTTGTAACTTTTAAAGCTTCTACTCGGCCAGATCATGTCACGTATGAACACATTTGGATGCCAGTTCTGGAATATATCAAGCCATTACTCCAATGCTTCAAGTGCTACGAATTCGGTCATGGAAGTGGAGCTTGCAAGAGCACACAAATTTGTTCCATTTGTTCCGCAGGCCATTTCTACCGTGATTGCTCCAACCCCAATGACTTCAAATGTTCAAACTGTAGCGGTGCTCATTATGCAGTCTCCTACTCATGTCCAGTTAAAGCAGCCAAAAATACTGAAATCAAGAACAACATAAGTGGAAAGTTATCATATGCTTCAGCTGTTGCAGTACCTGTAGGCAGGAGCAATATTGGTGTTAATAATTCAAGCTCAAAAGCTCCCGCTACGTCTAAAACACCCCAAGGACGAGCACTGATTGTGGACATTATTAATTCTGACATTGTTCTTGGTGCTATTACCAAAACCATTGTCGAACTTTTAAAAAGAAAAGATAATAAAAACCCTTCTGGTCCCATTTCTTCTTCGGCCATCAGAGAAATACTTGTAACCAATTTTTCATGTTAAACTATGGATCATATTGTAAATACTAATTTGCATAATATTTGTTATAATAATTTTAACATCATTCACTGGAACTCCAGAAGTTTACAACCAAAGTTGAGTCAATTGCGCCATTTCATAAGCAATCTTAGTGAACAAGTTGATATGATTTTATTGAATGAAACATGGTTGAGCGATGATAGAACTGTTAAATTACCGGGCTTTACTATAGTAAGAAGAGATTCTGATCGCCCCCATGGGGGTGTTGCTATAGCAATTCGCACAAAATATAAGTTTAAAGTTGTCAATACTCTATCTCAATATCACTTTCAAAATATCTTAGTAACCATTTATTTTAATAGCTTTTCCCTTGAGGTTTTTTAGTGTTTATATACCACCACCTCCTAATGGAAAGTTTACCATTAATTTATTGAAAGATGCATGCTCAAAATTTGTCTCTAGAAATAATCTGATAGTAGGAGATTTTAATGCACATCACTTCTCTTGGAGTTCAAGATTCAACGATGAAAGGGGCAATGCTTTCCACGCCTTTGTGGAGAGTTCCAACTTAGTTTGTTTAAATGACCACAATATAACGACTTTCGCTCCGTTCGGCCAACAAGGTAACGTATTGGATCTGGCATTCGCGTCCCGGTCTCTTAGTTCTAGTTGCACGGCTTCTGTACTTGATGATCTGCTCAGTAGTAACCATTTCCCTTTACTTATCAGTGTGTTTAATGACTCATCAGTTCCTGTTAGCAACTATAACAATTTGTTGAGTAGACAAGGTGATATTCGAGACAATAATTCCCTAACTAATGTTAATTTTAATAAGATTGATTGGAATCAATTCAAAGACTTATGTGAAGTTGAATTTGCAACTTTTCAGCCCTCTCGAAAATTATAACAAGTTCTTGAGTATTCTACATGACATTCTAATGACATTTGCCAAAAAAAAATGTTGCCAAAGTAAATTAATTTGCTTAAAGGCCATTCCTTGGTGGAATGACGATTGTGACCGCGTAGTTTTACAAGCCAAAATTGCCTTATTATCATACAAACAATACCCTTCTATAGAAAATTATATAATTTATAAGAAATTAGATGCTTTAAAGAAAAGAACGCTCTTCGAAATAAAACGAGTTAGTTGGATTAATCTCTGTTCGTCGTTCAATCGTATAACATCGAGTAAAATTATTTGGGATCATATACGAAGATTTAAACACTCCAAATTGAACACAACCTCTTCGTCACCAAGTTTATTTCAAAATCCAACCAATGCTGCGCTGTTTTTAAATAAAATAGCTTCTAACATTGGTGAAGTTGTGTCAAATAGCGATCTACAGGAATGCTTTGACAATCCTGGCAGTCCTGAAGCTCAATGGATGGTTAAAGAATTTTCTTTTTGTGAGTTTGTAGCTGCATTGGAAAATAAAAAAGAGACTTCACCGGGTCCAGATTTTATCACTTATAAAGTGATCAAAAGACTTCCTCAATCTGCAAAGGAAATATTATGTAAACTATTTAATGGTCTCTGGGAATTTAATCGTATTTCACCAATTTGGAAAAATCAACATGTTGTCCCTATATTAAAGCCTTACAAAGATCCTAATTGTGTTGACTCTTATAGGCCCATTTCCCTAACATCGTGTTTTTCTAAAGTTTTTGAAACAATGTAAAAAAATAGAATGAAAAGGTTTACTGAAAATAATAAAGTTATTCCAACTACTCAGTACGGTTTTCGGAAAGGTAAAAGTACAATAGATAATCTTAGCTGTTTAGTTGGGGATGTTAAAAATAATTTTTGCAATAGCCAATATACCTTAGCTGTTTTTTTAGATATTAAAGGAGCATTTGATAACATACATCATTCATATCTTATTAAAAGTTTAAATTCTTTGGGATTTCCTGGTCACATACTATTTTGGTTGTATAGTTTTCTTAATAGTCGGCATTTGTCTTTAAAAGTTAGATCTAGTTTGACCAGTAGTTAAATTTCTTCTAAAGGTACACCCCAAGGTTCTGTATTGTCTCCTCTTATATTTGTACTGAGTTTGGTTTGTTTTATGAAACAGATTCCGTCTTCTGTAAAGCACTTAGTTTTTGCTGATGATCTGGTTATATATGTGAACTGTATGGATGTTAAAAGTGGTGAATCTATCATGAATAGTTGTCTGCGTAAAATTTATAATTTGTTAACATATTGTTTAAAGCTTGAGGTCAATGTTTCCAAAAGTTCTGTAATTCTCTTCTCTCAAAACGGTTTACATCACCCTCAAGTTTTATACAATAATGATGTTATTCCTGCACAATCTTTTGTCAGATATCTCGGAATATTTCTTGATTACAACCTTTCTTGGAAAACTCATATAGACTCAATTTGTAAAAGAGCTGAATTAGGTTTGAATATTTTGAAGTCTTTAACTGGAGTTAAATGGGGAGCAGACCCAAAGGTTCTAAAAATAATATACATTGCGACAATCAGAAGTCATTTCGACTACGGTTGTATGTTTTTTGCCTATGCGAGTTTCTTTCTCTTGAGGAAACTAGATATTTTACAAAACAGAGCGTTACGGATTATTACAGGTGCTTTAATGAGGACATTAATTCATTGGAAATTGAAGCTGGCATTGTTCCATTATTTATACGTAGAAGTTATATCACAGACAAGTATTGTCTAAAACTTATTAGCCACTTGAGTGCTCGCGATTCAAAAAAAGGTGCTGTAAAGTGCTTAAATTTCGTGTTTTGTTAATAAATCAATTACTTGGCATTCACTGAATTTTTTGATCTGATTCTTTTTACGTTGCAAAGCTAAAGAAACGGGCAATTTTTTCACATACATAAGTAAACAGGTCATTATAATAAAATTTATCAATAACAAAAAAATAGCCCTACGTACCTACCGGAACGAATGCCGTTTTTGACGTCCGATTACCGACAATTCCCACCACTTCAAACCACAAATACACTTTAACACAAATACACTCACATATCACACTTCACAACTAAATACATATCAGGCCGATTACCACTTCAATATTTACTCTTTTGTTTTCATTCCAAATGTAAACAAACCCACGTGCAGGTCTTCACGAGTCATACTAAACGTTACCGGTCAACAACTTTATTAATTTCGTGAAATTGTTCCATAGACTGCGGTTTTGTTTTTTTTATGTTGCCACATTCAACCTCTACCAAATTAAGTCAACAGAAAAGGGCTCTTCGCACGTTCCAACATAGATATGATTTAAAAACCATTTGAACTCCACCCCGCAACTGGCGTTGCGAGAGCACTTTGCGATTTGACAAGTCGCAACCGTAGTTGCGCCGAGCACTTGAGTGGTTAGTAGAGATAATGACGTGACGTAATGAAGATACCTTTGATAACTTTGATATTCCAAATTATAACTTGATCCCGTTACCTAAATCCGCTTCCATTAGTGGAGCCATATCATATTTAAACTTTGAATTTCAAGACACGGTATCTTGGTCTGCATTATCACCTTGTTTCGAGTATCATTATCATGACCTGATGCAAGATGTAGCCATTGAATTGACTAAATTTACTTCTAAATTTGACTTTCTGGAGTTCCTAGATGATAAGACTGATTTTGTTAAATTGTATACAGATGGCTCTAAGACTAAAGATAGGACTAGTTTTGTATTCTATGATTCTTTTTTAAATATAGGTAAAGTTTATAAGTGTAACAATTACTACTCTGTATTTTCGGCTGAGGTTTTAGGCATAATTTATGCCTTAGAACACATTCATGCCAATTACTTAAATGAGAACAAATTCTTAATTTTATCTGATTCCATGAGCGCTTTGCAAGCTTTGGAAAAGAAAAGCATACATGCATCTGTAAATTACTTGATTTATAAGTTAAGAAGTAGTCTAAGCTTTATGTATAGTAAAAAAATAATTGTGGAATTTTATTGGGTTCCTGGACACTCAGGAATTGTTGGGAATGAACTTGTCGACACGCTTGCTAAGAGTGCAAGGGATGTCCAGGTTTGCGATTTAAAAGTCCCTCACTCTGATTTAGCGCCCTTTGTAAAACAACTAATGACTAGTCGCTGGTCTAATTCCTGGGCTAAATCTGTAGAAGTAAAAGGCAAATGGTTAGCAGAAATTGTTTCCGGCCCCAGTATTCATACGTGGTTTGAAAATGACAAAAAATATTTAGGAAGACCGTTTATTTCTACATTGTGTAGATTGCGAATAGGACATGCTCGTTTTCCTGCACATCTCTTTAGATTAAAACTTAGTGAATCTGCTGCATGTAAATATTGCAATTGTAATGTATGTGACCTTGATCATATTTTTTTTCACTGTGCAGAATTTAAGCTGCAAAGGTTATTATTTGTTGCAATGTGTATGGATACCGGTCTACAGGTTATTCCAAACACTGTTCAGGATCTTTTAAAGCATCCCCAATTATATCCTGTAATTTATTATTTTGTTTCTCACACTATAGGTGATCTGTAAATACCTTCAGTCAGGCATACATATTTATTTGTTAGCTCTATTTTGTAATTGATGAACTTCTAAATTTTTTTTTGTGTTATTAATTTGTTTAGTTTAAGGTACTATTATTTTCTTTTGTAAATAGTTTTCTTGTTTGAGCTGATGGCCTCGATGCCAATGCTACTAATAAAAAAATAAAAAAAAGTAAAGTTGCCAGTTATGCAAAATTACAATCATTATTCATGATATTTCCAAATAACGTCTTTTAGTGTTTTTAGAATGTATTTATTTATAAATAAAATAGGAATTTAAAATCAGAACTCATCTTAATAATAATACTAAAAATTATAGAAATAGCTCCATCTGTCGAGTGAGTCTCACACTGAAACATGCAAGTTTTAATGTATGGGATCTGTCAAGTACTGAGTGAAATGCCCCTGATTGCGAGTCTAACCGACGTGTGTTTTTTTTTTTTGGCGGGAACGTTGAAAGTGATAGGCGCGCTTGATAAAATATTTTATTGTAAATTAATTTTAGGTGTTAATTTGTACATATTTAGTCTTAATTTTAATTTTAATTCATAGTTGATTTGGTTATCGGTTTGGTGCGCTTCCCCAGTCATGGGGAAGCGTACGGGAAAGCGTTCTCGGTTGGAGGGCTTGGAGCCGGAGCCAGATCTTCAATCTGAAAGTAGTTCTGATGCGGATACAGGTGCGCCCTCGGAGCGCATACCTGCAAAAAAGAAGACTAAAGAAGATGACAAAGAGAAGTATACTCCTTTCAGGGCCAAAAGTTATTACAGGTTGTACGACGAAAATTCAGCTAAGAAAGAATTTATTGTTTTTCTGAATCACAGAGAGGATGACCACAAATTTTCTGACAAAGATAGACTTGCTTTGTCCAATGCAATCCGAAAGCATCGCGTGTCGGGCGTGATGCATCTAAGAACAATTAATGCATACAAAGTTGGGATTATGTTCGATCTCCCAAATCACGCCAATGTCTTCCTAAAAAATGAAAAATTATTAAATGAAATTCACATGAATGCTTCAATCCCAGCATCTGAGACCGAGGTTACGGGTGTTCTCACTTCAGTGCCGATTGATTATTCGAACCAGAAGATTTTCCAATTAATAGCTTCCAGTAAAAAGGTGATAAGCGTAAGACGGTTTATGCGGCGGGTAAAAGACACGCTGGGTATCGTCTCAATGGTTCCAACTCAGACGGTTGCCGTGACTTTTGCCTCTGTACAGTTGCCTGAATATGTAACACTTGACCATTGGAGGCACGAAGTAGGGATCTATATTCCTCCAGTAAAGCAATGCCTTCGTTGCATGAAATTTGGTCATATAGCAAAGTATTGTAAAAATAATGAAGTATGTTCAATTTGTGCTGAACCTCATAATTTCAAAAATTGTAATAAGGTTAAAACACAATGCGCAAACTGTGGTGGGGATCACGTGGCTATATCTGCTGCATGTCCAATTAAAAAACAGAAAATTGAGGAAACTAAGTTAAAATCACGTAGTGCTAAATATTCCGATTTGTTTTGTGACGTTGCATTTCCGCAGCTCGGCTCAAAATATATTGACACCCATCTAAGTAATCTGACCAAATCTGACAGATTTATGAATCTACTTGTGGAAGCTATAGTTAAAATTTGTGCTGATAAAGAAACGCCAATAAATTCTAACAATATAAAAGAAACACTTAAAAACACTTTCAGGAAACAACCTTAATTTTTTTTCTTTATGGACATATTGAACATAGTGCAGTGGAATGCTCAGAGTATAATAAGCAATAGGCTAATCTTTACTAGATTCTTATATGAAAATAACATTCACATAGCAATAATTTCTGAAACCTGGTTAAAACAACATCAAAAATTTTCAATTAAAGGATACAATGTCATTAGAAATGACTGTGGTAATAAACATAATGGTGTAGCAATACTTATTCATAACAATATAGTATATTCTAATATTAAAACTTATTTTGACAATGCTCTACAAAATATCTGTGTACAAATAATTATAAACAACAAGCAGTTGAGTGTAGTAAGTTTTTATAGTCCATCAAATTCTGATCCCCCATTTAATAAAAGTAAATTTGATGCTTTGATAAAATCTATTCCGCAGCCAATGCTTTTTGGAGGCGATCTAAATGCTCATCATATGTCATGGGGCTGTGTTGATACATTGCCTCGAGGTAGAGATGTCTTAGATATTATTGATGGCAATGACTTGGTTCTTTTAAATAATGGTCAAACTACTACAACTGGTTCTTCTTCTTGGCGTCCTAATGCTCTGGATTTAACTTTCGTTTCTCCATCATTGGCACTTTCATGTGATTGGTCTGTTATGGATTGTCCTCTTGGCAGCAGTTATCATTTGCCTGTAATGATAAAAATGATAGTTGGTAATGAAAATAGCTCACAAAGTAATCCAATATGTAATAATGTACATTTGCCCATTCACCCAAATTACAAACAGGTGAATTGGAAAATGTACAGGCAATCAGTTGATTTTTGTTTGGCTAATATTGATTTTGAAAATATAAAAAAAATAAAAATAAAAATAAAAATAAAAATGATTTATTTCAGACCTTGGTCCATATATTGTTAGTAGTACATTTGAAAAACTTATACGCTATGTTAGTTAGTACACATCTACACAATGTTGAATGTCAGGACTACTTCGATATGAAAATGATATGTCTGTTGATATGTCTTCGATAGATGCGCTCAATCTGTTTTGTAATATTTTGCGATCTACTGCTGTAGAGTCCATCCCTAGACATAGGTCTTTGAATAGTTCTAATACGTGTACACCAAAATCTTTGAAATTTCCCCGGCTGCCTTGGTGGAATCAAAAGTGTTCAGAAGCTGTACTTAATTCAAAACATGCTTATATAAAATTTAAAAGTGAACCTAGTGAAGAGAATTATATAGAATTTAAAAGACTTCGAGCCCTAAAAAAGCTTGTTCTTAAGACTGAACGGCGTAATAGTTGGATAAATCTGTGTAACTCATTTAACCGGTGCACTCCTTTGACATTAATATGGAATTACATGCGGAAATTTAATAAAACATTCATTTCAAAACACGCTAGTAATAATAGTTGGATATCAGATTTTCTTAAGAAATACACTCCTGATTTTGTGCTTAATGAGTCTTTAAATTATGTTCACACAGAAAATGATAATGATAAGTATCTTACTGAACCGTTTTCTTTGCAAGAGCTTAAATCTGCCCTATTTTCAAGAAGAGATACATCCTTTGGTCTTGATGGAATACCATATATTTTACTGAAAAATTTAAGTTCACAAAATCTAAAGACCTTTTTAAACATATTAAATCAGCTGTGGGAAGAAAACTTAATTCCTGATGATTGGAAAACAGATTGCTTGGTCCCAATTTTAAAGCCTGATAAAGATAAATTGTTACCCGACTCATATCGACCTATAGCACTCACATCTTGTGTAGGAAAGGTTTTTGAACAGCTTCTAAAGCAACGGTTGGAATTTTTTGTCGAACAAAATGGTCTGTTACCCTGCAATCAGTTTGGTTTTCGTAAAGGTCGGTCTTCTCGTGAGAGTATTTGTCAGTTGCAACTTGATGCACTTAACAGCATATATAATAATCAGTATCTTCTTTCGGTATTCTTTGACATTGCAGGTGCATTTAACAGTGTCAATATTTCCGTTTTATGTAGAGAGCTGTCAATGATAGGGTTACCTGGCAAAATAATAAATTTCTTACAAATGTTTTTAACAAACAGGAAGGTTTTTGTTAAATTTAACAATCACTTATATGGCCCAAGATTATCTTCTTTAGGGGTTTGTCAAGGAGGTATCTTATCCCCTTTAATTTTTATTTTGTACATTAGGAGACTAAATCTTATTCTAGGAACAAAGGTTAAAAATCTGCAGTATGCAGATGATTTGGTTGTTTATGTGTCAGGATCTGATTTAAATCAATTAGCTTTGACTATTAATGAGGCATTAATCAACTTACATAAATACTTTGCTTATCTGAACTTAGATGTAAATTCGACTAAAACCAAAGTTTTTATTTTTGGTCGCAAAAGCATGTGTTTGCCCACAGTTTTGTACAATGACATATCACTGCCTATTTCATATGATCTAATAAAGTTTTTAGGTGTTATATTTACTTCAAAACTTTCCTGGATAAAATATGCTGACAGTATTATAACCAAAGCTAACAAAGCATACAATGTGTTAAAATCGCTGTGCGCCACTTCATGGGGTGCAGACCCCAAAATTTTGTTAATCTTGTATAAGTCTCTAGTTCGAAGTCATTTTGAATATGGTTTTCTATGTTTTGCTGGAGATGATAAAATTGTAAATTCATTAGATAAAATACAAAACAAATGTATGCGGACAATACTGGGTGCATTTAAAACTAGTCCTATCGCTGCTATGCAAATTGAATCGAATCTTCCTCCTATTCATATTAGATTTCGTTATTTAAAAGAAAGATTTATTTTAAAGTTATACAGCTTGCCTAAGAACGATCTTCTTCACAACTTGATTTCTTTCCAATCATCGCCTTTTCAAAGGCGCATGTATGTTCTTCAGGATTTTACTTCTTTCTTTCACTCTTTGCAGGAGTTAAATATACATCTTGATAATGACCTTCTTCCCTGTTACACAGGCTCTTTTAAGAGTAAATATCCCGATATAAAAATTGTAATAGATTCAAAGCTAACTTCCAAAGAGGAGGCTTATTTATTGTTGTCAGAATGGTCTAATTGTAAATTTATTTATACGGATGGTGCCAAAAATAATAATGCTGTTTCCTTTGCAATTTATCAACCTGAAATTAATAAAGGTATTGGGTTTAATATCAATAAAAATGCAAGTATCTTTACTGCTGAAGCAACTGCCATCTTATTTGCTTTGAAACATGTTAAAGAACATAATCAATATAGTAAAGAATGGGTCATAGTAAGCGATAGTATGAGTGTATTAATAAGTTTATCGAGTAACAAAATGAATGCTAGCACTTGCTATCTAATTTTTTCCATCAAAGAATTATGGTTAGAACTATCTTTAATTGGTATTAAAATAGATTTTGTATGGGTTCCGTCTCATAAAGGAGTTTCTGGTAATGAAAACGCCGACTACCTAGCTAGAACTATTGCTAATGCATCTGACTTGTCCCTGGTTCCCGACAGCAGGGACTTAGCTGTGACCTTGCCATATTCTGATATTATAAGTAATCTAAAACAGCGTATGACTGTTCTTTGGGGAAGACATTGGTATCATTTTACAGAAGTTGAGAATAAGGCTCATTTGTATGCTTTGTTAGATAACCAAGTTAATAGTAAGCCTTGGTTTTGTAAGTTTAAAACTTACATGCATCGTAGGTTTTACACCATAATTACTCGTATGCGCATTGGTCATTGTCGTTTAAATTTTCATCTCCATCGTAAAAACTTTGTCTCTTCCCCTTATTGCGATCATTGTCAAAAGCAAGAGGTTCAGTCTATAGATCACATTCTGTTTAGTTGCTCATCCTTTGGCATTCAGGGCCTAGTGCTGATGGATGAGTTGCTTGAGATTTATGGAGCTTCTAATCGAATCCCGCTCTCAGTAACTGATTTGTTGAAGGAGTCGTCTACTTATTTACCTTTGTTTAATTTTGTACATAATACTGTGTGTATGCTGTAAATATGATGCTAAATTTAAAACTTGCTTAAAATTGTATATATTTTTATTGAAGCATTGTACCTATATTTTGTTGGTCAAATGACTTTTTGGAATGTCTGGATGAGGTGTAAGCTTTTTTGAAGAGCTGAATATTGGATTTGACGTTTTTATTGGAACATACTCAAGACTTTATTACTGGATTTGACTTCATGAATTGCATTGGAATAACTGAAGACTTATTTTTTGGATTTGACACATATGTTGATAATACTGATGACTTAATATCTAGATTTGTTCATATGAATTGGAAATAACTGAAGACATATTTATTGGACTAGAGACTTCTGATTTGAAACTACTGAAGACGTTATTACTGGATTCGATCAAATGAAATTATACTTACTGAAGACTAGGCAGTATGGCCCATGGTCTTAGCCTGTCCGAATGGACGAATTTAAAAAAAAAAAAAAAAACTAACCGACGTGTTGTGATGTTGTGATTTTAATTAAACATTAAATTTTTTTTGGAGGCTTTTAATAGCCGAAAAATCATGACGATATTTCACGACGAAGTAGAAATCGAAGACTTTGAGTACGACGAAGACGAAGAAATGTATTATTATCCTTGTCCATGTGGAGACAGATTCCAAATAAGTAAGGTTAGGATCTAATTGTTTTCTAATTTGAAAAAAATCAAGCTAAGAATACAATAAGAATAATATAGAATATATCTGATAATACTCAGTGTGTTTATTTCGCGTATTAGATTGTTAATTTTACTTAACTGCTTATGTTTTCCAGGAAGAATTAATGGCAGGAGAAGAGGTGGCAACATGTCCCAGCTGTTCACTTGTTGTAAAAGTTATTTACGACTTGGTAAGTAGCGATACGTCGTCAAGTAAATTTTTATTAGTTATTTAGTGGACATCTTACACAAATCTACTAACCCGATAGTAAGCTCGAATAAGCAGTGCCGGATTAACCCATAAGCAAACTAAGCAATTGCTTAGGGCATCATGTCTTGGGGGGCACCAGAAACAGGAAACAGCACCAAACAAAAATTGCACCAATATTAAATTGCTCATGGATAGGAGGGAGGGGGGGGGGGGGGGGCACCACAGGCGTGGATTGCTTAGGGCATCAAATGGTCTTAATCTGGCACTGCAAATAAGGCATGTGTTAGCAGGTACTAGACCATTCATCCTGCTAGCGTTGTCCTCGGTTGTATCCTAAAGAAACCCAGGATTCGCTTTGGCCTTAATTCCGACGTTCGGAGTAGGTACTAGCCTTACGAAAGTGACTGCGATCTGACCTTCAAAACCAGAGAGAAAATTAGATGTAGGTTTTAGTTTACTCTCTGAGAAATTTCGTTGATATATTTAATAGATATAAATACTTGACACAGAAAACTAAGACTGAAACAAATATTCATGTTTATCACACAAATATTGAAGAATTTGTATAAATATTTTGAAACATGAGAGAATTCAGGATACTAGCACAGTAGTAGATGTAAAAACAAACAAACATCCAATATAACACACTCACACATGTGTTGCATAAAGGGGGTGGACTAGGTGGTGCATTCTGGCACATGCAGCAAACAAAAAAAACGTAGAAGTCTAACAAGCACCGTAAAATGGCCCCACAGAAAGGGTGCAATTGTAGGCGGGGCGTCATAATGATGGCAGGCAGCCGTTTAGATCGAACATGGCTGCCGTGACAAACAATTTCATTAAATATGCCTTGTTGTGCTGTAAAAAGTCGTTCAGACAAGCACAACAAAAAAATGGAATCATTTTTCACAAGTAAGTACAGAGGTAAACATATTATTTTGATTTTATTGTTATGATCACATTTTGTACAGGGATCATGCCAACAGACATCAATACTTTTTTAAAAGTTAAACACAGAATTAGTAAATAGGTTTTTTTTATCTAGTACCTGGGGTATGGGTGAAAATAGAGCAAACTAATTTTGGCAGATATGAGACCCAGCTAGTTAGGATACATTTTTCACCCCCGTAAACTCTTACATTGCAAATTTCGTCGTTATCGGCGGTGCCGTTTTCAAGAAACATGGTTACAAATATAACTTACAAATAATATACTAGTTTAACAATATGGGGTTAGAATCTTTAGTTGACTCCATCATTGCGATCATCGTAGAAACCATGGCAGTATTTTTTTGTACTTTTAGTAGGTAGCAAAGATGAAAAAAAATCTTATACTAAAAATATTACTAAATAGCTTCTTGTTGCATGTAACCATTCAACAATTATTAGTTTTCCATGTCACTGTGAAATAATATACTATAGGGTAGGGTAGGGTACTGGTACTTTGGGTAGCAGTTGGCATGTGAAAGTTGGCAGTAGAAATTTGTAAGGAGCTCGCCTTCTATGTTTTTTACGTTCGCTGGGCACATGTAACTCTTTTTCAATGGAACACAAGTCTTATAGTCCGTAAGCCCACTCCCAATACACCTATGTCTCGTGAAATTATAAAATGCATGGCAACAGGTCAAGAAAGTTGTGCTGAGCAAGAAAAAAATTAAAATAAAATATAATTGGCCGAAAGTCTGCAAATCCTTCACTTCCATTAAAAACTTGTATCGGTAGGTATATTTACGTTATGTGACAACAGTACGAGACATTTGACATAATTTAGCCCTTTTACTGTAGAGAGAGTAAAACTAAGTCTGTCAGTCCTGGTTCGGTCGGAAGTACTGGGTGGGCTTACGGATTATTAACACTTTCGCAACTGGACTAAAAATGGAACAATTCGATGCGTGTACGTTTATATACTACTGCTACTACTAATAGAGAAGTATCTTGACTAGCCTACATAAGCAGTAGCTTATTCTAATACCTATTTTTACTATGTACTAGTAATAGCACAACAGGTTCTACTCAAATGAAATAAGCATTATTGCCTAGTATTAAACAACCATATTTTTTGTCTTTAGGAGAAGTTCAAAGCAGAGGCAGAAGAACTAAACAAAGAAGATGGAGAGAAGGAAGCAGTGAAGGTGTAACATGACTGAAGTAGTCATGTGTTGACCATGGACTTCCTGCACCTGCCGGTCCAGATTTGGGGCCCAAGAGGACAAAGTCCTCTTTGATGGACAGAGTGTTCTGTGATTGTATTGTGATACTTGAAATAAAGGATAATTGAGAATTAATGTTTTATTATTATTGTTTAATACAATCGCAGCTAAAAGCGGATGCGTGTATATCACTGCACTTCATGTCTTTAAGTTTCGTTTGAAATACTTCATTTCATAATCAAAGGTGTAAATTATGTCAAGTTATCATTGATTCAAAGATCAAGGTGTGAAGAAAATGGTGATTGTAGAGAGTAGAGTTCAACAGTAACATTATAGTTCACTGCAACATGTATAAATAGATAGGTATAACATTGAATAAAGGATTCCTGTAAGACACTCTTCACCTTCACTAGTAGGCCGCGTGCCACACCTACCACTATATTTGTTCTAATAGTACAGTCAAGTGTAAAAATATGGGTTCATACAACTTACTCACAAATATGGATTACTGTTAGTTAACCACTGACAGATAGCTTGCCTTCATTTAATTTTCAACTTTAATATCTTACAAATAAAGCAATTTTCAGTATACTGTTACCCACGTCTACCGATTTAGAAATAACTACTTTATGTGTATGAGGTTAAAGTTGAAAATTAAATGAAGGCACACTATCTGTCAGTGGTTAACCCCAAATAATTGTACTGTATTAGTATTAGTACACTAGCAACCACAGACATAGATCACGCAAATGCATGTACTTCGCGTGTCCGAGTCGGCACTCCGACTGACATTCCGCGCGCGTCTGTTGTGGACGTTGTGGTAGCCGGTTGTCCGTGAATATTAAAAAAATGACTTATTGCAGAATCGATTTTGCGCGGACAACGGGGAATTCACATCATTAATTCGCCCGTGTGACGTCACAGCAGGTATAAAATTGACACGGTCGGTTTTCATACAGATTGAGGTGTTTAAGTTATCTAGTGTATATCTATATCTGTGCTAGCAACAAAGAGTTCTCAGTGTGTTTGTATCATTTATGCTTTGATCTTTGCATCAATGGCACAATAAAATTGAAGTGTATAGTATATACCTCAATTTATGTACCTACCTGCTTTGTGAATATCTCAGACAAAAAACCGAGTGAAACCGGTCTTCAACCATGCCAAATAAGTATATTTGTACGTGAGTGTACAGTATACATCAATTTATGTACCTGCTATGTGAATATCTCAGACAAAGAACCCAGTGAAGCCGGTTTTTACCCATGCCACCACCAAATAAGTATATTTGTGCGGGAGTGTGTGCTTAACTTCCTATCAAGGATGAGAGGGAGCAGGCAGTAGTACCCAAGCCGGCCCAGTGCGGGTTGGGGACTTTACATACACTTTTGAATTTCTATGCAGGTTACCTTCACCGAAAAGCTAACGGTAAATATCAAATCATATTCCGTACATAAAATCATTGGTACGAACCGAATACGATACCATAGCTTGAATATGATATGAATAGATTTAACTAACGAATATGTTACTTGGTACAAACTCAAGTAAACTGGGATAAAACTACTGGTAATACAATGAAACTATTTAAATCATTCAATAGGTCTATTTTACACTCCATAAATAAATGCATCAGACTTAAAAATAAAGAATATTTCTCTAAAATAAATAAGTAGTTAATTTACGTATAAGTAATAAAACAGGTTGACTAGCTATTAAAAATACTTTCACACTTAGATATTCGAGCTACATTCACTTGTATTGTCAGTTCTGCTCACAGATCACAATATCATGCTTGTGTTAATTCACCTCCATTGCCAGGAATCTGTCCCCATAATGAGAAGGATTGGGATGGCAGCAATAAAAGTATTAACACTTATAATAAGGCCTGCTCCAACTAACAACTTGCAACTAACTTAGAGAATACAATATCACTGATATAGAGATGCTAGAATACACAATTTTATCTTTGGATATGATAATTTTGATAATTATATTAATATTATAGTGAGATACCTTCTATTCGGATTTATAAGCACATCATAAAAATACTGAAGGAAGGACAAGCTTGAGCCAAAACCTGAGCATTGGCAACCATCATATAACGACTCTATAACGTTTTTTATTATTATTTAACACTATCATATAAAAATATTGGAATTGTAATTGAACAAACGATTTAGCAATTAGTATATGTACAAAATGTACTCTAGTGAAGTGTAAAGCAACAAATGCCAGATTGGACACTAATAAGGGCATGGCTAACTAAACAGATGTAAATGAACATACATTTATTAAAGTCGTCAGCAAATGTTATTTATTACTAGTAGTAATGGAGGATGCCAGCACAAATACCGAAACTAATTCACGTGGATATAAGAAGCACTCCTGCCCACTTTAGACCGATTTGAATGCGGTTTTTTTTGTGTCATAGATCATTTTATCCCGAGTGTTCTTAGCCATGTTTAATGAAAATCTGTTCAGTTTTTCAACTTTTCTAAGTTATAGTTATATACAATATTAGCTTCAACATTACAGTGCAAAGAAAATTATTGAGTGCTCGGGTGTCATTATAATAGTACATTACTGCAGAGGCCGTGAAGTAAGGGATTGCTGGACGAGTTTGGGGTAGACGGCAGAGTCGTAGACGAGGCCGTATACAACGAGTCCAGCAATCCCTGTTCTGGCCGAGGATTGTATAGTGCTTTTCTCAAACGATGTGAGGAAATATTCAAATTAAAATTAATACAAGGTACCCAATCAATTAAATAATAGTTCGTTGAAATTACAATCGGAACGAAAGTTCAGAAAACAATTGTGTAATTTGCCGCCTTTTTTATTTTTTAAACATGCCATTTGAACCAGCCGTTCGAGCACCATGTTTAACCGCACATAAGTATAGTATCATAGATTTTGTTTTTTTTTTATGTCGCAAGTATGCTTACAGAGTCTAGTGGTGGTTGGCAGTATGTAATTTTTCCTTGGTCTGTTTAATATTAGTAAGCAAATTTAAAAAGTTAGAGTAGCGGACAATAATAGTTTTAGTTAGGGTTTTCATACATTACTTCTTGGCGTAAGGCCAATAAGTAATGTTCATTTCGTGATATTAACGCATACATTTCAGAGCATGTTTGAGAAAAGGTCATTTATGACTTATGTAAGTAATGAATACCTATTATAACGGCTAGCTCAACTGGCCCAGTGGCTGTTATGTTTATGTACAGTAGATACAATTTATATTTGATTACAATCCCCACCGACCGCGTCGGTAGCCGCCGCCTCGCAGTGGATGCATGATTCATTCAAATATGAAATGTAACTACTGTATAGACTGTTCAAATTCCTTTGCATGTAATAGAATGCGCGCCGGCCCGACACGTCGGTGGGAATCGTACATTACACATCTATTGAACAAAATGGAAAGAGATTGATAACTTTGATTTCAAACAAGAACACACTCAACCAGTTCTGCCAACTTTTCTGGCTATTATTGAAGTATTATTTAAGTTACTCATGTAAAACGCTGTTTCACTTTTTGTTCTTTGGATTATTTTATCACGCCGTAATCTGTTTTTCTTGACTTTTGTTGGTGTAAGTAAATATTTGCCAAAATCACCACTTAATTAATTCCCAGTGGGAAACGCATGTTATTTTATTTAAAGTTATCCCTAAATGGGATTAGTTTTCACAATAGTCCCCACTAAGGACTCTGGGGAGAGAACAGCAAGTTTCGATAAGAAAGAAGTGCATGATTGCTGTTTAAAATCAAATATCCAACCATTCTCCACTTGAGATCATCACTGATAAGATATTATTATGCCACATTGATATGTTGTGGCCACACAAAATGCTGTTCAAAAGAATTTAATTTTGGATATTTGCCTTTACTTCCAACATTTTAACGACGGATGCATGGATAATAGTAGTCTTTACTATTAATTCGTGTCCACCACAGGTATTTCAAAGTCGGAATTAAAGCCTAAATCCTATACTAAATTCAATGGTTGGAAGCAACCGATAGAGTCGCAACTGTATCAATACAAGTACTCTGTATACCCCTAAATATAAATTCGAAACTGATTTTGTTCTACCAAAAATTAGGTAATGGAATCCAAACCGAATTTATGGATGCATCTTAAAAGATAACAGGGACTCTATTGGTATACACAACAGATTTTTACGTTTTGCTCTCTTAGAAACGCATGTGGGTTCAGCACGGCTATCACAAGACGGCCAGCGAGCTCTCTCGATTTTTCTCGCACTATCCGTCTCTCTCTTATTAGAAAACTTAGAAAGAGAGGTCGCGCGCCGTCTTGCGATAAGAGACTGGCAAACGAAAGTTGAACCCACTAAACTGAATTATGCGGCAACACTAAACGTCATACGCATACAGTATATTGATCAACAATGTTGCCGCATAATTCTGTTTAGTGGGTTCAACTTTCGTTTGCCAGACTCTAGCCGTGCAGGACTGAGATGTTGCATAATTTCATCGGAAGTTTTTATGTCGTAGAGACGGCGACTGTAGGCTGGGGATTATCAGGCGCTGCAAGAAGTTAGACCCGTTAAAAGAACATAGATCATATACCACTTGATACAGGGTTGATTTTAAGTGGACCTTGGTGGGGGCGGCGCGGTGGGAACGGCGGGCGGTGCGCTGGGAGCGGCGAGCGGTGCGGTGGCGGTGGCGGTGGCGGTGGCGGTGGCGGTGGCGGTGGCGATGGCAGGCGCGGCGGCGGTGGCGGTGGCGGGCGCGTGGATGCTGAAGTGCTTCACGGCAGCCTCCAGCGCCGCGCCGTTGCCGCTGAAATAAGCCGACACCGCGTTGTGGAAGAGGAGGAGCTGTTTGTTCATCACTTTCACCTGGAAGCAGATTCAGTACTTAAGAGGGGGCGCTCCGTGAAATCGGAGTTCTTAGATTGAATATTTACCTATGACAAACTGAAGCGAATGACAGGAAAAAGAACATACAGAAACTACATCATATTTGCAATCTATTTGTCCGAAAAAAACCATCCAAAACCAAAATTGCCTCGATAGAAAACAATCGCCAAAACATGTTTAGCGTATAATAGCTTTTGATATTGCCTAGTGATTTGACCAGCGAGGTTTTTTTATGTTGTCCCTTTTCAGACTTATTGAGGTAAAACGTATTTGGCGTATACGTCTTTTTTATTTAGCGCGATACCCTTTCTCCCGTCGCGTGTTTCGTGCAGTTTGGTATATCTTCTGTTGCCGTTTGCGGGCGGAGTCAGTCGCAATCGCTCCGCTGAGACGAGAGGACTACGTTCTGTGCTCTCACGACAGCACGGTGAACATAATTATTTCAATAATATTGTGACCCAGTATATTCGTCCCGTGAATGAATGTATCATTCATTACATGCCAGGAGATACTTTGGTATATTTTGAAATAATATATTTAAAAGTCAACCTTAACATGTATACCTTAAAGTTCAAAATAAAACCATAAGATTACGCAACGATCGGCCGGCGACCGGCTTCTTAGAATAATATGTGCAGTACATGCAAAACTAGACGAACATTTTTCTGTCGAGCGTGTATTTACTTTATGAAAGATTATCACTATCACTGCAACATACTATAAAACAAAGTCGCTTCCCGCTGTCTGTCTCTATGACTACGCAACGGATTTTGATGCGGTTTTTTATAACAGAGTGATTCAAGAGGAAGGTTTACATAATAAATTCACGCCTTTATTCCCAAACGGGGTAGGCACAGCACATGAAACGTTTGTTCCAGCGCCACTTTTAGCATAAATGTGGGTATAAAATATCGACAAAATGTGATATTGCAGTGATAGGTTGCTAGCCCACAACACACTTCAACCCTGGTCCCTTAGTCGACCTTAAGGTCGACTAGAGTCGAGGAAGGTTTATATGTATAATATAGTATCCGTGCGAAGTCGGGGCGGGTCGCTAGCTGAGAATAAATCCGGTTATGTTCAAAATCGATGTCCTCTCGGTCTCTAAATACGAATTCGAAGTCAGAAATATTTCAAAAAGTGGTCGCATTATTTAATTTTTTTGAAATATTTGCTGTAAATTACGATGCGCGTTTTTTTTTAAAGAACAACATCCGTTTTCAGGCTTTTCGAGGGTGCAGATTCTAGAAATGATGTTCATTTTGAATTCCAAGATGGCGGACATTGTTTTTCGAATTTAAACTTTCGTGAGACATTTTGAAATAATACTCATAATTACAACGTTCAACTCAAGTATTAAATGTCACTACGGGCGACATGTTTCAAACTCTGCGGGGGTTTGTTTTCGCGGCGGTGTCGCTTGAATCACGATAAGATTCAAGCGACACCGCCGCGAAAACACTCATCCTGAAGAAGAACTCCCGAAGAGTTCGAAACATGTCGCCCGTAGTGGCATTATTGTCGGTCGGGGGTGTCGCTTTTAGGGTAATCGAGGGTGCAGATTCCAACAATTATTGCCTGCGAAATTGGTCATTTTTATATTAAAAGAAGTGAATATAATTTAGCAGTTTTTCTTGAATACCAGTATGTTCAAAATTGATAAGATAACTTAAGGGCCAGAGCGTCTCCATTGTCTCCAAGCACGAATCCGAGATCAGAATTGTAAAATTTGGCCGCCACACAGTGGCCTGAAAATCTGGCTTTCATAGACATGATCGAAGGTTTCATAATTTACAATATAACAGTTTTTTTAATGGTACTAATAAATTCACGGTTAAATTCACGTATTAAATGACATGACAGGCGACATGTTTCGAACTCGAGTTCCAGTTTCGAGTTCTTCTTCAGGATGAGTGTTTTCGATGTTTGTTTTGAAGAAGAACTCCTGAAGAGGTCGAAACATGTCGCCTGTCGTGACATTTAATACCTGATTTTAACCGTGGATTTATTAGTAAGTATTTTAGACATATATTATCTCACAAAAGTTTAAATTCGATTATAGCTATTTTTTGCTTTAGGCTTTTACTAGCCATTGTTGTGCTAAATTACAACCCTAACGTGATTTAGTAATTATAAACCCGGCCAAATGCGAGTCGGCCTCGCGCACGAAGGGTTCCGTACCATTATCTATAAAAAAAGTAAAAAAAAGTTTATTGTATGGGAGCCCCCCTTAAATATTTATTTTATTTTGTTTTTAGTATTTGTTGTTATAGCGGCAACAGAAATACATAATCTGTGAAATTTTCAAGGTCACGGTTCTTGTTACAGCCTGGTGACAGACAGACAGACGGACAGCGAAGTTTTAGTAATAGGGTCCCGTTTTTACCCTTTGGGTACGGAACCCGAAAAAAGGGAAGGTCGTTTTCAGTTATAGCTCTCGAAACTCTGACTTACTAGCGAAAATTATATCTTCAAATATAGGTACAGATTTTGTCTTTCTTCCCACTTATTATAGTAGGGATGATGACTAAAAATTTTGTCATTTGAACCAGGTTTTGGGCAGGAAATAAATGTTTGTATGGGAGGAACTACAATTGAAGAACATAAATACCCAAAAATTTGAGATAAAGATTGACCTCGCTGGTAGCAGCGCAAAACGCTTAAGGCTTTCCTATTCGAGTAAAGCTACATACGCGACACAATATATCCGCTAGGCGGCGCAACGTTATCGTAATTCTCCCCAGTAACGCACACCATTACATTTCACGCACACTATCTCACTTTAATGAGACAGGTCACTGACCTAGGATTGATTATTTTTTTGGTAACATTAAGAATAAAAACCAGTCACCAACCTCCTTAGAGAAACTGAAATTGTCAAAACATATTACTGGAAAATGACAGACCTGTTGACATTTCGTATTTTATTCCAAGTATGTTTCTTAGATACATTTCGGTGATTTCGGTAGGTGATATACAATTAAAAAGGCAATGGTACCTACGTTAGATTGACAACGTTATAGTAACTCTATGCGTGTTCCACTAAGGTGCAAAATCGCATGAATATAAGCAGGAGAACATTGATGAAATTTTCCTATGATTTTGCCAACTTCTACCGACAATATGGATCTTCCTATCGTATAACTTAATTTCAAGAGAATCCAAGAAAAATGCAACTGATTTCAATAAATCATAGTCCACAAATAAAAATGTTAATGACTTTAGAATTTATCTTGCACAAGTGTGCGCTGTCTTTTACAACCCGAATATCCACGGTCCTACAAAATTAATTGCTACACCACATCATCATCATCACATCACCACCACCACGCATGTGCATAAAACTGACCCCATATCACAGTATGCTACCTTCATTAGAAAATTCTAATTTATTACGGAATCTAAAGAAGTGACATAAAATCGTTTCGTTTAATTTTACGAAGGCTTCAAGTGATATCAAAGACGAGTGAAGAGGCGAGTCGAACCAATTTGTAATTCGTACTGCTGGGGAGGAATCCACAAAGCTCTCAGACTAGTAGCTGCATTTATAGATGGACTAGTATAAGTTGCACCACTGAATGCTCACATATGTGCTACAATTCTAGGGGTCAAATTACATTAGGGACTAGCTGTCAATCAATTCAACGGCTCCTTATGGATATAAGGCTCAGAAACGCAATATTAGGCCCATCTGACAATTTTGACTTATTAGCAATTCTGTCAAATTCACGTTTTAAATCGTGAGACGGCGATATCCAATGACAGGTTAATACTCTTTTCAAGAAGCGTCAAATAGCTTTGTTCAAATTACGACCGTATGTCAAAGATGATAAAGTTCATTTTTGCAGAATTTAGAGATATTTTTTACTACTATCGTATCAGATATTTATGCTGTCGTTACGTGATCCGATGTTTATGCTTTTACAGCGGATAGATGATTACGCTCGTCATATGTCACATCATTTTGATTTCGTGGAGTATCAGATATTTTTACGTGGTCTGATCTGATATTTATGCTGTTACAGGAAAATGATTTATATGCCGGCTGTAAATCATCACATATTTTTACCGCCTTTGTATCGTCATATAACTATACCTTCAATTGATGATCAGATATTTTAGCAGCGTTGCCCATAGTCATATATTTATGCTGGTGACTGTACCTAAAGGAGAGTTATTAACCACTTAAAACATACAAAATCATGTGGCAATCTTGAAGCTATGTAAATTCAAACAGTCATACGAAGATACGAAGATACCACGCCGTGCTTCCGACACATACATAAAATAGTCCATCCACAGTATATAACCAGTATATAACCAGCATATGTTATAATGTTCTAGAATTAAGAGAATCCCTTAGCCTCAGAGTAAATAAAATGAAACAATTACTTGCCTTATCATATTATACTTTTATACGAAAAGTATACACAGTATATAGGTACCTACGTAACTGCCTTCAAGTAAATTACACCTTATAATGACACAATTAAATTCGAGAATAAAATAGCTTTATTTTTTGGCTAATGAGTTAGGTAACAAAATATTAAACAGATGTATGCGCCATACTGTTTTAAGTGATTGTTGGGGGTCTTCATTTCACTTTCAGTTTAAAAAACATCCAGAGATTGAAGTGTGCTGAAGCCAGATTAGTATTTTGAAGATTGGTATCTAATAGTGGTCGCGTTGTTCACAATTTGTTCAATAGCACCATGACGGGGCCTGCTATACTATGTCGCATCGATAGTTTTTGCAGCAGCAGAAGTATTAGCGGGAGACCAGTGGAACGTCCAACTGTAGAGGATTACGAGTTGATCTAATTGTTGTGACTATGTATTTCTCGATTAGGATCCAAGTCGTTGGCACTGCAGCACTGCACATCACTGGGTGGCGTAAACATAATGGCTGGATGATAATTACAGCATCATAAATGGCAAAATCTGCATTTCTCGTAGGTACACGTAACGGTGCTCCTTGCACTTTCTAATATTTATTTAGAATATTAGCTTTGCAAAATCAATAATTGCGTAAGACAACATGACATATATGTCAAATGTCAGACGTACTAAAATATGTCACAATCACGTCACAATAAATCTATCACAAATACACACACATACGCCTATACGGCGTAAAAGACAATGTGGCCTGTGTAATAAAAAAATACTCCTCATACTAAAGAAACTAATTGAAACTTTTTACACTAAGAAAGGGCTCGAAGAAGAAAAATATGGAAAATTACGTTGTAATGGCATGCTTTTTGAACTTTTATATTAGTGCGTTTGTAAAAATACCATATTAAGTATCTAGTTTGAGTGCTTATCCAACCACATCACATCTCATATTTTTTCCCTAAAATCATATTATTATCTGGTTGCTGGTATTACATTTTCGAAAATCACGGTTGTCAAAATGAAAAAATCGCTACAGACGTCCAGCCTGAGGCCGCGCGGCCATCTGCCTACTAAAACGAGACGCGCAGGTCACTTTCCCAGATAAATTGTGTATAGAAAAATTTAAAGCCATTTTTAAAGAAAGTGTCCGTAAAAAGATCTTCTTTACATCATTGTCTATTTTTTGACATTATTCACTTGAGTCAATTTTGCGCCCACTTTATGTATGACTAGAAATAAGATCATAATATTCCCTTTTTTCTTGGCATGATATGATCGAGCGAAGTTTAAAATTTCGTATTTTGGTCCGTAAAAGTAACAAGGGCGATTATTAAACTATAACATATCTCAATATCCCATCATTAAACTCAAGATTTCAGTGTTTATTATTGAATGTAAAATAGCTCGATTTCGGATAACGTGCCCTTAATACTGAAAGACAGACAGGCGTGACGTCACAGCCCAAATTTGTTACTACAAAGTACATGTTTCATCGTATGGAAACTCAGGTAAATTGTTGTTTCATTCGCGGAATACTGCGTTTAAGTACATAGTTTTCATACAATTTTTAAGTACATAGTTGTCATACAATTTTTAAGTACATAGTTGTCATACAATTTTGTTTCTTTCAAAGCGTAAGGATTCTATTGGTACCTTTAAATTTACTCTTGGACAATAAAAAAAAACATATTTTAGTAAACTTTCAATGTTCATATATTTTTACGATTTTAATTATATTTTATAATTTATACTTCAATACGGTAATTTGATGGTTTAATATCCATTTAGCATCACTACGTTATCAATTTGAACATGAGTCATCATGCCTATTATCTATAGGTATTCATCATGTTTCATCTGATTGTAGGGGCATATACTATGCGAGGAGGAGCGGGGCAGCAATAGACGTATCAGCGCGGCAGGTGCGGGGCGCGCGGGTGATTTCTGATTTTTCCCTGGCGGTACGCCCGCTCTTAAGGCCTGGTGTTTGTTATCAGTTAATTTGATGCAACTGACATTGTACAGTAATAGCAGTTGAACCCAGCGATTATATATTATCAATAGGTAGGTACAGTTGCCATCAGATGTATCAGAGCGGCCAAAGTGCTCACCATTATCGGAACACGTCTCTAATGCCTCGACAATAGGGACGTATTCATATATTGTGAGCACCTTGGCCGTTCCGATATATCTGACGGCGACTGTACCTAGTGTTGTGACGATTGACAACGTAGGTGTAGGTAATGTATATTCTCACACCTGCTATTCAGAAAAGAGTTATTGTTGCCTTAAATGAAGGATTGAAGTTGTATTTTTCTTTCCTCATATTATCTGTTCAATTTAAATGTTCATTATAGAAGGTGTGAAAACTAGTAGGTGCTACTTGGCAGCAAAATTATTTCTGTCTTGGGCGTAAACACTTTCAATTTATTTGTAGAATCTTTCGCTTCGCTCGGGATTCAATATATGGTCCTCGCCGTAAATGTATACTTTTGCTCCCTCGAGACACAATATACTGTTGCGGTACTGTACCCTGTTTTCGTGTAGCAACGCGAGTTTGACGGCCGAGTCGTCCCGCAATCGCTCGTATTGGCGCCGCTGTCGCTCGATACTCGCCAGGAGTAACGAGGGCGGGTTCCCACCGCGCGCTTCGAGCTCGCTGCGGTACGCATCGTATTCCACCCTGTATAATGCAATCATAAAGTTATTGAACTACACGAAGGCAATAATACCACAGAATAGATTATAGTACAATTACAGAAGGGACACTCCTTTGATCTTTACAAAAGGCGCTTTTTTCTCAGCCAAAACATTAAGATTTATGGTCCTCTGACGTCGACGTTCATCGCTACAAGTACATGCCGTTGCCCCAACGTTGGGGAACGTGGGGGCATGTACTTGTAGCGATGAACGTTAATCGCGGAGTGTCCCGCGCCTGATAATACTAATCATTACACGGTTCAACAAACGAATTCAGTGTCAATGGGCGACATGACTGAGTTCGAAACATGTCGCCCGTAGTGACGTTGAATACGCGAGTTGAACCGCGTAATTATTAATATTATTTCAAGATGTCTCACGAAAGTTTAAATTAGATTAAACGAAGGCAAGTTGTATTATTATAAGTAAAATAGTTTTGGCAAGAGAATATGCAAAACTGTGTTACATTTCTTTAATACATATCTAGAAGTCGAAGCTGAAAGTTGGATGTCCACCCGTCGATTTTCAAAAAGTCCTTGTTACAGCAAGTGTAAACATATGGGTGCATACAACTTACTCATAAATATGTCCCATCGCTCTTATGTCAACAGGTTAAGGTTTTGGTACATATTTATGACAGGATTAAATCGATACATATTTTTGCACTTGACTTTACAACAAAAGTACTTGTATGCCATGGATCTGAGCGAGAGGCAACGTTCTATCTCCCATGTATAGCGCTACTCAGTCGCTTCAGCCCTGACCCGAAGTCATGGCGTAGCCGTTACCGTTACTATGGTCAAGGAGTCGGTGCCCATTAATGTACAGCCATGATAATGCACGCTCAAAATAATGCACAGCCCAATTATTCGCGTCCATCGTGTACATGGATTATCATTATCATCGGGCCGTGCATTATTTGGCTGTGCATTATCACTCTGAGCAAACTTGGTACGGGGCAATAATTGGAAGCCACTTTTGTCCGGGCTGATAATGCAAGACCCAATAATCCGAGTCCACAAAAAGTAGACGCGGATTAACGGGCCGTACATTATTGGGCCGTGCATTATCACTCTGAGCAAATTTGGTACGGGGCAATAATTGGAAGCCACTTTTGTCCGGGCTGATAATGCAAGACCCAATAATCAGAGTCCACAAAAAGTAAACGCGGATTAACGGGCCGTACATTATTGGGCCGTGCATTATTGGCTCCCTCCGAGTCTAATCACAAGATGTTTTTTTAAATTCTTCATATGGCAACAATTTGACCTTTTAAATAACCTGTCCAGTTATAATAGTTAAGCGTGTCACACACTGGCGCGGCCTGGCCGCGGCGGACAATAGTAAACTTGTCAATAGCTATCAAATTTACTATTGTCCGCCACCGCAGGCCGCGCCAGTGTGTTGCAGCCCGGCTATCATGCGACAGCGCGCGAGCTTTCTCGATTTTTCTCGCACTTTCCCTCTCTTTCTTATAAGAACAACACTGAGAACAAGATATTAAGTCCGAGAAAAATCGAGAGTATGTCGCGGCCGTCGCATGATAGCCGTGCAGGCCTTATAAGTATCCATGACGCCGTAAACGTGTTACCAGCATGCTATTTTAAAATATGCAATATTTCTTTTGTAACAAGACTCACTGGTCAGACCCGGGTTAAGTCTCACCTGGCCGCCTCATACTGGCGTATTGTAAGCAGGGTGTCTTCCATCGTCTTGTTAGTGAGCGTGTTGAGCGAGTTGTTGAAGAAATGCAGCGCCGCGAGCAGCGTGTCGCCGTGCCGCGTGAGCGAGCGTTGCGTGTCCGCATTGTATAGGAACCTTGGGAAGAGGAGACTAGTTAATCATGGCAACATTATTGTAAAAAAAAGTGTTTGGAGGACTCGTGTAAAGTATAAACGCGTATAAAAGAGGTCAGAGCTATAGAATAAAAAAAACCGGCCTAGTGCGAGTCGGACTCACGCACCGAGGCTTGCGTACAAAAATTTACGGTTTTCGCAATTTTTCCTTTGTCTGTGCTATAAGATGTTGCTTCGTACCAAATTTCAAGATTCTGCGTTCACGGGAAGTAGGTTTTGATTCCCTTTGCTAGTTTCGAAATTTTGCGGCATAAACGGCTGTATCTTTTGATTGCGTTGGCTTAGAAGTTTGATTTTTTCACAGCTCTAAGGGACAGTAGACCCGAGTATTTGGTATAAATTTTAGCTGGGTACCTCCACGCGTTCCTGATAAAAAGGGTCTTGACAGACGGACGGACGGACAACAAAGTGATCCTATAAGGGTTCCGTTTTTTCCTTTTGAGGCACGGAACCCTAAATATGCAACCAAGATGAGATACCTCAGTGCGTCAATCGCCGGGATTAGGCACTATTCCCACAGCCGGCGAACAAGCGAGTGTTATGCCTTGATCACACGTACCGAGCAAAACGCCGAGACAGTGCTACTCGGCCTAAAAGCGGCGAGACAGTACCTCGGCTCCCTTTCTATCTACTATTACTACGTGCTACTCGCTCAAGCGAGCAATAATTATAATTATTATGAGAGTACTCGCTACTCGCCGGCGGTGGGACCAGTGCCTTACTTCGTACGCCGGGCGCAGCTTAATCGCATCACACTCGCCGCGATCTGTGCCTCAGCTCGGCTGGATCTGTGTCACACCGCGTTTTGATTTGTATTGATTTGATGTGTTTTAATTTGAATTTTATTTTATCTTTTTATTAATGTGTAACTAACATAGATATAAGTTCCTACTGTAACTAACCCGATTTGGATATTTATCCGAAATAAAGAAGTTGAATTGAAAAAAAAAATGTATTCCCTATCACACTGGCTCTAACATTATTGAATTCGGATGAGCAGTTCCGGAGATTACCCCCTACATACAAACTTACATCTCAAAACCTTTAATATTTGTTAAAAAAAACCACTTTATATGTCTGTAACTCGGCTGTCGCCGTGCGGTTGCTATGTATGGCCGCTGCCCAACCGCTTCCAACAAGGCTCTGGTCTACGCCACCTACTCCATTGCAGGGATGTTGCAGACATTCGCATCCGCATCCGCAACCGCGGATGTTCCGCATGATTTTCAACATCCGGATGTAGTACAGGTTGTGACAAGATTGGGGCTGTTTTCAGTATTTTCGTCATTAGTCAATAAGAATTTTCGTTTCTGTAATCTGACGATTCGCCGTATTCGCTATAGGTTTGCAACGATTGTAAATCAGTCGCAACGTCTTCGAGTCGAGTATTACGTGACCATACAGACGTCGTGTATTTGTTGTTGAGTGTTTTACCTCAAAATCCGCATCCGCAGATGTGAGCCTCGAAATATACGCATCCGCGGATGATGTGTGTGAAGAGGTAAAATTTTGTACTCAACACGGACGGTAATTCGTAAAGCACCTGCGATCTGGGGCATTCACGAATTCACCGCCCTGGTTACGTAATGTACTATTTCCATTAGAAGCCGCCATTTTCCCTGATGAACATAGGCTACTTTTTACCGCGCGAAAATGCTTCATTTCCACGGGAAAACGGGAAATCCGTGCGGAGCCGGGCCGGGCATAGTTGGATAAAGCACTGACTGTGTCTGCAGCTCCGGCGAGCGCTGCGCGAGCTCCGCGAAGGCGTCGCCGAGCTGCCGCTGCGTGGCCGCGGCGGCCGCCAGCTGCGCCGTCAGCGCGCAGCTCAGCCGCAGAATGCCCGCGTACTTGCGCTGCGTTTCCCGCAGGGCTTCGATCTGGGCCTCCAACTCTATCACAACATACATAAAGGTAAATCAGACGGTTCAGCCATTTTGCATTGTTCACTCAAAGCGAAACAAAACATGAAACAAAAATGAAGCTTTCACTCGACTTACTACCTTTACAACCATGAGATTGAAAGGAGACTGTAGGACGCATTACCACTTGAGTTTTGCGTCTTGGCAATCTTTGCCTATATGTAATGGGAAATGTTTTGAGTCACTGGCCATTAATGTGGCTGGCTGAATTGGCCATAAAAATGTTTTATGGCCAATTTGGGCAGCTAAAGTTTAACTTGACAGATTAGGCAAATTGACATCAGTTGAAAATAAATCCAGTTCATGTTCGCTAATGAGAAAGGCAACTCAGGCAAAGGTGAACAGCCATCTAGCCCTAGTAGGACAGCCGACTGACTCAGTTGAAAAGTTTCTTATTTCCCTAAGTTTCTATTCACAAAATTCTGACTACACCTTAGCCTAAAGCAGTGGTTCTTAAACTTTTGTTACGCATGGACCACTTTCAGAATTTCAAAAACCACCGCGGACACCTGTTGAAGAAAATGATGAAAAAAATCTCATGTGTTTCACCTACGTACCTAACTACGTTAAGAGTAAACGAACTGGCCGTGGACCCCTAGCAATCATGTCACGGACCCCTAAGGGGTCCATGGACGACACTTTAAGAAACCCTGGCCTAAAGGCATCTTAGTAAACTTAGATCCCAGATAAATGAATACTAACCGGTGTCTACTGTGCGCGAGGTCTTGCCAAGCTTCTCATACAGCAGCTGCTTTGTGCACTTGTATGTGGAGAGGGACCAGGACCGCAGCGAGTCGAGGCGCGAGCCGCCCGCGCGCAGCAGCGAGCCCGCACCGGCGCCCGCTGACACGTCTGGTGGCGCTGAAACAAGTATAAAAACAATGTCAAACTCGGGTCGTCTAGGCTGAAGTTCCAAGTAAGCGACATTTGATCGTTCTATGGAACAGTCTCATGACGCAATTTTGGAGCTCCTACCCGGAAGACACGCTGTTCTTCCAAAGCGACCGAGCGGGTGGGCAGGTTGCGGATAGCCCGTCATCCATTTAGCATGGACCCGGACAATGGAAGGGTGAGCTCGAACCACTCCCAAGTCAAGCTCATCTTCCCTCACCTACCCTTTCCCCATAACCCAACTCCAAACTTCCAAAAAAACCCAACCCAGACCCAATCATTAAACCCGCTCCCTGTTCCTTCCCCCACTTCCTGGAGGAGAAAACCTCGACTTCAAAAACCCTAATCCAAAGTGTGACCGACCGTGCTGATGGATGCGTGGCTGAGAGGAGCTCAGTCGCGAACGGTGGACCTCGGGTATCGGGCGAAACCCGTTGTATAATAGCCTTATCTACGCAAGCGGGGCTCTGCGTAGATGGACCCTTATTCCCTAGCTACTCGTGGGTACAAAATGGATACAACAAATAAAAATAAAAAAACAACCGAAACAAAGCCAAAGACAACGCCTTCTGTGGCTGGGACGGCGGAAGCTGAACCGCCTAAGAAGGTGACACACAACACAAGGACGTGACGGCCGAGAGGGAACCGCTGAAGCTGGGTAGGACGCCGGACGCTAGGGTACCGAAAGGAGCCCCGGCCAAGGCGACCGAGCCAGAGATGGTGGGACCCTCGAACGCCTCACAGATAAAACCAAAGCCAGTGGAGAGCGGGACGACGGAAGTTAAACCCTCGAAACAGGCCATAGATCCGGGCTGGGAGATAAGGTGCAAACCGAGGAAATCTGCCCAGCCGCAACCCCAAACCAACGACCCAGCGAAGAAGAAGGTCGGGCAGAGACGGCGGCAGAAGCTCCAAAAGCGAAGAGAGCTGGAGAGCCGCTCCTCTGTGAACACACAAGAGGTCGAAGCTCCCAACACAGCAGATGTGGAAGCGACGACCTCGAAAGAACAGACTCGGGCGGAGCAGGTCAACAAGACCAAGAGAGCACGCTTAGATGAGACTATATCCCCAAGAGGCGACCACAAAAAAATTAAAACGGACGCCCTGGGGACGCAAAAAACCCACCCTACCTACGCGGCGGCCGCCGCGACAGATCTGACGGTTGCAATCACCAACGAGCGCACGGGCAGACTGTCGCAACAGGACGCTACGGAGGTGGAGAAAAAGATCGGCGACGCTATCTGCCAGGCAGCGATCGAGACCGACCTAGACACAGAAGCGGAGGCCCCAGTGTTCACAGGGAGACCAAGTCTGGTTGATGGATACCTGAAGCTGTGGTGCCAAAACGCAAGCACCAAAACGTGGCTGATGTCCTGGATCGCAACAGCCACCCTCACAAACGGAGACCATCTTGTCGGGAAAAGGGAGGACGAGATGGTAAGGAAAACCATATGCGGTATACTTATCCCATCGCTAGAGGACGACCTCACCAAGATCGGTAGAGTCCTGAACTACCAGAACTCTTGGGCCCAGGTGAAGCGATGGACAATACACAATGCCGTCCCTCTAAGGACAAGAGGTTGCACTCTTCTGCTGGTGGGAATACCAGAGGATGTAATCCCTGCTGTGATGGAAAAGGATAGAAGATTGAACTACCTATGTGGGACAATCTATATCCGTTTCCAGCACGGCGGGGGCCACTTCAGGGATTCTCCACCGGAGAAGAATGCAAACCTGGAAGAGGACAACACCCAGACGGACACAGACAAACCCGCGGAGGGAGGGACATGAGCACCCCCACCGCCATGGAAACAGATGGCGCAGAAGAAAACGAGCCAAACTCCGACGACGAGGAGGGCATCTTGCTCGGCTCAGACGACGAGGATGGCTGCACGAAGGGGATAAGCCTCCTAGACCTTAAGTCGAAGAGGATGGAGGGGACATCGCCCGATGGCTCCTTCCCTATGTAAAATCCTCCAAGTTAACCTCCAGCACAGCGAAACAGCAACGGCCCAACTCCGCAAATGGCTGGAGGTTAACCGAACATCAATAGCCCTGATCCAAGAGCCGTGGATCAGAAACACACGCATAAATGGCCTCTGCAACACCGGAGGTAAAGTAATTTACAATACACAAAGTAAACCTAGAACATGCATACATATATCTCGTAACATAATAGCACAACCTCTAACTGAATTCTGTTCCAGAGACGTGTGTGCTATAAAACTCCTCAGAGCACAAACCTCAAGCATACCAGAGATAGTTCTCGCCTCCGTCTACATGGCGGCTGAGGACGAACCCCCTCTGGTGGAAATGAACAAACTTATACGCGAACGCCGTTTGTGCGAACACAAAGGGCTGGAGCTGGTCATTTCGGCGGACAGCAACGGTCACCACAACCTATGGGGAATGCAAACAAACAACAAAAGAGGTAACGATATTGTTGAATACCTAATAACTACTAACCTAGACATCCTAAATACAGGATCAAAACCTACTTTTGTCACTCGTAGATGTAACACTATAATTGACATTACTCTAAGCACAGGGCTAGCAGCTCGGCACGTGTCCAACTGGCATGTGTCGGATGAGCTGTCGTGCTCCGACCACAGGTGGGTTCGTTACGACCTCACAGCCGATACAAACGAACCAACACCCAGAAGAAACCCGAGACGCACGGACGTTAAGGCGTACAAGGAGACTCTGGAAGGTAAACTAGATGATAAGACCATGACACACAGACCTCACAACACCACAGAGTTGGAGGAACAGGTAAACAAATTCACACAACACGTAACAGAAAACACATGTCCATTATCGACACCATCAGGTATTGGGAACAACATGAATTCTAACTGGTGGGGTTCGGAAATGGAGCGGATGAGAACCAAAATGAGAAGACTTTTAAACAGAGCAATGAATACAAAAGCAGAAGAGGACTGGGACAAGTACAAAACAGTTAAAGCAGACTACAAAAAACGAACACGATACAGAAGATCTGCGTCCTGGCGGAACTTCTGTGATAAAATATCCAGCAGCACACAGGCCAACAGAACAAGGAAATTACTAGCCAACCAACCTAATCAACTACTGGGCACACTGAGAAGACCAGACAACACCCACACCAGCCATCCATCTGAGACTGAAAGTCTACTAGTGGAAACCCACTTCCCGGGGTGCAAAGTAGTTGACGTACAAACCTGCGCAGAACAGGAGGAAAACTATCATCCAACAGATGAGGAGTGGAAGACAGCAGAACGAATAACAGATAAAAACAAAACAGCCTGGGCGATAAAAAGTTTCGACGACTATAAATCTCCAGGCCTGGACGGTATCTACCCTGCTTTATTAAAGTGGGGAGGACATAAGCTGATCGAGCATTTATCAAACCTATTATGTAGCTGCATTGCCTACAGATACATACCAACGAAATGGAGGGAGGTAAAAGTAATCTTCCTACCGAAACCAGGAAAGAGTGATTACTCGGACCCAAAATCATTTAGACCCATAAGCCTGACCTCATTCATGTTAAAGACCCTGGAGAGACTCTGCGACAGGGAGTTGAAGGATACGGCCCTCAAAAACATAAAGATACACCCAAACCAGCATGCCTACAGCCAGGGCAAATCGACAGATTCAGCCCTCCATGCTGTAGTAACGAAAATAGAAGATGCGCTCGCTAGAAAGAACTCCTGTCTAGGCACCTTCATTGATATAGAGGGTGCTTTCGACAAAACAAACTTCAGCAGCATAAAACTAGCACTAGAAAGACACAAAACCGAACAGCTGCTCATAGAATGGATTATGAACATGCTAAAGAAGAGAATCATAAAACTATCCGAAAACAAAAGTCATCAGGCGTTAGTCATAAGAGGATGCCCACAAGGAGGCGTCCTCTCGCCACTGCTGTGGAACCTAGTAGTAAACGACCTGATAACGAAACTAAACAATAACCGATTTCTAACGATAGGATACGCGGACGACCTAGTCATACTGGTCAGCGGCCTAATCATAAACACACTATGTGAACTCACACAAAGAGCACTGAAAATAATAGAGAAATGGTGCAAGGAGAATGACCTATCGGTAAACCCAAAGAAAACCGACACAATTCTCTTTACAAATAAACGCAAATTGGGTACCTACGAAATGCCAACTCTATTCGGCACAAAACTAACACTCTCGAAAGAGGTGAAATATCTGGGTATAACACTAGATGACAAACTGAACTGGAGCAAACACCTAGACAGTAGACTAAACAAAGCAACAGTAGCCTTCTGGCAATGCAGAAGAATGGTGGGGAAGAGATGGGGCCTGGCCCCCCAAATCGTACTGTGGCTATACAAAATGGTGATAGTACCAATGATAAGCTATGGTGCCATAGTATGGTGGCCGCGCACCCAAACCACAAGTGCAATAAACAAAATCCAGAAAACACAAAGGCTAGCATGTGTTGCGGCTACAGGTTGCATGAGAACAACCCCAACAGCCGCACTAAATCATGCTAGGACTCCTACCTTTACACATGCATATACAGAAGGAAGCGGCAGCGACGGCAATACGCCTAAAAAGCCTCAACCTATTGACGAAACTTAACGCACCACACACTAAAATCCATAACAGACTGATCACAAGCCTCCCCATGATGGAGGCTTCAATCGATAAAATACCAAGAACTCCAGTCTTCAGGAAATGAGGTGTAGTGCGCAACATTGTATTAATAACCTTGAGTCATGCAGGTGTTTCACGCACGTGCACTAGCTTTTTCTAATGAATAACTATCCTATTGTTAGATCCTATTTCATAGGACCTCGAAACCTGATACTATGTCTAAATCCAATTAACAGTAATTCTTGATGCATTAAATCAGGCCTATATAAACCCATGTAATTCCCAATAAAGTGTTCATTCTTTATCCGAGACTCGTCGTATTATTTACTCCTACGAACCACATCTCATGGCGACCTTGCCAGAGGGCTGCTCCAGGCAGCCCCTAGCCTAGCCAGCTTAGGCCAGTAGAACACCGCAACGCGCCGACCACAATATCCATGAAGGCAGCCAGCACCGGCAACGTTCCAGCCAATCAACGACCCACGCCTTTGGTACTGGTAACAATCGGGTGCAGCTACGTCATATGGAAAAAGGTACACAAATGCCTAACTAAAAAAATCGAGCGCCAAGCAGTAGCAGCGGTAATGCGGCAGCCGAACGCCGCGTAAAGAAGATCATCGAGACGCGTCACCATTCCTCCCCCGAGAACAACAGAAGCCCACAACGAGAAGATAAGCCACGGTACTATTTACATTTTCACTTAACCGCATATTTTACTCATATATTAAGTTATACTTACTTTTATACACTGTATTTTTAAAATGAATAATGACCGAAATCCAAAACATCTATGAGCAATTAGTAAAATTAAATGAAGACGTAAGAAAACTTGGACCACAACGTAGAGGACAAAAAATAGGTTTAGATAAACTTGACACAGTAAATAAATTATACCAGCAGTACGAAAAATATATCCAAATAAATAGCGAAAAAATTGAGAAATCCGAAATATCATTAGAAGACAGCAAAATTATACAAGTATATTACCAGAAAATAGAAGAAATATATAGTAAAATAATCTCATATTACGAAACCATAGAAAAACCGGACACAAAAATGGCTTCCAGGGACAATTTCGATTTAAAAACCGCGGTATCGTTATTACCAACAATGGACGGCACGGAGACCGTCACTAACCAGTTAATCGACGCAATTGAATTATACGAAACAATGATAAAAGACACAGACATAAAAATGTTAATAAATTTCGTATTAAAAACAAGATTGACACAAAGCGCAAAGCTAAGATTATCTGATAGTTACGACACAATAAAAGATTTAGTAGACGACATGAAAACACACCTACTAACAAAAAAATCAGCGACTGCGATTCAAACCAAAATAATGACATCTAGACAAGGAGGAAGGTCTATTGAGCAATATGGCCAAGATTTAGAAGATCTTTTAGTTAACTTAACTATTTCCCAAGCGAATAATAACCCCGAGGCATATAAAATTTTAAAACCGATAAATGAGAAAACTGCGATAAATAAGTTTGCCGACGGATTACGAAACGAGAAGTTAAGCACTATTATCGCCGCTCACGGTTACAACTCTCTAAAGGACGCGATACAAGGAGCCAAAGATCAGGAAACCTCCATGACCTCCGCATCCACAAGCCAAGCGAACGTATTCCACGTACGCAGGGAAAGAAATCCCTATAGAAAGCCCTTCGCAGGCAAATACCAAGAACGCTACCAGCATCATCGTTCAAATCAAAATAAATACGCGAATAAGGGAGTAGATACTCCGCGATATCATACGAGAGGGGCGTACCGCACGAGATACCATAACAATTACAATCGAAAACGACGACATTATAATTCCAGAACTAATCGTCACCAAATAAACTTAGCAGAAGAAGAAAACACAAATGAAAACAAAATGCAGTTTTTTCGAGACTAAAAATCACATTCTATCATACAATAATTTAAATTCGGTACAGTTTGAAATAAAAGGCAAAGCATATCATTGGTTAATCGACACAGGCGCATCCCTCAGCGCAGTAAAACGCGACATTGCAATATCAACCGGAAAACAAATTACACAGAAAATAACATGCATAAATGGTATAGGAGGAAGAATAACGTCATACGGAACAATTGAATTAAATTTAAAAAATATAACAAAACATACATTCAACCATACATTCCATGTTTTTCACAATTTACCCTTACAAGTAGATGGAATAATCGGTCAAGACTTTTTAATAAAATATAAATGCCACATAGACTTTGAAAAAGAAATCCTCACATTAAACAACAACAACCAATTATATGATATACCATTAAATATACAAATAAAAAATAATCATAGCATAAATTCAAACCAATTAACATTGCCAGCACGAAGTGAATCTATAATAAAAATCTCTACAAATTACTTAGAAGACTGTGTAGTATTATCAAGTGAAATCGGCGACGGAATTTTTGTCGCGAACACACTAACTAAAAATGTAAACGGCAAAATAACAATTAGAGTATTAAATACGCGAAACGAAGAAATAAAAATAAAAGAATTCACCCCACAAATAAGACCATTACATGAATATCAGTGTTTATCATTTGACCAATGCCAAAAAAATGCAAAACGAGTAAAATTATTATTTTCACTACTAAAAACGGAAAACTTGCAAACAGAAGAAAGAACATCCATTGCAAATATCTGTGCAAAATTTGCCGATATTTTTCATTTACCGGGCGACTCATTAAATACTACGAATTTATATCAACAAGAAATACATTTGAAACCAAACGCATCGCCGGTATATACTAAACCATATCGATTACCCCACTCCCAACGACCGGAAATCCAAAAACAAATACAACAAATGCTAGAAAATGATATAATCGAAGAATCACAATCGGAATGGGCAAGTCCGTTACTCCTTGTTCCCAAAAAATCAGATTCAAACGGAGAAAAAAAATGGAGACTAGTAATAGACTACAGAAAAGTCAACGAAGTCATCGAAAATGACAAATTTCCCTTACCAAACATTACCGAAATATTAGACTCATTATCGGGTGCAATGTACTTCACCACCCTAGATTTAAATCAAGGATATTATCAAATCAAACTCGATCCAAAAAGCAGACAGTACACTGCATTTATTGCAGATAAACATTATCAAATGAAAAGACTACCAATGGGACTCAAAACATCCCCAAATGCGTTCAGTAGAGCAATGACCATAGCTATGTCAGGACTAAATTATATGAAATGTATAGTATACCTAGACGACATCATTGTCATGGGCAGAAACTTAGAAAATCACAATAAAAATTTAATAGACGTATTTACGAGACTACGAAAAGTGAACTTTAAATTAAATCCCTTAAAATGTAACTTCTTACGAAAGGAAATATTGTACTTAGGACATGTAGTAACGCCGGAAGGTATAAAACCGGATCCTGAAAAAATTTCAGTAGTAAAAAATTATCCTGTACCAAAGAACGCCGACCAGGTCAGACGTTTCGTAGCATTCGTTAATTATTACAGAAAATTTATACCACTCTTTTCAGAAATTACACAACCCTTAAATAATTTATTAAAGAAAAATATAGAATTTAATTGGACTAGCCAATGTCAAAAAGCATTCGAAACATTAAAAACAGCGATAAGCGCCCCACCAGTATTACAATATCCCGACTTCTCGAGTGATAACGAGTTCGTGATACACACGGACGCCTCAGGCATAGCTATAGGATGTGTATTATCAAATAAAAACGGATTGCCAGTAGCTTATGCAAGCAGACCATTAAATAGAGCTGAAAAACTTTACCCGACTTCGGAAAAGGAATTATTATCGATTGTATGGGCAATAAGGCATTTCCGACCATATTTATATGGCCGCAGGTTCAGAATCATTACGGACCACCGCCCACTAATATATTTATTTGGCATGAATAATCCATCAAGCAGGCTAACCAAGTTTCGATTATGTTTAGAGGAATATGACTTTGTAGTAGAATATTTGAAAGGAAAAGATAATGTAACGGCCGACGCATTGTCTAGGATTGAAATAACAAGCGAAGAACTAAAGAGTATGACAACACAAGTAATAACAGTAATGACTCGAGCACAAAAGAAACGAATGGAAGCGAAAAAACAACCAACCAATTCCACATATAAAGATTCCAACCATGACTGGACTGATCATCCAAAAATGGTGGAAATTCTGAAAAAGCCTAATAACATGCCAGAATTAAGTTTAGACGAGCAAGACTATTATAAAACACTGCAACACGCAGATTGCATAACCAGTCCAAATAATGAAATGGTATACTCGCCATCCTCACTAACATTGTGTCCCAAAGCTTACTGTCGACCGCGATCGAAACGAGACTTTCCCGCGGGGGCTTTAAGCACATTTTGCAAGGCACAAGGAATAACAGAGGTATGCATACTGTATAATAAAGACACCGCGTGTATTATTAAAAAGCTAGCACAATATATGCATAAGCACAATGCAGGGTCCGGACCCCGATTATGTATAATTAAAGGTGTAACGAAAATAAGTGATAAGGATGACAGACGAGTAATTTTAAATGATTTCCATATATTGCCCACAAGTGGCCATGCAGGTATTCGAAAAATGACCAACAACGTAAAACGTTACTATTATTGGCCAGGAATGGATAATGACATACATAAATTTGTAAAACGATGTGATAAGTGCCAAAAAGAAAAATATCACACGAACACAAAACAACCACTCTGTATAACGAGTACGGCAACAACAGCGTTTGACAAGTTATTCCTAGATTTAGTAGGACCTCTGACTAAAGATGCAAACGGGTATTGTTATATATTAACGTTGCAATGCGAACTAACAAAATATGTCGAGGCCTACCCACTATTAAATAAAGAAACAGACACAGTCGCGCGATCATTTGTAGAAAATTTCATACTACGATATGGAATTCCCCGAGAAATCGGCACTGACAGAGGTAGCGAATTTATTTCGTCCACTATGCGCGAGGTCTGTCAACTATTAAAAATCAACCAATTGCAATCAACCGCTTACCATCACGAAAGCTTAGGCTCATTAGAAAATTCGCATAAATCATTAGGAGCTTATCTAAGAATACAAACAAACAATCAGGCCCACCAGTGGTCAGATTGGTTGCAATATTGGTGTTTTTCATATAATACGTCAGTACATACTTCAACGAAGTATACACCATACGAATTAGTATTTGGTAAACTATGCCGTATACACAAAATATTGTAAGACAAATAGAGCCAATATATAATTTTAATTCATACGCATTAGAACTTAAATATAGATTACAAAAATCCCAACAGGATGCTAGAGATAATTTAGTAAATACGAAAATATGTAGAAAAATAAGGTATGATAAAAATATTAACCCCATTAACTATAGCATAGGAGATTTAATTTTAGTAAAAAAGGAAAATCGTGACAAAATGACAACCTTATACACGGGCCCGTATAGTGTCATTCAAGACCAAGGTGAAAATGTCAAAATATTAATGTCAGGAAAAGAGAACATTGTTCACAAAAACAGAACGAAACTCTATAACATTTAGGTAGTAACAATAAAAAAAAAAAAAAAAAAAAAAAACAATATAAACGAAAGAAAAAAAAAACTCACCATAGCACGTAACAGCAACACATTTACACACCATAAAAGTCACTTAACACTAAAAGTACATACATAAGAATCAAATTAAAAAAAAAAAAAAAAAAACCCCAACATTTGAAACTACTCAAAATTTTCAAGGGCACTCCAATCAGCCCGCCGCCACGTCACCTGCCAGCACATCATGTTAGGCCACAGGCCATAATCCACATAAAGCAGCTCACCATCTGGCCGAGCCACACTCAGCCAGATACACACAACAGAAAACAAATCCTCCGCAGGATTCAGGGGACACAATATTGGATGGCCAACCGGGGCCGAAAAAATTGCAAAATACTCTTCGTCACCAGGCACACCCCGAACTGCACAGTAATAAAAACGGACATTGTGCACCGCCGCAAACAAGGAGCAACGCTCCAGGATCATGTTTAGAATTTCGTCAGTAAGAACGCTCATCTTGACGATTAAGAAAATACTAAATAAAACTAAACCAAAAGACTACATCATACATCGTAGACCACCCAACATACAGATCCACAAAACCCAACCCGAAACCGCTGACACAAAATACATCCACATCCAAATAGGGAACATCACCACCCATACACTAAAAAATATCATATTCAAGAACAATAGACACTGCCCTAGTTTTATGAAATATCATATTAAAACCCCAACAACTAAACAATGTATTCGCAACCTAAGCAAAAGACAACGAGCGAACATCCATATATGTATCACACAGTGAACAGTGTAAAACCAGTAGAATAATATAAGAACCATATTGTATCACGCATAGTAATGTATAGAAATAAGATAAGTTAAGTACTTATGTAAAACATTGTAACAGATAATTTTAAGCCAAAAATATGTTACCAAATTTTTGTCTCAAAAAAAAAGGAGAGGCGTGAGGTGTAGTGCGCAACATTGTATTAATAACCTTGAGTCATGCAGGTGTTTCACGCACGTGCACTAGCTTTTTCTAATGAATAACTATCCTATTGTTAGATCCTATTTCATAGGACCTCGAAACCTGATACTATGTCTAAATCCAATTAACAGTAATTCTTGATGCATTAAATCAGGCCTATATAAACCCATGTAATTCCCAATAAAGTGTTCATTCTTTATCCGAGACTCGTCGTATTATTTACTCCTACGAACCACATCTCAGAAAGACTATGAAATATCACTAACAGAAGACTCGAAAGAGGGGCTAAACCAAACGGACCTCAGAATATTTACAGATGGCTCAAAAACGAACACGGGAACGGGATGTGGTGTGTTCTCAGAGGATTTAAACATACACATATCCAAACCACTAGGTAAACATAACACGGTATTCCAGGCCGAATGCGTAGGGATAACTGAAGCCTGCAATGCCATAAAAAGACAACAAGTCGAGAATACAAACATACGGATACTCTCAGACAGTAAATCGGTACTACAGGCACTGAGCAGTGATAACATCACATCTAGCCTGCTATACGAATGCCACCAAAGCCTCACAGAGGTGTGCGCAGATAAAAACAACGTTACTATACAATGGATCAAGAGGCACAGTGGCTCAAGAGGAAACGATGCAGCGGATGAACTGGCCAGGAAAGGCTCAGAAACAACGGCATACGGACCGGAGCCAATCTTACCCCTGCCACAAAGCTACATATATAATCAACTGGAGCTATACACCAAAGACCAACACCAAAGATACTGGGAGGACATAGACACATGCAGACAGACTAAAGAGATTTTGTCGAAACGCGACAACAAACTCACTACCGCACTACTGAGGACACAGAGAAGCCAACTCGCAACAACGCAAGATAGTTGGAATAATAACAGGACACAACACTCTGAACAGACACCTCTACAACTTAGGTATCACAGACAGCCCCATGTGCAGAGCGTGCATGGAAGCAGAAGAAACAACCAAACATATTCTACTGGACTGTAAGCAGGTAGAAGTATACAGGAAAAAACACCTAGGGTCTCCGGACACACTAAAGGACGCAGTCAGCAATACCAAGGCACTCACAAACTTTCTGGAGGAACTGGGGTGGTTAGAGTAGCGCTACCCCACCGATTCACGCAAAATAGGCACGGAAAACGCCCAGTAAAACTAACTAAATAACTAACTAATGTCAATTGTCACATTGTCAGGCAACGTTGAGCGTCACGCAAGTTTCGCAAGTCTACGCGACGTGTCAGGTCAAGTCAGGTATTTCCTATGCGGCATTAGCGACAGCTGCCAACATTTATATTGTGGGTGGTGTTGAGATTTGGCGCTCGGCCGAGCCTTGAATACGCGAGCCGTTAAAGCTAAGACTGACGTCAGTGCGACTGGAGTCTTAAGCCTTGGCCAAAATCTTAAGCTGGGCAATTTCAAGGGGGTGCATGTACAATGGTCAATGTGTTAAAAAAATAATGCAAAACCGTTTAAGGGCATAACAGGCATTGTGTTCTAATAAGAAAAAAGTAACATTGTATATGCATCCCCTTGAAATTGCCCAGCTTGAAGTTTTTACCAATCAAGAGGCACTCTTGTAGTACCTATACTTTAAGCAAATAGATTTCACTCAGTATAGGTGTGAAAATAAAGTAGGCAACAGAATGAAAGGAAAACATTTTAGCTCTAAGGTACGAGTAAAATTATTACCATATGCTGGTGGGAAGGTCATTGAGCGTGAGGCAGGGAAGCTTGGCTCGGTGCCAGATGTAATAGAGTCACTTGACTCCCGCAGCGGTGGGGTGTCTTTTAGCATCTCATGAATGCTGCGTTCTGACTGCCTGCAATCAAGTAAAACAACCCCAATTCCATAGAGAACAACTGGTTTTGCTAAAATCAACCAAGAAGTAGACAACCAACATAATTGAAGATCTATACATTTGGTCTACTAGGCTAAATTATACATTACTTTTAATAGATATAAATCCTAGGTTGGACATGAAATATAATTTATCCGGGGAACTGACCAAAACTTGGTGCGTAAAGAATTCAGTTTGCAGATGCACTGTGTCAGAGGTCCAATGGGTGTGCAGGAGGCGCCTTGAGATTAACTTCAGAATGTATGAAGCACATATTGTAGAACAGGCAATCATTGTTGCGCGTATCTGGCAAGTAGTTTTGACGCAATGCGGGAAATGCCCAATCACTTAGTTTGTGAGATACCACTGCCGCCTTTTAGCTATAGGTATTTAGTTGAGTTGGTTTGTACTTGGCTTTGCTCAATGTTGTTAATTGCAAAAGAGACTTGTGGGTTAGATCTTTTGTGATAGCAACATCCACTTTATTAGTTAATTTTTTAAATGCTTGATATTTGTAACTCTCATATTCGATCTGACTCCCAAGATACAGGCTGTGCCTAATGAGGAAGTCACTGCATCTATAAAAATTAATATTTTAAGTTATTGTAAATAAATTATTATACCAGCGGGACTTACTTTAATCAAAATTCAGTATTTTCAGATCAGACTACTGGCTTCCTGGGGATCCACCTAGTATTCAAAAGGTTAAAATGATGTTGATATCTTAAGTTACATTGAGTAAAGTTTTTAATATGTGACTAGCTAACAATTTGGTTAAAACTTACAGGTTTATAACATGTATAGTGCCTTTTTGTAATGCAGATGTTCTAATATTCATAGGATAGTTTTTCAATTACTAATAGTTTTCCTATTTATTGAATGTGCTTAAAAATATATGAGAATTACTACTTTGTAAGGAATATTTGACAATCAAGCGGTTTCGTGCAAGAAATATTGGCACCACAACGCTTTTGCCGGTTACTGATAAGCTGTATGAATTCAATTGTACAACACCGGGTATTTGTTAGAATCCCAGATTTAAATCAAATTGAAGATGACTCAGCTACTACCGTTGTTAATGGCATTGAGTACGCGTCTCAATTATATAGACGATCTTGAATTACAAGTATTACAACCATATTGTTTGTTTGTAACATTGTAATGTGTATAAATGATTGCTATGACTCACCACTTCGACATCTTAGGAGATGTAAATATGAGTTTTGTCAAGAAACACAAGACTCACTAAAATATAAGGAAAACTGCTTCACAGTTTCACCAATTGCACCATTTTTACTGAATTACAAGTAATACTTTACTCCGGAGAGCTTACGAAAATTTGACAGCAGTTTGACATGACAGCGGCGTAGCTTTAAGCGTTTTTTTAAGCCACCTCTAACGGAAGCGTGTCCAACGTAATGAAAGTATTTATACATGGATGGAGCTATAACACTCTTCACTATTATTATTTAGAAATAAAGATAGTCATCTACATTCTGCGTTTGTAATACAATTTCAAATAATTATTTAAATCATCAGCTTACTCATACTGCCCGTGTGCGAATATCGTCGCAACTACGAGGTTATCCTAGAGTGGTGACCCTGATAAATGAAATTCTGACTACAATTAATTAATTATATTTTACATGTTCTATTTACAAAAGTCTCCGAAGAAGTGTCGCGGGGCGCTAGGTGGGCTCACAGCCCGCCTCGTCCCGCGCCGGGGGGGAAGGAATGTGCAGCGTTGTGAGAACGCTGTGCTACTGTGTTCCCACACCCGCATCAAACTGGCTGCAGTGGCAGAGAGTCCGTGTCTAGTGACTACACAGTGAAGCAGTGTATTGGGTTAAGAGCTGATCTGAAATCTTACCCCCGCTTGGCAGTCGAGACTTACGTTGGGTGGTCGTTCGTCTCCTGCCACAAGAGGAATGCACGTCGCATCGGCTGCAGTGGCGGTCAATAGTAAATTTGGCAGCTAATAACTAGTTAACTAATGACTGCAGCGGCCAGGCCGCGCCAATGTGTAGTAGAGGCTTTAGGCCTCTCACAGACTGGCGCGGCCTGGCCGCGGCGGACAATAGTAAACTTGTCCGCCGGTGTCAAATTTTCTATTGGCGGGCACTAGTTTTGACAGCTAATGACAAGTTTACTATTGTCCGCCGCGGCGGCGGCGCCAGTGTGATGCTGGCTTTACGGTAAAGACGTAAAATTGTTTTGTGCCAATTTAAACTCTTGTTTGTCTTGTCTTCTGTTATTCTTTTTAATAAAAAGTAAAATGCGCCAAACAACGATACGTTTAAATATTGAAATATGCCTTATTAAGCCCACCACAAACGATGCAATTCAATAGGCATGATGACACATTTTAAAAAACTGTTCTATAATGTTTAGAAACATTTATTTATGTACAACGAACAAGATTTTTCAAGAGAATTTAACAGTTAAGTAGGAAAAAAATGCATTTTAGTTTTTAAATTTCAAATTGGCGCTAAAACGCTTGTCAGTGTCATGGCGTCCCGAGTGACGTCACGTTTGTATAAACAGAACGCAGACCTTTGATGTTTGCTACCTAGATCGCTCAATTGCTCATTGAAAGAACATAAATTAAAAAGTTTACAAGTCTTGCGCGGCCGTGCGAGCGTGACAGAGGGACAATGACGTATGAAGATCTGACAGATAACATGGTTCTATCCCTGTCTTACTATTCGTTCAGTACGTAAGTTTTCTCTGTAATCTGTGGTAATGGCCGTTATGGGTATGTGTTTCTACAAACGTGACGTCATGCGCTCTGATTGGTGTTTAACATATCATGGCGTCCGTATTTTTCAGTTTAATTTTATCAAAATAAATAATAATCTCTTACTTAATAATAAAATATGAGCAATTTTCAAATTCTACCATTAAAATTTCACTAAGAATATACCATATTTTAGTGATTTTCAATTACCTACTGTCATCATGCCTATTTGTCACATTAACCGAAAGAGACGCAGGAATATTTAAAATGAGACGGAAATACAAACATTATACCTTGCATTCTAACTATAACTGCATCTTGTTGGAGGTTTCATTTTGTAGCCGATATATGTATACCTTGTTTTAATCCTGGCCGACTCAGTATTGTCAAATAACTGGTATTGTCACTCTTGTGTCCTTTTTTTATCCTATGTTCTGCATAAACTCTGTTTTATATTTTTATAAATGTGTTTTAATTATCAAATATATTAGGTTATGGGCCCAACATGCCTTCACTAACAGTGGTTGTGACGAATTGCAACGTTTGTAATGTGCTTTACGTATTTGAGTGACTCGCCCCCCACGCCTCCACAACCACATACTTACTTCTTCTTTTTTGTCCACTCCATTATTCAAACCGAACCCGTCGACAGAGCAAATGAGTGAGTGAACGAAGTGTGGGCATTCAATGCGCTATTCGGCTTATTATATATTATATAACGGCATTAGGACGCTTTACAATATCTAATTGGCTCTCCGCCTAAAGCTGGTTATCCACCGGAGGAGCGGGACGAGACGAGACCAGGCGAGAATTTAAATCGTATGGGACTTACTACCTATTTCCACCCCGCGCGCGCCGTGGACATCTTGGTCTTAGTGGATGGTTCTCGCCTCGTCTTGTCTCGTCTCGCTCGTCCGGTGGAAAACTAGCTTTATCCGTCTTCACGCGTTCGTAACGTCGATGTAAATATAAATTAATTAAAGCGGGTAGGTCCCACTTAGTAAACAAGTGAAATCATAAGTTATTTCATAAACCCAACTGCTTTTTAGGGTTTCGTACCCAAAGGGTAAAACCAGGACCCTATTACTAAGGCTCCGTTGTCTGTCTGTCTGTCTGTCCGTCTGTCACCAGGGCCCTATTTCACCACCTTGACAATTTCCTGACATTGACTGACAATGACAATTCCATGTACATTAGGTACTGGATCAATAAGATGTCCAGCAACCAACTTAACCTGTTGACGCAGCCGTGTAAAGTGAATTGACATTGTCAGACGACAATTGTCGATTTGGTGAAATAGGGGCCTGGCTGTATCTCATGAACCGTGATAGTTAGACAGTTGAAATTTTCACAGATGATGATTTCTGTTGCCGCTATAACAAATATAGGTACTAAAATACTATAATATTAACGTAGTACCATGATATTATTCTGTCGGGACATCAACCAATCATTGCGGTTGTGTACCTGTGATTTTACCCAATTGTTACTTAGGTAGCCTGAATTTTTTCCGTTTGTCAAAGGAATGGGGGAAAAACAACACCATCATTACGATACGTGCTTTATTTTTATTGATTTTTTGTTTTCTTACACCTTTAATAATAATAATTAAAATTATAATAATTATTTATAAAAATATACAAAATCTTAGTGTGAAATAATTACGGTGTACTTAATAGTGAGATTCTTCGTGAAGGCTGGTACAACACAATAAATAAAGTACTTGCCTGTTTTAATACCTATAATGTACCTACGTACCTAAATACTCACCTACATAACTCATTAATTTAATTTGTTGGTTTTTTTTTGTACCTCGGATACACTTTTATTTAAATGGTAACTATTTTCTTGGTAAGCGTTATTTATACTCGTATTGCCTACTACTAGGTCGTAATAGGTACCTATAATAATATGTAAAGATATATGTATAGCTATCCATATATCTGCACAAGTGTACAAAAGTTAAAAATAATACACATAGTACCTTTATAGGTATAGGTACCTACTTACCTATACTTAAATAAATACTTGAACAAACTTGGACTTAGAAGTCACATTGATGGAGTAAACGGTAGAGTTAGAAAAGTCGAAATTATCTTTCCGTTCGGATTAATTATTGTAGCTACATATATACCTATATATTATACGAATTTCGACGTATAGATTAAGGGCGGGTTGCACCGACTAACGATTACAGACCGATCAACGTTAAATATGGCGCTGACCGCTGTCAGACCATAGAAACTTCAAATTTTAACGAACACCGCTTACGGTTACAGACGGCTTGGTGCAACTCACCCTAATTCGTATAAGTTAGATATCGTATACATCTGACCCCCTAGCACACTAGGTTTTATGTCCGACGTAAAGCATTTGTCCCTCTTGCACTTGCATATTTCCTAGAATGGGACGAATGCTTTATGTCCGACATAAAACTTAGTGTGCTAGGGGGTCTGTAAGTATACCTTGCACAATTTATGCCGGGGCGTAAGTTCGGATTGGGACATTACATGTTTAAAAGTGCATCCTATATCAGTTTCATGACTGTGGCTGTAAAAAGTTAATATCTTATTATTTTACATCAGCGCAGCCCTGGGGCTGACAATCCCGCTGCGCGTGCGGAACACCCACAGATATAGATTAGGGATGCAACGGTACCGATGCGGATAATCGTAAACCGCAGGTTATCGTTATTTTTGACTATCATCCGTATCGTAAAAAGTATTACGATTACGAACGATTCTTAAAACTAGTACGATTTCAAATTATTGGAGAAAAAATACTGTATTCCCTAAGTTGAAATAATTGGCCATAAGTATTTGTCCATCAAAGTAGCTACTGTAGATTCAGAAAGATTGTTTTTCACAGCTGGTTTAGTCCATACGGATATACAAAATAGACTTCATCATATCAGCCGAAAGACGTCCACTGCTGGACATAGGCCTCCCCCAAAGAGTGCCAAAGTGACCGATCCCGCGCCACTCGCATTCAGCGGACTCCCGCAACCTTTACCAGGTCATCAGTCTACCTTGTCGGGGGCCTACCCACGCTGCGCCTTCCGGTACGTGGTCGCCACTCGAGAACCTTTCCGCCCCAACGGCCATCGGTTCTACGTGCTATGTGCCCCGCCCACTGCCACTTAAGTTTAGCGATCCGGACTCGGAGGGCTATATCGGTTACCTTGGTTCTGCTGCGGATAGCCTCATTTCTGATGCGATCACGCAGAGAAACTCCCAACATGGCCCTCTCCATTGCCCTGCCATTGCGAAATAGACTTAAACCTGATAATTTAAAAACTGAATGTTTTCTTAATAAGTAACTATTTGAAAGAAATTGATTTTAATTATGACATTTAGGTGGTAAACTGTCTAAAATTTAAATAAATGTTGAGTTTACTCAATTCTCCTGTTTAATTAGAAGAAAATTAAAAAATCGTAATGCATTCGTTATCACATTCGTTATCGTATTAACTATTATGATGCATTCGTATCGTGATGGTATCGTAATTGACATATCGTTTCATCCCTACTATAGATATACTTACATCTATGGGAAAACCTCACTTCCTGTGGCCAGACGAAAAATGTTCTATAGTTCGTAACTTTGATACATTTCATTTATTTATTTATTTTAACTTTACAGCACAATTTACAAATACATAAGGCGAACTTAATGCCATAAGATATTCTCTACCAGTCAACCTTTAGGCCAAACAGAAAAAAATGTTAATTTTTTTGAAATATATTTATATAATTATAGTTTTGGAAGTGTAACCTATCTTTAGTTTCTTTTCTTGTGAAGTTTCCGTACCTTTTTCCTTTTTTTTGCGAAGCACAGTTGAATTTCTACTTGGGTCACCTACAATGTCGCGTATTCGAAAACATAAAATTATATTCTATAGACATTCAATTAAAATCGTTCAAAAATACGAAAGGTACCTAGCGTGCACGTGGTGGTAGCCGTATATTTACTTACATTCAGTGCTAAAATAGGGACTAGTTCTTCACACTTCTATAGGTACGTACCTGCTACGTAATATATTACTTTCCAAGGGCGGTAAAACAAAGAATGTATCAGATCGCATGTATTTGACGCCCGCGATTGGAAGCTTCCTTTATTACCGACCGTGGTGAGTATAAAATTTTACGTGTCTCCGTGGCAGTTGCTACTTTATGGCCAGTTACGACGTAAATTTAGTCAATGTTAGATTTATCGTGAATAAGTGAAATACTGCCCGTTCCCTCTCATACATGAGAGGAGGCCTGTGCCCAGCAGTGGGACGTATATAGGCTGATGATGTGAAGTGAAATATCTAGAGCAATTATAAATAATCGCGAGTGTCAAACTAACAGCTGAAACTGTACAATAATTACTTCGTGTAGCTTAAGTAAATCTGCGGGAATATTCTAAATTTATCTTACGTGTGTACTTAAGTATACTTACCTATGTTATAAACCACGTTAAGATTTACTACAACGTACACACGTCCCTAAGCTTTAGAAACACTGAGCCCGCCCGCCTGAGCGGCCTGAGTCTACAGAGGGCAGTCGCTCCAATATCAGCCGATCAGACCCCCTAGCACACTAAGTTTTATGTCGGACATAAAGCATTCGTCCCATTCCGGCAAATATGCGAGTGCAAGAGGGACAAATGCTTTATGCCCGACATAAAACTTAGTGTGCTAGGGGGTCTGGTGCGCGGGTGGCAGCGTACACTTATCTCAGGTACATGCTTAAGTTTATGTAGTCATGTTATAAACCACGTCAAGATGTAGGTTATACGCTTTGCCATTATTTTGAAGCATAAGCCCGTTGGTCATGTAAAGCTACGATAATGTTCACACAACACAGTCTCTAAAGCACACAGGGGGGCTCCTGAGCCCAGAGAGGGCCGGTCGCTTCACGAGCAGTCGAGCAGGGGACCGATTTTTGACTTTCGAGCGCTCGAAAATCAAACAAAAGTGAATACGTTTTTAGTATCAAAATGGCAGACTCGTACTTTCTACCAATAGAATTAAATACGAGTGGTCAATACCACCCGTTTTTCAATTTTCTATCGCTATTTCAAAATAACTTTTCATAATTTTTGACAGTTTTCGAGTGAAAGAGTCGAGCGCTCGAAAGTCAAAAATCGGTCCCGTGGTGCGTGTAGCGCGCGCAGCGGCCGCGCATCTCGTCGCCCGAAATGTCGCTGACTAGCAGCGTCTCCTGCGCGCAGCAAGTTAAGATGTCTTCATGGCCTCTGATGTCTTCAGGACCTTACAGACTTATCTTAGGTATATAATTAAGTCTAGTTATTTTATAAACCACGTGTAAACGCGAAAGGTATATACGCTTCGCCATTACTTTGAGGCATCAGCCGGTCACAATACACATCGCAAACCACTGCAACGTTCACACAACACTGTCACTTAGCTCTAGAAACACTGAGCCTCCCTGAGCCTAGAGAGGGCGGTCGCTCCAAGGTCAGTCGACCAGGTGCGCGGGCGGCAGCGCGCGCAGCGGCCGCATCTCCGCGCCCGAGCTGTCGCTGACCAGCAGCGTCTCCTGCGGACAGCACGATGTCTTCATGGACTCCGTTGATGTCTTGTGGTTCTGAGGAGAAAGGGTAACATTATTTTATTAGCGTTTCGGTTGGCTGGTGGCATATCTTTTTTTACTAATCTAGGTGTGTTAGGTATTTAATTTATATCGGAGTATTTATGATGGAACTTTTAACACTGGTTTCAAAAGAGACGTTTACTGGATGAGTACAGTACATACAATACATTCTCTGAAAAAAATATCACAGCTAGCCATCTAGGTTCAAGAACAGGTACAGGCGTACGGCACCCAGCGGGCCAGTAGCGCGGACTCAGCGCCAGGTGAGCACACTGACCCGCTTGAAGCAGTGCGCGAGTGGTTGGCTCAGCGCTCGCAGGCAGCGCGGGCGCGAGCGGCGCATCAGCACGTAGAGCACGGGGTCGAGCACGTAGTTGAGCAGCATGAGCAGGTCCGACACTGCCCCGAGAGGAGCTAGGCGCGGCCAGTAGCGCGGGCTCAGGGACAGGTTCAGTTACAGGTAACCTACTCTTAAGGTATCTGAACACACTGACCCGCTTGAAGCAGTGCGCGAGCGCGTGGCTCAGCGCTCGCAGGCAGCGCGGGCGCGAGCGGCGCATCAGCACGTAGAGCACGGGGTCGAGCACGTAGTTGAGCAGCATGAGCAGGTCCGACACTGCCCCGAGAGGAGCTAGGCGCGGCCAGTAGCGCGGGCTCAGGGACAGGTACAGGGACGAAGTTATCTGTAAACAATGTTAAATTATCAATAGGTAAGTATCTTAGGGAAAATCATACCTACCTAACGTACCAATTTAAGTTAAAACCAAAGTGTGATACCTTAACACGTTCCCGGTGCAGCGGGAAATTCAAAATTTACTCCTACGTCCAACTTTTTTTTATATCTAGTAGGTATTCGTACGTGCAAGCAAATAGTATTGGTCCAGCTCATACGTGCACATTTTGATCAAGCCTTAAGTTTATACGGGGTCGTGGGGCACATATGAAGCACTCACGTATCGTTGATACCTCGAAGTGTAACACATAATTATGTCACATGCACAGGGAACGTGTTAATACCTAATAGTTGACACAAAGTGTTGGGCTAGTGTCGAGAACTGGGACGTTTTCTTAAAAATATTTGTAAGGTCGAACGGGGTTTTCTTTCCGTCAGAGGTGTAAGGTAATATTTAGGTGGTACACTCAATGATGTTAAATTTAAACAATAGCGTCAGATCCGACTCTTTTAATTGGGACCGTCGAGTTGTAGTTAATCAGCGTCAGTGTAGGTACCCAATAGTCTTAGGTGTATGTGTTTATATTATTATTGGAATCTAGTAATACGTATAAACTAAGTGACATGTAGTAAGGCTTTTAGTACATTTATAGCTTGTTACATTCGTCATTAGAAACGACGCAGGGAGCCAATAATAATAATAACGCACCGACTCGCCTTAATTGATCCATGAGAAAAGCATAACGCTTACTCCCAATGTTAGCCGTAAAACTTCCCGGGGAGTAGGTCCCTACAATGTACGACCTGCTATAGATGTGATTCACGACCCATCTGTACTCAGCTCACAGTCCCTAGTTATAACTAGCATTCGTGCCAACTAGGTATGAGTACCTAATCGTAGGAGAGACGGTGAACTCTCTAGCTTAGCTCCCACGCATAGCTCTATCCTTATATTGGCTTTGTTTTAAGCAAGTTCGTGACCATAATATAACATTGTGAATACAATGCTAGCACGACGTTCCAAATAGTAATGAAACTAATGAAGATGCGTAATAAATCCATACAATTGTTTATTGGCTGGACTTGTACTTGTAGTACCTAATGGTTTATACTCGAAGTCCAACATTTTTGGGCCTCTTCATTCCCTAATAACCATCGGGATGTCTTCGATTATAAATAGCCAGAAAGATTTAAAGAATATAAATGCAAAATTATAATAAGGACGAGTTGGAGGCGAGTCGACTCTTAGGTGAGAAACTATGCATTTCTTGGCTAGTAGTTATTGAACTTAATTAAAGCCGCCATTCCGAAGTACCTACTACCTAGCACATACTCCCTCGTTTAAATTCCGTTCGGTAACTTTACAATCCGTTCTTATCCATTTATTGAGACAATGAAATATTTCCACTTGTCGCTCGGCGCGCATACAAATGAGGTATTCAATGGCTTATCAAGTCTATCAGAAGAATTTTTTGAATTTTCGTCTTAAAAGAAAAATAATGTACAATAATATTAGTTATGATTTCCTTAGTTTTAAGCAAATATTGTACACCCGAAATGGGTAACCGTAACTTGTAATATTTAATACCATGTAACACGGTTAAACAACAAAAAAAAATCTATTCTATTCTATCAGTAAACACTCGTAGAGGTATTTATTCGATGTGAGGTATACCAAGGTACCAAGAAAATAAAACATGTTACATTATTATATTAGTTTTATTCAAATTTTATACACCGTCGTCTCATATAAATAAGTCACGATATAAGAAAAAGACGTCACAAAATCCGACGGTCAGGGACGACGGTTATCCGCGCGAATGCGCGAACAAATTGAGTTGAAGGAACTACAAGTATCTGTAGCCCTATGAAATACCTAAATAGCTGTATATGTATAAAACTGTTCTCTCACCCAGCCGACTTGACTTCCAGACTTTCTAGTCTAGTAAGCATATCATAAATTCGAAAGTCAAAAAGTAGCTTTAGAAATAAATTCCTACAAATTGAAAACCTCTATTTATTTATTATTCTTCCATGATTTATAACATGCCTCGATCGAAATAGGGATTGTTTTTTACCTACATCACTTTTCAACTCACTGGCGCTGGGCTGTCTGCAATATTCTCTTCAAGTAATACCGACCTTCATTCTGGGCCCTTTAATCCTGTAAGTTAATAAGAAAATGAATACCTACATAAGTACCAAAAGGACTGCATTTGTAAAATTGCAGATTTGATGAGATGTTTAATGGAATGCGTACAGGGCTGTTATTGGCTACGCGTTAATGCGGCTCACCCCGCCGGTCACCCGGCGCGAAACCTAGACCTCCGCTTAGTTACTACGCATCGCGGTGTCAAGATATATTTGTGGGTGAGCGTTGAGGTGAGCCTAACAACAGTTACAGAATAGGTGGGGCAGATCTGATGAAGCGGTAAATAGGAAATGCCGGAGTTTTCCAACCGATTGCCTTTCACGCTTTTCCAAATAAAATAAAAATATTGGTAAGGTTGTTGATGGCCAAATCTTGAATTCGGAGTTAGCTAAGCTGATTCCAACTCAAACCTACTTACTATAGATATAGATACCAGCTAAACATTCAAAACTTTTACTGAGTATTTTTTCTGCTCGTAGGTAGTGCGTTGTTGTTTGCTATACCATTGGTAATTATTCCATACAAACGCAAAAAAAACAAAGCAAATTTTAGTTGGAGAGCTTCAGTTGTTCCTTTCCACACTGATATTTGGGGCGGTAACGATCTGGTAAAAAATACGTACACAGACGAAAAAGTGATAGGCAATGGTCGACACTACCAGGTTGATATCCCAGTGGTGTGAAAAGTTATCGAAAAATCTAAAGCCATGCATCGATATCTTCTTTTTATATTATGGACTTTTGTGAGAAGTACCATGGTTCCTTATTCCGTGGAAGTACCTACAGATAGGGAAATTCACTTATGGTCAAAATATTTTTTATATATTGATAGTAGGTAAGTAAGTAAAATAAAGTTTTATTTAGAATATCATAATAATCATACCGTAAAAAACCCTGACACAAAGTTCACCTGCTGTGCAAATACTCAATAAGGGCAATGCTTATTAGCCCGTTAAAATTGTTTATCTACGCACATATCATTAGTGCTCTGAAATGCGTTCAGAAACCGTAGGAAATGACCAGCATTACTACAACCGATTTTACTATGAGAAATTTCTTGTCTTTGGTAGTAGGTAAAATCTGTACTTTAATGTCATTACAGTAAAGATTTTTGATAAATTTGTATCGTTATGAGTTTAAATTTGGAACAGCTGTCAAAACTCAAGTGGGTATCTATTCTAGTATCCATAGATATTAAAACAATTATCGATACGAAACGTCAATTCAGTACGTTTTTTAATACAAACCGCACGACATTTGATCTCGAGTGATATGAGTATAGGGACATCATTCGTTTGTCTATGATTTAAAAAAAAAACATTCGCCATGACGGATGATCGAATTGCGGAAATTGCCGTTGTCATTTTATTGTTGGTTTTTTGCCGTTACTTACTACTACTTTACGATATGTGTGTAGATAAAGTAGTGTATGCAACTGTACATAATTAGGCCTTAAAACACTCGTGTGATCCTATTATGAAACTCGCTGACGCTCGTTTCATAAAACCACACTCGTATTTTACGGCCTCTCATTATGGATCAGTCGCATAAACTATTATTGTTGCCGTTAAGATAATATGTAGTATAGATAAAGTCCCAAATAGCTGAAGGACAATTTAGCGAAGTTTGCTATATAGCAAACTTCGCTAAATTGTCCTTCAGCTATTTGGGACTTTATCTATACTACATATTATCTTAATACTTACATACATATCATATGATCCCAAGCGGATATGTTCGTAACTTGAAATTGAATATTTTCCAGAGTACAGTCAGAGGTATTCATATACAAAACAATACAAATACCTAATCTGTATTGCACACCTCAAAACATGAATCAAATGCAGGACATATAAATACAAACTTATAAGTTTCTGTCAAAAATTTCATTTTTGATAAAAGCTTTTATTGCTGACTTTACTTTTCTGTATACCATCATCAACTACTCATTGAGACGATTCTAACGAGCCCAAACCAACGGTTTTACGTCGGTTAAGTACTGAATTCCCATAGCCAACTTCTGTCTCCATCATCAGATCAGCTCGATGGTACCATCATATTGAATTGTCATCCAAACTGTACTTATACCCAAAATTTCAGCTCAATCAGTCACCGGGAAGTGAGTCAAATTTAACTCGCAAGATTCCAACCGAACAAATTACATATATACTTATAAAGATACCTTTCACTTATTTTAAAAAAACCGTTAATAATAAAGAAAGTCCCGGGAATAGCAAGTCCCAGGATATCAAATGGTAAAGATAATAAAAACGTCTTCAATAATTTTCGACAATATTCCTTATAACATATCTACCTAGTTAGACATAAGTATTGATTATCTATCTACGATTGATTAAATAGGTAACCTTAGATTAAAATCTAGACAATGTTGTATGGACACACTTTTGAAAGTCCTATACTGTTTAATAAAGTACAAAGTAAAAATACATGTAATAAAAACAATCCCGCATAAATAAAAAGGTTTCCGGGATTCACCCAGGCAACACATCAAACCTCATCATCATCAGGCATTTTATCAAAGTTCATTATACCTCTTCAAAAAGAATATCAAATAACAGACGAGGGTACACATTTCCCAAACCTTATCTCCTACTAAGATTGATCTGTGTGTTTGCCTACCACTATGGATTTCTCTATCACGAACTTAGGGAAAAGTATTAAAAGTAGTAGTCCCTTGTTTCGTGTACTAGTTATTGGATATCCCCGCAATCCATAATGTAGATCACTTTTAAATTATGTGCAATAACCATTAACTATCCTATATGTAATAAATAAACATAAAAATACATTACAGAAATCGAGATTTAAACAAAATTATGCTGCAAGTAAATATGCGAAATCTTAAAATTGTAAATTTAGGTCACGTTCTACCTTGTTTTACGAGAATTCCAGTGAATAAAACATATACCGAATTTAGCTCAGTGGAAACGTCATTAAAATTATTTGGATGCATATAGAAAGTCCTTGATTCGGTAGTAACACGGAATAGGAGCCAAACGAAAAATATAATGACCGTTCGTGTCGTGAGTCAATTTGTTGCAATTTTAAGGGACACCTATACCAAAATATACATTTATTTCTTATTAAATCCATTGCTAAGGACATTGTCATCGACAAGGCACTGTTGAAAGTTTTTTTTCAAATGGACTTCCATTTCTCTTTCAATTCCCTTAATAATTCGGAACGAGTACCTTACGTCAACAGGCAGTTAGCGCACACCGTACAACTGTTTTCGGCCGGCCGACAGTTTCAAGCGATGTGTTGGTATTCGTTTAGTCGTAAAAATTTTAGAATTTGATTTTTTGGAAAGATTGAATGATAGAGACTTTTTACAAATTTATAATTTAAATAAAAAATATTTCAGTTGCTTATTATAAGCGTCAGAAACAAAACTAACGAAATGACGTACTAGCACGAAATTATGGCCCGTTATCTTACATTGCAAGTTAAATAATAGTATTTTATGCAACTGCTGTATAAGTAGGGTCTTAAAACGCGAGTGTCGTGAGTTGCGATGCGAGCCTTGGCGAGCATCGCAATTAAAGACGCCACGAGCGTTTTAAGACCAAGTTATACACCGTTGCATACAATACTTTTTCTACGAATAATTTTAAATAAGAAGCATTTGAATTTTCAGGCAGTAAGTTTTCCGTTAGTTCTATTACTACTCATGCAATTTCTTCAGCGGTGCAGTTATTTTCTTCTACGTCCATTTTAAAAGGAACGTACACATTTTTCTTCACTTCACAAACATGAATCAAATCTTAAGAAGTTATTAATAACGAATAGTTATCAATTTCGTCTTTTAATTTTGAACTGGAACTTTGGTGGGAAATTGGAAACATGACACATTGACACCTCTTGTTTATGGTCTGTTTTGTTCTTAATTCAACTTGCCAGTACTTTCCTATTTAGAATGAGGTTTTTCTTAAGTTGGCAGTATTGCCTCTAGTACAATAATTTATTTGAAGTAAAAACATTCAGTGGTTTGTTAAGTTGGTAGTACCTAATGTATTTTGTTGTTAAATTAGTGTTGATCACGTAATACTACCGGTGTAGAAGCGTATGGTTGCTAATCGTATCGTTTTGGCGACAAAACAGCACGGTTGTGCCGTACTGTTATGGGGAATAGAGTATAGACTTTTCTGTAGACTTATTTTGTATGTCTTTATATTGGTGTTCGGGACTATGTAAATGATAGATAAAAGTACAGGAGTAGAAAAAAGCTTTTAAAAAATAGAGGTTAATAACAGGCGTTCTTAATATGCGTAGGGACTTAAATAAGGACATAAACATCTGAACAGAAGGCGTAGCACGGTTGCCATTTTATCACTTATCGCTGTGGATAAGACATCCGTCACGATCTGACAAGTATGCGAGTGCGAGGGTGATGGATGGATAAGAATCCACAACGATAAGTGATAAAATGGCAAACGAGCTACGCGTGCAGGGGTTATCTATCGTTTGCCCGAATGTTATATTCCATAACGTTTCATTTTCCATTTGACATATTATTATTTTCCATAATGTTTTATGCCCGAATCATTCATATGCCTAAACCTTATTTGCCATAAGAAACTAGGTACATTTCTGGGAGCCGTTCAAATGTTACGTATGTTCGGTTCTGGCGCTTATATGTCATTATAACACCTATTTTGAATGATTGTTGTCGGTCTGTCCTTTGAACCCAAATATCTCGGTAAATATCGATCTAAGAGAAACTTTCTTCTGTTCTGTTTTCTTCTCTTTCTTTCTTTTTTTTCTTTTATTATACACTGTAGGATTAGGACATATAAGACCTCGTGGAAGTGGGGTCCGCTGATGACTTCTGAGATCTGTTGTCAAAGAGTACTTCATTGCTATTAAATAAATTAGTTCCATTAAAAATCCGCTACTCTATTTCATCAAAGAACAAGCCAAAGTGTAGTACTATCGACAACACAGCTAACTCCGTGCACTTTATACGCATTGTAATAAGGTTCTATATAAATACAGGATGGTCAGTTAACTGTGTTGGTGTTTGTACTCAGTTAATGTTCAGAGCAAGATACGGCTAAGTAGCCATTTTGTATACTTTATAGTAAATAGCTATTAAGATAAGTTTGCGAAATGGTCGCTTTTCAATGAGAGTTGTATTGTAAAATCACATTGCCCTACTTGCCGTCTCTTTGTAGACAGATATTTGAACAGATGAATAGTGTATTTTAGAAATCAATTAAGTTATGTTTACAAATCGGGTTATTAGGTAGGCATCTAAGAGACAGGCTGTCCCAAAAGTCAACGTACAGCAGTGCAAACAGGATATGATACCTAACCCAAGATAACCAAACTGAAGTTAAAACACAGTAGGTACCTGTGTTTTAGATAAAATAACACTTTTTCCCTAACATGATCTTATAATCGTTAGACCAACCACATTTAACAAACGGTTTAAAATATTACCTACGTTCAATTTTCAATATAGTTATAATACTTGCTATATAATTGAAGATTTTAAAGGCGTGTGAGATGTATGTTGCCAATTGTGTATAATATGGCATAGAAAAGCCTAACCTAACCCAAGATAACCAAACTGAAGTTAAAACACAGTAGGTACCTGTGTTTTACATAAAATAACACTTTTTCCCTAACATGAACTTATCGTTAGACCAACCACATTTAACAAACGGTTTAAAATATTACCTATTTCGTTCAATTTTCAAAATAGTTATAATACTTGCTATATAATTGATGATTTTAAAGGCGTGTGAGATGTATGTTGCCAAATTGTGTATAATATGGCATAGAGAAATTCAAAGTTCAATTTCCGTCGAGTGAGATTTTTAAACACGAAGTCGTGTTTATATCGCTTTTTTTTATATCGCGTTTTAATCATTGTTACCAAGATCTAGAACATTCACATGATATAACATGAACCATCATAGTCAGTATACGTTCGCCTAGTTATCGTTATACCAACCCCGTCAAAAGTGGTCCCATTGTCCAAACGAGAAAGACTTAAGTCCGCGCAGACGTTGCGTAATGTATTGTAGGTACCTAGTTACAATTTTTTTTATAAGTACATGTAATGGGTGAAGTCTAAAAGCTGTCCAGCTGTTTTTGGTTTGAATGAGATACATGTAATTAACGACTTGCTGAAGTTTGCGTACTGTTACCACCTTTCAGACGTCCGTCGGGCAGGCATTTGACATTATTTTTACGGAAAATCATTACTATCGGATGCCAAAGAAACAAAATAGCACGCGAATCGCCAAGGCCGCGAATGAGCGAACTTGTTTGCATCTTCAGAAGTGTCGTAATATGCGTCCAGAATATCAATACTTCTATTATGTTTATTGATCAGCCATTGTGAGTACAATGTTTTTATAAATGGCAGTAGGTATTGCATTCTTTGTCCAGGGTCAGCCAAAGCGCGCGGTTGTTTTATGCGATAAACGCTGCGATTCCATAAATACCTGCGATTACCGCAGCAGTTACATAGAAGGTATCTTTGGAATCGTAGCGTTTAACGCATAAAACAACCGCGCGCTTAAGAACATTATGTCAAATGCCAATATATTATGTACGCAGCAGTTAAAATCTGATTAATATCCTAAATTGGTTGCATATCGACAAATGGTATAAATAACACTGAAACACTTTTTCACTTCTCATGCTTGCAAAATTCGTTTTCGATGCTGGAAGTAAGCTGCACAAAATGCCACTTTTATGTTCCCACTTTAACAAAGTTTTTTTTTCAACCAAGATAATCGGGTCTAACAGCCACACGCACAGTTAAACTTCGTGCAATAAACTTGTTAGTTTATTGATGATTTAATAGACTTGACTGAGAAACATCATTTAAAGAACTTAGTACGAGTAGTATGAAGTAGGTACCTAAGTCAAATGTGTCGAAAATGAAATATAAAAACACCAGGCGGGAATAAACTATTATTCTATAAAATTTTGCAAATATGTGGCTTTTCTCGCAATCGAACGAAGTGAAAAGCAGTGTGTATAAATGAGCCATTTTGGAGGTATTTATGTGTCACTAAAGTTTACGGAGAATGCGAGATCTAGGCTTGCGAGCGGTAAAGGCACGCGACGCGACTTTTAATGGTTGTGTGTTCGAACCCCCCGGCTTGTACTTAATTACGTTTCTTTTAAACGTAAGTATGAAACCAGTATCTTTTGATATTCACCAAAGGTTTTTCTTTGAAAAAAGACCCTTTGAGAAAACCGGTCTGATCCCAATAAGATCTAATTTTCCCTAGGGTTTGGAAGGGAGAAGAAATAACACCTAGTGTCTACGCTAAATCTTGGGATTAGTAGCGGAAAAAACGCTAGGAGGAGCTTATCCGTCACGCATAACAGATAAGATTAACTTTGATACCTTTCCCATGCAAATGTAGTACACTGAACTATGTTTATCTCATTAAACAACCTGATTGAAGTTGAAACGTACCTAAATGGTTGTTCAGCAAACTCATTAGAGGTGGCGCTATATTAACTTGCAGGCGCTAGTATACAAGTAGTAGGTAAACATCTTCCTAAACTACATCCATTCTTAAACCAAGAACGATAATAAATTAAATGGACCAGGAGTTGAAAAACAACAAATTCCTAACAATAAGTTGATAGCATTATCGCACTCTTTCGCGAAAAAAAAAACAAAAAAACTTAGTGATAGTATCTAATCTATTAGCTTCTGCCTGCCGGCGCCTCCGTCCGAGTAGAACTCGTTTATATATCGTAGCTTCATACAAACTTTCACCCCCCATTTCCACTCTGTAGACATGGACCCGGCCCAAGGGGAGCCTATTGCTACATGTAGAGTTTTAAAACTTGTAAATCGAAACTTATCGAGCACGACAAAAAAAACCGAGGATCTCCTTAGAATTGTTTTTGGTATGCGCGAATACCAGAATAATACCAGACAAACTAACTCTCGTTTGAGGACCGGTACAATTTTCAGTAATAATCATTCCGTTTAGTGTTGATCTAAAACATTCACATTAATAAAATGCAGGTTGGTAATTAAGCATCTACGAATATAAATCACCTGAACCTAATTTAGTCACGAAAAGAAAGCATGTAATTGATAACTATCGTGATACCCTGACCTAAGAAAGCTTAATGAATAAGGATTTACTACTGGCTTTGTCCGCGCGAAAGTCCTTTATATCGTAGCCCCATACAATCATTTGCCCCCCTTTTTACCCGTTTAGGTGATGAATTTTGGGCAACTATCCTTTGTCCTTCCCCGGAATTCAAAGTATAAGTGTGAAAAAGTAACAGACATTTGCATTTATAATATTAGTGTTACAGGATATTATGAATTAGCGTACTCCGAACGAATTTTTTTACAAAAATAGACCCCGTGGCAAACTTGGTTTCTGTGACCCACCTCACCATAATAATACCGAAGATCCTCTCTTAATGTGGTACCTACCTACCATCAGGTAATGCGCAGTTCATGATTTTTAAGAATGGAATAATTATATTAAGTTCATCGTCCTTAACGGCGACGGCTTTCTATCGGTAGGGCATACACGACACCCTGAGTGGAATTACACCTACTTTCATACAGCGCGCGGATTACTAGAGTAATACCATGTACATACATAACAGTACCTGTTTGGCTATTAACAGTAGCGGGGTTGTGGTGGCCGGCCTCGGCAGCGGGCACGGCCGCTCTCTGCCGACAGCTACTCTAGGATACGCGGCGCATGACCGGAGCCCGGATCACGGCCAGGTTGCAGTATACTATGATCACGCATAGTATCATGCACAACAGTCCACTAAAGTTCACTCACCATCTGCGGCAGCCAGCAGATCATGAACAGCACAGAGAGCGTGGCCATCAGCCTACTGAATGCGACCTCCTCGGCCGTAGCGGGGTTGTGGTGGCCTGCCTCGGCAGCAGGCACGGCCGCTCTCTGCCGACAGCTACTCTTCGATACGCGGCGCATGACCGGAGCCCCGCGCGGGGCGCTTATCTCGTACAGAGCCCGGATCACGGCCAAGTTGCAGTATACTAGGATCATGCATAGTAGTGTACCTGGAAGAGGAATGAAATGGCGAGATTTTTATGGAGACTCGTGAGCCGGTGCAATTATTTGGTGGAGCAGTGAACTGAAATCATCCTCTAACTTAGAGGCGGCCTCTGGGGGTGGCAAGTAGTGCAAGCGCACTTGCGTAGCAACGAAACAAACATTGGATAATATCGGGTACAAGATCCTCGCAAAAATCTACCAGCCCCGAGCCTCGCAATATATATATAATGTGTCAGCTGGGTGGTTGATAATTACTTATGCTTATCTACGCACATATCATCAGTGCTCTAAAATGCGTTCAGAAACCGTAGGAAATGACCAGCATTATTAGAACCGATTTTACTATGAGAACTTATAAAAAAAAAAAATATTTTCAACACAATTGCTCGTAACGTACCTCTTATTGTGTCGCTTTTATGCTCATAATCCTGGATCTTAAGCAAGCGTGTTTTATAACATTACAACACTTGTGTGTTATGGTTATATCACGATTAAGTCACGTTGGCACCTTGCAGCAAGATATATGCATGAACATGGTGCATTCTTAAATTAACCGGGTTGGACAGAATGTAGCTTTTTTTTTAATTCTCGGCAAATGGATTCTTACTCGACTAAACAAATTAAATCCTGTTTTTGTTAATTAATTGACTATTTCTTTTTGTATATGATATAGAAACGTTTAATTTAGTAAAACTATTTACTTTTGATAACATTTTACATGAATTAATACAGATAACATTTTAAAACGAAAATATTATTTTATTTTGTAATGGCTTTTTAGAGATTTCTGTGCCCGCACTGCGCAAACTTCACGAAAAAGAAAATGTTGCGCGCCATCATAGGTTATCTCACAAATATTTGTAAAAATTGTTTATGCGTGTTTGGATATTATCAAAAATGTTGATTCGTGGTGACTAGAAAAATGATAAATAGAATGGACGCCACTGGAAATTCTTGGCGATGTGCAATTGTGAGTAAAAACCTGTTGTCATCTTAATGATTTACTTTATGTAAAGAAAATAATTTGGCAGGCCTATAACATTTTCATATTATAAAAATGATTTTTCCCTCGTAAAATGTGGTGAAAAACGTCGTATGATACGCGTGAGCTTTGATAATTACATCCTCGGCTTCCTTATCAATTTCGCCTCTGATGTAATTATCAACATACCTCACTTGTATCACAATGTACTATAAACTTAAAAACACTACTAAACATGTTTAACAGAATTATTTACAGATTTAGTAGGCATGTAGTTTGGTGTCTATGTAACAGTAAATTGTGATACAAGTGATGTATGTTGATAATCTCATCAGAGGCGGAATTGTTCACGTGAACCGCAGGTGAGCGTGATAAGGAAGCCGAGGATGTTATATCAAAGCTCACGCGTATCATACGACGTTTTTCAACACATTTTGCGAGAAAACATCCTTTTCATAAGATGAAAATTTTATAGGCCTGCCAAGTTATTTCCTTTACTTAATGATGACAACAGGTTTTTACTCACATATCTAATTATCACTTTTCTAGTCACCACGAGTCAACATTTTTGATAATAACCAAACACGCATAAACAATGTTCATAAATATTTGTACAATAACCTATAATGGTGCAGTTTTTTTTTCGTGAAGTTTGCACAGTGCGGGCACAGAAATCTCTAAAAAGCCATTACAAAATAAAATAATATTTTCGTTTTAAAATGTTATCTGTATTAATTCATGTAAAATGTTATCAAAAGTAAATAGTTTTACTAAATTAAACGTTTCTATATCATATACAAAAAGAAATAGTCAATTAATTAACAAAAACAGGATTTAATTTGTTTAGTCGAGTAAGAATCCATTTGCCGAGAATTAAAAAAAAATATAAAAAAAAATGGAGTCTCTAAATAGCCAATACAAAATAAAATAAATATTTTCGTTTTAAAATGTTATCTTTTGCTAATTCATGTAAAATGTTATTAAGAGTGAATAGTCTTACTAAATTAAACGTTTCTATATCATATCCAAAAAGAAATAGTCAATTAATTAACAAATAGTACATTACGTAACTACCTAGGGCGGTGAATTCGTAAATGTCCCAGATCGCAGGTGTTTGTGCGCATAAATATGCGCTCTGGGGCTTTACGAATTACCGCCCGTGTTGCGTACAAAATTTTACGTCTTCACCTGGCCACAATGCGAGTTTTCCCGTACGCGCAGCGTGCAGTAATACTCGCATTATGGCCAGGTGTGACGTAAAAGGATTTTTCAACACACCTGCTCGTAAAGTAGGTCTTATTACAGCGTATTTACACTGATAATGCAGAATATTACCCATGCCGTGCCTTTTACATTACATTATCGCACTAGTGCCTTTTCATTACATATCTTTTTAAATATTAGCAAGAAGTATTAATGTTTCGAAAACAGCTAAGTAGTTATTTGCGTAAATATAAAATTCAATTCAAAATGTGATAAATAATTAAAGAATTTCATGAAATTGCTTGTTAGCTTGTTGGTATTTATATTTTGACGGTGTATTTTTACCTATAAATACCCAATTTCAAAATTTATAAATATGTGGCTGATTAGCTACTTTGCCGGTGCCCTTATCTCAGACTTGCGCGCGCATGCAGCGCTGAGCGCGCGAAAAAATAAAATTACGGCCGCCATCTTTTAAATGGGTTTCTGTTTGTTAAGTTTATTCACAGTATTGCATTTCGTTAGTGTCGTTTTGTAAAATGTCGAATTTAGATAACGAAGAATTACTTATCGAGTGTACGCCGCCAGATATCATAGTTGAAGCGCAAAATGCGAGTGATAGTCTTTTGCCCTCAAAATCAAAATATAAATACATGCAAGCCTACGCAAATTTCATTCAATGGAAAAATAGCAAAAATGCAAGCTCTTTCTCAGAGAACGTGTTCATGGCTTACTTTAGTGAACTGGCGAAGAGGTATAAACCTAGTTCGCTTTGGTGTATATATTCTATGTTGAAGAGTACCGTGCAGAATAAAAATGCAATTGACATCAAAGCGTACACCAATCTAACTGCATTCTTGAAAAGACGTTCAGACGGCTTTTACAGTCGAAAATCCAAGGTTTTAACACCTAATGAAGTGGAGAAGTTCATTAAAGAAGCACCGGATAATCAATATCTAGCGACAAAGGTCAGTTCCACTATTTAGTTATGTATTCATTATTATAATATTTGTAGGCGGTATTGTGAGTGTTGATATAATAGGAACTAAGTACGATTATTATAACTTAATTATGATTTTATATATTTTCAGGTCGCATTAATATTCGGAATTACTGGTGCCTGTAGGCGTCAGGAATTAAACAACATTACGACAAAAGATATAGAGAATCACGGACTGCAGAGGCGGCTCGTGACTAAATTGTATGGGTGTTCACTTGAAATAAAACAATGAAAATACATGACGTTAGCAGATTCCGGGATTCCGAAGACTCATCCGTGCACCCTTAAAGCAATTTGAAATGCACCACATAATACTACACAATCTGTTCCCAACCTTCGTAAAATATGCCTGTTTTTGTCAACGCGGTCATTGAACTCGCGTATAGACTTTCGGTACTTACGTGGAATCTAGTGCCCTGCGCATATCCTGTAAAATAGTTTTTACTCTCATCACTACCACACAACTACAGTGTTTTCACATATTGTTCGGATTTAAACACACGCGTAAATGTTTTGGTTTTCGTCGTTCATGTTTGCGTAAGGTCAAGGTCCCTTGTCCCTTAGCCTCCAATTCAAGCCGGATTTGTCACGTTTTTGCACACTTTTTAATGAACACCACATTATAATTATCCATTTTAACACTCACAAGTAGTAACTGATAAGAACAGGCTATTTCAACTCGTATTAAATGATTATTAATTGGAAAATACCCGAATTTGCATTCGCGTGCATGCATTTAAGTTGACTTTGTTTACATAGGAGTGGCAACGTCGCGCGCAATCGCTGTCGCTGTCGCGGCCGGGCGGCAAAATTAACCGGCAACGTGGCGTGAGCGGCGCTCCGAATTTGGCTATATTTTCATAGAAAATCTTCTGTTTCACGCGCAGGACTGTGGCGAACTTTCTCTTTCACTCTTATTGGATTTCGTATTAGGAAATTTACTGAGTCTTCTTTCATAGAAGCGCAATCGTGAGCGCTCCGCTTGGCGCGTTACCTATGAAATGATACGGTAGGATGATGGGTATAGCGCCTACTTATGATCTTGTAATGTGTAAAGGTAATTATTTTATTGGTATTGGTACAGTCGTATTTTAAGTGGATTTTAAATAGTAATATGAATAATGAGATTAATGAGTATAATTTTGTTATAATTATTTATGGGAGTTCACTGCACCAGCGCTCCTTAGGGCGAGCCGCCTCTACGGAGAGATGCTACTTGTCAAAATTCCGAACACTAAAAATAAAATTCCTCGGTCATTTACTATTCACGGACCGTTTTATGAAATAGTGAAAAAATATGAAACTTTACGTTCAACAAAAGGAAAATCAGACCGGTTCTTCCAAAATTTTCAAAACGGCAAATGCACGAGTCAGCCTATCGGAGTGAACAAATTTGGATCGATGCCTAGAGAAATTGCCAAGTTTTTAGGCTTACCACAGGCTGACGCTTACACCGGACACAGTTTTAGGCGGCCTTCAGCTACATTGCTGGCTAATTCAGGAGCCGATATATTGACTTTAAAACGCCATGGGGGATGGCGATCTAATAATGTCGCCGAGTCATATATTGAGGACTCCATCCAAAATAAAGCTGACATAAGTGCCAAAATAACACAAGCAATCCATTTGGAGCCACAATCCAAGAAGTTCTGCCCTGAACCGCGTCCTTCCACCTCATATGCCAATGATGATTTGGGATTTCATACGTTTGCTAATGATGAAACGTAATGTTCTTCTACCTCCTTTCAGAATGTTGCATTATCACCGACATTTACAGTTTGGGTAACTGAAATAAAAAAAAAAGAACAAAGCAATGAAATAATTAATAATACAATTAAACATACAGTACAAATGCCTCATAAGGCGGTAGCATATCATTTCAATAATTGTACTTTTAATAACTGTTTCAATAATTAAAGTTTTTAAATAAATGTGAACTTTTATTTACTTTTCCTCGCAAGTGTGTTGAATAACGTCGTATGAAACACGTGAGCATTGGTCATTACACTTCTCGTCTCCATTAAGCCTTCGCCTTCGGCTCAGGCTTAAAAACCGACTCGAGTGTAATGACCAACATACCACACTTGTATCATAATTTACTATTATTTGTTTAGTCGAGGAAGAAGCCATTTGCCGCGAATTAAAAAAAAAGCTGTACATTCTTTACAACTCGGTTAATTTAAGAATGCACCGTGTTCATGCATACATCTTGCTGCCAGGTGCCAACGTGACTTAATCGGGATATAACCATAACACACAAGTATCGTAATATTATAAAACACGCGTGTTCAATACCCAGGACTATGAGCCTAAAAGCGACACAATAAGTAATACGTTACGAGCAAATGTGTTGAAAAATGTTTTTAAGTGTTTTCAATTTGTGCCTATATACCGAAGGGTCTTTGCCATACGACCCTCGTTAAACAATATACTATTACGTCACTCTGGGCGGTAATTGAGATTTATTCATATTCATATCATTTATTGCATAACATGTGTTTACATTGGTGTTAAAATACAATTTGTTTCAACATGTACCCTTTCGGGCATAGCAATCTACTAAAACTATGTACATTATAGAAAAATAAAAATAAAAAATAAAAAATAAATAAAAAAGTTAACATTCCAACAGTAAACATTTAGAAATTAATTAAATTCAATTATGTACATGGTCATTATTCTTAAGCGCATAGGTATTGATTTTAAGCCATTATTATTCTTATACATATCAATTAATTTCTATGTTAAAGGCTTAATCTGTAATTTATAATAAATTGGTTTTATTCTAAAATTATATCTATGAATAATTTTTAAAATTAAATAGGTTGATTAAAATTGTTTGATGTCTCTAAGATTGTCAGCCCAAAATTCATCTAAGCAATTATGTTCTGAGGCTAAGCAATAATAGCATTTATGTAGTAAAAATGACTTAAGTTTCTTATAGTAAATATCATATTTGCCCAGTGTTTTAAAACTGTTAGGTAGCTTGTTATATATCTTGACTGCAGTGTATTGTGGGCTATTGGAAAGCATTTTTAATTTAGCGGGTGGCAGAAGAAGCTGATGTTTATTTCTAACACTTTGGGGTTGTTTAAATAAGTGCTTATTTTTCCATGCGTAAATGGCCGAGGTCAAAATATATTGGCACGGCAATGGTAAGATTCCGAGGTTTTTAAAGTAAGGTTTGCAGCTTTCCGGGCATTGAATACGAACCATGATCCGTATACACCTTTTTTGCATCACAAACAGTTCGTGCGCATTTGTGCTGGTTCCCCAAAGCATGATGCCGTAGCTGAGCCGCGAGTGTGCAAACGCGTGATAGGCCGATAATGTAATTTAAAGCCCACGGGCGGCGAATCTCACTTCACACCCAGGAGAAGACGTAAAATTATGACCGCACCACGGGCGGTAGATCGTAATGCCCCAGATCGCATATTTATGGCAACAAACACCTGCAATCGGGCATTCACGAATTCACCGCCCTAGGTACGTAATGTCGGTACTATTGAGGTTCATAAGGTAAATATAATAAGTAGAAAGAGATGCTTAAAGCAAGACTGTATGTATATGTTTCAGTTCACAATACCGAGGAAAGTGATGAATACAATGATATTATATCTATGGATGAATAGGTACCATAAATAAACAATAATAACTGTCAGTTGTTTGATAGCACATCTCTAGGCAAACTCACCGAACATGACATAAACCCAGGCGTACACGATGTCTGTGGTTTCGACGGCGTTGCGGTAGCGCGAGCACGTGTGGGTGGCCTCGTCATAGTAGAGGCCGAGGCCTAGAACCGGTGCACACGTCAGCACCGCCGCCCAGCCCCATACGACGAGCAGAGCCGTGCGGATCACATAGTATGTCACTTGCTGTAACAAAGTCCACTTTGTTAGTTTAAACGAGGTTGAAACGGAGGAGCGATATTGCGTGTTATCTCAGTGTTAGGGGATGATTTCAGTTCACTGCTCCACACTGCGCTATGCGCTATTCGTTATTCGGCTTATGCACCTGTATTCGACGCAGTGTGGACGGTTTATTCGTCTATTTTTGCTTTACGCACGCATAACGCATAAGCGCGAATAGCGAACACGCGTATCCGTCGACTTGTCGGTTTTTTGGTACATATCAAAGGAGGCAAATAAGCCGAATAGCGCACAAAAAAACACGCTGTACACATACATACTTTTTTTTTATTATATCAAAACAAGAGTTACACAGAAAAATTTACATTTAAATTTACGCCAAACTGCATAACAGTTTGTTGGCGAACAGCACTCATAAAAGTTTCCTTATGTACTGTGTAAAAATAATCATATCTATTAAAGCCTAGTGGGTAGTGACGCTGCCTACGAAGCTGACGGTCCTGGGTTCGAATCCCGGTAAGGGCAAATATTTGTGTGATGAATATTTGTTTCTGAGTCATGGATGTTTTCTATGTATTTAAGTATTTCTATCTATTATATATATCGTCGTCTAGTACCCATAACACAAGCCTTATTGAGCTTACTATGGGACTAGCTCGATTTGTGTAAGATTGTCCCCTTATATTTATTTATTTTATTTATTTATTTATTTATAATAAGTACTTATAATATTTTAGTTTTATGGTCAATGTTTGTCTTAGTTTTAGTCATTGTGCATATTATAATTTGCTGTTATAAATAAGTAGTAAATTAGTTCAATGCCAATAACTTGTTGCTTAATGGAAATAAAGTACTTACTGATATCATATTAATATTGCCAAAACAAAACCGTAGAATAGGTAAATACAGAAATTTACACTTGAAAGGGAAATGAAGAATTAAATTAATTCACTTTGCCTACCTTATTGCTTTTGGGCTGAAATGAACTTGACACTGCCCTTTAGTTGCTAATTGGAAATTTTAATTGGAATTCTTATCCTAAAGAAAGATAATATGACGGATGAATCCAGTGTCACAGAGTTTTTACTTTTAGAAATTCTTCGATTGAAATTGATAGATGAGATTAATATAAGATTTGTTTATGTTTCCAAAGTCTGTACCTTAGCTACATGGAAGATATTCGAAAACAAGTTGGCTGCAATAACAGAACATGTTCAAACAGTCTTTATAAAGTAATCTGTAATTTTATTAATATAACACATAGACATAACAACTTAAAAACTACTTCATAAATAAAGTTAGAACTAAAAATGATATATTCACAAATTGCCTACAATGTAGTCCCCCAGGTCGGCGCTCTGCGGCAGGGTGCCCATAAGGCTGGCTAAGTTTCCGTTATAAAGTAAGTTTTGAAAACGGCTTAACGGTTTTGGATGCAAACTTAACAAGAGAAAATCCATTTTCTAATATTGCTAGGACTATCGAGTACCCTGCTAAACTAACAGATGGAGCTGAAATTAATACGTTGTGGAAGCAATATTGCTAAATTAACTCTAAGTTTACAAGATATCCACAAATTCAATTGAATAATTGATTTAATAATACAACTAAATTAAACGGCAGTAAATTAATTGCCACACATTGCACATTGCCACCTTTTGGGGAACTGAGTACCTACACATCGTCGAGTAATGAAATACTAAAAATGAGTTTTCACACCTTTCATTCGGAAAAGTAAGTTTTGCTCCACGACGAGAGGGACCAAACCGCTACTTTTCTGTTCAAGCTACTTTTTTAATTTATACATTGGCATTGGAACATTTGTACGCAATGTGCCAATTGAACACAGGTGTTAATAAAATAATCGATTGTAATTTCATCGTAGTCGATTCAAAACGAACATATTTCAAGTTTTAACTATAACAATGTTGTATAAAAATTTATTAATATTTCGTAATATTTAAAAATTAGTAATAAAAATTAAGATAATTTAGATATATTTTAACAATAGCTTTTTTTAGATTTCCTCATAGTCGGTGTGAAAAATAGTATGTGTCACTCGGTAGCAAAATTATTTTCGTCTCGGGCGTAAACACTTGTATCCCTCACTACGCTCAGGCTCCCACGTTAGAATCCCTCGCTACGCTCAGGATTCTATTGTAGGATCCCTCGCTTCGTTCAGGATTCAATACACCGCCCTCGCCGTAAATATACTATTTTGCTCCCTTGTGACACAAATAACTATTACATAGTTACGTAGTGGTAAAATCAACACACATATCAAAATGCGTATAATTGCATAATTATTTAGTAGAATAATTTAATAGATAATATAAAATTATTAATTTACTCCGTCCTGAATAATACCTAATCGTAATTACAAATTGTGTATCGCATCCATACTCTTCCGTATCGCCTCCTTTAAGCGCTTAAAAATGGCCACAAAGATTGGTACTTTGAAAAAAAACAACATTTTTTCATCTCTCCTGTTATGAAAGCTGACTTTTCATGGTGGTATAGCCGGGTGGAAAATTGCGTTTTCTCCCCTAGGGTGGTTTTATTGTTGGATCAGCCACGGATTCGAAGATAATTAAGTAAGGTATGTCATTATAAAATAATGAAAGCTTTACATTTATTTAAACTCGGCTATTAATTAATCGACGGGTTAATATTACAATCCTTTTACAGTTGGTCTATTATTCTATTGTTATTACAGTAAATCAACATTAAAAATCATTCCTGTAAATTTCGACTGCCTGCCATAATGCCATGACAATTTATTTTCTTGACGTTTCGGCATGGCCCTCTAGATTAGTCGTGTCACGGCCTACTCGATTAGGCACAATTTAATAGGGCGTGGCAAAGTGGCCAGTGTGAAAGGTTGGAGGTTGGATATGTGTAATTATTTTATTAATATCTATCTAATATTTTATTTATTTCATGTTCATAATACATATAATTCTGTACATTTATTTATAGAATTTATACAAATTCAAAAAAGAAAATTGAAACTATTAGGTACGCGCGTTCTGGTACGTTTATTTTTATTTGACAGTATGTGTATTTTAACTGATTACTCGACTTAATAAACCTTTTGTAAAATGTAACTGTGTACCTAGTATTTGACTTTTCTCACAGTCGTAATGAAAAGTAGAGTGTTTAACTCGGCTGAAGGTACCCATTTCACCCTCGAACTATTGGCGCTCTCACTTCGTGCGAGCGCCAGAATTATCTCGGGGCGATGGGTCATTGGTCAACCCCCCGTTAACAATTTACTATTCTCGGTCGTTTGCAGAGCGATTGTCAAATGATTTGGGACTCGCATTTTATACCATGCCTACCTAAATAAATATAATAATAAATCTTTCGCGAAAGTCTTGCAACGCATTGAGGCTACAAAGGCACGGTCTCAGGAGTCTGAGGAAACTCGTGGTGAGAGACTCAGTGGCACTCAAGCCAAGCAGGCCGCATCGCTTTCGGCTGAAACGGCAAGCCGATCGTGATTCTAGGCGTAGCCGCGACCGTGATCGACATTCTTTATCCCGTGCATCGGAGACACGTTCACGTTGTGCGAAGAACGGTGTACTCGAACCGATGAGGTAAACGCCTTCCTGAAGAGGTCGGTGTTGTGGCCGAGCGTGCAGAAGCTGCGCCTGACTGAGAATATGCGAGTCCAACAAGGAGTAGGCTCACATGCCCAAGAATTGGCCCGGGTACTGCTTCAGGTTGGAGAAAGACTTCTGGAGGAAACCAAAGGCCTGGTTCGATTACCAGAGACGTTATTGCAGGTAGGGAATGCAATTACTGGGCAAATTTCATTACCGGTAAATTACCGACTTGAGTGAGGCAAAACCGGTTAACCGGTAAATTACCGGTAAATTGAATTTGGTTAATGAGTAGCGTTATTTGACGATTATTTATCGTAAACATAAGCTACGATTTAGTTTAAAGAGTTATGTGCTGTACATGCCGTAATAATCAGCTTCATTCATATTTAAAGCTGCAAACACACAGAGCGGTGGCCGAGCGGTGCGGCGCGGTGCGGAGGCGGTACCGGTTGTAATGTTCGAGCTAATACGAAAGGGTCCGCACAGAAAACCGCGCCGCTCTGTGCGGATCATCTGGGGGCACGGCAGTGCCCAGTGCCCCCGCCAAGACGAGCCAAGCGAAGCGCAACGCAAGGGCACTACCTACCTTTTCTCGAAGCGGTTCGTCGTTTTTTTGAACCCTCGTAACTTGGGTTTGGATTATACCAGATAAACAAAATTCTCGGGATATGATGTCCATAGTAGACTTATTAAAGGCATATGTTTAACGGACCACCAGATATAGTAAAATATAACGCCAAAAAAATACTTTTTACTGCCAAAAAGACTAAATGATCACCAAAATTTTATCTCCATTTTATGTGAAATGTAACCCAAATTATAACGTCTTACTACCCTATTAAAGAAAATGCTATCCAAATAAATCATTGCTAATCCAAAAATAGTTAAGTGATCACCAAATTTTTATCTCCTATTAATGTGAAATAATAACCCAAATAATAACATCTTACTATCCTATTTAAAAAAACGCTATCCTAAAAAATCATTGCTAACCCAAAAATAGTAAGTGATCACCAAAATTGTATCTCCTATTAATATGAAAACATAACCCAAATTATAACATCTTACTATCCTATTAAAGAAAATGATATCGTAATAAATCGTTGCTAAATTAGAAATAGTAAAATAATTTCCTAAATTCGACGCATCCCCGCTTTCGTTTCTAGGACTCAGTCTCCCGCCGTCCGCCCGGGCTCCCGCCAGAAACTCCAGCTTCTGGCTCCGCGAACTTTTATATATGTCGGCGGCCGATCGTAAAATCCGCCAGATCATGAAATTCCTAGGCATATCTTGAAACGCCGCCCTTTCATGATTTGGCTGAGTGACATACGCCATATCGTTCAAAATTCACCATTTAACGATTTGCCTATAGACGTTTAGGCCGATCATGAACTTCCTAGGCATATCATGAAACGCCGGCATTTCATGATTTGGCTAAGCCAGTGACGTTTAGGCTGATCATGAAATTCCTAGGCATATCATGAAACGCCGCCATATCGTTCAATACTCACCGTTATACGTAAGTAGGGTGTCCAAAATTGAAGTAGATAATGAAAAAATAAGGAGTGCGGACTGATAATCTCCAGCGAGTAGACGCCACCCCGCTGCGCGGGGTGTCTATTTCTGGTTCGAGGGGCACAAGTGAACCCTAACCTAACCGACCTAAGACAAAGTTCGCTTATGACAAGCCATTATTATTGGCTCCCAATAAACACGGCCGCCATCGCATACGCAGCGCCACCAGTGGCCAGGAAAGAAACTATTTTACAATGTGCCCGGTATAGAGCTAGGAATATCGACAAATGCGTTGCTCTAATCGATCTGCCGTATTGTTTATCAGGCACATCGTGATAAGCCTGGCCAACTTTTAGGCATATCATGAAATGGCAGCGTTTTACGATATGCCTAGGAATTTCGTGATCTGGCGGATTTTACGATCGGCCGACGACATATACACTCCAGGGGTAGGACAGACAAGTCCACGTGGAAGTAGCGTGTGCTGATTCGGGTTTTGGTATCACTTGTTTTGGCATCATTATACTTTATTTGGTAATACTCATATATTTTATGGCAATCGTAGTGGGTTATTTAGGTAGAAGTATTGTATTAATTTAGTCGCAAAGATTTGGTGATCATTTAATGTGCACTTTTTATTAAAACAGGTAGTTATATTGTAATGGTAGAATTATTATTTTTGGTGTTCAGTATATTTTTTTGGTAAAAGATCTTAGGGTATCAAAGCATTTTTTGGTGGTCATTATATTTGATGCCCTTATTAAACATACTAGTTGTACCTGCGACTTCGTTTGCATGTTAATGTAGGAGTTAACGCATTTCTTCTCTTGGGAATAGGACACATGCAGTTCTAATTTTAACCTATTATCATGTAAAACTTTCAATAAACCTATATATTTTCGTTAAAATTACGTTAAAACCTGTCACTCTGATATTTAAATTATTAAGGAAGGGACAAAACACGTGTTATTTATCAGAGGTATTTTAAGTTTTATGAATAATGGGGTAAAAGTTCAGTAGATGTCTGTGCAATAGATCTAACAGGTAGGACTCACGCTGCAGTATTAAATGTTTATTGATCTTCTTTTCTACATATTTTTAACACTGTGTTATGTTATATTATAAAAACGTGATGGATCACTGAAATGATCTTGAGTTCTTGAGTCACTCCGACTCTCAGGTAAAGATGTGTTAAGGAATTAATAATAGAGAATCCTTTCGAGTACCCATTGGCCGGTAAGTGTTTACGTGGAACAAAATATCTCTTTTTAATTTGACAACAGACGGCCAATTTATATTTTCCAAACTATACCTAACCACTAGGTAAGTTCTACAACTATAACGCGAGTCCGAGACCCTTTCTAATAAAGGAAATTATTAAAAATGTTAAAGCAATATGTTTATTTTTTTCATATTGATTGATTGAAGGTTCAGATTGCACTATCACATTCTGGCAAATCTAGTGTATGCAGTGTATGTTCCCGCCCTTGCCAACATAATGTGTGTTGCAGGCTTTATGATAAAAGTATTTTCCTGTATGTTGGCCAATTTCTGTAACTCTATTGTGGTATCTATATTGGCTGAATGTCAACTTGAAGCCGCCTTAAGGCACAGCCACACTGGCGTGTCCGCCGCGGCCAGGCCGCGCCAGTGTGATGCAGGCCTAAAACTAACGCGCTTCATAATTAATGTTTATAAAAGGCCCGTTCTATACTGATTTCATACATACTGTTTATTGCTGATAAATATAAATACTGACAAACCAGCGCGGCTATCACAAAACGGCGCGCGAGCTCTCTCGATTTTTCTCCAACTATCCGTCTCTCTCTTATCAGATAACTTATAGAGACCGTATCCGTCTCTCTCTTATCAGATAAAGAGACATATAGTGCGAGAAAAATCGAGAGAGCTCGCGCGCCATCTTGTGATAGCCGTGCTGCCGTGCAGTATCGTGACAATTAAATACTCAGCGTGTGATTAAATCTTGCAGAAACTCAAATAGACTTTGGCTGAACGCAAGAACAGCGTTATCGCCATGCCATTAAAAAAAAGGAGGAGAGTCAGACTTTTGACGTTTGACGTTATTTTGTTGAAATTTGTTGATACATTTATTGAAATTACGCCTCAATACGAATTTATCGCCTATAAGTTTCCATATCAGAATCGATTATTTTTTTACGCTTTAGAATTTAATATGCGTTTTGTGAAGGTCTACATCACAACACCGGATCGAAATTATTAATATTCGATAGTTATGGCAAGCCCGCCATTTTCACGTCAATGACTGTTGACAGATATGGCGGCTACGATTTCAAGTAGAAGAAATTAATAATTTAATGAGGTCGAATGTTTCCGAAAATTAATTAATCGTCGCAGTGGGATAAAAACTATCCTAAACGGAAGCTAGAGTAATAATGTGCTTATGAAAAAAGTTTCATATTTTTCCGTTCATGGGAATCTGAAATCATCGGGAGACACAAAAATGGTTAGGTTGATACTGGCTGATTCTTTTTTTAATTTAGAGATTTATTATAAGTGAGAGATAAAGTTTCAGTAACATAGCTCTTATACTTAAGATTTTATTGATATCTAAAAAACGCCGTTTTCGTCACTGACTCACTGATTTATTTATTTATTTAAACTTTATTGCACAAAAGAAAATTTATCGTACAAAAGGCGGACTTAATGCCATATGGCATTCTCTACCAGTCAAACCTTAAGGTAAAGCGGAAAAAGATTGTGGGCAGTGCATGTTGATCATCAAAACCTCTAGGGTACTTCCTGAAGTCCTAGAAACCTGAAATTTGGTATGTAAGCTAGTATTAGTACACAATCAACAAAATAATTCAAAAAATTGGAACTTCTACCCCCCAGCCCCTTAAACTAGGGGATGGAACTTTGTATGAGACTTCTGCAAATTTTGATGCTAGGGGTCTGAAAATTATATAGGGACTCCTTGTTATAAATAATTAACCTTACAAAAAGGAATGAGATCCCACCAAAAACATTACATGTAAAGTGATTGCCAAGACTCCCTAGCTCATATATAGCTTTCAGCGTTAAAAAGATATCAGATTATAAGTAGCGCCTCATATCCTACACAGCGTAACTCTACCACTACCAGCCACGCTCTACAAATTCTATATCTTGGCTAAAAAGTATAGACACGCGTGAGAGTCTATGCGGCGACCGGGATGTGCCCAAAGTCATTGTCTTGACTTGACTACCAAATCTACAGATACGTAACCCTACGCACTTCCAATTCTATTAAAAAAAACATTTACTGAATAATATAACATAATCAAAATAATACAACTGTATCGTATCGAAAGATTTCTCTTATTCCAAGAACGCTAAGCAGAGGGGCAAGTTGTACTCCACAGTCTTCTGTACAACCTGACGGAGCCTATGGATGTGGTCTACGGTGCTAAGGAATCTTCGGCTTGTTCGCGAGGCTGGAAGTCATCTAGCCTGCCGTACGAGACAGTTCGTAATGACTCTCGAAAACAGTTTATAGACGTGGCTCAGAAGTAGTGACATGGGTCGGTGGTTCTTCAGAAGGTGTTGTCAGTTTGCAGGATCGTTCCGTCCGTTGAAGACCTCATTCGGAGGATAAATACAGAGACCTGAGCCAGGTGACGTGACGTGAGAACTCTTGGGTTTGTGAGAGAGCCTTACTCACGCCGAAAAACGAACAGGCATTCTATTGAGACTGAGATGGATAGTCTTTATCGCCGCGACACAGCTCGCGGGCCGTCCTATGTTAGCCGTGCTGTTCCTACAAATACGCGGCCTATATAGAACAGCGGGTGTGGAAGACAGCGCTCGCGACGAACACTCAACGGATTCTAATTCACAACGTATGCTGGAATAGAACCTCCGACCTATTTATTCGCTAGTTACTACTTGCACAACGGGACACAAATCTGTGATTCAAACGAGATGATGCCTGTGAGCACTTACTCATATATGCAATCAGGTTGGACACGGGCCCTCGATTCACTAATGTGTTTTGGTAAAATAGCGGCCGTTTGGTTGACGTGGTTAAAAATGACGAAATAGCGGATACTGCGCCCAACTAGCACACTAGCGTTAAAATAACCCTAATATCATTCTTATATCGATTCCAGCCAAGTGTTAAGGTGTTAAGAATGCCAGTAAAAAAGGTGTTAGAGCATGCTCCATGAAACCACGAAAGAGGCCCACGTCTTACAGGTAAAGGTGTTAGAAAGCCTGTAGAGCAGTGTTATCTGACACCCATAGTGTTGACCAACGCTCTGCAAGTACCGTAGTAAAGCTTAAGATGTTAGCTGAGAGTGTTATAACACTTGCGCTCACCCAGTGTCCAGTGAGCATCTCACTCTTTTCTTTACTATAAAATTATGAGACACATATAGTCTACCGACAAAATGGCGAAGGTAGTTAGTAGGTATTAATATATGTGGCAGGAGTCGTACTAATTGAAACTATTGAAAGTGAATTAAATTGGAAGTGTTTTTGACATTAAGTGAAAACAATCTGCCCTTGTGATTTTACGGTAAGTGTACGTATACCATGTTTCCCATCTCAATTTTAATGCGCCCAGGATTTATTAAAGATCTAATAAAAGTAATAAAACTTATGAAGAATAAAATAGACACCTAAAGTTTTCATCATTTTCTGTCCTTGTTTCTTGGCCAAAGCATGTTAAATTAAGTGGCATCCATAGAATGGCAAGAGTAACATAAATAGTGAAGTATTTTGATTCAAATATTGAATAGCCTAATCTATTTGTAGGTTAGAGTTCACCAAAACAATGGCGAACTTACATTAAAGCTTTAGGCGTCAGTTAAGTCATCTATAACGCTTATTGAGTTACAACACCTGTAGTCAAGAATATTGTGCAGGCTTTGCCTTCATAACGGTCTTATAATGCACTCAAATAATTACACTTACAACACTCTTGACCAATTCTGTTATAAAGTCACTGCCTGCACCTTATAGTTAATATAACACCTTAAGCTTTATAAGACACTCCACGGCAACAACTAAAACGCAATAAGAGTTAATATGAGCGTCAGCGAGCACTATTATAAAGGTTTGAGCGTTACAAACAGGTTAAATCTTTAACATCTTAAGTATAATTGCTTTGAGTAACACTCTTATAATATAACTCTAAAACCTTTTTAGCAGCGTTCAGTAAAGCTCTAGTAACACTTTTAAAGATAAGTAATTTATTTTATTTACTCGTCAATAACACTATCAGTTCCAACTAAGATAATTATAACTCACTTATAAAGGTTAAGGTTGTAAAAAAACCCTTAGCTGACACCAAAATGTTAGTTGGGCGTTCTATGTAGTGGACATAGCAGAGTGTATGCAATTTAATTTTAAACTTGATGCATTAGGTATATTGTCACTTGTCAGACACGCTTGTAGTGTAAGTACTTTACTTTGCCCTAAGCGTTCACTAGATTGACTTTGCATGGATGATATAGAAAGGTGCATAAGTCAACCTATGGCAGAATGTACGGAAATAAATGAAGGTTATACATATTTTATTATGCACATACCAAAAGGTTAATGATAATGATAAGATTAAGTAATAATTTGTAAATGAAAATAAATAAAATTATTGTAAACAAGGATACACAAACACAAACATAAACAGGACACATACCTAAACCAAAACATTAAGGTTCTAAGAAATTGCCGCTAAACATACTAACGTAACGTAACTACAACTTACTCTCAAGAAATTATAATTGACTTAATAATAATCGTGTCTAATAGTCTTATTATGAATCAAACGGATGCTGATGGCAAACACGATCCGTATTTACAACAAACAAGGGGTCGATGCAAGACATGCGTTACGCATCCCAATTTGATTTGAATGTGTTCGCGCGCTCATTCCGTCATGTTAGCTCGGAGTGCGTAGAACCAAGTATGTGAATTACTTTGATGTCAATTATTATCAAATCTAAACGCGGATCGTGTTGTGAATCGACCCCCTGTATAACTTCAAGCTTTATTTATACGCAACGCATGCAATTATTCAGCGCACGCGCGCTAGGGATCAACAACATCGGAGCGAGCAAACAGCGCTTCTGTGGCGGGAGAAAACTGAAGACATCAATCATTTTTACGTCACACCTGGCCATAATGCGAGTTTTACTGCACACTGCTCGCATTGTGGCCAGGTGAAGACGTAAAATTTTGTACTCACCACGGGTGGTAATTCGTTAAGCTCCAGAGCGCATATTTATGGCCTTCACCTTCGGTTCGGGCCACAAATACCTACGATCTGGGGCATTCAAGAATTCGCCGCCCTAGGTATGTAATGTACTATTAAAAGCTTTTATTTGACATCAAATGTATTGTGTCACGTATTTTCTGATGCACTAAATATTGTAAAGAATGACGATACCTATTAGAGGTTGATATATGTATTTGTGTTCTTATGCTTTTGATTTGTTTTTTCTATTTCCTTTTTATTGTGTTCTTACATTTGTTGACATTGTCTTAATATTATATCGTATGTTTCTCTCTTTTTGACGATCGTTATAAAAAATCTTATTTTTATGACATGTATGCAAATCTGTAATTTAATATTTTATCATGAAATAAATAATCTAATCTCATCTAATCTAATCTATTTAACTTGCCCTGTTAGTATAGGACCATAGAACACCTCCACTAGAAGCCTAATGTTTCTCAGTTTGTTCGCGACTCGAGTCACCAAGCGTTGGTGTTGTTGCGCTTATTTAATCCGCGGTCGCCCGCCTTTCCGTTCAGTTGCGTCCATGTTAACGACCTGTACGGAGTGTGCATGACTCTCACAAAAAAAGACAAAATAATAGGATTTTCGCGGCTAATTATGGGCTTTTGTAATGTGAGGTGGTGCGGAAAGTCGTCAAAGACTTTTAATTACAAAAAAGATGGAATTTCATTCCACAGTTGAGTCAAATTCAATACCTATTTCATTGAAAATATTTATAGCCAGCGGAGGCCATTTTATACTGGCTGGTGCGAATACTGAGGTACAGACACACTATGTCTGTCACTTTTCATCACTTTGAAAATGCAATATTCTATTCCTTTCTTACGAAAACACGTCACGACTAGTGATGTCCCGATGATGCTATGATGGTCAATCGACAAACCACGTGCTTTCGTTCCTACCGATTTGAAGAAATGTAACAAAATTTATTTTGGTTTGAGTAGTTATTCTGTAGATTAGAACTTAAATTTAGTTTTATTTATTGTTCGTTATTTAAAGTAAATAGTGTAATATATAATAAGTATTAGTAGTACTAGTAGTAGTAGTTACTTTACTGTTTTAGTAACTTTTTAGAATGCTCTTGGTGAACAGTTGCGTCTAGGTTTCAGGATGGGCCTGATGATAAACTTTGGGAAAGTGCGCGGGTACTCGTAGTTGGTTTGAGATAGATATAGGTTGTGCGGGCTTTTTAGAATCGTCTCGGTGAGCAGTTGGGTCCAGTGTCACAAAATGGGCCTGATGATGAACTTCGAGAAAGTGCGAGGGAACTCGGAGTTGGTGTGAGTTAGATATACGTTGTGCGGGCTTCTTAGAATCCTCTCAGTGAGCAGTTGTGTCCAGTGTCACAAGATGGGCCTGATGATGAACTTCGAGAAAGTGCGAGGGAACTCGGAGTTGGTGTGAGTTAGATATACGTTGTGCGGGCTTCTAAGAATCCTCTCAGTGAGCAGTTGGGCCAGTGTCACAAGATGGTCCTGATGATGAACTTCGAGAAAGTGCGAGGGAACTCGGAGTTGGTGTGAGATAGATATACGTTGTGCGGGCTTCTAAGAATCCTCTCAGTGAGCAGTTGGGCCCAGTGTCACAAAATGGGCCTGATGATGAATTTCGAGAAAGTGCGAGGGAACTCGGAGTTGGTGTGAGTTAGATATACGTTGTGCGGGCTTCTAAGAATCCTCTCAGTGAGCAGTTGGGGCCAGTGTCACAAGACGGGCCTGATGATGAACTTCCAGAAAGTGCGAGGGAACTCGGAGTTGGTGTGAGATAGATATACGTTGTGCGGGCTTCTTAGAATCCTCTCAGTGAGCAGTTGTGTCCAGTGTCACAAGATGGGCCTGATGATGAACATCGAGAAAGTGCGAGGGAACTCGGAGTTGGTGTGAGATAGATATACGTTGTGCGGGCTTCTAAGAATCCTCTCAGTGAGCAGTTGGGCCCAGTGTCACAAAATGGGCCTGATGATGAATTTCGAGAAAGTGCGAGGGAACTCGGAGTTGGTGTGAGTTAGATATACGTTGTGCGGGCTTCTAAGAATCCTCTCAGTGAGCAGTTGGGGCCAGTGTCACAAGACGGGCCTGATGATGAATTTCAAGAAAGTGCGAGGGAACTCGGAGTTGGTGTGAGATAGATATACGTTGTGCGGGTTTCTTAGAATCCTCTCAGTGAGCAGTTGGGTCCAGTGCCACAAAATGGGCCTGATGATGAACTTCGAGAAAGTGCGAGGGAACTCGGAGTTGGTGTGAGATACGTCACCATCCTAAATAGCCGAATGCCTTTTTCGTGTTTTGTTTGTTTTATTTTAAAATGAGAACAATAAATACAACTTTTAAAGGAATAATGAGACTTTACTTATTATTAAACTGCTCCGAAACTTTCCATAAAAAATACTGAAGTATTTGTAGTTTAATCTTTAGAACAAAAATACTAAATGGTCAGTATTTTTTTAGCACACTTTTAAGTATAGATAGTTTAATTACCATTTTAATATGTACAGTAAGTACCTACCATGATTTATCAGCAAAAAATTACGGTACCAGTTAGGATTCGTAACTTACTGTGTATTAAAATGGTAACAAAACTATCTATACTTTACCTTAACTTAAAGATAAAAGTATAGTAAGTAGTTACTTACTTTACTTTAAAATGTACCTAAAAAATTAGGATGCTTGTACGTGAACATGTCCCATCACTACGCATTACGCGCGCGAGCGCATCGCCCAATCGCAACGCTGTTAGCACCCGCCCTTCCCCTCACCTCATCCTCATGCTTTGGTGACTCGCGTCGGGAACAAAATTACAAACATTAGGCTTCTAATGGAGGTGTTCTGTGTATAGGACAAATCTTGCGAGTAAAAATTGACCCATTTCCCGGAGACCGATTGAGCTGAAATTTTGGGTATAAGCATAGTTGGGATAACAATTCAATATTATAGTACCATCGAGCTGATCTGATGATGGAGACAGAAGGTGGCCATGGGCCCTGTTAGTACCTATGTATGGGACAAATCTTGCAAGTTAAATTTGACCCACTGACCGATTGAGCTGAAATTTTGGGTATAAGTATAGTTCGGATGACAATTCAATATAGGCTGATCGTATGATGGAGACAGAAGGTGGCCATGGGCCCTGTTAGTATGAATGGGAAAAATCTTGCAAGTTAAATTTGACCCACTTCCCGGTGACCAATTAGGCTGATATTTTGGGTAGGTATAAGTATAGTTTGGATGACAATTCAATATTATGGTACCGTCGAGCTGATCTGATGATGGAGATAGAAGGTGGCCAGGGGAATTGAGTAGGTACTTAACCGACGTAACCCCGTTGAGTTTGGGTTCGTTATTACAATTAAAATTGAATGGTCAAGCAGTGCGTAAGGTCAGCAAACGAACCTGTACGGACGAAAACCTTCATAAGATCAGGATTTACAGGCTAAGTAAGTAGTAAAAATTTTACCTAACATTATTGCAAGGATTTAGAAATTGTAAGTAACTACTTCAAAATTCTCAGGCGAAGTGGTGAGAAACATGCCTAAACAAAAGTGCTAGACCTTACACAATTTCACATCAAATAAATTTACGGACGCGTTACGTTGTTTGGTAGAGAATGGTTGAATGCTTCGTACGATAAGTTCTTCTTTAGTGCAATAAAGATTAAATAAGTATTAATGAACGGCCTACAAAAATTTGAATATTCTCTTTGATTGATTTAAAAAAATGTAACAGTCGGATTAAGGGCCTACTTTAGCTATTATTATTGTCAAAACAGAATTGCTAAATATTGCGGCCGTAACTTAGAAATAAAATGAGTGATGCACAATTTTAAAAACCCGCTACATCTTACTCTCGATTTTTCTCGCACTATATCTCTTTTTCCAAGTGTTCTAATAAGAAAGAGACGGATAGTGCGAGAAATATCGAGAGAGCTCGCTCGCCGTTGCATGGTAGTCGTGCTGGCTTAATTATAAAAGTATTTTCCTGTATGTTGGCCAATTTCTGTGTCTCTATATTGGCTGAATGTCAACTTGAAGGCGCGAAGTACGAAGTTATAATAACGCCTTAATACTGACGCGCTTGATAATTAATGTTTATAAGAGGCCCGTTCTGTACTGATTTAATACATACTGCAGTATCGTGACAAAATACTCCGCGTGTAATATTGCAGAAACTCATATAGACTGCATGGCCGATCGCAATGACAGCGCTATTCCATGCTATTAAAAAAAAGGAAGACGGTCAGACTTTTGACGTTGGACGTTATTTTGTTGAAATTTGTTGATACATTTATTGAGATTAAGCCTCAATACGAATTTAGCGCATATAAGTTTCCATATCAGAATCGATTATTTTTTATCCTTTAGAATTTAAGGCGCCGTAGGTTCGTGGTCTTCTCTCCCTCTCACTGAGCATAAGCGTGAGCGAGATGGAAGTGCGTGCTCGGAAGCGCGGAAATCATGTTTTTTAATCTTAATTATTTAGCTGTTTAAACAAATAAAAAAGTAAACACTGAGTTCTCTCAAACATGATATTGCCGATTTTTAGAAGCCATTTTAATATTTTTAGCTTTTGTGCATAATTTGTAACAAATATTTTAAGTGTATTTTAGACCCTTTTAGACCTATGTTCGCGATTTTTTTGTATCGAGCGATGATTGCTTACTAAACTTATGTTTCTGAGCACTGATTTTCCTGCAAAAAAGCCTCAAGATTACTATTCGTATATTTTTAAAACTATAGTATTATAAACAGACGCATTATATTGTTTCAAAAACTCTGTTCGATTAACTTCGCTGAACCTACGGCGCCTTAATATGCGTATTGTGAAGGTCTATCACAACACCGGATAGAAATTATTACTGTTTGATAGTTCAGGCAAGGCCGCCATTTTGACGACACTGACAGTTGACAGATATCGCGGCTACGATTTCAAGCAGAAGAATTGCAAAAAGTCACAGTATACGGAAAAAAAAGAATAATTTAATGAGGTTAAATGTTTCGGAAAATTAATAAATCGTCGCAGTCGGATAAAAACTATTTTAAACAGAAGCTAGAATAATAATGTACTTGTAAAAAAAGTTTCACGTATTTCCGTTCATGGGAAGCTGAGATCATTCGTAACACAAAATGCTTAGTTTGATACTGCCTGATTCTTTTTTTAATTAGAGATTTATTATAAGTGAGAGATTAACATAATGACAAAGTCTGTAGGTAATAATAAAAAATACGTTTCAGTTGCCATTCTAAACTAGTTAGCAAATAAAACTGGCAATAGACCGGAGAAAAACAAGGGTGAAGTGGTTGATATTACGCGGAAGTAGGAAAGTGATATAAGTCTGGATTGGAAATGTTTCACGGCCGCGGGTGGGATCTTGCCAACTGCGGCTTATTCATCCAAAGATATAGGACAAAGAGACACGGCTTTTAGAACAAAGATTGCTATTCAGCTACTAGTTTTGTCCAAGACTTTATTGCGCTCTCTTTTTTGGAACAAAAGCTGCACGGCTATCATGCGACGGCCACGACATACTCTCGATTTTTCTCGCACTATATCTCTTGTTCTAAGTGTTCTAATAAGAAAGAGACGGATAGTGCGAGAAAAATCGAGAGAGCTCGCGCGCCGTCGCATGATAGCCGTGCTGATTTGTGGTTTTATTATTACTCGTAGACTTACATTAATTTTCTTCATTGATAGAGCCTTGATCAAATTAAGTACCTACGCGTTTTTATTTCTTATATATTGTAGAACAGTATAGGTATTAGTACAAATTCTTAAGTGTAGGTACACAGGAACTGGACTTTAGTTACTTTAGTATTACCTTACAAGTACTAAGACTTTTGGATTGTAAGTAAACGAAATATTTCTACATAGATATGCCATCCCTGTAGCTGGGGTTAAAAACCCACTGCCTTGAGGCCACTGACTGGACGCCAGCAGCGAGCAGCGGGGCGACGCGCAGCAGCGGCAGTTCATATATTCGAACGATTTCAATGTATAGGCACTTCGGCAGCCACTCGTCGCCCCGCTGCCGCTGGCGCCCAGTCCGCGGCCTCAAGCTTCGTGCGGAACAACAATAAATTGCACAACATCGTCCGCGATACCGGTGTTACAGTAATTGTTTAATTAACACTGCTAAGCCGTACAAGAACGTGCATCAGCCTGACGCGCCACAGAGACAGTAATTACCACCAGAAGGTATAATACTAATTGGAATCTTCTACCTTGGAAGGCAGAGCTACTTTTTGAGTGGACTACATTGATGCTATTCGGCTATAATAAATAAAAAAATATATTATTAATAATCTCAAGACTCTCAAGTATATAAGGTGCATTTGAATTAGTTACCAATACTTTTAGAGTTGATAGTACTCGTCTCTAGGAGTCTATTTATATAAGAAATATTTAATAGATTGTGTTAATTTTTGAAGATAAATAAGAAAACAACATTACTGCGTAAAAACACCCTGTTTTAATGAGATAGTTAACAATTTTAGCGCGAATCATTGACGTGTGTCACACACAGCGATGTTCACTTGACAGCAAGTGTTAAACACCTTGTCAGTTAAATACACAGGATGGTTATTTTTGAACGAAATTTTAAATTATTTATTTTGTTCTAAAAATTGAAACAATAATATCATATAAAAAGTTATCTATTAAAGTTAATTGTTTTGATGTAATGTAACACCTCTTAAAATATTGGTACCTAATTCGACTACAAATATACAGACTGTTGAATTCACGAAATAAGCTTCTGTAGGTTAAGAAGTTTCAATTTTGGTACAAGTTTTTACACTTAGGTACTATTCGTACCACCACGATGGCTTCATCTTGTGTATTTTACTGGCGGCTGCACTTCGGCGGGTTTCATGTCGGCGGTGCCATAGGCAATATTGCGTTGTCATCGCATGTATGCCAAATATCAGCTATCAGTGTGAAGTATCGTTGGGTAGCTTGTTTAAAAGAAAGTATAGGTGTTTAAAACCATTTTTAAATTTAGTGTAAAAATTCGATTGCTAGTTATTGGGCTTTAAACCCCTAATTTTTGTTCGAGTCATGTCTTTCTCATGTGTCGATCGAACTAAGACAGACAGGTACGGAACCCTACAATGCGCGTGGCCCGACACGCACGTGGCAAATTTTTTTTAATGAATACTTACCTAATCTCTATTTTTTTCAGAAAAAAAGCGTTATCATTAAGATAGCTACGAATCAATCATATTTAGCACGTAGATACATACTGAATTAGAAAAATTGTTTTTATATCTCATACTCTGAAAGTGGGTCGTTGTTGTTCTAAAAAGTGTGCTGAAAGTGATAAGTTTCTGCTCTAGTGCAGAAAAGTAGTGTATTCCAATTAGTCCTCGCCTTACAAGCACTATGCGGGAACTAATTCTAATAAATATCAATCCTTAACCCGCCACTGACAAAGGGACATAATTTTATTCTTACTAAGTTCATGGAATCTATTTTATGAAACATAAAATAAGTTTAAGTTGTAAATTAATTACTTACTTTTATGTTAGCTAAAATATTCACTAGGGTCTATGAGATGGTGACAATGGAATACACCCATAAACCCTTTTTTAACTTAAAGTTGTGCATGTGAGCTAAGGTAGAAACGCATACAGCCACTCTTCAACTAATACTAACAATAAATTCAAATGAATAGCATCAAAATATTTGAATACCTAGGCTACTTTCGTCTATTACAATTAAATTATGTAATGTACTTATACAGTTTTGAACTTAGGAAATACGAATATAATACTACTTATTTCGTATTTGGTTATAAACACATAAGAAATATTTTCCAAATTATAATCGTAATTTTATTGGTAATTTTACTATCTGTATTTCACGTGACCGCAAACGCTGACCACCATTTTTAGGGTTCCGTACCAAAAATGGTAAAAAAGGAACCCTTATGGTGCGACTCCGTCCGTCTGTCTGTCTGTCTGTCACAAAGTGAAATATCTCACGAACAACATAAGCTATCATATTAATAACATTAACACCTAAGGAATAGCTGAATGTAACATTTACTGAAAAAATTAGTTAACTCTGTACCATAAAATGATCACACAGGCAAACTGTCCCGACAGTTTTGTGAGACCATGTTAATAATTAAGTTTCTATATTATGTTTATTAAATAAATAATAATAATAATAATAATCAATTTGAAATTTGGAATGGTTATAAATGAGTTATCCGCGTGCATGGAAAATGAAAAATTTAAATATACATTTAAATTTACTATGAAAAATAACGAATTTGAGGAGGGGGCAAAAAAAAATCAACTATTAGGTCAAATGGGGTATCATTTGAAAGGGCTTGAGTTGCACTTTTGGAAGCAGTTTTTCTTTTTTTTCTACATTGGTAAAATTTCGATTTATGAAGGAAAATGTTGAAAAAAAACCATCCCCCCCCCCCATTATCTCCGAAGTTACCGGAGCGAAAAAATTTTAATTATGACTTATGATTTAGATAAACGTAAATATAAAACTTTGAAAAGTAAAACTTTTTCTGTATCTAGCGTATTTTTCGTTTTGTTTTGATTTTGAGGAGGGAGCAAAAAATATATATTCAAGTATTAGGTCAAGTGAGCTATCATATGAAAGAGCTTGAGTTGCACTTTTTGAAACAGATTTTTTTCTACATTGGTATTTTTTTTATCTATGAAAGAAAACGTAAAAAAAATACCAATCCCCCCCCCCCTTATCACCGAAATTATCCAAGCGAAAAATTTGAAATAATTACTTGTGATTAGGATAAACATAAATATTACTGAAAAAGTATTTTGTTTTTCGAATGACTACAGTAGTAGTGTAAGCATGGGTAACTTGGCAACCGTCTTCCAGGCGGAGACATACGCCATAATTGCCTGTGCACAGGAGAATATAGACAGACAAACCAGAGGGCAGACCATCTATATACTCAGTGACAGTCAAGCGGCGCTTAAGGCACTTACGGCGCCGAAAGTGGAATCTAGACTAGTCTATAATGGCGTCCAGGCACTGAACAAGCTTGGAAAGCACAATAAGGTGCAACTGGTTTGGATTCCAGGGCACGAGGGCTTCATTGGCAACGAAAGAGCGGATGAGCTTGCTAGAGGGGGGTCTACAAACCACTTTGTAGGTCCAGAACCATTTGTGGGACTCTCGCAGGGAACTATAATTTCGGCCTTTAAAGCCTACGCCAAAACCAAACACCAATACGAGTGGAGGAATGAGGCGGGCTTAAAGCACTCAAAGCTCTTCATAGAAGGAGTGGACTCGGGCTGGACTAACAAACTCTGGAAATCCAGTAGGAAGCAGCTCAGAATCATATCTGGGGTGTTCACAGGTCACTTCGGGGTCAAGGATCTCTTGGCCAAGATGGGACTATCAGACAGCTTAGACTGTAGAATGTGTGGCGAGGAGGATGAGACTATGGAACACTTACTGTGTGAATGTCATGCCCTTGCCAGACAAAGAATGAATTACTTTGGTAACGGCTATCCGCAACCAAAGGAATTCAAGGCACTTCCGCTGAGCTGCATCATCCGCTATGTGGAAATGATGGAGCGAAGTTGGGAGTAGACGTAAGGAGAGGGCAAATGCACAAAAGATCCCACTGGGTCGAAGTGCATCCGAAAGGGCCCTCATCTAGATAAGATAAGATAAGATAAGATTTTGTTTTTCTGTATCTAGCATATTTTTTGTTTTATTTACAAAAACCACTTCCTAGTTAAGTTTGCAATTTAATCAACTTTATAAGTATTTTTTCATTTTGAATTTCCTAAAAGACTAAAAAAGAATTACTCTCTTTCATATAAAACAAAAATAATAGAGATCGGTTCACGTGATAAACAATAATCGCTAAAAGACCAACAATACATTAGTATGTATGTTGGTCTTTTAGCGATTATTGTTGGCTTGGCGTTGGTATACTAACGTGCAAGGGCCATCAGCTTAGTAACTGATGGCCCTTGCACGTTAGTATACCAAATGGGGCCGATAGATGGTGCTGACCCCATTCGCGCTGTTAAGATTTTTCTGGAATTAATGGGGTTGGGATTGGGACGGGTCTTATTTCAAGAGCAAAAAAAAAATCGCGATTCAGTTGTCTTGGTGTAAAAGTTATTCGTTGTTTGAAATTGAATTCTATTGTGTTGGGTTAAAATAAGTAATTTAACAAATATTGGGACATTTCTAGGACATTTCGAGTCAGACTCGCACTTGACCGGTTTTTTTTCTCGTGAGTCGAGCGAGACAGATATTTGCCTCTTTCTTTAAGGATGGTGAGATGGGACTATTATTTCTGCTCTGATGACGTCACGATCACGATTTCACGATAGTTCCGTTTTTGAGTTGTATAAGTAGTGGAATAAAGATATTGTTTAATTTTCCATCTGTGTTTTCTTTTACTTTCCTCGTATTCGATATGAAAAGTAGAGTGTTTAACTCGTGTGAAAGTCACCAATTTCTCACTCGATCGCTCTCACTTCGTTCGAACGCCAAAATATCTTCTCAGATGTGGGTGCCTTTCAGCCCTTGGTTAACGATCTACTATTCCTGATCACGAATTAAAAACCACCGTGTATTACGCAAGTATAAATCATTCTGATTAAGATTTTAGAACCTCAATAGAACTTTGATTAATTTTCTCTTTCAATTGGTGTTTAACTGTGAGATATGAAGCGCGCGGCACCCCTGTGACACGGACTACGAAAATAGGTAAGAAAGGGTTAGTGTTGAACGGTAAAAAACAAAGGTTTTCTTATTCAGATCTCTAAGTTAGACTACTGATGGTAATCAATCATAACACTGTTGGTAGCGGTGTGTGGTTCTAAGACAAAGCGCCATTTGGGTTAGGTATATGGCGCTGCTATCGCGATGAGGTTTGCCATATTTAGAAAAAAGTATGTCACACTGACGTAGGTAGGTATGTAGGTACAACCATGACCCCAACGTTTTTATCTTGTTAACAGTGTTGTAAGTTTCAGCTTCCGTTAGAATATATGCCGTTTTTCCAATTTAACCGGACCTTTTTTATTTACTAGTTACGTCGTAACAAAAGCGAACGTAGTCAACTTGCAAGTCATTATCTTCGCAGGCGATAAGCCCCGCAATTATGCAACTTTTTAAGCGCGCCTCAGCGTTCACATACAAATATATCTCGATGCCACAATTCGTAGTAACCAAGCCTAAGTGGAGGTCTAGATTCGTTTGGCGTGACGGGTGGGGTGATGCCAATGAGCGCGTTCCGAATAACAGTCAAGGTCACGGTCAGCAGAGCAACGACTGTCGTCTGCCGCTCGTCCCGGCATTTTGTTATTTTTCCCACTTTCCAGCAAGGTGAAGGCCGGAACGCGGGACACTAATCAGATGAACAGGAAATAAATGTTAAAAGTTTGTTAAGAAATATGAATACTGCATTTTCTTGTGCCATTTTTTCCCTAATTTCGAGAGGTTCAAAAAGGTTCTGCATGGCCATTTTATGTGAAACTAGCTGTTGCCCGCGACTTCGTCCGCGTAGAACTTGTATCTTATAAAAATGATTGGTATTAAATTATTGTAGGTGGAACCTTAATTATCGCCGACCCAAACAAAGTTCTACCATCTTATGGAATTATTTCAGAGATAAAAACTATCCTATATCCTTCCAAGGGTGTCAAATTCAGCGTACGGAAAATTTCATCTAAATCCGTTCAGGGATTAAGCGTAAAAGGTAACAGTGCGATGAGTTCATTAGTTTTAATTGCTAAATTTAAATTGAAAACTCCGTTTTTATAAATATAAATATCTTAAGAATCATCAACAGACATTTCTGCTAAAATTGTATATATTTTTAAAATGTATTAAAGAAAGCTACATTACTGGAAATGTTTGCTTAAATCCGTTCAGTAGTTCACGTTAGTCCGAGCTACCTGTATTGTTATGAAAACCTATCTAATGCTAAAAGACGTAGAACTTTCCATCTCCATCTGCTGTCCCCATTTAACGGTGTTGTTAGAGCATACATGATTTTGATTATCTAAAATAAACTTTATAAATTAACAAAATAATCCGCAGTTTAAATGAAACATTACCTTCTTTTCGGTTATGGGAACTGGAAGCTGTTCGGTTCTGTAAGGGTCGTGGTTCTAATTTATCCTTGCCTACTTCTCTGCTACCAGTCGGATTATTTATTTTGGCTTACCATATAATTAGTCTGCAATATCACATTTAGTCGATCTTTTATACTCACATTTATGCTAAAAGTGGCGGTGGAACATACGTTTCATGTGCTCTGCCTACCCCTTTTGGGAATAAAGGCGTGAATGTATGTATATAATTAGTATAAAAGACACCTATGAATTCCCTTACTTCAAAAAATACTTATTCCTCATACATACTTCCAACCCTTTTTAACCTCCTTACAGGATGAATTTCAAGAAATGTTGTAATTAGTTACCTAGTCTTTTAGCGAAGTTCCAGATCCCTTAATTAAAAATTGTCTTGTTCCCTGTACAAACATCCAACTCCTTTTAGCTCATTTTGGGGATCAGTGTTTTTAACCCCCTTTTGGAATCCATTTCAAGCAGTCTAAATTATGTTGCCCCCATAGGGGATGAATTTCAAAATAATCAGTTTTGTGGTCTTTTAAGATAAAGGCTATAAGACCGAAGTAACAAAACTCTTACTATAATATTTTCTTGGTCTCCATCCCTTGAATGCCGTTTTAAACCCTTTAGGGGAGGATTTTTTCCAACACGCTGAAAGATTTTTTTTATTCTGATAATAATTGTTTATACAACGTTTTAAGTCTCCAGCTCAATAAAGAGTTTTGCTAATCCAAACCTTGCACCCCCTTTTAACCCCCTTAGGGATAGAATATTCTTAAACGCTGGAAGTATTTTTTTATTTGATAAGTAATCTTTCTAAAACGTTTCAAGTATCTTACTAAAAAAAAGCGTTTCCCATACAACCCTTGCCTCTTAACCCCGTTCGGGGTGGAATAGTCTAAAACGCAAAAAGTCCTTTTTTTGTAATCTAATAAGTAATATTTCTACAAAGTTTTAAGTCTCTAGCTCAAAAACTAAGTTTTCCCCATATTCACTCTAAACCCCAATGTCACTCCCTTAGGGGTGGAGTTTTTTAAGTCACTGAAACGACTTTTTCTATATTTGAATAAGTAATTTTTCTACAAAATTTTTACTCTACCTAAAAAACAAAGTTTCCCCCATACAAACATGTCACCTGGACCATGGACTAACAAACTCTGGAAATCCAGTAGGAAGCAGCTCAGAATCATATCTGGGGTGTTCACAGGTCACTTCGGGGTCAAGGATCTCTTGGCCAAGATGGGACTATCAGACAGCTTAGACTGTAGAATGTGTGGCGAGGAGGATGAGACTATGGAACACTTACTGTGTGAATGTCATGCCCTTGCCAGACAAAGAATGAATTACTTTGGTAACGGCTATCCGCAACCAAAGGAATTCAAGGCACTTCCGCTGAGCTGCATCATCCGCTATGTGGAAATGATGGAGCGAAGTTGGGAGTAGACGTAAGGAGAGGGCAAATGCACAAAAGATCCCACTGGGTCGAAGTGCATCCGAAAGGGCCCTCATCTAGATAAGATAAGATAAGATAAGATTTTGTTTTTCTGTATCTAGCATATTTTTTGTTTTATTTACAAAAACCACTTCCTAGTTAAGTTTGCAATTTAATCAACTTTATAAGTATTTTTTCATTTTGAATTTCCTAAAAGACTAAAAAAGAATTACTCTCTTTCATATAAAACAAAAATAATAGAGATCGGTTCACGTGATAAACAATAATCGCTAAAAGACCAACAATACATTAGTATGTATGTTGGTCTTTTAGCGATTATTGTTGGCTTGGCGTTGGTATACTAACGTGCAAGGGCCATCAGCTTAGTAACTGATGGCCCTTGCACGTTAGTATACCAAATGGGGCCGATAGATGGTGCTGACCCCATTCGCGCTGTTAAGATTTTTCTGGAATTAATGGGGTTGGGATTGGGACGGGTCTTATTTCAAGAGCAAAAAAAAAATCGCGATTCAGTTGTCTTGGTGTAAAAGTTATTCGTTGTTTGAAATTGAATTCTATTGTGTTGGGTTAAAATAAGTAATTTAACAAATATTGGGACATTTCTAGGACATTTCGAGTCAGACTCGCACTTGACCGGTTTTTTTTCTCGTGAGTCGAGCGAGACAGATATTTGCCTCTTTCTTTAAGGATGGTGAGATGGGACTATTATTTCTGCTCTGATGACGTCACGATCACGATTTCACGATAGTTCCGTTTTTGAGTTGTATAAGTAGTGGAATAAAGATATTGTTTAATTTTCCATCTGTGTTTTCTTTTACTTTCCTCGTATTCGATATGAAAAGTAGAGTGTTTAACTCGTGTGAAAGTCACCAATTTCTCACTCGATCGCTCTCACTTCGTTCGAACGCCAAAATATCTTCTCAGATGTGGGTGCCTTTCAGCCCTTGGTTAACGATCTACTATTCCTGATCACGAATTAAAAACCACCGTGTATTACGCAAGTATAAATCATTCTGATTAAGATTTTAGAACCTCAATAGAACTTTGATTAATTTTCTCTTTCAATTGGTGTTCAACTGTGAGATATGAAGCGCGCGGCACCCCTGTGACACGGACTACGAAAATAGGTAAGAAAGGGTTAGTGTTGAACGGTAAAAAACAAAGGTTTTCTTATTCAGATCTCTAAGTTAGACTACTGATGGTAATCAATCATAACACTGTTGGTAGCGGTGTGTGGTTCTAAGACAAAGCGCCATTTGGGTTAGGTATATGGCGCTGCTATCGCGATGAGGTTTGCCATATTTAGAAAAAAGTATGTCACACTGACGTAGGTAGGTATGTAGGTACAACCATGACCCCAACGTTTTTATCTTGTTAACAGTGTTGTAAGTTTCAGCTTCCGTTAGAATATATGCCGTTTTTCCAATTTAACCGGACCTTTTTTATTTACTAGTTACGTCGTAACAAAAGCGAACGTAGTCAACTTGCAAGTCATTATCTTCGCAGGCGATAAGCCCCGCAATTATGCAACTTTTTAAGCGCGCCTCAGCGTTCACATACAAATATATCTCGATGCCACAATTCGTAGTAACCAAGCCTAAGTGGAGGTCTAGATTCGTTTGGCGTGACGGGTGGGGTGATGCCAATGAGCGCGTTCCGAATAACAGTCAAGGTCACGGTCAGCAGAGCAACGACTGTCGTCTGCCGCTCGTCCCGGCATTTTGTTATTTTTCCCACTTTCCAGCAAGGTGAAGGCCGGAACGCGGGACACTAATCAGATGAACAGGAAATAAATGTTAAAAGTTTGTTAAGAAATATGAATACTGCATTTTCTTGTGCCATTTTTTCCCTAATTTCGAGAGGTTCAAAAAGGTTCTGCATGGCCATTTTATGTGAAACTAGCTGTTGCCCGCGACTTCGTCCGCGTAGAACTTGTATCTTATAAAAATGATTGGTATTAAATTATTGTAGGTGGAACCTTAATTATCGCCGACCCAAACAAAGTTCTACCATCTTATGGAATTATTTCAGAGATAAAAACTATCCTATATCCTTCCAAGGGTGTCAAATTCAGCGTACGGAAAATTTCATCTAAATCCGTTCAGGGATTAAGCGTAAAAGGTAACAGTGCGATGAGTTCATTAGTTTTAATTGCTAAATTTAAATTGAAAACTCCGTTTTTATAAATATAAATATCTTAAGAATCATCAACAGACATTTCTGCTAAAATTGTATATATTTTTAAAATGTATTAAAGAAAGCTACATTACTGGAAATGTTTGCTTAAATCCGTTCAGTAGTTCACGTTAGTCCGAGCTACCTGTATTGTTATGAAAACCTATCTAATGCTAAAAGACGTAGAACTTTCCATCTCCATCTGCTGTCCCCATTTAACGGTGTTGTTAGAGCATACATGATTTTGATTATCTAAAATAAACTTTATAAATTAACAAAATAATCCGCAGTTTAAATGAAACATTACCTTCTTTTCGGTTATGGGAACTGGAAGCTGTTCGGTTCTGTAAGGGTCGTGGTTCTAATTTATCCTTGCCTACTTCTCTGCTACCAGTCGGATTATTTATTTTGGCTTACCATATAATTAGTCTGCAATATCACATTTAGTCGATCTTTTATACCCACATTTATGCTAAAAGTGGCGGTGGAACATACGTTTCATGTGCTCTGCCTACCCCTTTTGGGAATAAAGGCGTGAATGTATGTATATAATTAGTATAAAAGATACCTATGAATTCCCTTACTTCAAAAAATACTTATTCCTCATACATACTTCCAACCCTTTTTAACCTCCTTACAGGATGAATTTCAAGAAATGTTGTAATTAGTTACCTAGTCTTTTAGCGAAGTTCCAGATCCCTTAATTAAAAATTGTCTTGTTCCCTGTACAAACATCCAACTCCTTTTAGCTCATTTTGGGGATCAGTGTTTTTAACCCCCTTTTGGAATCCATTTCAAGCAGTCTAAATTATGTTGCCCCCATAGGGGATGAATTTCAAAATAATCAGTTTTGTGGTCTTTTAAGATAAAGGCTATAAGACCGAAGTAACAAAACTCTTACTATAATATTTTCTTGGTCTCCATCCCTTGAATGCCGTTTTAAACCCTTTAGGGGAGGATTTTTTCCAACACGCTGAAAGATTTTTTTTATTCTGATAATAATTGTTTATACAACGTTTTAAGTCTCCAGCTCAATAAAGAGTTTTGCTAATCCAAACCTTGCACCCCCTTTTAACCCCCTTAGGGATAGAATATTCTTAAACGCTGGAAGTATTTTTTTATTTGATAAGTAATCTTTCTAAAACGTTTCAAGTATCTTACTAAAAAAAAGCGTTTCCCATACAACCCTTGCCTCTTAACCCCGTTCGGGGTGGAATAGTCTAAAACGCAAAAAGTCCTTTTTTTGTAATCTAATAAGTAATATTTCTACAAAGTTTTAAGTCTCTAGCTCAAAAACTAAGTTTTCCCCATATTCACTCTAAACCCCAATGTCACTCCCTTAGGGGTGGAGTTTTTTAAGTCACTGAAACGACTTTTTCTATATTTGAATAAGTAATTTTTCTACAAAATTTTTACTCTACCTAAAAAACAAAGTTTCCCCCATACAAACATGTCACCCTTTTTAAAACCCCTTAGGGGTGGATTTTTCCAAAACGCTTAAATTCTTTTTTTGTATACAAATAAGTAATCTGTCTACAAAGTTTAAAGTTTCTAGCTCAAAAAGAAAAGTTTCCATCATACAAACTTTGCACCCCTATTTAACCCCATTTAAGGTGCAATGTACTAAAACGCTGGAAGTACTTTTTTTGTATCTTAATAAGTAATCTTTCTAGAAAGTTTCAAGTCTCTAGTTCAAAAAATAATGTTTCCCCCATACAAACTTCGCACCCCTATTTGACCCCCTTAGGGGTAGAATTTTCTAAAAAGCCGAAAGCACTTTTTTTGTTTTGTAATAAGTAATCTGTCTACAAAGTTTCAAGTTTCTCTTTCAAAAGGGAAAGTTTCCCTCATACAAACTTTGCACCCTTATTTAACCCCCTTAGGGGTGGAATTTTCTTAAACGCAGAAATTACTTTTATTGTATTTTAATGAGTAATCTTTCTACAAAGTTTCAAGTTCATAGTTCAAAAATTAATGTTTCCCCCATACAAACATTACACCCCTACTTAACCCCCTTAGGGGTGGAATTTTCTTAAATGCTGAAATAACTTATTTTGTATCTTAATAAGTATTCTTTCTACAAAGTTTTAAGTCTCTAGTTCATAATATAAAGTTTCCCCCATACAAACTTTGCACCCCCATTTAACCCACTTAGGGATGGATATTCCAAAAATTCCGTCTTATCGGTTGCCTACGTCATAAAAGGAAGTTCTGGTGTAAATTTCAAGTTTCTAGTCCCAGTAGTTTCGGCTGTGCGTTGATGAGTGAGTCAGGCAGGACAAAGGCATTTATATATATAGATAAGTAATCTTTCTACAAAGTTTCAAGTCTCTAGTACAAAAAATAATGTTTCTCCCATACAAAATTTGCACTCCTATTTATCCCCCTTAGGGATAGAATTTCCAAAAATCCCGTCTTATCCCTTGCCTACGTCATAAAAGGAAGTTCTGGTGTAAATTTCAAGTTTCTAGCCCCAGTAGTTTTGAATACAAATTTTGCACCCTTATTTAACCCTCTTAGGTGTAGAATTTTATAAAACGCTGAAAGTCCTTTTTTGTATCAGTAAGTAATCTTCCTACAAAGATTCAAGTCTCTAGTTCAATAATTATGTTTCCCCAATCCAAACTTTAGACCCCCATTGCACCCCCTTAGGGATAGAATTTTCAAAAATCCCGCATTATCCCCCTGCCTCTGTCACAAAAGGAAGTTCTGGTGTAAATTTCAAGTTTCTAGTCCCAGTAGTTTTGAATACAAACTTTGCACCCCTATTTAAACCCCTTAAGAGTGGAATTTTATAAAACGCTAAAAGTTTTTTTTTGTATCCTAATAAGTAATCTTCCTACAAAGTTTAAAGACTCTAGTTCAAAGAATAATATTTCCCTATTATTTAACCCCCTTAGGAGGGGAATTTTATAAAACGCTGAAAGCACTTTTATTTTATCCTAATAAGTAATCTTTTTACAAAGTTTCAAGTCTCTAGTTCAATAAATGATGTTTCCCCCATACAAACTTTGGATCCCCTTAGGGGTAGAATTTTCTTAAACGCTGAAAGTACTTTTTTTGTATCTTAATACGTAATATTCCTACAAAGTTTCAAGTTTCTAGTACAAAAAATAATGTTTCTCTTATACAAACTTTGCACTCCTATTTAACCCCCTTAGGGATAGAATTTCCAAAAATCCCGTCTTAACCCTTTCCTACGTCATAAAAGCAAGTTCTGGTGTAAATTTCAAGTTTCTTGTCCCAGTAGTTTTGAATACAAACTTTGCACCCCTATTTAGCCCCTTAGGGCTAAAGCCACTTTTTGTATCCTAATAAGCTATCTTCCTACAAAGTTTCAAGTCTCTAGTTCAATAAATAATGTTTCCCCCATACAAATATTGCACCCCTGTTTAACCCCCTTAAGGATAGAATTTCAAAAAATCCCGTCATATCCCTTGCCTACGTCATAAAAGGAAGTGCTGGTCAAAATTTCAAGTTTCTAGTCCCAGTACTTTTGAGTACAAACTTTGCACCCCTATTTAACCCCCTTAAGAGTGGAGTTTTATAAAACGCTGAAAGTTTTTTTTTGTATTCTAATAAGTAATCTTCCTACAAAGTTTAAAGACTCTTGTTCAAAGAATAATGTTTCCCCCATACAAACATTGCACCCCTATTTAACCCCCTTAGGGGTAGAATTTTCTTAAACGCTGAAAAACCTTTTTTTGTATCTTGATAAGTAATATTCGTACAAAGTTTCAAGTCTCTAGTACAAAAAATAATGTTTCTCCCATACAAACTTTGCACCCCTATTTAACCCCCTTAGGGATAGAATTTCTAAAAATCCCGTCTTATCCCTTGCCTATGTCATAAAGGAAGTTCTGGAAAAATTTCAAGTTTCTAGTCCCAGTAGTTTTGAATACAAACTTTGCACCCCTATTTAACCCCCTTAGGGGTGGAATTTTCTTAAACGCAGAAATCACTTTTACTGTATTTTAATGAGTAATCTTTCTACAAAGTTTCAAGTTCATAGTTCAAAAATTAATGTTTCCCCCATACAAACATTGCACCCCTATTTAACCCCCTTAGGGGTGGAATTTTCTTAAACGCAGAAATTGCTTTTTTGTATCTTAATAAGTAATCTTTCTACAAAGTTTTAAGTCTCTAGTTCATTATATAAAGTTTCCCCCATACAAACTTTGCACCCCCATTTAACCCCCTTAGGGATGGAATTTCCAAAAATCCCGTCTTATCGGTTACCTACGTCATAAAAGGAAGTCCTGGTGTAAATTTCAAGCTAGTTTCCCAGTAGTTTCGGCTGTGCGTTGATGGTAGATCAGGTATCCTTCTTTTATATATATAGATTAGTATTTATTTTGTATATTCAAGAGCGTAAGGTCAAACTTAGGTATAGGCTGTTTGTGGGGCCTGCGTAGAGAAGAGTACTGACCTGACGGGACACTGGCTATAGGTAACTCTCGGAGCGTTTGGAATGAAGCGATTCAGTTTTTATTGCAGCTAAGGTAAACGTCGTAGACCTTGGCGTTGCACTAGTCTATTACATTTTTTTAAAATTCGATTCGTGTAAGAGTGTCCCGTAATATTTTTTACGTCATATCTGGCCATAATGCGAGTTTTACTGCACGCTGCGCGTACGGGAAAACTCGCATTGTGGCCAGGTGAAGACGTAAAATTTTGTACGCAACACGGGCGGTAATTCGTAAAGCCCCAGAGCGCATATTTATTGCCCTCACTTTCGGTTCGGGCCACAAACACCTGCGATCTGGGGCATTCACGAATTCACCGCCCTAGTTACGTAATGTAATATTTCAACACATTTGCTCGTAACGTACCTCTTATTATGTCACTTTAATGCTCATAATCCTGGGTCTTAAACACGCGTGTTTTATAATATTACGACACTTGTGTGTTATGGTTAATATCCCGATTAAGTCACGTTGGCACCTTGCAGCAAGATTTATGCATGACGCCGGGGCACGCTTAAATTAACCGGGTTGTACCTACCGAATGTACCTACAGCTTTTTTTATAATTTACGGCAAATGGATTCTTACTCGACTAAACAAATTAAATCCTTTTTGTTAATCTATACTATTCCTGTTTGGATATGATATAGAAACGTTTCATTTAGTAAAACTATTCACTTTTGATAACATTATACATGAATCAGCAAAAGATAACATTTTAAAACGAAAATATTTATTTTATTTTCTATTGGCTGTTTAGAGACTTCATCTAAGTCTGGCCTAACACATGCGCGCGCACTGTGCAAACTTCACGAAAAAAACTGTTGCGCGCCATTATAGGTTGTTTCACAAATATTTGTATTTGCATTGTATTAACATTGTTAATGCGTGTTTGGTTATTATAAAAAATGTTGACTCGTGGTGACTAGAAAAGTGGTAATTAGAATGGACGCCACTGGAAATTCTTGGCGATGTGCAATATGTGAGTAAAAACCTGTTGTACCTAATAAAGTAAAGAAAATAACTTGGCAGGCCTATAAAATTTTAATCCTATGAAAAGGATTTTTTCCTCGCAAAATGTGTTGAAAAACGTCGTAGGAAACGCGTGAGCTTTGATAATTACATCCTCGGCTTCCTTATAACGCTCACCTGCGGTTCGCGTGAACAATTTCGCCTCTGATGTAATTATCAACATACCTCACTGGTATCACAATGTAATATTATGATATTTTATAATTAAGTGTTAAGTAAGTATTAAATAATTAAATATTAGTACTACCTAGCTAGACAATCTTACACAATTCGACCTAGTCCCAAACCGCGAAGCTTGTACTATGGGTACCTACTAGACGACAATAAACATGCTTATATATATAAATAAATACTCCATGACTCGGGAACAAATATTCGTGTTCATCACACAAAAAATGCCCGTACCGGGATTCGACCTCTTGCTTCGTAGGCAGAGTGACTTCGAACTAGACAAGCGGTCGTCGAAGCACTTTATCTCAAAAGATAAGGTTAAATTCGAACTAAGTTAATATTTCTTCATGCGAATTTAAGACATGTCACTTTGATATAAAGTGCCCATGTCATACACAAGTACAACGTCGAGGACTAGGACTTTTACCTTACGGATATTTTAGACTAGCTTCTTCCCGCGACTCCCTCCGCGTGGAACTCGTTTATATCGTGGCTCCATACCAACTTTCAGCCCGCATTTCACCTCCGCTCCGGGATGATTTTCGGGATAAAAAACTATTCTATGTCGTTCCCGGGGATTTACACTATGTCTACTTATACCAATTTTTCATCAAATCGGTTCTGCGGTATAAGCGTGAAGAGGTAACAGACAGACAGACACACTGTCGCATTTTTAATATTAGTATGGAAGTGGTATGGAAGTATGGTTAGTGTGACGTATGTTGTTGCTTAGTTACCTATCAAAAACACTGCTGTCTGTAATCATCTCTCTCCGAATAAAATACTGGTTAAAGTTACTCAAGCGTTTTTCCTATTCGCGATATTGTGGCGACCGTGACAGGACGAAATAGAACGTTTTTCCTCAATAACGAGAATAAAATGGAACTTTTTGCCTCCGGCTGCTCCTTGGTGGGGAGGGTTCTACGAGCGTATGATTGGATTCATGAAACAAATCCTGCGCCGAGTGTTAGGAAAAGCCTCCGTATCCCTTACAGAGCTACAGACGGTGCTATGTGACTGCGAGGCTGTCATAAACAGCAGGCCCCTCACTTACGTAGGTGGTCAAAAGGATCTACAACCCCTAACTCCCTCAATGTTTATCCAACCACTGTTGTCCCACCAAACGAGTGACTTTGATGAAGTCGATAAACAAGCAATAAACATCAGGTATCGTTACTGTCAAGGTTTACGTGAAGATCTACGGAAACGTTTTAGAGACGAATACATTAGCTTGCTGGTACAAAAACGTGAGCAAGCTAAACAGGAACCACTTCAGGTTGGGGACATTGCCTTGTTAGAAACTGAAGGCAAGCGTGTCACGTGGCCATTGGCGATCGTCGAAGATGTGTGCCCTGGTGCTGATGGCGTCGCTAGAGTGGTGCGGGTACGAACTTCAGCTGGATCTAAAGTAAGACCTGTCCAACGTATTTTCCCCTTAGAACTTCATAATGGATGTGAACTTGACTCGACTCATAGACAATGTGAAACTGAACTGACTGAGCATACTGATACTCCTGACACTAATAACGCACGGTCAAAGCGAACCAGGAAGCTGCCTCAGCACCTATTTGATTTTGTATTGGACTGATAAAGTAGCCTCCCGGTTTTTCCCTCTTGGGAGTGTGACGTATGTTGTTGCTTAGTTACCTATCAAAAACACTGCTGTCTGTAATCATCTCTCTCCGAATAAAATACTGGTTAAAGTTACTCAAGCGTTTTTCCTATTCGCGATAGTTAGCATACTTAGTATGGATTACGTCCACTATTTGTTTAGATTTAACAGGAACAGGCTAGTTCATTCGTATTCCACCCCAGTCGATCCGAGAACCCTCATACTTTGCTTAGGCCAGCCCGGTAGTGCCCTTTTTGTTTACAATGGCAATGTTTATCTATCTGTTTCCTGAATAAAAGCGAAGTGATTTCTCTTTTATGAGATGAATGCAGCTTGGCTATGATAAATACGACTCCTTGGTTTTGTGGATTTACTTACTATCCTTTCTTTATTTAGACCTCAAAAAACAAGATAATTTACTAGGTGGGGTTGAATAGTGCATTATTGTCGAAGCAAGGGAAGGAAGCATTGCTGGCCGAGAATTAATTTTAAACGGACGACCTTGGGAGTCCGTTTAATTTAATACGAAGCCAGCAATTGCCCTTCCGGCTGAGACAAATACCTATAGTGTTGGCAACGGATTGCAGCAACGGTGCCACCTAGACGAGCGGACCGGAAATACAACGGACGTCAATTTATCGATGGCTCAACGGCGCCATCTAGAAGACTACGCGAGCAACTTCGTCATGACGTTTAGTAGCAGAGGAGGGGGTGAAACCAGGCGTTGATAAAAAGGCCAACGGACGCCTCGTGGCTGGCTTGTTTGCTGAGACTTCATGGGGAATGCATAGGCGGGAAATAGTCTATATTAAATAATAAATTATGAAATGAGTTGTAATATATTTTGATTGATCTTTAAATACATTTTTAAGTGTGGAGCGTGTTTCTGTAAAGTACTCCATCCCTTTAGTTTGGTAGATTTCATCAGAAGTGGGATAAAACAACGCCCATCATGGGTAAACGTAAACGGTCAAAAAGGTCATGTGCACGTTCAACTTCCACTTCGAGCAGCAGCAGCAGTCGGACGAGAACTCCGTCACCTCCACCGAGACATAAAAAGAGGAAGGCAAAGGTATCACGTAAAGCTGATACCTCAACTGTGAGTACAGGAAATGCTTCAACTGTGCTAAACAATATCATACCAGATTTTGACCCCTTACGAGACGATATAGGTGCTTGGCTTAATATTATTCAATCTTACGCTAAAACTTTTGCATGGTCAGATGACGTGGTTAGATATCAGGCTCTAAACAAATTGAAAGGGTCCGCTAAGACCTGGTACGATTCACTTTTGCGTACCGAGAACGAATGGCCCTCGTGGCGTTGGGTGGATTGGCGACGAAGGTTAGCTTCTGGCTTTCAGATACGGCGTGATATGTTTCAACTTCTAAGAGAAGTAGTAGATAGGAAACCGAATGACAACCAATCACTGTACGAGTTTTATTTTGAACAAAAAAGTAAAATAGATCGTTTGTCGCTAAATTTCACGGAAATGGATGTAATATCTATAATTATTGGTAATATAGGAGATTCTGGGATAGGGGCGTCAATCGAAGCTAGTAACTTCACAACGTGCGATAGCTTGGCTAGTTTTCTTCATGGGCGTGTTTACAAATCTAGATACTCCAAACAACATACATACATACATACATACATTCACGCCTTTATTCCCAAAAGAGGTAGGCAGAGCACATGAAACGTATGTTCCAGCGCCACTTTTAGCATAAATGTGGGTATAAAATATCGACAAAATGTGATATTGCAGTGATAGGTTGCTAGCCTATCGCCCACAACACACTTCAACCCTGGTCCCTTAGTCGACTTTTACGACACCCACGGGAAGAAAGAGGCGGTGAAATTCTAACCCGACAACACACGGGTAACAATTGAGTTTAAATACACGCGATGGACAAAGCAAGCCAATTGGACATGTAACAACCACACAGCCTAGTACTTTTGCAAAAAGAGCTACGGCGGGGCCGGCGGGTGGCTCAAGCATAGAATAGAATAGAATACACACAACGAAAACCACTTGAATGTTATGTATGTGGCGGTAATCATAAAAAGATAAATTGCGAAAAGTTGAATCGTAATTGTGAATTTTGTGGCAAGAGGGGACATGAAGAATCCATGTGTTTTCACAAAAAGAATTCAATGAAACCAGAGAAACAAGATAAACAACATGAGACCAAATTTGTTTCTACCCTTGATCCACGTAATAAATTCTTTTTCTACTCCTGTACCGTTATCTGGCATTTATATAGGCTTTAGCTCAAATACAAAGACACCGATAATAAGTCGTCGAAAAACTCAATGCTCTATGGCCCATAAACGCACTCTTTAGTGTACTTTTTTGGGTCATACATTTTCCATAAAAGCACTGTTTACCATGATGTCAAATCATCTAACTTTTTTTTAATCAGCCACTATATTGCAGTGGTACCAACTTCATAAGCAAATTTTTCGAAATAAAGAGCTGTAATTTACTATAAAATATTTGTAAAACATAAATAATTTACTAAAATAAAAATAAATTATCATGTATTGTGTTAATATACATATTTTACCCAATTATTGGTATTTTTTATAAATATAAACCGATTCGGTTCGGATCCGGATTCAGTTTGGTTCGGATGGCAAGTGCAAGGAAATTAAAAACAAAACAGACCATAAACAAGAGATTTCAATGTGTCATATTTCTAATTTCCCACCAAAGTTCCAGTTAAAAATTAAAAGACGAAATGTGATAACTATTCGTTATTAATAACTTCTTAAGATTTGATTCGTGTTTGTGAAGTGAAGAAAAATGTGTACGTTCCTTTTAAAATGGACGAAGAAGAAAATAACTGCACCGCTGAAGAAATTGCGTGAGTAGTAATAGAACGGAAAACTTACTGCCTGAAAAGTCAAATGCTATTTATTTAAAATTAGTCGTAGAAAAAGTATTGTATGCAACTAGAGATGGGTAGGGGTGGGTAAATACCGGGTAAATACCCGGTATTTACCCAATGCACCCGGTAAATACCCGTATCTACCCAAATTGGTGGGTATAAACTATTTCGAATGGATTTTTTCAAAAAGTGACGTTTTAGGGCTGAGTTTTTTTTATGAAATGTTTAAAGCCTTCTGAACAACTTTTGTTATTGCAAAATATCCATTGTGATACATAGTTTATGAGAAAAAAAATGTTTGTTATTAAAAATAACATGTATTATTTTCCGAAATAAGATCAAGTTATAACGGGAGCCACTACCAGAATAGTAACTATAAGCCTTAACAAAATGTAAGAAAAATATTGAAATAGTGTTGCCTTCTACTTATTCGACAAGAAATCAACATCTTGCTAGGCCTTTTTCCCATTTACTTGGGGTCGGCCTTCCCTGTTCTTTTTCTCCATTCTGCACGATTGAGTGCGAGGTCTGCGTCTATATTAAGATCTTTCAGGTCTCGCTGAACCGTCTTCAGCCAGGTGGCAGGTGGTCTTCCGCGTCCTTGCTTCGTCGTTGGAATATCGAGCGCTACCTTAACCATGTAGTCTACTGGGCGCCCCTGTACATGACCGTACCACCTCAGACGTTTATCCGTCAGCTTTTCTGTTATTGGCGCTGTTTTAAAACTACCCCGGATATACACGTTTCTTATCTTGTCCATCATGGTGACACCCGCTGACCAGCGTAACATGCGCATCTCAGTGGTGTGGAGCTTGTTCAGGTGGGGTTTATTTGTAGCCCAGTTCTTGGATCCGTACAACATCGCTGGTCTTACTACTGTCTTATATACATGACCTTTCACCTTTAGAGGCATTTTTCTATCGCATAGGATGCCTGTGAGTTCTTGCCATTTCATTCAGTCTGTCTGAGTTCTATGGACTACATCGCTGTCAATCTTTCCGTCGTTGCTAGTATGGAGCTTAAACTTTGTAACAGTTGGCAGGCGATCATTACCTATATAGAATTTGTCATTTTCTGGGTTATTAGCCGTTTTGTCGAACAGAAAGGACATGTGTTCGGTCTTCTTCCGGCTGATTTTTAGGCCGTTCTTCTAGCGCTTCCATCCAGCTATTCAAAGCGCGTTGAAGGTCAGTCAGTCTCTGCTATTAAGGCCACATTATCGGCATATAGAAGGTGCCAGGGTACAGCCCGTTGGCATTTTCGTGTGAGGTAATCCATCGTGACATTAAAGATAAGTGGACTAAGTGTGGAACCCTGGTGTACAACGACCTTGAGCTTGAAGCTGTCACTCGCACCTGCTGAGCAAATCACCTGTGTAGAGACGTCTGTGTACATGACCATAATAAGATCTATATACGACTCTGGGATAAGCTGGGCACGAAGAGCCTCCCATATAAGGTCGCGTGGTACATGGTCAAACGCCTTCTCAAGGTCGATGAATATCATATGCAGGTTTGTGTTGTTGACTTTGGCTTTCTCAATCAGGATTCTTATAGCCTGAGTAGTGTCAGAGGTGCCCTTTCCATTTACAAACCTTCAGTGATTGGGTGTGAGCTTCACGATACCATTAAGTTTGCTGTTGATTATCCTCTCCCATAGTTTAAAGGTAATTCCCACAGTCAACTACGTCGCTTTTTCCTTTGTAAAACGGTATTAAATGACTTCCTTTCCAAGCATCTGGTATTTTCTGTCCTGCCATAAGTCTGTTAAACAACTCGCTTAGCCAGCCGATGCCAGAGTGCCTTATTATGTTTCCAGATCTATTGGAATCTCGGCTGGACCTTGGGCTGTTGTTTTTCATCTTTCTGATATCTTTGATGATTTCCTCCGTTGTAACTGCTGTTATTGCTTGGTTTAACTTTCGGGGATTCGTAACATTAAGCAAATGGCGGTAGTACTCTGCCCATCTTTTTCTTATATCATTGTCTTCTGTTAATAGTTTATTGTTTTTATCTGTGATATATTTGGCTGAAGTTATATCTTTGCTGTTATTATTTCGAGCTTTTGCGACTTGATGGATATTGATTTCTGTAGTGGAAGATTCTAATTCTTTGTAAAAGTTAGCATCGGCTTTGGCTCGTGCGCTTGCCACTTCACGTTTTGCGTTTGATTTCTCTCTGTTGTAGTCTGCTTTATCCGCATCACTACCGGTTTCTTTGTGTTTTCTTAAATGCAAACTTCTTGGCCTGCACAACATCCTTGACAGATTGTTGCCACCATTTAGTCTCCAGTTTTTTCTTCTTCTTCCTTTCTTCTTTTCGTCTTCCATTGAGTCCAGAAAGAAAGAAAGAAAAACATTTATTTATGACAAACACATATAACAACAGAGAAATACAAAAAACAGGACGAACACTGCTTGTCACAAAAGCAGCAAACAGCGTGAAGGGGGCTCTCTTACTCCTGGTTCTCCCTAAATGTGTTTTTGCGGATTTTCTACAGAATGTTTCTAAATGGTTCCACATATCGTTTTCGGTTTCTACCTTTGAAGTGTCTTTTGTGCCAAAGTACATTTCTATGTTTTGAACGAATCTTGATCCCGCGGCGGTTTTCAGGGATTTTAACTTAATTTTAGGTATCTGCTTGTTGCTGCACTTAACAGGTTTGGGCAATTCAATAACCAATAAGATCAGCCCTAACTGGCAGGTAGCGACGTCGCGATCGTGCCATCTGCGACGCGCGAATATTACACCGCATCCGACCCGGCCAATTAATGTTTATCAGTTGCCTGGTTGAGACGGCCTTTGTGCGTTAAGTGCCACGTGTGGATATTTGATCCATGCTTTAAATATCGATTTTGTTTTGTTTGAGGTAAAAGCTCACGTTATTGAATTTTGTTTGGATTGGCGATACAAAAATAATATAATACTTATACTTACCTACAACTTTCATTTTTCCATCTTAAAGTTATATATACTCACTAAGTAATGAATACACTTCTCTCTGAGCTCGGATGATTGTAAATACAAACATTTAATTTATTTTTTATTTATTTAATTAACAGCATGTATAATGTCCATGAGAACAACGTTTATACATTCCTGCATAACTTGAAAACATTTTCATTATAATATTTGACTTACAAAACGCATCAAAAGAGTTTATACCCACCTTTTTGGGAAGAAACGGGTAAATACGGGTAGATTGGGTAAATACCGGGTAAATACCCGGTATTTACCCATGGGTTTTTACCCACTACCCATCTCTATATGCAACGGTGCATAACTTGGTCTTAAAACGCTCGTGGCGTCTTTAATTGCGATGCTCGCCAAGGCTTGCATCGCAACTCACGACACTCGCGTTTTAAGACCCTACTTATACAACAGTTGCATAAAATACTATAAAAAGGGTCTGTGTTAATGATTTCTTTTGTGATGCATTTATAGACACGGGGAGTAGTTTAGTATAGTAATATCTCAATCAATTGAGGACAAATACTCTCTCAAACGTATTCCGTTACCTTCACCCATCTTGCTGCAAGGGTTTACAAAAGAAAGTTCTATATATGTTAATCATAAAGTGACACTTGACTTTAAGTTGGATTCGGTGTGTTTAAAGAATGTTGACTTCTACATAATTAACGATTTAGCCGACTGTGAAATGTTGATTGGAAGAAACGTAACAGAGCGCTCTGACTTGATATACTCGCGGGTGGGAGATCGCCTCCAATTTGATTAAAGAAAAGAAAGAAAGAAAACCATTTATTCTATAAAGCACACATAACAGGACTAGATTATTACGCGAAAACGTATAACGAATTTTGTAACAACATCGCGGACTTTGAATTGGACGCGGACTCGCATCAAAGCGAATTAACAGCTATCTTTAGGGCCTATAGATATTGTGTTGCATCTAACACTAAGGAGTTAGGAAAAGCTGTCAATCATGAAATGACTATCGAGGTCACTAACCCACAACCTATTCAATGCAGACCCTTTAGGTCATCTCATACGGATCGAAAGATTATTAGAGAAATGGTTAACGAGCTCTTGGAAAATAATATCATCTGTGAAAGTAACTCGCCATATGCGAGCCCCGCGTTACTGGTTGGTAAGAAAAACGGAGAAAAAAGGCTCTGCATTGATTACAGGATGTTAAATAAAGTTACGGTTAAAAACAAATACCCAATGCCGCGTATATAGAAGACCTTGTTGATAGGCTTCAGGGTCATAAATGTTTTACCAGCCTCGACCTAAAGAGTGGATATTACCAAATTCTCATGCACCAAGACTCTGTGGATAAAGTAGCTTTCATAACGGAAGATGGTCATTATTCCTTCCTTAGGGTCCCATTCGGATTAGTAAATGCCCCGTCAGTGTTTCAACAAATGATGAATAAAGTTTTGGGAAATCTTAGATTTGAAAATGTGATCTTATACTTAGACGATGTCTATTTGGTGACAGAAACGGTTGAAGAGAATCTAGAATTGCTTGAACGTGTTCTGAAAATATTTCGTGACAATGGTTTAACACTTAACCTAAAAAAATGCCACTTTTTCAAGTCCGAGATTGAGTTCTTAGGTTATAAAATTAAACCTAACTGTGTCATGCCTAATGAACCCAAATTAGAAGCTGTAGCAAAATTCCCGGTCCAAAAACCGTACACCAACTTCGACAGTTTCTTGGGTTCATAAGCTATTTTAGAAAGTTTATAAAGAACTGTGCTATGATTTCTGCACCTTTGACGAGATTATTGAAGTAGGATGCGGTTTGGGTATGGGACATTATCCACGAGCAGGCATTTCAGACTTTAAAGTATAAACTTACATCGGATAGTGTATTAACCATTTTTGACCCCAATAAAGAGAACGTATTGTACACGGACGCTAGTAGAGAGGGCCTTGCCGGCATTTTAATGCAAGTCACTGAGGAAGGTGAAAAACCTGTGCATTACTATAGTCGGCAAACCACAGATGACGAAAAAAAATATCACTCCTTTGAATTGGAGTTGTTAGCCATTGTCTGTTCATTGCAAAAATTCAGGTTGTACCTTCTAGGGTCACTTTTTAAGATTATCACTGACTGTAGCGCGGTTCGATACGCTTTGACTAAAAAGGAGATTATTCCCCGGATAGCACGTTGGGTATTATCGACGCAGGAGAATGCAACATGTAGATGCGTTAAGCCGCAACCCCGTGCATTCCGGAGAAAAATCTGAGACCGAAATTGTTTTATCGATAACGGAAGCAGATTGGTTATTAACAGTCCAACTACAAGATCCTGAATTGAGTCAAATTAGGACAATCATTGAGTCAGGAGATGCCGATAACAATAAAGAGGTATTTACAAACTATGAGGTCTTAGGAGGCAAGGTCTACAGGAGAACGTCCCGGGGCCGTCGCTGGGTGGTTCCTAAAAACTGCATATGGCAGATCATTAAATGTAACCACGACGATCTTGGACATTTTTCTGTGGACAAAACCGTTGAATGAATAGGCTCTCAGTACTAGTTTCGTAGGATGAGACACGTGATAAAAAAATACATTAAAAACTGTATAAACTGCATATACTATAAGAGAAAAGGTGGCGCTAAAGAAGGCGAATTATATCCGTTGCCAAAATATGCAAGACCGTACCACACACTCCGTCTTGATCATTTAGGCCCGTTTGTTAAAACTAAAAATAAAAATCAATACTTATTAGTTGCGGTAGACGCATTCACAAAGTTTGTGTTCATCTTTGCTGTGAGATCAACAAAAACCTCATGCGTGATTAAAGAACTTGAAAGTTTATCAAAAACCTTTGGAAACCCTAAAAGGATCATAACCGATGCCGGCAGTAGTTTCACCTCAAATGAGTTTACTCAATATTGTTGTAATAAGAACATACACTTGCATACCGTGGCAACGGGTACGCATCGGTCGAATGGCCAAGCCGAACGCTTTAATAAATCCATTCTAGACGCGCTAAAAACACTAGGCGCCAATTCAACCGAGGACAGATGGGATCAGTATGTAAAACTATTACAACAAGGCATGAATAGTACCATCCGCAAAACTATAAAAGCAGTTCCTAGCGAAGTCTTTTTAGGATATAGAATACGCACTGACAGTGATAGCTTAGCACCAGAATCCGAGGATAGTTTGATAGATGTAACTAAGTTGCGTGAGACCGTAGATAGTAATATTAAGTCAAATGCACGGTATCAGAAAGAGAGGTTTGATCGGTCTCGAACTAAAGCACGATCATACGATGTGGGAGACTTGGTTATGATTACCATTCAAAGCCATAGTAACGATGGTAAGAGCAGGAAGTTATTACCCGTGTTCAAGGGCCCATTTCAAGTCAGCAAAGTTATGGGGAACGATAGGTATGAGGTGACGGAGGTAAAAGGTAGCGAAAGGAGCAATAAGAAGTACACTGGTGTGAGTGCCGCTGAGAATATGAAATATTGGATTAATATTGATGATTGGAACATAAATTAAAGGTAAACTATTAAACTATTTTGATAAACCATGTTGGCAAGGTAAGATGTAAGTAAAACAAACAACATTGATAATGTTTTTCTATATTTTAAAATCAAAATCATACAATTTGAAGTAATACGGTTAAAATTAATGTTTTGATACAATCATAAATATAAAGTAGAAGTAGCTTCATTAAAGATCAGAGTTAAGATAAATGCTTCAAAATATTTTAATATTCCTGTATGATAACATAATATGTGTGCTGTACCTATATCTAAACTTTGTGATACCCAGGTGTTAATTAATGGTAGAGATCGAGTTGGATACACATAAAATCTTAATCGTTGCGTGGCAAGCTTTTAAGTAGGTATCAACCGATCTGAACCCAAGACGAACGTGTTTAAGTGAGAAATCCTCTTTGAACATAGGCGGTCGCTAAAGATGGTTTACACTGTGGTTATCACAAAAGTATTAGCAAAACAGCAATGTCAAATTCAAGGGATGAGTGATTCTACTTAACTCGTTTATCCTTCTATAACACTCACAAGGATCTTTGTTATGTTTCAGCATGTATCTTAACTCGTGAGGCGCCTGGGGCAGCCGCCTAGCAGGACAGCCGTGTTGGCAACGGATTGCAGCAACGGTGCCACCTAGACGAGCGGACCGGAACTAAAACGGACGTCAATTTATCGATGGCTCAACGGCGCCATCTAGAAGACTACGCGAGCAACTTCGTCATGACGTTTAGTAGCAGAGGAGGGGGTTAAACCAGGCGTTGATAAAAAGGCCAACGGACGCCTCGTGGCTGGCTTGTTTGCTGAGACTTCATGGGGAATGCATAGGCGGGAAATAGTCTATATTAAATAATAAATTATGAAATGAGTTGTAATATATTTTGATTGATCTTTAAATACATTTTTAAGTGTGGAGCGTGTTTCTGTAAAGTACTCCATCCCTTTAGTTTGGTAGATTTCAATAGTGCTTTTCTCAAAAATTGTGCAAGAAAGCAAAAAATGTACTTTCAGAAAATGATAAGGCATGCATTTCTTCTCGCCGCTTCATGAAATTGTCGTACGCCATTCGATATTTGTCTTTTTGCTTTGCAACTTACACTTAACAAATACCAATAACTGAGCTTGCAGCTTCTTTTAAATCTGGAATCATTTTCACGTAAATTTTCTATATTTTCCGTAAAAACAATTAGCCACTGTATGTGAAAACAGAATATTTGTTGCATTACCGCCTTTTAATTTTTTTTAATTAAACGCCATAAGTTATTGGAGACAACTAAAAAGTCGCGATAAGTCACAGCTACTACTGATCTTCCGTTTTGGCTGTTTAGAATAGAATAGAATAGAATCATATTTATTCATGGCAACAGCACATACATGTACATAAATCAAAAAAACAGAATGGTAGACAAATTGCCACGAAATGGTTCCATCTCAGCGTTGTTTAGGACCTAAGCCTTTTATTTATATGGCCGTTTTAAGTTTTTAAAAAGTTTGTACCACTACAAATAAGGGAATTTGTATGCAACATTGTAGTCGAGCAAAATCGAGCTGGCAAGGTATTTATTTTTTGAATTTGACTAACCATAAACTATGCACTTCACGTCCCGATTTCTTACCAATAAAGTCCAAAAAAATGTTATTTACAGTACATATGGTGCTACTTTCCCGCACTCGTGCGGAAAAGAGCACTTTCCGTGCATATGTCGAAACTTTAAAGAGCCATATGTACAGTAAAACGTTGTACGATACTCGTGCAAATAGGTAATTCGCAACTCGTGTTGATTTAAAACACTCCCTTCGGTCGTGTTTTAATTTATCACCACTCGTTGCGAATTTCCTATTTTCGGCACTTGTATCGTAAATAACTATTATGATGCAAGTGCGGAAAGTAGGTAATTCCCAACGAGTGATGGTGACCACGACACACGAGTTGGGAATTACCTATACGCACGTGCATAATATACAACGTTTTACAATGCATCATGCGAGGAAATAAAAATACATAATTAAAAAGGTAATATTATAATTGTCGTGAAATCTCATTCCCGCACGTGTGTGGGAATATTCGTCCGAGATCCATTCCCGCACGGAGCCGCCCCATTCGGCCCGGTCGTGTGGGCATAGAGGACTTCCCGTGTTTATGTTACGTTTTGGTTACGTTAACCCAGACAACTTCAGAGCAAGTGCATTACTCGTATATTACAAACACATATTAGCTATACTCGATTAAGATGCTTTTTTTATGAGTACCTTTCCAATTTGGAGTATCTTAAACCTTATATACAAAGTTATAATATATTGAGTTAGGGCACCTCAAAGTTGGTGGTTGGTACGCGACTAAGTGGGTAACTCACTCTGATCGGGCGGCCAGCTTGAAGTAAATGTGAACTACCCTGACTACAACACATTGTGTGTCTAGTTTGTTTACATTCGACTCGGTTACCACACTAGTCATTATTATTTTTAAAAAAACCTTGTTGTTTATTTCCATAAATGAAATTTATAAATGACTAGCTGTACCTGCGACTTCGTTTGCATGGTAATGTGGTGGGAGTTAACGAATTTCTTATTTTGGACATAGGACACATGCAGTTCTAATTTAACCTTTCAAGTAAAACGTTGAACAAACCTATTTTAGATAAAATGCCGTTAAAATTCTTTTCTTTGATGTTTAAATTAAGTAAGAAAGGGACAAAACTCATTTTATGGGGTAATAGTTTAGTAGATGTTTGTGGCTATAGATCCAACAGGTAGGACACAGGCTGCAGCATTAAATGTTTATATATCTTCTTCTCTACATATTTATAATATAACACTGTTTTATATTAAATAAATACAAACGTGATGACTAAAATCATCTTGAGTCACTCCAACTCTCAGGTAAAGATGTGTATAGAATTAATAAATAGATTTAATAATCGTTTCGAGTACCCGGAGTAGGTACCCATTGACCGGTAAGTGTTTACGCGGAACAAAAGATCTCTTTTTTAACGTCTGAATTTATATTTTCCAAGCTATACCCAACCACTAACTAAGTTCTAGAACCATAACGCGAGTCCGACTCCCTTTCTATTAAAGGTAATTAATGTAATTATCAAAAATATTAAAGTAATATGTTTATTTTTTTACATTGCAATGTTTCAGATCTCACTATCACATTCTGCCGATCTTCTGTATGTTCCCGCCGTTGTCAACTTAAGGAATGTGTATTGCAGGCTTTATGATAAAAGTTTTATCTGTATGTTGGCCGATTCCTGTGTCTCTATATAGGCTGAATGTCAACTTGAAGGCGCGAAGCAAGCGCGAAGTACGAAGTAAAATACCGCCTTAATACCTACTAACGTACTGACGCGCTTGATAATTAATGTTTTTTAAAAAAGGGGCCCGTTCTATACTGATTTAATATAGTTTTACTGTTTATTGCTGATAAATATAAATACTGACAAACCAGCACGGCTATCACAAGACGGCGCGCGAGCTCTCTCTATTTTTCTCGAACTATCCGTCTCTCTCGTAATAGACAACTTAGAAAGAGATGTATAGTGCGAGAAAAATCGAGAGAGCTCCCGCGCCATCTTGTGATAGCCGTTAAGTATCGTGACAAATACTCAGCGTGTAATCTTGCAGAAACTCATAAACCTAGACGTTTTGGCTGAACGCAAAACAACGCTAGGCCATGCCATTAAAAAAAAGGAAGAGTCAGACTTTTGACACCTTTTGACGTTATTTTGTTGAAATTTGTTGATACATTTATTGAAATTACGCCTCAATACGAATTTAGCGCGTATAACTTTCCATATCAGAATCGATTATTTTTTTATGCTTTAGAATGTAATATGCGTTTTGTGAAGGTCTTTCACAACACCGGATCGAAATTATTACTGTTAGTTAGTTATGGCAAGTCTGCCATTTTGACGTCAGTGACAGTTGACGGATATGGCGGCTATGATTTCGAGCAGAAGAACTGAATAATTTAATGAGGTCAAATGTTTCCGAAAATTAATTAACTGTCGCAGTTGGATAAAAACTATCCTAAACGGAAGCTAGAGTAGTAATGTACTTATGAAAAAATTTACCGTTCATAGGAAGCCGAGATCATTCGGGACACGTAAATGCTTAGTTTGATACTGGCTGATTCCATTTTCAAATTAGAGATTTATTATAAGTGAGAGATGAGAGATGAGAGATGACTAATGCCTGGAAAAAAATTAGATACTCATAAAAAGCACCCTGTATATAAGAGCAGCGCTATGCACCAATGACGCCCATTTGACATAACTCGACTAACCTTCTGGTACAGAAAGGGCCTGGTGAGCGCCAGATACCGTTCAAGCGCCATAGTGACGGCGATGCAGACGCTGCCGATGCCGAACACCCGCATCACAACGCGGATGGCGCAGCAGGCGCGCGTGGCGCCAACCCATGGGAACGTCTCGCTCACCAGCATTGATGTCATCATTCCCACCTGTCAAATAGAATAAAGTTTTTGTGGCATTATTATAAGTAGATTATTCTTGTGGCGCAGAATCGTGGAGGTACGGAATCAGGTTATCCCGATTCCGCCAAAGTAATTAGTTATACAGCCAATTAAGCCACGTTCCCGTATCTTGCTCTCACCCTCAACTTTGCCAACTAAGTCTAACATTGTCTAATTAAAACTACGATTATCTCTCAAACTAGTCAAACTACCATTAATTTCATACAATAACAGAGTGTTTTTGTGATGTCGTCAAATCTTTTAAATTTATTGTGATTAAATATTAAAAATTAACGCTGTGTTAGTGTTTGTATGGCAAGTGAATACAGGCTGTTACCAAAAGTTACACCTAAAACCGAAAGGGGGTTAATAGGACCCTTGTAAAGAGTCTACTGGCAATATTTGAAGACCGTAGTACACAACAAAGTGATCCACAAAACATGGATAAAACATAAAATAATCATCATTGAAAAGCAACCATGAAAACGTAAATCTGAAGAGTAGACTTCCCAGAAAGTTATTTACATATTTACCTAATTTCCTCTGCGAGGTAAATGACAACAATCATGAGCGAGTACATGCTCATGTTTCTCAATATATGACAATTCGGCAACAAGAACATGAAATATTCTTCGAGTTAAAACGAAACGAAATTAAACCATTTTATTCTTTAAAAAACCGAAGAAAACATATGGTGTAATTACATGTTAGGTCAATAAATCTTCATCAACATATTACTGACTAGCTGTACCTGCGACTTCGTTTGCATGTTAATGTAGGAGTTAACGCATTTCTTCTCTTGGAAATAGGACACATGCAGTTCTAATTTTAACCTATCATGTAAAACTTTCAATAAACCTATATATTTTAGTTAAAATGACGTTAAAACCTGTCACTCTGATATTTAAATTATTAAGAAAGGGACAAAACACGTGTTATTTATCAGAGGTATTTTAAGTTTTATGAATAATGGGGTAAAAGTTTAGTAGATGTCTGTGGCAATAGATCTAACAGGTAGGACACACGCTGCATTATTGAATGTTTATTGATCTTCTTTTCTACGTATTTTTAACACTGTGTTATGTTATATTATAAAAACGTGTTGGATGACTGAAATGATCTTGAGTTCTTGAGTCACTCCGACTCTCAGGTAAAGATGTGTTTAGGAATTAATAATAGATAATCCTTTCGAGTACCCATTGACCGGTAAGTGTTTACGTGGAACAAAAGATCTCTTTTTTAATTTGACAACAGACGGCCAATTCATATTTTCCAAACTATACCTAACCACTAGGTAAGTTCTACAACTATAACGCGAGTCCGAGTCCCTTTCTAATAAAAGAAATTATTAAAAATGTTAAAGCAATTTGTTTATTTTTTTCAACTTGCAATGTTTCAGATTGCACTATCACATTCTGGCAAATCTTGTGTATGTTCCCGCCCTTGCCAACATAATAATGTGTGTTGCAGGCTTTATGATAAAAGTATTTTCCTGTATGTTGGCCAATTTCTGTATCTCTATTGTGGTCTCTATATTGGCTGAATGTCAACTTGGAGCCGCCTTAAGGCACAGCCACACTGGCGCGGCCTGCGGTGGCGGACAATATTAAATTTGACAGCGGCGGACAAGTTTACTATTGTCAGCCGCGGCCAGGCCGCGCCAGTGTGATGCAGGCCTAATACTGACGCGCTTCATACAAATACAAATTATTTATTCTGCAAATAGGCCACAAGGGCACTTTTACATGTCGAACGGTAATTTAAATTAAAAATAATAATCTTACAATAAAAGAATAATAATCTAACACCATAATAATTTAAAATTTGCAGATTAAAAACACACTAAATGTCACAAAGTGAATGAAAACGAAACAAAATATGCATTCGATAAGTATAAGGTCTGTGCATTAACAGAAAGTTAATGATATTAATTCAGTATACCAGAGATGTATAAGGTCTCTGAGCGTCCAAATACAATTAATAATTATTCAAATGTTCGTAGAGAGGTATACGGTCTCTAAGCGTCAAAACAAAACAATAAAAAAAGGAACATTAATGTAATATTGTCAGTGATGTTCAGGGTCAATAACAATAAAACGTGTCAAGATCGGAATGATGTCTCTCGTCAATACGATGATAATAAAATAACACTAGTATTGAAGTAGTTAGGTACTATGCCCTTGCAAGCATGAACAGTCCGGACTCCACAAACAGCACCCGATCACGAGTATGACGCATATCTCAGCCATCGCCTCCCTCAACCATATGTTAGGGAAGGTGGCGACCCGATCAACGACATAATTATTGTTTATAAAAGGCCCGTTCTATACTGATTTCATACATACTGTTTATTGCTGATAAATATAAATACTGACAAACCAGCGTGGCTATCACAAAACGGCGCGCGAGCTCTCTCGATTTTTCTCCAACTATCCGTCTCTCTCTTATCAGATAACTTAGTAAGAGACATATAGTGCGAGAAAAATCGAGAGAGCTCGCGCGCCGTCTTGTGATAGCCGTGCAGTATCGTGACAATTAAATACTCAGCGTGTGATTCAATCTTGCAGAAATCAAATAGACTGGCTGAACGCAAGAACAGCGCTATCGCCATGCCATTTAAAAAAAAGGAAGAGAGTCAGACTTTTGACGTTTGACGTTATTTTGTTGAAAATTGTTGATACATTTATTGAAATTACGCCTCAATACGAATTTATCGCATATAAGTTTCCATATCAGAATCGATTATTTTTTTACGCTTTAGAATTTAACATGCGTTTTGTGAAGGTCTATCATCACACACCGGATCGAAATTATTAATATTCGATAGTTATGGCAAGCCCGCCATTTTGACGTCACTGACAGTTGACAGATATGGTGGCTACAATTTCAAGCAAAAGAAATTAATAATTTAATGAGGTCAAATGTTTCCGAAAATTAATTAATCGTCGCAGTCGGATAAAAACTATCCTAAACGGAAGCTAGAGTAATAATGTGCTTATGAAAAAAGTTACATATTTTTCCGTTCATGGGAATCTGAAATCATCGGGGGACACAAAAATGTTTAGTTTGATACTGGCTGATTCTTTTTTTAATTTAGAGATTTATTATAAGTGAGAGATTAAGATTTATTCTTAAAAAAACCGAAGAAGAATATGGTGTAATTACATGTTATATCAATAAATCTTAATCAACATATTATTTTAAGGTTTTTAAAGAAAAAAATGGTTTAATTATTTTTCAAATACGTATCTACACATGATACCTACTCAGTAAATTTTCTATGAAAATAATCTATGAACATTTAGTTTGAAAGGCATTTTGAAACATTTTTTTTTCAAGGGAAATTATGAAACACGTAGTTGTTTCATTGTTTAAAGTGTGTTTCCTCGTAATTTGATTTTACTTCTCTAAAATGACACAAAACCGAGTTGTAAAGGTTTTTTCTAACGTTTCTGCTAGAAATTTGCCTACTGTTAGGGTAGGTAAGTGGGGCAGTAAGGGCAACTACTAAATCCCTTGCTGCTAAGCGAAGATGCTCTTAAGAGCCCTTTACTAACTTTTTATGTGATGATAATCTACATTCACAGATTTTTGATGAAATGTACAGTCAGCGAGAAAAACTACAATGTGTTAAAAAAATACGCAAAACCGTTTAAGGGTATAACATAGGCATCGTGTTTTGATAAGGAAAAAGAAAGAGAAAAAAATATTTTGACGCGATTTTTTTTACATTAGTATAGAGCAATGGCCGACTAGGACGATCTGCTCCATACAAAAGTTTAAAAAAATCGTGGCATAAAAAATCTCTTACTTTTTTCTAATCAGAACACGGTTTTGCGTAATTTTTTTAACACGTTGTATAATAGCGAGATATACAGTTTTCCTATATTATACCTAGGAAGGGCTTTTTTATTTAGTCTTATTACTCGAACATCGAGTGATATTGATATCAATATTATTACTCTTTCAAATTATACAAAACTCTTTGAAATTTCCATTGACAACGACTACAATTTTATTGTTTGATTTGCTTTCAATAAATTCTTGATCATTACCGCCGATATAACATCTGAAAGGGGTGTTATTTTATAAAAACAATACATGCAATCGCACTCTTTGTCGAGTTTCAGGTTTCAACGGCTCAATGCCGTGTTTGCGAATCCATTGCGGAATGTTAATTAAGTCGTGACCCAAATATCAAACTGTGGCGCGTGGACATTATTAGGTTAAATTTATTAAAATAAACAAGACACTGATTCAACATCTAATCCGAAAATTCGAATTCAAATGTTGTTTATTGACGTCCCCAAGACCTTTGTGGAGGTGGTTTTCAAAGGCTGTATGAAAAATACAAAGAAAATTGAGTTATACCCATACATGATTACGCGACGGTAAGGCGATGTATTTGATACGAGTGCAGCGTGCAGCTACGTGTATCGATACCAAAACATAATCAAAATCAAGATTTAATTATACACAAACTGACTAAAAAATATCTAATAATCCTGAATCAGAGATGCAATGTCAACAATTTCACTAGATAGTGTTGAAGAAGCGAGATCTCAGTTTCATTATAATAATAGTATTACGTATGGGAGTGTGTAAATGATACCAATTTCTATCCGAATGTCGAGAAAAATCCTTGACTTTTAAGTACATGCACCACGTAGACATTTCATCATCACCATCATCATCATCATATCAGCCGACAGACGTCCACTGCTGGACACTGGCCTCCCGCAAGGAATGCCAAAGTGGCCTGTCCTGCACCTCCCGCGACGTTTAGGTACCAGTCATCAGTCCATTTTGTGGAGAGTCTACCCACGCTGCGTCTTCCGGTAGGTACGTGGTCAACAATCGAAAACCTTTCCGTCCCACCGGCCATTGGTTTTACGTGCAATGAGCACCGCTCACTGCCACTTGAGTTTAGCGATTACGGTTACCTTAGTTCTGCTGTGGATAGCCTCATTTCTATTGTGATCACGCTGAGAAACTCCTAGCGTAGCCATCTCCATTTTGGGTCACGTTGAGCCTTCTTATGAGGCCCATTGTAAGCGACCACCGACCGACGTAGGCATCTACAGTTATCCACACTAATATTATAAATGGGAAAGTGTGTGTGTTTGTTTTTCCGCCTTTCACGGCAAGACGGAGCGACGAATGACGTGATTTTTTTAAGTGGAGATAGTTGAAGGGATGGAGAGTGACAAAGGATAGTTTTTACCCCCGAAATCATCCCCTAAGGGGGTGAAACGGGGGGGGGGGGGGGGGTAAAAGTTTGTATGGAGCTGCGATATAAAGGAGTTCCACGCGGACGGAGTCGCGGGCAGAAGCTAGTATATCTTACCAATGCAACGATGTCATTACAGGCCAAGGACGTAAGTAGTAGCAGATGTTTCCTATTTCGTACTCTCTTCTCCCCTTTCCTCAGACACACGATGGCCACTCCGTTCCCGACAATACCGACGACGTAAACCACCTTCAGAAGAATGCTGAATATCTTCCTAAAATCTGGAACCGGGGCCGAGGATGTCGCGTTTGCGAAGTGAAGCGACTCGTTGAGGACATGGGAGGTGAAGTTGGCGGGTGATAACGTTGTTATATCCATCATGCTCACGTCTGTGTATTTGTGATACTCAACTTCACTTTTGCATTATTTATCTATTCGTTTGTTTTGCTATATACCTTTAGATACCTTTAGATAGGTATCATGTATTTTATGCACTTTTGAACCAGCTTTATGGTAATTGGTTTTTATAAAAACTTCGTTGTTAAGTCGAATCGCATTGCTCGTGGCCTCGTTAACCTCGTGCACACTGAAAGAAAGGTTAAATGTTAAAGCAGTGACAGTGAAAATAGGTACGTGAATAAGCATGTATAATGATGATACATATTTATTTGGAAACTAGCTGTACCTGCGACTTCGTTTGCATGGTAATGTGGTGGGAGTTAACGAATTTCTTATTTTGGACATAGGACACATGCAGTTCTAATTTAACCTTTCAAGTAAAACGTTGAACAAACCTATTTTAGATAAAATGCCGTTAAAATTCTTTTCTTTGATGTTTAAATTAAGTAAGAAAGGGACAAAACTCATTTTATGGGGTAATAGTTTAGTAGATGTTTGTGGCTATAGATCCAACAGGTAGGACACAGGCTGCAGCATTAAATGTTTATATATCTTCTTCTCTACATATTTATAATATAACACTGTTTTATATTAAATAAATACAAACGTGATGACTAAAATCATCTTGAGTCACTCCAACTCTCAGGTAAAGATGTGTATAGAATTAATAAATAGATTTAATAATCGTTTCGAGTACCCGGAGTAGGTACCCATTGACCGGTAAGTGTTTACGCGGAACAAAAGATCTCTTTTTTAACGTCTGAATTTATATTTTCCAAGCTATACCCAACCACTAACTAAGTTCTAGAACCATAACGCAAGTCCGAGTCCCTTTCTATTAAAGGTAATTAATGTAATTATCAAAAATATTAAAGTAATATGTTTATTTTTTTACATTGCAATGTTTCAGATCTCACTATCACATTCTGCCGATCTTCTGTATGTTCCCGCGATTGTCAACTTAAGGAATGTGTATTGCAGGCTTTATGATAAAAGTTTAATCTGTATGTTGGCCGATTCCTGTGTCTCTATATAGGCTGAATGTCAACTTGAAGGCGCGAAGCAAGCGCGAAGTACGAAGTAAAATACCGCCTTAATACCTACTAACGTACTGACGCGCTTGATAATTAATGTTTTTTAAAAAAGGGGCCCGTTCTATACTGATTTAATATAGGTTTACTGTTTATTGCTGATAAATATAAATACTGACAAACCAGCACGGCTATCACAAGACGGCGCGCGAGCTCTCTCTATTTTTCTCGAACTATCCGTCTCTCTCGTAATATACAACTTAGAAAGAGACGTATAGTGCGAGAAAAATCGAGAGAGCTCCCGCGCCATCTTGTGATAGCCGTTAACCGTTAAGTATCGTGACAAATACTCAGCGTGTAATCTTGCAGAAACTCATAAACCTAGACGTTTTGGCTGAACGCGAGACAACTCTTGGCCATGCCATTAAAAAAAAGGAAGAGTCAGACTTTTGACATTATTTTGTTGAAATTTGTTGATACATTTATTGAAATTACGCCTCAATACGAATTTAGCGCGTATAAGTTTCCATATCAGAATCGATTATTTTTTTATGCTTTAGAATTTAATATGCGTTTTGTGAAGGTCTATCACAACACCGGATCGAAATTATTACTGTTAGTTAGATATGGCAAGTCCGCCATTTTAACGTCACTGACAGTTGACGGATATGGCGGCTATGATTTCAAGAAGAAGAACTGAATAATTTAATGAGGTCAAATGTTTCCGAAAATTAATTAAATGTCGCAGTTGGATAAAAACTATCCTAAACGGAAGCTAGAGTAATAATGTGCTTATGAAAAAATCTACATGTTTTTCCGTTCGTGGGAAGCCGAGATCATTCGGGACACGTAAATGCTTAGTTTGATACTGGCTGATTCCATTTTCAAATTAGAGATTTATTATAAGTGAGAGATGAGAGATTACTTATACATATTACATTGGAAACATATAACCCTTTCTAAAAGATTTGCAGATATTTATATACCTTAGTTCTATTCGAAAATGCTATTATAACATTCATTCCGCCTTGTAGCCCGCCGCGTGTTGCAAACTGTACGATAGAGTGAGCTAAGAGCACGCCTGCACTTATAACACGCGACAGCGCGCGAGCTCTCTCGATTTTTCTCGCACTATCCGTCTCTTTCTTATTAGAACACTTAGAACAAGAGGTATAGTGCGAGAAAAATCGAGAGTATGTCGCGGCCGTCCCATGATAGACGTGCTGACCATAGTTTTCTCGGTCTATCTCATAAGCTGCAGAGCCATGCGGATGTGGCTTTATCTACTTTGAATAACACGTTAACATGTTATAAACTGTTGCGTTGTGAAGTTGGGAACTGGCGAATACAATATCTCTATTGTGCGAATACCTTCAAATATTACAAACTTGGTACATGCACTATTCGATCGAACGCAACGAATTGGAATCGGTTGAACTTTGTCGCGCGACTCGCGCGCATTCATTCTGACACGTAGGGTGCTCAATAGAAATATCAAACAAAGTATCTGCAAATTGACGGGTGATTAGAAAGAAACCACTGCAACTGACTACTATCACGTAGTCGCACTTAATACGCAGACATATCTCGTAAAGTCAACACTTAATTGAATTTGTATCTTAATGCCTTTTGAGGAAGGGGAATGGTATATTTATTTTATTTATCGGGGCCAACAGGATCGCTACGGATATAAATATATGATGCCTGATTATATTTTTTTCTCCAATATGCTCGGAAATGTTCGCCTTACTGTAGCAAAAATATTACGTGAAGTTCCTCATTACTGACAAACTCAGATTTAAAAAGTTAAAAGTCATTACTGTACAGTTTTAGCGGCCAGGAAAGTGTATGAAATTCCTTTACTGTATACTTTTTTACCTTTTAACTATATACTTTGACTAAGACAAATCACTACAAACAGCCAAGTGCTGGTATCTTTAAAGACCTTGCAATTTTTCACAAAAACTTGAGATAGTTACACTGGTTAGTAGTGTATGGCTGTCTCTTTCGAACGATTGCAAGTTGCTGTGACAAATCACGCCCGTTTGTAGCCTGCTTTAAGTTTTATTTTTTTTAATTGTCATAGATAGACAAAACGCGTACTTTTGAAAGTGATCGAAGTGACGTTTTTAAATATTTCTCAAATAGTTTTCAATTAAGAAATAAAAATATTTATCGAAATAAAACTCACAACGGACTGAAATGCATTTAGATTGCAATCCCGTTTAATCTTTGAAAATTTTAATTGCATAAAACATTTAAAATTGTAACCAATTCTAATAATTTTAAAATTCGTATGTATGCCAATTGAAACTGGCACTATGAGTCGTGCCGTATACATACCTTTTAAAAATAAGTCGGGCGGGAACTTGATAGGTTATTTACATACTCGCTATTTTAAGATTATTGTAAATATTATTTGATTTCCTCACATTTTTGGAGAAAAGCACTATATCTGCCTTGGCGGGAACGGCAATTCGTGGATTCGTCTCTATTGTCGGATTCAGCTTCGCTTCATCCGACAAAATCAACTTATCCACGAATTGCTACTTCCCGGCCGCTGCAATAATGTACTATTCTCCAATATGCTCGGAAATGTTCGCCTTACTGTAGCAAAAATAGAACGCGAAGTTCCTCGTTACTATAGAACGCAAATTTAAAAAGTTAAATGTCGTTACTGTACAGTTTAGCGGCCAGGAAAATGTATGAAATTCCTTTACTGTGTACTTTTTTACCTTTTAACTACATGCTTTGACTAAGACAAATTACTACAAACAGCCAAGTGCTCGTACGATTAAGGACCTTGCAATTTGTCACAATAACCTGCTATAGTTAGACTGGTTAATTAATAGTGTATAGCTGTCTCTTTCCAACTATTACAAGTTGCTGTGACAAATTACGCCACTTTGAAGCGTGCTTAGTTTTCTCGATTTTTCTTTTTTTTTAAATGTCATAAACAAAATGCGCACTTTCTTATGTGATCGAAGTGACGTTTTTAAAATTGTCTTAAATAGTTTTCAATGAAGAAATAAAAATATTTGTTGAAATAAAACTAACAATGAACTGAAATGCATTTCGATTACAATCCCGTTTAATCTTTAATCATTTTAATGGCATAAAACATTCAAACTTGTGACCTATTCTAATGTTTCAAATTTTTTGATGTATGCCAATTCAGACTGGCACTACGAGTCATGCCGTGTACATACTTTAAAAAAATAAGTTGGGCGGGAACTTGATAGGTTATTATTGACATACTCGCTATTTTAAGATTATTGAAAATATTATTTGATTTCCTCACATTTTTGGAGAAAAGCACTATATCTGCCTTGGCGGGAACGGCAATTCGTGGATTCGTCTCTATTGTCGGATTCAGCTTTGCTTCATCCGACAAAATCAACTCATCCACGAATTGCTACTTCCTGGCCGCTGCAATAATGTACTATTCCTTCCTTATGTTCAAAAAAATCTGCCCCGCGTAGAGGGAGCAAAGTCAGTAATTGTTTGCGCAATTTTGTAAACCCTAATTTTGTTGCCCGCTTTCGAGGACCTAAATTCAATTTTATTTTAAGAACATAACAAACTATACGTCGCTAGCGTGGCCGTGCTAGGGAATGCAATCTCGAGACATTTTAGACCTAGGCGAGATCTCTCGAGACCACAAAGGCAGTCTTGCGAGATTTAGAGATTTATGAGATCTCGCGAGACTGAAATAAAATCTGTCTGTAGTGATTTCTAATATGCGTTTTTATTTAACCACCAGCTTTTAGTAGGTATATTAAAAGTAATACAATTTACATCGAATAAAATCGTGACCGTTACTACTAGAGCTGTAAGGGCCGTCGCTCACTGACGGCGTGGCATGGTACGGCACGGCAGGTTGTGCTGCGGTATCCCGCGGCGTTCCGTGTCATGCCGTGGCATCCCGTGGCATGCCAGTGCGTCTTCTTCCTCCCGCACCTCCGCGCACCGGGCTAGGGAGGGAGAAGATGCACTGGCATGCCACGGGATGCCACGGCATGACACGGAACGCCGCGGGATACCGCAGCACAACTTGCCGTGCCATACCATGCCACGCCGTCAGTGAGCGCCGGCCCTAATTCGGAATGGATATTTAAGGAGCGAACAGAGTTTTTGAAACAATATAATGCGTCTGTTTATAATAATATGGTTTAAAAAAAATACGAATAGTAATCCTGAGGCTTTTCTGCAGGGAAATCAGTGTTTAGAAACATGATTAAGCAATTTTCGCTCGATAGAAAAAAATCACGAACTTAGGTCTAAAAGGGTCTAAAATACACTTAAAATATTTCTTACAATTTATGCACAAAAGCTAAAAATATTAAAATTTGTATTAAAGTGTTTACTTTTTTATTTATTTAATGATTTCCGCGCTTCCGAGCACGCACTTCCATCTCGCTCACGCTTAAGCTCAGTGAGAGGGAGAGAAGACCATGAACCTACGGCGCCTTAAATAAATCACGCTGGCAGAATGGTAGAATACAATTAAAAAAAAAACGTTAAAGGGCATGGCAATTTTTTCTCGGTAAACCGATGGTGTGGGGTATCGTTGCACAGCTTGCTCAAAAATAATAAGGGTTTTAAAATAGTTATTTACGATACAAGTGCTGAAAATAGGAAATTCGCAACGAGTGGTGATAAATTAAAACACGACCGAAGGGAGTGTTTTAAATCGACACGAGTTGCGAATTACCTATTCGCACGTGTATCGTACAACGTTTTACTGTACATATGATTCTTTAAAGTTTTGACATATGCACGGAAAGTGCTCTTTTCCGCACTAGTGCGGGAAAGTAGCACCATGTGTACTGTAAACACATTTTTAATTCCGGGATCCGTTCGCGTGATATTGCGTTTTAAAGCCCTAATTTTTGTTATAGTCATAAGTGTCTTCCCCTTGCCCGCTAAATGGTTACTACAGGGTATGTGAAAAAAAAACTATAAACGGATACACAGACATTAACTAGTTAACGAGTATAATAGTCGACCAACTTAAGTACTTGGAACAGCCAACTTTCGTTCAAATTGGGGGACGCGACACAACCACAACGTTTAGTTGGCGCGCGAAAATAGCTGCGTATGAATGAATTGGTTATACTAGATAACTAGAACGAGTAACGTTTAGGAATTGTTGCAGTCAATAAATCTAGTATGCCCAAACATCTGCGTCATTTTTTAAAAATTGATTGATTGATGCAGATGTTCATGGCGCTTAGAATCTGGGGATAAACTAAATTATTGATTAGCCAAATTGACACTACCTACAATTACAACCAAAGAGCACTTTGGTTACGTGCCATGGCATGGTCACAACTTCTACCGCTTTCATATTATCATCGGCTTATCCAGGTATCACCCTTATCGAAGCTGCAGCGTTCAACGAGCTGTTACATTGCTATTACCACTGATAAAAAAACGTTTTTCAGCTACATTGTTTTTAGCAAATTGTATGAGATGTTTATCAATTGTGCTCCGAGAGTCATTTGGCCATCTGTTTAAGGGGCATTAAAAAAAATTACTGATTATAAGAAGCTTTGAAGCACATGCTTAGGTACCTACCGACATTTACCTTAGAGATTTATTTACATAAGGATAACAATACATACTACGTACTGCTTATTTTTAGACTTCCGTTTGCCTGTTTACAGATTAATCCGAATGATGGAAAGTAACACTCACGCGTATTCAATACCTACGTATTTAGTGCGGGTAAGAAATAATTTCTGTACTTATAAATCCTACTTAATTAGTTATACGGACAAGCATAAACACGTACATTCTGTATAAAAAAAAGTTAGATCTCACGATTAACCGTCACGTTCCAAATTTCAGACTTTACGAGCTGGTGAGGTGAATAATTATATTCTTAGTTGGTCGAAGTACCTAACACGAGAAAACGACTAGCGATTACTCCAAGGTAAGTCCTTATAATTTTAAAGTTTTTCTTTCTGTTTTCCTTACCCCCGGTTGGAGGAAACCGCCCTTAGAAAACCCTCTTAAGCTAAGTATACCTAAATGTCATCTGCGTGTAGATATGTGCACCTCAAAATATTAGGAATTATGCTAGGTTTCGGTTACGCCAGTTGATGTTGATGTTTAATTCAATGATTCAGGAGCAGTCTTAAATCGACCCAATTTCCAAGTCTCTTTCCTACATCATACGAGTATGTGTAAATACATACAATAGTCGACATCTGACTTTCGCAATGCATTAGACCAGGTATACTCCGTTTCCATTCATTATTTGATGTGTAACCAATCAGCAAAGTTTTAAGATTTAATAATCGAATTTACGGTTACTTTTGTTTGCAGTTTTTTTTAAGATTCTGAGCTGCTATTCATGTATGTATTGTAAAAATATAAGTACATATCATAAATATACACGATGATTTTTAATCGGTGAACAGGGAGTGCCATGGGGTGATGGGGAGGGTCAAACTGGGCAAACTTTCGGTATGGGGCAAACAAGGAAATCATGAAAAAAAAATAGTTGTTCCATAAATTTAGGATAATTAGCGATCAATTAGGTATCAATTAACTCTTAATTAGGAGATTTTTTTTCACGATTTCGTGGTTTGGCCCAAACCGAAAGTTGCTCAGTTTCACCCTCCCCATCACCCCATGACACTCCTGTTCACCGATTAAAAATCGTCGTGTATAGTCATCCTTTACTATTATCTACTTATTTTCCCAGCTTAAAATAAAATAACATTCTTTTTTTTATTTTTCTGCATAGTTTCTACTACCGAGCAGTAATCGTTCGGTATTTTGGTCTTTTCTATTAATTAACTACTGATGATAACTTTTAACATTAAAAAAATAATTTATTCCCTTGTAATCTCTGTTTTATATATATATCTAAAGTAGTAAACAATATATCTCTTAAAATACAAAAAAATACTTAAAAATAAAAATACTTACTCAGCATCAAATTTACTCCATCGGTCAAACATTAATCGCTAATTCACTCACTAAACAAATACCTACAATAATTGACAACAACAACCATCAATGTAGTTCGTTTCGTAAATTAATTGGTTCAACATTAACTTCGTAACTGGAACATAGAATCTGCAACTGAAGATGTAACCAGGTCGTGCGTGTACCCGTGAGTGTAGCGCCAAACCGGGCTGCGGTAAACGCACTCCTCGGCGGCCGGCGCGGGCGGTGGGTTGACACTGACTAAACAAGTACTGGAAACTTTGGAGACTTTACGCTCTCAAAGCAGTTTTGGGGGCGCTTAAGGGCCTGTATTCACTTTGATTAGTGATTAGTTATTTGCTGCGAGTGCGAGTAGCTTTTGTATGGACTCGCACTAATCACTAACCAAAGTAAATACAGTGCATAATATGCAGTGGCTCTAAGAGGTGACGTGTGACATGGCAGAGTGCTCAAAGTACATCGGAATCTGACTACAAATAACGTTTTTTGAGTACCCTTTTTTGTAATTTGGGTATGCCTTAAACACACAAATATTTGCGGACAATCTTACACAAAACGACCTAGGCCCAAACTAAGCAAAGCTTGTACAATGGGTACAAACGACGATAAACAAATACTTAAATGCATAGGAGACATCCATGAGTCACGAACAAATATTCGCTCATTGCTCATTCACATGCATAAATTCCCTTACCGGGATTCGAAACCAGGACCTCTAGCTTCGTAGGCAGCGGTCACTACCGGCTTGGCTAAACCGGTCGCCGTGTAAGTAATTTCATTTGTTTGAGAAAAATATTATAATGAGTGGTTCTGTGAGCAGTGGAAATAGCGAGTTTCTCTTCTTGAAAATAAGTTTCTGTCAAAAAGATAAATTTTGGTACAAGCTTTTATAGCTGACTGTACTTTTCTTTATACCGTTATCAACTAGGTACTCATTGAGACGATTCTAACGAGCTCAAACTCTTTACTTCGTTAAGTACTGAATTCCCATGGCTACCTTCCGTCTCCATCGTCAGATCAGCTCGATGGTACCATAATATTGAATGGTCATCCAAACTTTACTCAAAATTTCAGCTCAATCGGCTAACGGCAAGTGACTGAAAAAATGGATTGCATGACATGCAAGATAAATAAAGACTTGCAATAAATACTAGTACAAACGGTGCTAATGTTGTTAGAGAATGTTGTGCGTAAATTTAAATATTACTATATAGCTACTTACATAGAGTCACAGGATAAAATATAGCCTTTGTCTATAACCTACCACCTTAATAAAAAACTTAATTGCGAAATTTTAGGAGAAGGCTCAATAATTTTATAGTTTTTTGTCGATTCACTTTTACGAAAAAAGAAAATTAAAGGCAGTCTCGCAAGTTCTACAGCTCACAGAGCCGCTAGTTATTAGTACTTAGAGGGTAGAGTATAGATAAATGGCAGTCGCCTTTTGTTATAATCTGAACCTCGTAATGGTATCGATATGTTGAGACATAGGTCTACAATATGAGTGATGGCGTCGCAACCTGGGATTGTTTGTTGTACCAGCCGTACAGATACACCGCACCGGCACCGTGTCAAAGGGAGATCAACGCCTTATACTACGGCGTAGCGATCTCAATGTTTCGTAGCAAGTATTCGGCATTCATGTTCATAATCGTTGTACGTTGTGCCATATTATGAAGAAAAAAAATGTGGCAATTTAAAACTTGGCTAACACTTAGGTGTTAGCGTCCAATAAGATTTTCAACCGACGAAAAAAACGGAGGAGGTCCTCTTGTCAACGCGTATATATATATATTTTAAATGTATGACCACGCATTACTGTTTACAGAGTAGTCCGATTTTGATAATTCTTTTTTTTTTACCTCGAAATTGGTCCCACATAAATTTAAAATAAAAATTTCAACCCTAAGGGTTGATTGTTCACTTACCGATTGAAATGTATGACCACATATTATGCAGAGAGTAATCAAAAATATTGCATATAACTAGTAATTAGGTTAGTAATAAACTAAAGTAAGCCACAGAAAATTTAAAAATAAAAACTTTTTAACAAAAAAATTAAACCGCCGAAAAAAAACTGAAAAGCAAAAAATAATAAACCTTTTTTATTTAGTTTAATAACTAAGTTCTTAAATTAACCTAAGTGATTTCGAGTCGGCGCCAACTCAAAATTACTTAGGTACACTTAGATTATTTTAAGAGTAGCTAGATCAGTTCCCCAAACGCGTTAGTTCCGCGTAGCAGAATTTCCATTCGCGTTTGCCCCCACTCGAGTTTGTTTTCGTTCATGTATGTCACCATTGGCATAGTTCCCCAAACGCGTTAGTTCCGAGTACCACCATTTCCAGTCGCTTTTTTCCCCACTCGAGTTTGTTGTCGTTCATTTATGTCACCGTTGGCATACTTCCCCAAACGCGTTAGTTCCGCGTACCACCATTTCCAGTCGCATTTTTCCCCACTTCTTATTTTTCTTAGTCGATTTAATTCATATACGCAATTCGTCTCCAAGGCAGGTCGGTGTCGGTACGACGACAATGACGAACATTTAATATGAGGAAGTAAAAAATAGTTATTTGTTATGCAAGGCTGCAAAGTTGTTGTTTGGCGCAAGTGCTTAGTATTGAAAGCCGAGCTAGCGAAGGATTGTAAAGTTGAACCATGAGCGAAGCGAATGGTTCAAAAGTACAATCCTGAGCATAGCGAGGCTTTCAAGGCACGAGACGCCAAACAATTTTGCTGCCGAGCGAAACACACAATTTTTCACCTCACCACCGCGAGGAAAATTGTAGGTAAGTAAATGTAATGGAAGTAATTTGGACCTTATAGTCATTTTCAATAAAGGTTTATTTACATCTCATCAAAATCTAGCATTTTATAATTATCAAATGTAACATACCTACATATTTTTGCATCTTTAAATAACCTCACGCTTACCTACATTAAAAAAGTCAAAGTATTGTTGGGTACTCACGGTTTAAACTAAGGCTCAAATACGCTTATTTCACTTTTTCCGCTAACTTAGCAGGCATCAAAATTCATATATGTATATATTCTGCACTAAAATCAATAAATAACCACCATTTGGTTTTACTGTCCGTGGCTTTATAACAAGCCAAAATGAAATGTATATGAGTTTTTTCTTAAATTAACTTTTCAAACGGTGCGTTCCAAATTTGGAAAAAAGCGAAATTTTTAGAAAAATAAAACGACATTTTAAAATTATTTATTCGTATTTTATCCTTATAAGTCAGTCTAAATGTTAATATTTCGTATGTACCTACTTATTTAAGAGAGAATAAGTATTATTAATTTTATTTTATCAAAATAATAACAATTTATTATTGGCATAACACCATCAGTTTCTGAACGCACCTCTCATTCTGCATAGAAAAAAGTTGAGTCTCGCGATCGAGGGTCACGTTCCAAATTCAAAAACTCTTTCCACGCTAGCGGATAAAATGGACTTTTGGGCGCAGATTTTGAGCGATAAAGCAAGCCTTTTCGAGCCGGTGAGGTGAAAACACATTTTCGGTTCTGGCGCTTCGCCGGCCGCTGCCGCGGCACGCTCGCTTCGCTCGCTCGGCTCGCGCGCTTAGGGTCGCGGTACAACTAACACTCCTCCTCGCTTCGCTCGTCGTCGGACCTACACCGACGAATTGCGTATATGAATTAAATCGACTAAGAAAAATAAGAAGTGGGGAAAAATGCGACTGGAAATGGTGGTACGCGGAACTAACGCGTTTGGGGAAGTATGCCAACGGTGACATAAATGAACGAAAACAAACTCGAGTGGGGGCAAACGCGAATGGAAATTCTGCTACGCGGAACTAACGCGTTTGGTGAACTGATCGAACCCCTCTATTTTAAGAACTTAGTGATTAAGGCTAATAAAAAAGGTTTAGTATTTATATGCTTGTTTGGCGCCGAATCAAAATTACTTCGGTACACTTAGAAAAGTTTTTTGTATACAGTAAATGTCTCACGTCTAAAAACAAACAATCACCAAATCGACTTCATCAATTCATCAAGGCCATACAAATGTTGAATATTCTTTTATTTGTTCATTTTCAAAAAGTTATGCAAACATTTTTGTATAATCTTTCTAAATTGTTTTTACACAAATACTGGGAACTCTTAAGATTCATTGGGTTTTTTAATACATTCAGTGCCAAAGATTTGATAACGGTACAGTCGTAGCCGATAACACGAGGAACTCCGTATAAAAGGAAATCACCTACGAGCTGAGCGCCATCTAGCGGGCTCCTCGCAATTATTAAAAGTGCCTAATCAAAATTTGTCCCAACTCATTCGCATTTTAGATCGAGACATTACACCAAATACTAAAACAATGGCGAATTACGCCATTCCTGGCGCGCGCCATACCCCCCAAATATGGAACTACGCACACGTACGCACACATCAAGATGTAGTACACATGTGTGTTGATGTGTACTGCGAATTGTCTTCCGACTATTGTTATTATTATTTCGCTATTGTGTGCAGGAAAAGTACAATAGTTTGTTGGCATCGTTGTTATAACGACCTCACGTACAGATCTGATTATTACCCTTCCTTCTGTTGGAAGTGTTATTATACTGCCCAATAAGGAAGGGATTTCTAAAAAGGACGCCTAAATTTTAACTTCTGAAAATCAATCCTTGTCTCTTAACCTTCGTTCGAGTTATCGGAATTTAAATGAATATTATCGGATTACATCAGATAAATCTTGTAACTGACAATCTATATGGTGCTTTCAGCCAAAGTAACAGGATCGGGATTAAAATATTTAAAATACCAGAAAAGGTAAGTATAATATAAATTAATGTTTGATATTATTTAGCAACAAAAATGTATATAAGGCTTTAAATCAGTAAAGTGAAAGGATAATACAAGGATGAGTCATTTATATATAGCAGTGAAGAACTGAATCACACTGGGGCGGCCTGCGGTGGCGGTCAACCATCAAGGTCAGGCCGTGCCGTGCGAGTTGTTCAGAAAAATATACCTATTACTATCGGTAAATACGTGTTGGGCCGATAGCAAATAATATCGCATGCATTGAATGACGAGTGTCGAGTGCGGTGGTGAATGAATGTATTGCGGATAACCGCAATCAGTGCGCGGCGCGTGCGCGGCACGAGCCTTTTTAAGCGTGCTACATGCATGGTGCTACACACTTCGCGGATACGGTAAGATTTCTTTTGTGTAAAACTGGGGAGGGGAGTTAAACCGTCGCACTCTTTAGACTCTCTTGTCTCGCTTTTACGCCCAGTTATACGCAGATAAAATCTTACCTTTATTACGACAATGAATGAATAAAAAGTACGTGTTTCATTTTCTGCCCCTACCTTATAATATATGTTACTCGCATATAATCTGACCACCTGTTTTACTGGAGACGAGCGAATGATACTCAGCAGAGTGATCCAAATGCAGCTCCTTTTTACTCTTGCACTCTATTACCCCAAGAAAGGGGTGTGTAGTGTACAGTCAGGGTTATTAATATAAGTACATATTATTTAAGATTCACCCTCACATTGCCATTTACATTTTACGCTTGTGTCTTTTCTCTCCAAAATTCTTAGATATTCTTCGGTGCTGCCCGGTTTGGAAATTCCCTATTTTGACATCATCTATTGACAACGTGCTAAAAGATACTGTGAGTAATATTCTAAACATTTCCTCCAATTCTCTTACTTGGTCCCAGGCAACTCTGCCTATTAAATATGGCGGACTGGGCATTCGGCGTACAGGTGACCTGGCTCTTCCTGCCTTTCTCTCGTCTGTCCACAGCACTGTTACCCTCATCAGTGGAATTCTAAATGTTTCTTATCCCGCTGATGTGGTAGTGGCAGGCTTGGCTGATGCAGAGTCATTTTGGAGAGCCGAGTACCCTACTGAAGGCCCACCTACTGAAAAAGCCAGCCAAGCTGCCTGGGATCATTTAAATGTCAAATCCTTCCACAAAATACTCTTACAAAATAGTCTCAACACTGGTGATCACGCTCGACTGCTGGCAGTGTCTGAGCCGGAGTCGGGGCACTGGCTACATGCTCTTCCGTCGCGGAACATTGGCTCCCTGTTGGACCCGGAAGCATTGCGTGTAGCTGTGTGCCTTAGGCTAGGGATCAAGGCCTGTGAGCCGCACCCCTGCAGCCGCTGCGGAGGATCGGCTGACGCCTTCGGTCACCACGGCCTTCACTGCCGGTCGAGTGCCGGTCGGCCGTTCAGACACGCTGCCCTCAATGACCTAATTCACCGGGCTCTAGGCTCTGCAGCTATTCCCTCTACATTAGAGCCTGTAGGTCTGTCTGCAGTAGACGGTAAAAGTCCCGACGGTTGCACTCTGGTGCCTTGGCATCTTGGCCGTCCATTGGCATGGGACGTGACCTGCGTGGATACGTTGGCCCCGTCCCATGTCGTGCGGTCTGCCAAAATGCCGGGCTCGGCCGCTAATGACGCCCATTCAGTCAAGTGCCGCAAATACGCTTTCTTAAGGGATAATTACGTATTTGCGGCACTTGCAGTAGAAACCCTTGGACCATGGTCTTCCGACACGAAGGATTTTGTGTAAAAAGTGTTCCAAAAATTGATCGGGGTCACAGGTGATCTCAGGGCGGGCTCATATTTCGCCCAAAGGCTGAGCCTGGCGATCCAACGGGGAAACGCGGCGAGCGTCTTGGGCACGATGCCCCGGGCAACATTGGGGTGTGTCGAGGGCGGGCAATTTTCTTTCTAGATAATAAGTTTTGTTTTGTTTGTTTTTAATTATTACTTGTTTCTTGTAATAGCGATACATTAAAAATAAAACAGCAAAGTACATATCGTAATACGCTACCGAACCTGCCCTTGATCGGTTCACACCCCATTTTTGATACACCTGCACGTCTGTCACGGGACGGCTGCGACATACTCTCGATTTTTCTCGCACTATTATACCTCTTGTTCTAAGTGTTCTAATAAGAACCAGACGGATAGTGCAAGAACGCCGTCACTTGGTAGCCGTGCAGTAGGTAGGTAGTGTAGTGAAAAATAAAATAAAAGATCACTAGCAAGATCACGATAGCAATTTATTTATTTATATTAACTTTCCAAACACTTGATAAAACACGAGATCCGCACTTCAAACAGGAAGTCCAAACCGGTAAATTAATGTATTACTATAGGTCACTATTTCACAGTCTAAGATTACAGATTAACCAGGTCCGCGTACAGAAAAATGAGGCAAAGCCACACGGATGTTTTAAATATGCCTGGTTTTCACATACAGCTACCGCCGGGTTGACTTAAACAGAACTAATTGTCCACACGCTAACCAAATGCCGTCAGTTTGGACCGCAAAAGTTGAGCTCGTAAGTAAGGCAGATCTACTATAAAAAAAGGCGGGGTCATGCTAACCAAAGGTACAATAGGAAGTGGTGGTGATGATGGCATGAAATGAAAGTGATGCGACAGATGGATGAATGTAGGCCTAGGAGGTAACCAAATAAATATAAGACGTTGGCGGTAAATTGCCTTTCTAAATTCAGGGAATTATTTAACGAAAATCGCAATCCCGAGCAAAACTTGAGCTATACCATTCGCAAAATGACGCCTGGTAGCACGTTAATTAACGGGAGTCTAACTACTACATAAACCGCATAGCAAGGGCCTACCACATAAGAAAACTTAGCTACAGACGTTAGGCGGGAGCTTGAGCTGCGGTTTTCAGGAAAAAGGATCCACTTCCACTGCGAGGGTCACCGTTCGAATGCTTCCACCGAACTCGTTCTACTGAACGCGGGAGCAGACGTTCCGCTTCACGTGACTCTGCTTTCACGCCCCGAACCCGGGAGCTACGAAATAAATATAGAATACGTGAGGACTACTACCACCACTGGTTTGACTAAAAGCTAAAAGATCGTGATATTAAGAAACCCAGCTTACCCAGATCGCTAAAACGACGTCCGGCTTTTGCTGGTTCAAAAGAACAACTCCTTCAGGCTGCGTCCCATTAATAAGCTTAGTCGCAGCAACAACATCGAAAATCGAACCCCCCAGCGACAACCTTGGCTGGGAAATTAACTGGCCACTTATGGCACAGAGAGGCACTCAAAGCACAACAACAAAACTGCCTGCAAACTGCAAGATGAGGACTTTTAATGGATGTCTACTCTTCAGCTTCTCAATCATGAATGATTCATCCATAATTTGTTTTTGTCATTGTGACAGACTAGGAAAAGAATCTTGGAATAATCAAATTCAAATTTTAAATAACTAAAACTTAAATTTCATTCTTAAAAACTTCTAACCAGACAGAATCAGACCCGGTAGAGCCATATGCGAGGTTGTGTATAAAGGGAGACACATACGTTCGACACGACGATTACGCCCTCTATGAGCAACCCTTGAAACCATAACAAACGCGGAAAGACTGCGGCCCGTCAAAAGTACGACTTGAGCTGTAATCTAACCTTCGAGCTTCAGCATTAGTTTATTAGATGGCGCGGAACTAAACCAACTGCCGAAACCTTAAACAGGAGCCGTAAAAGCGACTTCTGCACGTTCACGCTGCAGTAGGTATACCAATGACTGTACGTAATGAACGTTGATAACATCAAGATTGTAACTTTTTTCTCTGTGGATTTTGCATTTGGGAAGGTTTTAGATATAAAACAAACTTAAATGAAGAAATGGAATTTGACAATCAGGATGAAAAAGAAAGGAAGAAAGAAAATAAAAAAATGTTCAGTTAAACCACCCTTGTTTTACAACATTTTCTTCTGCCAAACTGCAGGACAGTTTGTTGGCAGATGAGAAATGAACAGATGTGTTAAAAAGTGGAATTAAAAGATTTTTCGTTTAGTACGTTATTGACACAATGAGAGACTAGGTTTATAGGTTTACCTGTTTTCAAAATTTGCAATAAATTCAAGCTTATTATAGGCACGCCAAAAAACTTTTTTGAAATCGAAACCTATAAACGACGATCGACATGTGATTTGTTAAAATTTAGTTAAGTAATGGAAACCGTTTCCTCCCGAAATGGAAATTGAATCAAAGAAGTAGCTATTCTCAGTCGTGAGCTGCTAGCTGTTGCAATGCATAATTGTTAACCAAGGGCTGAAAGGCACCCATTTCTGACGAGATATTTTGGCGCTCGAACGAAGTGAGAGCGCCAATGGATGTGGAGTCAGAAATGGATGACTTTCACCCGAGTTAAACACTACTTTTCATATCGAATACGAGGAAAGTAAAAAAACACAGACGGAAATTTAAAAAATATGTTTCTTCAAAGAATACAATTCAAAAACGGCAGCCGCCATTATCGTGACGTCATCCGAGCCGAAAGAATAGTCCCATCTCATCTGTCCTAAAGAAAGAGGTAAATATCTGTCTCGCTCGCACTTATGGTTACATGGTTTAATTCGGTCACGTGACATACAGCAACTATTACGATTTTAATTTTAAAATTAAAAATATTGCTCACGTTTTTACAACCAAATAGTATAATATATAAATAACATACCTTCATAATTTAATTGTCATAGACGAAAATAGCTTATTCAAATATTTTCATACTGTTTGTATTTATTATTAGTTGAAGAGTGGCTGCATGCGTTTCTGCCTTAGCTCACATGCACAACTATAAGTTTAAAAAAAGGTTTGTGGGTGTATTCCATTTGTCACCACCTCATAGAGCCTAGTGAATATTTTAGCTAAAATAAAATTAATGAATTTACAAGATAAACATATTTTATATTTAATAAAATAAATTCCATGAACTAATAAGAATAAAACTATTTCCCATTGTCAGTGGCGGGGTAAGTATTGATATCTATTAGAATCAGTTCCCGCATAATGCTTCTAAGGAGAGTACTAATTGGAGTACACTGCTTTTCTGCACTAGAGCAGAAACGTATCACTTTCAGCACACTTTTTAGAATAGCAACGACCCACTTTCAGAGCATGAGATATGAAAAGCAAATTTTCCCTCTTCAGAAAAATCCAACGGCATCTTACCTTTATTACGTGCATATGTCAAAATCCGTCGAGCCGTTTGGCGTTTGGACAGCAGCCCTTGAAATATAATTACTATAACATTCATCCTATTCTTTATAGCACACATTGCTGAACTCATAAAATATCTTTGTTAGTTTCATGTTTATATTTTAAGTATCAACTTTTTTGTTGTTCTGTAATGTGTGCTTTATCTTAATAAACATTTTTCCATTCCATTCTATTTATTATTCTCGACAAACTAATAAGTACGTCCATATATACGCTCTAAACATCTTCCCGAGGCAGTCCTCTTCAAAAATAATTAAGAATTCGGTAGGAAGTGACTCTTCATGCAAAACATTCTCAGCGCAAACTACTTGAATGTAAATTAACCTGTCGAAACAATGGGCAGATAACGTCTATGGCTCGAATATGGCTTGTATGGCGCATCCACGTTCACTGACAACTCGTCTGAGGACACCGTTGTAAGCCTGACCTGCGATTCAGCATAGTTGGCACGGGTTTAAGGATCACGATATAGGGGTGTTTGGTGTGGCGCGGTCACAGAACACCTCCACTAGAAGCCTAATGTTTCTCAGTTTGTTCGCGACTCGAGTCACCAAGCGTTGGTGTTTTTGCGCTTATTTAATCCGCGGTCGCCCGCCTTTCCGTTCAGTTGCGTCCATGTTAACGACCTGTGCGGAGTGTGCATGACTCTCACAAAAAAAAAAACAAAATAATAGGATTTTCGCGGCTAATTATGGGCTTTTGTAGTGTGAGGTGGTGCGGAAAGTCGTCAAAGACTTCTAATTACAAAAAAGATGGAATTTCATTCCACAGTTGAGTCAAATTCAAAATGTTATTGAAAATATTTATAGCCAGCGGAGGCCATTTTATACTGGCCGGTGCGAATACTGAGGTACAGACACACTATGTCTGTCACTTTTCATCACTTTGAAAATGCAATATGCTATTCCTTTCTTACGAAAACACGTCACGACTAGTGATGTCCCGATGATGCTAAGATGGTCAATCGGCAAACCACGTGCTTTCGTTCGTACCGATTTGAAGAAATGTAACAAAAATACAGATTTCTCGTTTATTTTGGTTTGAGTAGTTATTCTGTAGATTAGAACTTAAATTTAGTTTTATTTATTGTTCGTTATTTAAAGTAAATAGTGTAATATATAATAAGTATTAGTAGTACTAGTAATAGTAGTTACTTTACTGTTTTAGTAACTTTTTAGAATGCTCTTGGTGAACAGTTGCGTCTAGGTTTCAGGATGGGCCTGATGATAAACTTCGGGAAAGTGCGAGGGAACTCGGAGTTGGTGTGAGATAGATATACGTTGTGCGGGCTTCTTAGAATCCTCTCAGTGAGCAGTTGGGTCCAATGTCACAAGATGGACCTGATGATGAACTTCGAGAAAGTGCGAGGGAACTCGGAGTTGGTGTGAGATAGATATACGTTGTGCGGGCTTCTTAGAATCCTCTCAGTGAGCAGTTGTGTCCAGTGTCACAAGATGGGCCTGATGATGAACTTCGAGAAAGTGCGAGGGAACTCGGAGTTGGTGTGAGATAGATATACGTTGTGCGGGCTTCTTAGAATCCTCTCAGTGAGCAGTTGTGTCCAGTGTCACAAGATGGGCCTGATGATGAACTTCGAGAAAGTGCGAGGGAACTCAGAGTTGGTGTGAGATAGTAATACGTTGTGCGGGCTTCTTAGAATCCTCTCAGTGAGCAGTTGTGTCCAGTGTCACAAGATGGGCCTGATGATGAACTTCGAGAAAGTGCGAGGGAACTCGGAGTTGGTGTGAGATAAATATACGTTGTGCGGGCTTCTTAGAATCCTCTCAGTGAGCAGTTGGGTCCAGTGCCACAAAATGGGCCTGATGATGAACTTCGAGAAAGTGCGAGGGAACTCGGAGTTGGTGTGAGATACGTCACCATCCTAAATAGCCGAATGCCTTTTTCGTGTTTTGTTTGTTTTATTTTAAAATGAGAACAATAAATACAACTTTGAAAGGAATAATGAGACTTTACTTATTATCAAACTGCTCTGAAACTTTCCATAAAAAATACTAAAGTATTTGTAGTTTAATCGTTAGAACCAAAAATACTAAATGGTCAGTATTTTTTAGCACACTTTTAAGTATAGATAGTTTAATTACCATTTTAATATGTACAGTAAGTACCTTCCATAATTTATCAGCAAAAAATTACGGTACCAGTTAGGATTCCTAACTTACTGTGTATTAAAATGGTAACAAAACTATCTATACTTTACCTTAACTTAAAGATAAAAGTATAGTAAGTAGTTACTTACTTTACTTTAAAATGTACCTAAAAAATTAGGATGCTTGTACGTGAACATGTCCCATCACTACGCATTCCGCGCGCGAGCGCATCGACCAATCGCAACGCTGTTAGCACCCGCCCTTCCCCTCACCTCTTCCTCATGCTTTGGTGACTCGCGTCGGGAACAAAATTACAAACATTAGGCTTCTAGTGGAGGTGTTCTGTGGGCGCGGTAAAGGCAGCGAATAGCATAGCAGCATGTAAGGTGGGCATGCTGCCACGACAGGCGCCCGTGACTAACACAATGTACTATTAAACAGACAGTGAGAAGTCTAGTAATTAGCTAATGATCGATACAATATTACGGCATCATTATGCGGTTGAAAATTTCGTTCATACGTAACTGGTAAGTATATTATAACAATTAATGAACTATGATGCCGCCTAGGGCGACTGTTTGTGCCAGACGTCCCCAAAATAGGTCTTAGGCCTCGGCGACGCGTTTTTCTTGCTGTCCCGGCAGCTCGGACTGTGTCGCGTAGGAAATCCCCACTGCCCCGCGCTCTCTCACTACTAAATGCGCTCTTGACGTCTGTTCATTTAATACTTGTAGAAAAAGTGATTATATTTGTTATCTTTCATCCGTGTGACTTTTATTTCTAAAATCAGGCACCGGAGTGCGATCTGTTTACATAGCGATGGGCGAGTGTGAGAAAAGAATGTTTGAAGTTCTGTGAGGTGATGGATGCCAGGCCCTCGAGTGTAATGTAACATTCTCTCTTTTGTGTACACTGTTAATGCATGTCTTTTTATTATGTGCTAGTGTTAACATGTTTAATCTTTGTTGTGTGACGCATTAGATTTCTGTAATGTCATGTAACATATTAAATTAATAAATAAATAAATAAATGATAGCGTATCAGCAAGTATGTAGGTACGCAAGTGCGAATGGGGGTGAATCCTATATCATTAAACAAGTAATATACCTATTTGTATATTGAATATGTATATATATTTGTTATCACGTTTTCGGAAACGGCGAAGGATTTCGATGAGATTTCCAGTATACTTAGGGGGCGAAAAATCGGGGTGCGTAATGTGTCATATAATGTCAGAAAAACTAACATACACTTGATATACATTAAATTGGCATAAAGTTATTTAGTATAATGTAACGTTTGATATAACGGGTTTTTGCTATATTTTGCTTTACTCTAATTATCAATTGATATATTAGGCGAAATGAGATAATTTGCAAGTGGCATAATTCCATTTTTGTATAACGCATCTATGACATAAATATTTTTAACATACATATTATTTAAAATAGTTACGTTTTTATGTAACGCATTTATGACATAAATAATGTTTAACATACATATAATTTTAAACAATTGCACTTTCATATAACAATGTCAGCCAAGAAGTTGACGGAGCCCCGCTTTCGTTTCTGGGACCGCCCTTCGCCGGAGACTTTTGTAAGTACTTACATAATATGTAATGTAAGTATTATATATAAAAAAACGTTCGGTTCTGGCGACTGTATGGTCACAGTTCAACCTAACACTCCTCCTCGCTTCGCTCGTCGTCGTACCTACCTAAGACCTGCCTTGAGGTGGATTATGCTATATGTCTAAAGTGCAAAATCTCTCGCTTATCTATTTTAGTATTCATTATAACATTATTTTTAATGATTTGTTTATGTCTAAAGTTATTTATTGTAAAATGCACTTATATCTTCTGAAATTTATAGCATTGACGAATTATGTCAAGTGAGTCATTATGATAAACAAGTTTTATACCAAGTAATATTTATAGTAAATGTCTATATACTAATTGTAATTATAGCCTTAAATCGATCACTTTTTACATTAGATCATTTGAAAGTTATCTAAACAATATTATAACATCCGTTACATTATAATAAGCAATGGTATATCAATTCAAAATAGATTAAGTGAAATTATATAAAAAATCGATCTGATCTGAGAACTCATATCAGAAAAAAATGATTTTTACATATTTTTACCTGAGCAGAGCTCGATCGTCCGGGGTCTGTTAAATAAACCGACAAAATCGCGATCGAGCTAACTAGGCAGTTACTAACATAGTTGAAAATACCTTTTCACTTCTCATGCTCAAAAAGTGCATCATATAAGACTTGGCAAGCGGGGCTAAAGTAGTACATTTAGCCCCTAGGGAAAATATGTATACATATTTATGATTTATAAAACATTTTAATTTGACCACTCACAACAGTTCAATAAGTCAAGTTCAGTTCACCAATCACAACTCTTTAAAAAAACATTAGTATTTGCTATCTATTAACCAGAATACAGCTAGACATTAAAATCGACCAATCAGGTAACAGAATTCAATTCAAACATTGGGTGTTTTTCAAGCGTGGTTAACTGCATACATGACTCATGTATGCAGTTAACCACGCTTGAACGTTTCGATGGAGCTATAGTCGGTCAGAAGCGTTTATTTTTTTAATTATTGTAAATTAGGGAATGAAAAACTCCTAAAGTTTGAATTGAATTCTGTTTTCTGATTGGTCGACTTTAATGTCTAGCTGTATTCTGATTAGTAGACAGCAAATACTAATGTTATTTTAAAGAGTTGTGATTGGTGGATGTAATTGCATGACATAAGCTATGAAGATTGAGCGGGATAGACTACGCCGCTATTAGACGGTCAGAGGCGTTTATTCGTCTTGTGAATATTTTGTATTGTATCTGTGTCAAAACAGTTTATTAAAAAGAATGGCGCCAAATTGAACAATCTTTTCGCCTTGGTATAATTGTTGATTGTGGATGGATAATCTTTGTTTTTACTATTTTCTCGCAGTCGAAGTGAAAAGTAGAGTGTATAACTCTGGTCTAAAAGCCATATTATCCCTCGAACTATTTCCCCTCACTTCGTTCGGGAAAATATCCATCTCGTGGTAATATGGCTTACTTTAGACCCTTGTCATACAATCTACTATTTTTGAACCCATACTGGGCGAATAAAAATACAATTTAGGTATATAAAACGTGCGTTAAACTCGTTATAACAAAATACTACAGGTGCTTTTCGCGAGTTCACCTGCTACGGACTACGGTGTAGCGCTACAAGCGTAGCGTAATAAGATTCCAATTAAAACGCTAGCTGTCAGAGGTACAGAACGGACAAGACGCGCCCCGCTCCAATGTCAGTTACCTACTTATTACTATACTTCAGTAATTCTTAATGCAATTTACGAGTATAAGTACTTTACTGCTGTATTTATCGACTTGTGCCACTCTGTCGACCTTCTGTTTACTATGACACAATATTATGTATACCTACGTACCTATATTTCTGTGAACCTTCTACATTGTTCCACGTAATTAACACCATATCTATATTTAATACGAGACTGTCTGCTTTAAGTTCGTGGTCCACCAGCTACAAAGCAGCAGAGCGCTTTTCTTATTTTGTATTTAAGTCACTATTTATATAAATAAACGTTATTGATGCTTATTTTATAGGTACCTAAATGCCGGGAAACATACATAAGTAACATACTGCAAACTATAGACGACGACAACTTCAGAGGAATCACAGGCACGTGGTAATATGTAATATGAAATTTAATCAGTTGAAAATAACCTATAATATTTTTGAGATGTAGATACACGAGATGTACCTGTACAATACAGTTGAAAAGATGTTTGTATTTTGTAATCGATTTTACTGTCAACTAGATTTAGTGGTAGCTATGTTTATAAAGTAAATGCGTATTACGATCGATTAGTAAGGACGTAAGAGTGCTATAAAAACTCGAGCGAAATCGTAGCCGGACCAGGTAGTTACCTATTTACCTCATCGACTGCTGGGCATACGCCGTTAAGTACGTGGCGACACTCGAGAACCTTACCTAGACAAAATGACTATCCAACTATAAAGGAGCATTCAGTGGACGCAAACCCAACGGAAGAGGCGCGTGCGTTCACCTCGTTACAATCAATTATCCGTCTACGGCCTCCGTCTGTCGCCCTATCTATGGTGATCATCTGCCTTTCGTCGCTAGCAACAAAGTCATCTACTAAATTGGCCAAAACACTATTAACACAAACACTAAGATATGACGTACTTTTATCAGGGCCGTTCTGTTCTAGTGACTTTTTTTGGACAATTTATTTTATGATTGTAATTTGACTTGAAAAAGTTACTGGTAGGTAATACATTAAAATAATATCTGTTAAATGTTAAAGTAAACTCATGAATAAAGAAAAACAATTCTTGTATTAAGGGTACATATTTACTTACCAATCCAGACGAGCGTATTTTGCAAAATGCTTGCTTTTTCATTCAAGATGACAACTAACATTAGTAAAAACTGATGACGTACTTAAACAATCATTTTTTAACCCTTTGACCGCTTTTACTTTCGTGTCAGAATGTGACGTACACGCCAGCATCTTGACAGCTAAAGAGCGAATATGAAACTTATCTGACAGTAAGAAATAGTTATTTATTATGCAAGGCTGCAAAGTTGTTGTTTGGCGCAAGTGCTTAGTATTGAAAGCCGAGCTAGCGAAGGATTGTAAAATTGAACCATGAGCGAAGCGAATGGTTCAAAAGTACAATCCTGAGCATAGCGAGGCTTTCAAGGCACGAGACGCCAAACAATTTTGCTGCCGAGCGAAACACACAATTATTCACCTCACCACCGCGAGGAAAATTGTAGGTAAGTAAATGTAATGGAAGTAATTTGGACCTTATACTCATTTTCAATAAAGGTTTGTTTACATCTCATCAAGATGTAGCATTTTATAATTATCAAATGTAACATAAATATTTTTGCATCTTTAAATAACCTCACGCTTACCTACATTCAAAAAGTCAAAGTATTGTAGGGTACTCACGATTTCAACTAACACTCAAATACGCTTATTTCACTTTTTCCGCTAACTTAGCAGGCATTAAAATTCATATATGTATATATTCTGCACTAAAATCTATTAATAACCACCTTTATTTTGGTTTTACTGTCTGTGGCTTTAGAACAAAACAAAATTAAATGTATATGAGTTTTTTCTTAAATTAACTTTTCAAACGGTGCGTTCCAAATTTGAAAAAATTGAAATTTTTAGAAAAATAAAACGACATTTTAAAATTATTTATTCGCATTTTATCCTTATAAGTCAGTCTAAATGTTAATATTTCGTATGTACCTACTTAATTAAGAGAGAATAAGTATTATTAATTTTATTTTATCAAAATAATAACAATTTATTATTGGCATAACACCATCAGTTTCTGAACGCACCACCTCTCATTCTGTATAGAAAAAAGTTGGGTCTCGCGATCGACCGTCACGTTCCACATTCAAAAACTCTTTCCACGCTAGCGGATAATAGTACATTGTGATACAAGTGTGTTGATAATTACATCAGAGGCGTTGTATTGTACATCGCCACGAATTTCCAGTATTTATCACTTTTCTAGTCACCACGAGTCAACTTTTGATAATAACCAAACATGCACTAACAATTTTACAAATATTTCTAAAATAACCTAGAATGGCGCGCAAAAGTTTATTTATTGAAGTTTGCGCAGTGCGCGCGCATCTGCTAAGCCAGACTTATATGAAATCTCTATAAACAGCCAACACAAAATAAAATAAATATATACGTTTTAAAATGTTATCTTTATTAATTCATGTGAAACGTTATCTAATGTTAATAATATTACTAAATTTAAACGTTTTTAATATCATATCCAAAAAGAAATAGTCAATTTACTAACAAAAAGGATTTAATTTGTTTAGTCGAGTAAGAATCCATTTGCCGAGAATTTAAAAAAAAGCTATACTTTCTGTACAACCCGATTGATTTAAGAATGCATCGTGTTCATGCATACTTATTGCTGCAAGGTGCCAACGTGACTTAGTCGGTATATAACCATAACACACAAGTATCGTAATGTTATAAAACACGCGTGTTTAATACCCAGGATTATGATCCTAAAAGCGACATAATAAGAGGTACGTTACGACTTACGAGCAAATGTGTTGAAAATGAATGATTACAATTCACATCACCATATCTTTTACGAGGGGCTAACATGATTGAAATCAAAGATTCATTTAAAAAATTGATAAAACCCCTTCGAGTTTCTTAATTTTTTTCGTGAAAACAGGTTTACACTATATTTTTTTACCGGAAATTGTACTTATATTATGCCCTAAAAATAACATTATAGCAAATTATAACTATACGTAAACCCATAAAAAATAGTAGGTAGTATCTAGTTACCTACGACTATAACTAGTTTTAATATTGGCTTCTAAATATACCTACGCTTCCAGCTAGCTTTCACCTTACAACTTCGCTAAGCCAGAATTACAAGTTATTGCTGAGTCCCCATTATTTATAGATACTTATAATGTATACAGTTATATTACTGGAGGTAGTATACCCGTAGTTACTTATTTCATTTAAGTATATCTATCTGTTGTTGTACTACGAGGTAATATAGTAAGCGTCGGTAGCTTCTGAACGATGATAACATAGATAACTATCTGTTAGTTCGATTATTTTGATCCCATTGGAGAGGACAAACCGCTATTGAATGTGTTGTTTTATTACTGACGTAAGTACTAACTATTATTTATTACCGTACGATGTCTCCACAAAAGTATAACAATTATGCTGTTATGTAGCGCCTGGACCTAGATATGAATTGATATTCCTGTTTTTAACCTTTCGTAACGCTTTCTCCGTAGATAGGCGCGTAGCCAAGTAATAAAATAAAAGATACAATGCAAGTTCAGATTTGCACTATTTTCAGGTATCGAAGTTTATGCAATAACACGCTTTTCAATAGAACCTTGTAGCAGCGCTACGCCGTAGCGTCACGTACGGTTTCCATCACGTGGCTACTATAGGCTATGTGGGTACCTTTTCAATTTTGTCGCGAAAATCATTTGTTTTGATAAACAATGCTTTATGGCTGGTTCAGGTGTCGCTTCTTAACTGTTTTGAAGTTAATTAAGTAAACACTGAAAATTGGATAGTGCCTCAGTTTACATGTTTATATTTGAATGGTGGTAACATTTAGGTACGTTAATTTTAAACTGGCGCTTTTCCTTGTTAAGTTTTTTTAGCCTAGATATAAATCATTTACTCTAGAAGAATTTTGTTCCGAAAAATATATGCGTCCCTTTAGTTTTCATACAGACTGTTTAACCACCATATCCCTATGGATCCGCTTTTGTTGACGCTATGTGTAGATAGCATAATGGCACTGTAAAGGTTGATTAAGAATTTAAAATTAAAGTTTTCTTAAAATACTGACAATGACAATGACGACTTGATGACAATCAATATGAATTTCTAAAATAAAAATCCAAAAACTACAAAAAGAGACCATGCAATAATCTCCAAGTCATCTCCAATCTATAGGCCAATATAAGGTCTCATCTCGTCTCCTCAAGTATCTCCGGGTGCAGCCATGACGTTGTGGCTTTCTATGGCTGCCGTTGTGATTATCATGATATTCATGGCCTTGCGGGAGTATCTTCCTGCAATGGTAATTATATATTTGTGATATTATTACGTAATTCTAATTTTACATTTGTTAACAACACTAGAGGTGAAGACACGGTGACACCATACGATGAAGAAAAGGATATCAATGCGACACTTCAAAAGTCGTATGGCGTGTAGGGTCACATGCCAGTTACGCGACCACCTGAAGGGCAAGATTTATTCAATTAAAGGTAGTCATAATTCTGCAGACCGAATTCAGACAGCCTGACATATGCAATATTTGAATAGTCATACATTAACACAATCACTGCCAAGAATCGCTACACACCACGCGCTCGTAGCCGGTCCCGTGGTTTTCGTCGTAAGTAGCGGAAAGCTACGGTACGGCGTAGGTGCCCGCTAGGCGGGTTCCTGGCATTGAAAGGTTTAATAGGAATCTACAAAAAAAAATTAGAAAATATCATTCATCCAGTGGTCGCAAACCTGCACAATAAATTATATGATCGCAAACCGGCAAAATGTGACGATTGAAATGAATGCAAATGATATGAGCTCTCTATCTGGGTCTTTATAGTTCTCTAGTTAAAAGTGTCATGATCACGTGTGCGGTATGCCACTTTCTATCAAAAGGTGTCACGTAGAAAGCCTGGTGAGTATAACTGGAAAAAGGCCTCCTGCGGCAGGCCTCTCAGGATATTTTCTCTTTTATAACTATAAGTCTGTAGATACAGTTACATTTCCCAACTTAACCTACTTGCTTATTCATAGTTTATTTCACTATACAGATACGGTATGAGCTGAAATCACAACAGACTGGGAAATTAAAGCCATGTGGATACGTCATTCAGCCGCAAGATGATCCAATATCAGATCGGAAATCAAGAGAACGCATTATAAAGGTCTCTGAGTATATGATGCCCCTAGTAAGTTTGGAGAATATCACAACGAACCTTAGAGCATTAAACCAACCGGAGCGGCCATTGACAGGCGTTCCCCTCTGCCAAAAATATATGACCAGTGGTCATACACATTATATGGACTGACGTTTATCTGACGTAGCTATTTTCACGTTACGCATGCATTTGACGTTCCCCTCCCCCGCAAAAATCGGCAGACTTTTTATGTATAGAAAATGACTCATGGCCGCTCCTGTTGGTTTAATGCTCTAAGCAACGAACCATAGTCTTTGATAATATTATAAAGAGGTAAAGTTTGTGAGTGTGTCACTTTATAAGTTTGCGTGGAAAGCGCAATCTCCAAATCTTATATATATGTTTTTTTCTTATACAATGGAGCTTCTGGATTGCAATATTCTACGTGTGTATTAGTAGATATTGTATAAGAAAGCTGCGCTGACAGCTAGAAAACAATAAAGACGGCAATCCTCCGATATAAGGGTACCTATACATTCGCACTAGGTATTTGTATCCGCATTAAGGACGCCGTCTACTCCCCGCGTACCTACAAATTTGTATTTAGTGTAGATTGAGCAAGGTATTGTCTGCAGTAGCAAACAGACTGAGCCGATTACGATACCCAGATTGATTCGTCACTTGCATCCTGGATGCCTACTTACCTACCAGTGTAATATAATGCGAGCTAGTTATCCTCACAAAATGAGGCTATATAATCTTAATAATGAAATTCACAGACCAGGGCTGGACTGAGGTCAGGCCACTCGTTCCCTAAGCACAAGCGAGACCCGCGCCTCTTCGTGGACGGCGAGGAGATTGGAAATGAGACCTATGAATAGGGAATTCATAAATACCACCTGGCCGGACTTTACACCATGACTTAATTGTGACTCCGTTGATCTGAATCTGAATCCTCACTCCCGATGTCTACTGTTAAGATGTGCAGAATAAACTAGTTTAATTATTTCCTTGGATTTCATTGAGATTCAGTGTTATTATAAAAATATCTCATAAGCTGATATCCCATAATACTCGTAATATGAAGATATCCCTTTTTCGGTTTCCGTAGTCGACAAGGAACCCTTATAGTTTCGCCATCTCCGTCTGTCCGCGTCCGCTGTCCGTCCGTCCGTCTGTCCGTCTTCGGCTTAGCTCAGTAAACATTACTACTAGAAAACTGATTCTGCATGGGTATGGGTATAAATCAATCACGCAAATAAAACAGCATAATAAAATCTTGAAAAAAAAATTTTTTAGGGTACCTCCGCTACTCGTTAAGCGGGCCCAATATCTCGCAAACGAATCACTCAAATTTAGTAATTCGTTTGCGAGATGTTGGGCTTTAAAGCCCTAATTTTTGTTCGAGTCATGTGTGTGTCCCCCCCTTGCCGGCTAATTTGGCTACTACTGGGGATGTGAAAAAATTCGTGGTAGTAGCACATATAATGAAATTAAAAGGAAAACTCATCATTTCATCATTCTCCTAGCGTTATTCCCGGTTGTGCCCCTAAAGGAGCCCAGGGTCCGCCTTGACACCTAATCCCAAGATTTGGCATAGGCAGTAGTTTTACGAAAGCGACTGCCATCTGACCTTCCAACCCAGAGGGAAAACTAAACCTTATTGAGATTAGACCGGTTTCCTCACGATATTTTCCTTCACCGAAAAGCTAACGGTAAATATTCCGTACAGTTCCGAAAAACTCATTGGTACGAGCCGGGATTCGAACCCAGGACCGTCGCTTGACAGCCGCATGCCTGAACCACTAGGCTACCGTAGCTAATTAAAAGGAAAACTATCACGGATAAGTAAACATAAGTAGATGTTTACTTGGAAAGGCGCAATTTTCGTACAAATCCGGCCGAAGCAACCGCGCACCGTACGTCGATGTAACTAAGACAGACTGGCAACTACGGAACCCTACACTGCGCGTGGACCGACACGCTCTTGGCCGGTTTTTCCCCACAGGGGACTTACCTGGACTTTACTGATGACCACTTCTTTCTCTATAGGATACTACTTAGATACCTACGAGTAGATGTTTGTTTCCATCAGGCGAGTAAGGTCGATAGAGCTCCCGACGATGTGAGGTGTTAAGAGGGCCTTGTATTTCTCTCGAACTGCCAACAGAACGAGATACTGCCAACAGTCCTGTCCGATGTCAGCTTACCATCGGGCAGGACTGCTTGGTTGCCACTTTCCAAAGAAGCTGAAAGGATGAGCTCTTTTAATAGTCCCCGGGCCAAGGTAAAATTTCGTCAGTCATTTGCTTCCGGCCGATAACATGAAAAATGCTTCAGAGTACATGTAGCCACATGATACCACTCCATGATATTGATATTGCATTAAGCATAATGAGTATATTGTTCAACGAGGGGCGTAAGTGGAATATTGCGAAGAAGAGTCTATCAGAAGCCTGACACCGAAGGCCGAAGGCGGAGGGCAGAATACTGATTGATATCTGAACTAGATTTGCTTAAATCAATCAGATCACATACAAGGTCATATCTCCCTAGAGAGTTATAATAATCTATAATTCCCGTGGGAACAATTTAGGCCATTGTCCTTCCGTTTACAGGCATGGAATAACATCATTTAGGCACTGTTCCCACCGCGAGCTAGTAAGCTATGATCTATTGGCTATAAACACGAACAAAAGATAAGCACTCCCGTGTAAATAAAAGAGACACGGCGATATTTATACCTACCTCACCGCTGGGCGAGTAACTATAAGATCGTCAAGGGTACAATAACCTTCTAAATATATAAAAGAAGAAGTCCTGATCTACCATCAACGCACAGCCGAAACTACTAGGATTAGAAACTTGAAATTTACACCAGGACTTCCTTTTATGACGTAGGCAACGGATAAGACGGGATTTTTGGAAATTCCATCCCTAAGGGGGTTAAATGGGGGTGCAAAGTTTGTATGGGGGAATAATTTTTTTTTTAACTAGACTTGAAACTTTGTAGAAAGATTACTTATTAAGATACAAAAAAAGTAATTTCAGCGTTTAAGAAAATTCTACCCTTAAGAGGATTAAATAGGGGTGCAAAGAGGGAACTTTATTTTTTGAGCTAGAAACTTGAAACTTTGTAGAAAGATTACTTATTAGAATACAAAAATGCGCAGGCAGCGTTTTAGATAATTCTAGCTCGAAGGGGGTCAAATAGGGGTGCAAAGTTTGTCTGAGGGAAACTTTTCCTTTTGAGCTAGAAACTTGAAACTTTGTAGAAAGATTACTTATTAAGGTTACGAGAAATTGATAGAGCATTCAAAGCTCAAAAAAATGCATAAGGGCATTAAGTGGTATTTCAGCTAGAGAGTCATGTATGCCTGTTTTTAAAAGGCTCAATATCCTCCCCTTGCCATGCATTGTACATAATAATAAATAGATTTGCATGCCTACTTTTATAAGGTATCGACATTATATGGACACTAGCTGTTGCCCGCGACTTCGTCCGCGTAGAACTTGTATCTTAGAAAAATGATTGGTATTAAATTATTGTAGGCGGAACGTTAATTATCGCCGACCCAAACTAAGTTCTACCATCTTTAAGGGATGATTTCAGAGACAAAAACTATCCTATATCCTTCCAAGGGTGTCAAATTCAGCTTACGGAAAATTTCATCTAAATCCGTTCAGGGATTAAGCGTAAAAGGTAACAGTGCGATGAGTTCATTAGTTTTAATTGCTAAATTTAAATTGAAAACTCCGTTTTTAGAAACATAAGTATATTAAGAATCACCAACATAAGTTTCTGCTAAAATTTTATATTTTTTTATAATGTATTAAAGAAAGCTACATTACTGGAAATGTTTGCCTAAATCCGTCCAGTAGTTCACGTTAGTCCTTTTAGTGTGTTGGAAAAAATCCACACCTAAGGGGTTTAAAACGGCATTCAAGGGATGGAGACCAAGAAAATATTATAGTAAGAGATTTGTAACTTCGGTCTTAGCCTTTATGTTAAAAGACCACAAAACTGAATTCAGAGTTTTATGAAATTCATCCCAAAATACTAAATAAATGCTACGGGGGCAAGACAATTAAGACTGCTTGAAATTGATTTCATAAGGGGGTTAAAAACACTCATCCCCAAATGAGCTAAAAGGAGTTGGATGTTTGTACAGGTAACAAGACAATTTTCAAGACAAGTAATTTCTGCATTTAAGAAAATTCTACCTTAAAATAAAAAAATAAGTTAAATAGGGGTGCAAAGAGGGAAAGTTCCCTCTTTGCACCCCTTTTTAACCCTCCCTTTCCTCCCTTTTTTAATTTCAGCGTTTAAGAAAATTATATCCCAATGGGGGTTAAAAAAGGATTGAAGGTTTTGTACGGAACACTGGAATTTTTAAAGAGATTCTTCATTAACCTGTCTCCATTTCTCTATTTCCAGTGCTGAGTTTAAGATTGTTTTAACGGCCTTACGATATTTAACTTTTTTTAAAATCTTACTCATACATAATAACTAAGATCCCCATTTTCTAGCCCCAAATCCATGCGTCGCGCTATATCTTGCAGAGTTATCTTTGCTAAAGATTAAAATTAGATTAAAGCATCAGGTAACTGATTGGAAAATCTTTAAAAATTCTTTAACAATCGCATATCAGTGTCTGCCACTGTTTGAAATGTAATATGTCTACTTAGACCATTTTAACTAAGAATAAAATTCACTTATTTTATATCTTTGTCATCATCAAAAATCTACGCGGACGAAGTCGCTGGCGGCCGCTAGTTCATAATAAAAAAATACGTAAGTAATACAAAAAATGGGAACTTCTCAAACACACCAGCACTATTGTGACCTGCAGCAATAGCCCAGCTGACGTTTTATTTCTTCAGTATATAACTATTAGCTTCGGAGGAAAGGATGAGAAAAAAAATACGTTTTTGGGAGGCTCTCTTTTTGCTAAACCCGCCAACCGACCAACCAACGGTGCCCTAGCTGACGTCCACGGGGCTACATGATACAACTCTCTGAAGCATCTTACAATAACTTATCGACCGGGAGGAACTTGGTCAAGAAAATCTGTTGCAAATGGATCTCTTTTATAAAAGAACTTGGACGTCTACAACACATCCTTATTACTGCAAGAATATGGATGTGTTGCGAATGTTATGATAAATTTAGTTGCTACTATCTCTAGGTAGGTATTATGATGTAGGTAGATACCTACAGATTATAAGAAAGTGTTTTATTACATAGACTTGTATGAGCGCTCCGCCACGTGTACAGTCACCAGCATAAATATATGACTATGGGCAACGCTGCAAAAATATCTGATCATCAGTTGAAGGTATAATTATGTGACGATATAAAGGCGGTAAAAATATGTGATGATTTACAGCCGGCATATAAATCATTTGCATGTAACAGCATAAATATCGGATCAGACCGGGTAAAAATATCTGATACTCAACGGAATCAAAATAATGTGATATATGACCAGCAAAATTATCTATTCGCTGTAGAAGCACAACCATCGAATCACATAAAGACAGCATAAATATCTGATACGATTGTCAGTAAAAAATATCTCAAAATTCTGCAAAAACGAATTTTATTTGCTTACGCATACAGTCGTTATTTATATTATTGCAGCGGCCGGGAAGTAGCAATTCGTGGATAAGTTGATTTTGTCGGATGAAGCGAAGCTGAATCCGACAATAGAGACGAATCCACGAATTGCCATTCCCGCCAAGGCAGATATAGTGCTTTTCTCCAAAAATGTGAGGAAATCAAATAATATTTACAATAATCTTAAAATAGCGAGTATGTAAATAACCTATCAAGTTCTCGCCCGACTTATTTTTAAAAAGTATGCATACGGCACGACTCATAGTGCCAGTTTCAATTGGCATACATACGAATTTTAAAATTATTAGAATCGGTTACAATTTTAAATGTTTTATGCAATTAAAATTATCAAAGATTAAACGGGATTGCAATCTAAATGCATTTCAGTCCGTTGTGAGTTTTATGCGCTATCCACATTATGTGATTAAACCCCAATTTGTCAGTGCAACATGTCGAAGTCAGAATTGGGTGTAGCGTACACACCTAACAACTGCAACTACAATTTCATTCAGTGTGGCCAGTTAACAGTTAGAAAGCGAAAATTGCCGCATTCAAACGGTCCTCCGAAACGGACTGCAAGATTGTTACTAACCGATGAGATAGGGCAAGACAGCACGTCTAACACACAGCCGTGACATACTCTCGATTTCTCTCGCATGTCCTAATAAGAGAGAGACGGATAGTGCGAGAAAAATTGAGAGAGCTCGCGCGTCGTCGCTTTATAGCCGTGCAGCACACAAAAATCGAGAGTATGTCACGGCCACCTCATGATCGACGTGCTGTCTCGCCCTATCTCATCGGTTAGTAACAATCTTGCAGTCCGCTTCGCAGGACCGTTTGAATGCGGCAATTTTCGCTTTCTTACTGTAACTGGCCACACTGAATGAAATTGTAGTTGCAAAACACCGGTTTAAAAAAAAATACAAAATTACAGGGTAAAATATTAATACAATGTTCTTTGGCATATATTTTTTAACTATCCCTTAAATTTATTTTTATGAAATTTGTGAGAAAAAGAAACTTGGCAGATCATGCAAATTCCATGGTCCAAATTGTGATTTTCATGCAATTAGTCCTTAATTAGTCCGTACAACTCGTTTGACGGTTGGAACATGCATCCACACTATAGCAATTAGTCAGATTCTGATGAATTGGGGCTGACAAATCACTTAATGTGGATGGCCCATCATTTCGATAAATATTTTTATTTCTTAATTGAAAGCTATTTGAGAAATATTTAAAAACGTCACTTCGATCACTTTCAAAAGTACGCGTTTTGTCTATGACCATTAAAAAAAAGAAAACTTAAAGCAGGCTACAAAAGGGCGTGATTTGTCACAGCAACTTGCAATCGTTCGAAAGAGACAGCCATACACTACTAACCAGTGTAACTATCGCAAGTTGTTGTGACAAATTGCAAGGTCGTTAAACATACGAGCACTTGGCTGTTTGTAGTGATTTGTCTTAGTCAAAGTATATAGTTAAAAGGTTATTAGGGTCAATTTTTGAACAAGACGTTTTTTCGACATTTGTATGGTTTTTTTTATTTTTTGGAATATTAGATTCGTACCGACAGCGAGAGGTAGGGTTTTTAAAAAGAAAAAATATGGTGCATGAGGCACCACTGTGCTTCTAATGGTTAGCTAGATATTGATGCTTTAAAATCACCGCGTGCCATACCAATGTCGTCAGCGCCATACAAATGTCGACAGCGCTATACAAAAGTCGATATAATGCCATACAAATGTCGATTCTGCCATATAAATGTCGATAGCGGCATAAAAATGTCGACGAGTGCCATCAAAATGTCGATTTTGCCATACAATCGTTGAAACAGCTTATAATATTTGTACAATAAAAAAACTCACTATTTCGATAGAGTATCTCCGGTTTATGGTTTATGATGGTCCTTATTTTTAACCGACTTCAAAAAAAAGGAGGAGGTTCTCAATTCGGTTGTAATTTTTTTTTTTTTTTTTTTTTTTTTTTTTTTCAATGTTTGTTACCTCAGAACTCCGTCATTGATGAACCGATTCGAAAAATTTTTTTTTTGTTCGTATGTATATACTTCCAGGTGGGTCCCATTTTTTTCAAAATTCAGTTAGATGATGGGATCCATGAGGAATTGAGGGGACTCCTCAATTTTATAAGGCACGCGTGTAGTGATTTCGGTATTTTCTGTTATAACTCGTGTATTTACATCCGGAATCATAAATTTGGTGGCGAGGAATTGATGATGAAGACCACAGATGACTTATCGAATTCCTCAATTATGTACTTAAAAGTGCAAAAGTACGTCACAGGTTCTGATAAGATTCCGTTGAAATAGGAACTAATGAAGTGCCATTGGTGATGATCTTGGGGAATCGATGGAAGTCCTCAAATATTATCGGCCCACATACAGCGATTCGGTTTTTTTCTATAGTAATCAACGCATTTGCTATCGGAAATCAGTTCATGTGGTAAATTGTAAAAAAATAGGAAATGCAGTGCTCGTGGCTTGGCGGAGTACTAAATTGAAGTCGGTTAAAACTTTGTTTTTAAAGTAAATTATGTACTACTACTTATTCTGTGATTATATTCCAAAATATTAAAAATCACTTAATAGATTTTGTTTTGAATCGACATGTGCATTCGACATTTGTATGACCAAAAAAGCCGTACAAATGTTGCCATACAAATGTCAACATGAATGTTTTTTGGCGATCCTTCGTACATTATAATTTGAATTCACTAATTAGTTAAACACGAAACTCTTACCCCATATTGCTAACCTTTGTTATGAAAGACACATTTTTATTTCAATCGTATATTAATAAATTAACGCCCATACAAATGTCGTGATAGCCGTACCAAAATACACCGTATCAAGAAAACCTGTCTCCTCCTTCGAAAATACCGGCACTGCGTCCACTCCCGTTGGTGGTTTAAGCCCAACTAACCTGTCTATCGTATCGTAAAGTAAATGTAACGGTGGGATAAAAAAAACAGATTTTAAGGGTTTTGAGCTTGAGTCCTAATAATTGGGTCGCGCGTGGGACAACTACAAAAATACTTCACTGGTTTTAATTATTCACACATTAAATTTGCAAGATATATTAATGAATACGCTAATAAATTTTCTTTATAACAGTACAAGTTGTTTATTTATACGTTGCCGTAGTCTATAGTTATGAATTTTTGTTTGAGCAAAACCGCAACTGTGACACCAAAAAAAGCGGTAAAATTCGCTGTTTTACGATTTCAAATACGTTTTTTTTCAGAATCAATGAATATTTAAGGTATTGTTATACATATTTTAAGTACTTTATAACACACGGAATACAAATATATATGAATCAATACTCCATGGTAATCTGACTTGAAATTATGGCCGTGGGACAGCAAAAACAGCTTGTTTGAAAATTGACCCTAAAAAAGTATACAGTAAAGGAATTTCATACACTTTCCTGGCTGCTAAAACTGTACAGTAATGACTTTTAACTTTTTAAATCTGAGTTTGTCAGTAACGAGGAACTTCACGTACTATTTTTGCTACATTAAGGCGAACATTTCCGAGCATCTTGGAGAAAATTTTTTTTTTTCTTTAATATGCTCGGTCGGATTTCTGTATTGACAATTGCATATTATTTTTATTTCTTAATTATTGACGATCGTGATAAGGACTGATAATTTTTACATGTAACAAATAATGAAATATTTTTATTGATATCCAGAATAAATTTTGATATTTTGATGCCTCGAAAAATAAACTCATGTAAACACAACTTCCGTTCAACGTGTTTTTTGGCCATCAAACATATTTTTTTATTGCTGGAAACTCACGATCAGCATTTAATTAAACAATCAATTTAAATAAAAAAAATCGTTTCGTTTAATTTTACGAAGGGTTCAAGTGATATCAAAGAAGAGTGAAGAGGCGAGTCGAACCAATTTGTAATTCGTACTGCTGGGGATCCACAAAGATCTCTGCTGCATTTATAGATGGACTAGTATAAATTGCACCACCGAATACTCACATATGTGCTTCAATTCTAGGGGTCAAATTACATTAGGGACTAGCTGTCAATCAATTCAACGGCTCCTTATGAATATAAAGCTTACAAACGCAATGTTAGGCCCATCTGGCAATTTTGACTTATTAGCAATTCTGTCAAATTCAAGTTTTAAATCGTGAGACGGCGATATCCAATGACAGGTTAATACTCTTTTCAAGAAGCGTCAAATAGCTTTGATCAAATTACGACCGTATGTCAAAGCAGTTCATTTTTGCAGAATTTTGAGTGTTTTGTATTTTTTACTGCCAATCGTATCAGATATTTATGCTGTCGTTACGTGATCCAATGTTTATGCTTCTACAGCGGATATATGATTACGCTGGTTATATGTCACATCATTTTGATTTCGTGGAGTATCAGATATTTTTACGTGGTCTGGTCTGATATTTATGCTGTTACAGGAAAATGATTTTTATGCCGGCTGTAAATAATCACATATTTTTACCGCCTTTGTATCGTCATATAACTATACCTTCAATTGATTGATTTGCAGCGTTGCCCATAGTCATATATTTATGCTGGTGACTGTACCTAGTTACTGCATACCTAAAGTTACTAAATAAACAAGTTCTAAATTAATAAACAAGAATTACTTAAAAGCCCTATATAAGGAACTTTCGGAGCGGCTCGTGCAAACATCCGGCGACCAGAGGGCTGGCTGCTATTTTGGCCAAAGGATTAGCCTAGCAATCCAAAGAGACAACGCTGCCAGCCTTCTAGGCACCATAACCAATGCCGGGGACCTGGGGGGCATTTACTTTTTATAAGTTTAGTTTATAATATAGGCTTAGTTTAGTTATATTCCGATAATACTATTCAATCAATAAAATTACATTGTACTCGTATTTATATATACCATTATGTACTTCCTACAGAATTAAAAGGGTTAATATGAATATAGCAGGTATATTTTTAACAAAATTATCAATCTAGGCTTTCTAAACTACATGAAACTTAACAGGCAGTGCTAATAGCCATGTTGTATGCAGACAGGTGGCCGTGCCCAACTACGCCTACCTATACGTAGTAGGTACGTTTCAGATCCTACAACAAAGGTAGGTAAAATGACTGCGTATTTTTCGTATAATTACAGCTTCTCAACATAGGTAGCTAATTCTTAGCCACAATATTTTATACCAATCCACATGCCTTCTTAGTAATAAAGAAACGTTACATTATAAGCAAATAGTATTTCAGACACAACGATTAAATTAAACTTAAAACGGAGGACCACGAGCTTTGATTAACTTCGCCGTTTTTTAACACTGTTCTTAGGGTTTTTTTTAAGTTCCACATACATGCACAGTATATCATTAACGACAAAGCTTCGCTACACGGTAGATAGAGACACTTGCGTATTCTGCCAATTAATCTTTGAAACTTTTCGCGCGCGGATTTTCATAAGTTCGGCGACGGGCGGGTACCATCAGGAGGCGAACGTTCTTCTTATAGTACGGGCAGAAGGGTTCATCGCAGCCGTGCACCTCAGCTTCACCGAGACCTGGTCCGCCGCGGGCGAGCAGTTCGTCTCCAAGCGCCAGCCTCCTGGCACAAGCCAGGAAACACGGGCCACAGACTGCCACAGCGCACGCCGCCGCCAAAAACTCCAATAGGAGCATCGCCGCCTCAACCCACAACATAATGGCTGTTAGCACTCTTCAATCCCATAAATAATTGCTTGTGTTTTAAAATAATTAAGATTGAGATTGTAAAAAGGTAAATATGATAAGAAATTACAGCGACATGTTTTTGAAGTCTTTTGAAAGCCATTAAAAACCATAGATATCAATAATCTAATGCCATAATAAGGAGTTTGTTTCCCTGTTCAAATATACAAACTAAACTACACCGTCACTTGATTGTCTTGAAATTCAGTCAAACGAACGCAAACAAAAGACGACATTGTGTTCTACCGACTTTGAGGTTGTGTTATGATTGCGGTTTTTTGGCAATATTTGCTCACGGAATTCGGACATAGTAGGTATAATTAGAACGTAGTGGTTACGTATATGTATATTGTCTTTGGATATATACTATCTACCTCCTAAGCCTATTCCACACAATGGGCCATCATGGCTCATCATACAGAACGCAACTATGCGTTTAAGGGAGTATGACTCCGCGTCCTGTTTGATGGGCCATGATGGCCCATTGGGTGGAGCAGGCTTTAAATGCTAATAAATCGAAATATATATCTTCACTAGCTTCTGCCATATCTATTCTGTGCTTCTGCCCATAAAAAACTTTCATCGCTAATTGACCATCAGTGCGTGCGTTTATGTGCATTGTAATAAGGTTCTATATAAATACAGGATGGTCAGTTAACTATGTTGGCGTTTGTACTATATCCCGCTCTAATGCGTGAGATTATAAAATTCAAACACCTACTAGGTACTTGAACTTGTTGGTGAAAGGATTTATTGTTCTTTTTCATTTCACATGCTCTAAAAGTTCGTCGTTATGCTGTGCGTAGGCGACATAAAGACATGCTCTAGTGCATAAAGTAAAATCTTCGTAGAAGACCAAGGCAATCGGTCTAACAGCCATACAAGCATAATGTGTTGTAGCCCGGCTAGCCGGCGGGTAAGAAGTAAAACTAATATTTTATATACAATAAAATGTAATAATAAAAAGAAGTAGAAGTATATACAGAATGGGTAAATTACTCAGTCAGCACGGAGCATGTACAGGCTAAAAGTCACTGGGCTGGTTAGTTAGTAGAGATGTTCGTAGGTGATAGCCGCAGATTTCCGTAGGACCCGCTGGGCTGGGCAGGCCTAGAGCACACCTTCAGGTAGCTTAGAAGCTGCGGCGCAGGCGAAAGTAAATACAGCAGCCGAGCAGCGGTCAGTAGTAGGGTAGTAACCAGGCATAAAGGGCTGGAAGCAATCCTTTTAGTTAAATAAGGATCAAACCGAGCCTCATAAGGTTTAGACCAGTGACGGCTAAATGAGGCTTGGATTGGGTTTAGTAGTATAGTATAATGTATAGTATAATTTTATAGTATAATGTGTAAAGAGTTGAATTGACATGAACTAAGAGTCGTTTAATGGGGTTGGCCCGGCGAAGGTATTTGCCAGTGTTGCCAGATGGGTTTTACGTTCCGTTACGCGCAGCTCTTAAAAATAGTACGCAAATTCAAGTTTGAGTACGCAGTAGGTACAACATTTATTAACAAACTGTGCTTTATGCAGCTGCACGGCTATCACAAGGCGGCGCGCGAGCTCTGTCGATTTTTCTCGCACTATCCATCTCTCACTTATTAAAACACTTAGAAAGAGATGTATAGGGCGAGAACGATCGAGAGTAGGTATGTCGCGGGGTAGTCTCATATTGATAGACGTGCTGCACGGCTATCATATATACATATATATATATATTTTTTTTTAGTCGAACATTTGACAGTTGCCAACCCCATTACGTGATTTTCATTACCACTAATAAACATAAAATGAAAGTATTATTTAAATTCACACGAAATTAGTTCAACGTGTTTTTTTTAATACTATTTATTTAAGCGCTTTCCAGATTATTGAAATGACTAAAGTTCAATAATCTCTAAACCAATAATCAATAAACCAGTCCGCTAGTTATAATATTTCAAGGTATCTGAACGTTATCCTCACTTCTGACGGTGACGACCTTCATTCGGATCGGATCGGAAGATTGACATGTCACGCAGAGACCCGGTAGAGAGACGATAACAATACGAAAAGTGGAAACTTGAATGATCACAAAATGGGTTATAATATCGAATAATTTGATGTCGACTCATTTCTGCTGCAATGTATATAGTGTCTAGTATACATAGTTAATACATAATACGGAAAAATGGGCACAGAAATCATGATTGGGTAAGTTACTCAGTGTTTTTTCTGTGATTATACTTTATATAATGCTCAATGCAAGCATTTTTATTAAGAAAGAGTTCTTTAATTCTATTCTTGTCTTTAGTTTTAGACAGGCGAGAATACACTTTTTTTTAACTTTGATAGCTGTGTACAAAATGAAAATTTAGTTTTTTTTTTTAATTTATTGAATGGCATATTCATTAGATTGTAATGTGGTTAATAATAAAAATAAGAAAGCCTTTTATTTCTCATCACCTAGTATGACAGTGTATGTATTATATTTTATGAATTTTCTTGGATAGGAACCTCTATTCGCGTATAGGCCTCTGCCATTTGGATCCAATTTTCCTTGTCCTTAGCTTGTTTCATCTATCCTTTCCTGCTGTAGCCATGATGTTCCTCCTTTCAGAGGTCGCCCTTTGCAGTCTCTTTCTGCTAGGTTCTTTCCATTGCTTCGCTTTGTCCATTGTTTATTGTTGCATCGTGCCAGGTGGCCAACCCATTACCATTTTAAGTTTTGACTGTAGTTTAAGACATCTAGTACTTTTCATTGTCTGTTTTTGTAGTTTTCTGGCAATTGCCTAGTTTCATTTTATTTTGGTACTGTATGTCCACTACTGGCAAGCACATGTGAGGGTTGGTAAAAGACATGTAGCCATCACTGTTTTCTCTAGGTGTGTAATGTAATGTAATGTAAATAAGTGTAATGTGGTTATTGTATGTTTATCATGATGTGTATTGGCTGCCTTATTTTTATTCACATACTATAATTATACAAATAAATTCTATTGTTATAAAGTGTACTATGAGCACAGAATAATTAATAGAAAGGTACAGATGGTCCACTGTGTAACAGATCACTGTCATTTTCTTGCAATAGACATAGACAACCATAGAAAGAGATGATTGTTGATGTAGCACATACCTGATCATCCAAAATTATTTATATATATTTCAATTCCTATGACAAACATTATGTCGCACCAAATTGACAGTGGGATAGGCCTGCTATGACATGTTTATTACCAGACACATTGCACTGCTTTAGGCAAATGGTATGTCAATGTTACAAAAATTTTAAAACGACTAACAATGCTTTTATTGACAGGGTTTTAGGTTTGTCAACTATGGTTGCGACATTCCTAGCAACCCGCCTGTACAGGGACCTGCTTATAACCTATGAGCAGACCTCTCCTGCTCTTGAATACTCTTGGTAAGCAATAAATGAAATTATTAATCTCATGCTGCCCAATGTGCAACAGAATACCTATACATTCAATTTCAAAGGACACCTCCCCTTGTGACTCAAGTAAAGCCAATTTTAGAACAAAATAATTTCAGCTCTATTTTTTCAACAACATTTTTCAAATTTAGTTCATTATTTTTGTATTGAGGGTGGTGCTAGGTCGAATAAATCTGAGTGTCTTAATATCTCCTCATCCATCAATTTCGTTTTTCTTTTTTTACAACATTCTCAAAAACTATGTTTCTAACTTTCTATAGTATAATATGTCATATTTTTGGTAGGGTTTTCCACCTACTGCTGAATCTTGCCGGGTACTCTACCATTTTGCTGCCCGGATTTGTAATCTACAAGTACATACAGCGAAAAAACTACTTTGACAAATTGAGTAAGTTATTATTGTGTTAAATTATTTTCAAACATTTACGGATACTATTATAGGCTTATAGAGAGTGCAATTCTATTGTAGTTTCTAATGTGTGAGTTGTGAATTGTTGCAAAGTTTACATTTTTAATTTTTTTACTTGACTTGTTATTCTACCTTTTTGGTAAACATAATAAATTTGCCAACGCAATAGCGCCAATAGTGGTGTTAATAATATTGATTTATCAGATCAATTAGTCCACCATCCTAATCAAACAATACACAGTGTATGGTTGAAATTATTAAAAATAACCACCAATTTTTTAAACTGCCATTGGATTTTGAACCCTCTACCTTAAAAGGTAGAGGGAGCTACGGTAGCCTAGTGGTTCAGGCATGCAGCTGTCAAGCGGCGGTCGTGGGTTCGAATCCCGGCTCGTACCAATGAGTTTTTCGGAACTTATGTACAGAGTATTTACCGTTAGCTTTTTGGTGAAGGAAAACATCCTCAGGAAACCGGTCTAATCAATAAGGTCTAGTTCTCCCCTGGGTTGGGAGGTCAGATGGCAGTCGCTTCCGTAAAACTAGTGCCTATGCTAAATCTTGGAATTGGGTGTCAAAGCGGACCCTGGACTTCTTTAGGGGCATTACCGGGAATAACGCTAGGAGGTTGATGATACCTTGAAAGTTAGAGTCGCTTTTTGTACGGACAGTATTCAGGCAACTCAAATAATCTCAAGTTTTAACATGGTCGCTATATCGTCATCAAGGGAAATTTTGAAATTAGCTCGCATTGACTAAAACGCAAAGCATAGAGATTAATTTAATGAGGTGTTGTTGTGTTATCAAGGACTTGATGGCTGACCGAATGTATGAATTGATAACACCGCTTTTACATTCAACGTAGTTTTTGCTTTATACTGCTGTTTATAATCGTAGGAAGAAGACTGCTTTTCTTCTGGAGCTAAACTTTGCGGCTGCCGCGAAACGAAGACGAAGTTCGTTCATGTATCTCCCTCTCATACGCACAATTGCCAATTACAGTGACTGGTGTAATAATAATGATAAGGAAATAACTTCGTTTTCGTTTCGCGGTAACGTTTTTTATACGAATCATTAAAAACGGGCATTAGAGACAAAATGTGCAGTATTATGGTACTTATGTAATTTATAATTAGATCACCTGTCAAAATTACCTTGAACCAAATAGTCGATGTGTTAATGTCGAATAAGTCGATATGAATAATATGACACTCAAAGGCTCGGATCTGATTTTAGTGACTGACTTGATTATTCTCTCATTCAGTAACTATTGTTCTTGTAAAAACAGGATTATTCCAAATAAAGGGCTTAATAAAAAAACTGTTAATTTAAAACCATATTGGAGCTCCAGGGAAAAGTTAAAGGCTCTGAGACAGAGAGAGATCTGAGATGGATGGACCAGATGAATGCTGCAGTACATGCAGTCATCACAAGTGTTTTCGAGCTTGAAATTTTACTGTGGTTAGTATTGAAACGGAATCTTGTTCCAGGCTCGCCGAGCTGCCTGTCCCGCAGTCTGTTCGCGTTTTTCGGTGACCCGGGCGAGCGCTTGCCAACCACGGACGCGCCCAAACCCGAGGACAGCCCGAGGCGCGAGGCGGCAGAGCTCGCGCTCTGCTTCAGCGGGCTTATGACCGCCTACCTCGTGTGGGGGCTGTTGCAGGAGAAGATCATGACACAGGTGACAGGGAGGCCCCAAGATTCACAGTAATATTCCAGGCTCTGAGTTGCCTGTCTGGCAGTCTGTTCTCGTTTTTCGGTGACCCGGGCGAGCGCTTGCCGACCACCAATGCGCCTAAACCCGAGGACAGCCCGAGGCGCGAGGCGGCTGAGCTCGCGCTCTGCTTCAGCGGGCTTATGACCGCCTACCTAGTGTGGGGGCTGTTGCAGGAGAAGATCATGACACAGGTGACAGGGAGGCCCCAACATTCACAATAATATGCCAGGCTCTGAGATGCCTGTCCCGCAGTCTGTTCCGCGTTTTTCGGGGACCCGGGCGAGCGTCTGCCGACCACCGACGCGCCCAAACCCGAGGACAGCCCGAGACGCGAGGCGGCTGAGCTCGCGCTCTGCTTCAGCGGGCTTATGACCGCCTACCTCGTGTGGGGGCTGTTGCAGGAGAAGATCATGACACAGGTGACACAGAGGCCCCAACATTCACAATAATATGCCAGGCTCTGAGATGCCTGTCCCGCAGTCTGTTCCGCGTTTTTCGGTGACCCGAGCTAGCGCTTGCCGACCACCGATGCGCCCAAACCCGAGTACAGCCCGAGGCACAGGACGGCCGAGCTCACGCTCTGCTTCAGTAGGCTCATGCTCGTATGGGGGCTGTTACAGGAGAAGATCGTGGCACAGGTAACAGCGAGGCCTGCAAATCTACCATAATGATCTACCTTATAAGAGACAGCTACGTGAAATTAGGGGTATAACTCATAGCTAAATAGTGGCGAGCATTTCTACCAATGGTTCAATCATCTTCATTTACATCATATCAACCGAAAGACGTCCACTGCTGGACATAGGCCTTCCCCCCCTCCCGCAAAGAGCGCAACAACGATCGGTTCTGCGCCACCCAGCAAACCACCTTGATATTGTATGTCTTGAAATTCGGCGGGATTTGAATAGCATTTTTAGGTCAATTGGTATTTTAAAGGATTCCGACACTAGGTAATGAGAATACAGATGATCAGAGAACCCACAGGCTCGGGGTAGCAAGATTTTCCATTCAATGTGTCGACGATAACTACGAGTGACTCCTTGCCATCGAAACACTCCCGAGAAACGCTGTTTATTTATCATCTTCATGCCATGCGTTTTCTTACAGACTTACACATTGGCGGACGGCACCACGGTCAAGTTCCACGACTCGCAAATGCTGGTGTTCATAAACCGCCTCCTCGCATTCTGCATCGCTCTGGGCCGCCTGCTCTGGACCAGGACTCCGCTTTTCCCAGTGCCGCTCTACCAGTTCTCCTACTGCTCGCTCAGCAACATAGTCAGCGCTTGGTGCCAGTATGAAGCGCTTAAGTTTGTCAGCTTCCCTATGCAGGTAACTTTTACGCTCCAGAGCTGTTCATAATCCGTCTCCTCGCGTTCTGTATCGCTCCGGGCCGCCTGCTGTGGACCAGAACGCCACTGATCCCAGTTCTCTTCCTGCTCGCTTAGCAACAGGGTATATAGATACCGGTCCTGGGTAACTTTTTAAAAGTAGTTTTATGTGTCTTCTTTTGAGCATGTTAGAAGTCCATGTTGGTTGTTGTTTCTAAGAAACTCTTTTTATATTATCTCCTGGCGGGACAGAAAAACAACCAGAAATAGATAATCGACCCACTTATATGTACAACAAAGATACTAGGCCCCTATCGTCTCTAGGCCAGAGGATTCAAACTTCGATTCTAATCGTATGTAGATTCAAGATAGTGCGTAGATCCAGGGTAAATGTCGTTCAAACATCATAATATCGGTACGAATAAGACAAGATAACAAGAATAATGTGGTAATTTATAGTGTTTTTTTTTTTTTGTTATTTTGGTCTTACAATAAACATGGCTTATTTTATTACAGGTCCTATCCAAGTCGTGCAAAGTGATCCCGGTGATGCTCATGGGCAAGGCCGTGTCGGGCAACAAGTACGAGTTGTACGAGTACGTGACGGCTGCCATGATCTCCGTGGGCATGGTGCTGTTCATGCTCACCAGCAAGGCCGACGACACTGGTAACTGTTTTTTTTTTCAGTTAGGTCTGGAGCGCCTCCTCCAATAGGGAATATGCATGTGATTCAGAAATGGACGAAAAAAATCATGAGTAATCTTTATTGCTTAGTAAATATACACACATGATTATTTTTACAAATAATCATGTTTCTATTAACAAATTTAATTATTTAAAAGTAGTAATTTTCAAATTCTCTCGCAAATTTCCAAAACGCAACGCTATTGGCGGAGCGAATCGTGACGTCACCGTACACTCGGTGTCTACTGTCAACAGGTCGTTTGTATGATTATTGAAAGTTATTCGCAATGTTTAGCCGTTGTTTATGATAAATAATCAGTGTTTTTTGGGAATTATTAACTGAAAGCAGTGACTCCTTGTGAAAAAAGACTCGCTACAATGACTGGAAGCGGTTTCGTCAAGGCACAGTCGGATAATCTGCCTAAAATTAATGTGTTCATGATGACTAAGTACGTAGGTACCTCGTAGAGGTGTATTTCTTAAATAAGTGTAGGTAGTAACAAACTAGTACATATCTTTATTATATAATCAAAGATATGTAGGTAGTAGGTATGTTGCATGTTGAGAACATCTTTATGGACATAACAAACTTAGGTTGTTTTCATCAAGAGTTATAAATAAAACAAATTTGTGTAGGGCACTCAGTAAAAACAAAGAAACTTAGCTAAAACGTTTCGTGATCAAAATCAACACACGTAGCCAACGGTTGATCAACAACAATCATAATATTTGTAACATTAATAACTAAAAAATTGGGAATCAGAATAGTTTTATGAATAAGTATACTTGTAATTCGTTTTTAGGTTAGGTTATTGTTTATATTGTTCGCGAGTCCTAATAAAAAAGATTTTAGGTACAAACATATTTTATACTCACTTCGAAATGATCTTCACAACAATATAAACTACTCAAGCTTGATACATTATATCTCCTCATCGCCTTACACCGCTTTTTTCTTATATTTGCATCTTTGGGCATATGAAAATTATATCACGTCAGGTGCAGTTTTAATGTTATTTTCACACATAGAGGCAATACAATATTTATAATAAGCTTTTGTGTGCTCTTCCGTTACAATAAGTTGATCTTACAAGCTTTAATCACTCACTTTTATTAAAACTGTGAATCAAACACTTCGTTGTTAATTTATTCTAAGTGCACGGTGACGCCACAAAATGAGCGCGCCAAAATGGCGGCGTTTGAATCGTCCGAAAATGATAGTAGTTTTAATTAATTTTTTTTAGCTCATTTAATGATAGTGTGAAAGTGTTATATTTTTTTCCGGTTTTATAATTACTTATAGAATCGTTTAAAAATATAAAAAAAATACATGAATATACCCTATTACTACGCATAGACGCCGGGGTTTCCTGAAGGGATCCCCCGGGAATTTGTAACTGTTACAAGTCGAGCAAGGTCTATAAAAGCAATGTGTTGTGTAGCTGTTGCCGTTCTGCAAATTGTAGTGTCTGCGGCGTTCTGATTGTCATGTTCAACTGCCGACTTGAAAAAGGGTTATATCTAGGGCCCGGAATTTTGCGTGCGGTGTTGAAGCACTCGAAGGGAGAGGACACGAATGTTTATCGACATATCGATAAATCATACATAATAATAGTAAAAAAAATTTGGTTACATGTTTAATGTATAGTTATGAAATACTAACGTAAAATTATATTTTCTCTTTTATTACCTATATCAAATGGTAGGCGAACAAGCACTCAGGCTATCTAGCGTTATGTAGTCTAATCTGTATGTGTAATCTGTTCACGTTATAGGTTTTCGTCAATATACTATAAAGAGTGATGCATGGTGTTTCGGACCGTCTCCGACACGACACTTCATTTTTAATAGAGAGTATCACGTGATCTTTGTTGTGAATAAAAAGTGAAGTGTCGGATGTGTCGTGTTAGACACCGTTTAGAACACTTAATCCTTAAAAAAATATTTCTTTATATATAAAATGTATATATATATAAAATATATATTAAAATATATATTATAAACTTTCTTATATTTCGTACATTTTTCGTCACTGACCATTAAAAGAGCATAGAATGTATCATCGGAAAGTTTGAGTTATTATTTAAACACTAATAAATAAATTCGGTTTATCGATATATCGATAAACGTCGGTGTTCTCTCTCTTAGACTTTTCCAAAACCGCACGCAAAATTCCGGGCCCTAGTTATATCAAATGGGTCACCCCCACTTAACCTAATATCATTAGTACTAATTTAATTACGCCTACCAACGTTCGACATAATTTTCATTAGCCCTAATATTCGGACAACTATTCTTATATGGCATAATTATTTGCTGGGCCTAATTTCATACGACCTAATCTTTACTAATACTAAACATGAAGTGTGCTAATATATTTAAAACTAATAATGATATTTCCTAATGACTACTAAGCCTAATGATTATTGTGCCTAATGTTTACTATGTTTAATGTTCACTACACCTAATTTCGTCACACCTATCTGTCACTTGACCTATTAACTTGTGCTCTAATGTTTCACTAGACCTAATTAATGCATATTCTTCGAAAAAGTGAAGTTTTCGCGTTTTCTTTGAATATTATCACACCTAATCTCATTAAAATGGGAGCCAATAATGCACGGCCCGATATTCCGTGTCCAGCTTTTATGGACGCGGATTATTGGGTCGTGCATTATCAAGGCGGACAAAAATGGCTTGTCATAAGCGAACTCTGTCTTATGTCGGGTAGGTTAGGGTTCACTTGTGTCCCTCAGCCCAGAAATCGTCGACTTGCTGTAGGGCTATCACTATACCTTGTCTATTTAACAGAGTTAGCAAAGCGTTCTTACTGTTGCACTTTTGTATGAAAATGAAAGGGACAAGAAACTGCCAGTAAGCGTCAACAATCGCACGACGATGGCGGGCTCGGCTTACATGCCGCTTGTTGGAATATTCGTAATATTTCTCGTGATTTTTGCTTGTACGGCAGAGGCTTCTCAAATAATGAACTTATTCATAACATGACATTGTCATGTCATGTTTATTCATCTATAAATCATAATTATGTAATTTAAAGTCTAATAAACTAGCCAGGTAAAAATTTGTAACCAAAGTAACCACTTGAAAGCGTCCGCACCGTACGAGCGACAGATGTTGACTAAATTTTGATAGGCATGTAAACCTACCTTGTGCCTGTGCATCGTCCTTATCGCTAACCAATTACGTGCATTCTCTGTTTTGTAGTACTAACTCTGTTAAATAGACGAGGTATAGACGGCGCGCGAGCACTATACTTCTCTTTCTAAGTTTTATAATAAGAGAGAGACGGATAGGGGTCTATATCGGGTGGCATAAAATTGTTGGTACTACTATTTTGTCGCATACCAACTTTATGCCGAATAACGTATGGCATAAACATTGTTCTGCATATTTTTTATTTGCCGAAATTGTTAGTTGTAATATCGATTATCCTAAATATTGATTGTCCGAATGTTTATTGTGTCGATTTTTTTTTTGAATGATTGATGTGCATAACTTTGATTATACTAATATTTAATGTTCTAAAAATGTTGTGCATACATTTTGTTACACATATATATCGATTGGTGGTGAGGGACAAAAGGCAACTAACGAACCTATCTAATTAATTTAAATTCAGGTTGGCTCGGCTGAGAATTGCCTACTACTTGAATAACTTATGACCCGCCCTCATGTCGACGGAGCCCCGCTTCGCAGGGCCCCTATTTCTGCTCTGAGGTACAAAAGGCAACTAACGAACCTATCTAATTGATCTAAATGAAGGTTGTATCTGCTTAGAATTGCCTAATACTTGAATAACCTATGACCCGACCTCATGTCGACGGATCCCCGCTTCGCGGGGCCCCTATTTCTGCTCTGAGGGACAAAAGGCAACTAACGAACCTATCTTATTTATCTAGATGTAGGTCGGGTCTGCTCAGAGTTTAAAAATAGTTATAGGTGGTGTAATTTTAGCTAATTTAATAATAGGCATAATAATCACTATGGCAATGAAACTTAGGACTATTACTTTTTTAAGTAATTCGATGTTCGAGTAATCAATATTAGGATAAACATACTGTAGAACTTTTAAATGTGTATGCGTAAAAATGAATAGGCTAAATAAGTAGTATGCTATTTAACATTATGCCAAACATTCTCGGCCAAATTTTTTTAGGACGATCAACATTATGCGATACGACAGGCACCCGACGGATAGACATCGGATTACCTACCTATTCTTCTCTTATTATCAGCAGCTTCTCTTATCTTATGGCAGGTCAGTGTAGGTAGGACGATGAGCGAAGCGAGGAGGAGTATTAGGTAGAACAGCGACCCTAAAGCGCGCGAGCCGAGTGAGCGAGCGTCAGAGCGCCGCGTTAAACGCCAGAATCGACATAATACGAAAAAAGAAAAACTCGGTGAAATAAAATTAGTACTACTGACAATTCGGGATACTGGCATTAGGGCTAAAATATAGCGCCTATGCTAAGCGGTTATGCTTCGGTGGCCGCTGCCGCGGCACGCTCGCTAGGCTCGCTCGGCTCGCGCGCCGTAGGGTCGCAGTTCACCTGACACTCCTCCTCACTTCGCTCGTCGTCGTACCTACACCGACCTGCCTTAGAGTCTCAGTAAAACTACTTTTGAATTTCCCTCAAAATGAACATTTGGCTAAACGTATGAAATGCGGAAAGTAATGATGGATAAGTAAAAGATTGGCTGTGAAACAAAAGTTGTAACAAGCCAAAGCCCAAATGACTGTAGCGGTAAAAGTTTTTCGGACAACTGAAACATTTGGATAACATCAAATGGTAAATGAAAAAAGTAATGAATTGTATATTCGGAGAACTCATAATAATACGAAAGGTTTTCGGACAAACGATATTCGGTCAATACATTTTAGTGATTGCGATAGGTTACCGAGGGAAACCATATCAAATGACTATCCTTGCAAGTCCCACATTCCCATAGAAATAACAAAATAGTTGAATGAAATGGAAATAACATTTTAGTACAACGGTTTCGTAGTACAACATGCGAAAAAACGTTTATAGAGCAAAGCGCCGTCGAGCCGAATTTTAAGTAAGAAGAAGGGAATTTTATTTTTATGAAGCATTTTGAGTTTTGTGAATAAGAGGGGTATATTTATAAAATGTCTCCGTTTCCAGTGGGCTCATTCTCCCTAGTCTCCGGCATCGCACTCCTCGCGCTATACATGTGTTGCGACAGTTTCACGTCGTCCTGGCAGGCGCGTTTGTTCGCGCGCACCCGCGCCGCGCCGCTGCACATGGTGTGCGCGGTGAATCTGTTCTCGGCCGCGCTCACGGCCGCCGCGCTGCTGCAGACCGCCACCGCCACGACCACCGCCACCGCCGGCCGCTCGTTACTGCAGGTACACTATACATGTGCTGCGACAGTTTCACGTCGTCCTGGCAGGCGCGTTTGTTCGCGCGCACCCGCGCCGCGCCGCTGCACATGGTGTGCGCGGTGAATCTGTTCTCGGCCGCGCTCACGGCCGCCGCGCTGCTGCAGACCGCCACCGCCACGACCACCGCCACCGCCGGCCGCTCGTTACTGCAGGTACACTATACATGTGCTGCGACAGTTTCACGTCGTCCTGGCAGGCGCGTTTGTTCGCGCGCACCCGCGCCGCGCCGCTGCACATGGTGTGCGCGGTGAATCTGTTCTCGGCCGCGCTCACGGCCGCCGCGCTGCTGCAGACCGCCACCGCCACGACCACCGCCACCGCCGGCCGCTCGTTACTGCAGGTACACTATACATGTGCTGCGACAGTTTCACGTCGTCCTGGCAGGCGCGTTTGTTCGCGCGCACCCGCGCCGCGCCGCTGCACATGGTGTGCGCGGTGAATCTGTTCTCGGCCGCGCTCACGGCCGCCGCGCTGCTGCAGACCGCCACCGCCACGACCACCGCCACCGCCGGCCGCTCGTTACTGCAGGTACACTATACATGTGCTGCGACAGTTTCACGTCGTCCTGGCAGGCGCGTTTGTTCGCGCGCACCCGCGCCGCGCCGCTGCACATGGTGTGCGCGGTGAATCTGTTCTCGGCCGCGCTCACGGCCGCCGCGCTGCTGCAGACCGCCACCGCCACGACCACCGCCACCGCCGGCCGCTCGTTACTGCAGGTACACTATACATGTGCTGCGACAGTTTCACGTCGTCCTGGCAGGCGCGTTTGTTCGCGCGCACCCGCGCCGCGCCGCTGCACATGGTGTGCGCGGTGAATCTCTTCTCGGCCGCGCTCACGGCCGCCGCGCTGCTGCAGACCGCCACCGCCACGACCACCGCCACCGCCGGCCGCTCGTTACTGCAGGTACACTATACATGTGCTGCGACAGTTTCACGTCGTCCTGGCAGGCGCGTTTGTTCGCGCGCACCCGCGCCGCGCCGCTGCACATGGTGTGCGCGGTGAATCTGTTCTCGGCCGCGCTCACGGCCGCCGCGCTGCTGCAGACCGCCACCGCCACGACCACCGCCACCGCCGGCCGCTCGTTACTGCAGGTACACTATACATGTGCTGCGACAGTTTCACGTCGTCCTGGCAGGCGCGTTTGTTCGCGCGCACCCGCGCCGCGCCGCTGCACATGGTGTGCGCGGTGAATCTGTTCTCGGCCGCGCTCACGGCCGCCGCGCTGCTGCAGACCGCCACCGCCACGACCACCGCCACCGCCGGCCGCTCGTTACTGCAGGTACACTATACATGTGCTGCGACAGTTTCACGTCGTCCTGGCAGGCGCGTTTGTTCGCGCGCACCCGCGCCGCGCCGCTGCACATGGTGTGCGCGGTGAATCTGTTCTCGGCCGCGCTCACGGCCGCCGCGCTGCTGCAGACCGCCACCGCCACGACCACCGCCACCGCCGGCCGCTCGTTACTGCAGGTACACTATACATGTGCTGCGACAGTTTCACGTCGTCCTGGCAGGCGCGTTTGTTCGCGCGCATCCGCGCCGCGCCGCTGCACATGGTGTGCGCGGTGAATCTGTTCTCGGCCGCGCTCACGGCCGCCGCGCTGCTGCAGACCGCCACCGCCACGACCACCGCCACCGCCGGCCGCTCGTTACTGCAGGTACACTATACATGTGCTGCGACAGTTTCACGTCGTCCTGGCAGGCGCGTTTGTTCGCGCGCACCCGCGCCGCGCCGCTGCACATGGTGTGCGCGGTGAATCTCTTCTCGGCCGCGCTCACGGCCGCCGCGCTGCTGCAGACCGCCACCGCCACGACCACCGCCACCGCCGGCCGCTCGTTACTGCAGGTACACTATACATGTGCTGCGACAGTTTCACGTCGTCCTGGCAGGCGCGTTTGTTCGCGCGCACCCGCGCCGCGCCGCTGCACATGGTGTGCGCGGTGAATCTGTTCTCGGCCGCGCTCACGGACGCCGCGCTGCTGCAGACCGCCACCGCCACGACCACCGCCACCGCCGGCCGCTCGTTACTGCAGGTACACTATACATGTGCTGCGACAGTTTCACGTCGTCCTGGCAGGCGCGTTTGTTCGCGCGCACCCGCGCCGCGCCGCTGCACATGGTGTGCGCGGTGAATCTGTTCTCGGCCGCGCTCACGGCCGCCGCGCTGCTGCAGACCGCCACCGCCACGACCACCGCCACCGCCGGCCGCTCGTTACTGCAGGTACACTATACATGTGCTGCGACAGTTTCACGTCGTCCTGGCAGGCGCGTTTGTTCGCGCGCACCCGCGCCGCGCCGCTGCACATGGTGTGCGCGGTGAATCTGTTCTCGGCCGCGCTCACGGCCGCCGCGCTGCTGCAGACCGCCACCGCCACGACCACCGCCACCGCCGGCCGCTCGTTACTGCAGGTACACTATACATGTGCTGCGACAGTTTCACGTCGTCCTGGCAGGCGCGTTTGTTCGCGCGCACCCGCGCCGCGCCGCTGCACATGGTGTGCGCGGTGAATCTGTTCTCGGCCGCGCTCACGGCCGCCGCGCTGCTGCAGACCGCCACCGCCACGACCACCGCCACCGCCGGCCGCTCGTTACTGCAGGTACACTATACATGTGCTGCGACAGTTTCACGTCGTCCTGGCAGGCGCGTTTGTTCGCGCGCACCCGCGCCGCGCCGCTGCACATGGTGTGCGCGGTGAATCTGTTCTCGGCCGCGCTCACGGCCGCCGCGCTGCTGCAGACCGCCACCGCCACGACCACCGCCACCGCCGGCCGCTCGTTACTGCAGGTACACTATACATGTGCTGCGACAGTTTCACGTCGTCCTGGCAGGCGCGTTTGTTCGCGCGCACCCGCGCCGCGCCGCTGCACATGGTGTGCGCGGTGAATCTGTTCTCGGCCGCGCTCACGGCCGCCGCGCTGCTGCAGACCGCCACCGCCACGACCACTGTCGCGTTCAGTCCCCAGGATGTGGTGATTGGTGGAAAATAATTCTGAACGGCAGCAAATAAAAGAAATATAATATTTATTTAAAAAAACTAGGTCGTGGGTGCTATAGCCCGTCTGGTTTTACGCAGTAGTTCGGTACTCCCCTCGGCGATGGCGGCTGCTAGGGCCCAGGGTACTGGAGCAGCGGACAGTGGAGCTGGTGAAGTGGCTCGGGAGCGCCGGGGCAGCTGCGTGGTGGTCTTCCCCACAAAAAGGTCGCAGGGACGGCGCGCTAAAACGCGGTCGACTTTTTAAACTAAAAAGTCGCACCCTGTGAATAAACGTTCACGGTTAAAATTCATCCAGGCTCCTCCGCTTGATAATGAACCCGTGAAGACTTGCGCCTAGGTACGAGGAGAAGCCGTAAGCAGTTGGTGAAAGTGTTCACTATCAGAACGGAGTTAAGATTATACAATAAGCAGCGGGATGACTAGCGGTATTTTAAGAAAAATAAAAGAAGGTATTCGGATAAAACGTTACGCAAAGCGGTGAACTCTAATAGCTGGCTTGTTTCAAGATGGTGTATAAATATTTAAGCACTATTAAGCGGCGGCGTTATAAAACTATTTATTACTGTTCCGTGCACTACTACGGTCACATTTACAATTAAACGATTGGAAATCAAAACGCAAGCGCCGTACAATAACGTAATTGAAGCACAGTTGATTAATTAGGTGATTCTAGCACTTAGATGCACTAGGGTTTAAAATAAGCACTAACTTAAAGCTAAACACTGCTGGATTAAAACACTTGTTCAACACTTACCCTATCGGGGTGCGAGATGACACTTGTAACTAATGAAGGACTTAGTGTTACATTAATTTTATTATTTTAAATATATAAATTTTGCCAGCGCGCACGAGGACACAAAGAAAACGTTTGTGAACGCAGCCGGCACATGTATCGTCCCTTTCAAAACGTAGCTCGTAATGCCACCGCGATGCAGCCACGAGCCGTCTCGAACATTCCTTATCGCCCGGCGGTAACATCGCGCGCACAAGTGTTAAACATGATGTGTTTATTTGTTATTTATTTTAATTATTTTATTGTGTTGTTATTTATTATGTTTTAAGGATGTGTGTTAGTGTAGGATGTAAATACTTATATTAAGTAGTTCTATAGTTGAGTTTATAATATATGTGTTTATTTAGAATAGGTTTATCAATTTAAGATGTGTTTTAATCGTAATAATAAAACATGTAACATGTAACGTTACATTACCCCGCGCGTTACAAAAGGATTTTATAATACTAAAAAAATAAAATCCGTACTTTTAAGTAAAATTTTCGTATTTAATCCTTTCATTCTTCAATCAGTTACAAAATTCCATACTTCACGCAATCAAAAAATGCTATAGTTACCATACTAAAGGTTACTAACGCGACCAGTCATTATTAGAGGTTACTATATATTCATTTAATAGTTACCCATACAAAAATAAAATAAGTAAACGATGGATTATATTTGAACCACGCTAAGTATATGCTGTTATTTGTCTTATTATATTATAAATGTGTAATTATTTATTTAAGCCAATTAGTTTTAGATCTTTAATGTGCCAGGTGCCAATATTTTTTCCGGACATATCTTCAAGTACATATACTAAAGGAGACTTTTTTTGTACAACTCGACATTTTAAAAACTTAGGTGCCAACTTCTTACTAAAATATTTGTCCTTGTTACTCAGTACATATGCACGTTTCATGACAACGTCGCCGACCTTAAATTCCATCGGTTTTCTTCGAAGGTTGTAATGAGACGTATTTTTCACATGAGCATGCCAGAGTTTTGCCTGCACCTTGTCAAATACCTCGGCAAGACAACCACGATTCTCGGCATAAATGTCACGAGGCAAGAACTCCTGTTTGTCACCCAAGTCATTATGAATATAATGGGAACCACATGTAGCGATCTCTCTGCCGTATACCAAGAATGAAGGAGTGAACCCAGTCGCCTCATTTACCGAATTGTTGATGGCGAACTGAACTTTCGGGATAAAAAGGTCCCAAGTCCTATGGTCATCCTCAACGAACGTTGACAGGGATGTGATAATTGTACGATTAAATCTTTCAACGCTGTTAATATGCGCTGAATATTTAGGGGTAAAAAATACGTTGGGGACTTTATATGATTTGAAAAGAGTGTCTGTAACTTTACTGACAAACTGGCTACCGTTATCGAGATAAATAGTTTGAGGCGGCCCGTGGACAAGGAAAACCGACTCTTCCATGAATTTACACACAGCAACGGCAGTAGCAGCACGCAAGGGAGTAATTAGACAAAATTTTGAAAAGCAGCACGTAACAACTAGGATGTAGCTATTTTGCTTCCGTGTGACAGGCAGAGGGCCCATAAGGTCGATTGAAATGGTTTGAAATGGGCGACTACATTGTTTTGGGCGTCCCATTTCACCCAAGACTTGGTGATTTTGAGCCTTGTACTGAAGGCACTTGTGACACGAACCAACAAAATTTACGACGTCTTGGTGCATGCCTTGCCAGTAGTAGCGCAACGCGAGACGACGGTACGTTTTAAAGACGCCAAGATGTCCGGCTGTTGGCTCTGCGTGATTTTCTTCAATGATCTGCTCACGCAGTTCACGCGGAACAACCTCCTTCCAGGAAAACTCTGAAGTTAAGTCAGTCAAGTCGTGTTTGTCCTTTGTCAACCTATATAGGGTATTGTTTTTTATTAAAAAATTCGGGAAATTTTGGGGTTTGGTAAGGCAAGAATTATATATATTTTTGTACCATGCATCAGTAGTTTTAGTATAAAAATCAGATGTACTGATGGCACTAATAGGAACGGCTCGTGAAAGGGCATCTGGAATGACATTGTCAACGCCGCGACGATGTTTTATTTCAAAATGAAACGCGGACAATCTAACACCCCAGCGAGCAAGCCTGCCGGTCGGGTTATTCAGAGAAAGGAACCATTTCAGAGCACTGTGGTCTGTATATACCGTGAAGGGCTTTCCGTTCTCTAAATAACACCGCCAATGCTCCAAAGCTATAACAACCGCAAGTGTTTCCCGCTCAGTTATTCCGTAGTTCTTCTCTGCTGCTGACAACGATCTGCTCATATAGGCAATTGGGTGCTCCTTACCTTCTAAGGTCTGCGTCAGCATGGCACCAACACCATAGTTACTGGCATCGGTATGCACTTCGAATGGCTGGTCGTAGTCAGGGCAGGAAAGAACAGGAGCGGAAACCAAACATTCCTTCAGCTGCTGGAATGCAGCGTCAGCTTCCGAAGACCAGACAAACGGTGGTCCCCCTTTCTTATTCGAAGTCAGCTTATTAAGGGGGCCTGCTATAGTGCTGAAGTTGGGGACGAAACGACGATACCACGTTGCGGTTCCGAGAAAGCGCTTAATGTCCTTCCGGTTAGTTGGTGTCGGGTAGTTGAGGATAGCTTGCACCTTCTCCGGATCGGTACGTAGTCCACAACTGTCAACAACATAGCCCAGATACCTAAGCTGGCTTCGAAAAAACTGACATTTGTCCAGGTTTACGGTGAGGTTGGCCTGCTTTAACTTCTCCATCACGCTAAGAAGAAGGGAGACATGGGAATTAAAATCATTCGATACTATAATTATGTCATCGAGGTACGCGAAGACTTTAAGGTCGAATTCCCTGAAAAGCAGGTCAACCAATCTCTGCTGTGTAGCAGGCGCGTTGGTTAAACCAAAAGCGGTACGTTTAAAACGAAATGTACCACGCGAGGGTACGTAGAATCCCGTCTTGTCTCGATCTTCGGGAGCTATGGGAATTTGCCAAAACGCCTTGGACAAGTCTATGCTAGAGAGGTAGCGAGCGTCACGAAGGTTGTCCAAGATTTCGGATACGTACGGCAAATTGTAAGCATCGCGTTTTGTCACTGAATTTAATTTCCGACTATCGAGACAGAAACGAGGCTGGCCATTTTTCTTGTTTACTATTAAAACCGGGGACGACCAGGCGCTCTCGCAGGGCTCGATTACGTCGAGACTTAGCATCTCGTCTACCTGTTCAACAAGAATGCGCTGTTTTTCTGGAGACATCCGATAATAGCGTTGTCGAATAGGTGGGGCGTCACCCGTATCAATTCGGTGAGTGATCAACTTGGTCTCCCCTAAACCCCTGAATTCGGCAGAGATATCACTAAATTGAGCGATTATATTGTCAGCTATCAACTTTTCTGAATTGTTCAAATGGTCATAAGCATGTAACAGAGAAGGCTGATCTGCATTAATAGTAGCATTTGAAACCACGCCACTAGAAAAAGTAATGCCTGTAAGATGCTTTGGAAATATTTCAAATGAGTGCCAGAAGTCGATACGTAAGACAAGGTCTATGTTAATTTCTGGCACAACAAACGCTTTAATGACATGAAATGTGTCCTGAAAAGTAATTGGCAGGTTCATGTACCCAATACTACTCATCGACTGACCTCCAGCGGCTGTGACGGTAATAATGTGTCCCTGTAGAAGTTCTAAGCCCTGTTGTTCTAGAGTTCGATGAGTATTATTGCCTAAAATTGTAACGGCTGACCCTGAATCTAGTAATCCTAATATGGTTTGGTTGTAAACCTTAATAGATGCGTAAGGCCGGGGGTCATTAACTGGTTGATTCTGCAGAATTGTGGCAATTTTATAAGAATTAAAGGTTGATCTTCTTTAGCCATGTAGCCCAATCTTCGCTATCAAACTTATCATTCTTATTCGTGTCACAACTCTGCAGGTCAATCAATATTTTGTCCTTGTTCGCCGTGCATTGGCGTAGATTGTGGGTATTGTTACGACACCGGGGACAAAACAGTGTTTTGGAAGTGGTAGTTTGCATTGCATGTACATATTTATTACTATTATTAGATTTATTACCATTGTAATTGTTATTAGGGTAAGTTTTGTTTCTATTATAATTGTTCTTGTGTTGAATGTTTTGTGTGATGAATGACCACTGTAAGCAAATTCGGGTGCCATGGTATCAGATGTTCGCTTGGGAGGTTCACGAAAACCAGCAAGACGTGCTTGTATGCTCTCGTAATTACGACATAAGGATCTCAAGGTGTCAATATCTGTAATTTCTGTAGCTGAGGCTAAGGTACTTGCGTAACATGGCCTGATGTTGTGGAGAAGAATCTCCAGTTTGTCTTTATTTGATAGAGGATCTGACAAGCGCGAGAATAGTCCAGACATAACTGACAAATAAATTGTGACGTTCTCTGATTCACCTTGAGTCCTAGCACGTATCTCCGAGAGCAGACGGTAATCGTAGTCAGCCTGATCGAAATCTTTTTTAAGGCGCGTGACTAGATCATCCCAATCGGTCAGCTGGTCCTGATCTTGAAGTCCACGGTACCAGTGTAAGGCGTCGCCGGTAAAAATCTCAGTTGCGAATGAAAGCAACTTGGACGACGCGATATTCCTAGCCTTGGTAAATTCAGTAATACGCTGAATAAATGAGCGTACGCACGACTTGCCATCATATTTAAACTTGCCGAGCTCACCAACTGCACCACGGTCGCAAGACACGTTTATATTTAATGGTGGTACAGCTGAATGCATGTCAGAACTGGTACTTGCAGTCGGACCAATTAATTTGTCTACGGCAGCAGACTCCCTAACCGAATTGTACCGATCAAACAAAGTCTCGAACTCTGTTACACAGGTCTCATGTACATTCTGCGTTTTGGCATCAATAATCAGCCGATTAAGTCGGTGATAGAGGTGATGCAAGTAGTTTTGAATGCGGAGCAATGCATTCCTATCTAATGGACCATCTAGGAGTGACCTGGTCTTATTGAGCACGTCGGAAACGCCCTTCAGGTCTTCGGCAATTTCGAACGGACTTTCCAAAATGTCCTCTGACGGAAACAATGGACCTAATTTAGAAATCTGTTTTCTTAACTCTTGTACTGTACCAGGAGAACCACCTCTAATTTGGACCTCATAATCTAATTCGGCCTTCTGAAGCGATAAAAATTTCACCGGATAAGTCACCTGATCAGTCATTTTGCAAAATTAATAATAATAATAATTCGCGTAAATCAAAACTAATGCACCACAATGGAGAAAGTGTTGAACAAGGTTTAAAGAAATACTCCGTTCCGTTACAAAATCAATGAAGCAACGTTCTGGTTGATGAAATGATGAAAGATGACACAGCTAATTAAAATAAAACAATCACAGAAATAAAAAGAAAACAAGCGTTAATAATTGCAACTAATGTGTATACCTTTGAAAATTACAAACAGAAAAAATATGTTTAAATGTTAACACTTTTGTGCTCGACTATCTCTAGATGTTGAACAAAGAAATCGCTAGTAATGCAGTTTGCGCATACAGAGTGCTCTAAACTAAATGGATTTGCAGCAAATAATTAAAACATATGTTTTGACAAACGGTTTTGAAAAAAAATACAAAAATATTTAACTTATTAAATTGAGGTATACACTTTAGTTACGGCAACCAAAAAAACAAAACTTAAAAACGTTTCACAAAAAAACACAAAACACACAACTACACTACCACGCAAAACCAGACCTTTTTGAAACCACGTTAGAGGGCGCCAGTGTCGCGTTCAGTCCCCAGGATGTGGTGATTGGTGGAAAATAATTCTGAACGGCAGCAAATAAAAGAAATATAATATTTATTAAAAAAAACTAGGTCGTGGGTGCTATAGCCCGTCTGGTTTTACGCAGTAGTTCGGTACTCCCCTCGGCGATGGCGGCTGCTAGGGCCCAGGGTACTGGAGCAGCGGACAGTGGAGCTGGTGAAGTGGCTCGGGAGCGCCGGGGCAGCTGCGTGGTGGTCTTCCCCACAAAAAGGTCGCAGGGACGGCGCGCTAAAACGCGGTCGACTTTTTAAACTAAAAAGTCGCACCCTGTGAATAAACGTTCACGGTTAAAATTCATCCAGGCTCCTCCGCTTGATAATGAACCCGTGAAGACTTGCGCCTAGGTACGAGGAGAAGCCGTAAGCAGTTGGTGAAAGTGTTCACTATCAGAACGGAGTTAAGATTATACAATAAGCAGCGGGATGACTAGCGGTATTTTAAGAAAAATAAAAGAAAGTATTCGGATAAAACGTTACGCAAAGCGGTGAACTCTAATAGCTGGCTTGTTTCAAGATGGTGTATAAATATTTAAGCACTATTAAGCGGCGGCGTTATAAAACTATTTATTACTGTTCCGTGCACTACTACGGTCACATTTACAATTAAACGATTGGAAATCAAAACGCAAGCGCCGTACAATAACGTAATTGAAGCACAGTTGATTAATTAGGTGATTCTAGCACTTAGATGCACTAGGGTTTAAAATAAGCACTAACTTAAAGCTAAACACTGCTGGATTAAAACACTTGTTCAACACTTACCCTATCGGGGTGCGAGATGACACTTGTAACTAATGAAGGACTTAGTGTTACATTAATTTTATTATTTTAAATATATAAATTTTGCCAGCGCGCACGAGGACACAAAGAAAACGTTTGTGAACGCAGCCGGCACATGTATCGTCCCTTTCAAAACGTAGCTCGTAATGCCACCGCGATGCAGCCACGAGCCGTCTCGAACATTCCTTATCGCCCGGCGGTAACATCGCGCGCACAAGTGTTAAACATGATGTGTTTATTTGTTATTTATTTTAATTATTTTATTGTGTTGTTATTTATTATGTTTTAAGGATGTGTGTTAGTGTAGGATGTAAATACTTATATTAAGTAGTTCTATAGTTGAGTTTATAATATATGTGTTTATTTAGAATAGGTTTATCAATTTAAGATGTGTTTTAATCGTAGTAATAAAACATGTAACATGTAACGTTACACCACCGCCACCGCCGGCCGCTCGTTACTGCAGGTACACTATACATGTGCTGCGACAGTTTCACGTCGTCCTGGCAGGCGCGGCTGTTCGGGCGCTACTTATGAGCTGTTACACATGTACGGTGACATCTTGCAGCCATACAAACAATGGTTACCTGCATCACGTATGCTATGTCATATATCTTATTTATATTATATATTATTCTTATCACTTGATCCAAATAAACCGGAATGGAGAAAAATATCATCATAAGAATAAAATCATTACGCCTAAGCTCAGTGCGGTCAATAGCTAATCCGGAATCAAGCGATTATGAATGTATAAATTTATGAATACGTTTATTCCAGAACCAGATCCAATATACCAATATTATCTTAATATAATGTTAATTATCTCACAAAAACACGCCAGCCAGACGACGCGCCTCCGCAAACATGCCCGACGCACTGCAGTAGCGCGTCAACCCCAGCAGCATCCTGAACGCATTGTTATACAGTGTCAGAAGACTCGCACTGTATGGAACACGTAGGGTGTCCGCTGCGTACAGTCGAACCACTAGGCTGCACGCGTATTAGCCCAAGCTAGAGGTGTGCGCCGGTGGCTAAGCCGTCGGCGGCGGCGTCCGGTCCAAAAATGGCCGGCGGCGGCGGCGTAATCGGCGTGATCGGCGTGATAAATAAAAATGAACAATAATGCAAAAAAAACTATTTTTCATACTATAAGATGTTTCTTATAGTATGAAAAATAGTTTTTACTAAAACTAAACAACAGTAACCAAATTAACTTTTTCCTTTCATGAAACATTATATTTTAGGTATTTAGAAAAACAGCATGGCCTTTTGTTATTTAATCATCTATTTATAATAATAATAATTCATTTAATTCTGGCATCTCAGCTCAGGCCCATATAAATTACTAGCTTCTGCCCACTGCCACGACTTCGTACGCGTATAAATTATGTTTTAAGTACATGATATTCTTATGTTTAACCATACATCTGACAAATTTGAAAATAAAGATTTAATTCACATAGACTGTGCGGTGTGCGTGTATCAGTTCACTTCGAATCTAAATAAACACCCTCATAAACTTGTTCGTCAATAATATTATAATATAAGATGCCCAAAGAATCCTTTTAAGCGAAACCCAAGGCCCGAAGTCCTGAAGATGAAGGTACGCTTAGGTACGCTTTTCACCCCGTAGGGTGAAAAGCCGAGTCGAAGGCTGAGCTCGGGGGTTGAAGGCCCGTGGGTGAGCCCCCATGGACACTTACTATCCCCAGGTGTATTGCAAGCGATACTGGAGACCAAGTCCCGAAGGTCAGCGGCCAAGGAAGCGAGGCTGAAGGTCAAGCTTTTCGTAACAATGAAAGGTCCAAATCAAGCCTTAAGAGAGCGCTCGGGGGCTGAAGGCAACACTTACTATCCTCAGGTGGCAGCGAGGTCAAAGGCCGATTTTTACGTTGGAATGAAAGGCCCAAAGCATCCCTTTAGAGAGCGCTCTCAGCCCCTACGGACACTCATTATCTTTGGGTGTCTTGCAAGCGAAACCTGAGGCCCAAATTTCCAAAGTAAAAGGGGAGGTAAGTGAAGCCGAAGGCTGAGCCCTATAGTATGCTTTTAGAGAGCGCTCCCTAGGCAAGCTCGAGGGCCGAAGACCCGAAGGCAAGCCCCCACGGACACACACAATCTCCCGGTGTCTTGCAAGCAACAACATCTGCCGCTGCTGTCCATGTAGGCGTATGCACATTGTGTTTGTGTGGCTTGTTCGAGTGTAGCACAGACCAAAATTTAACCACGAGTCGCAATAGTCAGCTTGCTATTTTCACGCCGAATCCACGCCGGTGGGATGACCGGCGGCGGCGGCGTGGCATACATGACCGGCGGCGTACGCCACGCCGGTCGGCGCACACGTCTAGCCCAAGCATTTTCCTTTCATTAATATGGAAAAAAATTGAAATTTGGAAATAATTCATAACAGCAGCCTTTTTGTGTGTAACTGATATACTCGTATTATCATTTTAGTAATTACGTAGACTCAAAATCCACCAAAATATTAGTCATCAAAAAAATCGATATTTAACCAATTCCTGAAAAAAGAGGAAAAATATTAATAGATATTTTAATTTTTGTTTTGGTTAAGGAGCTCTTCAAGAATAATAAATAAATCACACAAAAAACATAATGGATATGTCATTCATTTTTATATATTTACTTCCCAATGGAAATTTTGTAGGATTCTGGGATAAGGCATCTTAGAATAACATTTTAAAATTAAACAAACAAAAAAACGCTGTTATAAATAAATGTTTGAAAAAAACGTAATTTTCCTGGGATATATAGCGATTGATAGAAGGCTTTACCCGTGTTTTTGTCCCCCAGCACCCACAATTCCTGAGCGACGTGATCCTCCTGTCCGTGAGCTCGGCGCTCGGGCAGCTGCTCATCTACCGCACCATCGCGCGGTTCGGCGCCGTCGTCTTCACCATCATCATGACGTTACGTCAGGTCAGTTTCTTCTAATGTTAAGTGGGCGTTTCGGAGCAGCGCCGCGCTAAGTTTAGGTTTTTAGCGCTACTCACACAACGATCGAGGCTCGCGCACCGCACACGCACACATGCACGAATACACAGTGGGGCGTCGGACTTTGACTCGCCAACAAAATTGTAACTTTGTATTTCGTTACCAAATATAAAAATTGTGATGTCAAATATAGGTATTTCATCTTAATAACAATAACTACCTACTAACTGCTGCCCACGACCATGTTTGCGTGGACATTTACCTCCGTACTTCTTAGTACTCATTTTGGCCTGTATTTTATTTCCCACTGAGTTGAGAGTCGGTATTTTTTTTGTCCTGATGGAAGACTTCCTGTAATGTTTTGAATTGCGGAGATAAATAGTTCCCGAGATATATTTTATTAAAGTTGCGCAGTTTACATCATAATTGCAACATCAAAGACGACATATTTAACATTCATTGGTGCGTGACGTTTTTTTTTATAGCATGGCTTTTACTCCTTGCTGTTTCAGCAAGGTGGATTTGGCAATATCAGATTATGTTTTTTGACATATTTACACACGAGGAGAATGTTTATATTTTTAATTTTTAGAAAATTATGGACTGCACAGATAATCACTTGAAATTTACGAACGTTATGAAATAATCCTCCTCTCCTTCGGCAGTTGGGTAAAACGAGAGGGAAAGTGGATGACAGAGTGTTAATCATGCCAACGCTTACGCGTATTACGATTTTAAACATGGAATTTGGCCATTTTTAGGATTCCGTACCCAAAGGGTAAAAACGGTACCCTATTACTAAGGCTCCGCTGTCTGTCTGTCTGTCCGTCTGTCACCAGGCTGCATCTCATGCACCGTGATAGTTAAACAGTTGAGTTAAAATATTCACAGATGATGTATTTCTGTTGACGCTATAATCGCTAAACTTAAGTAACAGTGGGCGGGGCACATAGCACTTGGCTCCGATGGCCGTTGGGGCGGAAAGGTAATCGAGTGGCGACCACGTACCGGAAGGCGCAGCGTGACTGAGACTGATGACCTGGTAAAGGTTGCTGGAGTCCGCTGGATGCGGGTGGCGCAGGAACGGTCACTTTGGCACTCTTTGGGGGCCTATGTCTAGCAATGGACGTCCTTCGGCTGATATGATGATGATGAGTTAAATATCGCACTCACTATAGTTACATATCGAAATCACTTACAAAATTTTACGAGGGTCGGTTGATAGATACGACCTACAGAGGGGACAACCGGACAGCCGGACAACCGGACATACGAAATCATTTTTGCCCTATAGTTAAATATCGAACTCACTTGCGAAATTTCACGAAGATCGGTTGATAGATACGACTTAATGAGGGGACAGCCGGACAGCCGGACATACGAAAGCATTTTTGCCCTATAGTTAAATATCGAACTCACTTACAAAATTTCACGAGAATCTGTTCAGAGACACGACCTATAGAGTACCCATATAGTATAATTAGCTAATTACTATTTATTTTGCTAATTACTACCCAAGCCTTTTTTGTGATCAAACCAAACATAAGAAACAGAAATACATGTACAAAACGAGGAAAATATAAGCATGTTGTTTAGTTCTATGTTATTTAAATATGTTAATCAATGAACATAAAAATAATTTTCTTTTGAACCACTGTGCACTCATTTTGTGTAAGTACACGGTTTGATCGCGATCTGTCAATGCGGCGCCAAGCGACGTGGTCTCGCTCCGGAGGCTCGCGGCCGACTGAACGTCGCCGCCGCGACCGGTCGCACTCGTAGTTCACCGGCCGCTCCATACTAATATGTATGAATATTTTGAGCGTAAAAATTGGGCATCTTTGTGATCCTTTTACACGAAATAAGTACATATTTGTTAAGAAATGAAGATTGCAAGGACTTTACTATAGTTTTAACTTTATTATTTGATAAAATTCATTTAATAATTCTTGATACTTACGGCTCAGTTGTTACAATACGGGAGTGCGTTTTACACGTTTTTAGTGATTTTCTGTTTTTTTTTTACACTTACCCATCAGCATTATCTTGAATTCGAATGATTCAAGAAAAAGTAACATTCATTGGCTAGCTGTGTAATTTTTTTCAACGTTATGGAACATCGTTTACTATATAATTCTCTTACATTCCCGACCCTCGATTGCCCCCTGCCGGCCCTTAACACACAATAGGGGTGTAGAGGTAGACTCCTGAGAATGAAAGAAGGCAAAAAAATCTGCCTGGTAACGAAAATCCCATTCGGTTATCTCAAAGAATTACGAATCTACAACTGTTTTAATATTGCTTGTTAGAGAGAGAAAACGCAAACAGTATGTGACGTCACATTACGGGATGCTGCCAGGGGGCCGCGGCGTACACTATGGGGCGCGGCACGGTACCGTCTATTAGTGTGACTTCACAATCTTCCATCGTCATCGTTTCATATGAAGTTGCGTTTTGCGAAAAGGGACAGAACATACCCCTTCTTAAAACTGTGGATACTTATAACTTTGTGATTATTTAACCTTTTTCATTGTTTTTTTTTTCCATTTGACTACATTTTTAATCCTTTTTCGAGAAAATATTACATTATTTAGTGTCTACACCCCTATTTCGCCGCCTCACTCGACCGTCAGGCGAGCCACCGCGTGTGTTTCTCGCCTTTCGCCAGCTCACTTGAATGAAACTCCTTACTGCAACGCACACTTGTCGACTCCGTAACGTCATCGCTCCACCTAGGGACAAGCTCACGGCGGGTGGGCAGCGCCCAAACGTAAAAGAGCTGTAATAGTATTTTATGCAACTGTTGTATAAGTAGGGTCTTAAAGACGCCACGAGCGTTTTAAGACCAAGTTATACACCGTTGCATACAATATTTTTTCTACGACTATTTTAAATAAATAGCATAATTTGACTTTTCAGGCAGTAAGTTTTCCGTTAGTTCTATTACGAGTACTACTCACGCAATTTCATCAGCGGTGCAGTTATTTTCTTCTTCGTCCATTTTAAAAGGAACGTACACATTTTTCTTCACTTCACAAACACGAATCAAATCTTAAGAAGTTATTAATAACGAATAGTTATCATATTTGACATATTTCGTCTTTTAATTTTGAACTGGAACTTTGGTGGGAAATTGGAAACATGACACATTGACACCTCTTGTTTATGGTCTGTTTTGTTCTTAATTCAACTTGCCAATACTGTCATATTAAGACCAAGGTTTTTCTTAAGTTGGCAGCAATGCCGTTAGTACAATAATTTATTTGAAGTAAATACATTCAGTGGTTTGTTAAGTTGGTAGTACCTAATGTATTTTATGTTTCGGCATGGCCCTCTAGATTAGTCGCGTCGCGGCCTACTCGATCGTGTCTAGTAGGCCGTGGCACAATGTAGCACTACCCAGGTTTAGAAGCGTATGGCTGCTAAGCGTATCGTTTTGGCGACAAAATAGCACGGTTGTGCCGTACTGTTATGGGGAATAGAGTATAGACTTTTCTGCAGACTTTTTTTGTATGTCTTTATATTAGTGTTCGGGACTATGTAAATGACAGATAAAAGTACAGGAGTAGAAAATAGTATTTTATGCAACTGTTGTATATGTAGGGTCTTAAAACGCGAGTGTCGTGAGTTGCGATGCGAGCCTTGGCGAGCATCGCAATTAAAGACGCCACGAGCGTTTTAAGACCAAGTTATACACCGTTGCATACAATATTTTTTCTACGACTATTTTAAATAAATAGCATAATTTGACTTTTCAGGCAGTAAGTTTTCCGTAAGTTCTATTACTACTCACGAAATTTCATCAGCGGTGCAGTTATGTTCTTCTTCGTCCATTTTAAAAGGAACGTACACATTTTTCTTCACTTCACAAACGAATCAAATCTTAAGAAGTTATTAATAACGAATAGTTATCATATTTGACATATTTCGTCTTTTAATTTTGAACTGGAACTTTGGTGGGAAATTGGAAACATGACACATTGACACCTCTTGTTTATGGTCTGTTTTGTTCTTAATTCAACTTGCCAATACTGTCATATTAAGACCAAGGTTTTTCTTAAGTTGGCAGCAGTGCCGTTAGTACAATAATTTATTTGAAGTAAATACATTCAGTGGTTTGTTAAGTTGGTAGTACCTAATGTATTTTATGTTTCGGCATGGCCCTCTAGATTAGTCGCGTCGCGGCCTACTCGATCGTGTCTAGTAGGCCGTGGCACAATGTAGCACTACCCAGGTTTAGAAGCGTATGGCTGCTAAGCGTATCGTTTTGGCGACAAAACAGCACGGTTGTGCCGTACTGTTATGGGGAATAGAGTATAGACTTTTCTGCAGACTTATTTTGTATGTCTTTATATTAGTGTTCGGGACTATGTAAATGACAGATAAAAGAACAGGAGTAGAAAATAGTATTTTATGCAACTGTTGTATATGTAGGGTCTTAAAACGCGAGTGTCGTGAGTTGCGATGCGAGCCTTGGCGAGCATCGCAATTAAAGACGCCACGAGCGTTTTAAGACCAAGTTATACACCGTTGCATACAATATTTTTTCTACGACTATTTTAAATAAATAGCATAATTTGACTTTTCAGGCAGTAAGTTTTCCGTAAGTTCTATTACTACTCACGCAATTTCATCAGCGGTGCAGTTATGTTCTTCTTCGTCCATTTTAAAAGGAACGTACACATTTTTCTTCACTTCACAAACACGAATCAAATCTGAAGAAGTTATTAATAACGAATAGTTATCATATTTGACATATTTCGTCTTTTAATTTTGAACTGGAACTTTGGTGGGAAATTGGAAACATGACACATTGACACCTCTTGTTTATGGTCTGTTTTGTTCTTAATTCAACTTGCCAATACTGTCATATTAAGACCAAGGTTTTTCTTAAGTTGGCAGCAATGCCGTTAGTACAATAATTTATTTGAAGTAAATACATTCAGTGGTTTGTTAAGTTGGTAGTACCTAATGTATTTTATGTTTCGGCATGGCCCTCTAGATTAGTCGCGTCGCGGCCTACTCGATCGTGTCTAGTAGGCCGTGGCACAATGTAGCACTACCCAGGTTTAGAAGCGTATGGCTGCTAAGCGTATCGTTTTGGCGACAAAACAGCACGGTTGTGCCGTACTGTTATGGGGAATAGAGTATAGACTTTTCTGCAGACTTATTTTGTATGTCTTTATATTAGTGTTCGGGACTATGTAAATGACAGATAAAAGTACAGGAGTAGAAAAATTGCAGTTACGTGCTTGCGTTGGGTTGACGCCGGGTGGGTAGGTCATGTCGGAGGCGGCAATATTGTATGCGTTAACCCTCAAAATGAATTTCATGAGAATTAGATTAATTTCATCTTGAAATTGACTCTTGAATCCCTGTACACAACTCCAGAGTAGTGAACGCTTCGTTCTAAATTAAATGTTAATCACTGTTAACACGATTTTCTGCTCCCTTGTATATATAGTACGTCCGAAACCGTAAAAGTAAATCCTGTGAATAACGCATACAATTATAAGCAGCTACTTTATATTAACACGTTCGCAACCAAGAACCCACCTAGCGGGCAGTCGTAATGTTTGCTCAGATGCCGGCTGAGCCCGCTAGGCGGGCAGTAGTATGAACTTACACGCCTAGCGAATTCCGTCGGATTCTGGTGAATTGTTCCATTTTTAGTTCTGTTGCGAAAGTGAAGATCACAACGTCGTTTTTTGCTTGCATTCGTTTGATACAATTTACTATTACCCACACAATGTACTGCCTCATGCCATTATCAACGTTTATTTCCAGGCTGTATCCATCCTCCTGTCGTGCCTAGTGTACGGGCACCACATATCGTTCGCGGGCGTGTTGGGCGTATGCGTCGTGTTCGTGGCCGTGTTCCTGCGCGTGTACTGCCGGCAGCGCGTGCGCCGGCGCCGGCCCACCTAGCCGCGCCGCCCGAGCGCGACCAGTGCCCAGTGCGAGCGGACGCGGACAACACTCAGACGGGAGAGTCAAGTGTAGACTAGTGAAAACAGGAATAGGTATCTACTGCTGAAGTGCTTTGTTCGCGGCCCTGTTACACCTAGTACCGATACGAATGGAGCGCGTGAAACGTCAGTCAAGTGTATACATAGATAAGTAAAAAGAGGCGTGTAGTGTTAAAGAAGAGAACTCTGAACTGTGAACTGCAGAGTTCGCGCAGAGGCGCTGTCCCTCTGTCTGGATATTGGACACTGGTTTTTGTCTGCGGCCGTGTTTTTGCGTTTATTGTTCGCGGCCCTGCTGCACATAGCGTGAGTAGTGTTAGTGTATTCGACGAGAAGATGCGTGAAACCGGAGAGTCAAATGTATATTAGTTGAAAGAGGAATGGGTAGTGCAGTAAGAGCAGGTAGGGAACTTCGCAAGCGCTGGTCCCCCATCATATCTGGTACATAGACACGGGTTGTAGTCTGCGACCGTGTTTTTGCGTATATTGTTTGCGGCCCTATTATTTATTTAGTTACCTAGTACCGGTACTACGAGGGGACGCGCGTTAAACGTCAGTCAAGAGTAGATGAGTAAAAAGAGGTCTGTAGTGTAACTACACTCTAACTAGAGAAGAATAGATGGTGAACTTCGCAGGCGCTGATCCCCCTATCATGTCTGCCATTTGTAGTCTGATGGCTTGTTTTGCGTGTATGTTGTTCGCGGCGCTGTTACACTTAGTACCGATACAAAGGGAGGACTTGCGTGAATAGCGCGTAGTGCAGTTAATAAAGAATAGGTAGTGTATTCTGCAGGAGATGTCCTCTATGCCTGGTTAAGGGACGCTGGTTGTCTGCGGCCGTGTTTTTGCGTATATGTTGTTCGCGGCGCTGTTAGTACAGATACGACGGAAGCGCGTCAAAGGTCAGTCAAGCGTAGATTAGTAAAAGAGGTCTGTAGTGCAGTTAAAGAAGAATAGGTAGTGAACTCTGCACGCGCTTTTTGTCTCGTTATTGGATTGTGTATGTTCGCGGCCCTGTATGTGACCGATACCGAAAAGTCAAGTATAGGTTAACAATGAAGACCGGAGGCTCTAGTATAAGTTTTGCCGAAACAAAGCTTTACGATCGCGTTTGCGATTTACCGTCAATTTGTATGGGATTTGACAGCTAAACGCGAAAGCGGTCGTAACGTTTTGTTTCGGTAAAACTCATACTAGAGCCTCGGAATAGTCTAGTTAGTGAACTTTGCAGGGGGCGTCTTTCCATAATGTTAGGACATCGGCTCTCGTCGCCTGAAGGATAATTCCCACGAAACGCACGCACCGCATCGGATCGGAACGGATTTTACAAGCTTTAAACGATATATTTAAGAGTCCGCAGTAAGCTCGATTCTCCATACAAACGTAGTTACGCTCTCATTTTAAAACTACGTGTTGGATTGTAACGAAACTTTGCATGTTCAATGAAATGAGGTATATCTATGTCTGTAATCAGTTTATGTAGCTTTAGATACCATAATAAAAAAAATACTGCGAATTTAAGTTTTTCATACAAAACTAGTTTTTGCTGTATTTCGTTTTTTTTTAGAAATTGGAACCGTATAAACTAATTACAGACATAGATATGCCTCATGTCATTGTATATGCAAAGTTTCGTCACAATCCAACACGTGGTTTTAAAATGAGAGCGTAACTACGTTTGTATGGGAAGGTGAAATTCGGCCGAGCTTACTGCGGCCTCTAAAATCATGTATAGTGTATATTATATTACCAAGCCGCGTGTTGCAGCATATTTTCGGCTACGGTCGTGTGTCGCGGAAAACGCGGTTTGGTAATATAGACTTTAAATACTGTGTACATGATTTAATATCGTTTTCTCAAACATGCGATGAAATATTGACGTTGTGTTCTTCATAATGGGCTTCGAAGTGTCACGTTTCAGGCGCAGCGAGACGAGAGATCCGTTATTATATTATATTTCATACAAAATTGGAGGTCTAGGCCTGCAAGTTGTGTTTTTAGGGTTCTGTACCTCAAAAGGAAAAAAACGGAACCCTTATAGGATCACTTTGTTGTCCGTCTGTCTGTCTGTCTGTCTGTCAAGACCATTTTTCTCAGAAACGCGTGGAGGTATCAAGCTGAAATTTATATCAAATACTCAGGTCTATTGTCCCTTCGACCTGTGAAAAAATCAAACTTAAAAGTCAACCCAATCAAAAGACACAGTCGTTTATGCTGCAAATTTTAGAGTTTTTCGACACTCGCAAAACCTACAGGGTACTTCCCGTGAACTCAGAAACTTGAAATTTGGCACGAAGCAACGTCATATAGCACAGACAAAGGAAAAATTACGAAAAGAAGACATTTTTAGTAAAATCATACAAAAAAAAGTTTTTAATTTTTTCAACTTAATTCCTTTTTCCTCGTAAACGTGTGGAGGCATTAATTTGAAATTCATGTCAAATACTCAGGGCTATAGGACCTTTCAGATGTAGCAAAACCAAACTTTTATGTCAACGCAATCAAAAGAAATAGCAATTTAAGTCGCATATTTTGAAATTGAGTACTCGCAACAAACTCAAAACGTAAAGGGTACTTCCCGTTAACACAGAACCTTGAAACTTGGCACGAAGAAACTTCATATAGCACAGACAAAGGAAAAATTACGAAAAGAAGACATTTTTAGTAAAATCATACAAAAAAAAGTTTTTAATTTTTTCAACTTAATTCCTTTTTCCTCGTAAACGTGTGGAGGCATTAATTTGAAATTCATGTCAAATACTCAGGGCTATAGGACCTTTCAGATGTAGCAAAACCAAACTTTTATGTCAACGCAATCAAAAGAAATAGCAATTTAAGTCGCATATTTTGAAATTGAGTACTCGCAACAAACTCAAAACGTAAAGGGTACTTCCCGTTAACACAGAACCTTGAAACTTGGCACGAAGAAACTTCATATAGCACAGACAAAGGAAAAATTACGAAAAGTAGACATTTTTAGTAAAATCATACAAAAAAACATTTTTTTGAAATTTTAAACTTACTATCTTTTTCCTTGTAAACGCGTAGAGGTATTAAATTGAAATTCATATCAAATACTCATGTTTATAATACCTTTCAGCTGTAGCAAAATGAAAGTTTTATGTCTACGCAATCATAAGAAATAGCAATATAAGTCGCATAATTTAAAAGTGAAAAAGGTGTATGTGAAGTCCCCAACCCGCACTGGCCCAGCGTGGGAACTACTGCCCGTTCCCTCTCATCCATGGGAGAAGGCCTGTGCCAAGCAGTGGGACGTATATAGGCTGATTTATATTATTATATAAGTATTATAGATAATCTCAAGGGTATCAAAACATATAGGTACTTTCCCGTGAACTCAAGTTTATGTCAACGCAATTAATTTATTTATTTATTTGTTTATATAGTAACATTTATACCTTAACAGCAAGGCCAAAGCGGTACAAACTTAACATGTAACAAGAAGAAAAAAACATAAACAACAACGACTCTTAAGTATGTTGAACTACAGTATTCGCAGGCATCTCTCATTCTGCCACTCTCCTGCATCCAATCATCAGTCACGCGGCCGAACTCGCAAACAGATCACACTGTGGGTGCGCTTGGAGCACGGACGGCACGGCCAGCAAGGGGTGACTTCGCGCGCGAACGTACCGATCAGGGACAAAGAGACGCACGAATGCATCGATGAGACCCACACAATTGACCTTTCCTCGCACTAGATCAATAAAAAGAAACAGAATTTTTTAAAGTAATCCACTTATTTTGGCATTCGCAAATACTCGCAAGGAAATCAAAGCAGGATGATTACTAAATTGATAAAGTGACCCTGTTTAAATTTATGCTCCCCCAGCTTTCCACATTGTAATGTTACGGATTCCATTTTCATTTATTATTTAGTAATAAACATACTACAACTTTTGCTTGTTTGTACGGAACCCTCGGTGCGCGAGTCCGACTCGCACTTGGCCGGTTTTTTTTAAATATCCATTCCGCAATTTGTGGCACAGGATCACGGCGTTCAGCCATGAAAATTTAAGTTTTCATTTCGTGGAGTTTTTTTTATTTACTTATTTCATTGCATGTTTGAGTAAAGCACTATACAGACAGAGGCGTGAAAAGGGGTTGCCAGCCTCTTAACTATCCGGCCTTCTGCGCTCGGCCGTCTATATGTGCTCGGCCGGCAACCTCTTACCTCCTGGCCTCTGTAGTAATGTACTATTAAAGATTGTAAATCCGTTCCGTTTGGTGGGAATTATCCTTGAGCCGCCTGCTGTGTAGTATTGCTGAGTATACGCGGAATGTGAGATGGGAGAGTCAACTGGTTAATGGCGAAGAGCGGAATAGGTATTGAGGTTTGAGTAAGTTACCATGTTACGGGCTCTTATCTTACTGACTTACTCAAACCGTAGGTACACACTTACTCACTAAATTACACCAAATTCTCGTATTAGTGATATTATGCGTAATAGCAGAATTTGGCATAAAACGTTTTGGCCGAATGTTTCATTGGACTTAATGCATTTCCCTGAAACAGTATACCTTAAATCCGTCTCATCTTGTAGAACTCATTAGGTTAGGTTAGATTATCTATTAGCAATTTTAATAATATACACATTCTGGAAAAAATACTACGGTCGATTTGTACATTCGATCAAGTTTTTAGGAACTCGTTAATTCTGTTGTAGATTCAAACGTTTTAAATGTCCCAAAGCGCGACGAGATTCTCAATCAGAAATGTCCGTTTAGTTATCATTTATCAATTTAGTATCATTAAAGGTCACTTTTAATTTTCTCGTCTCAAAATTGAGTCGAGGCGCTACCACGCCGATATAAGGTATTGCACAACTAGTTTATTTTATTTATTTAGTGCTTCTGCTGCTATTATATACGCCGAATAGCGTGTCCAATTTACAATGTAGGTGTGTCCATATCATATATGTCATTGTACCTAATAAAAGTTCCAATGGCTTACCTATAGTTACCTATTTCTTTAGTGTTACTATTGAAAAGATAGTTGTTCGAAAACGTACTGTTTTTGGTACACACGACACGCGCTAAGCGCAATAGAAACTTTATTGACTTAGGACATTATTGTAATTCTCACTGGAGTGAAAATACTAATATTTCGTTTGTTCTTGGTAGATGTCACAAATTAAGTTCTTTGAATGTCGCTTCCAACATCGAATGCAGGCCACTGGCGTGCCAGCTTCTAGTTTTCTTAGCCTGTTTTATTCATAATTTTCATGACATTGTTACATCCAAATATATTGCTTTAAGACGTTTTTGTGTATCGAATCAATATTATTATGTAAGTATAAGTATTTTTGACTTTAACACATAGTTTGTTTTACGCAAATTACTTATTCTAAAGAAATATCTTATATTGCATTCACCATTATATTTTAAAAACAAAGTAAAACGGATTATTATTCTTTCATGAATCATTTCGTGCGGTGGATTTGCATGATACGGTCCGTTATACCTGTATGTTACCTATTCACCATGCCAACGCATATATTTTGTGAATGTTATATTTTGTATTTATCATTCAGTTAATTTAAAACTTAACTAAGTATACAAAGAATTATGATTACAGTTTATTCATACTCAGGGAAAGAGGAAATGGTTAAAATGTGTCACAAAATAAGTATTAGGGTATCAAAAATTTTACACAAAATTTTATATTTCAACACTGCTTTAATAAAATAAAAATATATGAAAAAACTGTTTCCTTTATATCCCAAATTTGCGTCATTTTTGGGACATTCTACAGTATGATTCAGCAACAACATGGCGTGCTTAGCTTAATTTAGTTGTTTCTGGAAAATATAGTACTTAGTTATAATTGAATGAATGTATCAGAAAGTATTAATTGTATTCCTAAGATGACTTATATTTATATTATATTATAATCTATTCATAGAAATATTGCGAATGTCGGACATGTATAAATGAAGTTAATATATTTATAATGATACCTTCTCATTGATTGTGTCACAAAAATTAACAATGTTGACAACATTGCACAAAACGGAAATATATTTAAATGTACGAAGTAGGTATTAATCGAACTGAGATCTAGTAATGAAGAAGGTGGAAAATGTTTGTTAACTTATATTTATTTGTTACTACGATGAAGGTACTAAAATATGTAGATAGCAGTGGCGAGGCGCCCATACGGGCCGATTCTACTGGCTTACCTAAAATTTATTTTAAGGCAAGCCTATAGTATTTATATAGGTACTCTAAACTCTTTCATAACATTTTCACGCAGCGCCACTGGGAGATACTTCCGAGTAAGTCTGTACTTACTAGAAAACAGCGAATGCATTATGTCTGACCTACCAAACTAGGCAGTAGTTAATCGGCCTTTAGGCAACCCGGCCCGTCTGGCATGTAGTTGTGGTCTGTTCATATAGGCATTTGTTTTGTTTGGGTTACAAACTTTTTATACGCCGAAAAGGTTACATCTACATTCAATGCGTTTTGCTATCAAGGCTAATTAATAAGTGGACCGGAATAAAGTTATACAGGAGTGCAGTATTCATTGTTTCATTTATTGTACTAGTTGCAGCGAACGAAAAAAACATAGAATGCGAGCTCATGGGGTAATTTGGCGGCGCTACTTAGACTTCTCTGGTTCTTTCGTTCGCTGACTAGCTGCCCGCGCCGGAAAGTGCACTTTATACACAGATGAAAGAACTTTTAAAAACGGATAGTTTGTTCAAATTATCCATTTCGTACAAACTTACAAAGCTAAAATCTCAAACTCTCCGTTTCAGACTTCTTCTTTATAATATTAGTACTTATGGATAACTTCTAAATGATTTTGAGCTGATAGTGCATTGATCACGGGCAGTATCTATCATGCATGACATACGGCAGACAAATTGACAGTTAAAATGACGCCTCAATGAATATTACAAGAGTTGAAAATTGCTAGAAATTTTTTTCACGTTCGGCGGTTATAGGGTTAAACGCCGTACGGGCCAAAGGTACGGGGTCCAACGATATCTGCCACAGGCTGTGGCAGGTATCGTGGCCCATTGCCGATATAAACCAAAAAGTATAATAAGTAACTTGGTTGGTCGGAAACAAAGAAACGCTAACGTTGTTCGCGTGCAAGACATTTCCGGCCTTTTAAAATAATTTTAGCTAAACTTCAGCGTATTTTCTGCCAGGAAATTTGACAGAAAAGAAAAATAAAGTCAAGAACCTTCTATCTTTCTATGACAATCAGTTTCTGTCAGTTGTACATGGATGGGACATAGTCGTTACATAGTAATTGGTAGTGTGAAGAGGCACTGGTGTCCTGAACTATGCTGTTTTGGCTGAATTCTCCGCCGAACATCAACAGCTATTATGAGTTCAGGGAATTCCAGGCTTCCAACAAGAAGTAAATTCTCAGTGTAGTACTGCACAAAGAAGAAGGGTAAGCTTATTTCTTTATACGTAAAATAGCTTGGCCCATTGAAAATGAGGCTATTTGTAAAGCGCAGAACACACGAGGCGTAACGACACCGCGCAACGCGGCGTTGTATGTTCGATGTTCAAGCGTATCGTAACTTTACTTTACGTCATACCTGGCCATAATGCGAGTTTTACTGCACGATGCGCGTACGGGAAAACTCGCATTGTGGCCAGGTGAAGACGTAAAATTTTGTACTCAACACGGGCGGTAATTCGTAAAGCCCCAGAGCTCATATTTATGACACAAACACCTGCGGTCTGGGGCATTCACGAACTCACCGCCCTAGTTACGTAATGTACTATTGACGATGTATGTAAAATGCGGGTCTTCACGCGGCGCCGGTTCTACGTGCGTAGCCACGGCGATCGCCGTCCCTCCGCGCGTTCACGTGTGATTTGCGCCTCACACATGTTCAAGAACGCATTGAATTAACACGTTCACTGCCAGGACCCCGCCTTACGGGCGCCTACGCCGTAGTCGTTTGCCGCTACATACGAGGAAAACCACGGGATCGGCTACGAGTGTAGCGCGTATCCATTCTTGGCAGCGAATGTGTTAAGTAGGTGAACAAATATCGGGTTTGTCGATACTTGTTTCTCGAAACTTATGTATCTACTGAGCTATGTTTATTCATTTCTACTAGCTTTTCAATGAAGGAAAACATGTTGTATCTGCAGCCTGTGGACATACACAGAAGATCATTTCCTCTAGACCATAGGAAACCTTTGCCGTCCTTTGAGACCATTATAATATTATAATTACGATGAAGATAGTTAAATTAAATACAACCTACCCATAAAAAATAAACCATCATTCGTCGGAGTTCCACAGAACAGATCATATAAGTTACTACAAAGGCCCGAACTCGGGATTGTCTAAATCATCTAAATCACACTTAACTGGCACGCAATCCCTGGGTAGTTACGGCCGAGGAATACTATTCTGATCTATTAACACACTTGGCAGGCAATACCTTCCTTCCCGACCTTCGTAGTGTACCTACTTTCTATTAGATACTCCAACACTCTACCCGTCGAACGTCAGTCGAAGTCAAAAAATCATTGAAAATTTAACTCTAAAAGTAGGTATAGTTAAGTAGGTTGAAAATCCTATTGGCACGCACGGTGTGCCAATAGGGCGTTCAACGGGGTAGTAGATATATGTATATATTTTATAATTATGTTCATGTTTGTTCTAGCAACGCGGAAGTCGGTAGCCATGTTATGTATTAGTTTCACAAAAGTAATTTTCACGGTGCTAACAGCGATTGTACTATCGCCATATGTCGTCCAACGCGCCTGCTCCGTGCGGCCTTCGCGGCCTAGCACCTCCGTGTGCATGCATCGCTACAATCCCTACCAATCATGAAGGTATAGCATCGCTACAATCCCTACCAATCATGAAGGTATAGAGTATCATATAAGCCCTACAATCATTAAGGTACCTATAGAGTAAGTATCGTCACAGAATAGATAATAGTACAAGTACAGAAGGGACACTCCTTTGATCTTTACAAAAGGCGCTTTTGTCTCGTCGACGACGACGTCGACGTTCATCGCTACAAGTACATTCCGATTCCGGTTCCCCAACGTTGGGGCACCGGCATGTACTTGTAGCGATGAACGTAAATCGCGGAGTGTCCCGCGCCTGCCTGGTATCGTTACAATCCCTACCAATCATGAAGGTATAGTTTCTTTTAATTACGACGGTGGCAAATGTTCTTAGGTGCGGCCTAGCTGCCTGTTTTCAAGCATCAGACACCGTAGCTAATGAACGCTAGCAAATCTAGAAGAATCACAAGTGCATTGCCGATTCTTTATTGATTGATTTGAATATTCGTTGTGGTCAGATAAAGACAAATGTCCACCACCAGAAACGCAGTACACACATACCCACTTTACAAAGCTATTATACTTACCTTGTGGTGTTGTGTGGCCTAAGGGTGTTTTACGCGCGGGGATCTCTTAACATGTCAGAAATTGTAGTCAAATTGGAATGCAAAATGTAGATATGTCTCATACTATGCAATTACCGAAACAGAGTATTTACAACCTTAGGCTGTGAGCTGTAGGTAGTTAATTATCTCTACTGGGTTAACTGAAGCCTAGTTTTGTCCAAACGGAAAGATTTAGGTAATAATGACTTATTCAATTTGAGATTAAGTAAATGCTAGAATCGTATGGCCTACTGAAAAAAATAAACCATACCTACACCGATTTACTTTCGCACAATTTAGCCAAATAAGTAGCTAAGTATAGCTAATCGATTTTTCAGATGCAATAAGGCAATTACTTACCAGCAACATGCCAACGACATAATTATTAAATCCGGAATTTCTTTACCTACACATAACCAATGCAATATGGAGATAACATATTTATAAGGTTAGTAAGTATGGTAGTTAGTTTACTTAATTTATTTTTCATTAATCATCAGTGGTGCTCATCGTTTTGTTAACCGACTTCAAAAAAAAGGAGAAGGTTCTCAATTCGGCTGCATTATTTTTATTATTATTATTATTTTCAATGTTTGTTACCTCAGAACTCCGTCATTGATGAGCCGATTCGAAATTTTTTTTTTGTTCGTATGTATATTCCAGGTGGGTCCCATTTTTTCAAAATTCAGTTAGATGATGGGATCCATGAGGAATTGAGGGGACTCCTCAATTTTATTAGTCACGCGTGTAGTGATTTTGGTATTTTCTGTTATAACTCGTGTATTTACATCCGGAATCATAAATTTGGTGGCGAGGAATTGATGATGAAGACCGCAGATGACTTATCGAATTCCTCAATTATGTGTTTAAAAGTGCAAAAGTACCTACGTCACAGGTTCTGATAAGATTCCGTTGAAATAGGAACTAATGAAGTGCCATTGGTGATGATCTTGGGGAATCGATGGAAGTCCTCAAATATTATCGGCCCACATACAGCGATTCGGTTTTTTTCTATAGTAATCAACGCATTTGCTATCGGAAATCAGTTCATGTGGTAAATTGTAAAAAAAATAGGAAATGTTCTCGTGGCTTGGCGGAGTACTAAATTGAAGTCGGTTAAAACTTTGTTTTTAAAGTAAATTATTTGTTACCTTACCGACCTACCTATCTATACCTACCATTAAATTAGGTATCAGAGTGTGCGATGCGAGCTGCTTCTGATGCGAATCCGATCCGAGATATAGGTACCTACCTACTTATAGTGCCGAAGTAGCAGTTGATCGTATCGTCGTATTTGCATCGTATCGGATCATTAACGAAAATCGGGTCTAGCGCGCACCCTCTTATACAAATTCCCTAATAAGCTACCTTGCTACCTTGCTGGTAATAAAAGCGGAACACTCTTTAACTCATTCTACCTAAGTTATTAGAAAGAATCTTCCGCCTGTAAGTATTATAAGTGGGGTAACCAGATCCGATTTCCTAATTTTCGGGACATTAGCAGGAAAAACGAACAATTAATTCTTTATTTCAATTATGTATTTTCTTAAAATCAACCTGAGTACTCATACTCTATCAACTCTATATAAGTATCTAATAAATCGAAACAAAACATTAGCTCGCATCAGGCAGCGAGAAAGACAAATTTTGGGGGTTGCGGTCGCAGTGTTCATAATATTAGTTTAATATCGTTGATTTATGCTAAAAGTGGTACTGGAACACAAGTTTCATGTGCTCTGCCTCCCTCTTTTAGGGATAAAGGCGTGAATGTATGTATGTATATAAGTGACCAGGGTTTGCTAAACGCACATTTGTTGGTTTTCGGTATTGATTTCTCAAAATTGGTATAATGTTCTGTTCCGAATTCTAGGTTCACCGAATTTCGGGACTTAGCTAGGTAGGTAGGTATATATTAACGCTGAAAATCGGTAGGTAACAGTCAGCGTCATATCGTTAGTAGCAGCCAGAGTAGCCAAATATTTCATAGGTAACATACCCTCATTCTTACAGTAATAAAGACGTGTACCGAAATATTTGGCTGACCTTGGCGTGCCGAAAAAATCGGATCATCTGGTAACCCTAAATTCCAAGTTACATACAGTTGGCAAATGGGCCCAGTAGAATACAATATGTACTGCAATGCTACTCAAAAGTAATTTCGTATAAGTAGCTCCTTTTATTTTTCAGATTATTTTTACCATGCTATAACCTTACCCTACAAAACCTGAACCCTTTTCCGAATAACCATTCATAACCTGTTCAAAATAATGGATATAATAACATATTTATCAAGATAAGGTTAGTATGTCGTACAGAGTGAAATCTTTGCCTATAAGTACCTAGCATGAATAATTACTTAGATTATCTTATATGTCACTTAACTACTTTTGATATTGTATTGTATGTAGTGTCCGCTGTTCACAGATTTTAACTGCAATGCCACCAACATACCCAACTCGAAGCATTTTCCGATTTTGCAATACACGTCTACAAACAAGCTCGGCCTAACTAATACCTCGTTCTGGTGAGAGCAACATAGTCATCGGGATAAGGTAGTTTATGTACTCAATGATTAGCATATAGCCCTCCTAATATTTTGTACCATGTTACATACCTATACTTACCACAGATTATATAATAGTTCTCGATGTTTCATTGGTACATACTTACTTGATTCACACTTCGTATGGCCTAGCTCTTAATATGACGAAAGATTTTCCGGAAAACATCCTACGCTTATAATACTAGGGCTGTCGTTTCTCGGGCACTTTCCAGTAATAAATAGGTTCATACGAATCAGGTTACCTCACCCAAATCGAAAACAGCCCGAATCAAAACACTTGACAGCGTAAGGAATCTACTCTAATCTAAGTATGCGTGCAGGTATGGGATGTTTAGCTTCAGATCTTATCCAGAACATTTGTAGCATTGTCTTAAAATATTTTTGAACAATGAGGCCTGCCGTTAGTTTATAAACAGCGCGCGCTTCGGTGTCACAATACCACCCTGTACCACGCACTTAATGAAAATGCTGGGCTAATTATTACGTACGTATAAAATTCCATGCTATCCATACTAATATCATATATGCGGAAGTCTGTCTGCCTGTTACCTCTTCACGTTTAAGTGCCCGGGAAGGACATAGGATAGCTTTTATTTCGGAAATCCCCATTTAACCCCACTTAGGGAGGTTAAATGGGGGGTGAAAGTTGGTATAGAGCTACGGTATAACGAATTCCACGCAACAACAGCAACTGCCGAAATCAACACCTAAGACTTAACTTGTAGGACCGTATAAGTACCTACGTATAGAAGATTAATTCGGAATCGTGTAAATGTGACTAAATTATCGAGATTAGATGCGAATCGAATTGATACGTGCGTGGCTATTCGCTTATGCAAGCGAGGTCAAGAGGTCAACGCAGGCAGCTGGCCGTTCCAGAAAACAGTCCCGTGTACCATTGAATCTTGGTCAGGACCTCTCGCTTCGTTACCAAAACGTAACTTACCTTCCTAACCCGAATCTTATATTATCTCGGATTCGGGTTAGTATTGTAAGAACGACTTCCCACAACGAACCCGAAAACCACGAACTGAAACTGTTGTCGCAATTCCAGCGGCATCGTGGTACCGGGCAGGATGCGCGCTCGCATATATCACGGCAAGAAGGCGCATGCGCGCGAGTGTCGGTGTAAGAAGTGCCTCAACTGCGGCTGGTGTACGATCTGCTGCGGCTGCCACTGCGCGTGCAAAAGGTACCGTTTTAACAGTTTAGTCGTCTGCTTTTATAATTCTTCGCACAAATCGGTTCTATCAAACACCGACATTTTATAATCCCTCACTGTCAGTGTCAAAGCATCCAAAAGATTAACGCGAGGCGTTGAGTTGTGTACCAACTGCTTGACTCCATTAGGGAGTACATATATGTCTAGTACATATGTTTAAAATCGATCTTCAAGTTTTCAACGAAGTGAAGGGAAACTAATGAAGTGCGAGTACTTACCTAAGTAGGATTTTGAGTAAGTATCCTTCAGGTAGATACCTCAGTTCAAGTCCAAGTCCCTATCGTAATTTTCAGACGAGAGTACTATCATCCTCCTAGCGAGCCGGGATTCGAACCTACGACCGCCACTTGACAGCCGCATGCCTGAACCACTAGGCTACCATAGCTTAACGAGAGTACTGAGTACTGTCACCAATATTAAGGCGGTGCATTGGAAATTATCGCGTGCTTTGAAACGCCGTTCTGACTAGATTAAGAAACAATAAGGTCTGATTTTCAGATAGGTATATGATTCTTGACTATATGATTGTTCATCTGATTCTATCGATACATGATTGCTTAATATTTCCTCGATAGAAAAAAAAAACCAAAGTTGGGTCTGTATTTTCCTTTTTTTACTCAGCCTACTCAAACGATACATTATTTTACGACACAATCAAGTTAAACTATAGTATTTTATCTCATCTAAAATCTCACGTTATTACATTTTAATAAAACTTGACTAAGTTCAATATCTATCGAAATTTGACCAAAACAGCAATTCTCGAAGAGTGTTACATCTCTTTTTCTCTTGGGTGGAAGGCATCGGCGTGTCTCTGTCCAGGGGGCGTGTACGACTCAAATCAAGGCATCCCCTTAATATCTGCGACAGCAAAGCGCGCATAAATATCTGACACGACTATTCCGTGGATTATGTACATATTACTGTTGGTGACTGTCCCTATTTATTTAGTTAACAACAATGAGCAACTCATCATTTACTTTAGGAGCTTAAATAACCAAGTGATAACCGTTCTACTTATGTCGGGTTTGCATTTTACACTCTAAGGGTGGGGCACCAAGGCCACCAAGTCATTGTAAGCAGTGTTGGCTAAAATCTGAATGTACCTATGGAAAGTTTAACAAGTTTCTATGGAATGACAGCTGGCCGGGCGATATTTAACGTTGATCGGTCAAGTAGGTATGAATTTCCATATTACCTGACAAACCTGAGTTTTCATCTTATATTTCAGGATAACCCAGGACGAGCCCAAGGTGATTACATACTGAAGAATGGGCGAAATCACGAGATTGGGGGTCATGGTTAGGGTGCTGGTCATACTCGGCATGGTAGCCTGGTCTACCCAGGTTAGTAACATCGTGATCTATTATCAACTCACACAAATCTTCAGGAGATCGGTGTACCTACCAACAGTTTAATTTTGCATTTGTTTCCGTTTCGATATTTAATCGTCTCGTAGGCCTTCTTCGGATTATATTTATGGATGGAAGGTACTCGTATGTTTTTTATACCACGTTGGTGGGAAACAAGCGTATTTACAGGCGGCCTGATGGTCAGCATGTGAGATTTGTGTTAGATCAATTATCCCCCAGTGTCTTAACCCTAAACTTTGCAAAGTATGTCAAAAATCTTGCGTTCTAGTCTTGTTTGCGCAAACGCGCAAAAAACCGCATTAGAAAAAAATTCAAAAATCTAACCAAAAAATGTGTGCATTTTTAGATACTCTATCAATTTTAGGGTTCAATATGTTTTTATTTTCCAGGCTTCAACTGGTTGCAAGCACTGCGCAGTAAGTAGAAAGAAAATTCCTTATCGTCATAATTTTTAAACTGATTTAGTATTTTCTGGTACCGTTTGCTCTTGCCTCGGACCATGGGGGTCGAGTACGTAATTTTTTAAATTCACTATTGAATGCATTTATAATATTTACGTAGCTTTGCAATATTTGAGCTGAGATAGCACTTGTCGTTTATCTCCAGTCCATGGGAAAGGAAGAGAAGGCCATGTTTCGCACTCACTCTGACGCTTGCCTGCCGACGTCCAAAGCTGACCCAGCCCAAGTGGAAGCGCTGTGCCGTGGCGAGCTGATCGACACGCCTCAGCTGAGATCTCACGTGTACTGCGTCCTGCTCAAGTGCAAGGTGGTCGGGAAGGACGGCAAGCTGCAGAAGGCGGCTGTTCTAGACAAGGCGGCTGTACGTGGGAATGGGAAAGATGTCAGTAAGGTAAGGTTGTTAGTTGAGGGGTGGAGAATTCTTGATCTTTTGGACGTTAAACGTCCTGTTAAGGCAGATTTACTCGTCAGGGCACGCAAGTCTTTTTTATTCGTCGGTCAGGGTCATTGTCTACGATGCTTCACTTCTTGCACAGTGTAGGGGTGAATATGAAGGACAGCAGTCTGACCGCGTTACACATACCTAATGTGACTTAGAAAGAACCAATTGGACGCAAAGTACAAGCACTGACGCACAGCCCAGATCAAGAAACAATACCTTTTTTCTGTGTCTAAGACGCACAGCTGCCGCGAATTGTGATTAGTTAACACTTTCGCTACCATGAATCGCTACGCGCTTCGCTCGTAGCCGATCATGTGGTTTTCCTCGTATGGAGCGGAAAGCGACTACGGCGTAGCCGCCCGCTAGGCGGGTTCTTGTCTTCAATGGCGTCCGTGGTCTAATCAATTGTCAGTAAGATTTATTTATATTTTGTAGCACAGATAGTGGCTGAATGTCAATGAGTAATTTTGAAATGATATATCTACACAAGATCCAGTCAATAGAGGGCTAGATTTGATCATTCTGCATATTATTTAGGTGCTTTTGCTGCTGACTCTGCTACTTTAATACAAATAAATCATTTGTTCTTAGATCCTGGAGAACTGTTCCGCGCACCAGACTGGCGACACACCGGAGGACCTAACCTGGGACCTGTTCCGGTGCAGTTACGACAAGAAAGCTATTCTTTTCGACTACATGCCGACAGCAATGAGTACCGTAAGAGCTTAGCGCACCAGCTAGGATGTCGCTGCGCTAGTGTCGCTTCGCATCGATAGATGCCGCTGTTGCCATGTCTTGTTATCACCGCCATTATTATTTTTGCACGCTGTTAAAAATGTAAATTCGTAGTGTTCTCCTGAATAAAATATAAAATAACACAACCAGATTTATCAATCAAAGTATGTAACCATTGATCGCTAGCAATGCTGGCTTATGCAGATTACGTTTTTTAAGCGCGTTGTCAACGCGGGTTTGTGTCAAATTACAAGTAAATCGACAAATACCTACGAGCGAATCTGCATAGACCCAAAATACGGCAAGAAATGGGGTTGGCAACTGTCAAAGTTTAACTAGATGGCGCCATCATAGGTTTTACCTAATCACTAGCCTTTTTCTATGGGATTTGGCTTAAAGGGCTTAATTCTAAACAATGAAATTCCGAAAAAAAACCAAGAATTTGACAGTTTTGGTAGGACTGACAGGTAAAACCTATGCTGGCGCCATCTGCAAATACCTTCGTCCGGCCAACCCCATTGGCTTAGCCCTTTTCCAGACAGAGGCGTTATATCGACTATATACTGCCTGTTAAATATGGCCATGCATAGGGAAGCCTTTTCTCCCAATTTCACTTGCCAACCAACTTTTCGCAGATTCACTTTGACAAGTAAATATTGCCAATTTTTTGTATGACGTTTCATTTGGTAGAAATATTAGGTCAATTATTATAATGACAACATTTTGAGGATATCTATCGTTTGGCAATTTTTTCATTTGGTCAAATAGTAGATTGTATGACAAGGGTCTAAAGTAAGCCATATTACCACGATATGGATATCTTCCCGAACGAAGTGAGGGGAAATAAGTTCAAGGTGTAATATGGCTTTTAGACCAGAGTTATATACACTCTACCTTTCACTTCGACTGCGAGAAAGATACCTGACACAGACAAGGCGGAAAGATACCTGATTGGTCGATTTAAATGTCTAGCAGTATTCTGGTTAGTAGATAGCAAATACTAATGTTTTTTTAAAGAGTTGTGATTGGTGGATGTACCTAAAATTGAACTGAGTTGTGATTGGTCAAATTAAAATGTTTTTTAAATCATAAATATGTATACATATTTTCCCTAGGGGCTAAATGTACTACTTGAGCCCCGGGTGCTAAGTCTAATATGACGCACTTTTTGAGCTTGAGAAGTCAAAAAACTATTACCTAAACGAAAACCTTATGTTTCGTCAGTGCTCCCTTTTCTTACATTAGGCAACTTTAGGCTTACTTTTGTGAAAAATCTAGATTTAAATGAGGCATGAAAGTTTATGAGACTTAAAAAAGCAGGGTCATTATGATGCAATTTATTTATTTAGCGTGTTTTATTCGAAAAACTTTTCTCTAAAATCAAAAATGCCCCCACAACCTATTTTTTGTGAAACTATAAGAACTTTACTGTTGAAACTTGGTAAGTAGATGTATTCTGAGAACCGCATTAAGATTTTAGCAAGAAGAAAAAAAACAATTCTTTTTGGGGTTCCCCATACCTACTTAGAACTGAAACTCAATAAAAAAAATGTTCTTCAAACCCATACATACGTGTATGGATCTTGGATAGGTCTCCAAAAATGATATTGAGGTTTCTAATATCATTTTTTTTAAACTGAATAGTTTGCGCGAGAGACACTTCCAAAGTGGTCAAATGTAGGTATGTCCCCGCCCTGTAACTTCTAAAATAAGAGAATGATGTAACTAAAAAAAATATATGATGTACATTACGATGCAAACTTCCACCGAAAATTGGTTTGAATGAGATCTAATAGGTAGTTTTTTTTAATACGTCATACATCGTAAACCGCAATTTACCTTTCATTCAACCTATAATGTTACGGAACCGTTTGTGCGCGAGTCCGACTCGCACTTCGCCAGTTTTTATTTTATTTTAGTTCCATCATTATTTACTTAATGCGATAGCCCCGGCGGGTGCAGCGGGGACAATAATAATAATAATAATAATATATTCTTTATTGCACCACAACATAAGAAAAACATGTTACAAGAGTACATAAATTTAAATAGAGGTAACAACAGGCGGTCTTATCGCTTTAGAGCGATCTCTTCCAGACAACCTTTGGGTAGCAGGAAATTTTCAAGAAGAGTTGTAAACCGGTAGTGCAGGAATAAATCAAAAAAACTTACTATCGCATACATCTCATTATATGACAATTTCAGAAAACTTAAAATCATAAATAAGTATTGTATAAATACATAGATACATACATACAAACTATAACACAATTATATAAATATATTACAGGACAACAAGGCAAATTAAGGCAGCGACAAGTAATATTGTTTCAACAGATTTTTGAAAATTTGAAGAGATTTTGCACATCTTATATGCAACGGCAAAGCATTCCACAGCCGAACAGCCTGGAAGGTGAATGAGTTGTTATAGAACTTGGTGGATGAAGGCGGTGGAGCGAGAAGATGATTATGTGAAGATCTGATGGAAGTGAGGTGGTTAAAACGCTCTTTGAGATACGGAGGAGTTGAGGCAACAAAAAGTATACTGTAAAGCAAAGATAAAATGTGAGAATTCCGACGGAGACGAATTGGAAGCCACTTGAGCTGAGAACGAAAGGAGGATACGTGGTCATATTTGCGCAAGCCAAATATGAACCTAATAGAAAGATTTTGGAGGCGCTCAAGCTTATTCAGCTGGTCCTCAGTAAGGTCTAGATAGCAAATATCAGCATAGTCTAGAATGGGGAGAAGGAGAGATTGAGCTAGCGCAATTTTAGTGGCGAATGGCAAAAAGTTACGAAGTCGACGAAGGGAACCCATCGAAGCAAACATCCTCCTGCTGACCTCGCTCACCTGAGGTACCCAAGATAACGTGCGATCAATTATAACACCAAGGTTCCTGACCTGGTGTGAAAACGGAATCTGGACTCCATTAAAAATTACAGCCGGCAAGTTAGAAAAATCTACCCTAGGAATGAGCTTCGGACTGCCCACGAGTATGGCCTGCGTCTTAGCAGGGTTAACCTTCAGCCCAAAACGTTCACTCCAAATCGAAATACTGTTCAAGTCCTTATTTATGGTATTAATAACCTGAGGTAAATCAGCAACAGTCCCTTGAGAGTAAATTTGAAGATCATCGGCATAAAGGTGATAAGATGAGAAAATGTTACTTGCAATGGAATTAATGAAAATGGAAAAAAGAAGAGGAGACAACACGCCACCCTGCGGGACGCAAGCTAGCGTGTTGCACCACGAAGAACGAAAAGAATCCACCTTTATACGCTGCCGACGACCAAGTAAATAACTATGAAACCAATCAATCGCCGCAGGAGATATGTTAAGAGAACGCAATAATGCGACAATGTAGGCTACCTTTTCTATTCTAAGGCAGGTCTGCGTTAGGTAGGTACGACGACGAGCGAAGCGAGGAGGAGTGTTAGTGAGGTTGGGAAATAAAACAAATCTTTTGATAAGTTGACACATGATCATTCGGCGAAATGAAATTATGCGAAAAATTTGGTTGCGAACTGATCGGGAATACAATTTTCAGCAATAAATTAGAGAACCCAATGAATAAATCTGACTCCATTAAGGTGACTTCATTAAACGTAGTACCTAGAACTGAATAAAAAACCTAACCTCAATTTATTGGGTTTGCCTTCTGAGAATATATCCTTGCGGGTTAAATGCCATCCTTTGTAGATAGCGCGTTGGAATTTCCGGAACTTGTAGGTAACTTATTCATACGAGAACATATCATAAAGTTTTAACAATATCGAAAACGGTGTAACTGGTTTCCCCTTGAGCTCAGTAGGTTTCCCATATCCCTCTCCCCCCTTGGCCCTTGGTATCCACGCCTCGCCTGCCTGGTACTGGCATTTGGCTTAGACTTAACAAAGGTTGCATGTTCTCAAGTTTTATGCATTGTCCTAAAATGTGTCATTCGGAAAAGTAAATGTGCAATAGGCATATCGTGTAGCCATGTAATAGTTTCACTAATGGTAGTAGTTCAGCACTTCAACTTAACCCATTCAAGGCCAATAACTCACATATGAGTCCATGCCTCTACGTAGGATTTCCGCTACAACGCTGAAAAATGCTGCTACGGCGTAGCACACATAGCCTTCCGTGGCCTGTTACAAGGTTTCAACAATCGGCCTGAGCCTATGTTGAAGATCAAGCGTCAATCGTATTCCGTACTTTGTTGGTAATCATATGTATATAAAGTCCATCCATCACAGCAATCGAGTCTGATTTTTCCCCTTTTAATTGCGGGACAAACTACATCGCGAGCAGCGAGCAGTTTATCAACTGCAAATATGTTTATAATCGCAAAAACGACAAATCTACGATTTCCGGATTTATTCTTGGACTTGTGCTATAAGATAGTATACCTAGCTTTTTCCCACATTTTCTGGGGACTTCATTGACCTAGGATCACAAAATGTTGACCCTTTAGGTTTTGATTCCGTTGCGATAATTTCAACTTGGTACCTTCACGCGTATCGGAGAAAAAGGGTCGTAGATAGACGACTAAGTAACCCTATAAGGTTTCCTTTCCTTTTGGGGTACGGAACCCAAATTATGAGAAAGGTATAATTCGTGTATATGTGACAAATTAACTATTCAAGTACCTACGAGTAAGTAGTTGTAGGTGCGGCGTTGATCAGTACAGTTACGGATTCGTCATCGTCAGCGAGTCAACAGCCGCTGCCAACAGTCGAATCATCGCGAATCCATATATCAATAGGAGGCCGGTACATTGTGAACAAATCATGTCCAAATATAGTTATTTAGGTACAACGTGACGCATGGTACTTATTACTAGGCTTGCATTTAGGTACCTACCAAATGTTTGTAATTTTTCTCTGCTTATTGTGCCAGATCCGGTTTAAGAAATTTATACAAATACGTAATGTCTCATCTATTATTTAATGATAACAAGGATTATAACATACATACATTCACGCCTTTAAAAGGGGTAGGCAGAGCTCAAGAAACTTATGTTCCAGCGCCACTTTTAGCATAAATGAGGGTATAAAAAACAAGATTGACAAAATGTGATATTGCAGTGATAGGTTGCTAGCTCATCGCCCACAACACACTTTAACCCTGCTCCCTTAGTCGACTTTTACGACAACCACGGGAAGAAAGGGGGTGGTGAAATTCTAACCCGACACCACACGGGGATTATAACATGTTGAATAATATGTAATAGATCGCAAATGGATTGCCTATTTATATAGCCAAAGCCAAATTTCCCGGTATTATATTCATTTCATCAAAAAAATACCGATCATCAAAATAACGATCTCTTTCCATCCCGGTACGAGAATTGTGTTACAGCTAGGTATACAAAGAGATATATTATTGGAAATGGTAACGCAATAGGAAAAAAGCTGTGGGATTTTTTTGTCCTATTAGAATTGAAAGAGCTCGCGATTCTTAGTGGAAATATCTAAACATAAATATACTCACCCGCAAAAAAATTGGCCCAAAGTAGAAAAATGCATTTAATTATTTAAAACGTTATTTAATCTATTAAATTTATATTTTGAGATCATGAAAAGTGTTTGGGCCAAATTTTCTGCCGGTGAGTGTATTTAAAACTACCGGTTGGTATTCCACTTGTCCAGAGTGTATTTTTGCGTCTCACATTTTGCTTAAAGAGTGAGTGAGACGCTATGCGCATTGGACAAAGATCTTGGACAAGTGGTTATCACCCTAATCTCTCAAAACTGACGTTTGACGAAGACTTCTTCATAATACTAAATACAAGTTGCGCAATAACCGATGGATAAATGCAACCTGAGGGAAATCAAACTCTGAACACTGACAAAGTAAATACCTAAGCAGATTAGCTGGTTACCAGTGACACAAATATTCAGGTCATCTAGTATCCAGTAAAGGACTAGTTTGTATTTGCATCTTCAAGTAGGTAGTCCTTTATGCAACGGTGCCAAATCAGCATGTCATTAACAACATTCACCAGAGGCAGAGCAAGTGTGAATTGGCCCGTGAGATCAGCAGTGGGCGGCAGCGGCAGCCCACGGGACCTGCGCTGCAGCGGCAGTATCGCGCGCGCCTCGGTCCATAACGCCATGTTGGATTTATAATCTGTTGAATTTTAATGACATTTACGAGTACGCGCCAAACTTGACTGGTGGATTTAAAAAAGTTTCCAGTGTTTTGTTTTATTTATATTGCATTGTTACGATTTATTGTGAATGTAGTGATTCAATTTGGTTTTTGGATGCTAATGTATGGATTTAGGGAGCGGTTTCGGAATATTGTCGTGAGACGTAAGTATAAGGATTCTATTACTTAGTTAAGTATTACCTACTCGTAGGTGGTAGGCGTATTTAGAGTTATGCAGGTATAGTTACAATGTTGCATAGGTAGTTAATTTTTAATGTTTATGATCAGGCTTCAGGTACGTTTTGCCTGCTTATTTGTTAAATTTAAAAGATAACGCTCTAACTACACGCGATAAGTATCAGGTACAATCACCATGTCCTCATTAACTTAAACTAGATCTCATTACAGCAGTTAAGTAACTATTATATTTACTAAAACAGATTTAAGAAGGATAATTCCATAACTTGAAACCTGTCATTGCTACTTCAAGTATTAGATTGTAACCGGGAAATAGTACCTACACTCATTACTGACCTCCTATATTTTTTGGAAGTTTGTTGATAGATAATTTATTATTAAATAGGAGGAGCTCCGATGCTTATCTATATATTTTCGATAAACTGAGACATTGCTATACATTTACACGAAATTTAATCAACTGATCATGCGATTTGATCCAAGTCCTAGTTACTTACAAGCACCAAGCACACTTGGTTTGTTAGTAAAAGCCGAAAAAGTAAAGTTACTTTTTTAACTAAAAAGAATCTCCCTTCTAAGCAAAGTATGCGTATCTTTAAACGTCCCGAACCCTGGTTGCATACCTTTGTTGCATACTCTGACGATTTTTTGTCCAGCGTGGGAATCGAATGCGTTCGCGTCGCGCATCGTATGAACGCCGATATCTGGCTGTAGGCAAATTAACGAGGACTCCGGACGGTTGGGGTAAGACGGGTTTAATGCAGAATGATATCTTCGGTGTTTACGATTCAGAATTGTTATTAGTGGAAAAATTATAATGCATTTTATCGCGTTTCCAGTAAGCAGCTGTGTATGTAGAAATAGGTATCGGGTAGATACGAGCCATCCACTCAACACCGTTTTCAAAAATACACCTTTCTAACGCAATATTTTAACATAGGTTATTTACTGGAATTCTTATGATTAATCAAACTTTTAGAATATTGGTACTAAAATTGTTTTTACTTAACAGTCACACTACACTATGTCAGGTAACTTGGACACTTAATTTTAACACGGCTAATACAGGACGGCCCGCGAACTGTCTCGCAGCGAGATAGTTTATCCGTCTCTTTCTAATTAGACCGCTTAAAAAGAGACGGATAGTCTATGTCGCCGCGACTCAGCTCGCGGGCCGAACTGTGTTAGCCGTGCTCGTGCTCAGTGTTGGGCGTAAATGCGTTACATTTGTAGTCGCATTACAAATTGCGTTACATTTAATGCAATTACGAGTAATGCATTACATTGAATTACACGTTTAATGCACATTTGCATTTACATTTTGATTTATGTGCATGTATGTGTTGTTGTCATTATTTAACTTGCCTTATTAGTACGAGTATGTATGTAAGTATGTTAGTATGGGACAAATTTTGCGACTTAAATTTGACCCATTTCCCGGTGACCGATTGAGCTGAATTTTTGGGTATAAGTACAATTTGGATGACAATTCAATATTATGGTACCATCGGGCTGATCTGATGATGGAGACAGAAGGTGGCCATGGGAATTCAGTACTTAACCGACGTAACCCCGTTGAGTTTGGGCTCGTTAGAATCGTCTCAAAAAGTAGTTGATGATGGTATACAGAAAAGTACAGTCGGCAATAAAAGCTTGTACCACAAATGAAACTTTTGGCAGAAACTTATTTAATCTTTAAACTACCTACTTACCGACCAACTTTTACCATGGCACAATATAAAACATTGTACGTACCCACTCTCCATAATAAACTTTATACCTACCAGGCTCAGTGCAGGGTGATAGCTGTAATCTTATGACCCGTCAAATTGTACGACTTAATACTCGGTCCTATTAGAAGGGTAGAAAATTATACTTGTTATCTGTGTAATCCGTGTTCATATCAAATGTTCCTAACAACGTTACTCTACATAATTTCAGAATAATGGGATCATTAGGGTCTACCTACACTAATGACCAAATGGTTTATTTACCAGCATACTGTACCTTAATAGATGTATATCTACAAGCCACTCCGTCCATCATACCTGCGCGCGCGCCGTGGGTGGTTGGAGGCTGGTCTTTTGGCGCTACACTCATAACCAAATATCGCCGATATGGCATATCGCCCATAAGGCCAAGCAGCACGTTTCGCAAGACCTGATTTAGGTTTGTTACAGTCATTACGGAGTCCATAAATAAATTGGACAAAACAGGGCATAAACATGATGGCAATAAAATTATAAACCGATCCGTACGCTTTTATTGGAATGCAAATTGGGACGATTTCACGCCATTTGAAGGAATTCGTTTATGACTGAATTAGTCAGCTAATTGGTCAGTTAGCGCTTGTCGATCGTAACCTTGTCTACGGCCCTTGTTCAATTCAAAATCAGTATGCACAATGCTCTCATGAAGGTTTATTTCATTGCACCGTGTACTTAGGTATTAACTTATTTAGTGACACGTGCACTTTAAATAACATTTCTTTGCCCACCCTCATTGCAGCATACTAAAATTACGCAGTAGGTACAAATACAACCATCAAGAATGGATGTTATCAATCCGTCCGTGGGAAAAACACAACCGAAAATATGTGCACACGCAACACAAATTTCTTATGTTCAGTGATGAATAATTAGTTAGTCAGCGAAAAAAGTATCGTAGGTACTGGTAGATGGGCAACCCGGAACACAAAATGTTATGAAAGAGTTTAGAGCAGGTAAATAACTATAGGCTTGCCTAATAATACATTTTAGGCAAGCCGGTGGGAATCGGCTTGTATGGGCGCTCCACCACCTACTACAGCATTTAAATAAAATAGTTCAAGCGGAATTACTTTCTTAAATATTGAGATGAAATGTTTAATGAAGACCAGTTACTCACGGTTTTCAAATGTAAAGTGGACTTATATTCACAATCCAAGCGCATCGCATCACATATGTATACCTAATTACTAGCTGCCCTGCCCGGCTTCGCACGGTTAGTGTACCCATTTGAAAGAATAAGACATTTCCCGCGGCAAAAAGTAGCCTAAGTATGTTCATCAGGGATAATGTCGGCTTCTAATGGTAATAGTAGATTGTTAACCAAGAGCTGAAAGGCACCCACTTCTGACGAGATATTTTGGCGCTCGAACAAAGTGAGAGCGCCAATGGTTCGAGTCAGAAATGGGTGACTTTCACCCGAGTTATACACTCTACTTTTCACATCCAATACGCGGAAAGTAAAAGAAAACACAGACGGAAAATTAAACAATGTGTTTATTGACACTATACCTACAATTCAAAAACGGCAATAGTCCCATCTCACCTGTCTTAAAGAAAGAGGCAATTAACTATCTGTCTCGCTCGACTCACGAGAAGAAAATGGTGGTCGGCGTTTTCGGTTACCTACGTGAAATACAGATAGTAAAATTAAGATTTCAATTTTGAAATTAAAAATATTTCTTATGTTTTTATAACCAAATAGTATTAAATATTCGTATTTCCTTAATTCAAAACTTTATAAATAACATAATTTCATAATTTAATGTATACCTTAGCTCACATGCATAACTTTAAGTTAAAAAAAGTTTACGGGTGTATTCCATTTGTCACCATCTCATAGACCCTAGTTAATATTTTAGCTAAAATAAAAGTAATTAATTTACAACATAAACTTATTTAATATTTAATAAAATAAATTCCATGTACTAGTAAGGATAAAATTATGTCCCTTTGTCAGTGGCGGGGTAAGGATTGATATTTATTAGAATTAGTTGCCGCAAGTGCTTGTAAGGCGAGGACTAATTGGAATACTCTACTTTTTTGCACTGGAGCAGAAACGTATCACTTTCAGCACAATTTTTAGAACAACAACGACCCACTTTCAGAGCATGAGATATGTTTTTTTTTTTTTCAAATCGGTACAGTAGTTTATTCGGAGCCTATTCAATACAAACAAACAAACAAACAATCAAATCTTTCCTCTTTATAATATTAGTGCACATTAGGGTAGATTAGTGAACCAGTATGTCTCATTTCTGAATGTGAATGGTGTATTAGTCCATATAAATCTTTTTCGGTTCGGACCTACTGAAGCCTTCATAATGCTCAATTTAGAATCCCCTTTTCAATAAGTACTAAAAGTTATTCATTTTATTGATTTCTTACTAAACTACCTGCACTTGTATAAATTAGATTAGATTCATTTATTTCATAATACAGATGTTAACGAAAAGTGTTTCGTCGGCATCTGTCATTCCCATACATTTTATTATTTTCTATTGGCGTTAGCGCTTGTCGATTGAAACCTTGTCTACGGCCCCTGGTCTTCATTATAAATAACATGACAATTTAAAAGAATCCCTATTGCGATTGTGATATAGAAATTAAAGAGAGCATACGAGCATACCACACTCAACACTTGCTTTGTGCACACGTAGTGTTCAATTAGAGGTAGATTTTAAGAAGTCCTCCTGTTCATTAACATCTAGAGACATGCCATTTTTGTCGTTCTAAATAATTTATCTTACCTAGCTGTGAGCACTTAATAAGGGCAAAATCGCACCATTACCGACTCTAGCGCATGACTTTACATGTTTATTGACATAATTATTAGAATCGGCGGCAGTGGGCGCCTCCCACAGCTACAGCCATGAATCATGAGCGAATAAAGTATAGTTAATTAAATTAAAGCGGTACAAACTCATTTGTCAGCAAGTCAAGTAAAAATATTATGACAAGTATTTTAACTATTAATTACTTTTTAAATGCTACAATATAATAATTTAAAAAATTGCAACAGTGACACTAGGAAATATTTCGTACAGGGAACCAACTTATTTTATTGTTTTTTGTAATGAAATGTTTAAACTTATCATAAGCAATTTTATTTTCAAGTGGTCGCTTAATAAAAAAAAAATTCGTCAACATTGTAAGCAAGTAGGTAATATGCGTGTAATGCGGGGAACTTTCGGGGGAGGTGTAGTATTTAGTGTTTAGCAGTAACACAATAGTTAGTGTAGCAGTAAAGCTACATAAACGCACATTGCTTGTATCAGCGATAACTTGTATGTATATAATTTACTTTAAAAACATAGTTTTAACCGACTTCAATTTAGTACTCCGCCAAGCCACGAGAACATTTCCTATTTTTTTTACAATTTACCACATGAACTGATTTCCGATAGCAAATGCGTTGATTACCATAGAAAAAAACCGAATCGCTGTATGTGGGCCGATAATATTTGAGGACTTCCATCGATTCCCCAAGATTATCACCAATGGCACTTCATTAGTTCCTATTTCAACGGAATCTTATCAGAACCTGTGACGTACTTTTGCACTTTTAAGTACATAATTGAGAGATTCGATATTTTCGATAAGTCATCTGTGGTCTTCATCATCAATTCCTCGCCACCAAATTTATGATTCCGGATGTAAATACACGAATTATAACAGAAAATACCAAAATCACTACACGCGTGCCTAATAAAATTGAGGAGTCCCCTCAACTCCTCATGGATCCCGTCATCTAACTGAATTTTGAAAAAAATGGGACCCATCTGGAAGTCTATACATACGAACAAAAAAAAATTCGAATCTGCTCATCAATGACGGAGTTCTGAGGTAACAAACATTGAAAATAATAATAATAATAAAAAAATTAAAAAAACACAACCTCCTCCTTTTTTTTAAAGTCGGTTAAAAATCAAAGCAGTCGCATCAACATGATCCGTTTTAGTTGGCATCTGAACTCTGAACATCATTTAACATTGTTATCCAATATTTCGATCCATTCTTCCCATCTTATAGGTAAACAGGTACGTCCAGAATGCCCCCTCCATAGTTTATGGTTGTGTCAGCTAGTAACTAGAGGCAATATAATATAACATGCAAAAAGACCGTACCAAAGATTATTGAGAAGACCGTACTTAATTGAAGTGGAGAAAATATTAAAAAGATGTCGCTAAAAAAATTGTTAAGATTTTAAACATCATCAATCCATTTTCTCAAGAAAACGCGGACTAAATCGGTAGAATCGCGTAAAAAATAGTTTTTTTTACGATAAAAACCGAAATTTCGAAAAAGCCCGAACTTGTACGAATCGTGGCCTTTCCAAGTACTCAGTAACTAGTTATGCCTACTTACCCGTGATAGATTTCCTTTTAAATTCATTAAATGTACTAATGGTACCTACTATTATCTATTCTGTGCTAATGCCACGATTTTTTTCACATCCCCAGTACCTAGTAGCCAGTTAGCCGGTAGAGGGGGACGGGGGGGACAGATGACTTGAACAAAAATTACTAACTATAAATCGTTACGAAATTATAAGGGTTCCTTATTGTTGACTATGGAACCCTAAAAATGTGTCAAACACGGGTGTTAATTTTGGAGTATGGAGCCGTATTGTAGATTTTAATTAACTCCACTAAAACTTTGTATCATGAAATGTTTGATCAAAGTACTGTGTTTACTTTTAATGTTATATTTTTAAGTAAGTATCTACTAACTTACCTAAAATAATATGATTGAATACTTGATCTCTTCTTGCTCTATTATTACTAGATGTAACCGACGCTGAGTGATTTTATAATATGCCAAAGTCCTTTCAGATGTCGTTTCCGACACATCGATTTTTAAACACTTTACAACTATGTATATCGTCAGCAACAAAAAGCGCTAATGTGTCGTAATGAGGTACTGTCGGCTATCGCGCCTACATCGCCACTAATATGGTGCATACGTAGTTCTTAGAAATCATAGAATTTGATGAAGCACCTTTGAATGATATAAGGTGCTTCTGAATTAATATAAGAAAACAATTACCTATGTTAGTATATTTAATCATGTAGTTCTTAATGAGTATTAAATAAAAATCTTGTTGAGTACGACTTACTTAAGTTTGATGGAATTATGATTAAATTTTAGTAGGTATTCAATATGTAAATTGTACCTACTGTCTCCTAGTTTGTACGACACAAGTAGATTTAAAAAAAAAAACAATATCATAGGCATCGAAAATTCGAATATGTAGATATTTACCTAAACCATCCTAAACGTTGAAAAATATACCCGCCGACTGCTTATATATATTAGTTTCAAGTTTAGCTAAATTAAATTAAATTACCATCATAAAATTCAATTTAATAATATTTATAGAGACATGGAAAATTACTTTATGAAATCCCGGGATTTTTAAGGAGTTAGAAGAACAACAAATTCCGTCCGAGTCCGTTTCCATACACCTGAGCAACAACGCGGCCGCCCAAGTTTAGGTAAATATCTATCCGAATTTCCGATCCTCGTGGCTCATTCCCCATCTTTGTAGACAGAAACAATAGAACATGTTGAAAATTCAATTATTTACGTATTTACTTCCTTAACAACTGTGCAACATGATGACGCGACCGATTGTTAATTTTATTATTGCACCTCAATTTACGTTTTTCGAAGCAGAAATGATGTCAGCTGCTTATAATCTGTATATTACCTACCATGTGCGATGTTGTCTGTTGATAAAATAATACAATAGATATTAGTATATGAATTAGCTTTTCGTTAACAAATCGTTTACTTTGATCCCAAAAGTGTTGTCGAAATTGCTATTTTAATTATTGTAGGTATTCAATGTTGGCCTTAGTGCCTACGTAAAATTGCATGGTATTGTATTAATTTGTCCACTATTTTACTTAAATTTTGATTAGATGATAGATAGTCCAGGCGTCGAGCCCTAGCGGCTCTACCTAAGTACAAGAGCTAGTTATTTAGCCCGTCATTATAATAATAGCGTAGGACTAAGTGCAAATCCTGGTAATGCGATTTCGCGCCAAAAATATCAATGAGTAACCGATTACCGAAGACGGAGGACAAGATGGCGACCATAAACCATAACAGGCGGGACAATGTTGGCATCGGCGAGATGCAAAATGGGCAAAATGACCATTGGCAGGGCAGGACATAAGGAAATAACTCGAGGACGGCCAAAACGCGGACAATTTATCGACCACTGTTTTTGGTGTGATCAGATTGTTAATAACTAAATTGGCTTTTATTGAATACTTACTTATTCGGGAGTGATTGTGATTTTGGCATGCCTGCGTAGGTCTTTAGCTTGGAAATATTCTAAAGTTATATACTTACCTAACTAAAATTATAATATAATAACATATGAGACAGTCATTCTAACTGTATTATTGAACGAGGGAGCGAAGCGAACAAAGCAAGTTTCAGCTTCGTCAAAAATGGTTTCGTATGTCCGTCTGTCTGAACGCACTGAACTCTCGCACCTCACCTCTTTTGGTTCATCCTAGGGCGGAAAAGGTGAATAAACCAACCGGAATTAGGTAGGCATACTAGTTGCCCTGTGAGCAACGAAAAAAGCAAATCCGTCTATTATCATAAAACATATTTTTGTAAAATTCAAAAACCAAATTCCTCCTCTACAGGATGCATTCTCAATCTCAAAGATTCTTTTGAGCAGGTTCGGTAATAATGTAGAATTTATTTGTCAATTTGGTTTTTGAATTTTACACAAATATGTTTTATGATAATAGACGGATTTGCTTGTTTCGTTTCTCAAACATGCAATGAAATGTCGTCGTTACGTGCGTCATAACAGGCTTCGAAGTATCACATTTCGGGCGGAACGATTCGAGAGAACTGTAAAGGAATTTCATACAAACTTCAAGGCCTAGACCGGGAAGTCATTTTTTTTTAAATTTTAATTTTAATCTAAATAAGGCGTTTGTGTTCATGAACAGGCTAAACAAACAGCAGTTTTTTTTTTTCTAGTAGTTGAATGGTTATCGGGCCAAAAATATCCGCGTTAATGCCTATTACACACGAACTGATATTGAGAATATAAATCTGGATGATTTAATGTGTTGATGAATAAATTTAAAATATTGTCTATTCGTAAGTCACCAGAGACCATAGACAATATTTAAAATCCTCGGCATTTATTTTATTTATTATAGAAATTAAGATTCTCACTATCAGTTTGTGTACAATGGCCCTAATGGGGGTCTATTCGAACACTACACACGCGTAATATGGACGATTTATGTAAAAAAAAAATATGGAGGTATTGGACGGAAAATAAAAGTCTTTTGTCATGGGGCTGGATTTTATATTCGTGGTTGATATTTATAAATACAATTTCAAAATCAGTTCAAAAATCGAAGGACAAAATACATAAATACAGGATGGTATTTTGAGTGGTGAAATGTTTTATTTCATTACAATATGTTTGAGAAAAGCACTATAAGTACATGCCTAGCCGTGAAAAGAGCATGCCGGCTTCGTATCACTATTCGGTCTATACCTACTCACTCTGCAAGCCCTTCTTTCCCGGCGGCTGCAGTAATGTACTATTTTTTGGATAATAGACGGATTTACGGGCAACTAGTATACCTACCTAATTCCGGTTCGTTTATTCATCTTTTCCGCCCTTGATGATGATTTTTTGTTCGTATGTATGTACTTCCAGGTGGGTCCCATTTTTTCAAAATTCAGTTAGATGATGGGATCCATGAGGAATTGAGGGGACTCCTCAATTTTATTAGGCACGCGTGTAGTGATTTTGGTATTTTCTGTGAAAACTCGTGTAGGTATTTATTTACATCCGGAATCATAATGACAGATGACTTATCGAATTCCTCAATTATGTCCTTAAAAGTGCAAAAGTACGTCACAGGTTCTGATAAGATTCCGTTGAAATAGGAACTAATGAAGTGCCATTGGTGATGATCTTGGGGAATCGATGGAAGTCCTCAAATATTATCGGCCCACATACAGCGATTCGGTTTTTTTTAATAGTAATCAACGCATTTGCTATGGGAAATCAGTTCATGTGGTAAATTGTAAAAAAAATATAGGAAATGTTGTCGTGGCTTGGCGGAGTACCAAATTGAAGTGGGTTAAAACTTTGTTTTTAAAGTAAATTATTTTGGTTATTCTTCTTAGTTCCTGGCAGTAAACTCGATTCATCACTTCGCATGTCAAACTTAATTGCTCTCGTTATATTTCTCCCGTCATGGGTATTTAGGTAAGTATCAGAATCGAACGCATCCGTTAACTACGACAATCATACCTATAGTTTTTGCAGGATTAGTCAAGGCACCTACTTTCAAAGATGACCACATAATGATATACTTATGCCTATGAGTTGTATGACTTATTGGTGTTAAGACCAAAATGTTTTACCGAATGGTTGTTAATTATAGTAGAACAATACGAGTATGGGTATTATCAGTTCCATTCCTATAATGATACCGTGTGTTTACAACACACATTTACAATTTTTAACCGACTTCAAGAAAAAGGAGGAGGTCCTCAATTCGGTTGAAGTATACCTATACCTGAGAACTCCGTCATTTATGAGTTAATGAGCCGATTCATACCATTTTTTTTTGAAAGTAGGTATATGCTTCCCGGTTAGTCCCATTATTTTTGAAAATCCAGTTGGATGATGGAACCAATGAGAAATTGAAGGAACTCCTCAATTATATTAGGCACGTGTGTAGCGATTTCAGTATTTTCTATTTTAAGTAACTTTTGTATTTACACACGGAAATCACAAATCTGGTGAAGTGGAATTGATGAGTGAGTGTACTTAAAACTGTAAAAGAACATCACGGATTCTAATATGATTCCGTCGAAATGGCAAGTAAAGAAATGTGATTCTGAGATTCTTGATGAATCGACGGAACTCCTCAAATACTATCGACCCACATAGGTACAGCGGTTTGGTTAATTGCAGTAATAATCAACGCATAATTTGCTCTTGGAAAACAATTCATGTGGTTTTTCAATTAAAGTGGAAAGGAAATGTGGAAGTGTTCATTTGGTTTGGCGGAGTACCTACTGAATAGAAGTCGGTTAAAACTTTGTTTTTAAAGTAAATTATACCTATTAGGTATATAGGTAATCTAACATTTGGACAAACTGGCGCTCGGCCACTGTGTCGTTTGATTTATAAATTAGTCTCCGTAGTATCCGGAAGTGCCATAAATAGTTTGATATTTTGGCATACGAGTGTGTTTTGACAATATTCGCTGAAAGAAAGCTCTACCTATATTGTTGAGATATCATAACAGAAAAGTTTTTATTCGTCCAGATATTTCGTGATGTGCAAGTGTGTATAATAAAATAAAATAAAATATATATATATATATATTTGCCTGTACACTGTACACGTAATAGCATGGTGTTTTTTTGAAAAGATTATTATATAAAACGACAATAACTTATACCCAGTTAATTTTCTCATGAATGAACACCACTAGTAGGACCTACCTATTTATTGTTATCAAGCCATTTCATTAAATTGTTATTACCTTTACGATCTAAACTACGCGTGTAATTTATTAGTTATTACCTTTGCGATCTAAACTTGTGTAGCCATGAACCTAGAATACTCTGGACAGGCTGTACATGATGCCATAGTGAGGGACGGAAAGGCTCCTAACTAATATGCAGCTAAATTAAGAACTGTTCTTAAAATGGCTGATGACTTGCCATAAACAACCAACTTAATTTGGACGGGTAATGGTTTATGAGCCACAACTTCATACAAAATCAGTTTTCGCAAATAAAAAAAGTGGACCTATGACAAGAACAATGAACGATATTTCCTTTTCTGTCACACTTATTGAGATTTGTATGCTACCAGCTCGCTCGCACGTGGTATTATTATTACCATAGCCTGTCCAGAGTATTCTAGATTCATGTGTGTAGTTTTGGGAAGTAAAAACTGATAAGAATGACTGGGAAATCACCAAGTCGCAAGGCAAAAGTAAAGGCACTAACTAAGGTTATCCTCCTTAGTTGAAAAGCCCACTTAAAAATAAATTATTAGGGAAATAAACATATAAACCCATGAACAGCTCATTAAAACCACAGCGACCTAAACTGGATTTCTCGACTATCTGTGAATAAGACAAATGAACAAACAAATATGGCCCCGAATATTAACCATAACAAATAAGAACGCAGTGTACCTACGAACCGCACGTAGGAAGACCATTACCACAAGAACAATCCAATGAATGTCGTAAATTTATTGAAGTTTTGAAGACGCTTAAGTCATTTGGCTTGCCAAGTGAAACCATTAGCAGTGAAGAAGCACTCATGACCAAAAAAATAGCCCACGCGCCGGACTACCGCAAAAACCATTGTCATGGCGTATTGACATCACAATTGACTGGCATATTGTCGGACTCCGTTGATGTCAGTGTCAATTCATCATGCCATTTTTAGGAAGTATATTCAATTAGCTTGGCAAATTTGCCTCCTTGCAGGCCCTAAAGAGACCAAAGCTCTCGACAAATTGGCTAGTCTCCAGGGGCTTAAAATAATCATCAATCCTGTCCTTACTTTATTGTGTTGAAGGTAAGGTGCCTCTGGACAAAGGTTATGGGTCAAGCTGCCAGGAGGCAAAACACCCCTGACAAGCTCATCTAAATTCAGATGTTGATGACTGCAAGGATTAATACCTACTTACAAGTCAAGTGCACAAATGTTACTTTTTCTGGATAGCATCACAAATCAAATCGTTTTCAAGCAGTTGTTTTTCGCGATGAGCGCGCGTAAAGGATATACATTTTAATTGATGCACTTAAGTATGTACCTACTCAGAAAAGCGACTTCGCGTACACTTGGGTCACTTGGTAACGCAGTTTGTCATTATTTTCCAGTGGAGGTGTAAATGTGTCATGTCACCACGTCTGGCCGCGGGGGAGTGGGTTCGATCACCGGGCACGTGGGTGCTGTAATCGGCTCGCTGTCATTACTGGCATTATTCGTAATTGTTAAGTCGCAGTTTGTAATTTTGACACGTTGCGCTGTGTACCTAAGGTGAATTACGTTGCAATTTCGAGGCGGGTGGGGCTTCAAAATTGCGGTAATTTAAAGCTGTATTTGACTCCGAATAATGGCCCGTTTGGATCATTGGGGTTAGCAACTGGACGTGGCGCCGCGACTCGAGTCTAGAAAGATCTACGCTCCTTTTTCCAATTTGCAGGGTGCGAATTTGATAGGAGACACTCAGTCGCGCGCGAAGCGACTGAGCAGCAAGTTGTGCTATACGTACAGGTCGACAATGTTTCTGTATTTTATCAGTAGAATTATGTTTTCCTTGAAAATACAGATACGTATAAGATGTGCTTCGTTTATTACACTAGCTTCTGTTCGCGACTTCGTCAGCGTGGAACTCGGTTTTATTTATTGTATGTACATCCATAGAAACCTTCCCCATTTTTGGTGATGATTTCCGGGAAAAACTAACTATTCTATTTCCTTTCCCGGGATACGAATTACCTCCATATCTAATAAAATCTTTATCGGATCAGTGGTTTAAGCGTGAAATGGTAACATGCTGATAGAGTTATATTCGCATTTATAATTAACCGAGCGATCGAAGCGAACGAAATTCTCGGTTAAAATAAAATCGTATGTACGTCCGGGTGGTTTCCTCTACAGGTCGCATTTCTCAACTGATTCTCGTAAAATTTCGTGAGCAGGTTGAAAAATTATATAGAATGTTTTTGTAGATTCAGTTTTTTAATACCCATAGAGTTCTACTTCGCACAGAGCCATGGCATAGATACAAAAACAGGACAATAAACGAATGTAATAAGTAGGTAATAATAAAAATGAGAAAGTTAGCATTAAGTAGCTGTACTTCCCTTCTTTAAAAAGTCAAAGATTAACAGCTCAAAACGGGGGCGACTTGCAGTTATCATCCATCATGCTAACAATATTGTCGCCGCCGCGATTGCCGATAGTGGAGCAGCACTCTAATCCGCGTCTCGCGGGGGAGTGGATTACGCGTGCGTTTGCGCAACGAAATTGATAGCAGGGAATCTATCCCACAAAACGGAAATTGAAATCGATTTGTATTTTGTATGTATCCCGAGAGCGCACGAGCGAATTTCCACGTTTGCCAACAGAAAAAGCATGCGTTACAAATACAAAACCGATTCCAATTCAATAGCTTTGCCCCATCTCATGTATGATAATGTACATACAATGTACCTATAATACAGCAAGTAGAGCCAAAAGTGATTTTGTATCTATCTATATATATAAAACGCAAAGGTGACTGACTGATTGACTGACTGATCTATCAACGCACAGCCCAAACTACTGGACCGATCGGGCTGAAATTTGGCATGCTGATAGCCACTATGATGTAGGCATCCGTTAAGAAAGGATTTTTGAAAACTCACCCCCTAAGGGGGTAAAACGGGGGTCCAAAGTTTGTATGGTATGTAAAATAATGCTTCCCTTATTTTTTGAACTAGAGACTTAAAACTTTGTAGGATTACTTATTAAGATACAAAAAAAGCACTTTCAGCGTTTTACAAAATTCCACCCCAAAGGGGGGTTAAATAGGGGTGCAAAGTTTGTATTCAAAACTACTGGGACTACTAACTTGAAATTTATACCAGACCTTCCTTTTATGACGTAGGCAAGGGATAAGACGGGATTTTTGGAAATTCTGTCCCTAAGGGTGTTAAATAGGGGTGCAAAGTTTGTATGGGTGAAACATTATTTTTTGTACTAGAGACTTGAAACTTTGTAGAGATATTACTTATTAAGATACAAAAAAAGTTTTTTCAGCGTTTTAGAAAATTCCACCCCTAAAGGGGGTCAAATAGGGGTGCAATGTTTGTATGGGGTAAACATTATTTAGGGACTAGAGAATTGAAACTTTGTAGGAAGATTACTTATTAGAATACAAAAAAAACATCTTCAGCGTTTTATAAACTTCCACCCCTAAGGGGATTAAATAGGGGTGCAAATTTTGTATTCAAAACTACTGGGACTAGGAACTTGAAAATTACATCAGAACTTCTTTTTATGACGTAGGCACGGGATAGAACAGGATTTTTGGAAATGCTATCCCTAAGGGGGTGAAATGGGGGTCCAAAGTTTGTATGGGGGAACATTATTTATTGAACTGGAGACTTAAAACTCTGTAGGAAGATTACTTATTGATACCAAAAAAGTACTTTCGGCGTTTTATAAAATTCGACCCCTAAGGGGGTTAAATAGGGGTGCAAAGTTTGAATTAAAAACTACTGGGACTACAAACTTGAAATTTACACCAGAACTTCCTTTTATGACGTAGGCAAGGGATTAGACGGGATTTTTGGAAATTCTATCCCTAAGGGTGTTAAATAGGGGTGCAAAGTTTGTATGGGAGAAACATTATTTTTTGTACTAGAGACTTGAAACTTTGTAGGGATATTACTTATTAAGATACAAAAAAAGAGCTTTCAGCGTTTTGGAAAATTCTACCCCCAAGAGGGTCAAATAGGGGTGCAATGTTTGTATGAGGTAAACATTATTTATTGAACTAGAGACTTGAAACTTTGTAGGAAGATTACTTATTAGGATACAAATAAAAATATCCTTAGCGTTTTTAAAATTCCACCCCTAAGGAGATTAAATAGGGGTGCAAAGTTTGTATTCAAAACTACTGTGACTACAAACTTGAAATTTACACCAGAACGTCCTTTTATGACGTAGGCAAGGGATAAGACCGGACTTTTGGAAATCCTATCCCAGAGGGGGTTAAAAGGGGTGCAAAGTTTGTATGGGAGAAATATGTTTTTTTATACTAGAGACTTGAAACTTTGTAGGGATATTACTTATAAAGATACAAAAAAAGTTATTTCAGCGTTTTAGAAAAATCTACCCCTAAGGGGGTTTATTAGGGGTGCAATGTTTGTATAAGGGAAACATTATTTATTGAACTAGTGACTTGAAACTTGGTAGGAATTTTACTTATTAGGATACAAAAAAAAAGTATTTTCAGCGTTATATAAAATTCCACACCTAAGGGGGTAAAATAGGGGTGCAAAGTTCGTATTCAAAGCTACTGGGACTAGAAACTTGAAATTTACATCAGAACTTCATTTTATGACGTAGGCAAGGGATAAGACGGGATTTTTGGAAATTCTATCCCTAAGGGGGTTAAGTAGGGGTGCAAAGTTTGTATGGGAGAAACATATTTTTTTGTACTAGAGATTTGAAACTTTGTAGGGATATTATTATTAAGATACAAAAAAGCACTTTCAGCGTTTTATAAAATTCTTCCCCTAAGGGGGTTAAATAGGTATGCAATGTTTGTGGGGGGGAAACATTATTTATTGAACTAGAGAATTGAGACTTGATAGGAAAGATAACTTATTAGGATACAAAAAAAGCAATTTCAGCGTTTTATAAAATTCCACCCCTAAGGGGGTTAAATGAGGGTCCAAATTTTGTATAGGGGAAACTTATTTTTAGCTACTACGTACTTAAAACTTTGTGGACAGATTACTTATTCATTTACAAATAAAGTGCTTTCAGCGTTTTGGAAATAATTACACCTACAGGGGTTAAAAAGGAGGTCCAAAGTTTGTATGGAGAAAAAAGATTTGAATTTGATTTGATATTGAAGAATTTTATTCGAGAATTCACAGGATAATTCCTAACGATAAATGAGTAAACAAGTGTTTCCGGTTTTTTGAGAATACAAACCCTAAAAGGAGACATGTGGTGACAAAATCTGAAAATCAACATCGGCATCTATTGTTTCTATGGTTTATCGGGTCGCTAATTAGGAAAACAACAACGATTTTACATTCCAACGTGGCGTCTAAATATCAATATGGGCGTTGTTATTACGGTTTTTTGGGACGTTAATAACGAAAATCACATAGATTTTGAAATTTGTCGACATGAAAATTCATGAAAATATTTGTGCCAAATTGCAATTCAATCGGTCCAGTTTTTTTCGTAGCAAATCGGTTGTAACAGACGGACTGACAGACAGCCACACGTGATCCTATAAATAAGGGTTCTATTTTTGCTTTTGAGGTATGGAACGAGACCCGCGTTATATAGGGTTATAGGCTTTAAAGTTTGTATTTGGTGCCATCTCGATCGTCAGCAATCGGTACCTAGGCGAGTGCGGGCGGCGCGGCGGGACGGGAGGGTAGGAGACATTGGGAAAGTGCCTGCATCCGTAATAAGTACATTCAAGGTGCTGCACGAAGATCTGCTTACTTTTTATAAGTTAAGCATTTTGGCCGCCGTTAAATTAAAACAAATTTTTGGGTATTTATGTTAAATACTGGTTCGAAAAGCATGGAAAAAAAATCTTAGGAAACTAGCCTATAGCAATGTCCAGGCCACAAATTTGACTTGACATTCGTGGAGATATTTTGGTATTTCAACATTATCATGAACATAAAGTAGCTTTTATTCCAGAGGACAGATTCTCATTAATCATGACTGTAAATTTAATAACAGAAATACGTACATACATACATACATTCACGCCTTTACTCCCAAAAGGGGCAGGCAGAGCACATGAACTTTATGTTCCAGCGCCACTTTTAGCATAAATGTGGGTATAAAAGATCGACAAAAAGTGATATTGCTTAGGTTGTTAGCCCATCACCCACAACACACTTCAACCCTGCTCTCTTAATCGACTTTTACGACACACACGGGAAGAAAGAGGGTGGTGAAATTCTAACCCACCACCACACGGGCATAAAAATAATAGTGAATAAATAGTTATTTGTGTCACAAGGGAGCAAAATAGTATATTTACGACGAGGGCGGTGTATTGAATCCTGAACGTAGCGAGGGATCCTACAATAGAATCCTGAGCGTAGCGAGGGATTCTAACGTAGGATCCTGAGCGTAGTGAGGGATACAAGTGTTCACGCCCGAGACGAAAATAATTTTGCTACCGAGTGACACATACTATTTTTCACACCGACTATGAGGAAATTTAAAAAAAGCTATTGTTAAAATATATCTAAATTATCTTAATTGTTATTACTAATTTTTAAATATTACGAAATATTTATAAATTTTTATACAACATTGTTATAGTTAAAACTTGAAATATGTTCGTTTTGAATCGACTACGATAAAATTACAATCGATTATTTTATTAACATCTGTGTTCAATTGGCACATTGCGTACAAATGTGCCAATGTATAAATTAAAAAAGTAGCTTGAACAGAAAAGTAGCGTTTTGGTCCCTCTCGTCGTGGAGCAAAACTTACTTTTCCGAATGGAAGGTGTGAAAAATTAATTTACCATAATGGGTTATGACGAAGGGTTATTCGTAGGGGAAGTTAGTAGTAGTAGGTTAGTAGACGGCGTAGCAATTCAACAATTATTGGAAAATTACTTTTACTACGCGGGCGAAGCCGCGGGCAAAAGCTAGTATATATATATATCGCCTGTATCAACATAAGGAGCTCAATTGTATTAGGTATGAATTATTTCATACATACCTAGGTACTCGTATACTTATAGCTAATAGCAAAATGATGAAAATGAGGTCAATATGAAAGCAAGCATGCTCCTTGTGCTCACTATAATAAATATAATCCTGAAGACAAATTTACATTCTCTTTTAGCCCGGTTTGGTATGAATATCTCCATTAATTAGCATCGGATTATGTATCAAATCATGTCGCTCTGGCGACATGTTTGAAGCCCGCATCCTCCTACGGGCGGCATAGGTACACCAACTTACTAGTGATTTATCGAGGTTCTTATCAGACGGGTATACAGTCGATTATCGCTAGAAATGCATTAGTTCTTAGCTGTTAGGTGTAAGTGGGCCGCGTGGGCGATAGCTGCCGCAACTCGCTGCAGCCGGGCCGCGCTGGGAGCACAGATACAGTAGGCTCTGCTGGGTATGTTTTTCACACCGGTTCGTATAAATGTGGCGACCACGTTCTGGCTGCCTCAAGCTTAGAGCTATATGACATGGGTGCGTGTACATTGATGGTCCTGAGACTTTGTGTCGACAAATTAATTAACCCTTTAAAATAATAGTAGATTGTATGACAAGGGTCTAAAACAACCCATATTACCACGAGGTGGTTATTTCCCGAACGAAGAGAGGGGAAATAGTTCGAGGGGTGATATGGCTTTTAGACCAGAGTTATACACTCTACTTTTCACTTCGACAGCGAGAAAATAGTAACAACAAAGAATATCCATCCACAATCCATTATAAATACCACAGCGAAAAGATTGTTCAATTCGGCGACATTTATTTTTTTATAAACTGCTGTAACACAGATACAAAATATTGAGCCGCTGAGCGCGGCGGACAGCATACGGTGCATATGATAAAGCGAGATAGACAGCGTCTATCCCGCTCAATCATCAGCCAACCACGCTTGAATGTTTGGACGTGGCTATAGACGGCCGAAGTGGTTTATTTCTTTAATGATCGTGAATTCGGGAATAAAAAAACGCCTAATCTATTATGTTTCCTGATTGGTTGATTTTATTATATAGCTGTATTCTGATTAGTTGATAGCAAATAATGGTTTTTTAAATAGTTATGATTGGTGGACTTAATACGTTGAAGTGTTTTGATTGGTCAAATTAAAATGTTTTAAAATCATAAATATGTTTACATATTTTCCCTAGGGGCTAAACGTGCTACTTTAGCCCCGCTATCCAAGCCTAATATGACACACTTTTCGAGCATGAGAAGTGAAAAATTATTAAGACATTTCTGTTTTACCCATAATACACCGGTATACCTACATAAACCCTAGGATAAAGAAGTAGCTTTGTATAGCATGGCGCACGGAAAGTTCTAATTTGTTTGCCTTATATCATCCATCAATAACTATCACCTAAAAGGCTACCTATTGCAATAACGCCGCATCCACCAAAAATGGTTACAATTACCTACATCAAACCAACCAAATATTTTTCGCCAAATTTTACTTCCCAAAAAACTTATTGCAGTAGTTTCACTTTCCAAGTGAACCATTAGCACATTTTACACATCGCATTTTATTCATTTGGTCAAATTATCATTTGGCATAATTTTACTTTGTCGAGTTTTATAAAGATTATTGTTCATTATGCAAACGTTTTCCTTAGGCTAATATTATATTCCAAAAAGATGATGGTTCAAATAGTCACTTCGCACTTTTAACATATAGCATAGTCTACCTTAAGGATGGTCTTAGGTAGGTACGACGACGAGCGAAGCGAGGAGGAGTGTTAGGTAGAACTGCGACCATACAGCATTTTTTGTAGTACTTACACTACATATTATGTAAGTAGGTACCTACAAAAGTCTAGGGGTTTTTTTCTAGTAAGATGACTAAGCAAAAATAAAACACCATTCATACTTATACAGTGAATAAGTTAGACTCGATGTCTCATATGGGTATTGATTATTGATTATATTATATGAATATTATAGAATGAGATCGTTTAACAAATTGATGTCCTATCCAGCCAGAGTGCATTATATACGATGCCATGCAATATTTTGGGAAGAGTATGTTATGGCAAACGATACATTTGACATGGTAAAATGAAACATGACCAAATAATAATCTGTTAAACAATAGGTAATTTGCCAAATGAAAATTTGGTAACTGTAAAACTGCGAGAGGTTGTTTTGACTAATGATAATCTGAGAAATATAGTTTCCCATACATATGTTTAAAGATGTTTTTTTTGTTTAAAGAAATTTATTTCTCATAAAGAATTTACATCACTAATCCGTCTGAAACTTCAACACCGTGTTTTGACCTACTGTGAGTTATTTACGCATTAAGTCCAACGCCTATTCACTACGAATGTTAATTTGCATAAGGCGGCTGCAATTAAAGCGCATTTACGTTATCTCGACGGGCGAGATAGCCCGAGATATGCTGAGATAAGCAAGATTGTAGCAAATGGTTGGTTGCCGCTAATTGAGGCACGTTTAGGTTTGCAGATCATTTTAAGGTCCCCAGGACTCTTTTCGAAATTCAAAATAGTCGAATAGATAATTACTGTATAGTAAAAAAAATATTTTTAGGTTTTATAAAAGGTTAAGGATCACTGAACATTCAGCCGATATCATAAATATTTTGTACTAGCTTCTGCCCGCGACTCCGTCCGCGTGGAACTCGTTTATATCGCAACTCCATACAGACTTTTACCCTCCCCATTTCATCCCCTTAGGGGATGATTTCGGGGATAATAACTATCCTATGTCACTCTCTATCCCTTCAACTATCTCCACTTAAAAAATCACGTCAATTCATCGCTCCGTTTTGCCGTGAGAGACGGACAAACAAACAAACACACACACACACTTTCCCATTTATAATAGTAGTATGGATAGGTAGTATAAACAAATAGTAGCCCCGTTACATATTTTGTACCGGGACTACCCGCCTTATCCGCTTAGGCGCACGTCTACACATTCCCAATTCTATAGATTCTCAAGTTTAGAGATTCCCAATTCTACAGATTCCCAATTCTACAGGTTCTCATGTTTACACATTCCCAATTTTACAGATGCTCAAGTTTACAGATTCCCGATTCTACATATTCTCATGTTCACAGATTCCCGATTCTACAGATTCTCATGTTTACAGATTCCCAACTCTAAAGGCGACGAGCGAAGCACCAGAACCGATTTTTATATATGTATATAAAAGGAGGAAAGTATAAGGTTTGTGGGTTGTTGACTACGGAACCCTTATAGTTTCGCCATGTCCATCCGTCTATCCGTAGGAATTTATGTGTAGGTACTAAAGTTGAAATTATTATCTTAAGTGCACGTAACTAGTAGAATTCGGAGTCTGTAGAATTCGAAATCTGTAGAAATGGAAATCTGAAGAATTCAGAATCTGTAGATTTCGTAATCTGCAGAATTGGGAATCTGTACAATTGGGTATCTAAAGAATTGGGAATCTTTAGAGAAGGGAATCTGTAATGGAAACCTGTAGAATTGGGAACAATTCATACTATCTTATAGATTTTCCTGTCACGACGCAATCGTAACCTGCAGGTCGATCACGTTAATGCATTGTACGCGCGTCAGGTAGATCTACAATGTCACTTTTGTATGGGAAAATGACAGTTGAGATGTCCTAATAATATGCGTTCGAACAGTTACGTGGTCTACCCTCAGGTCATATGAAAGTGAAAGTCGTGTGTGGCGGTTTTCTACAAGACGGGGTTTTATAAAAAGCTTTTTTTTACTACAGGGGTAGAGAGGCGTCGCTGGACTTCATATTAGAGTTGGGGAACCAAGAGCGCTCTCTATTAGTTACTACTGCCCTAGAGCCCGCCAGAACTGGTAAACCCAGTGGGCGATAGGAGTTTCACATTTTTCATTGAACCAATTAAATGCCAATCGACGACGAATGATACGCCAGTTTCGTAATATCGACATACTTTTTAATTTCTTTCCTGTGTCACATTTTTCCATTCCATCCACAATTGCACAACGTCGAGTATCGGCCTGCAATGTTGAAATGCTTTGATGTGTAGAGAAGGAAATTTGTAGTCTCTTTGTAACCCATAATAGAGCCCAGTAATTTTTAGTTTTGTCTAATATTTTTATCGTTCACTTTTGTCACTTAGACTTACAGCTCAAAGTCAAATAAAAAATCGTTTTTACTTTATCTGATCACCTTATATTAGATACTATTTAGGTAAGTATCAGAATTTTAAATTAAATGCGTGGAATCTCAAAAGTAACTAAAAGAAGAACACACAGAAACTTCTGACTGTATACAAAATTCCAAGAAATAGTAAATATAGTCAGCACGGGCATCAATTTAGGAAAGTCTTGCAAATAATTGCCAATCAGTTCTGAATCAAAGGGCTAAGCGGAACCGCTTCCGCGAACTCGCGAGTGCCATATAAGGCGGCAGTCTGCCCGCGCCTGCATGCGCGCCGCGCGCATCGCACGCGCAGCGGAAGCGCTAAATTCAGCGCAAGAAACTAAATACCCAAAACCGTGCGCGCCTGCCAAATACGGCACGAATCTCGAGTTACCCCCGCGCGCTGGCAACTCTGGCAAGCCGCCGCCGCATCTACGAAAAACACGTAAAAACGCATTTATTTTCGTAGCGAGCCGCCTCTAAATTTAGGACGTATGTTCGCATGAAAACTGAAAGTAATACGAGCGATTTTGGTTCGGGCCGAGATGTCTGTATTTAGATTAGAGTGCCGACCTCCGGCTGTTGATAACGACGCGCTTTTGCATAACCTCGCCGCGCGCAGTCGGAGCGCGGGCGCCGCGTGTGCGATGCTGTGTGATAGTGCATTCTAAATAATAACTGGATTTGGATGTCTCAAATGCTACCCGAGGGCGGAGGTAAATATTAACACTGGTTTAATTTACTGCGACATAGAAATCATCAGTGTTATTCAGTCACTGAAATTAAAATAATAACACAGAAACTATTACCTACTTTTTTAATTAACCATGTTATTTAGGTGAGGGCCTAAGTTATGAGTGTTAACTATTACATTTTAATGATTTCCCAAAGTACTTAAAAGATAACAAGAATTGGCTTAAATCCAGTCTGGTTAACCTGGTTACCAGTATCTGGTTTGTCGTAATAACAACATTATTTTATTGTGCTTCTAACATTAATAACATTATTCAACTGTTTGTGTACAATGCATTACCAGCAGCAACTACCTAAGTGGCTGCTCAGTTTGTATGGTAATGTAATTTGATCATGTACCTATGATTGCATCTTCGGACTCGCGATGGTAGCGAGTTAGCCTCTTGGCCTGGTTCTCACAGAACTCCTATAGTTATAAAATTTGAGCTGGTAAATGAATAGCTTACGTAATAATTTATAATATAATAGCGTGTAAAGCTGTTAAAATACGATTTTGATTGTTGTGGTAAAGAAGGTTCACTAGGTTTCATTCTGTGAAGTTGAAATAGGTAGGTAATATGATTGATTGTTTATTTGCTTAAGTTGACTATTTTGAAAACCATTATAAATGTATAGGTACCCAATTATGTAATTATAATTACCTAGATCCTACATTTAAGTAAAGACACAAATGTAGAGTCAATAATTGTATACTCTCTTAAAAATGGTATAATACGAAATTTGTACCTAGGCATAACATGTAAATTTATAACATTAAATGATTCTAATAATTAATATCATCAAGTTTGAAGTAAAAACCTTTAAAAACGTTATATGCTACAAATAAATCGCGTTTATCCGTGACTACGGACAAACTAAGGGTGAGTTGCACCAAACCGTCTGTAATCGTAAGCGGTGTTCGTTAAAATCTGAATGTATGGAACGTTTGACAAGTTTCTATGCACTGACAGTTGTCAGCGCCATATTTAACATTGATCGGTCTGTAATCGTAAGTCGATGCAACCCGCCCTAAGGAAACAGACAAACTTACGAAGTTTTAAATTAAATGGTACAAAATGATTTTATGACCACCAAAAATAAAATAGCAATAAAATTGGTGGGTATAATTATGTTCCTACTTTACTAATACCTTTAATAATAAATAGAGCAAAATATAACACTGATGACTAAATATTAGCATAAATTATAAATATCTTTGGTAGTAGTAACGGTAGATGGCCTTGGTTATAGTTTATGACGCCAGGAGGCATGTCCTGCATCGCTGATGACGCCCACTGACTCAGTGCATTGCATAGTAGTTAGGTACTACTAAGAAACGTCACCTGTCATAACAATCTAGTATTTAATTACTAATGCAACACTACAATCAAACCATAAATCATTGTAATTAGATGCAGAAGTACCTATATTGGAATTCAGTAGTTTTTAGTTACCACGGAGGGACAGTAATTCCGGAATGTCGTTTTGGTTTATTCTGTTTTCATTAGATGTTTCATGCTCTTTCCCTTGAATAATCGCGTAGCTAAGTGTTTAAGACCACGGATGGCCAGAGAATTTGAATTGAATTTAGATGGAATGCTAAATTGCAATATAGCGGTGCCCATTTCGTTCCACAGATCATTTTGCGTTAGCTGTCAGAAAGTCCATTAATGCTAAACTCGGCAAATTATTTGACTTCCTGACCTATAGCCGGCGTGAGCTTCATTTAAATTTCATTCTTACTATTCGAAAGTACACACCCCAGAATTTTGTATACGCTTCAGTTGTTTAATTTTTGTCGGAAACGTTAGGTAAGTATGCCAAAATAAACGATTTCACCGGAATCCGAATACTACCCAGGAGCTCACGGACGTACAAAATACATGCATGACCTGGTGACCACCTACTAAAACTATGAATAGTTAAATAGCCTTTGAAAGCGATTTGCCAATGCTCAAGACAAATAGAATGTGGTTGGCGAGTTGGTGGGTAATTGAATATTTGACACCTCTCGCATATGGGCAAAGAGCCGCTATGCTTGTTTGCCAACACATTCACAAAGTTGATTATGATACGTGGGCTCCTACCCCGTCGACACACGGCCTATTGTCGCTAGATCTGTCAGCCACGTAATAGTAGCTGTCTTGCTAGGCGGCGGGAGACGCTAAATAAACAAATTGGAGCTGGCATAGTTTCCCAGTGCTGTTGACAGAGATGTAACTGTCACGCCTAGATTGGTCAAAGTGGTAAACTGGCAATAGGTGGATAGCCTGTATTCAGTACCCATTACATGCAGGATACTACCCGTTATACTTTCCTCTCAATTGCTCAAAGGTTAGCTGGCAGAAGATCCCTTATAGAGATTCAGTTCGCTTTTGTACTGTGATCTATTGTGTGACATGTAGGTATATTCTTTAGCCGGTTATTGTGTACAATAAAGAGCAAAAAAATCTGGCTTTATTAAATTTCATGTTAAGTCAGGGACATGCATCGTCAACATCAGTTATAAAAACCCATTTATAATATAACCCATTCATTGCCTGATTTATCTTGAACGCTGCGTTGGTCTCCCATACATAGACACTTATTAAGTACAAACATGGAAATCCATTCATGTCTTCCACGGCATTGTATTTAGAAAATTAGAACTAGTGTCGGAATATTGGAATGTACCTGTAGGTATAGAGGTAGATTACATAGGTACTACTACAAATTTGCATAAATTTACACTACTGACTACATATTACAGTAATAATCGGCGCATTTATCTCTGAATCCCATTTAATAAATAGTAGTACTAGTATGCGGACGAAGTGCGCGGAATGGTCAACTGTTAAGTCAGTATAAGATATATACTTGCATAAAGGTACTAATGGTACAGATTAGGTAAAAACGGGGGATCACGTTCACTTTTCTAACGCACGTTGGGACAACTCGCATGTCATTATCCCCTATTTAAAGTGACGTTGACACTCGTAGATACGTAAAATGCGTTACGTGATCGACCTGTAGGACTCTAACTCTTTATCAAGATAGTTATAAATGAACATATATCATGTGATTAATTATTTTTTGCTTGTAGCTATCACAAGTTATCAAACATGACTAAGGATTGCTCTAATTTCGATGAAATACCTATTTTGGGGTTTCCTTTAGGCACAGCCTACCTAAACAAGAATCAGTAATACCTACCCATTTTTTAGTAGGTACTTATCATTTAAAAAAAACATTTGTTCGTTCGTGAACTTGCACATTGTTAAACTGACGAGTTTTACAATACAATACAATACAAATATTCTTTATTGCTCACCAGATATAGTAGACAGTAGAAAAATAGTGCTAAATTAAACATAAACAATGGCAGACAACAGGCGGTTTTATCGCTTAAGAGTGATCTCTTCCAGACAACTTTTGAGTCTTACTTGGTCATTTATAAATAGAATAGGTACTTACCTACATCTAGTCTTAACTATTACCTTAAACCATAAAACATTGTGGTTAAAAGCTATTAGAGCAAAATATGAAAAGCAGATAATAGTGATAATACTGGCATAATGTTAATAGGATTATGACAGCATAATGTTAAGCATCCTTAGCGGGCGTTTTGCTTTGTAAGAGACCATTAATATTGCTCCTACGCATCCCGCAGCCATGATTCATTCCACAATGCGCCTAATACGGCCAATATTAACATTCATGTATAATTTATAAGAAAATAAAACCGTATACGCTTTGTTTTGATTTCGTGTCAGTTGCCTAAATATGTGTCATTCCCATATTTTGCGGTTGGCGGACACTTTAAGAACAACAGGAAACACTTGCACATTCTCAATACCTATAAACAATTTATATAAAATGTATGAAATATTTTATCCTTTAGGTTTAAGAATACCTACGAGTATTGTAAAAAAAAAATGTAAACTCTTTTTCAACACATTTGCTCGTAACGTACCTCTTATTATGTCGCTTTTAGGCTCATAATCCTGATGGGATTAAACACGCGTGTTTTATAACATTGCGAAACACGTGTGTTATGGTTATATCCCGATTAGAGTCACTTTGGCACCTTGCAGCAAGATGTATGCATGAACACGGTGCATTATTCAATTAACGGGGATCTACAGAATGTACATTTTCTTAATTCTCGGCAAATGTGGTCTTACTCGACTAAACAAATATAATCCTTTTTGTTAATTAATTGATTTTTTTTTTGGATATGATAGAGAAACGTTTAATTTAGTAAAACTATTCACTTTTGATAACAATTGATAAAGATAACATTTTAAAACGAAAATATTGCTTTTATTTTGTACCTGGCTGTTTACAGATTTCATCTGCGCAAACTTCACGAAAACAAACTGTTGCGTGCCATTACTTATACTTAGGTTTTTTCATAGATATTTGTTAACATTATTAATGCGCGTTTGGTTATTAACAAAAATGTTGACTCGTGGTGATTAGAAAAGTGATAAATAGAATGGACGCCACTGGAAATTATTGGCGATGTATAGGCACAATGTGTGTAAAAACCTGTTCCCATCAATAAGTAAAGAGAATAACTTGGCAGGCCTATAAAATTTTCATTTTATGAATAGGTTTTTTCCTCACATTATGTGTTCAAAAACGTCGTATGAAACGCGTGAGCTTTGATAATTACATTCGTGGCTCTCTTATCACGCTCACCTGCGGCTCGCGTGATAATTCCGCTCTGATGTAATCATCAACGTACCTCACTTGTATCACAATGTACTATTAAAATATAATGGTCAGGTTAAAGTTAAAAATGTGGAGACTTTAAAATGAAGAGGTGCCTTTGAAAATTAAGTATTCAAATCTAAAGTAAATGCAGACCATATTTCCAACCAGGATATTCCCGTCATCAAATTAGAAACAATCAACAGAAACTTCCCACATAAGACACAACAAAACTAAACTGGCACGCGCTTTCCCGGCATACTTTCAGAAGTTTCCAAGATACAATAAACCTAAAATAATATCCACTCCTTTTACCCACATAGTCGTGTTTACATTAGAAGAATGCCCCAATTAAAACGTGTCTTACGCAACGGGAATAAGGTTAAATCTGCCGTGACAGGCGTGCCCGTGACGTGGTTCACTTGGACGTTTGCCAGACTGCGTATCGTGACGTCACAATTCGGTTGTTCACATGTGTAGCGTTTTAGTAACCCGTCTCTATGAACTGTGATACTCGAACGTCTACCTACTGTTAGACAGGTGATTTGAATAAGCACTTTACTCGACATTAGATAATACCTACTTATAAATATCTGGAAATCTATTCTCGCATTTGCTAACTGACGTATCGATAAGGGAAACTAACGGGTTGTTTGCGCGGGTGAGATTAAATTTGAATGACATACTCATCATAGTACGAAATAGACGTTTCTTGAGTTAGGTATGGTTTTGTATCACTTCGTTTTTTTACGTTTTTATAACTCCGGATAGGTGAATATTTATTTATTTATTAAGAAACAAACAGGTTACATTTGACATACTAAATTGTAGACTTACAGTATTTCCCTAATTAGAATACGTAAACCTTATAATTAAAAACATTGAAACATTTAAGTTATATGCATCGTTATAATATGGTGGTCTATTGTATCATAGAAGTTACTTGTCCGACTAGTAGGCTATATCGGTATAAAAATCGATACTTATCAGCGTCTAGTAGGTATATATATGTAATAGTTACAACTATATTATGTGCAGCAAAGAAAAGCCAAGCATATATTTTTACAAATGATGGAGTCTGCCAGTTGTTTAGTGCTTACGTAACTCGTTGGGTTATGCCGCCAAATTAGCAGACTAATTATCTAATTAATAGCTAATTTAGTCGGCTTTCGGGGTTCCAGCCGGATGTTCCATATGGGATGTTTGTTAATAATTACTTATAACAAAAACTTTTTGTCCATATTGAGTTTCAGTTCATAAATACACATCTACCCAATATAATCATCATATCAGCCGAAAGATGTCGTCGTTGGCGGCCTACCCGCGCTGCGCCTTCCAGTACGTGGTCGCCACTCTTTCACCTTTCCGCCTCAACGGCCATCGGTTCTACGTGTAATGTGCCCCGCCCACTGCCACTTAAGTTTAGTGATTCGAAGGGCTATATCAGTTACCTTGGACTTGCTGCAGATAGCCTCATTTCTGATGCGATCGCACAGAGAAACTCCCAGCATAGCCCTCTCTATTGTCCTTTGGGTGACTTTGAGCCTTCTTATGAGGCACATAGTAAGCGACCACGTTTCCATGCCATATGTCATCACTGGCAACACCCAATATAATAAATGCATTACCCCTTTCACTAGCTGCCCGCGCGGCCACCCAGAAACTCCATTCTATACACACTATATTCACAGGTGAAATAATTTTGCAATCGAATAAGTAGTTCCGGATCACCCATTACATACAAACAAACAAACTTACAAAGCTACAATCTCACAAACATTTTCTGTTTATAATATTAGTAGACTACCTATAACATGTATAGTATAAATGCCCTAAAAAAAGTGACTAGCGATCTTTAGGTTCAGTGATTTCTCACAATGGTATTACAGTAACATGGGGTGGGGTGACTTTGAAATACAGCCCGCGGCGACTATATCTTTGTCGCTATTACCTATTTACGCTTAAGTAACTGCCTAAATTGTAATACAATTAAAGCAATTTTCTTTCAATAATTAGCCAGTTGCTCTCCATATTCACGTTATTGGTTATGGAAGTAAGTCATTGAATCTCTGTGTATAAATAGCGGTGCTTAAATAATACGCGGGCGCTCATGACATGACTCACCGTGTTTACTATTACGAGCTACGCTTTATAATCGACTCTATAAGATTTCCCAGCTGTCCGTCAATTCGGATCAATGGAGTTTATTTAAGTTAGACATTATTTACCTACATTAACAGCCTTTACCTAGATGCTTGCGATTAATTTTATGATGCCTAGGGATAGATAGATAGGGCATAGGTTAGTATTATTTTGATTTGCCGGCGTTGAACTTACTTTGAGACATTCCCGGCCATTCGTACTAAAGTCTTTATATCCATCTATCATCCATCCACAATTCAGTTAGGTATGTTGGAATCGTGTTAGCTTTATATGGTTATGGTATCATCAAATATTTTTGGTGTTTCGTCATGACATGACTGTCTTCGAAAGACTTCCTTATTCTTACATACCTACTCTTTTAGAGAGTCGAATCTAGTCTGAGGACCAAATAGAGGTCTAATACGAGTAATCCTCTTCCGTCGCCGTAGACCGTTGTCGCTCGCGCTTAATATTCCGAAACTATGTTGCAAGTGCACCCCTTGCTGTGGATCCTTAGGTCCAAGCCAACCTCACTTGCAAGTCGATACACCTGCTGAGCAACAGACAAGGCTCATGCGAAGAGCTCTATCTTTTGAGATTGCCAGATCAGACGGCCATCGCTTTTGTAAAGGCTCAAACCGACATTCTCATCAAAGAAAATCATGTCCGATGATAGAAAAAATTGAATTAAATTCAATGATACATGTGTTTAAATAACCAGAAATGAACCAGTAGCAAAACATGGTTTTCAGGGGACTCAGAGAGATAAGCACAGAGCTTGAAGAGTTGGATTGCAAGGACTCCGGCAGTTACTTTTTACAAGGGGCCATATAAGCTGGCAACTTTGTACCCCAGTAACTGGAGAGTAGTTACCGTAAAAGGCGAGTCTATTTGCGCATGCGTTGCGAAATTGGTATCATCCTTTATTTTGGGACACGCCTTTCGCGGCGCGCGTATTTCGGGCGCGCTCGGGTTACCTCGCGCTAACTCACTTCTTTTCACAACTTTGGACATGCGGGTTCGACTGTCAATCATTCTCGTATTTTAATCGAATCATTCGCGCATCACAACTCCTATTTATTTGCTGAGGTACCTACTTTTCTAACACCTTTATTTGAAAACACCTGACCTGAACAATGAATTTTTAGAAAACTTCAGGAAATATATACATGCACTCCTTCACCTATACACAAAATAAAGTTATTGCTTATTTACAAATAACATTCACTTTTTGATTTGAATTAAATTTTGACTATTTATAACAACTAGGTGTCTTAGAAAATTTCCATAAGGACATATTATCGTCCAGGTTCTTCCAAGTGCTCTCCTCTTACTACCCTCGAATTCAAATCTTGCGTGACTTTTGGGAAACCCTATAATTTCGAACACTTATTTTTGAACTTACATTCAGTAATATAATCGTTCTAGTCTATCAACGTTCGTTCGAGAATTTACACACCTAATATTACAACAAACGGTTCAGTCCTAAGCCCCCAATCCCATTAGATACCTAAGTTCCTTATCCTCTGATCTAGCATGTCGGATTAGCTATGAAACGCCGCTATCTAGTTCCGCTAGGAATCTAGACTAGGGGTCGGCAACCTTTTAGCAACCATGGGTCACATATGAGCTAACATAAATGACACGGGCCGCACTTCTTAATTACGAGTATTTGTGACTTTATCAGGCAATTCATAAATTCTGAATTGAACGACCTTTAACTTCTTTCACTCAAGGAGGCTCGCGGGCTGCAAGCAAGGGTCTCGTGGCCCGCGAGACGCCTGTTGCCGACCTCTAAGAAACCATACCCCTACCTAGACACCTGAGGGGGGCTGACCCCCTATTCTGTAGCTTGTTTGAAGCTCACCTCTGTAACTGGTGACCCCGCGGTCACCCCGCGGTGACCCGCATTAGCGCGTAGCGAATAACAGCGCTGATCAAGACAATCTCCAATCAGCAGTTTCCTTGTGGCCAATAGCTTCATGGAGTTACCTCGCTGTAGATCTGGGTCTACGCCTAGACGAGAGAGCTTAGAGGCTCTAGACTTATTGTACCTATGGCAAATTGGCAATGTAAATTAAACTTCACTACTCAACTTTGGTGTTCATTCTTCGAAAAAGGCATTAACTAGGTAGCTGTACTATGTCTCAGGTGTTGTGTTAAGTTACGTGTAGGTAAACTTTGAGTGTTGACTAGAGTAACTAACCTGGTGTTATTGTTCCAGAAGTGATGCGCCGCGTGGCGTGCGCCGACGTGTGTCCCGCGCCGCCTGCGCCGCTTCACCCCGCTAACAGGTAATGATCAATCAATTTCATTAAGTAGGTACCTGCTGGAGACAAGATAGTAATAGTAGCAAATACCCTTCGGCATACAGCCACGATTTACGTTTGCGTTTGATAAAAATATACATACAGACTAAATTATAGGTAGTGCCACCAGAGTTGAGGTCATGCACACAGCAACATGTCATGTAACATGTAATGACAGCTGTATTTTGAAATTACCGTTCTATTCGTACCGATATAAATAAATAAAAAAGCTTCAACAAGAACTATTTTGTTAAGTAGGTCTTATTAATAACAATATATCGAATTAAAAAAAACAGAAAATAAATTATTAAGAGGCCGCAGTAAGCTCGGCCGAATTTCACCTTCCCATACAAACGTAGTTATGCTCTCATTTTAAAACTACGTGTTGGATTGTGACGAAACTTTGCATATACAATGACATGAGGTATATCTATGTCTGTAATTAGTTTATATGGTTCCAATTTATAAAACAAAGTAAATAAATACAGCAAAAACTAGTTTTGTATGAAAAACTTAAATTCGTTGTATCTTTTTTATGGTATCTGAAGCTACGTAAACTAATTTCAGACATAGATATACCTCATTTCATTGAACATGCAAAGTTTCGTTACAATCCAACACGTAGTTTTAAAATGAGAGCGTAACTACGTTTGTATGGAGAATCGAGCTTACTGCGGACTCTTAAGCATATGAATATTTATAGATACCAATTCAAATTCAGAAAAACCCATGAATTGTTTTATGATATTTAATGTAGCTATTGTGTGTAATCATTTAGGTAAGTACTTACCTCAACTCTCGTGGCACTACCTATACCACATTCCAATGTTAAGATCCGTAACATGTTTCATTAGTTTTATACGTTTAGATTTATTTATAAATAGCTGTACAAACATCAGTTAAAACCTCTTTGCTTGACTGATGATGATTAAGATTCGAATGCATTCACGTGCATGCCTCTATTTACGTAACTATTATTTATATTCTACTTTTCAGTCTAATTTTTTTTTTATTGTCTTTCCAGGACATCAGAAAATAAAGAACTACTACGGCAGCAGCTGCTGTCAGCTAGCAAGGCGCGCGCCGACAAGGGCGAGCCACCCAAGCTCAAGCACCGCAGCCGCCAGAAAAACCGATGGAAGCTCAAGTTCCACCACCAGGCCCTGCCACAAGAGTATCTTGACCACTACGAGCAGAGCCTTCAGAAAACCAACAAAACTAAGAAACCGGAAAAACCTAAACCGGAACCCGTTGACTTCAATAACATCACAAACGAAACCTTCAAAATATGGGCGCAAAGACTAGCAGGCATACAGAATGAGACCGGGGCTTTAGCTGCACCAAACATACAGAACATGGCTAAAGCACCCAAGAAAGAAGAGAAGAAGAAAAATCCGGCTATTGCTCCGAGCAAGATCGTCACGTACGACGACCTGCCATACATGGGGGAAATGACGTTAAATAACTCCAAGCCAAGGAGAGGCCGTAAACCCAAGAAGGCAGATATTTGCCATCTCATTTATGAGAACTATGGGACGGTTGTACCCGGACAACCTCCACCTCAGGTGGAGAGAAGTCAACTCAGCTTATGTCCACCAACTCGAAGTGACGCATTGAGTACACCCAAAACTGACTTACAGAACAAAATTATCTCAAACTTATTAGAAAGAAAGCAGTCACAGGAGAATAAGAAACGCTTGGAAACTCTGACGCCACCACAATTCGCCAGCCCGGACGAGCCCATGCCCGAGGCGCCGGTCACCATCGCAGGTCCCCTGCACAGCGATGAGGAGCCCCTCAATCTGTGTATAAGAGATTTGCACGAACTGAAGATTCAAATTCAAAAGAAATTCGGCAACATTTACACGTCGCTACCTGAAGTAAAGACTGAACCTGAAACTGAAATGATCGACGATAAAGAACAACCTAACGCCATATCCGTAATACAGAGGAACACCAATCTGCCTGCCACTGCAAGGAGTTCGCCTGACCTATCACGGCAGAAACTAAACGTGTCTCCTACGTTATCAGAACCTGCTCAGTCGACGGCGGGCCCGGACGGAGAGGGTAAATTTCCAGGCTACGTATACTGGCCCAACGCGGGCATTTACATGCACCCTTTAGCCCTTCAGACACAGCTCCTGTATTATCAGAGGCTAGCAGCATCAGGACAGCTGCCTTTCTCGCCAGAAGAACAAGAGAGGTTATCTACCCCAAGCAGTGTCAGTGAGAGCATATCTACGGAACCTTCGCCGCCAGTAGAAGATAACAAGAAGAAATTGGTTCTGAAACAAATTTCGGAGTTATTAGACCCTAACGTGATGAAGAAAACTAAAGAATCTAAAAACCCGGATTTAGGTAAGATGAAAAGAACTTCTCCAAATCCCGTGCCAGTGCAAGCACCTGTGAAGCGGAAAAGATCGGCGATCTACATTCCTCCAGTACCTACCAAGACTAACTCCACGACACCAACGACGGAAGTCAGCATCTGCAAATTCAAATTTACTGGAGGATCAAAGCCTTCTTTACAAGAAAAGAAAATGCTTTCCGTGGATTCGGGAGGAAATTTTAGATACTACAGCGGGACTGGAAACAAGGGAAATAAGGGATATGATTACTTGCATAGGGACTCCAATCAGGGCCGAGCTCAGTTAGCTGAAGCGTCTGCTTCCAGTCAGCCTAAAATCGTGGCACCCGCGCCAGCATTAAGTAAAGAAGACTTGAGCAAGAAGAAGCGAAAATCGAGGAAAAGTCTGCAAAGGGAAAAGTTGGAGCAGACCTTTAAAGAGAAAGGATTTCTGATACAAACTCAGCAACTTCAGTCGGCAGAGGGCGCCACGTACTGCAAGTTCAGGCAGCTGCGAAAGTTTACGCGGTATTTGTTCAGGAGTTGGAAGGATTACCTACCAGGGGAGCTGGATGAGAGGACGGGAGAAGCTGTGAACCCGCAGCCGTCTCCCTCTGAGGGACCTGCTAGCGAGTGGGGATGAACAAAATAATATTTAACCTATTTCCAAATAGTGACTGTTCCTAAATGAGTGCTCCGCGTTGTTATAAAGTTGTGCTGTGCCTGTCTTGCTAACTAGTGAAGACACTGTTGACTAACGTGTCCAAAACTTAAAAGTTCGTGTAATATGAAGAGAGCAAACGTTTAAAAACTGTTAGTATGTAACCGTGTAACACGCTTGATCTAAGGACTTTCGAATATGATGTTTTAATATAGGCCAAAGAGTGTTGTATACTGGCTGCTAAAGTGCATTTAACTTGCTGTAGTGAGATTTTAAATCGACTTAGGATTTTTAACAGGTGTTGATCGTGTCCGTCCAGTATTTGATTATCTGTATTGTGGTAAACTTATGGATACAATTACATATATCACAGACAAAACCTCAAATGTCCTTACCATAGTCAATAACAACTAAGTTAACCTATCCAATAGATCAATATCAATACAATAAACTAAAAATATGGTTATGAACAGCATTTGAATGTTCAAATGATTGCATAAAAAATAATACTAATGTTAGAATCAGACTGATCATTTTTTTTTTTAATTTTCTCGTTTTATTTTGCATCTTTCACTCAAAGTGACCAGTCTGAACGAAGAGTGAAACAAAACATGAAAGAATAATTAAGCATTATTCACTCGAGTGAACATTCATTCAAGTGAATCGTCTGATTCTACCTAATAAGTATAGTAAACATCAGGCCAGGTGAAATTTTAACTTTTATGTCAGTGTCCAAAGTGTGAAAAACCAATTCTCCGTTTATCATATCTTGTAAATATGACGTAAAACGTCATATTTACTAAATGAGGTTTGTTTTGATAATGTGTCTATTTAATTCACCCATAAAATTTACTTTCTAGAGTTGTGCTTTGTTAAATCGTTAATTATCTTTGTGTTATGCATTTTAAAATTTCGCTTGAAAAGAATATGTTACAGATAAGTTGTTTTAGGACTTAGTGAGAAATGTTGTGTGCCTTATTTTAAATGTATAATGTCGCGAGGGTACAAATAACTAGATTACAATTATCTATATAGCCATATAGTCTATTTTTTTATTCCGTAGACTAAAATGACATTTCATGTATTGCAAGTTTTTTAAGTCTTATAAATAGTGATGTGCTACAACCGGTACTAACCGAAAATAAACGATTGGGAGACTTATATTTGTTGATGAAGCGTCTGTAACACAATGAATGGATAATCCGTGACGTGCTAAAAACGAGAGAACACGCACTGAAAACATCCGATCACTATACGAGTAAAATAACGAATATAATATGTAACCAAATACGTATACCAAAATGGCGTCGCGTCAGGTCGGCGATACGTCAATGTCATTTTAAATGTTTGAGTACATTAGTAGTGAGTAAATTTTAATTATTGTTTATTTCGTATCATTTTGTCAGTAGATTTTATTTATTGTTTATTTTCAATCTAAAATTAATTCACGATTTTATCGGTTATTCACAAACCGATACTAAAGATCAACACTGTTTGTATATAGCTGGTCACATTATTTCTACGTTTGACATTTGTGGTTGTCATTTTAGTCTACGGAATAAAAAAATAGACTATAGTAAACTAATGAAACTAGTCATTTGACATTGACACCTCTAACGTAGTATTATGTAATTAGCGTGAGTTTACTGAAGCCACATTCACCACACACGACTATGAAACCAAATGTTGTTTAAAATTCATGGACATTTCACTTAAAACAGTACTTTTTAATATTTTCTGAATTTGGATTTTTCTTACTCGGAATCATTTGATAAAAAGCTGGAATTCAGTTGGTCATTATTTAGAAACCACTTATTATCCAATCACCATGAAAAGTTTCTGGAAGTAGTGGATTTATTAAACTAACTTTGTTCTCGAATAAGTGTACATACATAATCAAGCAGAGTTATTCTAGTCATTAATGTTAAGTTTTTTACTTAATTGTTAATGTAAATATAACATTTAATAAATTAATATAAACTGTTTTATAATAAAACCACGTTTTGTACTACATATATAATTTATTACAGAAAAACTAGTTCTGTGATAAAAAAGAGAAACAAAATGCAACGGGAATGTAATATACCTATTAAATATTTGATCTATTCATATTTTGTATGATTTCTGTAACATAACAAAAGGAAAGAAGCTCATAGTAACCGAGGTCACACACTGCATACCCTATACCATTTCCCCTTACGCCTCGACACACCCTCATGATTTCAATATAACAAATAGTAAATTTTCCTTACAAGCTAAGCCAATAGTAAAAATCTTTCCAAAACATTCAACAGTCTGCATACCTTGTGCATTCTTATAAGATTATTTCTATGCTAAGATTTCATCTGGTAAAAAGTACTATATGCCAACACTACATATGAGCATGTATAAATGTTGCCATATAAAACTATCTAACCAAGTTTCATAAAGGCATAACAATGATTATATAAAAATAGCGTTGTCAAGGTATATATATACCAATATATGGATAGAAACAACCTGTGTGAGCAAACAAGCTCCATATATGCTTAGGAACTAGATTCAAAATAACATAAAAAAACTGTCACGCTCGGAATGTACCTACATATCAATTGTTGTCTGAGATATCCGAAATAAGTGAATTTTCTTGTGACTGGCTGATTTAGGTCGCGAATAGACCTATGTCCATTAGCTTCTAACGCGATTCGTTGTTTTAAGTGACAATAAAAACAAATACAATCTAAAATTGTGCTCAAAATATTGAGCAGCTTTAACAAATTTGGCCACTAGAAACGAACTGACCAAACAAGAGCAAACAAGACCCACTCGCGACTTCTTATTAGACACTTATGTGGTTATTCTTGGCAAGTCGTACAATTGTCCCACGAACAGCAGAAATAACTATGGTTAAAAGGCGAATGATAATCGTGCTACCATCACTCCACGTGTTTCTGAGCGATACGCATTATCCGAGACGATGACATAACAACCATAGGCCCGCAACACTCAATACCATGTCAACGAGACGTGATGTTTAAAAGACTGGCAGTTAAGTGGGTCTTGGTCCGTAAGTAGATGTGTCTAAGCCTTGAGGATGGCCTTGGCGGCGGCGACGATGTGCGGCGCGGAGATGCCGTACTTGTCGAGCAGCGCGGCGGGCGGGCCGGAGCGCGGCACCTCCTGCACGAACACGTGCTTCACCACGATGTCGCGCTCCAGCGCCACCGCCGAGAGGACGGCTTCCCCGATACCACCTGAACATGTAAAGGGCGCTTTAGACCCGTCTTAATTTAAGGCGATTCTCCCACTACATCGCGTCCCGCCGCGGTGCGCGGAGCGGCAGATTTTACCATCGTATGCAAGAATCTCAATGACGTTAGAAACCGAATCAGCGCAGGATGGATGAAATGGCGACAGGTTACGGGAACAATCTGCGACGACCGAATGCTCCTTCGACTGAAGGGCAAAATATACAAGACCATTATAAGACCTGTCGTCGGAATGTTGGGCCGCAAAGATGCAGGATGAAACGAGATTGCATGTTTCGGAGATGAGAATGTTGAGATGAATGAAGAATGAATGTGTGGCGTGACGAGATTGGATAGTATAAGGAATGAGTATATAAGAGGAAGCCTGAAGGTAGCACCGATAACTGAAAAGCTGAGAACAAATCGTTTACGGTGGTATGGAGATGTTATGCGGAGGGATGATAGTCATGTTACTAGAAGGGCATTAAGTATGAATGTGGAGGGATGTAAGAGAAGTGGTAGACCAAGGAAATGGTGGATGGACTGCGTGAGAGACGATATGAACAGGAAAGATGTGTGTGATGAGTTGACGGGCGATAGAGGTATGGAAGAAAAAAAAAATGCTACGCCGACCCCAAGTAAATGGGATAAGGACAAGCGAATGATGATGCAAGAATCTCAATTTATATAGAAAACACGCCTAGTACTTCACACTGCCGACAAGGCAATGCGCTTGGATGCGCGTGTAAAAAATCTGCCGCACCGCGCACCGTGTAGTGGGTGTAGTGGGAGAATCGCCTAACGTGCCAACTGGGTAAGGGCTAAAGCTATCTCGCTCCAAATTATATTTGTTTGTGGCAAAATTTAAGAGAAAGAGAAGATGAGGTCACTAAGCTGTTTAAAGACTAGAAACTATTGTTCTCTACTAGATACCTTAAGGTTAAAAAAGACGTACTCACCTAAAAAGTTAGGTTAGTGATCAATTCTGTGTTTATACATAAAAACACAGAATTGATAACAATAGTTAAGTAGAGAATTATCACTGTCCTACAAGAAAATACGCTCTTAGTTTTAAGTATAACCACATAATTGATAACAGTAGTAAACTACAGAATTAGCACTGGCTGTCCCACAATAAAATATGCTCTACTATGTAATATACTCTTTAGTTGGTACAATTTTGTTCGAAAGTTACTGGCCACGACGCCCGACGGCGGGCGCGTGAGTACGACGCACGGTTTATCTAACCGCTTGGCAGCCACACACGTATGTTGAGCATGTCGCTGAATTAACTAGTCCAGTGCTATTTATCGGGAGTATATTAGCATACATATAGTTTACTACTTCAAGTGGTAAGTGATACTTTCAACCTTCAGCGCTTCAGCGTCGGCGACGAATGTATGTCTTTTTCTTTCTTCATAATAACCAGTGCTAATTAATATTTTACTCTGAATCATTTTTAGACCCTGGGGAGTTTGATCTTAGTAAAATTACACCTGTCGGTGAATCTTTGTTCGAGGTATTTTGTTATACACATCTCAATTTTTTTATTAACAACACATTTAACATGAGCGCGGCAACCCTGTAAGCAGCGGCGCTACTCCGAAAATCGAAAGTAGAAACTCCCAATATCTCTCTCTCTGTCTGCATATTCAAATATGCCAGTGCGACAGAGATAGAGACAAACGAAGTTCAGCTCAGTCTACCCAAGGGAGTAGGTTCGCAATGACGTCTAAAGTACGGGCCTAGTGTAGGGTGCCATACGTCCCAGTACGCCGGGACAGGTCCCGGTTTGAAGCATGGTGTCCTGGCGTCCCGGCCGATAAGCAAATTGTCCCGGCTTCAAAATCGTAGTTATTTAATAGTGCTGGGTTTTTTGTACAATTATCAGAATTAACACATTCAGCGGCAGTGCATGCGACGCCTCTGTTTTCTTAAATGTCCCGGTCTGAGTCCCCTAGCCTAGTGGTACTGGTAAAGCTTACCGGCTTGGTAGTGGTCCTCGACGACGACGACGCGGCCGCCGCAGACGCGCGCGTGCGCCAGCACCGCGGCCTCGTCCAGCGGCTTGATGGTGAACGGGTCCAGCACTCGCGCGCTCACACCTGTTCATACATCATTTTAGTAAGTACGCGTAGTGAAAGGGGTTTCTTTCGAGTTTTATCAGTCTGTTTTTACCCGACTGCCCGAAGGAGAGGAGGGTTATTATGCATCTTCTCTAAATTATCATCTTTTTTACATTGGTACATCCAACATGTTATTTCTTCAAAATGAAATTTCAAAGTATACCCTTGTTTTTTATTACTCCCTAAATCAAAGGGTGGATTGCACCAAACCGCCTGTAATCGTAAGTGGTGTTCGTTAAAACCCGAATGTATGGAAAGTTTGACAAGTTTCTATGGGATGACAGCTACCGGCGCCATATTTAACGTTGATCGGTCTGTAATCGTAAGTTGGTGCAACTCGCCCTTAAAAAGCAGTGAATTCGAAAAGGCCGTAGGTAGATTATGACGTGGCTCTGTAGCACTTCTTTCATATTACACACGCAGTAATGACGTCACACGAAGTTTACACCGTGTTTTATAGGCAAACATCTAAAACTAACTACATTATTCCATTGAGGTAACACACTTTCCACAATGTTTTCAATTTAGGCATCATTACATGTTTTGAAATGTCAATTTGTTCGAACGTTACTAACCACGTCGCCCGACGGCGGGCGCGTGAGTACGACGCACGGTTCATCTAGCACCGCCTGGCGGCCACACACGTATGTTACGCAAGTCGCTGAATTGACTAGTTCAGTGCTTAGTTAATGAGATAATTTTAGCATAAATATAGTGTATAACCTTGATAAAATATAGGACACTTTTTATCCGAGTATTAACGCGGACGAAGTCGCGCCCAAAAGCTAATTTAAATTACCGAACGAGGCAGCGAAGCGGACGAACTTCTATGCTTCAGCTTCGTCTTGGGCTGCCAGTCGTTTGTATTTCCAAATGTCCCGCCGAACAGCGGTTCTCCTCTAAAGGTAGCATTTCTCAACCGATTCTCATGAAATTTTGTGAGCAGATTCGTTAATTATGTAGATCTTTTGTGGAGTCACTTTTTCGAAATTCGAAAAGAAAATTTAACATTTTCGCAACCGGACTAAAAATGGAACAATACACCAGAAACCGACAGAACACCCTAGGCGTGTAGGTTCATACTACTGCCCGCCTAGCGGGCTGAGCCGGCATCTGAGCAAACATTACGAGTGCCTGCCAGGCGGGGTCTTGGTTGCGAACGTGTTAAAAAAGACTGGCTCCCGATTTCCACAGATCAAGCCACTAGTATTAGTAGAGTCAAGTGGTAAGTGCTACCTCCAGCCTTGAGCGTCTCAGCGGCGGCGACGGACTCGTGCAGAGTGATCCCGGCACCGATCAGCAGCACCTGATCCTTGGCACTCTGCTTGACAATCTTGGCTTGCCCCACCTGGAAAAATATTCACACTTGTAACTCCGAAAAACACAGCTAGGGCACCTTAGTAGTATGCTGTGACTAAGACTTGACTATTAGATATACGAAGTACGTATAGGGGTTCGATTTCGTAAATATTTGCGTTGCCCTCAAATGAGGAATTTAAATTTTCCTCATAGAAGGTGTGAAAAGCAGTGAGTCACTCACTACTCATTTTTAAATATTACAATTAACTTGAAATATTTTCGTTTTAATCGATTACGAAGAAATTACAATTGATTATTTTTATAAGATCTGTGTTATGTTGGCAATTTGCGTCAAAAATGCTACATGCCAATGAATCAATTAAAAAAGTGGCTTTAACAGAAAAATAGCACTTTGATCCCTCTCGTCGTGGAGCAAAACTTACTTTACCGAATGAAAGGTGTGAAGAATTATTTTCGTCTTGGGCGTAAACTATTGAATCCCTCTTTACGCTCAAGACTCTACTTTACAATCTTTTGCTTCACTCAGGAATCATTATACCGCCCTCGCCGTAAATATGTCAATTTACTATTTTAGAGGACGAGTTATGTACGATTCCCACCGACAGGTTCGGGCCGGAGCGCATTCTATTACATGCAAAAGTATTTGAACCGTATAAACAGTAATTTTATATGGCTTATTATTTTCGCGGCGACAGAAAAATTAAAGAGCAGCAAACTATTTGCAACTAAAATAATAACTTGTCAGCGATTAAATATTTTGGCAATCATTTATATTAAATGAGCTTTAAACTAAGGATATTTTAAAATTCAAATAATGGCAGCTACTTTAAGGTAGCAGAAATAATAAACAAGATTACTGAAATCATAGGCGAGGTACTATAAATAATGACTTGGCGACTAACCGATTGGGTTACGGATAGGTTAGAAGACGGAAGCGGCAGCTTTGCTGCCGCTTTCGTCTTCGAGGTTTTTTTTATAAAAGAGCAGAAAACTTGTTTTTTTTATGACCTTGATTTATTTTATATTGAACAATTAGAGTAGGCCATTTTCAACTTTTTATCCGCTGTCATGTTTCCGCTCAATTCAGTTAATTCAGTCGCCAAAACAATAACTCGATGCTAGTTTATATTGAAAACAAGCCGAAAATTGATTACTTAGCTGCTACTTTTTACTTTATACTAGTCTCCGCAATTAGTCGCCAACTTATTATTTTTGCTACCTCCTTTAATTTTTTATTAATCCCTAAATCAGATTAATTTGTCGCCGCGTGTAAAATGGCATGTATTTAATACATGCCATTTTATATTTGAACGCATCGTGTATCCACTGCGAGGCGGCAGCTACCGACGCGGTCAGTGGGGGTTGTAATCAAATATGAATTGCATCTGCTGTATAGACGCTTCACATTCCTTTGCTTGTAATAGAATGCGCTCCGGTCCGGCCCGTTCGGTGAGAATTGTACATTACGCCAACGAGCAGAGCGCCGAGCGAGCCGGGTTTCTGACACTGAAAGCTCGTCGGTGACTGACCTTGAAGAGCTCGTCGTTGGGGTAGAGCATGACGGTGTTGGGCCGCGAGGTGCGGATGTAGCATATGCCCTTCGTGTTGGCGGCCAGCTCCACGGACCGCTCGGTCGACACCGCGTCACTAAACAAACAAGCGTTTCATCTTGTACGAAGCTTTACCTTTTGCATGTCTTTCGGATCCGTCCAGAAAGGTTTGACAGATACGTCTAAAACGCTCAGGCCCCTATTTCACCAACTTGACAATTGTCACCTGACACTGACAATTCGCCATACATTGCTTGTTCTAGAAGTTAAGGCGGTAGCTAGGTTACATGTGGATCCAGCTATGTACGGAGAATTGCGGACGTCAGGTGACAATTGTCGAGTTGGTGAAATAGGGGCCAGGTCATGATTGAAGTAACGAATTTTTGTCATCGGCATCCCAAAGGCTTTGTGTTCACTTTGCTTATGTATAAAAAGAGGTAAAGTTTTGTATGTAGGGGATAATCTCCATAACTACTAATCCGAGATTAAAAATCTTTCATTTGTATACTGAATGGACATATTATGCTATGTTTGATCTCATGGCTCCACTTGGGTTCTTTGTTATACGCGGGTGGAGTTGCGCGATCTAGTAAATTATAAACCAACTGGACGTAAGCAAACCAGATTCTCAAAGTGACTAGGCTAAATATTTCCGGTTATACTGGCGTTTTCTATACCGCCTCGAGGTGCCCTGTCAATCAATTAGTCCATTCACAAATTTTGTCTATCATTTATTATCACGATAAAATTTACGTCGTTGTAAATAAGTTTGTCCGAACGCTACTGACCACGTCGCCCGACATCGGGCGTGTGAGTACGACGCACGGTTCACTCTAGCACCGCTTAGTGGCCACACACATACAACATGTGCGTCGCTGTTATGAAGCGGTGCTAACTTTAAAGGAATAGTAAATTGTACTGATTATCCCATACTAATGTTCGATATGACGCAGAGAACAAATACGATGGAAAAATATAGCATCTTCGCCTGAAGCCCAGGACAAGACTCGAACTTGTGCCCTCTGTACTGCCAGTACAGCGCTCTCCCGCTGAGCTATTCTGACATTAACTGATGAAGCATATCTTTCCGTCACATTCGCCGCCGCTACTGGTAGCGACCTCTATGTATGTCTTGTAGCTATGAGCTTGACCCATTATAATCGAACCACATCATGTGGTTTCAGATTAACGAGAGAGATGGCGCTGATCCACGTGAATATGACACGAAACAGAAATATGTACATATTTTATAAAATTATTTATAACATGTGATTTATACTAATAAACTCAAACTAAAATATTTTTGTTTGTTTTCATGTTTATATTTTAAGTATCAGCTTTTTTCTGTAATGTGTGCTTTATAGGAATAAAAATTGTTCTATTTCTAATCTTAGGATAAGTCAGTGAGATTGTAACTTTGTATACAGGAGGTGATCTGCGGAACCTCTTATCAGATTTTAAAAAATCTTTCTCGTGTGCTGTGTATAGAATGGTCCGTCAGGATATACGCTATATTTTGTTTCGCGGGTTTGCCTGCCATCTTTGCAATACGCGGCTAACCGGTTATAAAAAAACTCCGGAACTGACTGGTCTCACGTATGCACATTGCACAAGTATAACATTTAATGGGGACGGCAAGCCTTCAACAAAGGTATTAAATAAAGGGCGACTTACGAGGGGTAGAAGACGGTGGCGGTGGGTACGGCGCGGAAGAGCGCCAAGTCCTCGAGCCCCATCTGCGAGGGCCCGTCCTCGCCGATGCTCACGCCGCAGTGGGAACCGACCAGGTTGATGTTGCTCTGGCTGATGGCACCCATACGGATCTGAAAAATATTAACAAATGGCGATCGCTTCGTTATCCATGCGTATCAGAAAGGACTGCGCAATGAGAATACACATCGCAACAATGAATAGCAGAGGAACTGGTTCTCGCCTGGTTATGGACATTGGATTGTATTGTTGAGACATATGAATGATGCTAGCCCTCTCATTATTATTTATATTGAACCCCTGACGCAAAAAGAGGGGTGTTATAAGTTTAACGTGTCTGCTTGTGTATCTGTCTGTGGTATCGTAGCTCCCTAACGGATGGACCGATTTGAATATGGTTTTTTTTGTGCCATAGATAATTTTATCCCGAGTGTTTTTAGCCATGTTTCATGAAAGTCTGTTCAGCCGTTTACGAGATATTAGACTTTTGAAATGAAAATGTCGGGGGTTTTTCTACTTTTCTAAGTTGTAGTTATTCCTGTGGTAGAAACACACACCTGGTCGAAGGTCCTGGTGAAGAAGGCGGCGAAGGTTGAGACGAAGGCGACGGTGCGGTCGCGGCACGCGGCGCCAGTGGCCACGCCCACTAAGTTCTGCTCCGCGATGAAACACTCAATGTACCTAAAAACAAGACACATAACTTTTTTAACACATGCCATTGTTTTTGAAACCGGTGCGAATGCCCGCACTACTTTGGTTAAACTAGCTACATTATTTTTGTGTTTCTGGGATTCAACCTCTCAATTGATCTGGAATAGTAACATTATGATACAAGTGAGGTATGTTGATAAATTACAATAGAGGCGAAATTGTTCACGCGAACCGCAGGTGAGCGTGATAAAGAAGCCGAGGATGTAATTATCAAAGCTCACGACCGTATCATACGACGTTTTCAACACATTTTGCGAGGAAAAAATCATTTTGATAAGATGATAATGTTATAAGCCTGCCAAATTATTTTCTTTACATTCAGTAAATCATTAAGATGACAACAGGTTTTTACTCACAATTGCACATCGCCAAGAATTTCCAGTGGCGTCCATTCTATTTATCACTTTTCTAGTCACCACAAGTCAACATTTTTGATAATAACCAAACACGCATAAACAAATTTGATAAATATTAGTGAAATAACCTATAATGGCGCGCAACAGTTTTTTTTCGTGAAGTTTGCGCAGTGCGGGCACAGAAATCTCTAAACAGCCAATACAAAATAATAGTTATTTACGATACAAGTGCCAAAAATAGGAAATTCGTAACGAGAGGTGATAAAGTGTGTGTGTGTGTGTGTGTATTCGCACGTGTATCGTACAACGTTTTACAGTACATATGGCTCTTTAAAGTTTCGACATATGCACGGAAAGTGCTCTTTTCCGCACTAGTGCGGGAAAGTAGCACCATATGTACTGTAAAATAATATTTTCGTTTTAAAATGTTATCTGTATTAACTCATGTAAGATGTTATCAAAAGTGAATAGTTTTACTAAATTAAAGTTCCTATGTTATATACAAAAAGAAATAGTCAATTAATTAACAAAAAGGATTTAATCTGATTAGTCGAGTAAGAATCCATTTGCCGAGAATTAAAAAAAAAGCTGTACATTCTGTACAACCCGGTTAATTTAAGAATGCACCGTGTTCATACATATATCTTGCTGCAAGGTGCCAACGTGACTTAATCGCGATATAACCATAACACACAAGTGTTGTAATGTTATAAAACACACGTGTTTAATATCCAGGATTATGAGCCTAAAAGCGACACAATTGTGTTGAAAAATTTTTTAGTAAACTTACCTATCCGGGTACGCGTTCCGCAGTTTGTCACTGTAGGTGGAGTTCTTAGTGTCACCGTCGAGGGCGATTACTCTGAAACAAACGATTATCTGTGAATATAAATGACGCAAATTACGGCACAATATACATGAATAATTAGGAGAGTATGAACCAATTAATTGTATGACGTTTTTTCTAAGAGGGTTGTGACTTCTGACTTCATTTCAAAATTGATCACTGGATTTTTGGGCAAGTAAAATATCCTTAGCCCACACTGCCTGAGTAAAAAGTTATAGCAGATTGCCACTCTTCCATGAGAAGGAGCTTGTGCCCAACAGTGGATCCTATAGCTTAATAATATTAGTGATACAGATGACAGCCGTCGGTAGTGCATTCCCGAGAGAGTAGTCGGATCGTTCAGCTGCTCGGAGACCTGTAACGCGTCCTAGGTTACACCGGTGGACATTGACGAAGTCTAAAAAGACTCGCCTGGACAAAAACGGCGTGGGATAGGAAAGCCTCGCTTTGGGCCTACACTCCAGTTTGGGTTGTTGCGCCACATCAGTAGGTAATACTCGTAATGCTGGGGCCAGACAAACGACAAATTATCGCGATAGTGTGGCCGTACCTTTAACGTCCATTATTGCGATAATGAATGGCATTTCTCGTTAGCATGAGTGATACAGACGATAGTTCGTACCTCAGGTTGGTGTCGGCGATCTTCTTGAGCGCGGTCCCGTAGGCGAGGCGCGTGGCGACCTGCTCGCCGGGCTGGTAGGCGGGCGGCGCGGACAGCGTGATGTCCGCGATGTGCACGCGCGGCGCCTCCGCCAGCGGCGGCTGCGGCTTCAGCGAGATCGTGTTGTTCTTGATCTGCGCCTGCAGGTGCTGTGGGGGGAGTAACATAGCTTTTCAATTATGACATTGGCATAGTTGTAACAGTTCGCAATCAAGAACCCGCCTAGCGGGTACTTGTAATGTTTGCTCAGATGCCAGCTGATACCGCTGTGCGGGCAGTAGTATGAACTTACACGCCTAGCAAATTCTGTCGATTTCTGGTAAATAGTTCCATTTTTAGTTCGGTTGCGAAAGGGTTAAAGTAAGTTTATTATGACGTATTCTAGTTGGCCGAGACCATCAGCATAGCATACTGTAGCTATAGCACAGCTAGTTATGTTATGTAAATTTCAGAACAGAAATTTGGTATAAAATTTCTGTTTTGAATAATATTTCCGCCTTCTCCGGTATTATATAACTATTTCTGTAATACCGGAGACTCACTTTTAACTCATTAAATTTATTTATTAATATTATAAAAACTCCAAATTCACTATCTCAACTCAACTGGCAATGGCCATAATGACCCTTTAGGCATGGAACGCCACATTTGCAGAATAAATAATTGATATAGATTTTTTCATTTTGATTTTTGTTCTTCAAAGGATATTTTTGACGGTGTCCACTCACCTTGATGATCTTGTCCCCATCAGCCCCCAGCGCCTTGCCGTGCCAGTTCTCCTTATCCTCGATGCCCGGGAAGCCCTTGCCCTTGAAGGTCTTGGCGACGAGCGCGGTGGGCTTGCCGGTCACGGTGGCAGCCTCGTCGAAGGCCTTCACCAGCTCTGTGACGTCATGACCGTCGACCACCAGCGAGTGGAAGCCAAAGGACTTGAGCCGCGCGTCGTATATTTCAAACTGATATGGAAAAGTTCTGTATAAGTTACTGGAATATGTTTGGATGGCATAAGGTACTTTCATCTAGTGGTTTTCGTTTAATATTTAAATTAAAGATGGTGTGAAGAAAACCTTTCATGTGACAACAGTGATTGATGTTTATTGCCCAAAACACTATTAGTACAAAGTAGTAAGTTGAGAAGCCCAAAATGTAACCTTTGCTTTTAAAGTTAGAATATACATACTGCATTCATGGACTTTCATAAAAACCTCGCTTTTATATGCATTTGTTTCATTTATCTCTTTCCGGATCTCTTCATTTGGATAATACCATATATTTTTTGCTTTTTATAAATATTGTCGTATTTGCAATAATTTGTTCGAACGCTACTGACCACGTCGCCCGACGGTGGGCGCGTGAGTACGACGCACGGTTTACTCTTGCACCGCCAGTTAGCAATGCACTATCTGTGTGCACAGCTGCAATACTTGAAGTGCGCATCAATAATTGTTTCTATATACACATTTAGCACAGTTTGTCTACGATAACTGGTAAAATAAAGAGTTTTCGCTTTTTACACTGTGCATATTAAATAAATTGCCTATGTGGCCCATCAAGGCCTAAACGCCTTTCAAGAGATTGTATCAATATAAAACAGTTATCATGAGGAATTTGAATTATTTTGTAAACAATTTGTATGCTTTTCGGTGAAGGAAAACTTCGTCAGGAAACCAGTCTGATCCCAACAAGGTCTAGTTTTCCCTCTGGGTTGGAAGGTCAGACGGACTGTCGCTTTCGTAAAACCATAGTGCCTATGCCTAATCTTGGGATTAGGTGTTAAACGGACCCCGGGCTCCTATAGGGGGACAACCGGGAATAACGTTAGGAGGATAATAAGGGAAACAAAGAATCACATTATGCTCTCCTAGTTAAGGTGAGCATACTTTCAATTAAACCAGAGTTTATATTTTGTTCTTATACAGTGTATAATTTAAATGGAGCAGTGAGGGAAAACATGAAACTAAAAGGGAATATTGAGAAGTCCCCACTTCAACAATGTTCCGACCCGCCGGTAGCGACCCATAAGGTTGCAAAACAGTAGTGTTTAGGAGCATGCCAAATATTTTTGAGCGCTTAAACGTGTCAGATATGAATGCTGGCCACTTATTAAAGAAACTTTACTCAAGAGACCAGATGATATCCTTAGGAAATCGTTGCATACTCACGTGGTGCTGCAGCGAGGTGGGCTCAGACTGTCCGAGGCGGTTGACGTCGAAGATGACGACCAGGTTGTCTAGTTTGTAGTGGCTGGCGAAGTGCAGCGACTCCCAGATGCTGCCCTCGGCCGCCTCGCCGTCTCCCACCAGGCAGTACACCCTGACGAATAACAAGACGTCTATTAGATGATTGATTTAAGTTAGACGATGTGTTTTACATGGTATAATCACAAAACTATTCGCATGATGCGCCCCCTTACATCAGATAATTGTTGCTACTATAAGCTGTACGGCGTATTAGGCATAAGCCTCGAGCCCTAGAAAAGTGCATTGAACCGGCGGTAAGAAGCATGATACATAACTGATATTCTCACTGAAGGCAGACCCAGCTAAGGGTTCTAGAACTACATATGCACTTGATCCCATTCACATCAAAGGAATCTTCACTGTCATTGAAGTTTATGGTTGCTACTGTTGTTAAAGGCTTACTACACAAGCCCGTTGCCTTCAACGAGCTTATGTTATGATTCTTCTGGAATGGCATGCGTTAATAGGCTACGGTGTCTGCTTACCATCAAGCAGACTGTATGCTTGTTGGCCACCGTTGTAGTGTGAATATAAAGACGTTCTCCAGTGGTTGAATTCCAGTCTCAACTGTGAGCAACCTCAATAGATTTTAGAGCTCAATTCTATAGATGTAGGAAGTATTCGAGTGATACTGGCCACGGCGCCCGACGGTGGGCGAGTGAGTACGGCACACGATATACTCTGGCACCCACTGATTGTGATGCACAATTTGTGTGCATCACTGTATAATAAGTTCAGTGCTTTTTATATTTACAATGGAATGACATGAAAAATATATGGATATCATTATAAAAGTAAGTGTTAAGGCTGACCATTATTCATGAATAAGATATTATTTAAAATATTAGGCACTGTAAGGTGTTTCAACGTAGAATAAATAGTCAAAGCTGATGTCATAAGAAAAGAAACCGTCATTATAATGTCCATTATTGTATCATATTCAGACAATGACGACACGTTCCATATGAGTCAAAAAATGAAACTCCATCTCCTCTGTTAGTACTTTGTAATACACAGGATGGTTACTGTCTACATTGGCAAGGAATGTCATCAGCAAATATGTTTTTTATTAGTCTTTCTTTATTATTTTATTGACATAGGTATTGCGAAACAAATGTTCGTTAAATTTAGAGTCTCTACCAGAAATACTCTTGACAACTTTCGGAAGTGCTAATGCCCATCAGATACATGGTTATGTATTGCGAAGGGAGTCACGTTACGGCGTTTGCTAGGTCGGTTACCTGACGCTACGAAATTGCTTACCTAACACATTGCAGCTGTTGCAACTTTTCCGTAATAAATTGATATGTATTACATACCATACAGAATAACATACATTTTGACCACAATTTGTCTGCTTTGCCCAAAGGTTGACTGGTAGAGAATGCTTACGGCATTAAGTCCGCCTTTTGTACGATAAGTTGTTCTTTTGGGCTATAAAGATTAATTAAATAAATACATATCAACATGTATAGGTAAAAAAGTTAAGTGGCTTTACTACTCTTCTGAAATTGAATTAAAATGTTGTATGAGCTGTATTCTGTAGACTCTGTAGAGGAATATTTCTCTTGCTTGTAGAGGTGACGTCTTCGAGTAGGCATTTGTTGTATCAGACAATTTAAATACATATTGCTGTGCCCTGACAGGGCGTCACATGTATACCTACTTTTGTAATTCCATCCATATGTCTGTAATGTGATATGCAATAAATTATTCTGATTCTGATTCTGATTCTAAATATGTTCTACTTGAATACGTCACCACTACATACAGTCAAGTGTAAAAATATGGGTGCATACAACTTACTCATAAAATATGTCCCACAACTCTTATGTCAGCGGATTAACATTTTCGCAACTGGACTAGAAATGGAAACATTCAAAAGACCACCTACTGCCCGCCTAGCGGGTCCAGCCGGCATCTGAGCAAACATTACGACTGCCCGCTAGGCGGGTTCTTGGTTGCGAACTTGTTAAGGTTTTGGTACTTATTAATGAAAGGATGTTATCGATAGGTATTTTTGCATTTGACTAGAAAGGCCTTATTTAAGTACCTACCTATAAATATGGGTATTTTTTGCCTGAACCAAATAAATAACACGAAATATATACACGAATCAGATAAATATACACTCAATCATATATACCTGTAGGGCGCCTGGTCGAAGTACTTCCCCACGTAGGCCATGCCGGCGGCCACGGCCAGCCCCTGGCCGAGCGAGCCCGTGCCCACGTCCACAAAGTTGAGGCGCGGCGTGGGGTGCCCCTCGAGGTCGTTGTCCAGCTTGCGCAGGTTCTTGAGGTCCTCGACGGGGAAGAGGCCGGCCTCAGCCCACGCGGCGTATAGGATGGGTGCGGCGTGACCCTGGGTGATGAATAAACAAATTAAATATTGCTACAACTATCTTACAAATCAACCTAGTCCCAAACTAAGCACAGCTTGTACTATAGGATACCTAGAAAACGTACTTTTTTTTGAAGTGAAAACTTCTTTAGCGGCGCTGTGCACTTTTAGTACGGTGGCAAAATCGCAAAAAGTCGTCTCCTTCACGATATTCGTGGACATCTCTTCTATATACCTAAAACTGGTATGGATGTGTTCCTTGTTGTCTCCAGGGTACGAATCTGCCGGTTTTAGTTAAGGGAGAGGGGGACGGACATAGCTGTGACGTCACAAAGATGGCTGCCTACGGTCATCGAATTTTGCTCAAATCTCGGGTTCTATTTTACTGATTGCTTCGTGTGAGGTGTCATTTGAAAGCTTATTAAACGTACTATAATTGATTTCTACAACGCTATGACGTACAATCAACAGTTTTTTAATAATAAGAAAAAAAAAGTTTTTTTTACCCTGCGCGATTGAACGAGTACTGATAAAATATGCTTGTAACTCAATAAATAATAACTTTAGCGTAATAAAAGTTATTATAAAAAAGATAGGTAAAAAATATAGATTTTGTTGGTGTACACAAATAAATAACTAAGTAATAATAAATTTTGTGAATTACGCTAGCGATCGCTGGCGTCACATCGCGCCTTTAGAAACTCTTTTTTTGTTTTCTGAGTAGTTATACGACTCAAGACGGTCATGATACGCACCTAGAGCAGTAAAATAAAGGCAACCTCAGGAACTTTGTAGCCCGAGCCGAAGGCGAGGCGAGTGCACTGAAGCGTACTTTTTCACATCCCACACACAATTTTACGTCTTGTTTTGGCTGACAAGTGAGATTGTTATTACCAATTTACGCCCGGTTGATGTAAAATTAGTCTAGTTCCTGGTATTAAGTTGAAAATAATTAATAAATCAATGAACGCAAGCAGCTTTATTAGACAACTATCTTCCGCCCGCGACTTGGTCTGCGTGGACCCGGGATAAAACTGACCTACATTTTAATCCAGGCTATAAACTATCTTCGTACAAAATTACATCCAAATCAGTTTAACCTTTTAACCAGATTCAGATTCGTAGGACTAGTTTTTGGCCGAGGTTACCTGTGTTGTACTTTGACTTGTACTTTCCAAATCTGACTTGTTTTGGTTCTGTATTTCCTCGCAAAAGAGAAGTGAATAACAGCTATAGGAAAAGCGGCAGAGATTTGTAACTGAAACGTTGCACGCACTGAGTGTGTGTCCGCTTGGTGAGTGTTTGAGTCTTGTATGTGATAGAGTAAGGGGAGTGTCTGGCCGCGTTGGCTTGCCGTACGGGCCTTTGGCCCTCAGGTTCACTTGTAAAACACTCTGCGAGTATGGTGTCCAAGAGCGCTCCCTGAAGGGACGCTACAGACCTTCGTCCCTATACGGAGGGCTCGGCCTGCCACCTCGCTTACCATGCCGCTCTCTTTCGGGTCTTCGGCCCTCAAGTTGTCCGCGCAGGCTCGCGTGGAGAGCGCGCTCGAAGGGACGCTTCAGACCTGCGGCCCTACGCAGAGCTCGGCCTGCCTCCTCGCGTGCATGCCTTCGGCCCTCAGGTTCACTTGTAACACATTCAGGAGTAGAGTATCCGAGAGCGCACGCACTCTGGAGGGTCGCTTCCGGCCTTTGGCCCTCCGACTCACGTAGATAGCGCGCTCTAAACCTTGCTCTTAGATTCGCTGGTAAGACACTTAGGAGTAACAAAGTGTCCGCGTGGGCCCGCCTTTCAGGCCTTTAGCCCTCTGGCTTGCGTGGAGAGCCCGCTCTGAAGGAACGCTTCGGGCCTTCGACCTCACGCAGAGCTCGGCCTGCCGCCTCTCGTGCCATGCTGCTTTTTCGGACCTTCGGCTCTCAGGTTTGCTTGTAGGACACATAGGAGTACTAAAGAGTCCACGTGGATCCGCCCTTTGGGCCTTTGGCCCTTTGGATTGCGTCGAGAGCCCACTCTGAAGGAATGATTCGGGCTTTCGGTCCTACGCAGAGCCTGGCCTGCCGCCTCGCTTGCCATGCTGCTCTCCTTCGGGCCTTCGGCCCTCAGGTTTGCTTGTAGGTCACTTAAGAGTAGTAAAGTGTCCACGTAGGCCCGCCCTTTGGGCCTTTGGCGCTCTGGCTTGCGTGGACAGCCCACTTTGAAGGTACGCTTCGGTCCTTCGGCCCTCAGGTTTGTTTGTAATGCACTTAGGAGTAGTAAAATGTCTGCGTGAGCTCGCCCTTCGGGGTCTTTGGCCTTAGTACTCGCGTGAAGAGCACGCTCTTGAGGGATGCTCCGGGACTTTGGCCCCGCGAGCCTCACTGCTCGCCTTCGGGCCGTGTTGGTCTGTTCGAACTTGTTGCCTGCAAAACTGCTACTACTTGCAGCTGCTGAACTATGGAGCTCCATAGTTCGCAATCAGTCGACAAGCTATATATAAAAATATCTATACGCATCTCCAGACAAAAAATATGTTTACATATAGCTGTTGATAGAAAGGTCAAAGGTCGAAGGTTATTTATACGAATCACCACGTGCAAATGTCTTCAAATTCAACCGCAACTTGCACTCAAATAAAATGAAGTATGAGCGGGCATGGGGTACGGCAAGAGCGGCTTTGTTCCGAGTTTGGCTCCTAGTCCTCGGGCTGGATTTTGGCGAATGCTTGCGGCCTACAGTCAAAGAAGTTATGAATTTAAAATGCCTCTTTATTGAAACATATTTTAACGACACACAGTAACTGAAACAGTATTTATTAATTCGACTACAGGAACACACAGGAAGGTGTGGCGAGAGCTTATGAAGGCCTTAAGGGGATGCCTTGATTTGAGTCGTACACGCCCCCTAGACAGAGACACGCTGATGCCTTCCGCCCACGAGAAAAAGAGATGTAACACTTTTCGGGAATCGCTGTTGTGGACTCGATAAATATCTAAGCTAGTGAAGTTTTATTAAAATTTCATAAAGTGAGATTCTAGATGAGATAAAATACTAAAGTATTAACTTGATTGTGTCGTAAAATAATGCATCGTTTGAGTAGGCTGAGTAAAAAAAGGAAAATACAGACCAAGCTTTGTTTCTTTTTCTACCGAGGAAAGGGGTTTGGGTAAATGTGTTACGGCCACTCGTTAAATTGGTATATTGTGATAGATCTATTTTAAACAAACATATTTTGTTATTAAATGTTATACTCTAAAATGCATCGGAGCCGAGATATTTGCAATACATATTTCCGCAGGTCATATTGAAAAGTTATAAACCAAACTAAAATATCTCGGCTCCGATATTGATTAACGCGTTTTTTTTATATATATATATGCGTATTAAGAGGTCCTCTAAAAGATTTTTACACAAACATCCGTGGCCGCTGCAAAAATAAAATGACAATTTTTCTCATACAAGGTTACCCAATGCTCTTTTAAGCAATCATGCATCGATAAAATCAGATGAACAATCATATAGTCAAGAATCATATATCTGAAAACCCCTTATTGTTTCTTAATCTAGTCAGTACGGCGTTTCAAAGCACGCGATAATTTCTAATGCACCGCCTTAAGCACCACGGGGATGCTCTAGGGCAACAACAACAACAGCAACACCAATAGAAACAACGGTACCTTTCATTTGGGAACACCAAAATTGAACTCTCATAGTATTTCAATCATACGGATCGTGCCGGTTCCCGCGGACTTGCGTTACGGAATTGGCCATAAATGACAGGTTTATTATTTAACGACAACAAATTGCATATTATTGGAAAGCTAATAAAATGTTTGATATTTTTTATAATTACATTTATCACGCTAAAGTATCTCTTTCTGGAATTATGATGGTAAGAAAGCAGAACGTCTAAGGTAAAAAATGTATTTTTTTTATTATTTTCCAAACGGTTGAATTTACGTCACAGATCTCAAAAAATGAATTATAGAACATTTAATACGCATTCAAATGACACCTCACATGAACCGATCAGATAAATAGAACCCGAGATTTGAACAAAAATCGATGACCGCCGGCCGCCATATTTATGACGTCACAGCTATGTCCGTCCCCTCTCCCTTAACTAAAACCGGTAGATTCGTACTCTGGAGACAATAAGGAACACATCCATACCAGTTTTAGGTATATAGAAGACGTGTCCACGACTTTTATCAATATTGGTCAATTTCCGCCGTACTATTTTAGGGATGGGGAAAAAGTGTTAAACTCGCGACAGGTCACGTGACCCTCAGATTCGACAGATTGAAAATTCGTAAGACGGACACGTGACCTTATCGTAAAACTGTTACAATGTCATTAAGTTTTCACTTCTTCCGGCACTCCCGTGCAACTCGTTTTTTTTAATACAACGACGGTGGCAAACAAGCGTACGGCCCGCCTGATGGTAAGCGGACACCACAGCCTCTAGACGCATGCAACTCCAAAGGAGTAACATGGGCGTTGCAGACCCTTCACATGATTGAGGATTCGCCGTGTTGACAGCTGAAGGCACAAATTCCCTCGCTCTCAACAAACCCATCCTCGGGAGCTCTGGTGACCTTGCTCACCTCCAGGGACACGACACTACTCAAGTAGTAGTGTTATTATGGCTGTACAAGTGTGCATATTATATATCATGATGTCTATATTATGGGTGTACATGACTTAGTTCAGGAACAAATATTCGAGTTCATCACTCCAACAAAAGCCCTCATCGGGATTAGAACCCGGGACCTCTTGCTTCGTAGGCAGGGTCACTACCAACTATTGACCAACTAGGCTAAAGAGGTCGTCGTAAATTGGTTAGGAATAAATAATGCAAAGTAAAATTTAAAAACAATAGTCCATACTGTACAGATATGACATCCAAAATACAATGTGAGTAGCACAAGAACGCATTCTGTTTATTAGTCGCACTTTTGATAGTTGAGCATCTTGTGCAAGTCAAGGCAAGGCGATATTGGCCTTCCTCTACTAACTACCCCTACCCTACCTCTTTAAATAGAGGTAAGACACATATCTTTCTCCCTCTTCTCTTAAAGAATTTAGGATAGCAAGATTTCTTAAGGTACAGTCAGCATCATATAGTTGCTTGTAGCAGCCAAAGTAGCCAAATATATCGTAACGCAACACGTCTTTATTACGAGAGGAGTAAGGATGTGTTTTAAAGATAAAGATAAAGATAAAATCATTTATTTGTCCAACATAGGTTACAGGATGTTACAGAATGTGGTCAGTTTCACTATGTGGCGCCTTACGGCTTACAAATTGTTGAGCATGCATGTCAAAGTCACTATCATTTATATATTCATTTATGGTATAATAACTTCTATGAGCTAGAACATTTTTTAAGGCTTTTTTAAATATATGTAATTGGTCTATTGAAATTAAACACTTTGGTAATTTATTAAATATCTTCGGAGCCATTGCAACTACATTTTTTTGGAATAACTTTGTTTTGGGTATCATTGGGTATTTTATTTTATGTTTTAAACGAGTGCTCTTAAGGTTTAGGTACAGATGGGAGTTACATTTCACGAAAACACACATTTCATATATATATAAACTAGGAAGAGTTAGGATCTTAAGTCTTTGAAAGTGGGGCTTACAAGATTCCAAAGAGTTGATACCACATAAAGATCTTAGACACCTTTTCTGCGCTCGAAACGCAATTTCTCGATCTGTCGAGTTCCCCCAGAATATTATACCGTATCTTAAAGTTGATGTCACAAATGCATGGTATGCAGTAAGCACTGCAGCTAGATTAACTTTTTTTCTTAAATTATATAATGCATAGGAGAATTGATTTAATTTCTTACATATAGAGTCAATTTGATATTTCCATGTCAACTTATCATCTACATTTAATCCTAAAAACTTTGTTATGTCAGTGTCTTCAATTTTTTGTCCTTTATAAGCTATTGTAAGATTAGGCACGTAATTCGTTCTCTGCTGAAATGTCATGAGTTTTGTTTTACTTAAGTTAATGTTCAAATTATTTTTTGTTAACCATTCTATAATTGTATTTAATGTCTTGTTGATATCAGCTTCATAAGATTTCAAAATTTTCCCAGAGAAGATTACAGTACTATCGTCGGCAAAGAGAACCATGGGGTGGTCAATTGGGATGAACCATTTTTTTACAATGTATAGTAAACTCAAAACCATTTGGAGGGATAGGTTTTCTGAGCAATATGTACTTATTAGATTAATTAAATATTCAATATCCTACGAGATATCATTTAAAAAAAAAAATAACCTTTAATGACCTTCAAACAGCAGTGCCACGGTGACGTCACTAGTGCCTGTATTAGGAGGAGGATATATAGGATAGCAAAAACGTAGAGAATTATATAAAATGTCATATCACACTAAATTTGCATCTCATTTTTTCCTTAATGACAAAGTGAGACAAAAAGGACAAAAAATAATGTCACTTGTTGTAAAAGGGTCTTTACAAAACTTCAAAGTCGTAAGTCCGAATTGTAGTCAAATGTTTTATTCTCATGCAATAGTTTATAAAAATTGTGTCATGAATATTTTGTAAAAATTTACCGAAATATATTAAATTAATTATATGTGCATTGTATAAATGAACAGTTTTTTTTCTTAAATAAACATCGTTCAAAATATTTTATCATTTAATTTGGACCCGTTGACGTCAATGTCACTCTACTATCAATGACACTAATGACAGTAGTATGTGGGTTGCGTTCGTATAAAATGCGTTCAAGAAGCGTACTTGTCCCTCTCTGACGTCATCATATACAATCATTGTTTTATTATTTAAAAAAATAAATAAATGTCGCATTGCAAAATCAGCTAAATTAGTTTCTTAAATATGTCTATTCTATTCTACTGAAAAAAATATAAAAACACGGTATATTTTTTTTTGGTTCATCCCAATTGTGTTAGGCATGTCATTTATATAAATGAGAAACAGCAGAGGTCCTAAAACACTTCCCTGTGGTACGCCATAACGGATTTCTCGTACATCCGATGAGTAGATCTGTTCCGTTTTTGTCTTGTAACATATTTTACTTATTTGAGTTGTTTGTCTTCTGTTGCTTAAATAAGATTGAATTAAAGAATGGATATTACCACGTATTCCGTAGCGATACAGCTTATCTAAAAGTATTCTATGGTCAACATAGTCAAACGCCTTTGACATGTCCATATACAACGCAGATACTGGGATCCTTTTATCCATATTCTTTAGAACAGTTTCTACTAAGTCAAAGATAGCCATGTTGATCGTCATGTTTTTACGGAAACCTTTTTGCTCATTTACAAACAAATTATTGTGTTCAAAGTAGCCAGATACACTATTATAAATATACTTTTCTATAATTTTTGAGAAAATAGGAATAAGCGCTATGGGTCTGTAATTATTCATGTCTTCTTTGCTATGTTTTTTGTGTAGAGGTTTTATTATTGTTAGTTTCAATTTTTCTGGAAAACGTCCACAAATAATGCACAAATTTACGATATGACTAAGTAGAGGTGAAATTATATGAGATACTTTTTTTACTATATATGTACTTACGCCACCGAACCCAGTGCTGTTTGTATTCCTCAAGCCATTTATTATTTTTAGAATGTCATCAGAAGTAGTAGGTTGCATGAAAATAGAATTAAGAGAATTGAATGTCAAATTGTTATTTAAATAGATATTAGAATTGTTAGAATTTGAATTATTATTTAGTATATTAATTGGTTGAATTTGGTCAATAAAATAATTGTTGAATTCTTGCGCAATATTTTTTGGATTAGAAGTTTGTATATTATTATGTGTACATATTTCTGAAATATAATGTCTTGGTTGATTTGACTTAGAACTGTTAATTATTTTCCATGTCGCTTTAGACTTATTTTGCGCATTTTTAATGAGATAATTGTTTTGAGATTTTTGAGTTAGATTAATAATTTTTATGAGGCGTTTCGAGTATTTTCTGAAGTATTCTTTATCCCCTTGTTCAGAAGATAAACGACACTTCCATAGTAAATATCTCTTTCGCCTGCAGCACTGTTTAATACCTTTTGAGATCCATGCAGGTTTTTTAATGGAGGATATTTTACATCTTTGGTATGGGAAGCATAAATTATAAAATAATTCGAAAAGGTCCGAGAATTTGTCGTAAGCTTCATTAGAATCAACAGATAAGTACACTTCATTAAAATTTAGATTTTGGAGGCACTCAATGAACTTATCAATATTTTCTTGGCTGAGATCTCTTTTTGTTACGTACCAGTGAGTCAGAACATTTGTCATCTTCACTGGACATGTTAAAACTTGTGCTGTGTGATCGGAGAGTGCTAATTCGATTACTTCAGCTTTGCTTCCTCTAATGTTATGTATGATATTGTCTATGCATGTTTTGCTACATAAACGGGTCGGCTCTATTATGCTAAGCCTTAAGTTATAACTGTGTAGTATGTTCTTAAATTCTACTGAGACTGCGGTTCTTTTGAGTATGTCAATATTGAAATCACCACTAATAATTACTTTCTTATTTGTGTAACATAATTTATTCAAAAGTTTACTTAAGTTATCGAAAAATATTCTCATGCGTGCATTGTCATTTTTAGGAACTCTGTATATAGTAATGATTATTATTTTGTGATCTGTCAGTTCAATTGCACAGCATTCAATTATATGTGGTATAGAAAGTTCTGCAATCTCTGGTAGAATCTTATATTTATGAATGTTTCTCACTAATATGCATGATCCACCATCTCTACTTTTTCTGCAAAAATGAGCAGCTAGGGTATAGTTGACTATCATTAATTCCATTTCGTCATCAAATTTCATGTTGTGTTCTGTTATACAGATAATGTCAATAGGCTTTCCAATGTTCATAAAACCTTGTAAATGGACACTTAATGCATCAGCCTTATTTATTAAGCCATTTATATTTTGGTGTAAAACTGATATATATTTGTAAGAAATGCTAAAATCCTCGGTGGTTGATTTCAATTGCCTACTAGGTTGACTAGGTTTATTAACTATAAAAAAGTACCTTTATTATAAAAGGATTCGTTAACACTCCTTAACACACTATTTATACATTTGGCGAGTTTATATTTGCCTCTAGAATTAAGTTCATTCCCATTCATTTCATAGTCAAAATGTCCTAAATAAATACTGTTGGGTTGAAGCCAGACATGAGAACAGTTTTTAGTAAACTTCTCATGTAAGGCATAGTTAATTTTCTCTACATAACTGTTGTATTGGTCGGCAAATTTATTTATGCTATATGGTATGTCGCAAAATATTACATTGGTGTGAGTAGCGTTTTTAGCAGTATGTCCTAAGATATTAAGAACCTTACTTATGGGATTAATATTGTAGTCACTGCCACCACACATTACAACTAAACAATCACTTTTTGTAAAGTCAGCAATTTTTTCTGTAACTCCTTGTAGAACTCGTTCAGTTGTTCCGTATTTTATAATGTCTGCTGTGAAATCGTAGTCATTTCTTCTTATTTTTGATAAAGGTAGTAACAACTCAGCACCATGAAAATCACTCAGAAGGAGTAGCTTTGGTTTATGTGTTCTAGTTTGTTCATATTCAGCTCCATCTATATGGTCTTCATGGGCATTTTCCCGGGTATTCTCTTTGTCGTGGTACAGAGACATGTCTATAGATGGGGCTGAATCGCGACTTTCTAGGGGCACGTTCTTACTGATTTGTTTTTGTATCTGATGAGCAGTTCTTTGCAGTAGTTTTGTTGATTGTTGTATACGTGTAAGAGTCACATTTTTACTATCCAGAGTAGCTGATTTACGTTTCATTTCTATATTAGTTGTGAGTGTTTTGCTGAGTTTGAGTTGTAGTTGTTTATTTGTCCTTTCCATTTTTTTAATTTCAACTTCCAGGATTTGTATTTTCTTGTATGCCTCTGCTAGTTTAATTTCTAGATCTGAATTGTGCATTGGTGAGTTCAAACCGTAGTCCTTAGATGGTGTAGTAAATTTAGTCGTATCTTCATTTAATAATTTTGTATATATATTTATTTTCTTCTTCAGGTCATCAGTCTGTCTCTTCAAATCGATATTTTCCGTATTCAACTTAACTATCTCGGCATGAGCGCTAGACAATTCGATATTAAGTCCCTCGATTTGCAACTTCTGTTCTATTATTTGTGAGTTGTCCATATGTGATACATTTGGCAAGCTTCTACGTGAGCTACTGTCGTCAATTAGTGTAGAGCTCATTATTTCTACATTATTTAAAGTGCTAGATAAACTTTCACACGATGGAATTTTACGTAAAATACGCCTTCTATGCGTTATGTTATCCTTAGAGGAATGACTACTTTGTACTTCACTGGTATCTTGAATTGAAGTTTTTGTTGGGTTTTTCCCCGGTTCTTGACAGTTTTGACACTTCCATTTTTGCTTGCTGTCTTTATTTATTGTATTATATGTTTTTACATTCATATTCATACACAATATGTCGTAATAATGATTGCATAGCGAACATTTCAAATAGTCTGCTGTCTTAATGGCCTTTTTACATTTATAACAAGTATTGTATTTAATGGGCTTATTCGACTTCGTCGGAGTCATTCTGACTGATTCTGAACAGGTATTGGAACGCACCCTACGAGCATCTGTCATAAGTGTCAAATGTCAAAACAGCCGCTGTTGTGATTTAAATCAGCTGTAGATGCGGTAGATCGTATTTATTTTCAAAGTTTAGATCGTTATTTTGGTTTACGTATGTGTGCGTTACTCTTGAGATCGTGTAAAGTGAAAACAGTTTTGGTTTTTATTCAAATAACTCACGGTTTACAATGGTGACAATGTTGGTGCACGATGTTCAGGTTATGTTCTCCATGATAACAACTTATTTGCAGGTAAATAATTAGGTTTAATTCTGAAATATATTAAAACAGTAGCAGCGACTATTTATACTTCTAGTTCGTTTGACAGCTGTCAACGCGTGTTACGATGTATTTGGCTACTTTGCCTGCTACTAAGTATATGATGCTGATTATACCTACTGATACTGAGATACGAAGATAATGAGAATCGGATGATATGGAACATATATTTGTTATTGTAAAACATTGAACGAAATCATCTAATTTCATTGTTGTTATGAGCTTGTATCTAAGACCTTAAACGACGTTTTGACGTAATTCACGAAGGTATACTTTGAACTGATCGTGGTGTCATATGTTTATATGGTTATATGGTTATATGACTGGCCGGCTAAAGTGTAAAATTAGTTTTAAGCATACGCATACTTGACATGGTGTAATTGTGACAATGAAAGGATAGGAAGATATATCTTTCATACCTTTTTAACTCCCGATGTAAAAAGGGGGGTGTTATAAGTTTAACGTGTCTGTGTATCTGTCTGTGGTATCGTAAGTCCCAAACGGATGGACCGATTTGAATACTGTTTTTTTTGTATCATAGATAATTTTATCCCGAGTGTTCTTAGCAATGTTTTATCAAAATCTGTACATCCGTTTTTGAGATATTGGGCTTTGAAATGAAAATGTCGGGGGGTAAGTTGTAACTGGTTTTCATACTGGCTGTTGCTGTCATAGAACAAACGCAATGAAGTTATTGGAATACACGGTGGCAGAGTAGCCTCAGGAAACATCCGGCACGACCACACGGGTAGTTAGGAAGTGAAACGCTGGTGTTGCCAAATACAATTACCTTGGAGAGGATGAAGCGGTCGGCGGAGGGGTCTCTGGGCGCGGAGATCTTGTACCGCATCGTGTTGAAGAACAGCACCGACATGATCTCCGCCATCGACGCGCATGATGTCGGATGTCTGCAAGGGAAAATATACTTATGAGTCGACGATATCGGGACTCGTAACACGCAGATCCGGTGGTCTTTCTCATGGTCACCCTGGGCAAGCGCCCAGCCCAAAGTCGCGCGATTGTTATGTACGATTATCACCGAACGGGCCGGGCCGGAGCGCATTCTATTACATGCAAAGGAATTTGAACCGTCAATGACAGCAGATACAATGGTGTACCCTTGTTTTGTCGACAACCTTTTCATCGAATATTATTTCATCGACAATGATGCATCGAAACTTTAGTACTAGAATATTGTTTGGCATTATTTTATTTCAACTACTATTTATTTAAATTTATCTTACTACATAGAAATACTATTCAACGAATATTACTTAATCACTGATATGTTTCAAATTATCTTAAGAGGCACAACTACAAAACATTGCAATTCATTTCTTCGACTATTACTTTAATACATTTTTATATGTCCTACTGCACTGCCGTTTATACATTATTCAAATCATGTAGTTAATTGTGTGACATACAAATATGTATAACAGGGCGGACCAAATGGATTGTCATAAGCAAACTCTGTTTTAGGTTGGTTAGGTTAGGGTTCACTTGTGTCCCCCAGACCAGAAATAGAGACCCCGCGCAGCGGGGTGGCGTCCACTCACTGCACGGCGAAAATAGGTTAACCTTTTCACAGCCAAAACAAATGTGAAAGCACTCATTCATACGCCAAGCAGGCTTTCCGCAAGACACCACATGACAGGTCTAGGGTTGTTACTTGTAACTATCGATACTAAACACTGAAAAACTAAGCTGTACTAAAATTTGATTTTGTAAGAAAAGGACATTGCTTTTTTTTATAAACAAATATAGATAAAAAGCTATTAGTTTTATTTTATGGCAATGTCTTTATAATGCTCGGCAAATGGAAAAACACAAGTTTGTCGCATCAGAATGCACTCGCATTCTTGAGGGCCTCCAGGACATGCTTTCGCATTCAGTCATATGTAGTATTACTTAAGAGCGAAGAGGACGGCACGATCCGAAGAAGTTCGTTTTTCGGACTTCATAGTAATTTATGGGATTATAGTTTCCGATTCGCCGGTTTCGTGTTTCGCCGGATTCCCGATTCGTCGGAATTTTTCAATTCCAAAAAACTGGTAATATCATGGCTTTATACTCTAGCCCTTTCCTGTGCCCTGCCACACGTGACCGTCAAACTTGTATATGTAGTAAAGATTGTTTTTTTTACCTTTACTTTACGAACTATTTATTTTAAGAACTAATTATATGGTATATAAATATATATTTGCGAAGAATCGTGAATCCGTCAAAACAAGAATCCGGCGATTCAGGAACCCCGCTAATCGGGAACTAATCGTATATGCTTTTCGAAAAAATAAAACTTAAAACATTGTGACCGCCCTTTTGAATTTTGCTTTAATACTCATATATATTCGTCAGGTTCTGGACTTTGTAAAATTCGCAATAACTATTCAGTATCCATACTTAGAATATCGAGGTGTAATAGGATGAATAAGATAACGCAATCACAAGCACTAATAATAGATGACTTATTCGGACTGATTTATCGGTTATTGGCGTGGGAAATGGAGGATTATAGAAATTTCCTATATTATTTATTGACAATAGAAGGGATGCAACACATTCAATTAACAGGCGAGTATTATGATATCGAGAGTTATATTTTCGAAATATAGATTTTTTTACAGCGTGGTAGCACAAAGGTAACTGTAAGAAGAATCGGTATAATTATCGAATATTTAAATTATTAAGTATAATTTTAACTGAAAAACTTACATTTAACATAAATAAATGTTACAGCGAATTTTACGAATATCATTACAATATTAAATTGGAATGTCTGACCACATCACTAACGACGGATTGATCGGTCATTGGCGTACGAAATGTGCCATAAATGGACTAAAATCAAATGTCTGAATAAACCACAATTTTCTCAGCTGAAATGAAAATGTTGCTTGAAAACGGGAAGGATATTTATTAAGATATCTTATACCCAAAATCAGACTTGTTTTACGTAACCTGGATGTTTTAAAAACGCTATCTTCCGTATGACTCATATTTACGTCGTTGGCGTTGAACCTGCGGTGCCAATATATACGTCGTTGGCGGTGAAAAGGTTAAAAAACTTTAGGGATTCAGATATAGATCCCAAATAATTTTATACGGAATAAATATTATTGGAAGTAAAAAATAATAATGATAAAAACCCGAAATGAAAAGCCATGACATGAATTTTGTTGAAATAAGTCAACTACCAATTAAAAGACCGGTTCAAATTACCTAGTCTCGAGTCCTCGACGCAATGACTTGCAGATGAAATGAAAATGCTTGAAACGTTGTCTTTGAAATAATACTCGATTAAATGTTTGTCAGCAATTCAATGCTAAACCAGATAATTCCAACCAATTCATACTTGATTACAATCCCCACCCACCGCGTCGGTAGCTGCCGCCTCGCAGTGGATGCACGATGCATTCAAATATGAAATATAATTACTGTTTATACATTTCAAACCTTTGCATGTAACAGAATGCGCTCCGGGTCCGGCCCGTCCCGTTTGGTGAGAATAGTACATTAAGAGTCTCTACAGCGCCTCCTAGCTCTTGCCATTTCACGGACGAGGCTACTAGCTTGGCCCGTTTACCAAAGTACCCAGAGATCAAACACATAAGGCTGCTTTCATGTTGATCTATGAACTAAAAAGAAAAACGGCCGTTTTAACTTTGGATGCATAGATTGACGAACCCAGCAACATAGAAACTAGTTTGATGTATTCACAAGGTACTTAAATACAAATTACAGTGTGTAGCGGCCTCCTTTTTTAATATCTATCGTTAAATTTAAATGATCACAATTATTTACCAGTGGCGCTATAATAATTATAGTGTGCACACAGCCTTAAAATAAACTTTAACTGACTCAGTACATTACACCTCCCTCTACTAGGCCAGATTTTATAATGTAAAGCTACCATAGCGTAAGCTTTTTGAAACCAACGCCGCATTCCTAATATATAATTGTAATATGATAGTTAGACTAGGTAGTTCCATCCATATATATCTACTTTAAATGTTAATAACTTTACAATTATGGGATTTAGTAGACAAACGCGACAATACCACGCGATGCTGACGGGCGAGGCGGCACGGTATAATAAGCGTTGAATTTAAATGTCACAGTGAATCTGCCATTACACACTATATCGTCGATTTCGTTGCAGTATTAGTGAACAAATGATTTGCCTGCAGGGAAATAGTCATTCAATAATTAGTGTTGGGTCATTCGAGAACACAGCCTTTGTAACAATTTAGTGTCAGTAGGCTACTATTTTAGTGCGGGTCCATACAAAAGCTACTTGTACTTGCAGCAAATGTATGGACTTGCACTAAAATACTAGCCTAGTCCGAACAAGGCTTTACTTTCAATTCCAAGTAATTTAGTAACATTACCTTTATTGGTAAGTTTGCTACATGTAATCAAAGCTAAGTTCTGGAGACAAAAGATAATTCGTCATAAGCAAATTCACTCAAAATTAAGACATTTGAATTTAAACCTTATCTGTCCTTTCAATTAAATCGAAAATAAAAAGAACTACAGGTAGTAGAGATTGGACACTACATTTACTACATTATATGTCATTTAATGCTCAAGATGTTACATAGTAACGGCTCTGTATTATACATTATTCAGTGCACTCATTATCTGGTTGTAGATAACGTAGGCAGTAATTAAATAACAAATGCCTATTTGAGTATTTAGAAGGAATGAAGCACTAGTTTACTGCAGCTTATTAGATAATAAATGAGATTGAAATGCAATATTTATGGAGACTGTCAAAATAACTGTAATTCATAACCATGAAAATCAATTGAGTCCAACATTTAGGTTTATATTGAGTTTATTCCACTGGCCAAATATTATCTTACTTGAAACTTGAGAGAGAGATATATATATGAAATATTATCATTAGTAGCTTCAAGCACAGGTCACTGGTCACCTACAATCCTTGATCAATGACAAGTTAAGGTTATTTGTGTTTTACTTGTCATCACATTTTCGGATGTACCAAAACTATATAATTCTACCCAACAATTTGATTATGATACTGCCTGATGAATAGCGAACAACATAGCCTATTGATGCTGGAACTGCAATGCAGATTCTCTATTGGTTTGGAGATTCACTGTTTTGGCAGAAAGTTTTAACTTTTATGTAAAATTTTGATTTTATCTTGTTTTCCTAAGCATCTCTCATCATTGTGTTTCACTTGGAAAAATAACAAAAAAAAGTCAATTGTCTCAAATGTGAAACAGAAGGTAGAACAAAATAGAGTGAAAAATGCAGGGTGCTTGGCACGCAGGTGATGAAATAATATTCAGCAAACGAAAAAAAATTCTTTTCACAAGATAGTCACAATCAACCATTGAGGGATTTAGGGGACCCATATGGGACAATGTTTCCAAAGTGCATTGGCAGTTATGTTATGGTATGGGTTGCAATATCTCCAAGAGAGAAGTTACCGCTACTTTTCATCAACCGAGGTGTGAAAATTAATCAATATTATTACATTGAGAACTTTTGCAGAATCATTTGATGGGGAATGCACAAAACTTCTATGGGGAAGATTGAACATTATTGCTTCCAGCAATATGGTGCTCCATCCCACAAAGTTCGATGCAGTTAGTACTGGTGCCAAACAAATTTTAACAAATTTTATACCTTGGAATGAATGGCCTGCAGCTTCACCACATTTGAACCCATTTGATTTCTTCATATGGGGTCATATGTTAAGCAAAACCCATGGCCTCAATTTAGACACATTCAAGCATCGGCGATGATAAAATTTGCAACGAACTCCTGAAAGGAACTGAGACGGTAATAATTCAAATATTAAGACAACTCTTCAACGATATACTAGACACAGAGACAATCCCGAAACAATGGACAGAATCGGTCACAATACTACTCCACAAAAAAGGTGATAAGAATAGAATTGAAAACTACAGACCAATAAGTCTCATGTCTAACTTATACAAGGTATTTTCAAAGATCCTTCTCAATAGAATGACAAAAACTCTCGAACTAGCACAACCAAAAGAGCAAGCAGGGTTTAGAAGTAATTTCTCCACGATTGATCACATACACGTTATAAAACAAGTGATAGAGAAATGTAATGAATACAATCAAACATATTACCTCGGCTTCATAGATTACAACAAAGCGTTTGACTCAATCAAACATAGTGCCGTATGGAGTGCTCTCAATAGTCAAGGGATTGAATACAAATATATAATCAAGTGATCAAGGAAATATATAAAAATAGCACTGCAAGAATTAGGATGGAAAGGGAGGGCCAAGAATTCCAGATAAAAAAAGGAGTAAGACAGGGAGACCCACTCTCTCCAAAGTTATTCTCGGTAGTACTCGAACTAATATTCCGAGAATTAAATTGGGACAACTACGGAATAAACATAAATGGCAAATTACTAAACCATCTCAGGTTTGCTGATGACCTAATAATAATCTCAAATAACTCAATAGAACTAGAGACGATGGTTCAGGAACTAGCTACAGAGAGTACAAAAGTGGGACTGTCACTGAATGCTGGAAAAACAAAAATCATGACTAACAGTGAAAAAACCAGAATAGAAGTAAACAACAAAGAGATCGAATATGTAGAAGAATACACATATCTCGGACAGATTATCTCCCCAACACTGCAGACGAATAAAGAAATAGACCAAAGAGTAACAAGTGCATGGAAGCGATATTGGTCCCTCCAAGAGGTAATGAAAAACAAGCATTTCCCACAAACACTAAAAAGCAAAGTATACAACATGTGCATACTTCCCTGTGCCACATATGGAAGTCAAACATGGGCCCTCACACAAAGAAACACCCAGAAGCTGAAAGTCTGCCAACAAAGCATGGAGCGCAGCATGCTTAACATAAAAAGGAAGGACAAGGTCTCCCTAACAAAAATTAGGAAAAAAACCAAAGTGGCGGATATCACACGGTGCATTAAAAAGATGAAATGGAGGTGGACAGGACACATGATGAGGGAAAAAATGGAAAAGTGGACAAAGGAAATCACAGAGTGGTATCAAAGACAGGGAAAAAGAAAACGAGGAAGACCAATAATGAGATGGGAAGATGATATTAAAAAGAAAGCAGGAAAAATATGGAGAAAAAAAAAATGTAGTAAATGAAATGTAACAAAATAACTCTGCAAATAAAGGCTATCTTATCTTATCTTATCTTATCAAGCATCGGTTGCTTAAGATATGGAATGAAATACCTGAAGTAGTGGATGCCGCATGCACATCATTTTATGGATGAATGCGAAAATTTATACAGGCATAAGGACAGTGATTTGAACTTCAGAATTAATTTAGTATTTATAAATTGTAATTAACCAACAACTTTATTGCGTTTTAATTAAATTATTGGTTTCCAACTTGTATAGCCCTATTAATCTAGGAAACTTTAATCTGCCCATCCCTGTAATAATATTTGATTCTACCACTTTTATCATACTGATTATGGTCATTGTGACAATGCATTCTTAAGGCGACTGATATGTGGGAAGTGACCGGGCGACTTCGTCCCAGGCCGGTGAATCAATCACGTGGTCCTAACCTAGCGTTAGCAAACCAAAAACATCACATCCTGTATAATGGAACTAACAATGCTAAACATCAAACAGTCGAAAGTCCAGTCCACCGGAATACCGGCTTACGTTCTTCTGACCTTGCAATCTAATTTGCATTGCATTTTGAACGCCGGCTAGTCAATCTCAAAATCATAACTATTATTTGTAAAATAATCCGAATCGTGGTGTATTACTGCGAAAGCTATCAAGAGAGTCGATTCCATAAAGAAGTTATTGGAATCTAATTGGTTATAAACCCAATTCTAACCTTGATTAGACCTTCAAAGTAGCGGATCAACAAGGTACTGACGCTATGAGGTTAGGCACTCACCCGGACTTTGACGCATTTGTGGCGACTATGCTGTCGATTCTGAGCTTGTTGGCGATGTCCTTGAGAGCCTGGAAGTCTACGTTCTTGTCACCCTTCATTGTGGATTTTGGAATATTTATCACAATATATAAGACACCACGATGTTAGATTAGACCGGGCGTGTTTGACCACCCACCGCGCGTTTCAATTGAAAAGTGTCAAAACTGACGTTTGAATTGTTTTTAATAACCCGGTTCCTATAAAGCCGCCTCTACATGCTTGGGAAACAACGGCAAACAGCGATCACCAAACAACAAACACGCATAGGTGTTTGCCTGTTCTTGTTTGGTGTTCACTGTTTGTGCCAGTGATCGGCGTCGGTGTTGGTTTTAGTGCATAAATCAAAGGAATATACTAGCACGTTTGTCAAGCGTGGGGATGCCTATTTGTGTTGAGTGTTTGGCAGGTGTTCGGTGATTGTGGCAAATACCAAGAATGTGGAGGCGGGTTATTTATTTTAAACTTTCTGTTATATTAAAAGGTTATAAAAACTTTATGGAATAAACATAATCGAATGTTTTTCAAGTAACTGAACTTATTTTACTGAATGATTTGTGCCTTTTGCAGCGCCATCTTTGCACTACACATCAAAGTTGTTGATACTTAGTTCGACTACTTGGCACTAGAGGGCAGCTCAATGACCATTTACGAAACGTACGTACGGCCCAGAAACGTATGTAAATATTATTATATAATAATATTTACATACGTTTCTGGGCCATTTCACGAAAAGTTGTACACTCGATATTTTTTTGATATTAATACTGCTTTTTCGGCTTTAAACCAAAAGTACTTTCGAATACAACTGTTATAAGAGAAAAAAACTGGCCCAAGATTGTTTTATACCATTCCGTTACCGTTTTCATACTAGGTAAGTATCTTACAATTAGTACTTATGGTGGCATAACGGAACGGACAACCGAAAGTAGGTTAAAAAGGGCATTGGATTCTGAGCACCTTGGATTGAAAACCGATTATATCAACGTTAGAAAAAAAATTGTGGCTACAATTTTCTATCTTTTCGTTAAATGGTCCTTTTATTAGAAGTTTTTATTAAATATTTAGTAATTACGTAACATGTATTTCAGTATTTAATATACCCATTTATTGTACCTAGTTTTGTAAGCTACATACTTACCTAAATCATAGGTACCTACCTACTTATCTACTTTTTCTGGATCGCTGCAACATAACATAATGCGTCTCAGGTTGGTATCTGCTTAGATTTTAGCATAAAACCGTGATTGATGGCGACAAGAACCTCGGCCATAGTGGGCGGCGTGCGACGTAATAAAAACTAAATGAGCGAAGTTTTGGCGGCAAAAACTAACGGTCGCCATCTTGCGTCTATCTAGGTATAGGCGATGCCCACAACACAGCGAAATTATATACCTAATTTACTAAATTTAATGTTACACTACACACTGTCGTAAAGGGCTTCATAACGCGCAGGCATACAGAGCTACAATAGCTTTTATTACGCCCATGGGCTTAATTGTTTTTTCTTAAATTGTATCTGTCACTCGGCCGGCACTGTGTACATACACCTACTCGGCCGGCAACCCTTTATCTCCCGGCCTCTGTAGTAATGTACTATTATTAAGCATTGATTTTAAATCGTGGCTGAATGCTGAATTGGCCGTGATACCAAAGGCTTTGGGTATCACGGCCAATTCAACAAAATGGACGGATTTTGTGTTTCCTCGCAAATGTGATGAAAAACATTGTGTGCGATACGGATGGTAAGATATTTTTCAACACATTTGCTCGTAACGTACCTACCTCTTATTATATTCCGGACATGACGACGCAACGGAGCCACACTCTTTCGTCACCTAAATAATAATTAGTGTTTAATGTTATATTGTATGTATGTTAGTCTGTAAGGTATTTGTAACTATGGGCCTTAGTTGCCTGAAATAAATGTTTTATTATTATTATTATTATTATGTCGCTTTTAGGCTCATAATCCTGGATATTAAACACGCGTGTTTTATAATATTACGATACTTGTGTGTTATGGTTATATCCCGATTAAGTCACGTTGGCACCTTGCAGCAAGATGTATGCATGAACACGGTGCATTCTTAAATTAACCGGGTTGTAGGTACAGATTGTACTATTACACAATGTACTATTTCAACACATTTGCTCATAACGTATCTCTTATTATATGTCGCTTTAAGCTCATAATCCTGGGTATTAAACACGCGTGTTTTATAACATTACAATACTTGTGTGTTATGGTTATATACCGATTAAGTCACGCTGGCACCTTGCAGCAATATGCGTGCATACGGTGCATTCTTAAATTAACCGGGTTGTACAGAATGTACAGCTTTTTTTATTTATTTTCAGCATATGGATTCTCACTTCACTAAACAAATAAAATCCTTTTTGTTAATAAATTGACTATTTCTTTTTGGATATGATATAGAAACGTTTAATTTAGTAAAACTATTCACTTTTGATAACATTTTACATGAATTTAATGCAGATAACAGTTTAAAACGAAAATATTATTTTATTTTGTATTAGCTGTTTAGAAATTTCAGTGCCCGCACTGCGCAAACTTCACGTATTATTAACATTTTAGATAACAAGATAACATTTTAAAACTAATATATTTGTTTTATTTTGTATTGGCTGTTTAGAGATTTCATCTAATATTCTTCTCTAATATTCTTATAAGTCTGGCTTAACACATGCCCGCGCACTGCGCATACTTCAATAAAAAAAACTGTTGCGCGCCATTATAGGTTATTTTAGAAATATTTGTAAACATTGTTAATGCATGTTTGGTTATAATCAAAAATGTTGACTCGTGGTGACTAAAAAAGTGACAAATAGAATGGACGCCACTGGAAATTCGTGGCCATGTATGGGTAAAAACCTGTTGCCATTAAATCAATAAAATAACTTGGCAGACCTATAAAATTTTCATCTTATGAAAAGGATTTTTTCCTCGCATAATGTGTTGAAAAACGTCGTATGAAACGCGTGAGCTTTGATAATTACATATATCCTCGGCTTTCTTATCACGCTCACCTGCGGTTCGCGTGAACAATTCCGCCTCTGATGTAGTTATCAACATACCTCACTTGTATCACAATGTAATAGTACATTACGTACCTAGGGCGGTGAATTCGTGAATGGCCCAGATCGCAGGTGTTTGTGGGCCAAACCGAAGCCGAACCGAAAATTTATTTATTATTTATGAACACACTAAGATGTTTGTATATGTCGTTGGTAGGTTATGCTCTCGACAACTTTGGACTCACAACAAAGTCCAATATCGATAAATTAGAACCCATGCAAATTCGATTTTAAAATTACTTGTTCACGAAAAAATTAAACTCAAGTAAAGGTAAGTATCATCAACTCTTTAAAATCTGTAGAATATAATTAGGGGTAGGGGGGATGGGTTTTAAAGCAATTCGCATGTTTTCACTTCTTCAGGCACTCCCGGAGTGCAACCCGGTCCTTTTTCCTATTATTAGACTTTAAGAACCAGCAAAAAAGGGGTTATATTCTGAAGAATGCAGGACATCATTAATTAGCCACTTATTAATTAGTAAAATAGAAAAATGTGAGTGGCCCTTATTGAATGAATGAATGAATGTCGTTTATTCACCAGAAGCATATGGTACAAATAGATGTTACAATCAATTAGCGTCCCTAAATATATTTCGCTAAAATAGGCATGTGAAAATTTTATGTCATATGTTAAATTAAGAATTGTAATATAAAAATTAAAGACTCCAGTTAAAACTAAGTACTAAAACATAGCACATGCTTTGTTTGTTCAAAATTAAAATTAGAATATGTCAATCTGATTTCAAAACCAATATTACAAAATAAGTTAAAATAAAATTAGGTAAAAAATAAATAAACATTGTGAATACAGTTCTTAATATAAGTTAAACATGTCAATCAAATTAAAAAATAAAATGGTAGATAACATAATTACATTAAAAGAGAAATACAACAAATGAGTTGAGATATAGTCAGTATTTTGTTTCGAGCAGTATACTGTGTGTTACCGGTAAGCGGGCTTTTTTTTACGTAGGGTATATTAACGTAGTTCTTTAACTTAATTAGGACCTTAATTCAAATATTTAACTATAATTCCAAAATCATGAATTTTCTAACTAAATTGAAATTGCCAGCAATGTAAAGCAAAGTAAATTAACAAGTACCTACGTGTAACTGACAGCTCTTCGTACTTTGTTTATTACGGCGTCATACACCTAGTCCATTGACGTGATGTATTTTGGAAAAATAATTGCGCAGTTAATTTACATAATTATGATTTGCAAATACATGCAAATATTTGCTAATGGAACATATTATTATCAGTTTTAATAAATGCCCGCATGCCGGTAACACACGGTAGGTATACAACCATTTTTTCAGACTGCTATGGGGTTCTATTATCTGAATATGTAATGTATTATGTTATGTATCTTGAATTACCTACGTCTCTACTAAAATCCCTCATTATTTTCCATAACGCAATCAAAACATGTTTTCCGCTCAGCGTATCTCACGTATTCATATCCATTTGCGACATTGTATGAGTAATATTCGGAACGACGCGATCAAACGCGACGCGATATTGGATTGATTCCGAACGCCAAAATATCATACACACTTACTAACGTAACTTTGCTCTCACTGCCAACCCTGTTCTCTAGTAGCTAAGGTTGATGTTAGCCTGAAGTGGGTCCTAGTGTAAGCTGGTAAAGGTTTACGATAACGCGGGGGTGGCTATTCTAAATCGTGCTGACGTATTATAGTCGGACCTTTGCTTTCACCTGATACAGACAGTTTAGTGAGGATATGGCTACTTAGTACAGTAATAACATTTTTCTACTCCTGTACTTTTATCTGTCATTTACATAGTCCCGAACACTAATATAAAGACATACAAAATAAGTCTGCAGAAAAGTCTATACTCTATTCCTCATAACAGTACGGCACAACCGTGCTGTTTTGTCGCCAAAACGATACGCTTAGCAGCCATACGCTTCTAAACCTGGGTAGTGGCTACATTGTGCCATGGCCTACTAGACACGATCGAGTAGGCCGCGACGCGACTAATCTAGAGGGCCATGCCGAAACATAAAATACATTAGGTACTACCAACTTAACAAACCACTGAATGTATTTACTTCAAATAAATTATTGTACTAAAGGCATTGCTGCCAACTTAAGAAAAACCTTGGTCTTAATATGACAGTACTGGCAAGTTGAATTAAGAACAAAACAGACCATAAACAAGAGGTGTCAATGTGTCATGTTTCCAATTTCCCACCAAAGTTCCAGTTCAAAATTAAAAGACGAAATATGTCAAATATGATAACTATTCGTTATTAATAACTTCTTAAGATTTGATTCGTGTTTGTGAAGTGAAGAAAAATGTGTACGTTCCTTTTAAAATGGACGAAGAAGAAAATAACTGCACCGCTGATGAAATTGCGTGAGTAGTAATAGAACTAACGGAAAACTTACTGCCTGAAAAGTCAAATTATGCTATTTATTTAAAATAGTCGTAGAAAAAATATTGTATGAAACGGTGTATAACTTGGCCTTAAAACGCTCGTGGCGTCTTTAATTGCGATGCTCGCCAAGGCTCGCATCGCAACTCACGACACTCGCGTTTTAAGACCCTACTTATACAACAGTTGCATAAAATACTATTATAAGTACAGTGTTTTTAAGCTGCACCTCTGAAAAATAATAGAAATAGACAGGTATGTATTTCAGTTAAAGGAGTGACACGATAATTATAAAGAGGCAACATCACAAATAAGAGTAAATTGCAAAAACATTTTGCATCCCAAAATTGGAAATGTCCTCCTATTTCAAAATTCTATAAAGTATTGAAGTACCATGTATTCCAGATGTGATTTCACGTAGTCTTGTTCATACTTTAATAGGATGTGTACAGTACCTATTATACTGATAAATATATGAAAAAAGCGCATTAATAAAAAAAAAATTTTCCTCCTATATAAGTTTTTTCTGTCTTTTGTGTAACACGTAGTAATCAAAAAATCATAACTTTGATTTAAACAGCTCTGGCTAAGAAATGTGCTTGTGGTCTGCTTAACACCATGTAAAACTGCAAGGACATGGTTTTACAGGTCTCTAGAACAAATATTTTTTATCAACATCTTATATCAAAGTTCGAGAAAAGATTTCGTTCCTTTGTGTTACGTCAGCTGTGTAGCGCTACATTTTGCGCTTTATTGCAGATAAGACTGCATTCGTAACATTTGTATGTTAAAAAACAAGTAAGCTACAACCAACAGAAGCACATGTGTCGATAGCAATATTCGTTTTTTATGTTGTGACGAAAATTGCAAAAGTATATTTAAAACCCACTATTGTATTATGTCTGAAATAGGTTATGTCTTTGTTTTTACTGCTGTTTTTACCATAGTCGGGTGGTAAAACAAATAGGTAATCGGCTGGGCATATTCGATTTTTTTTTCTTTTTTTTTATCTGCTTCCCAACACCAATTTGGCTTCGTTTGTGTGACGTTTTTGTGTCATTTGTGTGACGTTTTGGTGTTACACAAAAATAACCATACAAATTACCAAATTTGTGTAACTTTTTTGTTAATATTCCTTTGCGTTACGTACATTTTTTTACTGCACACTTCCTTTTTTTTGTTACTGCATAAACATAGAAGAACTTACCTCAAGTAGCTGGGGTAGAAAGTGGCGTCGGGTTAGGCAGATTCGCTGTATTGAGATTATTTGTGTTGGCCGAGTTGCATCTAAGCCGTCCATTCAAAAAGGTAGAATACCTATACCAATTTCAGTCACAACTTTATATAAAGTCAGCCACATAAACTAATCTTAAGCAAAGGTATATAAAAGCAATGACAATGGATCGTTATAATTTCTCTAGAGTTACGTGTAAAGCATATTAACAAGGTTAATTCTGACTTCTTATTCGAAATTCTTTATGATTAACCTAAATCCATCACCAGATCACCACGAATATGATACCAAACTTCGCTATAACTACTTTCTGGATCACCAGGAAAATCTTTATGTCCGATCTCTATTTCGGATAACAAGTCGTATCTATATCATACCCTGACTCTCCGCCTTCATAAAGGCGCAAACGACAGGGCCACGGACAGCAAAAACAGTGCGGATAAATAAATATAAGAACAATAAAACTGTTGTCTATGGGCGGGAGAATGGCCGCGCGAGCGGCGCGGTGACCATGCGAACTCAATTTGTCGTTGGTTTTTTGCCTTTTTCGGAAACACTTGGTAACCGGTTTTAATTCCCGGCAGTTCACGAACTAGGTAGTATCCGCAAAAAGTCAGTACTATTGTTGTACGGCCCGCTCCATAAGGCAGTGCAGGTGCGAAAGAGATAGCATGCTCCAATGATTTAGTCATATGGCCTGACTCGCCACTTGGTTTTGCGGATACTATAGTCTAAAAATCTATTGTAGCAGCAATAGTAAGGATTAATACAAAGCACTATTATACTTACTTGTACTGTGTTTTAAGTAGGTAGATGCACATCACCTAAATAATGAGCTCTCGTTAGCGTTGGTGCGCTCAGACAATTGCGTGCGTAAACATTCACAGTCAGGTAACGGATTTTTTAACATTGGTTCTTATCGTACATAACATAACAATGTTTTTGTTAACATTTTAGTTTCTACGTATTGTACCTACTAACTTGTAATAGAAGGTAACTGTTTACGACTGCGTGTACATTACACTCTATGCATGTATCAATGTAAAGTTGTACCTGTCCTGCGGCCCCCAGAACCGTGGCCCCCCTGACGTGGGGTGGTGTTTTCAAATTCAATTGCGCGCAGTCCCGGGGCGATCTTTCTGCCCGAATTGAATATCAATCGCCGTGGACTGGAGTGGACATGGCGCCAAAATTAAAATGTACTGCATAGTTGCTTTTAACAGGAACTGAGCTATAAACAAGAATTTCGAGATCCGAAGTTCGGGCATTTCCATCTCTGTCGCACTCACATTACGCGAGTGACGGGGATGCATGCATATGTATATGAACTTCGAGTTTCGATTTTCGTGGTAGCACCGCTGAAGGCCGATAAGTGGATCTGTAGGTTGGTAGCCACGTTTTGGACCATTTAGGCATAACCTTTTCGACGCCCTGTATCTGAACCGCAGCTTCAACGCCAACGACTGATATATGGAGGAGAACAGCGCGATGGCAACCTTTTTACATTGACATGAGGTTTAACGCTACATTAAATGACTTGTTGATTTGGTGTGTGGTTGACCTTTTTTCTCTTTGACAGAGCGTTGAAAAGGTTAAACTTGACCTATTGTGCTAGATGGGCTGATTAGATGACAAAGTTAGTCTTGTTCAGTTATGTCAGTCGGTTGAGTAGCTGACCTACTCATACAATTAATACTACGTGCTACGATCCCGTGATTTTCCCGGTCAGTAGCAAAAAACGCCTTCGGCGCTCGCTAAGAGAGTTCCTCTGACAGTGAATGTGATGGATACAGATATCCTTACATATAAAAAAATATGATTACTTCCGGGAGGGTAGACATGGAAGTTAATATTTAAGGTTACATTTAAACACAACCGGAGTAGGCAGAGGATCACTAATTTTTACTGGCTACGAATACCCTAAAGGGATGAAATGGGGGGGGGGAGGGGGGGTGAAAGTTTGTATGGAGCTACGATATAAACGTGTTCCACCCGGATAGAGTCGCGGGCAGAAGCTAATACCTTAGTGGTCGTGGTCAAACTAAACAATGATTGGAGATTGAGTTATCGTTATCCATAAGGTGAAATAGTTTCCATACATTTTGGCGGCTGAGCTCACACCGTTTGTATGGAACAGCTGGTTTTTTTTCGCGAAATGGATACAACCAAGGGATCAATTTTGATCAAGATGACCCACCGAATCACCTCCCAAAATTTGAACGCTGAATACTAAGCTATTTCACCTTTTTTTTGACATGGTTCTCGCGTAGCAGCCGGAGTGCCTTTAGCTACTGATCGTGGCTGGCTTGTGAGTAGTCTCCACTATGGGGCTACCCGACTGCCGAATATGACTATTTCACCCTGTATTATAACACTTTTATACTCTTTTTCATGACTAGTGGCGCATCTACAAGCGCCTATCCTATCCCCGACGGTCAAACGCATAGATACGTTCAGAAATTGTTAAAGGGGACTTCTTGAACTTCGCAGTCCGTTCGGAAATAGTATCATTGCACAGTGACGCGAGGGAAAACCAAATATTTTCCCATTCCTTACGACTTTGATTTCTAATCTGTAAATACAAATGGCGGGTTTGATATTGTAATCTGAAGAAAATAAAAATATTGATGGAAGCTCTCTGTTATTTAATCTTTATTGAACAAAAGAAGAATAGCTTTTTGTTATGAATGTGATAACATTCATGAATTCTGTCTTAGAGTGTTTGTTTAGAACTAGATGAACTTAAGCAATAAGCAAAGAGAAAACTTCTAGCAATTCCAATTATAATAAGATGAAATGACTACGCTCAATCTTGGGACTAGGTGCCAATGCGGACCGTGGGCTCCTTTAGGACACAACTCGGAAAAAACGCCAGAAGGATGATGACACTAAATAACTATGATCAAACGCTCGCGTTACAGCTGACTAAATAGTCTACAATTTATCTCTTTGATCTGTTGACTCAGAAACTACCTTCGCGCAGAATATACCGTGCAGAGGGAAATTAATGCACATATATACAAGTACTCACGTACTTAGGTACTGAAACATATACGGAATGCATGACTCGTCTCCTGGTCTTAGTATACAGCAATTTGTAAGTCTTTGTGTTGTATTTCACTCGTGTAAATAAGGGCACTTCAAAGGCTCTTCTGACGCGAGAAACATTGTACTGCCACGCTATCGCATACTGTCATAAAGGCGCTTAGGCTTAGGTAATTCGTTAGCACCTAGATCATTTTCGAACACAGCGGACCCATGTATAAAGTACGGGATGTGCTTATTTTACTACGTGTTTTCCCATGATATTTAACAGCGCCTTATGGAAAATTACTTCTGATCTTTTCTGTGAATTAATTTAGGATTTTCAAGTATCACCTAAGCGATATTATTAAGAGGAAAGTTAGATTGCAGTATCCTGAACTTCCAGGAAAACGAGAGGCCTTTTTTAGAGTTCATCATAGTTCAAGGGTCACAATTAATACCTACAATAAAATGAAACACAGTTCACAGATTTTTATAACAATCATTTTCTTGTTAGGCACATAACCCAGACTAGCTAGGACGAGTTAAGGCCACCTTTAACCCTTGTATTTTACGGCTACACGCCTAAGACATAAGTTATACAGGTGATGGTAAATATTTTGCGCTACAGGGTGTATGGAAATGCGGCCAATAAGGGCGTTTACGGTCGATCGTAAAACTACCGCCGCGAATAAATATCGGGCTGCTGTTACTGATCACAGGGATATATCGCTACTGGAAGTACCTATGGTCTTTTTCAGAAGACTACAATTAAAATAATTAAAAATGTAGTCCCCCATCTCATTTAGTTTTCAGTCCCCTCGTTTATACAAGTACTTATAATGTGAATTTAGCAAATAAAATATTAACTTGGTGGTCTCTTATAATTAGAGGTCGGATAACCCGATAGATAATTGCTTAAATATTTGCATATTCCCGTAAAATATGATATCAGATCCTTCATTTTTTTCTTATAGTATTACTTCCGGGAATGTACACAACGTCACAGAATATAATACCTCGCAAATATGTTTTCAACACAATTGCTCGTAACGTACCTCTTATTGTGTCGCTTTTAGGCTCATAATCCTGGATATTAAACACGCGTGTTTGATAACATTACAACACTTGTGTGTTATGGTTATATCCCGATTAAGTCACGTTGGCACCTTATAGCAAGATATATGCATGAACACGGTGCATTCTTAAATTAACCGGGTTGTACAGAATGTACAGCTTTTTTTTAAATTCTCGGCAAATGGATTCTTACTCGACTAAACAAATTAAATCATTTTTGTTAATTAATTGACTATTTCTTTTTGTATATGATATCGAAACGTTTAATTTAGTACAACTATTCACTTTTGATAACATTTTATCTATATCTATAACTATATCATCTCTGTCCTGCAACAATGAAAACTAATTTCAATTGCGGTGTGTTCTGTTCTGACTTGGCTCTTTCAGTGAGTTGCTTAGATCAGTGTGCTGGCTACAACAGCGGAAAGCTACTCGCATCGGAGAGGTTAATTCTTTTTGCTACGCCTTACTTATAATATACGTCTGTTCTAATTTTCCGTCTTTGATTCAATACGGTAGATGAACGATTTTATACCATGTAACATTGTATGCGGGTAGCAATCGTATTATTCTGCTTATTTTGCGTTGTGTTTAACTATTTAGACGTATTTGAACGATCTACTCGTATATAATGATGGTGGACAAAATAATTATGCGTTGCAGTCAAACTGTTTAGCATGTTTATTAATGCCATTGGAAAATCTGTCTGACCAGCTGGATGACTTGGTTACAATATGATTTATTTTATCATTAATCGTGTTATTGCTGTACCGTTTAAAAAATTAAAATATTAAAGCTGCAGCCAATTACGGTTTTTAAGACAGACGGACGGATAGGTGGTATACTTAGTTAGACAGACAGAAACAAAGAACTTGGTAAACTATGTAATATGCACTGACATTAAATAGTAGCTCATGTAGGTAATGTAAAATCAAATACACAACAAGAAACCAAGTGGGTCGTAAGAAATCTGTTAAAAAAGCTCGTAAAAACGAATAATATTTGACCTTCCGTTATTACTTTTATTCTTCACATGAGGCGTATTCATGGCAATAACAGCATAGTTCTGCGCGGGACGTCGCAGGTGCTCGTGCCGTAAACTTTTACCGCTTGCGATTATAACATAAAACCCCGATACGGCCGATACACTCGCGGCCGCAGAAGGGGTAGCCAACGTCGTCTCTGTGTTCTGTGTGTGGCCAGTAGTCAGTGGCAGTGTTAGCCCTTAAATTCACATACGGTCATCTCTCGATTATATATAGGTAACTGCTGATACACTCTTAGCCGTAGATAGGATGGGCAGGGTATTCCTTAGTCGTGGTCAGCCGTGCTTGCCCTTTACCTCACGTGTTAGTCTGTCATCACTGGTATTGTGTGCACACGAATGAAAAGTAGGGAATATTATTGTGTAATCCGCGTTTCACGGTAAGATATGAAAAAAATACAACCGAATTGAGAAACTCCTCCTTTTTTTGAAGTCGGTTAAAAGTAGAGGCTCTTATGGGTAACTATCTTCTGCCCGCGACTCCGTCCGCGTGGAACTCGTTTATATCGCAGCTCCATACAAACTTTTACCCCCCCCCATTTCACCATAAAAACTATCCTATGTCACTCTACATCCCTTCAACTATCTCCACTTAAAAAATCACGTCAATTCGTCGCTCCGTTTTGCCGTGAAGCCGGACAAACAAACAAACACACACATACACTTTCCCATTTATTGTATTGTTAGTATGGATTACGTTATATAGGTACAGGTATTTTTTTTGTGATTAATTGTGTGCATGGTCTTCGCAATAACATAATGCGTTACCATCGGCCCACCGCGGTGTTAACAACAACATGTTGTTTGTACTCGCGAGTGGCGGGCGAGTAGGCGTGCGGCGTAGCCGCGTGCGCGGCACGTGCGAGTCGCGTGCTCCCGCTGGTATGATTACAAGTATTACACGCGACATTATCTGGCAAATTCGGAGTAAAATATAAAACAAATAATGTAGGCACAGTCCAGAGTTAACATGGGTGACAAAATAATAATTGTACATATAAAAAAAAACCGGTCAAGTGCGAGTTTGACTCGCGCACCGAGGGTTCCGTACAAACTAACAATTAACTCACGGTAAAGTAAATGTCCCAATATTTGTTAAATTACTTATTTTAACCCAACACCATAGGATTCAATTTCAAAGAATGAGTAACTTTTATACCAAGACAATTGTCAAATGTCCAATGTTGTTGTTGTTTGTCCAATTCAATTGAAACGCGATCTTTTTTTGACCTGCTATTGAAAATAAATATGCGCGTCCCAATCCCAACCCCATTAATTCTAGAAAAATCTTAACAGCGCGAATGGAGTCAGCGCCATCTATCGGCCTCATTTGGTACTAACGTGCAAGGGCAATCGGCTTTGTATGTATGTTGGTCTTTTAGCGATTATTGTTTATCACGTGAACCGATCTCTATTATTTTTGTTTTATTTGAAAGAGAGTATTTCTATTATAGTTGTGAACGATAGGACCGCAAGATCACGTTTAGAAGTAACAAAATCAATGTCTAGACTGTAATGACCTAGATTGTATAAGTAAATAAAGAAATCCCACTATTTACCCCATTTTACATAGCTTTGAATACATAATAACATGTTAACTAATATCAAAGGAATTAATAGGCAAAGGTTAATAAATATAATGTAAATGAATAAATAAAAGTCTTAGTTACCACCCAAAAGAATATAACGAGTATATACCTAAGGCATATAAGCCAAAACATGTTTTAAAGATCACATTTTGAGACTGTATTAAGAAAGCATTACCGTAATGAAAGCCACTAAGAAATCGTGTATATCCGAGTGTCTGACCGTAGAGAGAGCATACGTCAAGCTCCGCCCGCCGGGCGCTAATTGGTCATTATTATTCCATACTAATTTTTGATTAAGAACTTTATTACGTAATTTCGGCTTATCATTCTGGTTAATCAAAGCGACCATTTTGCAACCTGTTACAGTAGAATCTAGATTTATATGTCGTTAGGTAGGTCATAAAAAGCTCCAACTGTTAGGGAGACTTTATATCAGTATTATTAACGTTTTATATTATAAAAAGCGAGAAAACCTAGTAAAAAAGGATTTGAAAATAAATATTACCATTTTCCACTTGCTGTAACTTTCCTGAAAATCACCTTACGAGGTTTATTATTGTTTGTAAACATATGTTAGAGTCACGATATCGTAGGTAAACAAAGATTAGTGTATTAGAAGTAACCTTGTTTAAAATATTTTGTGATAACGAAAAATTATAGTTAAAATAGGCGTGGCATTACGTAATAGCCAATCAATTATGTAAGATTTGGGTCAATAATAAAATTAGAAGCTGAAAATATGCTCGAGGATATCGTGACGAGTTGTAAACCTAATTTTGGTATAAGAACGAGTCAGATCTCAGTTCAAATTGTGTTCAGTCGGCTCTCTGGAGAAAGCAACAACTATATAAGTAATCAGCAATCAGTAGGAAAGTGATAGGGCAAGCAGGGACTTGTAAACAAGTCACATAGGGCAGTGGTAGGGAAAGTTTAATTAATAAGTCAATAAATAATATACATTCATTTTATTATCAGAGTTCTTGTTTTCTTTTCTTCTACCCTTGGCTAGGGAGTCTTGGCCTTCGGGCTATCGAAGGCCGTTGCAGGGTCGCCCCATGTATACGCACGGTCTGTTAGGTGTCTGGCGTGTGGCGTACGCCTGAAGCCTCTAGGCGTACGAACCCACTCAGCCGACGCGATAAAGTCGCCCGTCGCCCCGCGACAAGGGTCGCCCCTCTGCGATAAGAGTCGCTCGCGACGCGACGTAAGGCGACGCGTCGGCCACAATAGTCTTATAGGAATTTCAAAACGAAAAAATACTTATAAAGTTGATTAAATTGCTAACTTAACCAGGAAATGATTTTTGTAAATAAAACAAAAAATATGGTAGACACAGAAAAAAAAAAATACTTTTCCAGTAATATTTATGTTTATCTTAATCACAAGTTATTATTTCAAATTTTTCGCTTTGATAACTTCGGAGATAGGGGGGGGGGGGGGGGGGGAATGGTATTTTCTTTACATTTCCTTCATAGATCAAAATTTTACAAAAGTAAAAAAAAAGAAAAAGTGTTTCAAAAAGTGCAACTCAAGCCCTTTCATATGATACCCCACTTGACCTAATACTTGAATATATTTTTTTTGCCCCCTCCTCAAAATCAAAACGAAACAAAAAATACGCTAGATACAGAAAAAGGTATACTTTTCCAGTAATATTTATGTTTATCTTAATCACAAGTAATTATTTAAAATTTTTCGCTTTCATAACTTCGGAGATAAGGGGGGAATGGTCTTTTTTTTACATTTTCCTTCATAAATCGAAATTTTAAGAATGTACAAGAAAAAGAAAAACTGCTTCGAAAAGTGCAACTCAAGCCCTTTCAAATGATACCCCACTTGACCTAATAGTTAGACATTTTGCCTCCTTCTCGAATTCGTCATTTTTCATAGTAAATTTAAATGCATATTTAAATTTTTCATTTTCCATGCACGCGGATAGCTCTTATTTATAATCATTCCAAATTTCAAATTGATATAGTTCGTGAGATATTTCACTTTGTGACAGACAGACAGACAGACGGACGGAGTCGCACCATAAGGGTTCCTTTTTTACCATTTTTGGTACGAAACCCTAAAAGGTTAACTAAAAAGCTAAGATTGCTATGCAAGTTCTTTGCTGGCGGAACCCTCGACTCTTACTTTGTGTTGCTGTTGAATACTTCCTTCTTAAGTGTATATATTTGACATTTCTATTATATTTGTATACATGCAGTATACTGTGTAAGTTGTTGTTTTTAATTAATACAATGTGCCCGCTTATCCAAAGTTGCACTGCACTGGTAGATAATGTTTGTAGCATTTAGTCCGCCTGCTGTACGGTAAGTTTTTTATTTAGAACAATAAAGGTTTAATAAATATTTAAATATTATTTTATGGTGATAACAACTGGACATTGTTTTTTTCCAAAGTAATTTCCAAGTGAGCATTTTATTTTTCAAAGCATTTTCAATACCTGTCTAGCGAACAAACCCACATTATTGAACTCAAGGGGAAACGATCTTGTTAATACTAGATCTAAATAAGAATTATAATATTTTGCGGCCTAATTAGGGATATTATTTTCAGATTTCTCGTTACCGCACAATAACCCTTTCCTGCAACTTTAATTAATCATGGCTGCCCAGCGACGGACATGTTTAGCAACAAGCTCGTGGTTTAGCGCCGCGTGCTAGTCACGTGCCAGTCACGCGCTACTCACGCGCCACTCGCTTAATAAAGCATAAACAACACACTAATACGATAGTGTTTAAAATGTTGCTACACTTTAAATTAGATTTTAAATCTTAGGATTATTGAAACGATGCTCTTATTTAAGTCGTAAGCTGGTTGTTTATCCAATTTGATAGCCGATTTCGCTTTTGTGTTGTACCACGTTGCACTTACTCGTACTTATGTAGGTACTTTTTATAGCTCTTTTAGTTTCACAAAGTCACTTTTAACTTATGTACTCGACTACAATGCTATGCGCATTGTAGTACCAAGTACAAACACAATTATAACGCCATGTAATAAATCTAATTAACTATAATGTAACTATAATGTGCCTATAATAAATCTAATAATGCGATCTAAATGACAGTTTGTAAGAAGTTTGCAAGTTTAATAAGCCCTCTTGTGAAGGGAAAGCTATCTGTAAGGACTGTAAGTAAGGGTATTAAGTGGTAAAGTTATCAGTAACAACGAGTATAATGTTTCGTGTAAATGAAATGCTTCACGTCGGTACTATTGTGAAAATAAGAGAAGAACATCCCAAAATATGCTTTTACAATAAGAAAGTATATATAATTTTTGTATATTCCTAGAAGAATAATTAGGTAAGTACTTATTAGAATTGAAACTAACTAAACATTTAAGTTATAGTATTTTACGAACTTCAATAATTAATCTGTCCTCAATAATAATCTCTAAGAAATTCAATAATTTTCGGTTGTATATGAAAAGCACCCCTTATTTGGAACGACAATATTTTGTAAAGTGAACTTTGGGAGTAAGTCCAATAACGTTGATAGATAGGTATATATGCATCAATAACCGAGCGTAGCGAGGTCGGATAGTTACGAGGCTGGCAACCCGTTTTCACGCCGACCTCGGCCCAGGATCACAAGCACTATACATACCTATGTATAGTGCTTTTTCTCAAACATGCAATGAAATAAATTAAAAAATATCCAAGAAATTTAACTTAAATTTTCACGGCTGAACGCCGTGATCCTGGGCCCCAAATTGTGGACTGGATATTAAAAAAGACCACCTTGCCGGCCTAGGCCTCCAATTTTGTATGAAATGCCATTACGTATCTCTCGTCTCGCTGCGCCCGAAACGTGACACTTCGAAGCCTACTATGAAGAACACAACGTCAATATTTCATTGCATGTTTGAAAAAATGAATTTTAATCTGCAAATAGGGCCGTAATGGCACTTTTACAAGTCAATATTTTACCAGGCATTGATTTTATATTGTTCTATCTACTAACAGAAAAAAAATACGCTTATTTGACAATAGGGCAATTTTCCTCTCGACTGTCCCGAAATATTAATGTAAGATACTTAGGAAATATAAGGGCGCGGCATTGCCGAGCAAAAACTTGTCCAACACGAGTCTTGTCTAACTTGTATCTATCTTGTGCAAGTTGAGTGGATCGCGGCAGGTAGTAAGTAGCTGCCTCCATTAATTTATCGTTGGTGAGGAAATTATTACAATTCGTACTGTAAGGACGACTTGTTTCAAACCAACAGTAATGGTAGGTAAGCTTACATTCGTTAAAATTTGATTGCATGAGAAGTTTGACAGTTCTCTATTGGATGACAGCTGCCGGCGCCATATTTAGAGCCCTTGCACACTAGCGTTTTTGCCGGCGGTTTCCCGGCGGAAGTGGACGCGGCGCGGCGTCACCGTACCATACCTGGCTTGATTGCCGCGTCCACGCGGCTTCACCGCGGCGGCACGCTGGCGGCAAATAATCGCGAAGATATCGCAGCGTGCTTCCTGCTCCGCCGGGAAGCCCCCGGCAAAAACGCTAGTGTGCAAAGGCTCTTAACGTTAACCGGTGCGTAAAATGGGTTTGATGCAACCCGTTAAACACATTTTACTTCTACTCGGGCGTACCTATTGATATTCTTATGTATCGTTCTCAGAAAACGACATAAATGATACGTACGTACATATATATGTATGATATGCTTTGATGTGTCCCGGTATTCCATTCGTGATAGTTGACATAGAGGACATAACCCCACTCCCAATTTGATAGTTATGTCATTCTGATTATGAAAGATCCTTCTCCCAAATTCACAGATGAAATCCCGCCTTTTGGTTTGACGCAAAGCACGTATAACCTAGGCCGGTAAAGCAAAGCGAGCCCAAGCAACAAATGTCTCACCAATACTTCGGTTTTGCCCGGTGTCCAATATATACACAACATATACGAGTACAGTAAATTACGATCAGGGGACCGATTTTTGACTTTCGAGCGTTCGAAAATCAAACATAAGTAAATACGTTTATAGTGTCAAAATGGCAGGCTCGTATTTTCTACCAATAAAATTGAATACGAGTGGCCAATACCACTCGTTTTTCAATTTTCTATCGCTATTTATTTCAAAATAGCAATGCTATAAATTTTGACAGTTTTCGAGTGCAAGAGTCGATCGCTCGAAAGTCAAAAATCGGTCCCCAGGAACGGAACTCAAATAAATACTCTAAATAAGCCTCGTCAGTTCAGCGTGGTTAGATCGCAGGACATGACATTGAACAATGGGGATGGGGAGAGCGCCAAGGAAGCCAATTTATATTAACACTAGCTTGGTGATAAGATAATACCGACAAAGCTCATGAGTAAGTGGTATTATGACGGTAATATGCATTTGTACCATAACCCTTTCAGTGCGCCCGACGCATAATAATATGCTGTGCTTAGACTCTACGACAGATTGTCCGTTCGCGAGATTCACTTGCTACGGGCTACGGCGTAGCATTTCACAGTTGAGTGTTTCTCAAAAAAATGCCACTACACTTTTGCGGGATTTTCTGCAACATTTATGTTATTTCTACTCAAAATAACGATGTCTTTTCATCCCAATAGGAGAAAAAAATGTCCAAAATTACCATACATTTTTGAACTTTCCTATTGTGTTACCACCATACAAAGTATAAGGTAGGCAAATGGTAACACAATAGGAAAAATATGTTTGGGACAGTTTTTTGTCCTAGCAGGGTGCAGGGCAAAGAGCTCCTGATTCTTAGTGGAAATAGTTAACATGAAATTCTTAGAAGTACAATTAATAATAGTGGTTTTTTTGGGAAATGCTCAGTTAGGCTACTTTCTCCCTAAGCGTCCATAGGTTACAAAGACCTCGTGTTCTCAGGTCCGTATTCTTGTTGGTTACCATAGTTGCATAAAAAGGTGTTATTTTTAGCAGACTTTCAAAACTGCGGGCATCAAACCACATTCCGTAAATGTTTTCATATAAAAAAATAAGTCCGCACGCCAGGTGATTGAGATTACGTCCCGAAATCATTTCTATTTTTATACGTTTTTATACGATTGCGCCTTTTATAGCTTGCCTGTGTCGCCATATTTAAATTTTATTCGCCTTAATGTCGCCACACACGCCAGTGCTTGCAATATCATACCTATACCGCCAAGTTAATCTTACACCGCACCGTACAAAATTGTATCTTAACAGTTTGTGTTAAGGTTTAACTTATGTTTTATCGGGTGAAAATGAAATGGTTCCGTGTATACAAATGGCGGCGAATAGAAACGATTTGGAAGCAATGTTTTTATTTAGAATGATGCCATTTGGTGAAGGCTTTACCTGGGGGTTTTGATTCGTACGCCATCTTTGGGCTCCAATTGATACTTTGCATGATTGGAAACTGAGAATAATGAAATTGGGAGAGCTAATAACAATGTTTACTTTTGTTTGCGTTAAAGATGCATTTGTATACCTACGTACCATTCTACAACATATATTCTTCTCCCGGATATAAGTTTTTGTTTAATATTTTATTGTCTTATCAATAGTCAATGGTCAAAAATAATTTAAAAATCAAAAATTGATCATCAACACACTCAACCACTAGTGTTTACAAAACACGTATTGGTTTACAAATTACGGAAAACTTTCAGTTACTCCCAAAGTACGCAAATAATTAGAAATGGTCATTGGGGTAATTCTGACATTCTCTGCGATTTTATACCTCTAGACTCTCGCTTTAAACTATTTCCCCGGAAGCCCCCTGTACAGTTACTTTCAAGTCCAACCTATCAGTACAATGCAGCCGTAACCTGTCCGTGTATGTTGTAGTGTGAACACCTTAACAAACACCGTCGAATCAACTTCCGTCATAAATTAAATCACAGCAAATCAATGGAACACCTAACCCAATAAAGGTGCCACTGCACTGGCGTGAATTTTTTCCTCTAATTAAGGGGGGCGCCGCGTGCGCGTGGCGTCGCGTAAATCATCCGCCTTATTAAAAGAATTCCACGAATCGAACCTCCTTAAGAAACCTTTAAGTACCCACAAAGAAAAAAACACCTTAACAGAAGAGTACACGGTCGATTTCAGATTGTATGGAAAATTGAAAAGTCATTGATAAGTAGGTGCAGAAAAGTAATGCTTTTTAATATCGCCAAGTGTGAATGATTTTGGTGTATTAATGCAACATTGGATTTATTGCAGTAAGTGGAATTAGCTATACCGTTATTTTTAAAATGGGCTCTAAACTTTATATATTTATTAGAACATTTTGTTCTGCTGCTTGTGGCGTTTGTATATGTCCCAACAATACGCAACGAGCAGCAAAAAATATGCTACTATTTTATGGTGTGAGGTGTTCGGTTTGGTTACTCTTACTTTAAAAAAAATTACTTAACGATAATTAAATAAAGCTCGGTGTTTTTCCATCGATCTTTTATAGGATTTTTTATGCAGAAACCTGAGAATCATCTTAAAAAATCATACCATACCTCAAGGAGGTAACTAGTAATTTTAACGAATACGTCCGTTTCATTATTTTCTTCGGCTAGCCAATTGGTACTGCTTGTTGCTGTGATGAAGTACCAAAATATTCAGATAATTCTGCCTGACATTATTGTTAAGGTCATTAAATAAGAATTTTCCTTAATCCCTTACTTAACGCATTCATTATAACTACATACTATTACCTAGAAAAAAAATAAACCCCACATCAAACGTTACCCAGAACAATCTTAAGAGAAAATACTTTCGATTTAAATAACCGCACTTATATCGCTTCGTCTGTTTGGGTGCTACGATAAAAAAAACCAACAGCTTTTTGCTTGCCATTGACTCTCACAGACTGCAGCGGCCTTCGGTGGCGGTCGATAGTAAATTTGACAGCTAATGACAAGTTTACTATGGTCCGCCGCGGCCAGGCCGCGCCAGTGTGACGTGGGCTTTATAAGGAATCCATCAACATCTCATATGTCAAAATCCGACAAGCCGTTTGAACTGTAGCCCGTGTAATAAAATGTATCCGTCCACATACATAGATACGCTCAAAAAACATAACCCTCCTTAAGAGGAAATGCGTTGAACCGTGTATACGTTGCCAGCATCACTAGAAAGGACAAATTAGTCCTTCAACGACATGAATCAATCTCGTTCATTACTTATGATAACAACATGGAAACAGCGATAGAAAACTCCGTAAGACGTGCATTACAGCGGAGGGGCTGTGGAGGGACATTATTAGCCGGAGCTTGAGCCGGATCGCATTATATCCGCGATTGGAACCGCGCTACAGCGAGTACGAGTCCTCCTTAAACAATACAGTACCTATATTATTATGACTGTAGTCGGGTCAAAGTTAGGAAAAATCCCTAGTGGCCTTCCCGTGGACAAATACAATACGGTTTGACACATGAGTTATGTTCTGATCACGTACGAGTCCTAGGTCGCAAAGGCGCTTAACGTGCCTGTATGGTTCCAGCGCAAAAATTATGCCAAGGCCTTAACTTTGGATGTGTCCACAGGAAAGACTGAACACCAACTCATGCTAAAGAAGGTTTTTGACCCAGTCACTTGTTTAACCATATCCTTCCAAAGAAAATATAATCTAAAGAGAGGCACTGATTTAAACTACGACCCTGCTGTCCTACTAATAAATAAAACTCGTGTGTAATCTAATAATATATTCACCAGATGACCAGAGACGCATAACTAATTTATCTCTGGTCATCTGATTCCTCTCAATGGAAACATAAAACAAAATTTACCTACAATTTTAGCACCTTTTAGTCCAAGACTCAAAATTATAACTTAGCAGTCGTAGTAAATTCTTGTCAATTACAAACTAAACGAATCAGCCTGTACCCGAACGGCCCCCAATTCATTCGAGCATATTTTCATAAATGCAAACATTCAGAAAGAATTCCCTTCGAAAGCTCATAAATATTTCCCACTTTTACTACTCCCACCCAACCTTGAAGGAATAAAAACCAACTTTATAAGAAAGGCAATAGGGCTTAGACTAGATAGTTTAGAAACAGTCATAAGCGCGTTTTTAAACGAGAACAGGGAGCCGGAATTAAAGATTAATCTGAATCTCCAATAAATATTGGAACGCATTCGGTTTGAAATTGGAATCGAAGAATTGGAACTTATTCCGGACCCATTTGTAGATGAGGTGTTTTTCCTGGGTGAGTTATAGCGACGCGAGGCCAAATGGTTAGGATGAAAAAACGGCCAAGAGTCGAGTGCACTTCCATAATTACGCGATTGGAAAGTAGCTTTTAAACCCTAACACTTGGTTTGTTAGTTTATCTAGTTTAGAAGACACACGTTACATTTTTAACTCGTACTAAAACATCAAAAATAAAATTGGTTTAACACTCTGATAGATTCTGACGTGTAAACTCATTCAAACTCACTCAAGATAACTGTGCAATATGTATTATAAAGATTTTGCATATGAGAAGATGTGAAGTTACATTACAAAGAATATAATGCCAGAAATGTTAGTTTTGCATTTCAATGTGATATTAATATTCTCAAATTGCAAAGTGAGACGTACATATTCTTTGATCGATTCCCTAGATCATTAGGATGGGGCCATGATTCCACATGCATCATATTGGAGGTCGCATATGTGTCTACTGGCCATAAGTAATCATTATTACGACATGCCTGTCACGATTTAAATACACTTAGAAACCGTTTGTTTACGTTCCTTTGTATTGTCACTTGCTGTAAATAAACAGACCACGAAACATCTAGCGTATCACTGAACTCTGCTGTAGTATTTATATATACACGTTATAGTCAATTTCCATTAGGTTATGTGCCTCACGCACTGATAGTGCTAGTTTAAATTAATAAATTGAGTGGATCTGATATTTACTGTAATCTTGCGAAATTATGTCGGAAGAAGGCGGCATAAGTGGTATAAAGAAGCTGAGGGGATCGTCAGACTACCCGAAATGGAAGTTCCTGGTGCGAAATTACCTAGAGAATAAAAACTGGTGGGACGTAATTTCGAATGACGCCGTTAATGCGGACGTAGATAGGAAGGCACGAACAACTATATGCTTGTTGTTGGAACCAGAGTGCTTTACCCATGTTTACAACGCGAAAACTGCAAAGGAAGCCTGGAACAGTCTACAAGGAGCCTACGAAGATAAAGGCTGGGGAAGACGCATCCACATACAGCGAGAGCTTTTCAACTGTAAGTTAGAACATTTCAATTCTATGGAGAGCTACGTATCAAAAGTCACGTTCTTTGCACAACAATTGCATGATATTGATGCTGGAATCCCTGAGGATTGGATAATTTCAATTTTGCTTGGTGGATTGACTGCTGAGTACAGCCCACTTATAATGGCTGTAGATAACAGTGCCCAAGAGATCACTTTAGAGCAAATTAAAATGAAGTTGTTGCAAGAAGGAAGTAGATAGAGCAAGAGGAACACAGACTACGAGCAAGCTTTTGTGACACGTAAAGGACATAACGATCTTCAAGCAAAACTAACGATCGCAAGCAGAAGTTCGTCTACAAGTGTTTCAATTGCCACAAGCCAGGGCATAAGGCATCTGAATGTAAAGAGCGAGTCAAGACCGCGAATGTTTGCCTGAACACCAAAGAGGCAATCAACAAGGACAAATGGTATCTTGACAGCGGGTGCTCTAATTCCATGACTCATGACCGGAGCAAGTTGGTGTCCTATAGACCTGAAAAGGGCAGCATGAAAATCTCTGTTGCGAATGGCGAGAAGTTATTGGTCAAAGGTCGAGGGAACGCTGAACCTCAAGTCAGCGAAAACGAAAAATTGCTTTTGAATAATGTTTTACATGTTCCCGACCTTTCGATGAACTTGGTATCGGTTAGCGATTTGACTAAGAAAAATTGTTCGATTAATTTTGACAAAGGAGGTTGCACTATTCAAAATAAGAACCGAATTATTGCAAGCTGTCAAGAAGTTGACGGAATTTACGAGTTGACAGAAAAGAAAAACAACGTCGTAAATGTGACAATGTCAAATCAAAATGGGCAAAATGTAAATATTTCGAACATTTGGCATAAACGTTTAGGCCATTTAAGCCGAAATTACATGGCCGAGATGCAGAAAATTGTAACCGGTATGGAATTCAAAAGTTCTGATTTGTGCGAACCGTGCATTCCGTGTATTGAAGGAAAGACATGCAAGAGTCCCTTTAAGAACAAAGGTACGAGAGCGAACGGGATCCTACAAATCGTACACACCGATATTTGTGGACCAGTTGAGGAACCTTCGTTCGGAGGTGCGAGGTTCGTTCTCCTCTTTATCGATGATTTTACTCGAAAGACGCATGTTTACTTTTTGAAACATAAGCATGAGACGTTCGATAAGTTTCGTGAATACAAGGCGGAAGTCGAGAACGAGACGAGTAAATCTATACGAGTTTTAAGAAGTGACGGAGGTGGAGAGTACTGTAATGGAAAATTTAAATCTTTTTTGAAGTCCGCAGGAATAAAACATCAGACGACGGTACCTTACACGCCAGAACAGAACTCTGTCGCAGAACGATCGAACAGGACGATTATTGAAAAGGCTCGGACCTTATTGTCGGAGGCGAAGCTCCCCAAACAATATTGGGCGGAAGCTGTGAATACCGTAGTGTATTTGAAAAATAGAAGCCCAACAAAAGCTGTGAAAGGGGCAGTACCTGAAGAGCTTTGGGCAGGCAAGAAGGTAGATGTCAGCCATCTACGAATCTTCGGTTGCTTGGCATATCGACTTATACCAAAAGCAAAGCGTCGGAAATTGGATATGAAGACAGAAACAATGATATTCATCGGATACCCAGATAATCAAAAGGGTTACCGTTTGATGAATCCGAAGACGCATGAAGTTATCACTGCAAGAGATGTGATATTTTTAGAAAATGATTTTCTACACAATGGGAAGGACGAGAAGCTGTCTGAGGTTATCATCAACCTTAACACAGACTGTGAACAAGAGGCTATCATCAATCTTAACACAGACTGTGAACAGTCCAGCGAACCACGACCTGAACACGACCTGTACATTGGAGAGTCATGAAGTGTTCCGCGATGCTGTTGACGACATCGTAAGCAGTCCTGAACCTGATATACAACAGCCGGTACCGAATGAGGTGTTCACAGAAGATGTGATTATACCGGACCTGCAAGAAAGGCGGTATCCTCAGAGAGAACGCAAAGAAGTTGACCGATACGGTTGTAACGTTATGTGTGCTACGGAAGGTAACTATGACAGCGATCCTGTGACTATTGGAGAAGCTTTGGCAAGACCCGACAGTGATTTATGGCAAAAAGCGATAGACGAAGAGCTTATGTCATTAAAGGAGAACCAGACTTGGACCTTAGTCGACCTTCCAGCTGATAAGAAACCTATCCAGTGCAAATGGGTATTCAAGATCAAGAAAGACAGCGACGGCAAGGTAACGAAGTATAAGGCTAGACTTGTAGCGAAAGGGTTTACACAGGTATGTGGTGTAGATTACACTGAAACTTATTCTCCAGTAGTTAGAAGCTCTACTTTACGATTGTTGTTCTCGTTGGCTGCTGAATACGATTGGTTTATTGACCAATGGGATGTCACGACTGCGTTTTTGTACGGAAGAATAAAAGAGAACATTTACATGCTTCAACCGAAAGGAGCAGTCGCCAAAGGTCAAGAAACCAAGGTATGCAAGCTGCAGCGATCTCTTTATGGTTTGAAACAAGCCTCAAATGCTTGGTTCAAAGAATTAGATAAAGAAATGTTGAATTTAGGCTTTATACAATCAAAAATAGAACCTTGTTTGTACCAAAAACAGCTTAAAGATAATAAGAAGTTAATAGTAGTCATTTACGTTGATGACATTTTTGTATTCGGAAACTGTGAAATTGAAAAACAAAAATTAAAATTGAACTTGCTTGACAAGTTTAAGGTGAAGGATTTAGGTGCGGCTAGGCATGTTTTAGGCATGAGACTGAGACGAGAGAAAGGTGTTATTCATCTCGATCAGGAGCAGTTTATTCTGGACATTTTAAATGACTTTAACATGACAGACGCTAAGCCGGTTACTACCCCGATGGAAGTGGGAATGAAATTGGAGAGGTCGACAAGTTCTCACTGTCAGCTGCCGTATCAAAGTTTGGTAGGTTGTCTAAATTATTTAGCCTGTAACACGCGACCTGACATATCTCACGCGGTAAGTGTACTTTCCCAGTTTAATAACTGCTACGGTGAAATACACTTTAAGTGCGCGAAACGGGTGCTAAGGTATTTGAAAGGTACGTCAAATCTGTGTCTTACTTTTCGGAAATCAGGTGTTTTAGACTTACGCGGCTATGTGGACGCAGATTGGGGTGGAGCGCTTGATAGAAAATCATTCACGGGTTTAATTTTCAAATTGGGCCAAAATATTGTTTCCTGGGAGAGCAAAAAGCAAGCAACGGTTAGCTTGAGCTCTACAGAATCTGAATACGTAGGACTGTGTCAGGCTTCAAAGGAAGCACTTTACTTACGAAGCTTACTTAATAGTTTGACTGCTGTAGACGGTAAACCTGTCATAATTTTTAATGACAATCAGTCGTCACATAAAATAGCTGCTAATAAGATGATGCATAATAGAACGAAGCACATTGATATAAAGTATCATTTTATTCGTGAGTGTGTACTGGCAAATAAAGTTGAAATAAAGTACATGCCAACCGATAAAATGATAGCGGACATCTTAACTAAGAGTGTTAATGGCCCGAAATTAAAAGATTTTTTGAAAGATTTATCGCTATCAAATTATTCTTTTAAGAGGGTGTATTCGTGTTAGATATTTGATATGGTGTTATGTTTTTTTTTTGAAGTGCTTTGTGTAGGAGAATAATTTTATTATTATGTTTTCGTTATGCATATTCGATGTGTATACAGGTTTGTACAATGCAACACAAAATTGCTGAGATTTTGTGTTGAACGTATAAGCGTAGAAGTTCGTACAATGAGACACAAAAGTGTTATGATTTATTTTATTTTATGTACTGAGTACAGAGGAGTACAAAAGTGTTCACATGTACGTAATAGATTAAGAGGGCGTATTGGAGGTCGCATATGTGTCTACCGGCCATAAGTAATCATTATTACGACATGCCTGTCACGATTTAAATACACTTAGAAACCGTTTGTTTACGTTCCTTTGTATTGTCACTTGCTGTAAATAAACAGACCACGAAACATCTAGCGTATCACTGAACTCTGCTGTAGTATTTATATATACACGTTATAGTCAATTTCCATTACATCATACATGTGCATTACTCCATTTTGCATTTTGTAATAGGTAGGGTGGGATATTTAGGTACATGAATCGTATTTGCTAGTTTTATTTGGTATATTTTGAAGATTACGATTACTGATGAGAGATATTTTTCATTGTGATGTTAAAAAAACCAAGAAATAAATTTAAATTATATTCCATGCCAACAAAGTGTATATAACTATAAAATTGCATTAATTGGACGAAAACGACGCGTTACTAACGCATATAGTATAGTGTTCTAAGGTGCATAGAGTTTGATTAAAACAACTTTGCATAGTTAAATGTTTAAATAAATTTGAATTAAAACAATTAATAATTCTAAAGTTGTTCGTGCGGAACCCTCTTCAATAACATTAATGCATTTTTTATGTAATATCTGAAATGGAAGTAGTCTTACGTTAATTAAATTTTTTGTTAATTATTGTGATTACTAAAGGGTGAAGGACTTATCCGATTAAGATGATTTCTTGTCTTTTGGAAATTCTTCACAAATTAAAATGCGAGCAAGCTTTGCCCAGAAATATATGACTAGGATGATCACGAATCGTGAGCGAAAACGTATAATAATTAAGCATGGTAGGCCTTAGATGGCCTTAGTCATCATCAGGCCCCTATTTCACCAATTTATTGTCAGGTGACAATTGTCAAGTTGATGAAGTGCAGGCCTGGTGATATATTGTGGTCAAATATTTGTCTGTTTTCTATGTACCTATACAAAATAGGCAAACTTCCCATCCACACTTTGGTTGAATTTGTTAGGTAATTATACTTCGGTGCCCAAATTCATCCATAAGATTGTCAATACTAATATGCAGCTGGTATGTGATTTGAATTCTTAGTTCCAACTTACACGACATAATTATTGCTAACAATTAAAATATCACAAACAGTTTATACGATTCATGTGTAAATGTTTTACTAATCAGTATTAACTCCATAGGTTTTAAATTAGGTATGTTAGTTCACGCGAAGTTTATACAATAAGGTAAACGTCCGACTGTGTGACATCGTCCTAATTTATTCACAGCTCTATATCAGGGTGTCATTATTTGAAAAAAGATTGTCAAACGACGCAGCGTTTACTTGTCAAAATAAACTGGCCAAATATATATTTCTCTTGGCAAAACAAGCAACTTCTACTAGATTTCACCACTTTCCATTAGCTTGTCTAGCATCTCCAATCGGCGCAACTGACCGCATATAAATCCTAGTCCTCGTAACCCGTAAATCTGCTCCATTAACTGGCACTTAGCACTTAGCTGAGGGGGCCAGGGACCTGATTCAAGGGGGCCAGGGACCTGATTCAATTTGTTCGACCGCTGTCTTGACGACGGGTAATTCGGCTTTGATTGTTTCTTGGTGGGATGTTCGTTATTAGCAGACATCGTTGATTTTGTAGCATTATTCGTGCAGCGTAGTGTTATTGACGGAATTGGTAGGTACAGTAAACAATTTCAATTGCTTGATTAGCGTTAAGCAATGATGATAATACTAACCTTTAAGTATTAACAACTTTGATATTGTCTATAGATAATAACAACATCGTTAACACTACAAACTTTACGATGTCTGGTTATTGATTTCTTGCATTTAAAGTAAATTGTTGATTTACAAAATATCATAAAAGTAACCGCTATACTATAACAACACTACTACTCTTGCTACAACAATTTCAATATAGTGAATAATTTACTTTAAAAACAAAGTTTTAACCGACTTCAATTTAGTACTCCGCCAAGCCACGTACATTTCCTATTTTTTTTTACAATTTACCACATGAACTGATTTCCGATAGCAAATGCGTTGATTACTATAGAAAAAAACCGAATCGCTGTATGTGGGTCGATAATATTTGAGGACTTCCATCGATTCCCCAAGATCATCACCAAAGGCACTTCATTAGTTCCTATTTCAAAGGAATCTTATCAGAACCTGTGACGTACATTTGCACTTTTAAGTACATAATTGAGGAATTCGATAAGTCGTCTGTGGTCTTCATCATCACGTCCTCGCCACCAAATTTATGATTCCGGATGTAAATACACGAGTTATTATAGAAAATACCAATAATAATTGAGGAGTTCCCTCAATTCCTCATGGATCCCATCATTTAACCGAATTTTGAAAAAAATGGGACCCACCTGGAACTACGAATAAAAAAATTTTTTTTCGAATCGGCTCATAAAACAAATGATGGCTGCTTGTAATTGTAGATTCCTCAATTTTTTCTCTCACAGACACCAAACTAACGACCCTAAATAAATGGAAAGAGTATCTACATATATGCTTACATTTCCTGATATATCACTACTTAAATTTTGAAACCGCAACTGCGATTTTCTACTTACACATTTTGCTATAGATCTTATTTAGCCGGCGGTTTCTTTCCGGGTCGCGCTGAAATGTGGTGCTCTTACGTCGCACTGGACGACGTATGGGCCCTCTAACTAGCCGAGACAAGAGTGGAGGCCACACTGAAGAGTTAACAACGTGTAGAGCGCCATTCTGTGAACTTTGCATCGATTAAATAAACAAGGAATAAGGACATCGGGACCAGGAATACTCATAAAATAAAGTAACTAAAATTCCAGAATTACAATACAAAGTCGGATTTTTGTGAAAAGTCTTAAGTGAGACGAACGGACATGTTTTGTCACATCAAACACAGCAGGCTTTTGCAGGGTGAATTCCGTGGCCAGGCAGATAAGTTCCGCTGCGGAATTTGACCAGGACTGTCTGTGGAAGCTCCATTGATGGAGCAGCTGCGATCGAAATATCGGTGAGCCTTAACACTTTCACTGCCAGGAACCCGCCTAGCGGGCGCCTACACCATAAGTCACTTTCCGCCATATAACAAAACCACGGGGTCAGGGTACGGGCGTAACGCGTAGCGTGTTAAGAGTCCTCTGGATCCTCGACCCTCCATACAAACTTTGTTTGGTTCTCAATTTCAAACAACATGCGGGAATAACATGAAACTTTGTAAATATTGAGGCACTATTGGATCTGCCATATCTAGATCGAAAACAAGTTTGAGTTGCTACAGATTATACATAATAGAAAAAAATTAGCCAGAAGAAGTTTTTCATACTAAACTTTTTTTCACCTTTGAATTTGGATCGCGACGCTCTATCGCGAGATCCAACTTTTTCTATACTTTACAGTATAAGAGTAGAGTAACTTCGTGTTATGTTAATAATTTATTATTGTTATTATTTTGACAAAACTAAATTAATAATACTTATTCTTAGTAATTACATAAGAAATAATAATAGTTAGACTGACTTATACATACATACACATACATATCTGGGGACTATCTGACACAAATCGACCTAGTCCCAAACTAAGCAAAGCTTGTACTATGGGTACTAGACGACGATAAACATACTTATATAGATAAATAAATACTTAAATACATAGAAAACATCCATGACTCAGGAACAAATATTCATGCTCATCACACAAATAAATGCCCTTACCGGGATTCGAACCCAGGACCTCTTGCTTCGTAGGCAGGGTCACTACCAACTAGGCTAAAGCGGTCGTCGTAAAGCGGTTATAAAGATACAATACAAATAAATAATTATAAAAGGTGTTTTTTTTGCTTCTTACAAAATTTGGAATGCACTGTTTAAACCTTAGACCAACAGGATTGGTCACATGTGTCATTTTCTATACATAAAAAAAAAACAAACATACAACTATACATAAAAAGTCTGCCGATTTTTGCGGGGGAGGGGAATGTCAAATGTATGCGGAACGTGAAAACAGCTACGTCAGATAAACGTCAGTCCATACAATACGTATGACCACTGGTCATACGTATTTGGCAGAGGGGAACGCCTGTCAATTGCCACTCCGGTTGATTTAATGCTCTAAGGTTTAACAGTTAATTAACAGTTAATAAAAAAACCCATATACATTTAACCTTGTTTTGTTTTATGTCAAAGCCACAGTAAAACAAAAACAATAGAAGTTATTTATAGATTTTAGTGCAGTCAGTTAAAGGCTGAATTTGAATGCCTCCTAAGTTAACGGAAAAAGTAAAATATGCGTTTATCTTACAATCCTTCGCTGGCTCGGTTTTCAATACAAGCACTTGTTACAAACAACAACTTTGCAGTCTTGCATACCAAATAACTATTCCTCTCTATTCTTTTGCCATTATTTTTAATTTCTATCCGTCCGTAACTTAGTCCGTTTCAACCTTACCAAGACACAGGTTTGCGCGTTTACTGCGAAAAAGTTAAAGTTCGTCATGTCACCTCGTTTTGAGAGCACTCCCCTGACTGCCGCAGCCAGTATCAGAATCCTTGGCGTCGACATTTCGAGTGAAGTCCAGTTCCGCGGCCATTTAGAGGGTAAGGCTAAATTAGCCTCAAAAAGCTCGGTGTGCTCAACAGATCGAGTATTTCACACCGGCTCACCGCCTGCAGCTTAATAAGTCGCAGGTAATACGCCCACACATGGAATACTGTTCTCATCTATGGCCAGGGGCACCCCAATACCACTTCTTCTGAATCGCATCCAACGACGAGCAACTCGAATTGTCGACTGCCAGCATATTTCTGATCGGCTTGACTCCTTGGCGCTACGTAGAGGTTGTGGCCTCGCTCTGCATTTTCTATCGCATGTATAACGGGGAGTGCTCCGAGGAATTGTTCGGATTAATCCCTACCGCTTCTTTTCGCCATCGCCCGACGCGACAACATTACCATCCTCACCACTTAGATGGTTGGCAGTCCCCAACTGTGCGCTTCTCCAGAAACTTCCTGCCTCGCACAGCTAATCTGTGGAATGGATTATCGCCTGCGGTATTTCCGGACCGATACGACCTTCAAACCTTCAAGAAAAGAGCGTACTCCCATCTTAAAGGCGAGCAACGCACTCACAACACTTTTGGTGTTGCAGGTGGCCATGGGCGGCGGTAATCGCTTACCTTCAGGTGATCCGTCTGCTCGTTTGCCTCTTATAACATAAAAAAAACCTAATTTCTGAACTAGATATGGAGGATCTCATTGTGCATAACATAGTTTCGTTTCATAACATAACATTTTGACGTTGAAGGTGTTTTAAACTGGTGAGACGTTGGGATTGTCGGCCATTTCATCTCGTCGGCTATGTCATCTATTCTCAACGGATTCGTCGATATAAGTAGTCCTCTGCGACTTTGTCTCAAGTCTAGCCTCCGTGGCATTTCAAAGTTGTTAAATAAGCGCCGGAGTCTGCTAGTAGAGTTGCCGACGTCCGGCGAAAGCAGTAGCCAGTGTACGCGACTGGATTTTACAACTTCAAAAAAGTGGCTTTAATTTTTGGTATAGCCGGCCACCTTATAGCGTCCTATGGGTTGTTTCGTGCACTTTCCCGTAACTTAAGTTAGAAAAAAGCGGTCGTTTTCCACGTTTTCCGGCCGCAGGTTTCGATATTTCTACAATATACCTAAAAATCATTTCGGATTATAAATAACCGATCAATATCGTGTTCGTGTTCAATAATTTTATAAGAACATCTCGTTGTGGTTTTCTATATCCCCCGATTTTACGTTAATAATTGCGGCTGTCCTGCATGCTCCATTGAGACCGACGAAAAATGATAGTTGAACGTTTCCAATGCGCGTCGGAAACGTTACGTGATTACCCCTTTGTGAACAAAGACATTCGAATTAATAAATAATGTATTAAATGATTCAGGTTACTTCATAAATGCAAAGATTACTAAAACGTTATCACCTAAGCTACTAAGTAAACCTCGTCAGGTGCCTCCCTTAGGAATGTCTCTACTTTGTCTGCAGTCGATACTTTTGACTTTTTGGCCTTCAATCCCTCCGTAAACCTTATTAAAACAATTTTACGTATTAATTGTTGCCTTAAAGAGTATATAACCCATAAAGTCGATGGTTTGAGAGTTTTCGATAGGTCATGTTCTCATACGTCTTCATATACTTCGCCCGGGATAAATATTGCAACAAAATAGAATTAATCACTGATTTCACCGCGTTTTTCTAAAGGCAGTGTTTGTAAGCGCGTTCATACTATCATCACTGTCCATAGATTAATTCATTTTACAGTTACCTAGTTGTTTAGGTATAGTTTGTAGAAATTGCAGCAACATGATATTGTTTTTATAATCTCCCGCCCACTTTTTTGTTTTTTTTTCGAGTACGTTCTTAATGGCTAGTGTTAGATAGATAAACGCTTGGAATATGGACCTATAAATAACTGCTTCTTATTCGTAATAGTACATTACGTAACTAGGGCGGTGAATTCGTGAATGCCCCAGATCGCAGGTGTTTGTGGCCTGAACCGAAGGTGAGGGCCATAAATATGCGCTCTGGGGCTTTACGAATTACCGCCCGTGTTGAGTACAAAATTTTAAGTCTTCACCTGCCCACAATGCGAGTTTTCCCGTTTGCGCAGCGTGCAGTAAAACTCGCATTATGGCCAGGTGTGGCGTAAAATATGTAGTTGGCGTCACTATGAATGCCTTTTTGGCTTTTAGGTATAGGTAGTTGTCCCGTCCTGTTCATGAGTTCGGCTACTATTGTAAATTTTGACGTGCCCGAATTCCCGCTCAATCTATTGCCATATTTCCGAGTAATGGCGTGAAATAGAACATCGTGGTAGAGGCTAGAAAGTAGGCATTATAGGCATAGACTGGCGAGTGGGTTCGAGGTCCGAGCAGTTGTATGAAAAGTATATATTTGTCATAATTTTTTTATACTTCTAAGTCTAATATCTGATTTAAAATATATTTTTTATTTATAATTGGATTTTGATTGTAATATTATAATGTAATCGTTTATTATCAATTTAGCAAGCCCACTTTGCCCACTTTGCCCATTTGTAACATGACGAAATTACCCAAATTGTTTGTCCTCCATGTCTAGGTTGTTCTAAGCCCAGCGTGAGGCGTCACCGTCGAAGCCGCTAATTGCAGATTTACAGCGCGCGCCGGCGCCGGCCGCGACGTATGTGCCGCCGCTCCCATAAGTGCTAACTGCTAGTTTTATTGGCTCCACTAGCTAAATTGATGGAAACCGAACTCTTGGTTTTTGTGCCAACGTTTTGGAACCGCACTTTATGTTTTTGTAAGTTCAAATTTGCAATTTTCGGAGCATAAATAGTCCTGTTTAGGATTCTGGAACTATTACATACTCGTACTTATTTTGGTTCTTTGCATGCATATGTACTATAGAAACATAGCCTTAATATTATTTTGGATAAGGAATTATACTCTGGACGTTTAGGTATTGTTGTGTAGATATTGTTGAGACGCAGTGGCTTGCGTGCTCTGTCCCTCGCAGTGACACTGCGTGGGCGCCGACAAGACGCTCCGACGCTCGACAGCCGCCATTGACGTCGAGCAACTATACGTATAGTACTACAGTGTAAGTCATTACCCAAATCTGTGTATGACTCATTTATTTTAAGAAAAATAAAACAAATTTCACGAGAACAAATTTTTCAGAAAAAATATTATTTGTCGCAGTTGGAAGATCTGGGTGTCCTGGGAGTGCTGGCAGAAGTGAAAACTTGCGAATTGCTTTAAAAACAAAATTTGTCAACACAACCACCCCCCAGCTTTAGGGTCACTGAGCTAACGGATAGACGGACATGGCGAAACTGTAAGGGTTCCTTGTTGACTACGGAACCCAAAATTTTTGTTTTCCGTTCAGTCCTGAGACAAATAATAATAGTAACTTATTGCAAAAAGTTTTCATATTACGCACCAGCTATGATTATTTTCTGTTTGGCTTGAAGATTGACTGGTAGAGAAATATGGCATTAAGTGCACCTGTTGTATTTGTATTTTAACTTGTTACTGTGCAATCAAGTTTTAATAAATAAATAAATATTTGATATACTTTATACGGCAAAATCAAAACGAATAGGTACCTACTCCGATTCCAAGAATAACAGTCATATTTCGAATTCTCGCCAGGAGTCGAAATATAAAACGTGAATAAACATTAACAATCTAAGTTTTTAAATAACATGAAAAACCCACTTAAGTTAAAATTAAACAATAAACAATGCGCATTACTCGCGAATGTCGCCGTTTAGTGAACTTTTTCAATACGCTGCGGCTACAATTTATCGGTTTTAATTCGGCCGGTCGATAATGTAGCGTCACTCGATACAACACAAAATTAATGTTAGGTGCGCCCAGTGCTAGGGGCGGGGGAGTGTCGATGAAATTACCTGGGCCGGCATTCCAACCGCTGTATTTGACAGAAAGAGACATGTCCCCACTTTAATGTCCATGTCTTTCAAAATCAGAATGCCTAAGGATGTCTCCTTCTGTCATAAAAGGTCTATTTTTATTCGAGTCTCGTCTGTTTCGCATTTCAGTGTTTTGCGCGCTTTGTTTATTTCATTATATTTTATTTATTTATTCATTATATCAGGCAACAAGGCCTATATTACAAATACCTTAAAGACTAACATATCAATATAAAGTAATTACTTAACTACAATTACTTGGACGTGTTGCGTGGTGTCAGGTAACCGACCGCGAAAACGTCGGAACTTGACTCCCTTCGGCCAAAATTTTTCCTTAGTGAAAGTCCACGTGCGGCTAGTTAATGTGTTAGAAGGGGTGCGTGTGTATACTTAAAATCGAAATAGACGCGGAAATTATGAACAGAATATAGGTTCTAAGACCAACCGAACTAATCGGCTAACAAGTTCCTAAACTAATACCTTTCAGTTATCGGGTAAAAACTATCTACCTAACAGTTTTGTGAACCAACCATTTGTTTTTCACTTGTCATGCTCAAAAAGTGCGTCGTATTAGGCTTAACAAGCGGGGCTAAAGTAGTATAGCAATTTGTCCATACCTATATATTAAATCCACCAATCAAACTCTTTAAAGAAACATTTGTTTTTCCTATAGACTAACCAGAATACAGCTAGATATTCAAATCGACTAATCAGGAAACAGAATTCATTTCAAAAAGTAGCTATTTTTTATTCCTTATTTCACAATCATTAAAAAAACCGGCCAAGTGCGAGTCAGACTCGCGTACGAAGGGTTCCGTACCATGTATAAAAATCACGTTTGTTGTATGGGAGTCCCCTTAAATATTTATTTTATTCTGTTTTTTAGTATTTGTTGTTGTAGCGGGAACATACTAAGTAAATACATCATCTGTGAAAATTTCAACTGTCTAACTATAAGGGTTCGTGGGATACAGCCTGGTGACAGACGGACGGACGGACAGCGGAGCTTTAGTAATAGGGTTCCGTTTTTACCCTTTGGTTACAGAACCCTATAAAATACCTCTGACCGTCTATAGCCGCGTCCAAACGTTCAAGCGTGGTTGAATGCATACATTGCATAAATACTATGAAGATAGAACGGGATAGACTGCTGTCTATCTCGCTTTATAGTATGCCCCGTATGCTGTCCGCCGCGCTCGGCCGTTTAGATTAGACGGTCAGAGGCATTTGTATAAATATGGCGCGAAATTGATCAATCTTTTCGTGGTGTTATTTCTTATTGATTGTGGATGGGATTTAATCTTTGTATTTACTATTTTCTCATACAATCTAGCATTGCATCTTGTAGGTAAGGAATATATTCCAGCAACCGACAGTTTCTCTATGTCCGTGAGATGCATTAGCACAACAATGTGCAGTTAATTTAATAAGGTCATATATCGACAAAGCCCCACCTAGCCCGCAGTAAGCAGCGTCCGTTAATCCGCAAGTTTTCCAATAGCCGCGCACCTGTGCAGTGTTTATCGTGCCTTACCGCCCGCTCACAATACATCGAACGACTCTAATCATGTAATCTTACAGCGCATTGGGTCAGTCGCTTGAGCTACGGTGATCGACATTGTAGATCCGTACTCGTATGACGTCATGATGCTCATTTGTCGTGATGCTCTCTGATGCACAGCGTAGCACGTTTGCCATTTTATCACTTATCGTTGTGGATAAGGCATCCGTCACTCTCGCACTCGCATACTTGTCAGAGCGTGATGGACGTCTTTACCACAACGATAAGTGATAAAATGGCAACCGTGCTGACGTCACGTAGCGGTAGGAGCGCATTAAGCCTGCATCACACTGGCGCGGCCTGGCCGCGGCAGACAATAGTAAACTTGTTATGAGCTTAAGCAGCAAATATATATATACTATTGACCGCCACCGCAGGCCGCGCCAGTCGTTTTGTCTCGTGACGAAACGACACGCGAGGTAAGTAGGTATAAATCCGGCCTAATCTTTCCATTTTCATTTTAGACAGAGTAGTCATCAATGCTCACTATTTTTGGGATATTCATCGATTCTTGAGTGTTTATGATGTGCGTGGGAGGACATTTTGTCTTTTATGTTTACAGGACTTCTTCCATAATTATATATTACTTTAAGGTCACACAATGTGATAAATCTAGAGCAAGGTGATTTTTTTTGCACCGATTTAGTCGTGATACGTGGCGATACAGTCTCGGTGTATGTATATATTTTTTTTATTGATTGAACTAAAAAAAAAACTCTAAATGTAAGGTACAGGCTTTACCTCGCCCAACTGTATTCACAGCATTATTATAGCATCCTGCCTCCTCTACTCTTCACTGCGTTGTCTAAAATGGGAGTTAGTTCTTGTTAGTTTCATTGGACAGATGATGAATGATCGCATAAGTGTTCCGTTGTACCAATTTAGGTACGAAATACTAACATAGGTATCGAAAAAGAATGAAATTCACCGAAAAGAAACGAAAAAGAATACAATCTCCCCAGCGCGCAATCGAACCCCGGTCTCCTTATTAGCTCCGATCGATAAGTTGGTTGTTTAATTTTGGTACTAGTTTTTTTTGCTGTGACACAAACAGTGTTAACCAGCTATACGATAGTGATGTAAGCCATCGATAAATATAGGTCCTACTAACCTTTTGGGAATTGGGAATCTTGAAGATTTACATACCTAAAGATAAAATCTACACTGAAAGTAAAATCGGTGAAAAATCATGCTACTGACTTATGATTTGATTGCCTCCAAGAGATTTAATTTCAATATTGTTGGGTAATATTTATTTATCGAAATTTTGACGATTACATAAGCTCGTTCATTGTGTAACTTTATCATATTTAATAGACCATGCTCTAATAATTACAGTAGCTGTATTAATTAAGTAATCATCATGAAACTTTATGACTTTATTTACGTAGTTAACTACCCGTTGTAGTTAATCGTGTAAAGTCCACTCTTAATGCAATTAAGGCTTATTTACACGCGCAATCAGGCCGGCTAACCTGAGTTTAGTAGTTGCAGCGAACTAACGGACAGACCGCTGACGCAGTTTGTTGCTAATTACCCTTTACGTCTTAGCACCGTGCTAGCATGCTCCACATCGACCACTCTGGCAGGGGACGGCAAAGCGCGATTCGCGAGCTAGGTACATGCGGCTCTTTCAAGAGATATAGCGGTGCTTTTCGAAAAACTTTTGCAGCTATTAAACATCTTTATTGGTTTTAGTAAGTTTTTCGGCCCTAAAAGTTGGGCGAGGTCTATTCTATGGCATAGACATACCTAATACCTACTTACCAGGATAACATAATATACTGTAATATAACGAAAGGCAAAAAATATAACCCGTTATAGTGCAGCGGGAGAAAAATATTACCTATGATTTTTCTTCTGTTGTGGTGTGTTGGTTAGTTTAACGATTAAGTAAATGGTGAGGAAAAAATCTGTCTTTTTTAAACGGATTAGCACGTATTTTTTACAGTGGCTTTATTCACGGTAACATACCAAACAAAAATACTAAGAAAAGTCAAGGTTTGTAGCCTTATGACTTGGCCTTTCACTTGTATTCGGCTTTACGTTGATTTTTGGGATACGTCGTATTTGTAAATGTTATGTTTTTTTCTATTTTCTGCGTCAGTTTACGTATATTATTAACAAAATTCGATAAAAACATTAGAACCTGGGAAGGCACGACACACCTTTGACAAATTAATGTGACTTATAAATTAACTTCTCAAGCACACATTCTACAGATACGATGAGTTTGTGAAGCAAGAGTTTATTTATTTATTTATTAAGAAAACCAACAGCGATACATCTGGGGGCACGGTAGTGCCCCCGCCAAGACGAGCCAAGCGAAGCGCAACGCAAGGGCACTACCTACCTTTTCTCGAAGCGGTTCGTCGTTTTTCTGAACCCTCGTAACTTGGGTTTGGATTATACCAGATAAACAAAATTCTCGGGATATGATGTCAATAGTAGACTTATTAAACATATAAAGTTTCCGTTACATAGGTCTTATACTTAAGATTTTATTAACGCTGATTTCGTCACTGACTCACTGATGTTGATCATCAAAACCTCTAGGGTACTTTCTGAAGTCCTAGAAAGCTGAAATTTGGTATGTAAGCTAGTATTAGTAGACAATCAACAAAATAATTCAAAAAATGGAACTCTGCCCCCCAACCCCTTCAAGTAGGGGATGGAACTTTGTATGAGACTTCTGCAAATTTTGATGGGTCTGAAAATTTATATAGGGACTCCTTGTTATAAATAATGAAATACTCCCTGTTTTTTGCAACAGTTTATTAACTAAATATGTTTCTAAAACGATTATAGCATTATAACCTGTAAAAAAACGTTACATTTGATAAATTAATGCGACTTCTAAAATTGCCACCTCAAGCACACGTACTATAGCTACGATGAGTTTTTGAAGTTAGAGTCTATAAATTAACATTACATAATGAATACATTGAATGTAACGTTCATATTTGGTACTTTAGAAATAATCAATTCACTATACAGTTCCTACAAGAAAGTATATGCAACGATTCAGTTTAATAGTCGCATTTTTCATTATATTAGTTTTTTTAATCTTACCTTGTATTCTGTAACACAGTTTGGGGCATGTTTTCTTGTAGAACAACGCATTATATTTTTCATTCGGTGTATTCATAATCAGTTTTACTTATTTTATGTAGGTTAAATACATTGTAATCAGGTTTTAATAGAATTTTAACTTGTAAAACCTACTTGCAGAATAAAGTTAAATTATTAATTAATTGACATAGTATAGTATAGTTTAGTTTTAGGTAAGGTTAGATTTTTTTAATTGTACAATCTTATATTTTATTAAGAGACGAGTATGAGAAAGAGAAAGAATTTGAGCAAAGCTTGTCGAGTATGTCCAAGAGAGTGCGTGCTAGCACCGCCGGTCATTTTCGCGAGCGTAATGGCCGCACCGTTAGCGCCATGTTAATGAAGGGACCTCTTCCTACAGCGATTCAACCAACACCTCTATTACGTCGGTCGAATACTAGTCAACATTGTTTGCATTAAGTAATAGTGTTTAGTACAGATTTTATACCACTGATGACAGTAAATATTTGTTAGGTTTCTGGTGAGATTCTTGAGGTGAGATAGAGCCAGAATAAAAAAATGTCTAAACAGGACTCTATAATTCTCTAACACAAATAAGTTACAAGATCTCAAGCAAGTTATGTACAAAGTTGTGTTTGTAAGATCTGTTTAATGGTTTCAGACTCAGTGAAACCACTGATTTTCAGTCTCTTACCATAACCTTCCTATAAGTATAATTAATCAGAAAGGCTGGATTCGACCCATTAATTAAATAAGCACTGAGGGCTAAACGTCCAACTTCATGCACAAATCTTGTAATAAGCTTTATTTTGTATGATCAAATAAAATTGTCTCTAAGTTTATAAGTACAAATTCTCTGTCAAGACATTCCTTGCCGTGTCGACATGATTATTGATCAAACCACTCGCATTAAAGTTGTATCCAATACTCGGCAGCACAGGGCCCTGGTAATGGACCGAGATGATTCCATTAGGCAATGACACGGTCCCTTACCCGATCGCTGCAGGGACGGTGTTCAGTCACTGTGAACGGGATGAATTTAAGGTTTACTTTATTTAATGTTTACAAACGATTGTCAAATGAAGTCGGGTGTTTTCAATTAAATGTAGCGTCTTTTGTTTAATCCCGAAACTTGCGGAAGCTAACTGTGACATATACATACATAGAACATAGCAGACCTTTTCGACATATTTATTGTCACATTTCAAGTTCAAGCAATTATCACAGCTGCACTCTCAAACCAAATGGAGTGCCACGTTGGTTAGGTTAATTAAACAGGAACCTATATATTATCCGTCATATAAATATATTGTTTTTGATGTCACATTAATAAAAATAATGCAACAAGTTTGCAAGACTTAAATAATAACGATATTAATTCAGTATTCCACATATGTGTAAGGTCTCTGTGCGCCCAAATACAATTAGGTACTTAATAATTATTCTAATTTTCTTAGAAATGTTTACGGTCTCTAACCGTCAAAACAAAACCAAAAACCGGTCAAGTGCGAGTCTGACTCGCGCACCGAGGGTTCCGTACAAACTAAAAATTAACTCAAGGTAAAGTTAATGTCCCAATATTTGTTAAATTACTTATTTTAACCCAACACAATAGAATTCAATTTCAAACAACGAGTAACTTTTACACCAAGACAATTGAATCGCGATCTTTTTTGACCTGCTATTGAAAATAAATATACGCGTCCCAATCCCAACCCCATTCATTCTAGAAAAATCTTTACAGCGCGAATGGGGTCAGCGCCATCTATCGGCCCCATTTGGTACTAACGTGCAAGGGCAATCGGCTTAGTATGTATGTTGGTCTTTTAGCGATTATTGTTTATCACGTGAACCGACCTCTATTATTTTTGTTTTATTTGAAAGAGAGTATTTCTATTATTGTCTTATAGGAATTACAATACGAAAAAATACTTATAAAGTTGATTAAATTGCAAACTTAACACATCATTTTTGTAAATAAAACAAAAAATATGCTAGATACAGAAAAAAAAACTTTTCCAGTAATATTTATGGTTATCTTAATCACAAGTAATAATTTCAATTTTTTCGCTTGGGTAACTTCGGAGATAAGGGGGGGGGAATGGTATTTTTTTTTCATAAATCGAAATTTTACCAATGTAGAAAAAAAAACTGCTTCGAAAAGTGCAACTCAAGCCCTTTCAAATGATACCCCACTTGACCTAATAGTTGATTTTTTTGCCCCCTCCTCAAATTCGTAATTTTTCATAGTAAAATTAAATGTATATTTTAATTTTTCATTTTCCATGCACGCGGATAACTCTCATTTATAATAATTCCAAATTTCAAATTGATAGCTTAAGTAGTTCGTGAGATATTTCACTTTGTGACAGACAGACAGACAGACGGACGGAGTCGCACCATAAGGGTTCCTTTTTTTACCATTTTTGGTACGGAACCCTAAAAAGGAACATTAATTTAATATTTTCAGAGATGTACAGGGTCAATAACAATAAAAAGTGTCAAGATCAGAATGATGTATCTCGTCAATACGATAATAATAATAACACTAGTATTTAGGTACTACATGGTTATAGCGACGTGGTGTTTTTGTATAGTAGCTTTTTGTAGGAAAAGACAGAAAAATAAATAATGAAATAGGTAATGAAATGTAAAGGAAATTCGAAAATTAAATAAAAAATATACTGTTATGATGGAGATCCCACCTACTCACTAATTAAAGTTGGCATATTTGTCATACTTTATTTTGTACAAGAATATTACAATTATACCTAATTAGTATTCCGACATCCAGTAAGAATCTGTCTCCATAACATTTCTCCTCAATCAGTTCTGTAGATTATTTGAAACCATTTTACTAAAAGTATAAAGTCATATTCGCGATCGAGTCATGGGGTAGAACCCCACGTCATTAGAGCGGGAGGGTTTAACTCGGTTTGCCTACGCGCACGATTGATTTATACGCGTTTATGGAGATTAAAAACTAACTCGATTGGACTTTTAATCGCAAACGCAATAAACGACGTTATTTAATTTAATGGCTGGATTAATTGTTATGTTAGTTATAGTGGATGTTCTTGTGTGGATAATGTTTATCTTAAACCTAACGAATTACTTAAATAAACCATGTTTAATGGCTCTCTTTAAATCGAATATACGAGTATACGGTGACAGCTATACTCGTATGCTGAAAATTATGAAAAGGCCTATTAGCAAAAGAGTAAATAATTATATGTTCAGAAGGATATAGTTAATTACCATTTATTTTGTGTTATTCTTGGAAAATATCCGATTATGTGTCCCTAAATTAAATCATAATCTGTATTTAGTTACACGGTACTATTTCTATTCCAACAGATGAGTACCTAGTTCAAAGTAAACATTTGTTTGTTGCCATAGATTTACTTCATTCTACTCGTACTCGCTTGTTCTGAATATGTTCCTATAAGAACAGGCTGTTCTTATCTAATTCTGTAAGTGTCCAATAGCATACATATAAAATAGTTTTATTTAATTGTAACTAAGCTGCTTTAGCTTTTTATTCGTAAATGCTTTGTCGCTATATCATAAAATTACCGTTAAATTAAACCAAATAACCCTAAAATAACTTAAAAGCGTAAATTTCCAAAAGTTTGTACAGGCTCGGGCACGTCCGAGCACTATCGTGTCTGAAAATCGTCTGGACAAAAACACGTGGGGTGACCCGCGGGTGGGGGCGGGGCCACCGTTCCCCCAGCCAATCGGGAGCAGTTTTCATCATCTGTCTCATTCGTCCGTGTTGTGATTCTATCTGAATGCGCGGTCACACTACTCGATTCTTCATATCGGGTGATTTTTTTATCGCTGTTTAAAGTTTCGCAACGAATATGGTGGAGCCGCAATTCGTATAGAATGTTGCCAATTTAGCTGTTTAAAGATTCTTGTTGTGTACAAGTTAGAATCGATGCATGTAAGAACGAACGTATTTCATATTTTCTTATTTATTTTCTCTAGGATATTATTATAAAACATGTTTTCATTTGATTTACAGGTGCAGAATTCAGAAAATGTGACTGTGTGTGTGGTGTGTGTTTCATGACTTAAAATGTATAAGTATTACTAAGCTTAATAGTCGAATGAATTCGTCACTCATAACTTTATTTTACTGATTTTAAGGTCCAAAAGTGACGAACCTTTCCATTTCGCGACTGTACTTTTTCCATTATTGTTAAATTTATCATAGAAGAAGTATGTAACTTCGATTTGTAGTTCCCAAAGCATCCTTGACTAATCTCTAAACACATTATCGTCCTAAAAGCCGGCTATCAAATCTCTACCGGGTATTACCAGATTTACAACGATAATTAGAATCTTTATTCCTTATTATCTGTGCAACAGAGTTCAAAATAATTCATAAAAGGAAAATGCATAAAATATTTGGCAGTCGCATAGATCTTTATTTCTAATCGTATACGGTATAAACTTGTTTGACATAACGCATAAAAGAAGGTGGTAGTTTAATTTGGGTCATATAATGGACCGTTTATAATGGCCGACAAAGCAAAGGTGTTGGTCTAATTGATGTAGGGATGAATGGAGGAGCGAGGGGTGCAGGAGAGTTGCCAGTTATAGCGGACGATAAATAGCGGGTTATGAGCGCAGCGTTAGTAATTTTAAGTCCTTATTGGGAGAAGTATAACTATGTAAGGTATATTTGTATGAGCATTTCACACAATGAAATAAATTTTATTAAGTACATGTTTAATTCCATTGTCACTGTCACTAATACGATGCTTAGAGATTCATTACATATTTAGAATGATTTTTGTTGTTCAAAATTCCACAAAACATCCCACTAGATACCTGTGCTATCGGGGATTAGTATTTTCTGAGTGTTTTTTAGATTTTACCAAAAGTAAGGTAGTTTGACCTTGAAATGTACATGAGGCACTAGTTTAAACTGTATAGTTAAGTAGCAAAGAGATATTGAAATTATTCGCGCCACCGACATGAAGCTCACGTCAGTGAATTGACGGCTGTATTAGAAAAGTGCGTTTGGTTCAAGGGATTATAGTCTGTGTGTCTGTTTACAGCTGACGCGATGGAGATGGTTTTTAGCTAAGTTTCAACAAAATCGGTTCGGCGGGTCGGTTTTGAGATATTGAACTTCGAAATGGAAATGTCTGGGATTATTTAACTTTTCTAAGTCGTAAATTATTGTCAGAAAAGGTTCTCGCCCGCACTGGCGCCGCACCCTACGTATCCGGGCGTCGCGTCGCGCCGGGGCGGCACATCCGGCCTTACAAAAGCGCAACAAACCGATTGTGAGTATAATTAATCGGCAGCCCTATTGAGCTCGCAGACACTTCGGTGACGTTTTGGCTGTTACTTTATGGCACATTTTATATCTTGGCTGAAATCAGGGTTGAGAGTTTTGGAATTGATGTATTTTGTGTCAACTGTTAATTAATGAATATCGTATTTTCATCGTAAGGATAGGGAATCTATTTCCATGCAAGTATTAAGTAATAAGGTACACATTTTAATACAAAACCTATTATGTAATTGTAGGTAACTAAAATGTATTACAATGATCCTAAAACTTCTCTTAGCAATTATTAAGAATCTCAACCCGTACGTTACGGAAGCATAAGAAATAAGTAAGTAGTTACGTTTATATAAAAAAAATATTTCACCCTTACAATACAGTATCCATTGAATGTTAACTTGAATAGATATTATCTCACAATTTAACCCAATCAATTAAACTATTACCCAACTAAAAAATACTTTATTGTTAAAAAGTCAGGATGTAGCTTTTGTTAAACGAATAAATAGGTTTATTGTTATTTATTTATGATAGCTGGAGCTTTTTAATTTGCCCAAAGCTTTTGGGATCGGTGGGGTGTAAACCGGGGTAATGTTGTGGCGTTTTATATAATAATAAGCTTTAAAGTTGTTTTTCAGCTTTGTTGCCATGAGCCGGATGTAGTAGGAAACTTTTAATAGGGATGTAGGTATAAGTAGTTATAATAGGTTTTCTGCAGCATCGGGTGATGTATACTTTTATATGATGGACGATATATTTTTTAAATAAACGTAAGATTAAGTTCACTGGTTATCTTCAGATTAATGTTTTTATTGATAATTATGAAATATGGGATTAGAGTCATTTTATATACACCGGATTTAAAAGCTTTTTGCTTTATTAAAATGTGTCAGCAAAATTATAAAGCTCTTTTTCAATAAATACATATTTTCATATTTGTTCAGCAATAAAAAATAATAAATATCGGTATAGACTCCGGTTTATAGCTATATATTTGTGGATATTATAAAAATAATAAGGTGATAATTGGTTTAAATAGCACTTTATTGAAGTGCATATTGAACCTAGTCACCATTCAGGTCAGTAAATCACCTTATAATTCGCAAATTTGTCAAAGATTTATTACCCATTCACTATCAATAACAAACAAACAGCTGCATTACATTTGTCGGCATCGACAAACTATACCGACCACGACAGCGTAGGGGGGACAAAAACTGCACCCGACTTAATTATAAAGAGACAAGAAACGCCATCAAATAGCCATTCCCTCAATCTACGCTCTTCTGTTAACACCACTCGTGCTCCTACCCTCTCTAACGTATACGAAAAGGAGTGAGGAAACTATAGTTTCGTGAGCCTGCTTTCGAAGGGGCGTTGTCTATAAGGTTCAGATTGACTGGGCGGTCTCTATCCAGTTTTTATTTGGCCGGTTCGGTTATTTTCATTTGCAGTCGCACCGCGCGCGCGGCCGCTCGCGTTACGGTCGTGCTTGTGATGACATTAGTGCCAAAATAAGATTGCTGCACTAGTGCGATATTGAACTGTGAACTTGTTGATCGCTTTCGAATTGGCTAAGTGAATTGTTCTCAAGGGAAGACTTAGATTAAATGTTATGAATACTTCACAATTGGACTTGATGCCATAAAAAACGTGTTTAAAAGAAATTTTGTACTTTTGAGCGTTCTGTAATTGGGCATGTTTTAAAAGACCGCTGCCCTTAAAAGACTGTTACTATAAAAATGTCGGAATTGCGCGGCTCATCTCCTTTATCGCGTAACTTGGAGAATGGTTTTGGTGCGCCACTGGCGGCGCTGAGCTCGCTGGCAGAGGCTCCACCGCCGGCTCCGAACCCGCACGGCATCGATCACATCCTGTCGCGACCGGCGGTCGGCTCGGTCGGCGTCGGCGGGATGCTGACGCCGAGACTGTCGCTGGCGGCGGCGGCGGCGGGCATGGCGCACTACCTGCAGCACAAGCCGTTGTACTGGCCCGGCTTCCAAGGACTCGTGTCTAACCCAATGGCGTGGAGGGACCGGCTGCAGTCCAGTAAGTTTATTTTTTATTGGTATTAACTCGTTTGTATCTTCAGATTCCGTGCTTTAGCTCTCAGCTGTGGATACAGCTGGGCTTAAAGCCAAAACAAAATCGAGCACTTGATTTATAAGCGAGTAATAGACTACAGAGCACCTAATCAAGTCTTGAAAGTTGATGGTCACATTTTTTATACGTATACTTACATAAGAGCTTTTTGTACTTCAATGTCAAGTCATACTATTTGGCAGTAGTATTTTAATAACGTAATAACTTAGTTGGCTAGTGCAATTTGCCGCCCACTGTTTAACATAAGGTTGAAATTGGATTAAAATAAGACTAGACAAGGTGTAGTAGTATTTTGAAATATTTTAACAAATTTTTAATTAGCATTTATTTATTGCTTACTCAGCAAAACGGATTCGCACAGAGTAGTGCATGTGGTTAAATATTTGTATTTTAAACTATTAATTGAACAGTTCAATCAATTAAATACTTTTAAGTAATAAAATATCTTGACGAATGGCGATAGCGTTTTTAAATTAGGATAGTCTGCAAAGTAAATACCTAGATTAAAATATGTCTAAAAGTGTCATCAGTGGCAACATAAAGAAAGACATCAACGCGCTCGATCAATACCAAGATTTACGATCATTCCACAATCTCAAATTCCATGGGGTTTAAATTATCTATTATCAGTTACTATTAAAGGTACCTATGAAAAAAATGTAATGCCTCACTTCACCCAAAACAAAACAAAAGACAATTTCTTTTTTAATTCTGTTTAAGAAATATATTATTACCCTTACACCATTTTAATACCAATAAGCATACAGAAAATTTAACTCCTACCTAAACATTACATAAAGCATCGCCCTTTCGCAAAACAAGCTGTAACCGCTTCCGTCGGGCGCCTTCCGCCGGAACACGCGCCGCCATTTGCGGAGGCTTTACGGCTGTTCACGGTCCGGAATGGATGTACTTGGTGTCGCTTCCGGGAAGACATTTGCCAATTGTTGTACTATATTTGATTGCCTGTTACGTTTATTAAATAAGACGTACTCACACATAATTTGAATAGGCAATGTGAAAATTTATTTAGGTATACCGAAGGTATTCCATTTTACAATCGTGAATGTCATGGTGTTTTGTTATTGTTCAACGGTAACAAATTGTCATGCAAAACATTGACATTTTAAATCGAGATTAAACGTCTATGCAAAGAAAATATGTTTTTTTTACCGGCTCCAACTTCGTAAATTAATAAGTCAAAAAAAAATACAGAGGTAACTTAATGACAAATACTGTTTAAGACATGTAAAAAAGCGGGTTATCTGCGTCCACACATGAATGTTTTTACATTCTACATGTGTATCAAATATTACCTAGCGAAATTTCATAGTAATTGACGAGTTGTTGGAGATGAATATCTTTGTCATTATGCTTCATAAAGCGTGTTTCAAATAGCAACTGCTACTTACTAGCAAGTCATTCATAAATTTGTAAATACTACGTTTAGGTACGTACACTCTGAAAAAGCCGTATAATATATCATGTCAGTGCCTAATACATACAGCGTAAAGCAACAGTGTTGCAAAAACTGAAAGTATTCATCATGACTTGAAATCAGATAATATATTTCCCATAAGAATTGCAGTTTACAGCATAGGTACGTATTAGCTATACTTTCCTGTAATATGCTTATAGATTAATGCCCATACTCTTAAACGTTCATCAAACCTATTTTATGTACAGTCAAGTGTAAAAATATAGGTGCATACAGCTTACTCATAAATATGTCCCATAACTCTTATGTCAGCGGATTAAGGTTTTGGTACTTATTAATGAGAGGATGTTATCGATACATATTTTTGCACTTGACTGTAGATAAAAGATTCTTTGTCACTTTCAAATTTGTGTTTTTGAGGAAAGATCAAAACTCACTACTGGCCAATAGTAAACTTGACAGCAATTGTCAAGTTCGCTATATTGACCACCATCACAGGCAGGCAGTGTGTGGCTTTAAACATTGCGTAATTTATGATAAGCCGCAGATCGAATACTTTACCAGATTTAATAGTGATTTAACCTTGTCATGATTAGTTATATAATTTACCAGTTGAAGTAATAGTCATTATGACAAGGATATAGGTACCACTGTAAACTCTCCCGAAGTATTCCAAACCCAATATAAATTGTGCAAATTGTTTTTAATAGAGGTTAGTTAGAAACTTATTCATTGATTTCTAGTAAAGGATATTGGTCTGAAAGCAGGGTTTTTGTAACGTTGCCGCTTAGATACTAATGCACATAGCAGCTCCGACGAAGTTTTGTCTTCTATTGTCCTATATCAGTGTTTTTTAAACTGTAGGTGGCGACCCCCAGGGGGGACGCGAAACCTTCTAAAGGAGGTCGCGGCTACTCATATTTTTAAAGAAAAAGTGCTGTAAGTATTTTGAACAGGGTAAGGTGTCAAGAAATATTTTTTCTGTACTAAGGGGGTCGCGGCATGAAAAAGATTGAAAAACCCTGTCCTATACAATCAGCCAAACCATCCAAAATGAATAATTGGACCAAATACGGAATATTAAAATTAAAATTTTAGTTCGCCAATTGAATGGACAATCATGAACTCTCTAATAACTTAATTAGCAGGCATGTTACTTTTTTCATTCCCGTATTACAACTCTTGTTTCAACAAATCCAATTTTGGATTATAATTTGTTAATTACGAATGTCCACTAAAAAGCTCTAAAAAGCTATTCAGTCTGAGCGTTACGCTTCCTTACGCCAATAATACTTGATCAAATTACAGCGTAATCGCGTCGCGGCTTATCCGATTACAGACCGTGCGATACGGCGAGATATCGCGTGATATCGGGCGATACCACGATTATTAAACTCGCGCGTATTACAGGTTTAATGTGTGTAATCGGGCACTCGAGATACGCGCTTAGCTTTAATTACGAAAGTTGTAGGGGGAATAGGATTAGATAGTTTTCGAGGGGGTACCTATGTAATTAAATATCCTTATAAACAATCTTGATTTAATGTAAAGGGAAACAAAATAGGACACTAGATGATTATAAAACAGCATCGACAGATATAATGCTTTTTAATTAGTACAGAAAATTAAAAGAATAACTGCTTAAAAATTAAAACGAGTGAGCATAAGTTTATGCCACGAACTGTTAGCACAAACCATGTAAAAAAAACTTTAATGGTAGGTACTACTTCCTGACACAATCTTGGGTAAATCATAGTAGTATTAACTCTTTAATTGCCATCGTCTGATATACTAGACCAAAAACGACAATGTACATGATACTTTCTTGATTAATTTCGACAGAGTTGAACATTCAGAATAACTTTTCTAAAAGGGTATTCTACTTACCTAGTAAAAACGTAAAGCTAACTCATGTCGAATCCGTCTCGGCGCTTGGATGTTTTAATAAATCGGTGTTATTAACTGATAGCTAGATCGCCTCGTGTAATGAGTGATAGCAAAACACAATCATTGGCGACAATATGTAGTACAATAACACTTCATTTCATGCTATCGGTGCTTTCACTAACGGAAACATTACGGTATACATATTTCTCTTAGCAAATATTGACGCGTGCGTAACTGAATATTATATTTCTCGTATACAAAATGATCACAGAAATAAAAACGAATCTCTCTGGCAGACAAGACTTGAAAGAAAAAATGCACTCAAATCGGTTCCTTCGTGGGTTCATCTGTTAGGGCTACGATGCTAGAGACAGACACACAGAACACAGATACACATGTTAAACATATAACACCCCTCTTTTCATCAAGGGGTAAAATATTGATGTACTCGGGATATGCGCTACGTATGCAAAAAACTTACTCTTCTTGCATACTTCTGATAAATACAAAAAAAATACAGAAAAAACCCAGGTGAAAGAACAGACGACCTTATCGTTAAAGAGTGATTTTTCCAAATCAGAATTAACTTACAGTATAAAATTGTACTTAGATCATATTCTTGCGCTAAAAGCAATGCAGATGGACTAACACAATTGGACGTGTGGCTTTTATTTATTTCTGTATGAACCCATAATAGATATTATACGAGCAATTTTTTTATATAAATATATTTAGGTTTATTTGTATACAGGTTTCAAGAACGGCTCTAACTATTTTGATAAAATTTGCAATATAGAGTTTTACAGGGGCGAAAAATTGGTCTAGGTAGGTCTAATATAAAAAGAATATCTGTAAAATGAAGATACAACGTTGGCAAATTACATGCTGCTCCTTATGTGAAATAAAAATTGGATTGTAAGTACTTAGTTCCCAAATATCATTATGTACTTCCCTGGAGCGTAATCTCTATAGTATTTAATAACATATCGTTACAAGTATTCCGCATTGTTCATTTAATTGTCCAGCGCCTCATTGGGAGCAAACCTTAGACGCAAAATTTAATATTCCAGAACATTCGGTTATTAATTAGCGAGGGCGCGCTGCGGCCGCACTGGGCTCGAATGAAGTGGGACACATTTTTTTAATGACCCCCACCTCGGCCCACACCCCACGCCCACATCCCCCGTGCATCCCATATGTCGCCACGAATTAAAATTTCAGCCAAATGCAACTGTTTTTTGTTTTTTTTTTTGGTTCGGAGTTTGGAACATTGCGTTTTTCTTTTGGTAGCGGTTTAATTGAATTGTTTATGTAAAGTGTTTGTTACGTTTTACTTCCATTTATTATGCATAGTTAACTCTTAGGTACATATCACGATACCGTAAAAATAAGTTTTTACACGACTGCTGCGGTAATTTTATTGGAGCTCGCTGCCGTTATGTATATGGGGTACACTGAAAGAACATTTCTTGCCTAGTGATTTTATATTTGAAAATGGAAGTTTAATGTCAGTATTTCATAACGAGCTCTAAGTATTGAAATAATAATGTAATAAATAATAATAATAATAAATCAGCCTATATACGTCCCGCTGCTGGGCACAGGCCTCCTCTCATAGATGAGAGGGAACGGGCAGTAGGTTGAAATAATAATGTTTTTTTTTTAAGTTACTATACACGTTCTTTCCGTGCATCCTTACTATGTAATTGCCGGTTGTTAACATATTACACAAGATTGACTCATAAACTTCTCCATCAAAGTGTATTTTGAAATAAAAGTCTATAATCATAAAACTCTTCAAAAAATCTGCACGCATCGTCAACAAAAAAATCAGCATAACAATTTTCTAACAATTACCTCGTAGCAATTATAGTACGGTCCGCATAAAGACCGCGCAATCTCACCCGGCCTAATGAAATTAAATTAAGCATAACATAATTCCCACCCCCACCAGAGGGGGGGGGGGGGGAGGGGGAGGAACCGCACATTTTCGCTTTCCCCCGTCTTTGTTTTTCGGATGATACTCTCAGTGTGACCTTGTTTCTACGTAAAATGTAGTTAAATGTTGGTGTCTGGTAGGTAAATTGCGGAATTTTATTTGAGCAAGTAAGTAATTCAGATGAGAATTTTACTAGATTGTTTTGAATGGTCATGAGTTCATATGCATTATTATAGTAATGAATGTTGGGAAAGAGGACTGGAAGACCTATCTGCAGCATGGATGCGGTAAGGGAAATATATATAATAATATAATAATAAAAAAAGATTAGGTACCTACATATTGATGAAGCAAGGAAGCCGTAATCCTAAGTGTGGTTCACTAATGTTTGACCAAAAAATTATTGACAAAAGTTCATTTGACAAACAACGTTTCACCTAATGATTATTTGGCAAACGAGACACTTGACAAAAGTGTCATCTTACAAAAACTCACTTAGCAAATTATCAATTAGCAAACACTACACTTGGTTGATGGGTTAAATAATGATGGGTTAAATGATAAAGTCGGCATTCAGTCGTTTTCTAACTATACCGATCGACATACAAGTGGACGCCACGCGTCAACATATGAATGTGTAGGTACACAGCCTAATAAATATCAATACAGTTTGGATAACATTCACAAGCGGCAAAAGAAGAAAGTCAATTGAACACGGGTTCAACAGATAGCAAAACGATATTAGTTAATATCCAAATCCATATTAGTAAGGCACGATAAGGGCGCTGATTTCATTAGAGGGCCCTGTGGGGCATCGCACCCTAAGCTTTCCGATGCGGACAAATGGAGTGATTGTTTTGGCGTGATATGCCTTGCTCTTATTAGGACTGGAGCGATTCGACCCGTTTTAATGATAGCTAGTGTTATACCATAACGCCATTGTCACCGACGACTGCTATTTAAGATGCATCAAGATACACAAAGTCAACGCACTCGGTGCCGACATATTTGTAGCCCTACTAACGAGAAGGAAATCCGTCTAGTGATAAAGAAAAGCGATTTTACCAGTAAGTTAATTAAGGCGACACTTAATTAGAAAATTTCAAGTTAATAAAATAAATACACACATCACATCACATCATCAGCCTATATACGTCCCACTGCTGGGCACAGGCCTCCTCTCATGTATGAAAAATAAATACGTTCAGATATAACTATTTATTATATTTTTTACACTAAACGCCTTATTCATTATTATGCTCTATTTAGCTATTTAGATAAATAAAAAATAAAATAATCATTCATAAGCTAAATCTAAATAAATAAAATTTAAAATTATTTATCTTGTCCCTTTCTGACGAGCACAAATGTCAAAGTGAAAACAAACGAATTTAAAGGTATTGTTAGCTAAAATAGGTTGAAAGTTTACGAAAACTGTAATTTATGTGTAAGTACAGCGAAGTAATATTTTTATACGGCTGTAGACAAAATAGTCTCTATACAGCACCATCGTGTCATGGCGACTGATAACACACCCTCACAGGTGTGGTGAGGGCTGTTACGAGCCTGCAATAGGGTTATGCATCACTGGCATACACACGTTTTCCCCTAATATCTGTAATCGAATTTAAACTTTCGTGAGACACGTTGAAATAGTACTAATAATCACCTGAACACTCATCCTGAACAAGAACTCCCGAAGAGTTTGAAACATGTCGCCCGTAGTGATATTTAATACGTGAGTTTACCATGTAGGTACTTCTTCATTATTAGTATTATTTCTAATATCTCTACTCTGACTTTGAAACTTGAAACTGAATTTTGAAGCAGATACCTTCAACCGTTTAGACACAGGTTTGGATGACAATGCAATATTATCCATCGAGCTGATGATGGAGACGGAAGTTGGCCATGGGAATTCAGTGCTTAACCGACGTAACCCCGTTGAGTTTGGGCTCGCTAGAATCGTCTCAATGAATAGTCGATGACGGTATACAGAAAAGTACAGTCGGCAATAATATTTTGATGGGTATATGTAGAACATTATAAAATCTTTAGCAGTTTCTGCTTGCTAATATTTACTGTTAAAATAATATTGGGTATAAAATATTGGTTTGATGGTAACCCTGCGTGCGCCGTGTTATACACGTATCGCACGCCGATGTGGCGTGTCGTCATCGCGGAGACAATATGGCGGATGCTTATCTGCTTACATTGTAAGTACACGCCAACGATGTCGCCTTCTATTACATTATCAACATTGTATTTGGTAATTAGGCGGTGACAATGTAGGTAAAACATGGAGGGTAGGAATGGGAAATGGACAGACGGATTTATATACAGGAAAGATTTAATGAAATGAGGTGAACTGTATGATAGTACTGAATTTCAGTTTAAAATATTCTTGAGCGCAAATTGGCAAAAATTCCCTCAAAATAAACGAAAGTGACTCGCACTTGAATGAATACGGCTGATATCAGCCGAAATACGTCCACTGCTTGACATAGGGCCTTCCAGAGTGCCAAAGTGATCCGGACTAATCACTACACTTAATTATCCCTTAAAATGATAGAACCTAGGTTAGGTAAACGTCCCAGTACTTGACACTGGCTCAATACTGACACGTTCAAACTTATGTCATAAATTTATGAAATGAGTTTGAAAGTGTCAGTATTGAGTCAGGAGGTGAAAAATAAGCGTCATCACTTGGGAATTAAAGTGTCAAATATTTGAACACATACCTCATTTATTGTTCGTCGCAAATAACTGCAACGTTATAATTAATAAGCGTTTTATGCGTATAGATCCCTCGGCTTGCATAAGACATAAGTGGTTATAACAAGATAGCAAACGCACCTCCTTTCTGGAATTGTCATGACTAACTTAATTCACGGTACATCATTTTGATTATAATACGCAAACTGCCCCACACGGGAACTGTTAGCATTAGCTCCCCACGTCTTATTAGCGCAACGTAAACTGTATACCGTACGCGTTTTAATTCCCGCATCAAATGAGGCTACTTGTAATTCCCCCGTGCGGCGTAACGCGCGGTAAGAGACGCGTAAGTTCGCGATATGTGCGAAGTTCACGCAGTAATTAGCGAACAAATGTAACAAGCTTCTTTGAGGTTACAAACATAGGGCCGGCAATTGCGCCAAAAGTTGCTGGGTGCAGTAAAATTTAATCAGTCACATGGAATAACTAAATGATAGTCAGAGGCTGGGTTAATGCATAATGCATGATTTTAGTGCAGATACTAAAACCATTGTTCTTTAGTTATTTTGGTACTTACTTCTTAACTTTGTGTAAGTTATTCAGCGTAGAAAACTTAAATTGTCTTTTCATTGAATAAGTGTCGACGTTTTTATGGCTTTGAGACGTAACGTAACTTTTGAAAGCCTTCGTAAAACGTGAATTTGGAATCACCTTAGTATCTGTAATAGAATTAAAAACGGTATTTACAAACATATAGGTAAAACATGTATATGAGACGTGGAAACATTAATGCATTGCTTTTTGAAACTTTATTAGAACCGAAGTAGGTACCGACATACAGAACCTATACAAAATATGATGGTTACAAACCTTATCATAAAAATAAACTATACATTAGATATATTTGGATAAATCGTAGGTCTTCTTTTCTTTTTGTACCTAAATTATATTCTTGTACATGATAGTCATCGCCTTTTCTTTTAAACATTTTAGAGGCAACCCTACTGAATTGGGTACAAACGAGCGCAGGATTTATTCGCACACGACGAAATAGATTCACGCCTGTACCCATTGCTCAGAAAAGGGTTATCTTGGTAAAGAATCGTCCTTAGTTCCGCCCTTTTTACCCGAGGGGCATCCCACAGCCTCACAAATTTATACGTTTCTCAACTCAATCTCTATGGTATAAGATGGAAGTTTGCATGTATATTTGTGAACACGACTGTACGCAATACACTTGTGGTGGCGGGACCGCAATCTTACGCGAATACACTCAAATGCGTCCTGAGATTATGTTTCGAGTTTTATGCGACTTTATCAAATGTGAGCCATTGTTTTTTACCATTTAGCGATATAAATTGTGATATCTTATTTCTACGTAACGTACGTACCTATAGTAGTATCAGTAGGTACATACGAAGAGAATGGATTGGAAAGTTATGAAATTTATTAAAGACTATCCCTATCTACTGCCTGAACTAGGAAACCAAAATGAGTATTGACAAAACCCAAAACACGACGGCTTCATAAGTAAAATATTTACTCGCTAAAAATAAAATCACAGTTGGGTGTTGATTTTCCTTTCGCGACCTCAGCCAACTCAAACTTTTATTATTAAACGACGTAGTTGAGACAACATTGTACCTTATCTAAAATCTCATAGGAGCAAATATAAATAAAACGTAGAAAAAAGGCATGATTTTGGATATTCTCAGCCAACTCAAACCATTCATTACTAAACGACGTAGTTGAGACAGCATTGTACCTTATTTATAATATCATAGAAGCAAATATGAATAAAACGTAGAAAAAAAGCACGTATTTGGATATTGATCGACATTTGTCCAAAAAAGCCATTCGAGAAGAGAGCACCTCGTTTTCTTAGAGATCTGATTTAGAACGCAAAACCCAACAAAAATCAGATATCAAACTAACACTAGTCAAATCAACTCAAGGTCATGTCAAACACAAACCCATAAGAATCTACATTTCAAGCGCCTATATAAAGTTAATACCTACTTGAGCCACATAATAAAAGTACATATACCCTCTCGCCCTACACGCGTTAACGTCTCCCCACCGTTAGCTCGTCGTTACCCCTCCCCGCCCCCGTGGGGGGAACGGGGTTGAAGGAACGGTGCTTTGGAACTACGTTGATATTGTAAATGCAATCTTTGAAAATACGGTTTTTAAAATGGTAAAGGATTATAGAATACTTAGGAAAAAAACTGTTAACGTGAAAAAATACTGTGGAGCTTTGAAAGATAAAAAGAAGCATTTATATGAGACTAAATACCAACCATTATTAAAAAAAGTGTCAGAAAAAGCGTTCTTTGTTATAGGAAAAACACAGCCCATTATTTTCGGACCAAAATCTCCCTGGTGATGTCCCTTCAATGAATGACTATACCTATTCAAATAATATATTATATATTGGAAATAAGTTGATTCTTCCTAATGGTTGTGTTATACTAAGTGGACCCATTGTTTCGCTTTGAGCCAATTATTAAGAAAGAAAGAAAGAAATAAAGATATATTTATTCACAAACACACAGGACACACATATTAAATAATAAAATAAGCAAGAATAGCACATAAAACATGAAAAAAAGTGTGTCTCTGCGGCAGTGAACCGGACACTGGCTCAGCATTATGCTGAGGTGTCAGACACCTGCAGCGCTGATTTTCAGCCAGCACCGTCGGTGACATTAAGGGTGGGTAGACCTTACTTTACAGGCTGGTACAGCATAAATATGGCGCTGGCCGCTGTCATATCATAGAGAATTGTCCAACTTCCAATACCACCAGATTTGACGGATATAGTTACATAACTCACCCTACGATGATTTGAAACACCTAGCCCCCCTAGTCTATATTTCAATAATCGACACAGTTTGACGTTTTTGTGAAACCATACCAAGTCCTGAGTCTTACTTACTTTATAATTACAAAGCGATTACCTCTCCCTTACTCAACAGACGTTTAATAATACACAAATTGTGACCCCGGCCGTCACTACGCTTATTGCAATTATTGTAGCCATTGTAATAATGGGAGCCATTGTAATAATTGTAATTTCGTAATTTGGTGTAACGCTGCCGCGAATGCTGTTGCAGCTCGTATCCGAAGAGGTTTTATTGCGGTACAGACGTGACTAGAATAATTTCGCAACTCGAAAGGGTCGTCGAGATTTCGGGTATAACAAGTGCAAGGGTTTGATTAGGTGTTCCAGTTACATGCGGGTTTAAACTCCTTTTAAATCCTTAATTATTTCTTTTTAACGTTTTGATTCTGCTAAGCTTGGGCTTTGATAATTTTAAAAGAAAAATTCTGTCGGCTAGAATCCACTCAAAACTGAAACTGAAAACCCCATTTAAGTTTCAGTTTTTTACAATCAGTAGGTACAGGTTGTTTATCTTCCTATCATAAACCCAAAACCATCCGCATTTGAATGATTTAATGAATGATAAATTGATAATTCAACGTTCTTTCTTATCCTTTCCCCAGATTCCCATCTGGGGCAGATACAGTATTGTAAGTACCAAATTTTAGTTACCTTGCTTTAGTTTTATCAGAGACTAGTAAGTCATAAAGACAGCCAATTTTTATACAATAATAATACTAATATACTTTTTATTACACCACGACAAGAGATAGACATCTACAATGTCACGTTCCTTTAAACTGATGAACCTGCTGTAGCTAGTTTCACTGTAGAGAGGTATCGGTACCATTCATTGCGTATGGCAATGAGACATCTGGTTAACACAAGAGGGCCGTCTAGGAACTAAATGAAAAAGCTCCTAAATTATGCCACAATAAGTTAAGTAGAGATCTAAGTGCCATACCAAATGAAAGGTAAATATACCTACCTCTCAATTATGAAACTAGCTCCAGTAGCCTCATTCAGATTGTATAAACATATTGGAAGTATTTGTAATTGATTAGTCTCTCCTTTTATGAAATTTCACTGACTGATAGACCAACGCACAAAAACTAGATATATAACCATAATGCAAAAGTAAGACAGTGAATACACTCCTTATTGCTTAAAGCTAGGATACTGTAGCAAGTATAGATACTATGACGTCGCTCATATATAAAATAATATTGAACTTTTATAGAAAGAACTTTCCGTCCCGTTTTATAAAACAATATAGTTCTCAACTCCTAACACCCAGTCTCATAACCCCGAATAGTGGTGCAATATTAACAGTATGCATTATGCATGGACAGCATGGTGGAAAAACTACGCCGGCAGAGGCTAGTCTGAGTATAACTAGTACCAGCGGCAGCTGGTAACTTGGACGTTGGAAATTGACCACCAGGGAGTAGTTTTGAATGGACAGGCTGGCCAGTTATTAGTTGCTAGGTTTTTATAGACACCAACGAGAAAAAAGTTTACCTTTTGTTAAAAACCGAATACCGATAAAATGATATAGAGCTCCCAAAGCAGACGAACACTTCATCAGGATCAGAGATGTTATTTTATATTGTACATAGCGTTTGCTATACAACTTAACACTTTCAGTTAGATATTAAGACAGTTCGGGATAAGAACAGGATTTGAAGCATAAAGATTTTGGTATGAACCAATCTTTATACTAAACAATTTCAGTGGCAGAAACCCACGCTCTGATGTGTTCATTATTGTGTAGATAATTTAGTTATTCGTACCATCTGACTTGACTAGTTCTCTATTTCAATCCCGTTATCTAATTAGCTGTAACGCTGTGTGACGTAAACCCGACAAGTTGCGTTTCAAACGTATTTACAACCTTAATAAATAAATAGCTCACATTAGCAAGCGCGCAGTTAGCCGTAGGTACTAGATATTGTCAAACAGACGTACTACAAACACCGACCAAATGAAACCAACCAACCAAACAGAAACCGCATAAACTAAATTCTACCCTATCATCTTCTTTATAAAGTTGAAACTCATTTGTACACACCAAACCAGTTTCGCATTAGGACTTAATGTGTTGGTGAAGGCACTACCGAGCCAATTGAGACTGTAACGAACTGGAATAGAGTCTAGTATGCTGTGGGGCTAGTGGATAGGGGTTTGGCGCAATGTGGTGCAGGAATCGATGTAGTTTCCAATGGGAGATACTGACGGTTCTTGTAATTACTTGCTAATCGAGCGTCGTTGGAGGGCTTTCTATTAGAAAAGTTTACAATTCTAAGCACATTTTGAAAAAACCTTCGGTCCCTCTGATACTTACAACGTCATTGTGTGGTTATAACGTAGGCAGTACGAGTATACGAGTACGAGTATATCATATTTTGCGCAGTAAGAGTTTCGTTAGAATTTTCCGTAACGCGCCTTAATGTCGTAATAGACATTTAAGATACAAGTAAAGTTTTTTTTGTATGTATAGGTGTACCGATGATACAATTTGTATCAAGATGCAATAGTAGTAAGTATACAGTATAAGTCATTATTCATACTTCATGCCATGCTCCCTGGCCACCCCACTCTATGTTTTAGTATATCTGAGTATGCATAATTGGTACTTACTTGAAAAAAAATCTACTTCAATAGTTTCAAGAGAACAATTATGTTAATTTGGGGTTGCTGGACCAAAATAGAGACTGGGGTAACCAGAAAGCATGACATCATAATTACTTCTTTACTTTCTTTACAAAAAAATATTATTCAGAAAAACAGCAATAAATCTCGAAGACATTACCTAAAGGGTGGAATAAAAAAGTAAATACGTACCAGTGATTTCTTAACTAATTAAATTACATAGGTAAATATTCAGCCCATAAATAATTCCGAAATATGTGGCGCAATAAACCCGGTGATGATACATATAATGGGGACGTCATAAATAAGGCTACCTCGGAAAACAACCCCGGTTAATATTAATGAACAACTTCTGCACGTCGCTAGTGATATTAATGTGATTTTATACAATAGGTCGTACACACATAGAGTAGGTATATTAAAATCTCGACTATAGCGTCTGCCTATATTTTTACACAATTTTGCAGCGCCAAATCTAGCTTCTACCATCTTCTACATACCGTTACTGTATCTAAATAGGTACAGTTAGGAAGAGTCTTCTGAAAACTTAAGGTCAGGTTTACTATGAGAGTATTTTTTTGCATACTCGTCATTAGCGATCCGTCCTTTCTGATGTCTGAATGACTCACATATGAGTTAGGCAGTTGCAGAGCGGAAAGTCACTGCTACGCGCTACGGCGTAGCACATGTAGCGTTGCGGGGCCTCGTATAGGCTAAACTATTGTATTGTCTACAGGATACAGGCCTAATTTTTGTTCCTAATTTGGACTCTAAACCATAATTAGGTCAAATTGTCTATGCAGCTATGACTGACTTGCTAAGTTGGCGCTCTGCTAGTAGGCGCTTTCCTGTACAAACGGTTTTTCTATGTTAGCAGCTACGATAGTTGGCAGTGAATGTGTGAAAGAAAGAATAATATCGAAAACCAATTTCGATTTTAAATGCAAGATTTTCCATAATACGTATATAGTTTGCGACAATAATCGAATCATTACATCGAAATGTTCTAAACAAGCATAAACCAGGCGTATATTCAGTGTCTAACCCCGCAAGTACAGTCGCGTATCCCGCCCCGCGGTACACTCGCGATCGTTCAATTCAATTCCGCTTTATTTATCGTCCTGTACCGTCGACAAAAGCGCCGTAAGTCCCCGTTCCATATAATTAAGTGCTTAACCGAATTATTTATAACGTGATTGTGTTTATTTTGATGAAATGGCAATGTTAATAATGACTTCGCTCTCCCATTTAATTTAATTGTGTAGGTCGTTTATTTTGACGTTTTGACTTGGAGAGGGTATTGATATCTTTGGAGGGAGATAGTGGCGAGTATGGTTATAGGTATTTATTATAGTATTTGATTATATTTATTATAGTATTTGATGCAATCGTTATATAATGTATCCTTTTTAGTCGAGTACCACGTTTAGGCCACGAAGCTTGCTGAGTGGCCTAATTAAGGTACGAGACTTAAAAAGCTAATTATATAACTATTGTATACAATACTTTTTCTACGAGTCAACTGAACTGATTAAACGAACTTTGTATCTATTGAAAACGAAGTGCAACCAACGGCTTTTTCTTTTTTGTGCGTTGATGTCTATTCACCTTTTGACTTTCTCATGACGGCGTCATATTGGTCAAATACATTAAAGTTCAGTAAAGGCGCCAAGTGATTGGTCAATTTCATTACAGTTGTCTCAACAGTTATGAAATGTTGAGTTGGGAGCTCCATAGTAAAAAGTATGTGATTTAAGTTTGGTGTACGAAGCCTTAATTCAAACATTAAGGTCGACGAGTATAAAAAATCCCTTTTCACTATCAGCATAACGTAAAGTAAGGATATTCTGTGATCATAATGATATTCGTAAACATAACGACGAGTATAAAAAATACATTATAATATTTTCCGAATACAATACAATACGAAAACTCTTTATTGCTCACCAAGAAAACAACAAGAAGGATGAAACTAAACCTAGATATAAAATACAGTACACAACAGAGGGTCTTATCGCTAAATAGCGATCTCTCAAGTACATGCTTGTTTCTGTTGGTATATTGCAAGCGATGCCTGTGCCAAGTTTAACTTCATCATCCTATCCTGGCCAACCACGGCGCCTGGAGAAGCACTAACCGGTGAACGGCACCTCATGTAATCTCAGGTGACTAAAGTAACCATTTTTTTCAAAATTTTAATGTATACCGCCGCCGCCACCCGTTTCCCGAAAGAAAACTATTTCATTATAAGACGGAAGCTTGAGTGGTCATAAACATCACGTAATATATGTGAATGTGTGTTTCTAGGAGTTTCTGTCAGTAATCCCAACGTTGTGAATTTAATAGTATTTTACGTCACACCTGGCCATAATGCGAGTTTTACTGCACGCTGCGCGCACGGGAAAACTCGCATTGTGGCCAGGTGAAGACGTAAAATTTTGTACTCAACACGGGCGGTAATTCGTAAAGCCCCAGAGCGCATATTTATCACAAACACCTGCGATCTGGGGCATTCACGAATTCACCGCCCTAGTTACGTAATGTACTATTATGCAAGTGTTGTACAAGTAGGGTCTTAAAACGCGAGTGTCGTGAGTTGCGTGCACACAATACATGATAATTTATTTTTATTTTAGTAAATAATTTATGTTTTACAAATATTTGATAGTGAATTAAAACTCTTCATTTCGAAAAATTTAGTGGCTGATTAAAAAAAAGTTAGATGAAGTGACATCGTGGTAAACAGTGCTTTTATGGAAAATGTATGAACCATAAAAGTACACTAAAGAGTGCGCTCATGGGCCATAGAGCATAGAGTTTTTCGACGACTTATTATCGGTGACATTGTATTTGAGCTAAAGCCTATATAAATGACAGATAACGGTACAGGAGTAGAAAAAAATATTTATCTTTTGTTTTTATGGGCATTTATTCTGACGCTACCGTATTTTTATCATACCACCCCTCCCGCGGGGCTCGCTTCATCATAACGTTCAGAGCGTCGACCGCGCGGTTTCATGAGCCTTTTATTTCCCTTTTCCAGTTGAGTTTTTAATTTTTGAGTTGGACCTGGGAATGATGAATATAAATTGAAAGGATTAAACAAATATAGCTTGTTTGTTAGTTAATTATAAGTGGGATTCAAATATTACAGTGTGCATGGTGTTAAGGTGTTTTTTAGGTACCTACCCTTTGAGCCAAAAATGCATAAAACCATAAATAAAGTATAAGATATATATATTTACTTTATGATAAAACTAAAAAAACTTGGCAACTCGTAAAAAATCCAAAGCGGCACGTGTACGAAAGCATCATTATTACAAAATTTCAGAATTCTGAACGTCATTTTCCATTAAACTGAAAATACGACGGAGACTTTGTAATAAAGGTAGAAGTACGAGTAGCTTAGGTATATAGGAAATGATTTTATTCTTATAAAACAAAAAAATTGTTTTTTTTCTGAGCTGTGTAGAATACCTTAAAAAATCACACCCTTTGATATACTTTCTTAAACAGATGAGAATTTGTTATTACTAGAAAAAATTGCCTATTTTTAATCGCACTGAAGCCGATTTGAAACAGTGAATTGCCGAAAACCTCTCTCGTATGTACTCAAATTATATCAGCATAAGTTTTTATGCGTTGGTTCATTCCCCCATTTTAGCAATTACACTGGCAAACGTCCCGCTCACTTACATACATATGATACACATAAATGAAGCAATACGACCAAACCCCCGAGATGGGTTATGCATTCTTATATTAAAAGTTCAAAGCGAGGAGATACGTTGTTTATACATTTTTTTATTGTTTTGATTAACTGTCAAGTAGACGTCTAATCAATTAGAAAACAAAGCGATTGGAATCAAATGTGGATTCAAATTGGTTTATGGGGTCTCTCTTATCAGCGCATAAGCGTATGTGAGCGCAACGCAATGATATTTAGACGAGATAATATTCAATTGTTAATTGTAATTTGTAACACATCTTTCTAAGCCTGGAGCGTATTTATCGGTGTGTTTTGACTAAAATAATGGAATCTAAAGGTACTATTACATATGCTCTTTCGTAGCACGAAAGCATCCTGGTTTCGAGCAAATAGCATGTGGAAATGTAAAGTTGCTAGTAAGTAGCATGCGTTTTGCATATATAATAATTGAGCATGCTCAAATAAGCAATGCTACTAAACAGCACCAGTACCTAGAGATATGACTAATAATGGGATCTAAGTTAACTAATATTGGAATCTTGTTGCAGTGAGCAACGGCGCATTAAGCGCATGCGCACAAGGCGGGATGGACAAGGACGGCAAGAAGAAGCACACGCGGCCCACGTTCAGCGGGCAGCAGATCTTCGCGCTCGAGAAAACGTTCGAGCAGACCAAGTACTTGGCGGGGCCGGAGCGCGCCAAGCTCGCGTACGCCCTCGGTATGACCGAGTCGCAAGTCAAGGTTGGTTCATTGTTTATAACCTTTTTAGGGTTCCGTACCTCAAAAGGAAAAAAAGGAACCCTTATAGGATCACTTTGTTGTCCGTCCGTCTGTCAAGACCCTTTTTCTCAGGGAGGCGTGGAGGTATCAAGCTAAAATGTATACCAAATACTCAAGTCTACTGTCCCTTGGAGCTGTGAAAAAATCAAACTTTTAAGCCAACGCAATCAAAAGATACAGCCGTTTATGCCGCAAATTTCCGCAAAATTACGAAACTCGCAAGGGAATCAAAACTTACAGGGTAGTTCCCGTAAACTCAGAATCTTGAAATTTGGTACAAAATAACGTCGTATAGCACATGTAAGGGAAAAAATTAGAAAACCGTAAATTTTTAGTTACATCATATAAAAAAAGTATTTTAAAATCCTACAGGTTTGTACCGAACCCTCGGTGCGCGAGTCCGACTCGCACTTGGCCGGTTTTTTTAAGTGGGTTGATTCATTAATTTGTAGCCCTTACTGTCCTACTGCTGGGTAAAGACCTTCCTCTCTTGCTTCCACGTGTCTCTATCGACTGCTAAACGAGACCGTCCTCCCGAAAAGCGTTGAGGCCATCCCGCCATCTCCGTCTGAGTGTACCTACGCTGAACTCTATTTGGTGGGATCCAGTTGGTAGTCTTCCCATGGAGACTAAGTACCATTACTTAAGTCGATGATTATAATTACAAAAATCTTAGAACTTGAAGGAAACAGATACCGCAGAATAAGGGCGGGTTGCACTGTACCAAACCGCCTGAAATCGTAAGTGGTGTTCGTTAAAATCTGAATGTATGGTAAGTTTCACAAGTTCCTATGAAATGACAGCTGCCAGCGCCATATTTAACGTTGATCCTTCTGTAATCGTAAGTTGGTGCAACCCGCTCTAAGTATTTATCGGGGCCATAACGCCCCAAGTTGTACGGACTCAGCATGGCTGAGTTGCAAGGCTCGCAAGTCAAGGTTGGTTCGCATCTCTGTTAATTAGGTTTGATTACATAAGCTTCATTTTATAAAAATCTGTATACATTTACACAATATTTGGTGGGGTCGGTACGCACGATTCGTGATATGCCAGACTAAGATAAACACTAATTAAGCTCAACTTTACATTAATTCGTTAGACTTGAAGGCGGGCCAGACAGACCAAGTACTTGCTGGGGCCAGAGTTATTAAAAATGGCATGAATAAACGTAACAATACATATACAGAGTTCAGCTGTGAAAAAAACATGTTCAGAGTTCAGCTAATCGTGTATTATAAAAACATCTTCTAAAATGGAATGGGAGTGGAGAGCCAAGTTTGCATCAGAATAATTATCTGTGGGTTACTTGCTTTCTTGAACCACATACTGGATTCTGCGAGCTAAAATAACGTTGGCGGCTAACTTCCAATTTTATTTCTGTTCATCGGAGTTTGACTTTTCGCTCAGTGATTTTCACAGTAGAACAATTGCGCTATCATTTCTATGAATATTTTTCTTCATAAAGTCAGCTATTGACTACCGACGTTCAATCTAATTAAGTCCAAACACAGTGACAATTCACCATGCCGTGCACATGTACATGCACAATTAACCCGGCCTATAATCCGATTACAGAGATTGAAAAGTCAATCACTTAGCGGCGCAGTCAAACGGGATTACCCGCGGACGGTCACAGTTGCTCTATCGGCTGTGTACATTTGTACAGTCGAGATCAATGTGTGTATCATACATGTCTGTACTGAATATGGTGCAATTTGACGAATATTTATGATCTCAAAGACACAGCTTGAAAAGACTAGTCTCAATTAGTGGTACCCACTGTAACATATTAAAAAAGGACGTCTGCGCTTGTAATTCTAATACGATTATTTGGTAAAGTAATCAAAATCAAACACAGAGTTCCGATATTTACTTAATTCATAAAATAACGCAATTTTTCTGACTTCATTAGAATGTTACATTCAGTATCAGACTTATAAATCTTATCAGCTAGTGTTTTCTTTAGATATTTCATTTTTATTTCAACAAATGTCTGCCCGTAGTGGCACAAAAGTACTTTATTTCAAAACTAAACGAGCAGATATCAATTAGGTGAACATAACGCGCGGCTATAAAGGTCCGTTTTTATTCTAAACTAATTAAGGGTGTGACCCTCAAGTGACGCTAAATGGCGCGTTTACGCTGACGACTGATGGTGGGGACAAAACTGACGCTCTTACCCTACGGCGTGTGATGGCTCCAAACCGACATGTTTACCCTATGCACCGATGGTGACAAAGCTAGGGTGCGATGCGAGTTCACAATAAAATTCTTTAGGCCAGTATTTCAACCAACCTATTTTCATTAATAAAGTGACCAACGAATACCATTGATAATGAATACCTGAAGTGACCGCTCAATTAACAGGAATTGATTTACAAAATATACGGTGAAACCCATTTATTATACGCAATATATTTTTATATATATAAATCAGGCTATTATACGTCCCACTGCTGGGCACAGGCCTCCTATCATAGTTTTTTAACATAATTTTGTAAAAAGTCAAAGATCGCTGAACCACAAGTTAGTAGGTGATGCAACGACACATCGATGTGTGCTCTTTAATGTCGTCAAAGTCAGCTTTTTCTAAATTCTGTAACGGGGACTAAAGTCTCATATCGTATAAGAAGGGCTTTTACGCGGATAAGTATCACTTGGAGGGGCACTTATTCGCTTGTGAGAAGTTAAAATACTAGCAGCCATAAACTTACTATGTTACGGCCCAAACCCAATGTCGAGGCATTTACCCTACTAGTTGACGTGCTAAACTATAGGTTAGGGTCCCTTTAAACGCTGCGGTCACGGGCATTTAGATCTGTAAAGGGCGCTGCTGTGTAATGGAGATGCTGGGGTTGGTTTGATAAATGAACGTAAATTGAAAAAATCATGAAGTTAAGTGTATGGAACAGTAGATACTTATATTGGCATAGGGCTTTTCTTTGGTTTACTTAACAGTGAACCAATTACAAATAGCACGCCTTAACATAATGGGCTTCAACAATTTGTGGTCAGTAATCACGGTGTTGGTTTGTTAAATCATTTTCACACTGGACATTTTTTTCACAGAACCTTATAGTTTTTAATTATTTCTAGACACGGGTGCGCATTTTTTCATGTGGCATGATTATTTTCCAAGTCGCGTTTTTTTACATTTTGCATAGAAAAAAGTTTATAAAAGTTCTTGTTTGTAATAGTGATTAATCTTACAATATTGTGAAAATGACCTAAGAAATCTAGAACGCGAATGTCAATCACGTTGAAACCTGAAATCGGTGAAAAGGAAGATGTATCCTAAGTAAGTTTATTCGAAAGGTTTATGCAGTCTTCATGTGAACTAAACCAAAGTAATCACATTGGTACGGGCTTAATAACTGATTAAAAATAGATCCTACTAATATTATAAATGCGAAAGTTTGGATGTTTAGATATTTGGATGTCAGATGTTTGGATGTTTGTTACTGAATCACGATTAAACGGCTCAACCGATTATGATGAAATTTTGCACGACTATAGTTTTTATAGCCTGGGTTAAAAATATAGGTTAGTTTTTATCCCGGATCCACGCAGACGAAGTCGTGGGAGGAAGCAAGTGATAAATAAAGAAAACACTACCTACATTAATTATCAACAAACAAACAAACTTACTTAAAGTCAAAAGCAAAATCATACGACAGTCACCCATCAAATATAATTAAAACCGTCATCCATAGCCAAACGTCACAAACTGTGGCAGTAACAAGTCTCCCTAGCGAGGGCACAAATCGCATTATACTAAGTGATACTTACCATTTAGAGGGTGCGTGTTAGTAGTGCCAAGTGGAGCGTGCCTTTATGCGTTTGGAAAATCAAAAATGGCAATATGACTTTTTTCACTTACGACATGAAAATATTTCAGAGCGGTTACGGACTTTTAGCTTAGTTAGCTTTTCGGTGAAGGATGACATCGTGAGGAAATCTGCATACATCTGCGATGAAATTCAACAGTGTATGTGAAGTCCTTAACCCGCACGGGGTCAGCGTGGGGACTACTGCCCGTTACCTCTCATCCATGAGAGGACACTTGTGCCCAGCAGTGGGACGTCGTCTATAGGCAAATTTATTATTATTATTATGTATGTCTTTCCCGTTCACGGGACAATGATGTCCCGGACCTTTGGGAGGCGTGCGTGGAGCTAGGTACCTAGGAAGTACCAACTGAGCCAACACGTAGAGGCCCTTTTGACAATTTAATGAAATGCAAGGAGTACACCGAGCGGATGCTGTCCCTGCCCGTGTCATGGGACGCACACAGAGACAGCACCCGCTGGGGTGTATAGGGACTATTGATGGTTGATGGAATCTAAATAAAACGGGTTATTGGGTTGAAATGATGGACTAGTGGCTGGGCTATTGGGTGAAACATCGGACGCCTGCCTAATAAAACTGTTTCAATCTTTATCTCTGGCAGACGGTGACTCGCTAACTGCTAGATGGGCCCCTATTAATAGCGACATTAAAAAATGGCCTAAGGGCAACACCGGTCAGAGAGCTGGGGGGGTAGAGAGGTGGCACTGGACTTTAAACATATAGCCAACTCGCCACTTAGGTGTCCACATCTACCCTCGAGCAACAGCTCTTGCGACTCCACTCTGGACGGCCAATAAAGGCAAGCCAGAGGCGGAGGGCCTGTCCAACCAACCACCCGATCGGCTCAGCCTGACCACAGGACACCCCCAGGAGCACTCAGGTACGTAGGGTCGCTACTCCCTAACAGCCCGCCACAAGCTGCCTTACGTTGACTGATTGCACCAGAAATCTGGTGGGCGATGGGGCCGTCACATCGCTACGCCTTATTATTATTATTATTATTTGTTCGAACTTTTTGCAGCGATATATACAAGCAGAGTATAGGCATTTTTATTTCAAAAAGCAATTTAGGATATATTTTTTTAAATCCGAAATCAAGTGTGAATTTACTGTAGCTCTATTGGACCAACATTTTCAATCCGGCTGCACGTCTAGTAACTGTCAGAAAACAGGTAAGTACCACAGTATTAGGCCGTGGTCTAGACGCCAGCGGGCAGCGGAGCGACGAGCGGGCCGTCATACATTGAACTCAATCAAATGTATATGGACTGCCCCTTGTCGCCCCGCTGCCCGCTGGCGTCCAGTCTGCCGCCTCAAAGTACTTTAATCTTACTAGAATAATTTTACTATACCGTAAATAAGATACACTAATTATTCGACGCTTGCAATGTATTCAATTTGTGCAATGACAGTTTTACTTTCGCACATTATTTATTATTATTACTATTACCCGGTTTAACTGACTTACCCATTTACTGTCAATAATTTCGTCGCCCGTAACTCGTGGAAGTTGAGTGGAAGTAATGCGATGAATGGATGCCGTTACATTTGCACTCGGCTTGCAGCGTCAATAAAGTGATCAATCATCGAGCGATGATCATCTTGGTGGCAACGCAACGGGTCTATTCTGGTTTAAGTAGTATCGTTGCCGTTTGACAAAGCAGTTTCTTGAAATTCTGTTTATTTTTGTCCCAGAAAGGAAGGGTTATTTTTTAGATAAGAAGTGCAACATATTTTTTTAACGTTCCAGTTATAAGAAGCTTAGCATCGACATTCCTTAAGTACAGGTATATTTTTATGAGAGCACAGGACTTATATTATATAGCAACAAACACGTTATTCCAAGTAGTGACATATTATGAAATAAATCTGTTTATGAAGCAATATCTATATAAAGTGTATAGTAGGTGTATGGCATGGCATTAGTCTGATTCCGGCTTATATTTCTTTTTGCAGCCATTATACAAAGCCGATTAAACCTATTCCGTATAATATCCCACTTAATAATCCTCCATATTAACTTAATAAAATAAACAATTGCTTAGAATTAATTGCATCAGTGCAACACATGTGTAAACACAGAACCCCCTGCATCTCCCTTAGGATTAATTTATCGAATGTCAAATGAGCTATGACACCCGGACACTCGCTCAACTAACTTATTTCATACATCAATCAAGCAACAATATACTCTGTATCATTGCATTAAGAGCTAATGCATATCACGGAAAAGTTGGTTTAACTTCGTTTTAGTGTAAAGGGGAATTGGAAAAAAACCAACATACATTTACATATGAAACCAATCGTGTCACGTAATAATAAGGTTGAATTTGAGCTGGCTGGCCGACAGGTTGCACTGGTAATCCGTACCCCCATGGTATGGTTTTTAGCGCAATTTGTGAATGGAGATGATCTGCGATATGTTGAGCGTTTAGCGATACAAAGGATTATTGTGTAGCGACTAATGACCGTAATAGAGAGCCTAAAATGTCAACCGTGCAAAACACCTCTAATATATTTCTTAGAAATTAAGTTCATTTAACATTATATTAACCATAGTAATTGATTTTATTTATATTTTTGAACGGAATTTAGAGGGTAGGTAGGTACATTACATGGAAATGTGGGTTTACTCTAGATATTTTTCTTAATGACGATGACACGGCGATAGATGACGGCGACGCATTGAACACCACGCTCATTTGCATAACGTGTGTAAATGATGCAGTTTATAATTTAGACAGAGATTGATAGTCGCGGGCAGTGTGTATTTTATAGTACTTTAAATTGCAATGTTTTGAAAAAACTGTTGTTAAGTATACAAACAGCTATTAAAGATTTATTATGTACCAGCAATTAGTTTACTTGGGTAGTTGTCACATTTTTAATCAAGGTTTTGTATCGTATTGATATTTTTTGTTTTTCCTTTAGCGAATGTGAAACCATAAAATTGCTTATAAATTAGCATTAAAAATATAGTTTTATTAAAATAATATAAAGTTAAATAAATAGACGCCAAAATAAACCCAGGCACATTACTAAAGCATTTTTGAAATTTGTTATCTAAATGTTTTTCCGTAACACCATAACGCAATAAAATTCAAAATAAAACCGCATTTCAAACCGCCCCAAACCGGATCGCAATATTACAGCACAGATAAAAATTACCCACTTCGTATCAATGTGAGAAACATGACCGACACAAAACGAATTCAATTTTTTACTACACCATAAAGATGATAACTGAAATGATTTGCATTTTGAGTAGGAGAGAAGGAATTATGACGCGCAATAAGAAGGTTATGGGGCTGTATATCAGGGCGAATCGTTAACTTTAGGGCCAGCGAGTCAGGTAGGACAACATTAGCGGTGAATCATTCTATTTATGATGTGGATGATAGTGAGATATTCCTAAATTGAATAGCGTCAACTACCTACTATGTATCTTGATTTGCAGAATCATCTATACCTAAATATGAACAAAGCCAATATCTGATTTGATGTCAACTGTCTTTTTTGATTGATATTTGATGTCAAATTTAATTGAACACCCACGTGAATTTTGTCTTATGGCATGCTAAGGGAGACGGCGATGGTGTCAATAAGGATTTAACAATGACTGCTTCGTAATATACTCGTATCTTAATTTTTGCATTTTAAAGTGGAGTCCTATTAAGTGTAATACCTACACTATTTTATCTACATAATGTGACAGCTGCATTAAAAATGAATACGAAAATATCTCGCCCTAAATCTCAACGACACTCGCAAATTATATTTCAATGGGTTTTAAATTATTACAAAAAAATCCGTAACGCGATTAAGCATTCATAAAATATCAAAACACATTAAAATTAAATTACTGTGTCATCCATCACGATAATTTAATATGGTGCTTCCCCTAGAAAGAGAGGGTAGGTGCGCAACTATTAAGTGTGAGAGGGAAAACAGAAAGTATCAGAGTCATCTACATGAGTTTAAACTCTCGTTTGTCTTATCTGTGTGATGTCATTAGGCGTTAGGGGGTCTATTTCGAATAAAGTGCGACGGTTCGATTACCTCTGTTCTGATTTATTCTGGGGTAAAATTAAAGCTCAGTTTTTCCATATCCATTCAGAACCTATAATATGATGTATGCGTGGCCGATACCTATAATGTGTTTTCCATTTTTTGTGAAAACTGTGGTCGCGCCACATGAAAAATCGGATAGGTAGCCTGCTCTTTCGGACTTCTATTTTAAAGTGATTTAAGACATGGCTTTTTGTAAAATAAATATAAAACTAGGTACCTACCGAAGCGGAAAGTGATCTCAAAATATTTGGCCATACTAAGGGGGTCGCGTCGTGAAAAATGTTGAAAAACATAGGCCTGCACGATGTAGGTACCTTAAGTGAGAAAGAGTTAACATGTTCCTCAAAGTCAACCTACCGACAAAATATAGATATCCTAGATACCGTTATCCACTCAATATTGTACTGGCATACTTATAGAAATTAGGGTGAGATACATGCCATGCTACGAATTTAATCATCGTTTCCCGAAGATATGTCTACACGACGCACATATGTCGCCCCACCTGTAGATAAACGATAGCGCGGTTATTAGTTTGTCGCGATGTGTCGAACATATCTGTGAGTATGTGATAACAACATGGAATCCATATGTTTACGAATATCGTTATGATCACAGAATATCCTTACTTTACGTTATGCTGATAGTGAAAAGGGATTTTTTATACTCGTCGACCTTAATGTTTGAATTAAGACTTCGTACACCAAACTTAAATCACATACTTTTTACTATGGAGCTACCAACTCAACATTTCATAACTGTTGAGAGAACTGTAATGAAATTGACCAATCACGTGGCGCCTTTACTGAACTATAATGGATTTGACCAATAGGACGCCGTCATGAGAAAGTCAAAAGGTAAATAGACATCAACGCACAGAAATGAAAAAGTCGTTGGTTGCACTTCGTTTTCAATAGATACCAAGTTTGTTTAATTAGTTCAGTTGAATTAGTCAGAAAAAGTATTGTTCACAATAGTGTCATAACCAAGCTTTTTAATCTCGTACCTTACTTAGGCCACTCAGCAAGCTTCGTGGCCTAAGCACGGCACTCGACTAAAAAGCTCTCTATTATAACAACACGATTGTGAAAAATACTAATTATCCACCAGATTTATAGCTGCGATACTTGACAGCTCGGGAGGCCTATGTCCAGTAGTGGACGTCTTACGACTGATATGATGATGATGATGATGCTGATGATGATGATGATGCTTGACAGCTAAGTCTTAAATATGTATATGAAAACACTATTTCGCACTTCTCTGGTGTACACTCACCCTAATCTAGAAACAGTAAAGGTACCTACGTACAATATAAAAGGTAATTTTCCTTTATTTGGTTTTTAGAATGTTTCTTAAGTGGTTTCTTAGAAGATCAAAGGTAGTTTAAAATATTTATTGGTAACAGTTAAGTACATAAAAATATGTAGGCATTATATTTACCTATTTTGCAGTACCCACTTATAGTTAAACGCCTCATTTCGTTCTCTACGGAGAACGTTTTTCCGTTAGAACGTTTTTCGTTCTAACGGAACGTCTCTCGAGAGACGTTCTCTACGGAGTGCCACAGGGAAGTGTATTAGGGCCTTTATTGTTTTTGATTTACATAAATGATTTACCAAGAGCTATCGAACATCCCATGGTTCTCTTCGCTGACGATAGTACAGTGGTATTCGCAGCAAAAAATTTTGAAACATATGAAGCAGACATAAATAAAACATTAGACATTATTATACAATGGTTGACAACGAATAATTTGAAAATTAATCTGGATAAGACGAATATAATGACATTTAGACAAAAATTGCAGCCAACTAGTTTAAATATAGCTTATAAAGGACATAGAATAAATGAAACTAATGTTAGTCGTTTTTTAGGGCTTAGCGTAGATAATAAGTTGACGTGGAAAAACCACATTGACATTATATGTAAAAAACTTAGTTCATTTTCATATGCCTTATACAATCTTAAAAAAGTGTCCAATCAGGCATCTTTACTAACGGCGTACCACGCATATGTTACATCCACATTGAGATATGGTATCCTTTTTTGGGGTAATTCCACAAATCGGGAAAATGCATTTAAAGCCCAAAAAAAATGTCTGCGTTCAATCTGTGGAATCAAACAGCGTGACTCATGCAAACCACACTTTATTAGGTTAAAAATACTCACATTACCTTGTTTGTACATATATGAAATAGTAAATTTTGTGATCCAAAATCGAAACCAATTTGGTAAATACAAAAGTGCCCGCCTTCAGAATAAATTAAAAGCAATTTCAAGTAGTACAGCGTTATTGCAAAAAAGCATAATTGGAATGGCCCACAAGATTTTTAATAAACTACCACAGACTATTGTTGGAACTGGTGAAAATGATGTTGATATGAAACTATTAAAAGAATTTCTATTAAAAAAAGCTTATTACTCAATTAATCAATTTTTAGCTGACATATGTACTTAATTCCAATTACTCTATTCTTTATATTTTTAATAATGCTGACTACATCATATTTTATATTTCATTTTAACGGACTTTTAACTTAAATTTGTATTTATATATATATATTGTGATATGTTGACTACCTAATGTAAATTATTTGTGAAGCATGCTGCATGCAGAAGCATGTTACAAAAATAAAACTATATTTGTATGCCGCAAGGCGCCACATAGTGATACTGGAAAAATGTAATACCTAATAACTACCTATGTTGGACAAATAAATCTTTGAATCTTTGAATCTTTGAATCTTTGAATTAATTAGCCTATTTTTTAATTTATTGGTAGTGATAACAATATACCTACTTACTTTAGTGACATCGATACTCCTCCCAAAACAAAACCAATCACACAGCCACCGACCCAAATCTCTTTTGCACTCCTCTGCTTTTCCTATAATTGCCCACAGCGAAGAAATCAACTCAAGATTATCATAATTAAGGTTCAAAATGCAATGTCCTAATTACTCAAAGAGGTAGTTAATTTGTAGTGAACTCTATTTCATTAGACTTTGGGTTGAATATTGAATGCAATTATAGTTAATTGTACTGGTTTGGGCAATCAATCGATTGAGCAGATGACAATAGCAGGGCAATCGAGCCCCATCAATTGATTCCAGCCGCGCTGATTGATTCCGTGGTTAGTTTTCAAGTCAGTCCTTTTGTTTTAATGTAAATTTTGAGAAATAAGGAGGTCTTTATAAAAACTTCTTTAGCGGCGCTGTGCATTTTTGTGATGGGGAAAAAATGTTAAACTCGCAAAAGATCACGTGACCGTAAGATTCAAAACTAATTGAAAATTCGTAAGCCGGACACTTGACCTGATCGCAAAACTGTTACAGTGTCATTGAGTTTTCACTTCTGCCGGCACTCCCGGAGTGCAAACCAGTTTTTTTTCTACAGTTGTGACTGCTTATTAATGGCATACCTTTTAATTGATAAACACAGGAGGTAATTTTTTTTTCCGTCTGAAAAAATCACCAAATTTGCAAAGTTGCTTTTTTCAAATTGGGCATAACCAATGGATAACTGGATATCCCTTAATACTACATTAACACAATATTAAACACAGTACGAGTACAAATATGGCATAACAATAAGACCGCAGCCAATCACATCCCTCCACCATCTGTCGCACCATCAGCTGTTTTGGACATTGTACTCTAGGTATACAGGGTGCACCAAAAATGGGGTGTGAACCGATCAACGGCATAACAGGCAGTGGGTACCTTTAGGTATTTTTTATACAACGACGGTGGCAAACAAGCGTACGGCCCGCCTGACGTTTAAGCGGACACGGCAGCCTATAGACGCATGCAACTCCAAAGGATGCGCGAAAAAGGAAGAAATGTACAAATTTCCTCGCTCTCAACACAACGCATGGCATGCTCCTTAATGTCGATAAAATGAACATAGTGTACTTTCAACTCAAAAAGAACTTAAAAGAGCGATTCAATATTATAATAAACGACATACCAGTACCTCAAGTAAGTGATGTTAAATACCTAGGGTTCAGAATTGACGATGGTCTAACATGGGCTCCCCACATCGAAGCAATCTGCAAAAAACTCTCATCAGCATGTTTTGCCTTGTGCAGACTTACCCACAGCGTCTCTGAAGACAATCTTAAAACAGCATACTTTGGGTACTTTCATTCATTATTAGTCTATGGTGTGGACCTATGGGCTGCCCATAGGTCCACACCATAGACGTTCCGCACATGTTGCCCATAATGGGCAACATGTGCGGAACGTGAAAAAGTGTTTAAACTACAAAAGAGTGCAATCCGTATCATGGCCAAAAAACCCTGTGACTATCACGCTAAGGAGTTGTTTAAGCAGCTAAAAATCCTGACGTTACTCTCTGTATCCGTTACCTGAAGCATGCAAGTACATACGACGCAATCTCGAACTGATCCCCACTAACTTCCAAAAACTACAGACTGTAACGCGCAGGCGCAACCTCCTATACGTACCTCCGCGACGTCTAGCAAAGTCTCGGAAATCCTTACACATAGTAGGCAAAAAACTATACAATGCTCTAGACAAACAGTTAAAATCTACTTCGGACTTCGTGCTACAGAGTTGATGAATTTGTTCAGTGCTACAAGTCACCGACCCATCTACAAAATTGATATATCCACGACGTAATGTAATTTTGTAAAATATTACCTAGGAAATAATGTATACCTAATAATAATAATAACTTTTTATATTTTTATCAGTAAATGATCTATCTATCTATCTATCTATCATCCTCGGGAGCTCTGGCGACCTTGCTCACCACTGGTGTTCCTTCCCAGGAACACAACACTACTTTACAGATCACTAGTACCTAGTGTTATTATGGCTGTGGTCTTCTGCAAGGCGGAGGTACTTCCCCAGTTGGACTGCTTCCAATTCGAGCGGGATGACATTTCGCTGTGCCCTACCCCACTTAAAACATTATACAAACTTAATGTCTATATGGCAGTTCTTCAAATAGATTTCAAAAATCTCACACTAATTTCAGTCGAACGACGTATATACCTAAGGACCTGGTCTGGTTGCATTGGTTCCTTACACGTTCGGAATATATTGCTTATCAATTATAATAAAATCGAATGATCGAGCCATCTTTCAACTTCGAATATAAAACGCCAATTGTGGTAAGAGATCAGCCACAATTCAGCAGGGCAGATTTACTGTCGTGACTGCCGTAGGGTCTCTTATAAGACCTAATTTTATCTTTGTCGCCAAATCAGAGCTCACAAAATAAGAGATCTTTAATTGGTCATTGGTCTAAGCCCTAAGGTCATTTATTAACCGTATTATGATTATGACAGGTACATACATAAAATATTACTATTAAAAATTGTCAAGCGTGTTAACTTTGTACAAACTTGTCTAGAATTGCTATTTTCATCATCATCATCATATCAGCCGAAAGACGTCCACTGCTGGACATAGGCCTCCACCATAGAGTGCCACAATGACCGGTCCTGCGCCACCCGCATCCAGCGTACTCCCGCGACCTTTACCAGGTCATCAGTCCACCTTGTGGCGGGTCTACCCACGCAGCGCCTTCAAGTACGTGGTCGCCACTCGAGAACCTTTCCGCCCCAACGGCCATCAGTTCTACGTGCAATGTGCAATCGCTAATTTAATTACTAGATATTAGTCTATAAATCCGCGCCTGCTAACGCGACAGAGCTTCGAGGCTTTCAACCGATTCAATTCTCACTCAATTACGTCATTTTAATGATCGACATTCCTATGAAGTTATGATACACCCTGCTATTCATCATTTTGTAACTGAAGGGCTAATATAGCTCGCAGGGCCCACAGGGAAGCATATTGTAATGCTAATATGGAAATAATACGTCTGCGGTCAATATGTTGCCACACTAATACTATTATTAAATATCATTATTTACGCCCCTCTTGTATTGTTTCTTGATGGATGAGACATGCATGCTGCATAGTGTGCGTTTTTTTGCAATTGTACTTTACATTATTAATATTATATGAAAATAATTACACCTAGTTTGTTGAAACATTTGAAACAATTATCATCAAAGGTTAAAAACTTATTTAGGTACTTCAGCTGGCTCTGTTACTATTCTAAAACTCGCTAACCATCGACAAAATCAATTTCTCAAACATGAAATAAAATATTGACGTTATGTTTTTTTACGTCACACCTGGCCATAACGCGAGTTTTACTGCACGCTGCGCGTACGGGAAAACTCGCATTGTGGCCAGGAGAAGACGTAAAATTTTGTACTCAACACGGGCGGTAATTCGTAAAGCCCCCAGAGCGCATGTTTATGGCCCTCACCTTCGGTTCGGGCCACAAACACCTGCGATCTGGGGCATTCACGAATTCACCGCCCTAGTTACGTAATGTACTAGGCTTCGAAGTACCACACATTTTGGGCGTGGGAAAATAAGTGATCCGTAATGAGTTTCATACAAAATTGGAGGCCTGTAAAGCGAACTTCTTTTGTTTCAGTATCAATTCGTGACCCAACATATCGTGGCGTTTAATGCACTACACATACCTCGGCGTGAAATGGGATTGCCAGCCTCGTTTACCTAACCGGCCTCACTACTCTGGTTCATCTATATCTACTTGGCCGGCAATTACCATTTTCCCGGCCTCTGGACTAATGTACAAACATTGGGTTATGGGGATCAGGCTGTTAATAAGATTTAAGAAACAAACAATAGGACATAAAATTACCAGACTGGATTAAAATTACTCCGGTAATAAATCGTAAAATTGCGAGATAGATAAAATGACATAATATTAAGCATTACGGGTATTAAGTCGGCCAATTTTCGGCAAACCCCACGCTGGCCACATGTGGTGAGCCGCGAATATTCAACCGATTTGTTTACAAACCCTTCCTGAATATCAATGGTAAAAATAAAATTCTATTACAGCTCAAATCCACAATCGCGCGCACCCTAGCGCAATCTTACTGGCGACTTAACTATGGAAACGTATGATTGATTCTTTCACGTCTCGCGTCTCTTTTGCACTAAGTTTCCTTTTCTATATTCATCTCATTTTCTCATGTTAAGCTGGGGACACATCTGCGTACGATCGGTTAGGGCTGTCGACATGTGGTTTTTGTAGAATTAGTGAAAAATTATACGCGTTGAATGCTGGGATTTTTATAAATGACGGTTTTTTGTAGGTGCTGCCCCTGACGTGTGCTATTATGACACGTCATTGTTGTTTGACGTATGATGTTATAGGAGATATTTTTTGTTTATTAAATTATGAGTATATCTTATTAAAATTAAGAATAAAACGAGGAAGAATTATATCTAGACTTGGGTATTCCATGTTCATTTCCATATGTGTACTGCAATAGCATCATTGAAACTTTGGAACCTACGTTCCAAAGATAAGATAGATTCTATAATCTAGATATTTCTGCTTGATCTATGCCTTCGCATAATTTTTATTTAACGTTAACGCAGGTAGTTAACCTACCTATTAATTAATTGTATTAACGACGTAGGAAAATATGGAAATAATAGTTATAAGTAAAGGTTCCAGTAAGTTTCCGGTCAATAACCCAGCGAAGTAAATAACCAGCAGGAATAAACCCCCACACCCACACTTTGTAATGCCTCCTGTTACATATTTTTACAGCTCGAACTGCCATAAACGGGCCAGTTAACGAGCCCAATCAATTAAGGGCCCCGTCTTGACAAGTGTTACTGTGCGTGCACCAGGAAGCTAGCTGCCCTCTTCATATAAACCGGTATGCGGCTGTGAGTTCGTTTCTAGTATAACTTGACCCCTAGTTTTATGACGAGTTTGAATTGGAGGCTTACGGTTATATTGGTCTGCCTACAGCGCAGCGGTTAATCGTTTCGTGAATGGCTGCTGCAAAGGTATAATATACTTTGAGAGGGTCGGCGTTAGTAGTATCTAGTAGGTATGTGCTATCAGTATATAGATACTTACGAACATTCATGGGAGAGTTAAGTTCGATTAATGCTCATGAAGTCATGATCTGTTACATGAGACCACTTCTTACTTTATCATAGGCACCAGTACAGCGGTGCTATTGCTACACTACACGCGGGTAAATATACTTAAATACTTTTTTTTTGATAACATAAATACATCAAAATTCACCTTAGCGAGTCTAATATGTAAAGATATGTCTAGAATGTGCTTATTTCGGGTAATAGAATAATTTGAAATATATAGTTGCCGTAGCGCAGTGGTTTTCACCGAGACGTCACAAAATTGGATAATAATAGCGACCTGTCAAAAACAATAAAACATTGATCGCGCACTTTGATTTTAAAGTTTGTAACATTTAGTGAGAAATAATTTCCGCGTAAAGCGAAACTTCAAATAATACAACCAGCAGACTTAAAACAAAACAAAACAATTGTTGAAAAACAATAAACGGCGCGGATCTCACGAAATCCCGCAATAATAAGGCCCGTGATTGATACAACAATGAAATCCCTTGTCGACGCCGCCATTTGCATTTTTATGGGCGCCGCCCTACGCCCGCCCTGCCGCCCTACGCGCCAGAGTATGTGTGTGAATGGGCCTTCATTTAGAATATAAATAATAGGATAGAAGGCGTTTGGTGTAATTAATTTGAGATGAACAAATTTTTTAGTCATATTTAGAATTGATTAAAATTTAAATGCCTAATCAAAAATAAACGTGGTCCCATTTATTTAAGTGCGTTGTATTCTGCTTCTGCAACATATATTCTTTTAGTCATCTAACTATTAGTAGTAGCGAAACGATAAAGAGAACTGTAACTTTGACATACGTTTCTGTAATTTCTTTTAAATAATCTCAATTAAGAAGCATAATTAAAAGTCCAGGCCGTTTAACTGTGTGCTGTTCTCTGAATGAAAGGCCGCTAATAAAGTTCTTCAGACATACTTTAACGCCCGTAGATAGCGAGGTGCAATCGCGTTAAAACATGATTTGCACAATTCAGGATGCTCGCCTCAATATATAGCAGCGTTGAAAGAGAAACATTCCTGAAAATTTTGTTTTAAATAATTTGTGTAAAATCAAATAGTGTCTACCTAGATCGCGTTTATGGCGGACATAAAGCATCCCCCGCTCTCACTTACATATTTTGAGTAAGGGATGATTTTTTTATGTCCAACATAAAAGCGATCATGCCAGGCTCATAGCGAGGTACTTACACGTGACACAGTACACGGGTGATGAAAGTCGCGCGGCTATTAGTCACGAGTGACGTTTCCGTCGCAGCCTTAATAGGTTTCTAATTAACTTTAATACGGGCATTAGCGGCCGAATAATAATGTAATTGACAGAGCCAGCCTTATACGGTTTGTAGAATCAAATAGCTATGATGATAAAAAATACGTGAGTAATTAAATCATTAAGTTTATCATGTTGGTTGAAGAAATCATGGCCTCCATATGATGATGATCAATTATATTATCATGTCTATAAGAATTATAAACAAACTCAAGTGATTATAGGTATCTGCTCGATCTTTCTGCTTGTTAGAGCAGTGTCAACTGAAGTAATACCTACTCGGAGATCCAGATGACGCTTTCTTTAAACCTGATCCACAGGCGGTCATCAATCGCTCACAATTAGATCGTTTACTAGCTCATCTGTAAACATCTTGTTATCCGGCTTAGACGGAGACGTCGACAAAACGCTTCACGTTTTACGGAGCGCAAACAATTATTTATTGCTGCGAAAACAAGCAAGCACCCTAACCGAAACTAAAGGGACGATCAAAAAACAACCCTAAATAACCCATATTAAAGTCTCAAATCATTTAATCCGCGGAGAGTGACTCTCGAGCAAGATTAATAGGGCATAAAACGTAAGATAATACAATATACAAGAAGACACGTTGTTAAACGTTCTCTTGACGGCGGCACCGGCAGTCTCTATCCATCTCTGTTATCCCCATGTATTTGCCGAGTGTCTGCCTCCCTCGCACAGTTTCAATTATCTGCGTAATCCCTCAATTACGTGGACAGATGTCGCTCGCGTCTTCGAGCTTATGTGCCAGTTTAAAGTAGCGTCGGCAAGCAATCACTGTTCATGAGATTTGGTGATTTCAGCGCAGAAGAGTTTGCTTTTAAAAGTTTACATTATAATTTAATTGGCATGGAGTGGTAAGAATGATGGGTTTAATTAAAAGGAGTGGAAGTAATTTAATTCCCAGACAAGCTATAACAAACACTTTCACTGCTAGAAAACCGCCTAGCGCCCGTCTTGGCGCGTTCCGCTATTTAGCGGGAAAACCACAGGCTAGGTTGCTAGTACGTAGCTTGTAGCGATTTTTGGCAGTAAAGTCAGAGAAGATCAGGAATCAGTTTTTCCATAATAAATATGGAGTAAGTATTGTGGCTGCCACGTTAAAAAATGATGAGTGTGAATAAAAAAAAATCATAACATTCTTTCGATTTCAACATACTAAGTAAACATATTTTTAAAAATTCAAATTATGTCTTCAGCACTCTTAAGTCACCCAATATACCAACATTTTTTTTTAAATTTATAACACCTTTTTAATTTATTAAAAAGTGAGGTCTTAATTAATATTGCCCTAAGCCTTACAATTATTTTGCCGTCGCTACACCCAAAGGGTCGGGACACGAGTTAGCTAATAATTAATATTCTAATTAATGTTTAAATTAATCGCCAACCGCGGGCCCCTTAACCGACTGCGATTATGGAGGTTAACATTCATCCCTCATTACGGAAATCTAGTCGCAGGTGTTTTTATTAAGGATGTCTGAAATAAAGGACGTAATGTTTTAGCATCCTGCGTTGCTGACCTGACTATGCTTTGCGTTTGTGTACTCATATGATATAGACTTAGTTTTTACTAATATAGTAATTCCTTACATCTCGTGTATTATACGTTTCATAAGGTTACTGTTTGATAAAGAATGAGGCAAAATACAATGCTTAATTACATATTTAGGATATTAAACGCTTTATATGAACTTTGTGCGAAATTATTATTTCATAGTCTACTCGTATATAGATACACAATGTTATATAGATAGGTAATAAGCTGAGCACCAAGTATTGAATCTGTGAATATGTGTAAGAACTTGTATTTATGAATGCATGTTAAACTGTATCTAATAGTTTTATGAATATAACCAACAATTGAATGAGTCGTCAGAAATTCGTCGAAAATAACAACCGTGTAACGAACCGCCTTAAAACCGTGTAACAGACGATATCATTACTCTAATGTCATTGATTATAGTAGCGACATTTCTACTTGCTAAGACAAAAAACTCAATTGAATAAGATACTCTACTGTTCAAGACATAAAGTTCCAATAGGAACGAAAGGATAAGGCTTTATTCTAATGGATTTAATGAAACCAACGCGCTACCGAACGGCGGCACTCTCACACAACATCATTACCATTTTGACACCACCCAATCTTCCGACTCACTTAATCATTCTATTCATTCTTACCAAACTACCAACACCGTCTCATGTGAAAACTAGTTCTATTTCTGTATCATTAAAGTTGAATTTTATTTAACTAGTTGATGGTAGAAGAACATTTCGAAATGGTATTTGATGGACGGGTTTGACAGCTGAAATAGTAATCGCAATTCGAATGTGTGGTAAGACGATTTTTAATCGATTTCTAGATTTAATCCGTCGATGTAGGAAGTTAATTTACTGGCTCACGGTGCATTTGATTTTGTGGTTCTGCTTTTTGATTTTACAGTTTGTTCCTTCAGATTTAGGTGACCCGTTTCAGCGTTTTCATATTTTCGCCAAAATATTGGCAACAAAACAAATACTTTCGGTTATACTCAAATCGGTATGTCACAAAATTGCACACTTTACTACTTGCACCTGAAAATAACTCAAACTCTGATGTTTAGCTTCAACTGAACAGAGAGTTTAAGCATTACTTACCATCTTAACCCTTAATTTGTCAACAAAAAGCGAAGGTTCGTAGTTTAAGCCCCTGCTTCAAGCTTCCTGGATCAGTCCCAACGATTCTGGTTAGGAATTAAATACAGAAAGTCCAACAAAGATTTTATCCAGATGACCCACCAAATATACTTACTGCATATCAACTGTCATTCTTACCCCCAAAAAACATCAACCTTTTTATTTAATTACCCCTTAAAAGTTACTCGTAATTTTGGACAAGGTTCTCGTCTCCTCTTATTCTTTCCGAGTTCTTTATTGGTTTATTTCCGGAACCAACATGCCGAGATCGACTCGCACTTGACCAACCGTAGATAATTATCGACGCCTGTATTTACGGCGGCTGACGCTTTCATTTGTCACGCGACGGACGGACGGACTGAGTGATATATTAATCGATGATATTAAGATAAGGCCGACTGAGACGCGGCATGAGAATAGATAGATGTAATAAGTATAGCTGTAATATTTTTAATCATGCTTGCATTAAAGCAAAATTCTGCATTATGAGTCTTTCGATTGTGTTCTGTCAAACAATTTGGTGCGTGACTATAGATTATAAATGGCATTCCTTAATCCGGTTGATGAATGTCATTGGGTATCATGCAAATAAACTTTACGCTACACCTGGCCATAATGCGAGTTTTACTGCACGCTGCGCGTACGGGAAAACTCGCATTGTGGCCAGGTGAAGACGTAAAATTTTGTACTCAACACGGGCGGTAATTCGTAAAGCCCCAGAGCGCATATTTATCACAAACACCTGCGATCTGGGGCATTCACGAATTCACCGCCCTAGTTACGTAATGTACTATTGTTAGTCAAGTAAACTTGGCTGTTCTGTCTAATGGGCCAGGATAGAATTCCTGTACAATTGAATAAAGATCCTAAATCCACAATAACAGCTTTAACTCTAAAATAAATTCAGGTTTAGACTATGATCCTGAACCTAAAAAACATGGTCAAAATCTAATATAATCCTCAATTTCGTAGCACATCACAGAAATGGAGTAATGAACGATAGAATTCCTGTACAATTGAATAAAGATCCTAAATCCACAATAACAGCTTTAACTCTTAAATAAATTAAGGTTTAACTTGTTAAACTTAAAAAACATGGTCAAATCTAATATAATCCTCAATTTCGTAGCACATCACAAAAATGGAGCAATGAACGCACTGCAAATAAATTTCCATTTGATATCAAACCAGTTTTCGTTACAACGCGTTTTAGGGCGGTATTGATGTACTTAGATGTCTTAGATGATAATGACGGATAATCATGGCTAGTGTCAAGATGCACTCGCGTGTTTCTATAGAAGCAAAACCGCCATGTATCACCCGCTTTTACACACTGTATTGCAGCACGAAAAACTTCCTTCACCATATTAATTTAGATTAAACTGTTCTCTCACGATGTCAGTCTAATCGCGCGTGTAAATTCCTAGATTGGTCACGCTACCGCTTAATTGATTTAGAGTGTGTGAGCGAGCTAACATATTATGATCTGTCGATACCATCTCGACAGATGGAATAAAGTGCCTATATAGTAACTGTGATCATATCCTGGTTTTAAGATTTGTAGTTATGTTTTAAAAGCTTATAAAATATTCGGAAAATATTTGTCTGGCAAGCGAATCGTGTTATTTTTTGTCAAATGGTTATATGGCAACCACTTTACCTATTAAATAAGTTGTCAGTTATAAATACCTATTACGCTTTGTTAATTTCGTGTTACCAGGATGACTCTTTTAATTTTCCGCTTTTTTGACACTACTCGCTGGTCGGACTTTATGACTCGCATCACATGTTTAAAAAAACCTTAGCCGAATTTCAGAAATCAATCAGATTTGATATTCAAATTAAGACACGAACTGGACCGCCCTCGAAACAACTACAGGCTATATAATAGCGAAAGAATCGGAATAAATGATTGTCTGTCAGCACAGGAACCAAATATCCCCTCATACCCGGCCATATACCGTACTCTTGTCTATAACGCACCGTATCATTCCCTCCAAGGAGGAGGACAATCGATAGCACATTATTCATATGAGCCGACGACGCGCCCGGCCTGGCGGCAACCAGGGAAAACTGTAGAGTCGCAAGTTAAGCCAAATCTTTTAATATAGTAAATAAGTACATGTCAATAAAATAATAATAAAACATGAAGAAGCATTACTTAAATTGAAAAGGAATAAATCACCTTTTAACAAATATTAATGAATGATACAAATAAATAGGCATTGGTAATGTCCACAAGAATATTCAATCAACCAATAGGGACCATTATAATGTTTACGGCTTTGTCACGTTATTCGACAGAAGACAATGGAAATTATACTAATCGCCTGCTTGTTTAGGCCATTAACTTTGTGATTGGCTTAGTATACTGTGTAAAAACATGCAGTCTCAATTGGCAAATGTTATTATTATTATTGTTAATTACAAGATAAAAAACCGGCCAAGTACGAGTCAGACTCGCGCACCGAGGGTTCCGTACTACAAATCTATAACAAGCAAAAGTTGTTGTATGTTTATTACTAAATGATAAATGAAAATGGAATCCGTAACATTACAATGTGGAAAGCTGAGGGAGCATAAATTTAAACAGGGTCACTTTATTAATTTAGTAATCATCCTCTAGGCCTTGATTTATTCCTTGCGAGTAGTTGCGAACGCCAAAATAAGCGGATTACTTATATAGCTGTTTCTTTTTATTGCGTTGATATAAAACTGAGTTCACGGGAAAGTACCTTTAGGTTTTGATACCCTTACGTATACCTACGCTGGCCCAGTGCGGGTTGGAGACTTCACATACACCTTTTTCAGTTTTAAATTATGCGACTTATATTGCTATTTCTTATGATTGCGTGGACTTTTAAAACTTTCGTTTTGCTACAGCTGAAAGGTATTATAGACATGAGTATTTGATATGAATTTCAATTTAATACCTCTAGACGTGTTTACGTTTCATTTTTCAAGATTTTTAAATTTCAAAAAATGTTTTTTGTTGATTTTACTAAAAACGTCTACTTTTCGTAATTTTTCCTTTGTCTGTGCTATATGGAGTTTCTTCGTGCCAAGTTTCAAGTTTCTGTGTAAACGGTGTAGCGTTAGGTATCTAGGGCAGTGATGAGCCAAAATGAGGTGTACCACAAACGTTACAAATACAGTTTATTTACTTAAACTAACTATGGGTCGGTACGTGGGTCGAGTAGCCTTCTCAGGCGGTAATAAAATTTGGATCGCCGCGTAGCTGGTCTATACTGTCCTGGAAGCACTGGCGTCTGGAGCGGGACAGCGAAGGCGAAGGGGGGGGCGAATCAACGCCCGGCAGTGCAGCCTTTTCGTGTACTATAGCCCGTACCTCGGACCCTGGAAATTATTTCCACCTTGTTAGACACCGCAGTTAATCGATGCCGTGTAACGTTCCGCCTTAATGGTTTTGCACTCACTTATCACTAATTCGGATACTTTAATCTATATAAAGGTATAGTTTGTTTGTGGCGGACGTTGCACGGTAAATCAGAACGGAGTAAATTTAGGCTTAACACATAAGCTTAAAAGCGTGAGATAAAATCACTAGTTGTCACATAACTAATGACAACAATATATAAATAACTATTTTAATAAACGAATACTAAATCTTATTGTCTATATACAGAGGCTATAAGCATTAAAAATGGCATGGTGCTGGCATTAGTCTGCATGACGCAATAAGCAAGCTGCGTTACTTACATTTACGTTCCTTAAAACTATAATAATTAATACCTGTGTAGGTATTTGTTCAAACTTACCCAAAGCGGGGGAAAACACTACACTTATTAAAATAATGCCGTAATGCCGTAGCTAAACAAGTAGGTACCACACAGTAACGGCAGGGAATATATTAAAACTCCGTCGAAGTCGCGAGACAAAAGGCGGCCAACTGATAACGCGCGCATGAGCGGCGTGCGTTCAGTGCCGGAGTCTGTTCGGGAGTGGCGTGGCTAGGAGCGGCCCGCGGACCGTTAGAACATGGCGGATTGAGGTCGCGAAAGCCGGCTGGTAGGGAACGGGGCAAGTCGATAATATCGATATTGATGTCGATAACTATTAGTTAGGGTTAATTAATTGTATTTACGTAAGTTTTAACGCTTAATGTTTTCTTGTTTGATTTAGAAATATGATAATATATCTGAAGTAATAAAATAATGCTACAGTTACCCCGCTCCCTAGGGAAGGATTTTTGCTTTTCTTGCTGACAAAAAAAAATCCGCTTATACTGAAACTACCTTTGTTACTAATATTCCAAATTCTCGTCAGTTCAGCTCGGTTTGACTTAGCCTGCACGATTTACCAGTTTTAGGTCCTTAATATGCCAAGTGCCAAGATGCTTGCCTGACATGTCCTGTAAATCGTAAACTAGTGGAGAATGTTTTCCTACAACGCGGCACTGTATAAATTTTGGCGCCAATTTTTTGCTAAAATATTGGTCTTTATCGCTCTGATAGTAAGTTTTCTTCCAAACTATGTCGTTAATATTAAATTCAGCTGAGAGACGTCTTAGATTATAACGAGCCGTATTTTTAGCATGAGCACGCCAAAGACGCGTTTGGACCCCATTAAATATTGCTGCCAGATGGCCCATGTTTTCGGTATAGACGTCGCGAGGTAAGAAAATAATCTCGTTGCCAAGATCGGTATCCAAGTAGTGTGAACCGCATGTAACTAGCTCCCTACCGTAAACAAGGAATGCTGGTGTATAACCAGTTGCCTCGTTGACGGAATTGTTCATAGCAAATGTTATCTTTGGCAAGTTAACGTCCCATACTCGATGATCATCCTCTATAAATGCGGAAATACACGAGATAAGGGTCTTATTGTAACGCTCCACAGTATTAATCTGAGGAGTGTAGCGCGGCGTAAAGTAAACATTGGGGACCTTGAATTTTTGGAAGAACAATTCTAAATTTTTGCTAATGAATTGGCTTCCGTTATCTAAAAATATTGTTTGAGGCACCCCATGAACAAGGAATACGGATTCTTCCATATGCTTAATAACTGCCTCCGCGTTTGCTCTCCGTAGCGGAAATGAGAGACAAAACTTTGAAAAGCAGCATACTACTACAAGTAAAAACGTATTTTGTTTCCTACTAGCGGGAAGAGGGCCAATGAAATCAATTGATATCATCTGGAACGGGCGAGAGCAATGTTTAGGTCTACCCATAAGTCCCAATGTTGTGTGATTTGGTGCTTTGTGAGATATACACACCGAGCAACTAGAAACAAGCTTTACAACGTCTGAAAACATACAAGGCCAGTAGAACCGTAAAGCTAAACGGTGGTATGTTTTATGAATACCTAAATGACCAGCAGTTGGCGTTGCGTGATTTTCTAATATGACTTGCTCACGCAACTCACTAGGAATGACTTCTTTCCAAGCAAACTCCGATGTCAGAGAACACTTATTTTTTGATACACGGTAAAGAACATTATTATTTATAGTGAAGTTAGGAAGGCTAGCTGGAGATTTTAGGCAAGTATTGTATTTATTTTTGTACCAAGAATCAGATGTTTGAGACAATGAGTCAGAGGTAGTGATGGCGTGCACTGGGGCTGCACGAGAAAGTGCATCAGGGATGATATTGTCGATACCCCGACGGTGTTTCACATTAAATTTGAACGCCGATAGCCTTACACCCCAACGGGCCAACCTTCCAGTCGGATTGGAAAGCGACATAAACCACTTTAAGGACGAGTGATCCGTATAAACGGTAAAGATTTGGCCATTGTCCAAATAGCATCGCCAATGTTCTAAGGCAGCGAGAACAGCGAGTGCCTCCCTCTCAGTAATGCTGTAATTTCGCTGCGGGCCCGTCAAGGACCTGCTCATGTACGCTATGGGATGTTCTTGTCCGTTAATTACTTGGCATAGCATAGCCCCTATGCCATAATTACTCGCGTCCGTGTGCACCTCAAAGGGAAGATCATATTGAGGGCAAGATAAAACTGGACATGAGGTAAGACTTCGCTTGAGCGCTTCAAAGGCGGAATTAGCTTCTGCAGTCCAGACAAATGGGGGAGCACCCTTCTTGTTGGACGTTAACCTATTTAAGGGCCCAGCGATTGTACTAAAGTTGGGTACAAAACGTCGATACCATGAAGCAGTACCTAGAAATCTTTTTATATCCTTTTTAGAAGTAGGAGTGGGATAATTTAATATTGCCTCAACTTTTTCAGGGTCAGTGCGAAGCCCCTGAGAGTCAACCACGTAACCCAAATACTTCAAACTTTCCCTGAAAAATTGTGTTTTTTCATAATTTATTGTAAGGTTAGCTTGTTGTAGTTTTTCCAAGACACGCATCAATAGGGACACATGACTTTCGAAACTGTCACTTACGCAGATGATGTCATCTAAGTAACAGAACACTTTAAGCTCGAATTCTGGACCAAATAACATATCGACCAACCGCTGCTGAGTTGCAGGAGCGTTAGTGAGACCGAAAGCCATGGTTTTAAAACAAAAGGTTCCACGATTAGGGACAAAAAAAGCTGTCTTTTGACGGTCTTCCGCAGCAATAGGAATTTGCCAAAAACTCTTAGATAAATCTATGCTTGTTAAAAACTTCGCGTCTTTGAGGTTATCTAAGATTTCCGATATGTAAGGAAGGCTATACGCGTCTTTGACTGTCACGGAATTAAGTTTGCGGCTGTCTAAGCCCCCCCTTAGGTACCCTACCCTACCCCCCCCCCCCCCCTTACCCTTACCCTTTAGGTTTTGAGTTTCTTGCGGGTACTCCGTTTCAAACTATACGACTTAAATTTCTATTTCTTTTGATTGCGTTGACATACAAGTTTGGTTTTGCTACATCTGAAAGGTCCTATAGCCCTGAGTATTTGGCATGAATTTCAATTTAATACCTCTACGCATTTACGAGGAAAAAGGTAGTAAATTTAAAATTTCAAAAAATGATTTTCGTATGATTTTAATACAAATGTCTTCTTTTCGTAATTTTTCCTTAGTCTGTGCTATATGAAGTTTCTTCGTGCCAAGTTTCAAGTTTCTGAGTTAACAGGAAGTACCCTTTAGGTTTTGAGTTTGTTGTGAGTACTCAGTTTCAAAATATGCGACTTAAATTGCAATTTCTTTTGATTGCGTTGACATAAAAGTTTGGTTTTGCTACATCTGAAAGGTCCTATAGCCCTGAGTATTTGACATGAATTTCAATTTAATACCTCTACGCATTTACGAGGAAAAAGGTAGTAAGTTTAAAATTTCAATAAATTATTTTTGTATGATTTTAATACAAATGTCTTCTTTTCGTAATTTTTCCTTTGTCTGTGCTATATGAAGTTTCTTCGTGACAAGTTTCAAGTTTCTGAGTTAACGGGAAGTACCCTTTAGGTTTTGAGTTTGTTGTGAGTACTCAGTTTCAAAATATGCGACTTAAATTGCAATTTCTTTTGATTGCGTTGACATAAAAGTTTGGTTTTGCTACATCTGAAAGGTCCTATAGCCCTGAGTATTTGACATGAATTTCAATTCAATACCTCCACACGTTTACGAGGAAAAAGGTGTTAAGTTTAAAATTTAAAAAAGCATTTTTTTGTATGATTTTACTAAAAATGTCTACATTTCGTAATTTTTCCTTTGTCTGTGATATATGACGTTGCTTCATGCCAAATTTTAAGTTTCTGAGTTCGCGGGAAGTACCCCGTAGGTTTTGCGAGTGACGAAAAACTCAAAAATTTGCAGCATAAACGATTGTATCTTTTGATTGCGTTGGCTTTTAAGTTTGATTTTTTCACAGCTTCAAGGGACAATAGTCTTGAGTATTTTATATAAATTTCAGCTTGATACCTCCACTCGTTCCTGAGAAAAAGGGTCTTGACAGACAGACAGACAGACAGACAGACGGACAACAAAGTGATCCTATAAGGGTTCCGTTTTTTCCTTTTGAGGTACGGAACCCTAAAAATGAAAAATAAAGCTCATCTACTGGTACATCATTAGATAAGCTTCAGCTTTATTTTAACATCGGGATGGTTGCTTTAAAATATTAACTTGTTGGTTGAACTTTGAAAGCTGTTGATAACTATTATCCCTTCCTACTGTACGTACTGGTCTTAAAAGCTATACTTCTCATAAGGTTACAAACATTTTTGCCTGTCTTACTTAGTCTCAGTCCCAGTCATTCGGTAGCAAGTGTATTCAGGAATGGTACTTACATTGTTTTTTTCTATTCAATATTCCACTTCTATTTTTAACTGACTTCCAAAAAAAAGCAGGAGGTTCTCAATTCGGTTGTATTTTTTTTTTCAATGTTTGTTACCACAGAACTCCGTTATTTATGAGCCGATTCGAAAAAAAAAAATTTTTTTTGTATTTATATGGTTCCAGGTGGGTCCCATTTTTTTCAAAATTCAGTTAGATGATGAGATCCATGAGGAATTGAGGGAACTCCATTAGGCACGCGTGTAGTCATTTTGGTATTTTCTATTATAAATCGTGTATTTACATCCGGAAATCATAAATTTGGTGGCGAGGAATTGATGATGAAGACCAGATGACTTATCAAATTCCTCAATTATGAACTTAAAAGTGCAAAAGTACGTCTCAGGTTCTGATAAGATTTCGTTGAAATAGGAACTAATCAAGTGCCATTGGTGAAACTTTATTATAATACCTATCTCGAGACGGCTCCATAGCGTCCCTGTTCCGACTTCGCCGGCGTGTCGCGGTATTGCATTATCTGCTCGACTCCATGTACACTTTGTTATTGCACACTTGTTATGTTCTTCTAATACATGCTCCATGTTACGCCGATTGGACTTCCAGTAAACAGCGTCTGCAGCTCTGCTTTCTGTTCTCTCTGTTGGCTCTTTTTAAACCCTGGTGCAAAGAGAGGGGTGTTATAAGTTTAATGTGTCTTTGTATCTGTCTGGTATCGTAGCTCCCAAACGGATGGACCTATTTGAATGCAGTTTTTTTGTGTCATAGATAATTTTATCCCGAGTGTTCTTAGCCATGTTTTATGAAAATCTGTTTAGCCGTTTTTGAGATATTGGACTTTTAAATGAAAATGTTGGGGGTTTTTCAACTTTTTAAGTTGTAGTTATTAACTTGTAATGAAAACGAGATTATAAGTTAATCATGTGTATCTTTGTGTTAAAGGGAAGTACCCTTGCGAGAGTTGAGAATTTCGAAAATTTGCGGCATAAACGGCTGTATCATTTGATTGCGTTGGCTTATAAGTTTGATTATTTCACAGCTCCAAGGGACAGTAGACCTGCTTTGCTGAAATTTTAGCTTGATATCTCCACGCGTTCCTGAGAAAAAGGGTCTTGTCAGACGGACCGACTGATGGACAACAAAGTGATCCTATAAGGGTTCCGTTTTTTCTTTTTGAGGTATGCAACCCTAAAAATAGACCACGTCTTTATTACAGTAAATTTCTCTTTAATAAAATCATGTTTTAAAATATGCAAACAACGGTTTGGCTGCTTAAATGTGATACTACAACGATACAGATTTCATGAAATAACAAATTCTTGGTAAGCTCATAAAAGCATGTCACTTCCAAAATTCAGATTAGCACCTAAACATATGTCTTTCCATAAAACTTCTCCTTTTGACCCATCTTCCAATATTTCCAAAGTCCACAGTCTGTCACATTATTTTAAATAGCCATCAAAAACATGTTGGCCGGCCAATTGGAAAGACATTAGTTGGATCGATTCCCCGCTACATGTGTCTTTCCCCCTCTCCCCACGAGTGGGGGGTGGGGGGTGGCCCCCGAATGAACTGCTTGGGCCAGACGTTTTCGGCAAATGTAGACAATGGTAGTTTAAATACCTATGCGGTATGGATGGCTGAAAAATTTTACCCTTTTCATAAAAAAAATATTTAAGGCGATATGGGCGATAAAAAAGTTAATCCTGCGTAGTGTCAGTGGATGTCATTCGGCTGATAATAATATGATGATGATTTTGTAGTGGTAGGTAGACCTCTTTCTTCACTTACTGTACAACTTGCGATCTTCCTGGATTACCTGGAAATTTATATTAACCAATACCGGAACTGCAGTCTAGCCTTCACAAGCAGTTCGCCTCGTACCGGTTATTCGTACCATACAGGCAGATGTCACACTACGCCGCATCTCCGGACGGAGGTGCGGAGCTCGTTGTATGCAAGTACCTCAGTTTGTATATAACTTCCGTATGATACGACACACTGCACCGCACCTCCGTCCGGAGATGTGGCCGGCGCAGTGTGACATCCGCATTAATCGTACGTTGTAGTTTTAAATTCATCGAAATGTTCAAAATACTCTCCGAACAGATATCATACCGATGATATTCAGCAAAACTAAGATAAGAACACCAATAATGCTAGCACACGGTGTCTATAAAAGCTACGAGCGAAGAAGCAATACCGATCGACTAGAGACCAGATAATGCAGTCGTGCGTATGCGGACCGCGCAGCGTTTATTATTATAGCCACATATTGAGTCGGGCTGTGCGAAATTCACGACAAATTGGTCTAAACTCAACATTGACATGATGTTTATACAATTTCGTTTTTTTTTATCTTGTCTTGAATAATATGAATACAGTTAATACTTTTAGCATTGCACACAATCAAAAACCAAAAGAGCCATCAACCATCATGTCGCAATCATTCAGCGTCACCTGTAACGAGGAAAATTGATCGCGCAATCATAATGGCCACCATTTAAAAAAGACCACAGATTAATAAAAACCATGCGTGTCCATAAAAATCGGTGTGGCCATGAAATTTGATGCGCCTTCATATCGATATAACGAGGATCTCTCTCGATACCATTCGATTGTATTCGATTCCATTCGATTCTCAGATCGATTCATGAATATATATTGCGCTTTCACTCGGCCTGCCTATGCGAATAATGAATTCGTTTATCGTGATTATGTTCTCGATTCGTAGGATGTAATTTATTTGCATTTTTTCTGGATAAAAGATATTCCATGGCAATCGATGTGTGACTTGTATTTGATTTCGTCTCTTTTCTGATTGGATCCTTTCATGTTTGCGAATAATTTACTGTGGAGATATTACAATAACTTAAGAAAAGCGGGAAACAAAGTAAATAATATTATTTAGGGCATTACCATCTACCGATTTTCGCTGTAACATTAAATAGTTTCAAGAATTAGATCTAACTGGACGACTATTGAATTTATTCTATTCTTAATAATATGTATCGATAACTGATTATTGTAATAAAACTTGACAATTGTATACGTTACTACACTTACTTACCAGAGTGACTTTAGGTTTATTTATATTATTTGACACCAGTTTTATTTCATTCCTTGCAAGTGAACAACTCACGAAAAACTTTGTGATAAGTAGTTCTGTATGGCTGACATGTACAAAATAACACATTTAAAGACTGAAATAGTACATTATTGCAGAGGCCTGGACATAGTCATTCGTGGATGAGTTGATTTTGTCGGAAGAAGCGAAGCTGAATCCGACAATGGATACGAATTACCATTGCCGCTGAATTCAATTGAAACTGGCACCACGAGTCATGCCCCCTATTTAAAAAAATAAGTAGGGCGGGAACTTGATAGGTTATTGACCTAGCTATTTAAAGACATTATTGAAATATTATTTGATTTTCTCCCATTTATAGAGAAAAGCACTATATCTGCCTCGGCGGGAACGGCAATTCGTGGATTCGTATCTATTGTCGGTATGCAAAATTAACTCATCCACGAATTGCTATTTCGCAGCCTATGCAATAGTGTAAACCATTAAAAAGTACTGATGCTGTACCTATATGTGAGTATCAGCAAAGACATCCGAACATTGAGCGTAGGGTAACCAAATTGAATGAATTATTTGCCTCTTCGTAAATTAAAAAATATTTCTCAGCATCCAAGTTTTGATAAGAACTTTAATGTTTCTCTTTTGACTCTACATCCATCACATTTCGTGATTTCTGTTCTTGTCTCCAAATCATGCTATGCATACATGTGTACTTCAAACTGCTAGTGGACGATTTTAAAAGTAAATAGCAACATTATGACATAGTTTTCATATTTTTCGACCGTAACAGTTTTTTTCAACACCCTTTTAGTCTTTCCACTTTATGCACTCCCGTGATGGTGTGTGAGTATGATGTAGTGAGACTCGTATTACATTGTTTAAAGTATTCAAAAATGGTAAAGAACTTGATATTGCCCGCTAAAAAATCTAGATAGACGTCACAGGTGACAGCACAGCGACTTGTTTGTCGCCGCTCATTCGTCACACACGTAAACAAAATCGCCTGTCGAAAAATAAAACACCATTTGCTACCTATCCATTTACCCGGGCGGGTATCAGGGTCCATTAATAACGCGGACTTATCCGGCCTAATCTGGTTCATTCCCGCTTTCCGCGAACGATTCTTTTTCGCGCCAAAAAAGCCGCCATGTCTGTCCGCGTAGATTTATTGCGTTCGCGGATTAAACGCTGGATAAATAATAAAACCGCGTATAAAACACTCGGTGTGTGATTCCGATATCGGATATACGAACGTTTCTACTAACGTAGCCGATCAAACCCGGCGCCTTTACACTACCTTCTGTTGCGTTGTCTGTGGAGCGAGATTCCTTTGTTTTTCCGAACTGGGAATATTATTGTCTGCACCAAAGAGTTGGTTAGATACGGCACTGAATGTAGGGTTGTTTGCGCGAATTTTCAATTTGTTTCGGCGGTTTCCTTTATCGGGCTCCTCTCTGGGGACTGAGATATCCCCCTGTTATTGATAGTCGTAACGGCGTAATTGGAGTGTTTACAGTCGAGCTGATGGGCTATGAAAATTATTATAAGTAGTAAAAAATGGCGTTACGTTTACGTTTTATGACTCTTATCCATAAAAGAAATAATGGCAACCAAATCCTGAAATAACTTTTGAGGCTCCATAATACTCTATATTCTGAAAATAAATCAAATTTCGAAAACCAATCGAAGTAACTATTAAAAATGACATGAGTTCACCAACTTTTGTGAATCTTTCCTATTCTTTATTGACATTCATTTGTGTCAAGTGTGGACAATCAATGACTACAGAATGACCCTTATTCTGATACAATTACAGAAATTGCCACACAAACCATGGGATCTATATCATACCACAAAAGGAAGCGCGTGCCCAGAAGTTAACCTTAACATGTAACTGTTGATGATGTTTATGGACTGATGATAGTGATGATGATGATGACTCACGGGCACTTGGCAGGCATCGAACACGTGAATCCAGGGCGGGTTGTCATCGATATTGATGATGGTGAGCGACACGGTGGCAAATCATATCTTTAAAATATTTACCATATCTTTAAAACGTCTTCAATACCTACATATATGCCACACGCAGTGAATTGAACGTTGTGACATCACTCCTGTCAAAAGTCAAAACTTAGGCAACTCTATGACATCTAGGGACGAACCACGGACAAACAAATATGGCGAGTGACACACATGAGTAACGTCATAGGAACTGTAGATCTGTTTAGGCGCAAAAGTTTAAATTGTCAGTTTGTAAAAGGATTTTTTTCTTTAAATTATAGTATTTTCATTTTTTTATACTTTCGTGGTCTATTCTACAAGCAAAAATTTTAATATTGCATCTTCCCCTTTGTCAAAATAGCTTAAGTGAACGGTCCCTTTTAACCTTCATTTATATCCATATTTGACGGTTAAACGGATAAAATTGTGTGTAAAATTACGTCTGAAATTAACTAAGACGTGGGAAATTTTTCCATCCTACGGATTCTTATTGTTGTACAAAAGTATTTACCACTAAACAATTACTTAGTCATATCAGTAATATTCAAAATTTTAGATTTTATTTGTAATTTGTTTCCGCAAACGCATCACTTTAAATAATGATACACACGTAATCCTATGAAGCCGTCACATTACTCCATATCACTAAACAAATCAATCTAATCGCCCCTAACGAACAGTAAATACATTGCAAAATGTAAAATAATGCACCCTTCACACGATAAGATGCGCCCGCGGTTTGCTGGCAACACTGGCTAATACCTTAATTTAAATTTAAATGACATCTAAGCTCGTGGACGATAGGGGGTTCGGGAGTGACATTGTGTTTTGTTTAATGGTTTTACACGTTCTGGTCAATACCTACAGTGATTTGGCAATACATTTCTTCTATTTCCAAATACTCGATAGTTTACAGACCAAATATTGCCGCCCAACGATGCGTCTCAAAATCAAATTCATTAATATCTTTAGAAAAACGCAATATATCGCATGTATGTGTCTATACAATTTTGAATAGTTGCGTCAAATCTATTTGGGAAATCAACGTGTTTGTGTGAACACATTGCAACCGCGCCGGTCAACGGCTTTAGAGGATAAGTCACAGACGTCCGAAGTAATAACACTACACTATACCTTGTGCCCTCGCATTATTATTCAGTCTCACTAATTACATAAATTAAATAAATTAACTGTATAGCCGAATGCTACGAGATTACATTATATAATTATTTTTATAATAAAGTCACGGTGTTCAAATAACTACTTATGTGTGCGTCCGCCATTGACGGTGCAAATGAAGGTATGTTGACAGTGCAGTTTTCTAAAAACTACATTATTAAAATACAATATAAAAAAACTTCGTCTTACTAAAAATACAGCTTTTGAAAAATAGACACGTTATGAAATGAAAGAACCCCGTCAGGTGCCAGTCGCATTAACATGATTTTTATTAGTTTATTTGATGGTCATTTCGTTCAAAGCAGGGAGTGGTCAAAAATATTTTCAATAAGTTCAAAAGTATACACAAGATGAGAGATGAATGAAATGAAAATGAAATGAAATGAAAAATATTTATTTGCATAGACACAGTGCAGGGATGTTTAAATATATTATGGTCATGTGTATCTAGCTTGCATGCAAGCGTGCAAATATGTGAATGACAATTAAATTATCAAAAATTAAAATAACTATACAATGTCAAATTGAATTAATATACATTATTTACATAATAGGCATAATCATAAAATTCGTCGGCGTCGGAAGAGGCGGAGTAAAATTATATAACTAAATACTACAAATTCTTTACTGATTTTCGAGAAACGCCTTAACGCTATAAAAACACCGTTCCAGAAGCCAGTTTGTTAGACTGCGTTTAAAGGCGTTTCCCGCTAACATCTTTATTTCCTCTGGCAGATGGTTGTAAATAACAATGCACATGTTGTACACGTTTTTCTTATATATAATTTTGTGACTCCGAGGGTGATACAAAAGGTTCATAATTTTTGGCCGTGCCTTTCCAGAACTTCGCCACGTGTTTTAAAATACGAGGGGTGTGACCTAACAAAATTACATATTTCTCTCAAGTACAGGCAAGGCAAAGGAAGAATTTTATGCTTTTTGAAAAGTGGCACGCAACTTTCGTCCCACCATGAATTACTTATGACTCTGACACACTTTTTTTGTATCCTGAAAACTCTGTCCACTTCCACTGCGTTTCCCCACAATATCAACCCATAACCAAGGACAGATGATACATAACCATGGTAAGCCGTTAATGCTGCTTCAGTTGATACAGTGTCTCTCAGCCTTTTGAGCGCAAATACAAAACGGCCTAGTTTGTTGCAGATTTTGTCAATGTGTGCCTTCCAGTTTAGGTGGTTGTCAACTGTGATTCCGAGAAAATTAAAAGAGTCAACCTCATCTACTGCCTTATTATTATGTTTAATATTTAATGGTACACTATTTGAGTTATATGATAAAAATTGAATCAATTTCGTTGATGATAATGAACGAGATGATAATGAACATGAAGTAAATTAAATTAAAACTAAATTCAAGGAATCAATTATAATGGCCACATTAGGTGCGTAATTTTCCCTCCACCTCCGATACCAACATAACGGCGTGTCACGCCATAAAGACGGCTCGCACGCTAATTCCAAATTGATGAGTGGCTTACACGCTGATAAGGCGGGGGTGGTACCCTTTAAAATTTCAAGATTTAAGATAAGCGGTTTACATGTGGTGGCTTTATTTTACATTATATTGCGATAATAATAATCTTTATTAATAAAAACATAATTATAACAATTTGCATTAAAAGTCTTACATCTACATGGTGCATACATAATACTTGAGCCTGAACTAGGAAAATCCTGTATCTCAGGCTTTGAGTGAGTTCGTGTTATTGCCTAAATACTTACTTATTTAACAAATCATACAATCAGAGGAATAGATAAAAACGTGCATAATTAATATTCTAAGTTACAAAGTAAATGTTTACAATTAAATATTGCTTCCATACCTAGTCGATCTAGGATAGAAGGTGCTATGTTTGTCAAAATATTCATGGTGATCAAAAAGATGCACATTTGTTTAATGATGGAAGGGGTAAAACTTTATTTGCTTTAAATAAAGGTCTGCATGGGTTATAAGTAGGTAGTAAGTATTACACACAAGAAATAGTATCTATAGCAACAAGAAATAGTTGATTGACTCAAATAATGAATCCATTAAGCCAACTATCTTATCTAAAAAAAATGTGGGTATTAAAGGTATTATCATTTCAAAAATGTATTGTATATTATATTATACTTAGAAAAAGTTACTTTGTACCGGTAAAATTTAAAACTAAGGACTTAAATAAAAATAAAAATTGTGAAAAACCTATTTCATTAATGTCCCATGGTCAACGTATATAAAATGAAGGCGCTGGTTAATGAAAAATAAGCAGCAAAAGTTCTTCCTCGCCAAGTTTAGCAGAACTTGAAACAGAGCCAAACGAATAACGGGCGAAATTTGAAACTCCAAAATTAATAAGAAAAGGTGAAATCCATTAGTCATGTCGGGAAAAAATTAAAAAAACAAACTGCTATCAAAAATCTCAGCCGTTTCATTAACTTGAACAAAAAAATGTCGCCCGAAGATAAAATTTTAAAGGTACTTTTTCTAAATTAATTAATAAGGGAGAGGTGAAGCAGGGAGAAAAATTAAATGTCAAAATTACAACAAGATTTGCTTTAATTATGTCCGTTAGGGGGCCGTGGGGTGTACACTAATTACATTTTCTTAATTTGTAAACTTCCTCTTGTTGCATTTGGACTTGTCCGGTGTTGCCGTCTTTCGTGACTTGTATTGGAAAAGTTTCTTTTTGACAAATTTTAATCGCTTCTGGCGTCGTTCGTACAAGAAAAAAGTGATTTACGCTTTAAATCTTTTATTAAGCTTCTGTTTATTTCATGTATATTTTAATGGAAAATAACAAATTCAAGAAAATGCAGTTCATAATTCCAAGCCTCTCCTTTTAACCAAATTGTTAGTTCATGTCGTGTTTTCTGTTGCCATATACTAAAATTGAAGTATTTACCTACTTAAGAAGTCTGGTTATTATATAGCAAAACATACTTAGGTATACCCTGAGGACTGCTCGTGGATTTTGACAAAATCTTTCTAATTTTGTTTTAATGGTACTATATTACTTCTCAGTGCCACACTAGTCTTATTTTTTCCACACTGGAAAACACCCCTTAATTACAATTCTAAGATAATGCTAAATGCTTCACATTAACATTTTTATATTCTCTTCACTGAAAAAAGGGGTTCACCCACCTAAAGGGGGGTAAATTGTAGATAACTGAGTTTATCGCTTTAATATCTCTTCGTCTTTAAAAATTTGCTAATGAGTTTTTTTCATAACGCAATTTGGCGCTTCCCTAATCCTTCCCTTGATTTAGAGACGTCACGTCATCTCGGTTACTTCCGCAATAAACTTTTTTAGTTGAAATGGTTAATTTAATTTTTGCTGCGTCTATTTAGAGTTGAGAGATAAGTGATAATTTGTTTTCAACCACCCTTTTTGCCGATTGGAACGTTTTTAACAAAAGTAATCTCAAAATAATATAACTTAATACGTGAGTTGAACCGTGTTTCGAACCTTTTTTTGAACTCTTCGGAAGTTCTTCTTCAGGGTGAGTGTTTCAAGGTGCTTCAAGCGACACTGCTGCGAATACACTTATCCTGAAGAAGAACTCCCGACGAGTTCGAAACACTGTCACCTTGTAGTGGCATTTAAAAAGTAAGTATAACCGTGTAGTTAATAGTATTTTATTTGTAGCTCACGAAAGTATAAATTCGAAAGTGATCTCACTTCTAAAACAGTCTTTTTCCACACACACAGCGCTGCACAGCACCCACAGTTTTCAAATTTAATGGAATCTATCGTCTTTGACTCTTGGATATACATAATATATCGACATTACTATTTAACCAAGGTTGTCCTGGATTCTACCAGCTTAAGATTCAAAATAGGACTAACCTTAATAATTTAATTGAACATACTTATTATCTACCGGGCATAATGTAATGTTCTTGCTCTAACTACAGGTTTACTAACGCTATTTCGTGGGAACCGGCCACAGATCAATAAGTGATTAGGGCCAATCCGATGCTCATTCTCCGATAATGGCCGAATAATAATTATTAATAAGAGTTACTGAAGCGTGGATTATTGCATTGCGTAAGGCTAGTGCGGTGAATGCCGGATGAAGTCTGGCGAGGTAAGTTGGGGACAAATCTAGCGGGAAAGCGCACACGGAATTTCACAAGCTGAATTCCGCTTTGGGGTAGCCAAAGCGGAATTAACCGATCATTGTTGAACCCTATTTCTACTATACACATGTATTATGTGGTCACTATATTACATACAGTGCGTCCTAAAAGTCGAGATATTTCTTCAAAAGACTCGCAGTCTCATAATACCAGAGCAGAGCGCCTAAATATTTAAGGTAATTAACGCGTTTGTTAAGGGGCTCCCATAATTGGCGTCTGGGATCGTATCTTCGATCTGAATCTCTTAGTTTTCTGTTTTTTCTAGCTTATTATATTAACAACAACGGCTTTAAGCAATATAGTATCCCATATATACTTCAAAGTTCATTGTTTTCAAGATATTTGGCATCAAAGTTGAACAGTTTTAGGCCAAAAAACCGGTTTCTGGCCATAACTTTTGTGTTAATTGGTTTCAAATGAAAACCCTAGACTAGTTTTTAGGGACGTCACAGACGAACCCAAATATGTAGATTTCGTATGTGTTAGATCTTTCACGTCAATAGAGATACAAAATAAGTGTTATTTTAGACAATGTTTAAAAAGATCATACAAAATGAAGTACTTATTCATTTGTTTCAAAATCCGGTAGATCAAAATGGAGATAAAAGATTGAAGAACCGATAACCGTTTGATTTATACTTCTATATGTAGTGCAAAAGTAGGAGATACGATTCAAAACTTGTCAAAAATCGATGGAAACCTCGGGTAGCCCCTTAATACGTCGTTAACAGTTTTTTTTCGAGTTATTAGAATTGGTATTATACATAGTAAATAAATATCAGAGTTGATATCTTTGGGCCCTGATTGTTATGGAGCAGTAATTTTGTAATTCCATACAGGTACCAACAGCGTTCATAAATAACCTAAAAATCTAAACGAACGCAAAGATACCATCCGAATGCACAGAATGGAAATTGCATTCCATTTCCATTGCACGCCGGTATCCATTAGGCCGACGTTTCCATCGATCAAACGTTCCAATTTGTTCCTGGCCACAAATACTGAATGTCAAAAAAGAAAATAACTCGGATAGCTACGGTCTGTGATGCGATGTTTGTTATGGCTTCTGCGGTTTTAGGCAGATTGTGAAGAATGGGTCTAGCATTGGGAGATACTTTCATATTATAAAAACTATTCAATTGGCTAGCTACAGGTCCATTTAACCAGTTTTTGAGTAGTTTTGGAACATTAAAAAAAAGGTTCGTACCCTTACTAATCCATTTAAGTACTTAATACTTAATATACTTAAGATAATGTTATAACTGCGAAAGTCTGTCTGTCTGTCTGTTTGTCTGTCTGTCTGTCTGTTACCTCTTCACGCTTAAATCGCTGGGCCGATTGAGATGAAATTTGGTATGCAGGTAAGTTGAATACCGGGGATGGACGTCAGACAGTTTTTATCCTATAAATCATACCCTAAAGGGGGAAATGGGGGGGGGGAAAGTTTGTATGGAGCTACGATATAAACGAGTTCCACGCGGACGGAGTACCTAAAATTTAAACTAAAAATAGCTACTCCGAATCCGGCATCACCCGTGTAATGACGATGACAGGCCAAGATCTTAGAAGGACGTTGTGAAGGGAAGTTTAGAGAGACGTAGTGTAATAAAAATCGATATTTTTTTCACCATAAACAAATGTAAACAAACGCAATCTCCACTTATCTAGGATAGACAAAACCCTTTCCGGTGTATCCGCACATCATTAGCGATCATTTGTCACTGCACCCTTCCGCTAATGGCGCCCGCTTAATGGCCCCACTCTTACATGTGTCGGATTATAGCGTTGTGCTGGCGGACCTGATTTGGTTTAGCTCTTCATACAGTTTCTAGTCTGTATGACGCGGACTTTAGACTTGGTTTAAAAACGTAGTGTTACGTGTGCCTACTTAGGCATATTTGTAACGACTACAAAGTACTTGGTAAAATATTTATATTGGAAGTCTGTACGAAATGTTTTTTTCTATAGTTACTTTATTAGTGATTAATTGTACTTCGTTACACATTATATCAGATATAAAAACGTGATGCACCTAAATTTTATTTAAGTGATACAGTCATAAAATCCTCCAGAATTGATTATATTGTTATTAGAGCGTGTAAAAGTGCAAAAGTGGCTGTTTTCCTCCTCACCCGACGTTAGCACCCGGAGCACGCGTCGCGAACTACCTCACTGCGATGAAATGCTTGATTTATCCCACCTATTGACAGAGACAACGACTCCGTAGTCTATGGAGAAATATTATATGTAAAACTTTTGGCTTTCTACTTCATAGTACTTATACCTAAAACTAATACCTAATTAGCATCAAAAATAAACGTTCATAGAAAGTCCTTTTGATACACCAATACAGCATCAGAATCGTTATCGTTAGCAATGTGCTTAAAGAACATTCTTTTTTTAAACCAGTATATTAATTTAAATTTATATCCATTGAATTCGCTCATTACAATGGAATAAAACATTCTCCTTATCATTCAAATTAATTGCTCGGAAAACAACATGGCGGACATGTTAAGATGCCTTTATTCGCCGACGCCACTGAAAGCGCATTATCTCTATCAAGCCATTACAGAGCTCTCTTGTGAAAAATAATAGATATTCACATAATTATCCCGACCCTCCTCTGGCGCGTGAGACGGCAATATCACTGTCACAACATACGGCAAAGCGGGACGGCCATATTTCGTTGCGTGCGTCTTTAAGCACTTAAGTAATTGAATGCAGGGGGCTCGGGTAAGTTGGGGCATAAAGGAAGACTGGAAAATAATAATATAAGTAATAATGTTCGCGGCGCGGCGTGAAAGGGTCGTAAGTTATGGAGACTACTGTAGTCGTAAATATAATAATAAACATACGTCACGATGTTTGTTGGGCAAACATTGAGTTTATCCAACTTGTTATGAGATGGGCGGTAACTGCTACACAAAAGGTGATTAACTTGAACCTGGAATGGAACCAGTTTTATTTTCTATAGCAAATTAACTTCGAGAAATGCTTTGCCAATGCGGTCCTAGCGTGGTCCTATCTAGAATAACGCAGCTAGCTCTCAAATTAATTCCGAAATCAGGTAGGTAACATGGTAATACAGCGTCATTGTTTCAGATGTATTTACATTATGTGTTTATTTTGTTAGTTTTGACTAGAACAACAAGTGACTAGCAATAATGCACTCTAAAACATTAGGTATCTTATCCCAATCCCATCCCATACCAGACATCTTTCTTTACAATATAAACTATGAAGTAAATAGACGCAACACATAAACATGAAGTTCATCGCATCAAGTTGGCAGTAAAAACAAATGACGCAATAATAATGCGACTAACTTACGATGTCTTGTTTTGTACGCTCCTATTTTTTTTATTGCTATTTTGTTGTGTGTTAGCTTTATTTTTTCAATTCTGTTTAATGGCCTACATACAGTTTCCTCTCGGTCGTAAAGTTCTATCTGGGAATTAGAAAATACTCGTATGTATTTGTACATCATATAAAGTATAAAACGGGATTGATCATCATTATAATCTAGGTCAAAATGTCTACTTAACGTATTTTAATACGACTTCGGTGGCGAACAAACGTTTGGTCCGCTGGATAGTAAGGGTAGGAGGTAGGGTAGCTCCGCTGGAATGTTAATTTATAGACTAAGACAAAATGTGACAGAACATTTAGCAATGAGTGTAGCAATAAAATAGCAATTTCACTCTGGAACGATCTGACAACTTTTTAACGAATAAATTAATCGTAAAAGTGTTGCAAGAGCGCAAAATCAAGAAGACACTATTAGGAAGGTTAAATAATTATGTTGATAGGAGAGTAAAAACAAAACCTTTTTCTTAGCACCATAAATGCGTAATTTCATTTATATTTCATTAAATATCATTCAGTCTTCATCTCGTACTAAAGTAGATAGTATAAATCGCAACGTGCCAAAGTATTGTAAAGCAGCGATAAAAATAAACCAAATACTTTAATGGGTTCACACTGACCATAAAGCTTAAAAATCACACAAATCAATTTTTATTTTCAATTTAATTTTTAAGGGGTCTATATAAAGAGTGCGAAACGAAGGTTTTATGGCGTTATTGCAAGGGCCTAATTAACAAAATGCTTTATAGGTTACACTTTGGTATGGGTTTGTCTGTAGTTGGTAATACTCATAGACGACGAGTAAAAGGAAACGGTACATTAAGACTCACAGAATGAGTGTGCCGTTGACTTTTTCTATTCCGCACCTTCCCGGGAATACCTCCACCATTTTTACCTTCTTATAGCAAGAAAAACATGGACGTTTAGAGACGAATACTGCGAACATTTACCAAGATCAGTATCGTGTGCAGACATGATACCGATCTACAAAACAAAATAAGTTCTCTGTTCGACAATATGTCAGCAATGTTGTATATCCGTGACTAGGTAGCACAAGTAGGCATGAGTATCTATATATATTTCCCAATACTTACCTACTGCAGATAAAAAAATTGTGATTCTCGATTGTATTATACAATTCAATTAAGTTTTGACACCATTAACATAATACCGACATCATAATAACGGTGGCATCTGCTTCAAAGTAAATCACCCAGCCCGGAATCGACAAGCATCCTTCTAATAATGAGAATGTATTTATGACCTAATTAAACTGCCGGCTGCCTCCCGAAACCTACAGAGTGAGGCAGACTTACCCTGGTCTAAATAAGGGAAAGAAGGATAGCACGGGGCCGACGCCAGTGATTAATGATTGTTATATGGCTGGTTAAGTACCGTGTAATTTGCAAAACGACCCTTAATTACCGTAGAACACGGCTACTATCTCCATCCTTATCGCGCTTAAGTCGTTTGAACGTGCGCGAGGGAGGGCAGCGTAAGTTGCTGGTTCAACTTTAAAGGCGTTGTTTAATGAGGCATTATGATGTCGCTTGAGCAGATTAGGTTCATATGGCGCTGAAAATTTGTTTGCGCGCTCTTTATATTTGGCTTTCGGGAGGTAAACACGGGCTTGAATTTAGTGGGGCATTACTGCGCCCGCTACGTAAAGGTGTTTAAGTTTCAAACTTCTATTTGCCTTCATATTCGCCTTTTATCTTGGGACATTGTTCCTTGGCTTAAACAGTTATGAACATACTTAGTACAAGATGGTAGCTACAAAAGTTTTCCTATAACATGACTTTCATTATGTCTTTAATTGTATTTAAATTATGCTTACAGTCAAGTTCAGCCACTTTTATGTCGAATGAAAGGCTAAAAGAGTTTGACTAACTTCATAGCAAAAACATATTGAATCAACAATAATCAGTAAAACAGTGACCAAATTCAAAATCTGCTTCTTGTTCGCAGGTATGGTTCCAAAACAGAAGAACGAAATGGCGGAAAAAGCACGCGGCCGAAATGGCGACCGCCAAACGCAAGCAGGAAGAACTTGGCGAGGAGTGCGACGACCAGGAGCCTCAGGACAACGACCCGTGCAGCGACGAGGACGACGCCAAGCGACCACGCCTAGAACTCCACCACCCTATGCACCACCTCCCGCATCACCGTCAGTGATCACTCCCGACAGGCGTCAAAGACAATGAACCCAACGCCTGTGCAAAAACTAGTGCTATCAGTGATAATGTTAACAGACCCAGTGACGAATGGTATTCTTTCCCTGACGAAAGCCCTTGTGATCTGTCCAACTGGCAGGTTAAAATGAATAAGTTTGAACAGAGTATGGCGGAGAATGAAAGAGAGTTAGCTAATACGAGCGAGGTGGACAGTGAACAAGGCGTAAGTGAGACGAATGACGATGCTCAGCCCATCAATTTTGCGTACTACCATTTTTAATGTGATGCGAGAGATGCTGCTCATCTAGGAACATTTTTGACAGCTTTGTTAAAGTGTTGCCAAGGTTAAATTTGCGAAAAAGTTCCGTATTTTATCTGTTACTCATGTCACCATGTTGATAATGACAAAAAAAAACAATGAGACAGCGTAATCGTTTTGATTTCGGTACGTATTATCAAATGGTCTTTTTCGCAAATTTGATTGGCGGAAAATATAATTGGTCTAAGACCTCAGAATAATGTTTAAAAGTTTTTATTTTAATATTTATTTTAAGCTGAAAAGTTTTATATGAGATGTACAGCATTCTTAGTACTGTAAAAACGAAGCTTGATTTATAATTTTGTAAATATTAGCTACATCTAAGTAGTCATGTGATAAAATAAGTATTTATTATAGTTAGATTTTACATGGTACTAAATGTATTTTGTGAGTAATTACTAATAATTGTACATTTTTACGCTCCCGGTGCCAATTTTCCTATAAGTAGAAACATTTATTAACCATGTATCGTATGGTTGTCTGCGACAGTATACCTACAAGTTTATGATACGATAAGTTACAGTACAACTTTACAGTCATATGGCGTTAATTTGTTGCTGTAATGTTTCTCGATTGAGACTTTCATTCATATATGCTTGCCATTATACGAGAATATGAAACCAACTTTTCATATACGTAGTAAGAACCGCCAGGGGTCCGTTTCGGTTGAGACCGAATTTTATGAAACTGTACGATGAAAATAAAATGTATTCTTGTCGTTATACAAGTCCAACTTTCATAATGTAGTATACAGTAACACAGCAGTATATCGACCGCCAAGGGTTCGGTTTTGGCTGAGGCTGAATTTTCTAATATTATGAAAGTAATGAAGCTGTCCGATTGCGATTGGTATCATTTATTTCCAATGAGGCACGTGGTCAGATACCAGTGCCTATGACATGCAGGTGCATGTCTCTTGCGGTCGTACGTTCGAAACCAAATTTGGTTTTGCAAGTCACACTCGTGCCCATGCACGTAAAGTTTCCCAACCTTAGTATCGATATAATTTTTGTCAGGATGTCGCCGTCGACGGATACGTCTGGGAGGACATCATATACGCGGTTACCCCATTTTTTTTTTACTTCCGGTGCTACTATGAACATGCTTATCGCAGACCTGATATTTGATGACATATTATGACGAGAGAAAATTAGACCACTCCTTGGCATAAAGTACTATTAATGATGTTTCGTCATCAGGATATTCCCAATAGGTAACATTCTCGGTAGCATTCTCAAGAAATTAAAATATTGGGTAACTTTCAACATTTAGTTCTTTAAAACCTACAGTATACATCTCATTGCCACTCAAAGCAAAGTATCTTTGTAGTCACCACATTCATAACGCTTAAGAAAAAACTTGTAAATATACATTTAATTTAAACGTAACACCGAAAGATCAAAGTATCATAATGAAATTGGACGACGACGCTGTCGCCTTGCAATATGTAAATTTTACATTTAGGTTAAGAAATGTAAATAGATATTTAAACGAATTTAACAATTACTGTAATTATAGAAACAAGGATTGAAAACCACGCAAGTTGTATATACAAATAAGTTAATACCTACACATTAGGTCAGTGCCGATGAGTAAACTGATATTTTAACTGTACAGTCAGCATCAAAAGTAACTGCGCAATTGACGTCTTCAAAAGCTCTTATTCCCTTTTAATAAAGACTTTTGACTTTTTCGTTTGCTCAGTTACTTTTGGTGCTGACTGTAACACCTCCCTCTAAATAGCACAGATTAATAAAAAAACTCAGCTCTGCACAAAACTTTGGCAGATAGTCGACTTGAGTGACAGCCCTAACACTTACAGGAATTGTGGCTACTTAATATTAAATGAATAATATTCATAAATAAAATACCGCAATACAGTTTTGTAAATGTACGAAGTACATCTGAGTTCAATTTTCATATCAGCAAACATTTCAGTTGTTATCAATTCATTCGAGTCATATAGAGATTTAGGTTCGCGTCTCTTCTGTGGACATTGGCAAAGTCAAAGGTTACAAAACCTAATTTTTGTTTGGACTCTTAAACCGCATACACGACGTGATTTTAAGAAACCAAATCATTTTTTTATATTCACGGCACTTAAGTACCTAACTATTGGCGACAGGAAAGATGACTTTTGTTTTACTCAAGCTGTATGACCCATTCAGTAATATTATGTTTACTGTAAGGCACTGATCAGTTAGCAAACCTATAGTTAAGTACAATTAACACCACACTTAAATAAATCTAAATTTTATGACACACTTATTAGCTTGGTTACTCAATATTTATTTTCCAATTGACGTGGTCAGACGTTGCACCTCTTTTGTTTTTCCACAAAGGAAACAGATGCATTTAATGCAACAAAATACATGTTTCATACAATCAAGTGAAATGCTAACGTTTTAGTGTTATTTTATCCTAAAGCCATTGTGATTGTGGCGCTGGTTTTGTCATAAATACACAAAGGACTGCTCTCACGTTTGGGATCAGATTTGCTTTTATAAGATCTAACTAATAATAATAACATTTAATAATATACATGTGCTGAAAAGAGTTTACTCGTACAGTCAGTCCCAGAGAAAATTAATCCAATTCTGCATAGAATATTATATGAGTTTGGTGGATTACTTGTCTCTGCAGCTGACCGGTCCTGATAGTTATGGGCAACCGAAACGTAACCGATCACAGAACTGTGAGCAGTCTATGTAAATTGTACAACTATGAACAGTCTCTTGTAAAGTAGATTATAACGAGCTTCAACGAGTACTTATGCTTGTCATTATCATAATATCCCGTTCACACCGATCGAAGCTAGATTGTAGACTTGCCGTGGGGTCGACATAAGTGGTTGAATAAAACAGTTAGTCAAAATATTACATGGTTTTATTAATTCGCCGTAACCGCTTCACAATATCAAAAGAAGGAAAGAGAAATGAAAGGAAATTCGATATCCTTTTGACCCTTTTTGTCCAGCCACGGAAAAACTAAAAGATCGGGCTAAAGAATGTAAAAACGTACAAGAATAATGACTATTATGAGCTCCGGACTATATCTATTTCATAAAAAATGTTAGTTGAATAATATGAGAAGTTCGCACACAAGGTTCTAATTTAGGTATCAACTAATACGCGTCTTCATACCTACATGAAACTGGCCGTACATAAATAGTACATTACTCACCGAGAGCGGTAAAACAATAAGTGTTACAGATCGAAGATTTGACGCCCGAGCAGAAGGCCTGGCCGAAAAATGTGCTATCTGAAGCTTTATTTATTATCACCCACGTTGACTGCAAAATATTCCGTCTCCAGCTGGTCAATCACGTAACGCATTGTACGCACATTAGGTAGATCTAAATGTCAAATTTTATAAATGGAAAAATGTGACGTTAAAACAGATTACAGCTTTTTATTAATAATGATAATTACGGAATATGCGTGTCAATAAAAAAACAATGATTGACAAACTATCTACATTACTTTTCTAGAGTCGATACAAAATATTTGTAATATTCGTCTTTCCTTTGAACATAATGATATTCGAGGAAGACACAAAAGACGATTGCAAATAACTTTCACCCGAAAAGGGAATCAGAACTGAAAAATAATTTCCAACATCGATTCCGTTGCAAATGAAAATCCCCGATTCGAGAACCGGTGGAAAACATTTCAAGAGTTCTTTGTTCGCATCAATTTATTCCTGCAAACACCGTTTATCGTATATATAGCTGCTTACATTGGAAGTGATCAGAAAAGCCCTTCGGAAGGCAATCGAAGGAGCCCGGCCAAAAATCGGGACGCGCACCCTACGTTACCATGGCGACCGGCTAAATCTACCACCGTCATACGAAGCAAAAAGTACTCTGCTTCACTTCAATAAAGTTGAATTTCGACTGGGTTACAACGAGGCGATCCTGTGGCGTCACTTGCGAATGTGGCTTGTAGTTATAAATGTAAAACAGCGCTTTACTGTTCCATATTGAAGTGAGATGCGAAATACGGTTTCCGCTTTTCTGAAGCGAGAGGACATTATTCTTGGGAGGGCCGAGGGTGCTAGGGAGGTATTCTTTCATTTGTTGTGGCGGTTCGCGATAAGGTGCGTCTACCTTTTATTTATGACTACATTTTAAAGTGGGGGTAAGTATGTTACGCAATTTGGTGTGATTCCTCTGCGGGATCATGTTCCCGGATTTGGGCCTGATTTATCTGGCTTTTACACGCCGCTTGTTTTGAGCGCTCTTGTTTTAGGGGCGCGTGGAATTTCAGGTATACTGGCGAGGTGCTGTGCGGGGGTGGTGATCGTGGTGCGTAAGTTTATAGAAATGTATACTTATCATCTATGTTTATTTAATCCAATGATGCTTTGGGCCAAGAAAATAAACCAGCGAAATTAATAGAGTAGGTACCTACTTCAAAAAGTTAAATGACCTACCTACCTACCGGTTTGAGGGTGAATTTCTAAAGCGGGATTCATACTTATCTATAATAGTAGGTATAATATGCATGTATGGTATTGGAGATATGGCCAGTGTACCAATGCTCTTGGTGTACGAATAGTCCAAACTTTGCACTACTAATGCCGCTTCTATTATTGAATGTCTTGTAGTCGAGAGTCTAGGCTCTAGAGAATGAATCCTTCTTAATGCATTGACTGACACTTGAGCCGAATTCAAATTTATCTGACGTGCCGTGATTTTTACACAGTTAACTGGCCATCCGTGCACTTTGTGTGCATTGTAATAAGGTTCAATATAAATACAGGATTGTCAGTTATCTAACTGTGTTGACGTTTGTGTTTGTACGCCGCCCAGAGTAAAAAGTGTAATGCTCCACAATTCCGTTAATTGGTATTTTACCATTAAAAAACATGACGTCTTTAAGAGCTACTGAAGGCTGCATATATGAAAATGCACGCGGAAACATAAAATAAATAAGAGATCTAACCCTTAAATATCGCATTCCAATTTAATATCAACGTGATGCGCGCACTCGTTCTGATTGGCTCGGTGCACGACGAAGCAAGCGCGCGAAGCAGAATCATATTGAAATGTGAAATGTACGTGTCTGATTGAGCCCTGATTATCCAGATAACAAAGTCAGGAAGTATTTACAGCTGAAAAGTGCTGAATTACTTATGTGACTTGTATACGAAGAACTTAATGATATACCAAATTAACTATCAAGTTAGCTGCGACCATTATTATAATTTATCTATGGAATGAATAATATTTAGTGCGTACATCAAACGTGCAGAGGCCACACAGGCGGCGTCCGTATTCTGATTTCGACTGTATCGCTTGTAGATTGATGAAGAATAAATAGTGCCTACGACGTAATGAATTCTTGGTTAACTGTGGTACCAATTCATCGTTTTCGTGGATATTGTCAAAACACTTTTACATTAAACATTAATTACATATATTACATTACAAACTAAGAGGCATGCCTGGCTACAAGGATATCACATGCAATTTATTCCAGTGATACAGCAATGGGCCATCGTTCCTTTCTGCCACTCCAGGAGGCTGTTGGGGCTCAGGCCCATACGCCTCTGCTGAGATGCGACACGTTTTCGCAATATTGCGTGAAAGCCATCCGTGCTCGCCTCCGCGAACATTCCTGAAGCGCTGCAATGTTTCGGCAGCCCCAACAGCATTCTGAAAGCGTTGTTATACTGGACGCGTAGGGCGCTGTAAGCTTTTTGAGTATAAATTGATCCATAAGCTGCAGGTGGAAAACGAGTGTTTTTTACGTCTTTAGTACAACTAGCAAACCTACGGATCTACATATTACTTCTAACCGCCAGCGCCTTACACTCCCTCTCGATATCCTTGTTGTCACTAGGTGACGCGGTAACCCAATGGCCCAGGTACCTACTTGAATTCGTCAACTACCTACCTTAAGAGGAGTGCCATCAACCATCAAGCTTGACTTGGGGAATATGTGGATAACACTTTGCACCCGCCTTGAAAAACGACGTCATACCAGCGGCCCACTCATTGACGATATCGCTTCTCACCTCCAGAATTCGCCGTATTAAGAAACAGCGACGCTCCGCGGTGAGTGACACACGTCGGTAGATTTACTGCGACCGTCCCGACCGTGATTTACTACACTCACACTGTCCATGTCTAATTAATATCGTATTCTTTACAAGCACGGGATTACAGTGACGATTATAAATGGACTGAAAAATAATAAAACAACCGAAAAAATGCTCTGAAAGATTAATGGTTTTTGTGTGAAATCGTAACTAGGTAAATCAAAACCAGACATATCTGGGGCATTACGTATAACCTAAAATGTTTTTTTTTCGATACTGGGAGTTATCATTTTGACCGTGTGCTCATGTTTCTAATATATTGTACTTACCTATTGGTCTTCGAGTCGTCAGAGTGCCGAAAATCTAGCAGTTACATAGAAATTTCATAATATTGCTGGCTAGAGGCACGTGGTACGTACTATAGGTACCTACCTAATATACTTAAAATATCTAGATTACACTCAAAATCAAATAAAACTGGCCCACTTTGCGCTTCGGTTCGGTGTATTAAGAGCCTGCGATAGGATCACCAAATATGCTGTGATCGACCGATCTTCCCGTATACCCTCGCGTGTCATAAAATCGGTTAGCTAACAAAGCGTCATTAAAAGACGATTTGAATTAAGTTTTATTGTGGCCAATACGGCCAGTTTGTAGACGAGATAGTTTTATCAGCGTCGTAAAGACGTCCCGTTGAGCGTAAAACAAAGACACACAAATCACGGGATTTTTTTTCGTACGTAGGTACCTATCTACTAAATACATTCGAGAGGAATGAGTTCTGTGAATGTATTTATGGAATGATATGCCTTGACTTCAACGCCTAAGTTATATTATAATAGATGACTCAAACGAGGTGAAGTGTATGAGCACCAAGCATGCCATTTTTTGACTGCCTACTGTGCACTGTTGTACTCACGAGCGCGAAATATTAACGCTATCTTATACATATAATTAGAATACGACATGAAAGTGCAAACGTGCCATCCAATCTGGGATTTTATAATTTAATCACCATTATAACTGCAGTAACTACACACCTACACAGGTACCGAGGTACCGCCTACCTATACGAAATTGCCGGTGACTGTAAACAGGCTCAATAAGCAGCCATACCTTCGACCCGCCGTAAGCCGCGACCGGCTTTATGATCCGTTATTAATTTTAATAAAATCGCCAATAACGCTATTAACAATTATTGCCACGAATTGATTACCGATGTTATCGAGCATAACAGCTATATTCCACGTAATTATGTACTTATATTATTTCATTGCATCGAATAAAATAAACTGGTACTAATATAAAGTTAGTTATTTGAAACGTATTTACGCTCAAGCAGATCACAGATCTGTCATCAATCATGAAAAACGACTTGATTAGTATAGAATTAGTAAAATAAATTCAATTAAATACAATACTATATACCTGCTGAGAATCACTGCGCGCTACGCTCGTAGCTGATCCCGTGGATTTCCCGTTAAGTAGCGGAAAGCGTCTACGCTGAGAGCGCCCGCCAGGCGCGTTCCTGGTAGTGAATGTGTATACAGTAACGTGGAATCGATTCGGATTCGACCAAACAGGACGAAAAAATTAATATGAGGATAAATTTCCAAATAATAAGGTAATTTCACATTAAGTTTATTGCATTTTGGTTCCCTCTTTCACATTTATTTTTATACAAAAGCTTAAAAGAATCACGCTGCTGTAAGAATAAACATAACCGCTATATTATGATTTTAGAACACCACGCATTAGGTATAGGACCTTAAAAGAATGCGACAAAATATTCCCCCCTTACAATAAAACAGCCTAACCAAGGACGATAAAGGAGGTATTAAACAGTTTTAAAATGCAGTAAATTATGCATTTAACGACAAGAGCTGCCATTAATCAAACGAAGCTAGTTTTTATTGCATGTAAATGAGAGGTTGTTGAGCCTGCTTGTACGAAGGCTTGATGTCCCAGGGGAGAGGCAACGACGATAGTAACATACTAGTCATAATTGAATTCGATGTGCGCGGGCAGGGCGACATCGTAGACAATAATGATTAGCAGTACGTCTAGCACAACTTGCTAACAAGCCGCTTGTCGCGCGACTGAGCGTCCCCTGTCACACTCGCACCGTGCAAATTAGAACGAGGACGGTAGATCCTTCTCGACTCGCGTCGCGGCGCGGCGTCAGTTGTGCTAGCCCGCCTGGGCTAAGGGCGACACATGGTGACTTTTTCAGCGGTACAAATGCTCGTTTCACTAACGCACGACTATGGCGCGACACATGCTATAGATTTCCCAGTTAAAATCACCTGTCGATACTGCATCGAGTTAACCGCCTTGCCGTCAACGGGCGTTGATCGCGCATTCACACGTGATTCGACACAAACGTGCGTCGACGGCACGTTCAAAAAACGCGGTGTTCATAGGCCCTAATAGGTGCACTTTAGTCCCTATATTCTCTCCTCACTCACTATAATCCACGACGTTTTCTTATCCCCCTACAGCGCTTGCCAACAATGATATGTAGTTCTCTTATTCGACGTTACAACTAAGTATTTGCATTGAAAAGGAAATGAGCTTTACATAGAGCGGGAAAACAGATTTCTGATTAAATCTCAGATTTCTCACTGTATATGGTAAAAAAGATTGCTAACTTGGGAATCGCCGGTGGAATTCTACAATATAAATTAATCAGAATGAGGAAATGTTTGATTTTTAAAGGGGCCCAATCAACACTTTTATGGGGACGCGGCTCCAAAAAAGGTTTGTATAAAAAACAAATACTTATATTTACTAAACCTTTAATTAAACTACCGTATGCTAAAATTTTAATCATCCTGAAAAAACCAAAAAGACTAATGCACATAAATATTACACACATGTGAATACAATTGTTATAAGAATATCAACATTAGATAGTGTTGCTGCGCGATTGCTGGATGACAAAGTTACGTATTTCAAAGCTTTTTCGACACTGCCAGATTAAAAACAAGACGTTTAAGTTTACCATCGTCCGCTACGGACCTTTATCCGGAGGGCTTTGAATACTAAAATCTTGCATTGCGTTTAAAATATTAAGTTTGTAGGATTATGCCCAATAACCCAATTTGACCAATCTATCAACTGGGTCCAAATATTTGACGTTTACTCGTAACGCTGATTCATAAAAACCCACGGACATACCTCGGTTTATGACCAACAATCCGTCCGTCCGTCATTAAAAATGTTCATCGCCGCAATGACATAAATAACTACGGATTTATACGTGTATTTATTTATTTACGTCTTATTTATTTATGGCGTAGGTTTAATGGTTTTTTGAGTCTGTGTCTGTTGGATAGTTATTGTCGGGGGTCTTGGTTGATTGAAACGTTTTAAATCTTCAGACGTATCGATAAGATCTTGATGCGTGACGCGAGTGACAATGATAATTAAAATAACGTTCCGTGGAACTTGGAACACGAGAGCGTTCATAAAAACTTGAGTTTAAGTTTTAACTCTAATAGTTAAAAGTCTATTCAATTAATTTTATTTCGAGCGTTTTATTGATTGCCTTGCTTTCTTTTTGATTAAATAAAAAATCGTATCACTGTTTAGTACAGATTAAAAAAATACCTAGTTCCAATTATAAGCATGCATCATTAAAACACTAGCGAACAAAGTGACAAATGAATAACATAATATGCAATTTTGCATGCATGATATATTGATGTAATCACTTTTCGAAAATTGCTGAAAAATGCTCACTTTTGAAATATTCCACTGATCTGCAGACCCAAGGAACACTTTACGGACGGAGAGTAATGGGGCTTCTAAACGGGCTACATTTTCCTGCAATTTTTGGCCGGCAACTATTGCTGAATTACCTACGCTGACTTTGTTCGCTAGAGCAAGATTGCTTGCCGGTCACACTTTGCCGTTTATATGTTGCCTGTTTAAAAGCCCCATAAGATATTGATATGACACTTGCTGCGCTCTAGTTATGCTTATAGTCTCCCTCCACTGTGGTGTCAACGTAAAGGCACGCTCGTCTTTTTCGCTCCTGATTTAGCGCGCGTAGAAGCAAGCGCGAGTGAGAAATGCTATATTATTATTAACACGTCGAGTCAGATAGACCTCAGAGAAGATGTTATGGACCGAGAGATGGTCTACCGCGGCCGGTTAGTTGCACGAGTGCACCAAAATGTACAAACCACAAGAAATATTACTATGTAAAGTATAAGAATGATCAGGACTCTACATTAGATTTAAAAAACTATGTTTTATCAAGGCCAAATACCATTTACCTAAGGCCAAATATGTTGTGGACAAGGCTGAGGAAGTTTTGAGTTTTAATAGAAATAAAGGCATAATAATGCATAATAATAGCCCGTGTGGTGTCTGGGTAGAATTTCATCATGTTCTTCCTGTGGGTGGCGTAAAAGCCTCAGGGAGCAGGGTTGAAGTGTGTTGTGGGCGATGGGCTAGGAACTTATCACTGCGATATCACATTTTGTCCATCTTTCATACCCACATTTAATGCTAAAAGTGGCACTGATGGAACATAAGTGTCATATGCTCTGCCTACGCCTTTTGGGAATATAGGCGTGAATTTAATGTGCCGTAATCTCTCACTTATAATAAATCTCTAATTTGAAAATGGAATCAGCCAGTATCAAACTAAGCATTTACGTGTCCCGAATGATCTCGGCTTCCCATGAACGGAAAAACATGTAAATTTTTCATAAGTTGTTTATTACTCTAGCTTCCGTTTAGGATAGTTTTTATCCAACTGCGACAGTTAATTAATTTTCGGAAACATTTGACCTCATTAAATTATTCAGTTCTTCTTCTTGAAATCATAGCCGCCATATCCGTCAACTGTCAATGACGTCAAAATGGCGGACTTGCCATATCTAACTAACAGTAATAATTTAGATCCAGTGTTGTGATAGACCTTCACAAAACGCATATTAAATTCTAAAGCATAATAGTACATTTTACAACTAGTGTGAAAAGAATGTCTTTTTACCACTAGTACCGAGGTATCTTGCCACGAGCTGAAAGCGAGTGGCAAGACTCGGTACGAGTGGTAAAAGACATTTCACACGTGTTGTAAACGACGTTTTTTAATACAATTGCGAAAAATAATAAATTAATATATCATTGCGATAAAATATGCTTGCCTACAAACCGCTAGCGCGGTCAAACAGGTCGCGCCCCGCCAGCAACCCGCCGCGCACAGGCCGCGCACCGGTGACGGTCGCGCCGCGGTCGCAACTAAAAAGTAAAAAGCACTAGTTCGAGAAATTGAGCTTCTCGTACGCTACGTAGCCACAAAAAGTACCACTTTTTGAGCAACTGTATTAAAAAAAAAAATCGATTCTGATATGGAAACTTATACGCGCTAAATTCGTATTGAGGCGTAATTTCAATAAATGTATCAACAAATTTCAACAAATTAACGTCAAAAGTCTGACTCTTCCTTTTTTTTAATGGCATGGCTTAGCGTTGTCTCGCGTTCAGCCAAAACGTCTAGGTTTATGAGTTTCTGCAAGATTACACGCTGAGTATTTGTCACGATACTTAACGGCTATCACAAGATGGCGCGGGAGCTCTCTCGATTTTTCTCGGACTATACGTCTCTTTCTAAGTAGTATATTACGAAAGGGACGGACGGACGGACGGAGCGTCCTATTATTATCAGCAATAAACAGTAAAACTATGTTAAATCAGTGAAGAACGGGCCCCTTTTTTAAAAAACATTAATTATCAAGCGCGTCAGTAGGTATTAAGGCGGTATTTTACTTCGTACTTCGCGCCTTCAAGTTGACATTCAGCCTATATAGAGACCATGGACGTACACTATAGAGACACAGGAATCGGCCAACATACAGATAAAACTTTTATCATAAAGCCTGCAATACACATTCCTTAAGTTGACAATGGCGGGAACATACAGAAGATCGGCAGAATGTGATAGTGCGATCTGAAACATTGCAATATGAAAAAATAAACATATTACTTTAATATTTTTAATAATTACATTAATTACCTTTAATAGAAAGGGACTCAGACTCGCGTTATGGTTCTAGAACTTAGTTAGTGGTTAGGTAGGTATAGCTTGGAAAATATAAATTCAGACGTTAAAAAAGAGATCTTTTGTTCCGCGTAAACACTTACCGGTCAATGGGTACCTACTCCGGGTACTCGAAAGGATTATTAAATCTATTTATTAATTCTATACACATCTTTACGTGAGAGTCGGAGTGACTCAAGATGATTTCAGTCATCACGTTTGTATTTATTTAATATAAAACAGTGTTATATTATAAATATGTAGAGAAGAAGATATATAAAAATTTAATGCTGCAGTCTGTGTCCTACCTGTTGGATCTATGGCCACTGTGAGCGACGTCCGCTCTCGGCGGTGTCGGCTGGGCGAGTGAGCGCGCGCGCTACCTGCCGCGGCAATGCTCGCCCCTCACAGTCACCTAAGAGTGACCTAGCTCCGAGACACAAGTCGGCGACGGACGAGCTCCGCCCCTATGTGCTCGGACAGTGCGTCGACCACGCTCCGCGACACAAGTCGGCGACGGACGAGCTCCGCCCCTATGTGTACGGACAGCGCGTACTACCACTCGGCGCCCGAATGGTGTATTTGGGCTTCGCCCGTGTCCTCAGACACTTTGGGGTAAACGCTGTTACCAAATAAAAGAAGGAATAACGAAAAAATAGTCTTCTATTTACTTTTCCCTATCACTGCCCTAAGTGGCTTGATACAAGTCCCTAACTTCCTAATACTTTGTAGTTTTCTTCTTCTTCTTATTGTGACTTCCAGGAGGCTCCGATTTGACACTGATTTGCTCCGGGCCGTACCTGCTATTTATACCTGCCAATGGGTAAGCAAGACGTGCTGAGTGAGACGACAAAAGTTACGCCCACTTTGACTTGACTAATTTACGTTACAAGATGTTATTATGATATTATACATATTAATGGGTGGAAGTCTAAGCTGATTTACAAAGTTCTAATATGGCTTGAGTTCTTGTAAGTACAGTAGGCTTCCTAATTATTTTCTTATTCGAATAATCATACATGGAAATCGGGCAAACCGTAATTCGGTCCCTTTTGTAACTCTTATTTATTATTTGCTCTGAACCTACTGAGTTTACTTATTACTAAGTTTAAACATTAAATAGAACTTTTTATTAGCTTTCTAACAATATATAAATCTTTTCTATACGATGAGCCGTTATAAAGATATAAGTATAAACATATTAATTGCAAAGTAAAAAGGCGGCGTACTAAGTTCTAACTCGGGCTCGGTGGCCGCGGCTCTCGTTACGGTCATGTTGGCGCGATATACCCCTCCCCTCCAGGCGGCCAGTCTGCGCTGCGCTCGCGCATAGACAACATCTCCTCTCTCTTTCTAATACAATTCTACTGGGATTTTACTTTAATGTTACAATGTTAAAATGATATCAAATGAATGTTATGAGAGGGTGTTCTATGTAAATAATTACTATGGGGGTTCTAACTACTGGGTTCTTTTATTGCTTTAAACAATCTAAGTCTTACAAAATAATCACATATTTTCTTACGTATAATCTTCATATGACGCGATGCGTAGCTCTGCCGTCGCGTGTTGACCTGTCGTCCATAGCCACAAACATCTACTAAACTATACCCCATAAAACGAGTTTTGTCCCTTTCTTACTTATTTAAACATCAAAGAAAAGAATTTTAACGGCATTTTAGCTAAAATAGGTTTGTTCAACGTTTTACTTGAAAGGTTAAATTAGAACTGCATGTGTCCTATTTCCAAAATAAGAAATTTGTTAACTCCCACCACATTACCATGCAAACGAAATCGCAGGTACAGCTAGTAACTAATAAGTGTCAAAGTAATCTAACTTTTCCTTTTCTAGAAAAAAAAGGTAACTATAAGAAATAATAACAGTCAAAAAAATAAAAACAGAATAAGTACCTAATTATTCAGTATATCAATGATTTTCATAAGATATGTCTAATTTTAATGCTAACCCAATGCACTTTTAGTTTGAAACGTGTCGAAATATAGCATTACAACAGGATATTTTGAGTGCAAACAAAACGTGGGTATTTTGGGAGGAAGCGATACCATAGACCTGTCAGGGACAGGTTGTTATTGTAACAGTTTTAACATTTTTTGACAGTTTTCTTTAGTGCGAAAATGTCACAGTTATGTTGACAAATAACGTGTCATTCTTCGTAATGACAAAAGTACCTAAAGTAATTAAATTTCTTTGCACAATGATCTTCTAAATACCTATTTCGATTTTAATAAAAAAATGGATATGTCTAATCATGATACTTTGAGTTGTAAACCGTCGGTAACTGTAGGCCTTCTCGTTCAACTCTGCATACAAACTTATTCGAGAATTTTAACATTATATAATGGCAATACCAAGTATCATTAGCTCCTCATATCCCTATGTACCACACATCCCATAATTAATAACCTAGATTAGTACTACAATAAAGCCCCCAATTCAAGTTCACACCTCATTGGGCCCACATCCGGTCACCTCCGCACTAAATTAATCGACTTCAAAAAAGTATTATAAATTCTAATTTAATAACTCTATAGAAAAAAACCCAAAACTATTATCTGATATTCTATAGCCGTCTCTGTAGCTGGTGATATAGGGTTTAAAATGATCGGTAGTGGTGTAATCCTGGCAATAAAAGTATGGCTATAGAGTATAAACCGGTAGCCAAAGGTTGTGTTTAGGTTTTGTATCAATACAGCGCTGACGGATTATTCTTAGGGAAGGAATGTGTTGTTTCGTTTATCGATACCTAACAATTTTTTCATTTTGATGGAAGACCTATATTGAATGAAATTATCTGAATTATATCAAGTAGGTAGCAAGCGATGCGATGTGATACATAGCCGTTTCGTTGATACAGTTACACACTTATTTGAAATCATAAAGGCACAAGAATAAATTATCACCGATTGTATTTGTATTAGAAAAACCTTAAGTAAGTACTTAATCTACCATTAGTGCATTGTTAGTGTTCATTTTAGTCGTAAGTAGGTAAAAACGAAAGCCAAAGTATTTTTTTAATATATTTTGGCTGCTGAGCTCTAGATTTAGCGCTTAAAATGTTACTAGTAATACGAATTCCACTCTCTATATCGATACCTGAGACAAAGAAAAAAAGATAGACGGAGCGTTACGAACAACCTGTGATGCTGGTTTTTAACCCTGCCAAATAAGTTAAGCATACGACGCGCACATTTATAAACTAAACTGGCTTCCGCCCGCGACTTCGTTCTCGTGGATCCGAGATAAAAACTATCCTATATATTAATTCAGGCCATAAAATATCTTTGTGCAATTTAGTTTATATGTGCGCGGGAGCTTAACTTATTTGACATGATTAAAAACCGGCTTCACTAGGTTGTTCGTAATGCTCTATCTACCTTTTTTCTTGGTCTGAGATCGATACCTTAAGATTCCCTTGCCCCTTCCCTACGTCCACCATAACTAATGATACCGGCATCATTAGTGTAAGAGTTACTGCTCTCGCACGTCTAATATCTCTTTCCCTCCTACACGTAATGTAAACCATGTCAGTTTGTGAGAAAGAGGAACCATGCGGACCGTAAGTTACTTGAAAACTTGCAACATGGGTACAACTAATGTTGTTACTACTATCTTTAAAATATTATTTTACAAAGCTGTACTAAACAGTTTCCTTTTATCATTATAATTATAGATAACCATATATTAGGTTTCTTTCTATTTTGAGATGATAATTAGTACTACGTGAGATAGATAATTGGTTAGTAACACTCGAAGACCTCATGAGACCCGTTAATTTCTGAAGTCGAACGAAGTTACTATAATTGTTATGAAACCCGCTTCCCGTATTATAGTATAAACCCGCAGACCCTTCCCTCATTCATAGTGTTATTCCTACCTGCAACTTCCTTCCTATAGCGATCTATTACTCTTGAATGACATTCCTACTTTGACAGCCTAATGGGCCCGCTGACACTTTCCTAAGTTACATTCGCACTTTGAAATTAAATTTAACTTTATCTCTAATGCAACAAAGTTGGAACTTGAATAACAGTGCAAGAGTTGACGATGATTGAAAAAAGTCGGGACAAGCTAAAAGATATTTAGCAGGATTTTAATTATGATCCTAAACGTTTCAGTGTTAAGGTAGAAAATAGCTGAGCTAGTTGATTTATTTTTCTAGTATAGAGTAAACTAAGGTGACGTACTACAGTTGCAAGCGCATTGTGATCGGTGCCACGCTGTCTGGCGTGGGTTTTTTTCTTCTTTTTTTTAAAGGTGTCATTTACAAATGGGGTCGACTAATGATATTAGTTGATGACGGGGGATGGTTAAGAATGTGTCAAGTTTACTTTTACACTTACTTAGGTAGGTAATTCATTAACTTTTTCAGTTGGCTGGTTAGACTAAGTTTGAATCTAGTGACCAATGGTTTTTACGATAATTTGATGAATATATACTCAAATAGCTTTAGCATTATTATCATAACAAACACATATATATTACACTTCTCAGCACACCCCTGCTCTCAAGAACAAAGGGATCTTCTCTTTTTTTGTCTTCGATATATAGCATAGAATCTAGGGTTTGCACCCGGGAAATACCGGAACCGAAAATCCCGGGATTTCCCGGTTTTTTGGACCGAGCTAAGAACCGGGATTTCGAAAACCTTGTCCCGGTTCTTTCGGGACTTTCGGGAAATATACTTTTTCGTTTCATATACAAAGAATAAAGTAAGTTTACATAATAATTGTTATACTTATACTATGTACAAGTTATTAATGCAAGCGAGAGTATTAACAAAATATCAGCTAAAAGCAAAAAGGCAATTTTTTAGCAGTGGCTCGGCGTTTACGCTTATCATAATTTGATTGGAACATTGTTCTCATTTAAGAAATATCTATGTATAAATGCTGATCTCAATATGTGACATTATTTACTCATACATATAACTTACGCTGTGATGATTTAGAAGACTTTATAATTAGATATAGATGATTGTTATAGTGTTACATTATATAAAAGTACCTAGTACCTACACTGTAATGAAAATAATGTTAATTTTATACCAAAAAGAATGTTAGTATTAATTATCACTTGAGAACTGAACCTATACAATACACACAATTACACATGTTGATTGTTGATTTAATATGATATGAGAAAGAACGGACAATTTATAATATTAGTTACATGTTACACATCAAAGTTTGATTTTGCAAGTTTACCAGGTTCAAGGAAATTTACTTATATAAAAAAAGGTTTCACTTGGTGGTCGCTGTTGTTATTTTATTAGTTATGATTATGAATAACATTAAATTGTAGACATTTGGAAATTTTGGTGGGTACAATAAAAACTGTTAAGTTCAAAAACTTTTATTAAAAACGTGCATCGAAGGTATCTGTTTTACTTATGACTAGCTTTTGTTCATATCCTATATACTTTAGATAAGACTAACTAATCCACAAAATTAATCACGAATAATGATATTTTAATCGCGTTTTTATTTTATGAATAAATATTAAGTTTTGTCCCGAAAATCCCGAAAGAACCGGGAATCCCGGTTCTCATTTTGGTGAGTCCCGAATTTCCCGGTTCTTTCAGATGGAACCGGTTCTGCATTCCCTAATAGAATCAGAATATCTTCATACTATGAAATTAAAATTCTTGGATCATGAGGTCTAATACCATTAATACGTAATATGAGCCATTTTTTATCTGGAAGTCTTGGATTAAAACCCCCTCTCATATATCTGGGATTATCAAAAAATATGCGAGTATATATACGAAATATCAATTCATTTTTAACGGGACCTTTTCGGTGTAGAAAAGCGTGGTGAGGTCACCGGTGCGGTCTAATCCCAACAAGGACTAGGTTGGAAGATCAGATGGCAGTCGCTTTCGCTAGTGTCTACGCCAAATCTTGGGTTTAGGTGCCAAAGCGGACCGGATAAGTAATAATTATCCATCTTAAAGGCCGACAACGCACTCACAACACCTCTGGTGTTGCAGGTGTCCTGGGCGGCGGTAATCGCTTACCATCAGGTGATCTGTCTGCTCGTTTGCCTCCTATCACATAAAAAATAAAAAATAAATCAGGTAAGTATTTATGTATAATCTGGAATTTGAATCAATTTCATTCCTAATTCAGGCAATCAATTTACGTTCTACCATTTTCTTAGAGACCAAACTCACTAATATGATGCCAACGGTAGATTGTAACTTTTACCAAAACTTACAATAAATTTCGACTTACTAAACACCCCAAAACTGCGAAAAAACAACAATTACGTTTACGCGACATTTAAACTAGTCGTGAATGGACTCTTTCATATCATTCATTCATTCAAAAAACCTTTTAAATCCAGGTAAACGCATATTTCCGGTCCAATGCTTTGTGCATTGGAATAGGAAGAAATAGGCCATAGAGCATTGCAATTGACTTTATTTATATTGGTTTTTATTGCTCTGCATCTCCCAATATTAGGTTGGATTCGCCAATTTACAATTGGGAACACTAAACCTTCAGTGTTTTAAAATAAAGACCACTTTAGTATGACTACTTTATATCGTTGGTTCTTTTGTCGGAATCGCTAATGTTTGCACATTTGATTGTCCCGAGGTGTACAAAGTGATTGGATTAATTTCTTTGTCGCTGTAAGTGATACAGAAAATCGACTTAAAATTTAGTTTTGTACGTGCTTTTGTGAATGGACAGGATTAGTTTAAATGGCAGGCGTTATTTGGGGTCCTATTCTATGAATAGACTTTGATTTGTCATAGAAACTCCAGTAACAAGTTTCAGTAACAGCAAATAGGTCGCCGTAGTCCTGTGATTAGTTTGTATTTTAGTTATTAACAGAAACCCGGAACAAAGCCTACTTACAACATTATTTTAGAGACACTTTTCCCTAAGGGTTCCTTCCACGGGCCTCTTTGTAGGGCGACGTGCAATACTTAGTATATACCGATACGGTATGGTACCGGTATTATAAGCCCTAGTCCGAAATTAACCACAAGTAGCACTTAGCGTTAGCCAACAGACGAGGCGAGGCGAGGCGTGGAACGTTTTCGGCAATGAAGTGTAATTTGTTTCATCGCCTATGCAATTTTTGCATGAAATAAGAAACATAATTCTGTTAGCAGATTTTATTTATTTATTTACAATCTCGGGGGCTAATTAAACACGATTGCTCAGCTAAATCAAAAGTTTTCAATGTCACAGGTAGATGTAATCGCGTGTCCAGGGTAGTGTGACTGTCCACATCATTTGACGCATATCACTATGGCCACGGACTGGACACCAGTGGGTAGCGGGGCGGCGAGTGTGCGTTCGTAGATTGAATTCCATCAAATGCATGAACTGTCGCTCGCCGCTCCCCGCTGGCGTGCACGCCGCGGCTTAACAAATTGAACGGGCTTCAGTATAAACTGCTTTACAAAGTGGACAGTGAGGGGTAGTAGATTAATTGTAGCAGAGGCACCATTCGGCGTCTAGGCAGAGGCCGGTAGACCAGCCGAGGGAGCGGCACAGGCTGGCGCACTGGCTGTTGGTACACTGGCGCGTCTCAGGCGCAGCCAGCTGCGCCGGCCCGGAGCGCACGAGCATCGCCGGCATCTGCTCCACGCCAGACAAATCTGGGAACACATAAAACTATTACTGTCCGTCCTCATAGTGACGAAATTGTGTTCGATCATGGTTCTGATTGTACAATTAAGTATGCTGAAATTCTGATGTTTGAAATATTACTAAACATGTAATGAACGGTCATACTCGCTTTAACGTAGGTATAAAAGCAAGTTCCAAGGTGCTCAGGTAGTTCGACTAAATACTCAAGTAAGTGATGAAAAAAACTGTTTTATCTTATTTTTGACGCCATATTATAAAACTTGGTTGCGGCGGCGCTACAGGCTACCAACGGGGTCACTGACGTCACCTGCCGGCCATCAGATATGGTGGTTTGCTGCGAATATAACAAATAAGCAGTCCTCAATCAGGCCGCGACGGGGTTAAGGGCGTAGAGGGTTAGACGGTGGGACGGACTTCTCAATAAAAGCTACTTAGGCCTTATGACGAGCTTGCGACATGGCGAGTAAACGCCGCCATCAAATAATCATTCCACTGGTTCAGAGCAGCAGCTGCATCAGTAACGGCAGAAGGCCGAGGAAGTGAGTTCCGGTAGGACTTTTGATCAAATAGGAGTGGGCGTATCGGATATATACGCCATTACAGTGCGATGTGGAAGACAAGCAGGGAAACCACCACATTAATATTTAAGACAAGAGCCCGACTCTTAAGTTTATGATGATGATGATGATGATGATTTTAAAACTAAAAACTAGAAACTAACACAAGTATTCATTACAAAAAAAGTTCTTTAATGAACAAGTACAGTCAAGTGTAAAAATATGGGTGAGTACAACTTACTCATAAATATGTCCCATCGCTCTTATGTCAGCGGATTAATGTTTTGGTACTTATTTATGAGAGGATGTTATCGATACGTATTTTTGCACTTGACTGTACTACGCATTTCCAAATTATTTTCTTACCTTCCGCAGGCGCTGCAAACACTAGCCCAAAAAGAGCAACCACCGCCACCAAAACCACCAAAAAGTTGATGCCCTGCATGTTCACTTTGAGACCAAAGAACAGAAGAAAATAATCGTCAAAAGTAGCTTTGAATGAAACTGTGCCGATATAACAAAAAGATGGCCTTTATATATGGTTCAGAAACTCAAGGGTGTTGTTTTCATTCTTATTTTGATATTGATAAAGGTACTCGACACATCGTTATCACTTCTAGTAATTAGAGCTTGCTTATTGCCCAGGCAATGTCTGAATTATTTTTTTAATCAAGTTGCCTATGAAAATATAAAGAAGAAGAAGAAGGTGTATCAAAGAAGGATTTGTTTTTTTACATGTATTTAAGTAGTGGTAATTGGTAATTCAATGGTGGCGATCAGTTTAAGTTACACCTAAGATTCCCAATTAACTGAGATAATTACTTATTAGATAACTGAACCTTGTGTATCGATATCTTCTGAACAATTCTCGTCGTGAGGCATCTATATATATCGTTATACTGAACGGTTTTATAACCTATATCGTTCAAAATAGTTTCGTTCACTTAAATAACCCTTTGTCCCCTATTCCCAATCTGATTCAGTACATAACTTACAGTACAGGCACTATGCGAAACGTTGCATACAAACATAAACTAACAAACAAACATAAACTGGCATGCGTACAAACATTCGATAAGTTGAAACGGATCTGATGACACAGTTTTCTTGCGCATTTTCCTCATTAACTGCGCAAGAGTGGTTGAGTACCGATGCGATAGCGATCTATACTTAGCTAGTCGAGACACCGATTGCTTCTGGGAAGAACCGTGTTTTATTATGTAAATAAAATATACAATCTAGTTGCTGCCTACAACTAAGAAGAAAAAACTTTTTTATTAATGCTGCTTTATGATTAATTGCAATTATTCACATTAAGTATGACTAGTTTGGGGGAGCCAAGCCAGCAGTGCAGCAGTAGATGTCTGTCGGCTGATATGATGATGATGATGATTCACATTACCACGTTACAGTTCCTGCATACCAAGTTGACAACCGATGAAAGACAGTTAAGACCATGGGATACCAACAGTGATAATACCATGTCGTACCACCGTCAGTCTTGTTTGCGGAGAATTTAGTGCAAAAGTAGTTTGGTACTTAAAATACAACAGTATCAAAGTGTGTCTGGAATTTTACTGTCTGCATAAGTAGCTAAATATCCACTTACACGGGTATATATCTTGGAAAAGTGTCAGGACGCTGCGTACCTTACTGATGTAGTAAACATCTAAATTTGAACAATTACGAGTATGTGGATGTCGATTAGCACCAAGTGCAATAAAATAAATACAGGGGAAGTATAAAAACCCTCGGGCAATTAGTGGGCACATTTGTTACATCCGTCATATGATATGTGATGACGCCGTCCTATCACAACACGGCTGTGATGATAACCTGTCAATCTGAAATACCCTCGCCCAGTTTTTTCAGACATGCCATCATCAATATTCATTATTTTTGTCGATAACTAGAAACAGTTAGTCTAATTGATATTTATATATTTTCTTATCCTAATTCATTCAGGACAGTTTCTTATAACATGCTATGTTCATCATAAACTAAACCAGTCGACAAAGACGCTACCGGCTACCGCAGCTCAGGTCAGTCTTGAACACATTTATTCTCTTTTTACATTTTAATATGGCGCCGTTCACCACAACGGCTTAACATCAATGAATTTATACCTTTCAAAATCGTTACTTCCAAATACCTTACAAGGCCAGAATATTAAGAATCCTTCTTTTGGAGTGGGTCTATACAAAGCGAGATCCACAATAGGCTGGCCAAAGTACGGTTCGTGGTGTCGATAAACTCTCAGTCGCGTTCAATACTTGGGACAAAGAACCACGAGCTTTAGTTATGTTTTAGGGTTAAAATAATAAATCGAGAAAACCCATTTTTTATTAGATCAAAAATGCACACAGTATTTTCTTTTTGAGTTCGAATAAGTACGTGTATGTTGGGTTGACGTACTACATGCAATGAGAGTAAGTACAAACTAAATTCATTAATAGTGCGTAGGCACATCGTCACTACTGTAGCAGCTATGTGTGTGTGTGCTAATTTGTTTAAGGACCATTTCTTTATAGGGTCTCCATTAGGTCCGTCGCAGATGGAGAAGCTCGATGCTGAGGTCTGTAAAGGTGAACCAAGCCCTGGATTTACCGCCAAAGATATTGATAAAGTTATTAGATCTATGTCCAGAGGCAAATCCCCGGGTCATGACGGGCTCAGTATCGAGCACCTTCAGAACGCAGGTCCTCACATGTCCAGAGTGTTGGCAATGTTTTTTACGTTGTGTGTGAGACATTCGTATTTGCCTACAGATATGATGCGCACGATAGTGGTGCCGGTAGTGAAAAATAAAACCGGAGACCTTGCTGATAAAAATAACTACAGGCCCATATCATTAGCGACGATTGTAGCCAAAATATTGGACAGTGTGCTTAATACCCAGTTGAGCAAACATATTAAGTTGCAATCAATAAAAAACAAATCAATTTGGCTTCCGACCAGGTTTGTCGACGGAATCTGCGATACTGTCTCTTAAGCATACTGTCAAATATTACATCGGCCGTAAGACTCCTGTAATTGCCACTTTCTTGGATCTGTCTAAGGCTTTTGACCTGGTTTCCTATGACAAACTGTGGGATAAGCTTAAAAAAACCAGTATACCATCGGAAACGGTGCGTATACTTAGGTACTGGTACGCGAATCAAGTCAACAGCGTTAGGTGGATAAACTCGCTCTCTGACGAGTACAGGTTGGAGTGTGGGGTGAGGCAGGGCGGTCTGAGTTCACCAACGCTCTTCAACTTGTACATGAATGAGCTGATCGAGGCGCTCAGCAGCATCCATGTCGGCTGCCATGTTGACGGAGTATGTGTCAATAACATAAGTTATGCGGACGATATGGTGTTGCTGAGTGCGTCGGTCTGTGGCATGCGTAAGTTACTTGAAGTGTGCGAGTCATATGCGACAAGTCATGGCCTAAAATATAACGACAAGAAAAGTCAGTACCTGGTCTTTGAGGTCGACCGCAATAAGACTACAGAGTTTCCTGTGATACGCCTGAATAGTAATCCGATGGACAGAGTAAGGCAATTTAAATATCTGGGCCACGTCGTTGCGGCCGATCTTAAAGATGACAGCGACATCGAACGTGAGCGCAGGGCGTTATCGGTACGTGCGAATATGATAGCTCGAAGGTTTGCGGGTTGCTCCAGAGATGTGAAGGTCACACTTTTTAGAGCATTTTGTACCTCCCTCTATACATGCAGTCTATGGGTCAAGTATTCGCTACGTGCCTATAACGCCCTCAGGGTTCAATATAATAACGCGTTCCGGGTGATAGTGGGACTGCCTCGCTTCTGTAGCGCATCGGGGATGTTTGCGGAGGCGCGCGTGCAATGCTTCCATGCTACCATGCGTGGGCGCGCCGCATCCCTGATGCGTCGGGTGCGGGACAGTCCCAATATCATCCTGAAAATGATAGCGGACAAGCCTGACTGTCCTATAATGCTGCACTGTGCGGGACTACATGTACCCACCAGCATCATACAGTGGTAGAAATTTTTAGTTTGTAGTTTTAATTAGTGTATGTTCTAACCCTGTAATTTAAGTCTACCAAGTACTAATACTAATACGATATGTGTCAAAGTTACACGAAATAAATTATTTGAATTTGAATTTGAATTATACAATACTACTATTTCAATGGCATTCAGTGGCAACTTCACACCTCTTTTCAATCAGTGTTAATCATTGAACAGGATGTGGTCCCCCTTGTCCTTCTTAAGGGTTTGAAATGGCTTATTATTTTCGCGGCGACAGAAAAATTAAAGAGCAGCAAACTATTTGCAACTAAAATAATAACTTGTCAGCGATTAAATATTTTGGCAATCATTTATATTAAATGAGCTTTAAACTAAGGATATTTTAAAATTCAAATAATGGCAGCTACTTTAAGGTAGCAGAAATAATAAACAAGATTACTGAAGTCATAGGCGAGGTACTATAAATAATGACTTGGCGACTAACCGACTCGGATCACGGATAGGTTAGAAGACGGAAGCGGCAGCTTTGCTGCCGCTTTCGTCTTCGAGGTTATTTTTTTTATAAAACAGCATAAAAAAAAAAATTATGACCTTGATTTATTCTATATGCAATCCATTGAACAATTTGAGTAGGCCATTTTCAACTTTTTATCCGCTGTCATGTTTCCGCTCAATTCAGTTAATTCAGTCGCCAAAACAATAACTCGATGCTAGTTTATATTGAAACAAAGCCGAAAATTGATTACTTAGCTGCTACTTTTTACTTTATACTAGTCTCCGCAATTAGTCGCCAACTTATTATTTTTGCTACCTCCTTTATTTTTTTATAAATCCCTAAATCAGATTAATTTGTCGCCGCGTTAAATACATGCCGTTTGAAATTGGCTGTGAAGAACGTTCATTTCCAGAAAAGTAGCAGTTGACTCTTCAAAGATGACTTCATTACACTGCCGTGAAACATAGCGCCTTACGCGTTCGGCGGTTTTTGTGTTCTTCTCTGCCCCATCCTCAGGATATCCATCAAAGACCACAGCAACGTTCCGTCCAAACTGATTGAATGTGTAGCTGACGTACCCTGCGACATCCCTTACGGACATGTTATGATGCCATACCACCTTGTGCAGTTAGTAACCCCCATCTACAACAACAACAAAAGTTGGCTCCTACAAGGGGTCCCTTCTGAAATATTTATCATGCAAAAAATGCTGTAGCGGAGGCGGCTGTACCTGCGTAAAAGCAGGCCTCAAATGCTCGGCTCTCTGCAAATTTTTACTTCGGTGTCTCGTGCCATAACGTCACTAAGCTTAAAATTGCCGAACAAATAGAAGACTGAAGAAGAAGAAATATTTATGAACCGTTCAAAATGAACAATACCTCTAACCAAAAATTAATGTACTTTCTATCCTTGTGTTGCTTGATGAATATTTACAATAAAAAATAGTTTCAATATTTCTTGGACATGTACATGGTGTTTCGTTTCAAACTACCATTAAACCATTGTGAGAACTAAACAGAGCAAAAAGGCAGTTTTCCAGTTTTGTACTTTAAGATTGGTGAGTAATTGGCCTACAGACGTTGGTCTTTGCTTAAATTAAAGCTAAATAAATTTCCTACAACGTGAATTTAAGATTTTACCCGAAATATGAGTATTATTCCCGATATCTAGGTCTAAAATTTACCAAATCTTAAAACTTCAGAGTTTTGGAAAAAAAATACCATTTTTGGAGAGCTGTAACTCGGTAAGTATTAAACCTACAGAGCTAATTCCAATCTCAAATTGGACAAAATTTAGTCTACTTATAAACATAAAATAACTTTTTTTTTAAACCGCATCTTTTAGGCCTTATATTGAGAATGCCAAAAAAAGTGCGTAATTATCGCGGTTTTTCGAGTGCTGCAAAGTTAGCACAGGTCATTCGAAGCTGCAAAATTGGTACTGGTAGTGGTCCTAACAACATATAAAAAAATCAGAACTAGCCGTTAGCTTGAGATTTTAATGTTCGATATGACTGACCTAACCGCGCTGACGTATGATTACCTACGTATAATTGCTACACATCTCGGAGCAAAGTCTCGAAGTCGAGGCGCGTTATAATTGGTTTAGCACCTAATTGATTGAAGTAACGGAACCCTGCGCCGTGAGAAGAACTCGCGCCCGCGCACTGTTAAGACCGGTAGCCCACAATGCAGCCCGTTTGTCAGCGATTTGTTCGTTTTGGGCCGTTCGTTAGCGGCCGCCTTTAATTATTATTGCTACTTATAAACTACAGGCTGTTAGAAGGTTTATAGTACGGTTTATTGAATTTTGCGGCGGATTTAATTGCACGAGTTCAAATCTGAGCATGGTTTTGATTGAATCACTTTATGCATTCTAAACCATTGTTATTTCTGGATTCTAGGCTTTATTTTTTTAAAGTAAAGATACAGTCGACTTCAAAGATGTGTATATGAATTTTTCACCGTAGTACAAAGGAATAAACAATATAAAAATAACATATCTAATGCCATACAAATACTTGACTACCTATCCCCCAGAACCCTCTTTGCAACACGTGAGTTCATCATAAGATGCAACCTATCAGTATTTCATTCACATAAATCGCATTAAACTACGCACTGTACAAAAAAAAAACTTGAAATATTGCACTGAAAAGTGTCAAGATTGAAAGTAAGTAAAAAAATATTATTGCAAGATTTCCAACTTTGTAGCTGAGCTTTATATTGTAAAGGCTGTCCAGTGCTAGGGCCATTCGTGTCAATGGAGGTAATCTTTGGAAAGCGTTACATGGGGCTGACAAAAATAGAAATTCCCTAAGTTACCTGTATAGGTATTTATGAAGACTTGCACAACGCTCGCTGAAAACATAAGATCTCATAAGAAAAAACTAAGAGAATTTTTATTCGGTGCGATTTTTATTAAATGGAGCGTTGGCCGACTGGGGGGGGGGGCGACTTGCTCCCTATAAATGTAAAAAAAAATCGTGGCAAAAAAAATCTTTTAGTTTTTTCTTATCAGAACACTATACCTATTATTCCCTTAAGCGGTTTTGCGTTACTTTTGTTACACGATGTATACATATGCTTAATCTAGGCGAGTTGAGTGACATACAGGGGCACACCGGACATTTGAACAAGATATTATAACCTGCAATCGATTATATGATGTAACTACGTATGTACCTATTGCTCTGTATAAATGTACCTATATACTGCTCTGTACACCAATTTGACAGGAATAACGGGTCACGTTGATATTTTTTTAACTTCACAGTACTTCAACGATATAGTATATCGAACCTATAAGTAAATATATTTCTTATATATATGTACTTTTATTACATGATTTTTTGTAAGATAATTTATGGTGTTAAGATGCAATGATTATTTATAGGTGGCTCAGACTGTCTCAAATTGCAGTTGCGATCACAACGATAAGTTACTCTTAAGCGCTCGCCCATAATGCGCATGTCAACCATACCTAGCGTCCACTTAGCAAGTAAACAAATATATTTATTTAATAACTTTTTATTGCCCTAATCCCCCATATATTACCGTGATAAGAAGATCACCCGCTAATATATTATCCTGTATTAACATACATACATATTATATGTTGGTGTGGTTGTCGTCTTTATAGCAGCGCGTGCGACGGTTCTTATGATATCATAATAATATATTGCGGAACAAATGGTTTGGAGTATAATTTAAATGCTTAGTTTGTTTATTTGAAGCTAGTGGCCCATGTTTAAGTGGTTTACTTTGATGTTGTAACTATAGCTACAAAGTAAGTTTTGGAAAGTGTAAAATCTTTGTCATTTCAGGGATATTAGAATGCCCACTGAAAGTTGAACCTACTAAGTTTATTTTCGGGACAACACAACATCAGGCTTTTTTTCATGGACGTTGCACCGAAGATAAAAAGGAGAATGTGTATAAAAAGTCAATACTGCAACAGATTTCCATTATAAATCCGCCACTCATTATAACAAACACGTTGTCAGATCATCCATATGTCCGAAACCGTCCAAATCGAATGCCAGAGCGCACACAACCGAGCTGTCAATCAAATGCACACAAAAACGTCAATCCAGCGATTTTCGACACAAATCGCATTATTTGTTGATATATTTCATTTCCACCAAATTAAATGAAAGTCACGGTAAACGAAAATCTATGTTATCTGATAGGCAATAAGGTGCAAGTGTAGTGAAACTCTGTCAGTTGATGTGTAATATGGAATGTTTAGGAGCAAATGGTGTGAAAAGCACCGATCGGTTACATTTAAGCGGATTAATACGTGATGGGAGAATAGGATAAAAGTAACAGAGTTTGGCTGAATTATTTCTATGAATATTGTTGTTGAATAAAATTACTTTGTGACGTTAAGTAATTTTATGAAAACGTGTGCGAAATCACACACCTACCCAATTATTTGGTGTGGTGGTGGTTGTGGTTGCAAGTAGCAAGTTTAGAAAATTAAAGTATATCTGAATTTCGGTTGTCCTTTAAATAAAAGAAAGAAAATAAATGTGGCTTTACATTTACATCCTACTTAATATCATAAATGCGAAAGTTTGGATGTTTGTTACTCAATCACGCTTAATTATGCCACAACCGATTTCTAGATGCAATTTAGCACGAAGATAGAGTATAGCCTAGATTAGAAAAAAGGATAGTTTTCATCCAGAATCCACGCAGAAGAAGTCGCGGGCCGCAGCTAGTATTTTATAAAAGGTTTTGTTTCCATCGAAACGAAATATGCACTCTGTTGCACATTGGGCGGCGCGAGGTTTGATACTTATCGTATGAAAAAACAAACAAATAGTCGGTCAGAAAGCCGTAAATGAATAGGTTGACGTAAGTATATAAATACGTAATAGTTGGCCGAGTATAAAATAGCTTTTTTGTCTTGGCGGGTAACTAATATTAGTACGTAGCCTACCTGTAGACTACATCGCACGGCTCGGTTTTTTATCTATCAACACTCGTTTTTTACACCATTTAAACATCTAAAAAGGGGAAGATTTGTGTTACAGAAAAATACTAGGTATTTATTACTAATAAGTTAATAACCCAAACGCTTCAGCAATTTTAAGCTCCCCCAACCGTGTAACGACTATAAAATGACATTGTCGTAATATAAAAATGAATTAAAAGTCAACGGAACTGATACGATCTTACCGCCTGTTGGCAAAACGGGCCAACCTCCCGCCAAAGTCAACAAGGACAATTACTCAGTGGCACATCTGCTCGCCATTGTACGGCCGACAAATTGTCGTTAATGTGCCCGAAACATCTGACTGTTCAAGGTGCGAGTGCTATGCGCGCAAATTATACTTATGCCATTGCCATTGGTGCAAGATAATCCGACAATGCTAATTTGATTTTCATCATAGATAGTGTTTGATGTGAAAAAAGTGCTCTCGTTAGATGTTGATATCCAATTGATAACAAGTAATACGTACGTAGGTATTTGCTTGTTGATTAGTTTGGTCTACTAATATGAAATAATAGCCAATATTAGTATTTGTAACAATTGTAACCAAATTATATTTTGTTTTTAATTTGACATTGAGATAACTACACATAGACAATATGTACTAGAAATAAAATAAAAACATAGAGAAAAACAGGTTATATATATGTATACAGTCGTGCACAATTAGGTATATTAAATAGTCGTAAACATACTATAACCGCGCGTCGCCGTCTTATTGACGGGTTATTGTCTAATATCATAATTTTTCTGTTCATTTTTTTGTTAGACTATAAGGGTATTTGTAAACATGGCCCTTGATGCCTAAAGCAAATAATATATATATATAATAATCTACACTCGTATGTGATTATCGACCAAATGTAATTGAGTTAACGCATAATGGTCCCGACAACTTTCATTCTCAAAATTTCATGAGAGCTGTCATGATCATGACTTTATGTTAGATATATCTTAGTAACGAAAATGTAGCTACGTGTACCGACCTGGCCAATTGGTTCTTACCTATTTAAAGCAATCGCCCAAATTTACGAAAACATTCCTTTAGCCCTACCGCTTTCATCAGTAGCTAGGTTGTAATACTTATAATTGGTAAGTATGTATTTACATGTTCGATAATGAAGGCCCCGCCCGTTGGCGGCGGCATATTATTGTGGTACCTGACCCGCCATTACCAGAGGACTGGAGATTTACCGCCGACGGACGACAAGACGTAGACTGCGCGAAGTACATTGCTTGTTTGAATTTACTACATTACTACGTACCTAAAGCTAGACTAAAGCAGTCTTATTTTGTAATCTAGTAATCAACAGCCCTACAGGTAGGATATACTCGAACCGTACTACAGCTTGTATATATACCTACATCTTAGCTACATACGACGTCATTTATAGTTCGTATACAGTGATGCAGGCCCAAACTCTAGAACTCTAGATGTTAGAGTAGTCACAAGAGTGTGAGAGCGATGAGATGACTAATAAATACGAATTGGATTAGCTGTTAATTTAAATTAAAAGAAAAATTTAAAAATTTAATACTCCGAGCCGCATTCGAAGCGGCGACCATAGGCATTCATGGCTCGTCGCTAGTAACCAACTGAGCTATCGGAACAATCTGTCTCGGCCACCAAATCTTTCAATCAGTTCCTTCTTACAACGCCTTAGGGAGATTCGACTCAGAGCATTAAATTTTTATTTTTTCCTTCAATTTGACTTTATTATATCGTTAGCAGCGTTACTGTTTAATACAAAAATTAATTTGGATTAGGTGTCGTTAGAAGGACAAGTTTTTAAGGTGTATTTTATTAACTTTGTCTTTGAGTCACTGTCAAGTACCTACTAAGTAGGTACTTGACAGTGACTCGTAGATACAGCATTCGCGTTGAACTTATCTGAAATGTGTATTATATTTTAGTGTACATCCATAGTAATCCATAGTAACTATTTTCATGTTATAGACGAATTATGTTTAAAACATGGCCGTTATAAAGTAAACATCCCAATATTTAATACCTAATGGCTCTGTGATCATATGATGTATCTGACTACATTCAATTTCTTTAATTTAATTTAATCTTAATTTCTTTATTTCCAAATATAATATTACTCGCCAAACTATTAAGTTTGATGACGAGACGCGCTCATTTACTAAAACTATTGTAACTTACCTAATTTGCTTTTTTAAGCAAATGTAAACATGCACTCCAGATAATTAGTAGGGAAAAACAAACCCCGCAATGTACACGTCGCTACCCCTTCTCGGCCACTAATCGTTAAGGGTCGCTTGATGAAGGTGTGGGCGCGTGATTTCTGTCCCTTGTGTTTATTCCCCAAATTAGCCCTTCAAGTTTTCTTACACTTGTTATCGTAGGGCGGATTCGGCGCTAAAGTCACGATTGCTTGTTATCAAATACAAATGAAAGTAAATAATTGCGTTTATTTATTTTTTGGTAGTAAGTACCTACCGTAAAGTCTATTCATCCTTACGTGTCTTATCATCAGACATCGTAAACTGCGATCGAAATCCATTGAAATGACGTATGACAACCTGTTAGGGATGGCGATGGTTCTAAATTAATGAACTAAAATATTAATGAACTAAAATATTATGTACTAAAATAATACAAATAATAATAACTGAACAGAATCTGAATCTCAGTTTAATGTTATTATAACAGTTAAATGGTAAATTTTTGTATTGTATTTACAATTTTTATCCAAAACTCTCCAAATTTTTCACTTGGGATAGTGAGTAATAATTTTCGCATATTCGATGGCGAAACAACGCAAACAATACAATCAGCATCGCTTTTTTCTGAAAAAAAAACTTACTTTATTGATTGTAAACCCGCAAACCGAAGATTTTTATCGAGATCGAAAAATATTACTTCGTTACTGACAAACAAAATAATTAAAAGAAATATACTCTCGTAAATCTATAGACAATATATTTATCAATTCCAAGAAGTTTTAGTTTAATATCATAGAATACACTTATCAACCTAGACATTGATAAGTGTAATTTAATACTATAATAATATTAATGATAAATAAACACATTCCGCCATATAAATGTATAAGTAGCATAACTGACGATTCGAAAGTGCTAGTTGCTAAGCCTACTCAAAAAATAATTTTTGACTTTGACTTGACTGAGTAACAACCCTAGTACTTCAATGGATTTCGATCGCAGTTTACGATGTCTGCTTATCATGTAAACAAACACTTCTCGAAGACATTATCACACTTCCCTGGAATTACACAATAATCTTCACTTAAAATGTTCTTTTTTACTTAAACAAACTTACAAAGTATTGAAATCGACCAAGTAACAACTAAAAATTATAATTATGAATTTAACGTTTTCAAGTTGACACAGGTATTGTTGTCATTAATTATTAATCGGATTATTATTATAACCTTCGTCGAGACTAACTAATTTCGCATTCTATGTGATCACAATTTGAATAAAAGCGAAGTTTTCCTCAATTTTCCGAGGCGCGATATAACATTTAAATTGGTATCTTTTCGTGGGCGTCATATTCCTTCCTAATGTCTTCGCATAAACTGGATGAATGAGGTACTGATGTCAAAACAATGTCTCCCGTTTAGTTTAAATATTATTTCGGATAAAATATTACTCTGTTTAATTATTTCTTACTATGTTATTTCATTGATGACATAAGGTGTAAGTATGTGTGATAAATAGATAGGTACGTAGGTACGTTTTGATAAAAAAAGCCTTTTTTCAAGTTTTTTTATAACTAGCATAATATCGTATATGTAATTCATTGCAGTCATTAGGTAAGTATAGTACATTTAAGTTTAATTCTTCTTAGGCCACGTTTCCAGACCGGAGACGCATTGGAAGACTCCCAAACACAAAACATAATAACTAGTTACAAGTATAGGTAACCAACATAATAATTTTTTTGCATACCGTCCCAAAACTTCGTAGAACCAATTTTTTAAAAATTTAACAGCGTGTCATTTGCGAAGATTCCCGGTGAACGGGGGTGGGTCGGGAGAGGGAGGGAAAGTAATCAACAATTTAAAATTGGAGCTAATCCGGGACGGCGGTAATCGCTGCGATCGCTCCACGAGATTGGCGGTGTCCAAGTTCCCGGTAGTAGGACTTCGATTTCCAATTGGAGATATTCTCTGGTCGAAAATATCGGTCGAGTCGACATACCAGCCTGCTATACCATGCCAGGTCATAGTTGCCAGGGTGTCATTACGCTATGATTGCATCTCAAATATTTTAATGATGCAAAAAAGTGTTAGGTCATAATTTTAAGTATGCTATGTATTCTCATTGTGCGCATTTCAAATATTTTGTACCTAAATTCATAAAGGTAACCCTACCTACTGTAGGTACGCGACTGAAAAACGTTGCTTTTCAGTTATTGTAACTTAAATAAAGACGAAAAACGAGGAAACCCCTCCACGTCTTATGGTTAAGCACATAATAGGAGTTGTATTGTTTCCTGTACAACATTACAAAAGTTTAGATTTTTTGAACCAGAATTCCCATTCCCACCTTTCTCTAACCTCATGGACACCCTTCTAAGGTGTTTGTTTTTCCTTAAAACGGCAGGACAAATTGACGCGTCATCGTTTCTTCCTCCTCTCGCTCATTACAGCGTCACTTTTTAAAATATACCCGTCTCGTTCTTAATAACGAATGATAATCCACGCGCGATGCCGAAAAATTTAGCTCATTTACCTATGGGAAGAGAATCCATGAGGCTTTTTAGTAAAACCTGGGCCATATTTCTTTGGCTGTTTGAACCACTGTCATAGTCGTATTTGGTAGTCAGCATTAAATAGATAGTAGCAGCCAAAGTAGCCAAAACGCAATTACATCTAGATTACTATTGGGGTACCGAGGATGTGGCCATTTTGGGTGCTACAATTTACAACCTAAATTCTAGGTTAAGTAGGTAGTATATATTTTGTAAAACAGACAAGCAGGCTATCGGGGTGATGGCAAATCTTCTTATATGATTGCCTTTGAAAGTAATCATTAGGTAAATCATTAAATTTAATGATGTATATTACAGATCATCATCCTCCTCCTAGCGTTACTCCCGGTTGTGATCTAAAGGAAGTGTCTGCTTTGGATGATGAAAATTACAGTTTGCTGGCAAATATTTTATAATATATTTCATTTCATTACCCTTGATATTGCCAATGAAAATTGTTTACAAAAACATTAGCGGATTCAATCAATTACTTAATCATTAAATTTAATGATGAAAGTTACAGATGTTTTGCACCTAATGGTGACAGTTCAAGGTTGATGAAGACGTATCTGCTGTAGTTATTTCGAATGCTTCATTAATATTCTGACTCGAACCTTCAGTGAACGCGTAAAAATATTCTGACGAGTCAAGGCTTGTCTGGTGGTAACTACCTAACTACGTACCTACAGACCAAATTAATATTGACTTTGCTAATTTGGAAAGTAGGTTCAGGCTTTTATAATCCGAATTTTAAAATTATATAAGAATTGCCAGATTATTGAAGAAAAACTTGTGTTTTGTAAAGGAGCTTGAGATGATTGTTGTTTTTTGTGCATAATGTAAGGAACTTTTATAAACATGACTTATGTTTATTTAATTTTTCTTTATTTTTATAGCTGTGTTATCGCCTGTTTTCGACTTGATGTTGACTTTTGGGACAACTTGTATTATAAATCGGGGGCTACAGCAACAATGGTAGTATTATTTCTAATTCTACTAGGACCTAACCTACTACTAGGGCTCTAGCCGTGACCGGCGCCGGCGCCGGCGCGCGCGCAGCGACATGATACAAAACGGGCGATTACATCAACAGGTAAAGCATAATAAATGATCTGATTCAAATTGACTGATACTAAAAGTTGTATTGTTGTATTCATGTAATTTATTTTGGACACGGACAGATACAAATTACCAAAAGGTAGGTATAATAGAGAAATAGTATCTATATCTGGATATAATTGACAACATTTTAATTTTATTAAGTGGGTCATTATATGATTTAGTTAGATAGAAAATGAAATATTAAGGTATTTACGTGTTTTTTTATTTCTCCCTAAATGTTTATTTTTATCCAAAAATATCAAAATTAAAAGTAGTGAATTTCAATAGGTTGTAAGTCAAATATGACGTCATTAATCATTATTATGGCTCTCTATGGCACCTGTCCACATCTTTCACTCAACAGACGTAGGAATGACGTCACGCACGGGGGTATGCCGCCTTTTTCAGATTTTAGTGATTTTCTCGGAAACAAGTAAGAATAAAAATGGGAAAACCACTTTATTACGTTCAAATAAGAGAATTACCGAAATGGTTTTCGATTTAGGCATCATACATATTTTGAAATGTTGTCGATTCGTGCTAATGTGGAAGACCCAGGGCGTATGATACAAAACGGGTGTCATAATTTCGAAAGCCGTACAACTTTACGCATAAAAGTCTTTTGTCATTAATAATTCTGTGTATAATACTTTCATTGTCATAGCTGTACTAGCTCATATTTTGTTTAACCATAATGTTGATCAGCATACAAGTTTTAGTCATTATATTGAAGATCATAATTGTTATTAGTCATACGAATTGCGATGCATAAATTATGCCCATATTACACACCTGTATGCGCGGTCAGTGATACTTAGAAAATTAACACAATCTATTTATGCTCTTAAATAGGCTAAAAAATGTATGCGAACTAATTTATGACTATTGTCGTTTATGTGTAATGATGATTATGAAACAAGTAGTTATGGCTATCGGCTACAAATATTATGCAACCCAATATGGCCCATATAAAACCCCTAGTGTACGCTGCCTGCTTTTATTAATTTTTAATTTCCTAATTTACAGTAAATTCTTTCCCTGCGCATTACACGATATAGAAGCCAACCACTAGGGTCGCTAATTTTAACACTTTCAATGCCAGGAATTCGCCTAGGTTAGGTAGTCGCTTTCCGCTACATACGGGGAGAAGCACGGAATCGGCTACGAGCGTAGCGCGTAGCGATTCCTGGCAGTGAATGTGTACAAAGCGGAAAAGACCTGCTACGGGCTACACCGTAGCGTAGTTGTATGAAGAAAGCAGCGCAGTGTAGTGTAATAATGAGCCGAGTCTCGGTGTCAATTGACTATATTTGGATCATATTTATTAATATTGGTAACAATTTAAAAAAACCGGTCAAGTGAGAGTCTGACTCGCGCACCGAGGGTTCCCTACAAACTAACAGTTAACTCAAGGTAAAGTGAATGTGCCAATATTTGTTAAATTACTTATTTTAACCCAACACAACAGAATTCAATTTGAAACAACAAATAACTTTTACACCAAGACCATCGAACTACCAAGACCATTGAATCGCGATCTTTTTTTGACCTGCTATTGAAATATACCCGTCCCAACCCCATTAATTCTATAAAAATCTTAACAGCGTGAATGGGGTCAGCGCCGTCTATCGGCCCCATTTCGTACTAACGTGCAAGGGCAATCAGCATAGTATGTATGTAGGTGTTTTAGCGATTATCATGCGATTATTGTTTGTCACGTGAACCGATCTCGATTATTATTTTTTTATTTGAAAGAGAGTATTTCTATTATATGTAGTCTAATAGGAATTTCAAAACAAAAATACTTATAAAAATTGGTATTTTTTTACATTTTCCTTCATAGATTGAAACTTTACCAATGTAGAAAAAAAAAGAAATTCAAAAAGTGCAACTCAAGCCCTTTCAAATAATTCCCCACTTGACCTAAACCTAAGTTGAATATTTTATTGCCCACTACTCATATTCGTAAGTTTTCATAGAAAATTAAAATATATATAATTTTTTTTCATTTTCCATGCACGTGGATAACTCTCATTTAAAACCATTCCAAATTTCAAATTGATAGCTCAAGTACTTAGTTCGTGAGATATTTCACTTTGTGACAGACAGACGGACGGAGTCGCACCATAAGGGTTCCTTTTTTTACCTTTTTTTGGTACGGAACCTTAAGAGCGTAGTCGGTCTGCGACAAAATTGAGAAATAGGTATTTGTACAAACTATTGCCGTCGCGTTGCGCCCAAGTCTTTCCCCGTAATGTGCGATAGGGACAACTGCAGCTCAGACCGATTTTCACTACAAAATCTTGACCAGATCGATGCTTTGTATTCCCCTGTTTTCTCCGCCAAACCTGCGCCGATTCAATTATGTTTGGTGTCGAAATTTAGAGGAAGAGCAGATCTATGTTTCTATTATTTTATTTTAAGAGCGTAGTCGGTCTGCGACAAAATTGAGAAATAGGTATTTGTACAAACTATTGCCGTCGCGTTGCGCCCAAGTCTTTCCCCGTAATGTGCGATAGGGACAACTGCAGCTCAGACCGATTTTCACTACAAAATCTTGACCAGATCGATGCTTTGTATTCCCCTGTTTTCTCCGCCAAACCTGCGCCGATTCAATTATGTTTGGTGTCGAAATTTAGAGGAAGAGCAGATCTATGTTTCTATTATTTTATTTTAACGTAAAATCTTTTCATATTTGTCTGGTAGTCATCTAAATATGACAGTAAAAATGGGGTATTTTTTAGGTTTTCGAAAATTCGTATCTGTTTTGGTAATTATTTTTTGGGAAAAGTAAATGACAGGGGCATACATACAGTAGACCTAGATTTTATAAAAAAAACGAGTCCTCTAGAGGGATAAACCAGGAAGGAAATAGGGGAATACGTTTGTATGGAAAAATGCTGCTAGGATACCCTCTTAACGTAAAATCTTTTCATATTTGTCTGGTAGTCATCTAAATATGACAGTAAAAATGGGGTATTTTTTAGGTTTTCGAAAATTCGTATCTGTTTTGGTAATTATTTTTTGGGAAAAAGTAAATGACAGGGGCATACATACAGTAGACCTAGATTTTATAAAAAAAAAACGAGTCCTCTAGAGGGATAAACCAGGAAGGAAATAGGGGAATAGGTTTGTATGGAAAAATGCTGCTAGGATACCCTCTTAAAAATGAGGATAAACTAGCTCGAATTAAAATGAAAGTTGCTAAAAATGTAATCGACTCATTAACAGTCTACTAGCGCCCCCTTTGTGGTGGAAATTAAACTGCTTAGTACATAATTTAAGACCATTCCGACGATAGAAAGCTTGCATCAGTGATAGTGCAGTCGACAAGTAACAGATGGCGTTGTAAGCAATGTTAAGCGCCATGCGGGAATGGTTGTCAGCGCAGCGTGTGTATTATTCTAAAAAGTGAGAGAGTGTTTTCACTAGATGCCGCCATATGCATCCTATTCAAATGGGGTTGGCATTTGGTATTTGCAGATGGCGCCAGCATAGGTTTTACCGTCAGCCCTACCAAAACTGTCAAATTCTTGGTTTTTTTTCGGAATTTCCTTGTTTATAATCAAGCCGTTTAAGCCAAATCCCATAGAAAAAGGCTAGTGGTTAGGTAAAACCTATGATAGCGCCATCTAGTCAAACATTTGACAGTTGCCAACCCCATTATTTACGTTTAAAATAATTATAATAACCTCCTACTTAGGTTTCATTTCATAAGTGCTACTTGAAGAAATAATTAAGTCATAAGTCACAATTGTAAATATATGTGCCCTTTAATTTAAATCGTAAAACAACATGTCTTTTATTTTTAGTAAATATGGATATTTAGAGTAGTTGTGCCTATTATGCTTATGGCAATTCCTAAGAACTCCATAGGAAAAAAAAAAAATAGACAGATGCGCCTTTTTTCCGCTTTCCGAATATGTATCTAACTCAATTTCACAAAAAATGTTAGATGTGCCCTTTTTCGTTATGACGGCAGTATTGTGGTGAACGTTCCAGTTGGTGCCAGTTATAAGATGGTGGTCAGATAAAAAGACTGCTAAGAAGTTCTGGCAAGATATATTATCTTATACTTTATTACATATGCCCGTTAATTGCATATTATTTGATAACTAATGCGAAAATATAAACTCCTGTTTGTTTTTCCTATTGAGAAAATATACCTACCTACTTATTCAGATAGCTGTAGAATTGTTTAAGGAAGGTAGGAACGGGATAGGTTTGTGTATTTATTATTTATAAACAAAATAAAATTATCGAAAACTATTTATTTCTTCACGAGTTTACTATGAGCTAGAGCTACCACAGGACATTGCCTTCCAAAACGCCTAAAACAATATTTTTGATTCCATTTTTCTAATTCATAAATAGTAAATTTACACAGTTTTGGACTTGCATCATACAAAAGATCAGTAAGTGATCGAAAAAGCAACACGAGGAACCGATTTGATCGAAGCAAACATTACTTGGGTACTCCATTTATTACGTATAAGTCTTATGAAAGTGATCTTAAAAAATGTTCAAAGTACCGTATAACACCGTGAATTCGGCTGGTATTGGTATTTTTTTTTAAATTCCTTACAGATTTATACACGAATTATTCTATATAGGACTATTAGTTTACCGTAACTTAAGGTCTAAATTTCGCTAAAGAATGGCTATAATTGGACTCGAATGATGGGAGGCGAAGTATAGGAAAAATGCCCTGTTTTCGCCTACATACTGCCGGAGCGTCAATTATAGACAAAATTTGAAGTTGCAGTGGTGCAGCCAGCTATCTTAACGTGTTTTTGGATTATAAACCTTAGCTAAACCTTAGCTAACTTCCCAAATAATTTAGATCTGTAATTTAAAAAACGATGGTAAGGATGGAGAGTAATAAAAAACAGTTCACCCGTTTAAGAGCTACGGTGCCACTGCAAATTCACACTTCGTTTGACAACCCTAGGGGCAGGCGAAGTGTAGCTACAAGATGGCCGGAACATCACATAAAATACATTTTAATCGATTGCGACGGTGTATACCCGTAAGTAGTATACACATAACTTAGGTAAAAAATAATAATACCATAAGAAAGAGCATTAGTTGAAGATAATACAAGAAAAAGCTGACTGTTTATCTCTTCTTTGCCACTATTTATAGCAATCAATTACATTTTAATCGATTGCGACGGTGTATACCCGTAAGTAGGTAGTATACACATAACTAAGGTACAAAATAATAATACCATAAGAGAGAACATTAGTTGAAGATAATACAAGAAAAAACTGACTGTTTATATCTTCTTTGCCACTATTTATAGCAAAGTTCCAACAAGGTAAAGAAACACGTGCTGCCACTTCAACGAAAAAACAGCACAATTGATGCGAGAATATTGCCATGCATATAAACACTTTCTATTTAGTAATTTTGTGAGGAGCCTGCCCTGAAACCTAGGCGGGAAATTCAACTTTTATAAAAATAGGCGATGATATTTCCCAGGCGAAGTCACGGGGTTTTACGGTAAATTTTTTCTTGTCAACTTAAATTATTGTTTATCTATGCCAATACCGAATCATAGGCAATGTTTTTAAAAAGTAAAATCTTATTAATAATTTCATGTAATTTAAATTGAGATATGTACACTAACTATACTAATATGTATGTGGAGGTAATCATAAAATCGTTCCTTGTAATAAAACAAAATAATGACATTAGGCTGTACTTATATCGATGAAAATAAAACCTTACGCTACGTTTATAGAGTCGATTATTGCACAAAATTAATACATACATTGGCTTTGATACTTTAAGAGTCCGCAGTAAGCTCGATTCTCCATACAAACGTAGTTATACTCTCTCATTTTAAAACTACGTGTTGGATGTAACGAAACTTTCCATGTTCAATGAAATGAGGTATATCTATGTCTGAAATTAGTTTACGTAGCTTCAGCTACCATAATAAAAAAAATACAGCGAATTTAAGTTTTTCATACAAAACTAGTTTTTGCTGTATTTACTTTGTTTTATACATTGGAACCATATAATCTAATTACAGACATAGATATACCTCATGTCATTGTATATGCAAAGTTTCGTCACAATCCAATACGTAGTTTTAAAATGAGAGCGTAACTACGTTTGTATGGGAAGGTGAAATTCGGCCGAGCTTACTGCGGCCTCTTAATTGTTAAATATTTTTTTACAATAACGACACATTAAATTCTTTGACATTTCTATGTTACCTTTTAGCAACTAGTGGTACTGATTAAACAAAAATGTTAGTAAAATTACGGCCAATTTTAATTATCACAAGTAAACTCAGTTTTCTATCAGTACCCGAAACAAAAAAAAAACACCGTTTTAAATTAAGAACTTGATTTGAAATTCTAATTATGTACTATCGTTATGGTTAAAAGTGGTTCACAATGGGTTCACATAAGGCGACTCGATACAGCGCCGTTAGCAGAAGACGGTGCGCGAGCTCTCTTTCGCTCTCTAGCACTATCCGTCTCTTTCTAAGTTTTCTAATAATAGACAGAAGAATAGTGCGATGAGTGTGATAGAGAAGGATAGTGACGAACACAGTCTTGTGCTAACCGTGTAGGTGAACGTGACCTATGCCTAGTAGCGCGACAGTCGCGCGTTTATATTGCTGCAAGCAGCGAACGAAAAAACCGTAGAATGCGAACTCCTAACGAATAAACACGGGCCTAAAAGCCGGTATGCGCATGTTTGAACTAAACGGCTGCCTGGCATCGTTTCGACACCCCTGCATAACGGCATTGGCACCCATTCTGTGAGGCCATTTTGCGGCACTATACTTAGACTTCTATGGTTTTTCATTCGCTGGCTGCAAGAAGTCGCCTTATAACCGCTGTTAATCTCTCTTTTGGGAAAAAATACGAGTTAGTCAAAACAAACAAAGAACCTATCGCTACATACAACAGTTTTAAAATAAATCAAACGAAATGGTAACCATTTCATTTAAATTGTGTACTTGTGTGCGTATCGTGTCTGTACTTAGTTTATATGTGTTTATTGTTATTTCTGGAGCCATATTGTCAATCCATTTAATGAATAAATATTCCTAATATTTCAAAGTAAACTAAGCCCACAATATTTATCAAGGTTTCACTACACATCACGATGCCCGGCGATTTATCTACATGATACAATATTGTTTTCGATTAATTTTAATTAAACTGTTGGAAATTAAACTATACTCGTATCATGTGTCAATATTTGATACACAATTTAGAGAATAAGAAGCTTTACGTTACACCTGGCCATAATGCCAGTTTTACCGCACGCTGCGCGTACGGTAAAAGTCGCATTGTGGCCAGGTGATGACGTAAAATTGTGTACTCACCACGGGCGGTAATTCGTAAAGCCCCAGATCGCATATTTATGGCCCTCACCTTCGGTTCGGGCCACAGACACCTCCGATCTGGGCCATTCACGAAATCACCGCCCTAGGTACGTAATGTACCTACTATTTATTCTTTCTTGCCAATTTATGATGGGTCAGATGGGTGGGTCTCGGTCACTTTGCACTAGCATACCTTTCCTAATCGTAAATGAGAGGGACGCAGCTTATAACAGTGACAGAATAAGCGCTTCATCAATCTCTAGCTCCCTCTCTCTCTCTCTTCGTTTAAACGAGAACCACAAATTACGTTTGTAAGGAAAATGGAGCGTACTGGCGACCCTTAAATGAAGGGTTATCTTATTAGAGTTTAAGCGTTTGAATTTTTACTAAAGCACTATATTCTACTTATGTCAAAATAGTTCTTGGAAAAGAGGCTGTTTTCTTCTTCAAAACTACAAGCCATATTTTCCCGGTTCTTTCGAAAAAAAATACATTAGGTAAATTATCTGAAATCTGGACTTTTCAAAACCCGTATGTTGGTGCATGCACGAGCAAATAGCTTCGTATATCTAATGGACAACGTCTAACGAGTAATTTCTTTATTATTAGAGATTTACGGTCGCCTCAAGTACTTGGCTGAGAGTTTATTATTGCTTGTACCGCGCGTTTAATATCCCTGGTCGTCCCGCAGTGTAGACCTAGAAGATCCATCATAAATTAACCAGAGTACGGGCTACATAATCACCACAACGAGGCTAAGGCTGTGTACAAACAAGTTCAATTAGCTTGGTTACTGGTGTGAAACAGCTGAAAGTCATCAGATTGTTTTGCTAAGTCAAAAGTGTCAGTGTGTGGAAGTTCAATAAACATATTTCTTAGGTTATTTGATATAATAATTGGTCTTAGCGTAATGGAGCAAATAAGCACATTTGCTTTCGGTGCATTAAAACGTAAGACTGGGAACTACTTATTGAAAACAAGCAATTACCTCGAAAGTTATCGATTATCTATACTTATAAAAGTGCACCGTGACATGAAAATTGACGATGTATGTAAATCGTGTATTAGCCGCTCTCCAGCGCGTACGCAAGGACCGGCACCACCATGTGAAGAGGGCCACCTTTATGTTTTTCACGTTTTATATGCATCGTCATAGTACAGTTTCGTAACGCGCGAACGCGCAACACGGCGTTCGACACGCATTCACGCGGTCGGCGCAACGCGCTTAGGTTAGTTCAGTTCCCTTACATTTTCCACAGATTTGAACAAAATGCTGTAAGTGGGAGAATAACGCCATCGCCACTAGTATTTGAATTTAAGCATACTGTATACACAGTATTTATAACACCAAAAGAAAAATATTACATTGGGATGAAAGTGTATTCAAACTACAGTTGATGTCTAACTTTTTTCCGTGCTGTACTAGTAAACAGTTTTGTAGTTATATTGTATCTTTTATGCTACAACATAAATAAACAAGTTAATGAAGTAAGAAGGAGTGCAAATATTGGTAATTATCAAATAAACCGGCATAAACTTGCAACTTTCATTCAGTTAGGTTATAAATCTCGTCATTTGACATTAAATAAGTACCTAGGTTCTAAACTCAATGGCTTGCAATTAACTAATATTTAATGATATTCATAATCTTTAAATTAAAAGTTTTGAGCACTATATTCCAATAAGACAGCGTGAAAATTAAGAAATGAGATGCTTTAACTATTTTTTACAGTATTATTTTTGCTCTTTGACAGACTAGCACCTCAAACTTCTAAAACAAATCGATTGCCTTCTAAATTTTACATTTCCACGTCTCTACTGTCAAATTTCATTTCTTTCACTTCTTCAGGGTTAAAACTTTTGACTGAGACCTTTCCTATTTCGGAAATGTCCGTACTTGACAATTTATTGGTAATCTTAGTAATAGATATCCTACTTTCTATGTCATTAGCATCACAAATGCTCTCTAATATTACTCCTTTCTCAACTTTCCTCGGTTTTGGCACTACGCTTTGGGTGACTGGCTTAGTACCCCTTAGCTTATCCGTGAGTATCTTATTACAGTTCTTTTTAGACATATCTATAGCTAAAGGATCTTCTTTCACTTCTTTTGTGTCTTCTTTCTTATCTTCTGGCTTATTCAGTTGTTTTAATTCTGCGACTTCTGCATTCGAAATGTTATCTTTCTTCTTCCATTTCGTTCTTCTGTTCTGAAACCATATTTTTACCTGGAATTAAGAAAAGTGTATGTTAGGTCGTTGATTAAATGATTTTATTTGATGTCTTACTTAATCCAATAAAATGCTATGAATTAAATCATAAACTAAATACACCTATGCGTACTAAATATAAATGAAAGTCATGGTCATTTTAATTCTACATATGTACCTACTTATATGAAATCTTCAAATCAAACTAGCGATATCGAGCGTAAATGGCTAAAAACACGTGGAATACAACAATGTAGATCAATTACAGCGAGTTGTTAAGCCCACGTTCACTCACAAGTACAAGTATTTAGGTGTCTTCCATGTGTGTATATGTATTAGTGTTTACAACACATTTTCGAATAAATAATAGGTACCTTAGGTATTAAGTATATCTAACCCCGCAATTTAACTGTGACTCTGAAATTAAATTGAATGTGTTCAACCTACGTATTTTAATATCAGAATACCTCAATTGATTCTTCGTAAAACCGTTGCAGATAAATTTAAACTCCTAGTTGCGCAGCCCGCTGTGGTACGTGATTTAGTTAAAGTCGTACTAGTTAAGACGTTAAAATTAGTCTATAGTATTCATTTATCGAATACCTGTGGGTAGCCCAAATTATACTGCTATAGACGAATTAAATAATAAACAATTATACACTTTTTTTAAGTAGTCCATATATACATAGGTACTAACGATACAAAATTTGATGCATAAAGCAACAATGAAACGCGCAAAACGTGGATTATTTGAAGGGTCCACGGAAAGAACATGTCTACGACTAGTCACTTTGACAACATTTCGAGATATTGTGGTTTTTAAGTTTAGAATGATTCAATTAACCATACTATCTTCGCGATTAGATGCTTTTCAAGTGCAAAAAAGTGGTTGTATATTAATGTTTACAATTATAGCAGAAGGTGTAGGTAATAGTTCGTTTAGAGCTCTACATTTTGAGATTAAAATCTCATTTTTAGAAAAAAAATACTGGAGATGTTTTTTCCGTGGACCCTTCATTTAATGTGGCCGACTTTTTATAAAACTGACATTGGAATTGGAATCTTCTACATTGGACGATAGAGTTGCTTTTTTAATGGAATACTTTGACGCGATTCAGCCAAGTCAACCCATCTCAAATATAAATACCCATATACACAACAGTGCCAAGGAAAAGTTCGGGAGCATTGCTTAGAGGAGCGAGTGGTACCTATACTCGATGAACCTGGAATTCCAATACACCGAGTCCTTTCCTCGGTTTTAATATTTATCCGTGCTTTGATCTTTGAATCAGCTTTACAGTAAAAATTGTGGTGTGTTTTCCACATAAAAATATGAAACAACAATCCTACTCATATTATAAATGTGAAAGTTTGTATGCATCGATGTTTGCAAAATCGGCTGAAGATAATAGAGTACCTATAGCCTGGATGAGCATATATGTATAATACTTTTTATCCCAGTAAAAGTGTAACAAGAGGATGTCAACGCGAAAATAGTGTTTCAGTAAAGTTCATTAATCTAAAAAGTATAATGGTAGGTTGAAAACTTGAAAAGTTCTAATGTACATTTGAATGATCGCCAGTGTACAAAAGCAATAACCGAAATGTATCCGCTGTTTAGACAGTAGTGATATCACGCATACATACGCGTTAACAAACAGTTAATTACGCCGTGATCGATCCGCGCCCCAGGGAGCACAAGGATGGACCAGCCGATGAAGCTACCCTACCGATATCGATGTTTCCCGAAGATTAACAGGATACAGAATAGCAGTAGCGGTGCGTGAATATTTTCCATGGGCAAACCGGAACAAAATAGTTATGAAAGAGTTTAGAGTAGCTATATAACTAACTACAGGCATGCCTAAAGACAAAAATACATTTAAAGCAAGCCGGTGGGAAGCGCATTGGTTGGGCGCTCCGACAAAGCAGAATACAGGGATGGACCAGCCGATCAAGCTAACGGTATCGACTTTTCCCGTAGATTAACAAAATACAGAACATAGGGATACATAAGCCGATCAAGCTATCGATATCGACGATTTCGGTATATTAGAACGTACAAAGTACAGACTTGGGACAGCCGATCAAGCTACCGATATCGACGTTTCACAAAGATTTAACAAGACACAAAGATGGAGCAGCCGATGGACTTATCGATATCACGTTTCCTCGATGATTTCAAAAGATGCAGAATACGGAAATGGGCCAGCCGATCAAGCTACCGATATCGACGTTTCCCAAAGATATAAGAAAATACATAATAATACAGAGATAGACCAGGAGCGATGGATCTATCGAAATCGTGATGTATCCTCGATAATTTCATAAGACACGGAATCAACCGAAGACGCTATCGAATCCACATTTCCTCGGTAATTGGCAATAACAACATCAACTTTAAAATGGCGAGAAAAAAATCAATTGCTTTCCTTAAAATATTTCACCCCGTGTTATTGTCATGAATGACGTGAAGTCCCGTACTTAAACATATATTAGAAATACATTTACCTACTACTCTCGCTTCTACAACCGGGTAAGAACTTATTAAAAACCAGGCAGTTATAGTACAATATAATCAGGCTGTAATGTTTCATTAAAATTTAACAACGTATTAATAAGAGCATTAACTGTTAATAAACTAACGAATTCCGATGAGACATGATTCCAACCGTCACCCCTGTAACATTATATCCTTTGATTATATCCAAATTAAATGCGCGCATTCAAGTGCGGCCGTGCTTACTGTTTGCAATTTCTATGTTGATTCACAATCTAAACTAAACACGTTAATAAAATCGTCCATGAATAAAGTATGTCATAAAGTGCCGCTGATCATATTCTTTTTGTCGGAATATAGGTACCTACAGTTAGCATCATATAGTTAGGAGCAGCCAAAGCCAAAGCTGAAACACGTCTCGATTACCAGAGGTGTTGAGATTTAATTACATGTTGATTTGTCCCTGTTTATATTGTGATATTTGCTAATCATGCCAGCAATCCATCTCGGACCAAAATGGCAGCACGGCCAGCGTCGCCGATGTATCCGCGTGACGTTTCACTTCGCTACGATGTCACGTAGAATTAGTGGGTAGGGTTGTTCCTCTTACTGCCTACACAATCCGAAGTATCATCTATTTATAAGTAGTAACTTATTTTCTTTATAATAAATAAAAGGGTGTCCCCTTATTTCACCGACAAACGTTTCACCGAATTCATTGTTTCGCCGAATTTTCATTTCATCGAATTTTTGTTACTCAGAGACCGTTATGTTTTTAGGTACAGCTAAAATGTCCTTCTGTAGAACCCGTTAGGTTAGGTTAGATTTGGTTTGTTTTATAACAATCCTCAAAAATATACTGATTCTGAAAAAAATGATTTTCGTTGAAAAAGAAACATAGGTACATTCGATGGAACATTTGTCGGTAAAACAAGGTACAACCAATTAAAACATATCTTCTTCTAGCTCCTGAGAACCGAGACCGTCGCCCGATGGAATATGGAATTATCGTGACGAGGTGACTGAACTTAGGCTTTCTTATCTGCCATCCCGCCAAACACAACTAGTTACAAAATACTAATATATAATTAAAAAAAAAGATAAGTTACAAATGAGGTAATACAGTCGGCGTCATAATTACATATTAGTAGCAGCCAGAGTAGCCAAATATTTCGTAACACACCCTTATTCTTACAGTAATAAAGACGTGTACCGAAATATTTGGCATCCTTGACTGCTAATAACTATATGACGCCGACTGTACACATATTAAGTCTAAATAGATAAACACCAAGTTATCTAAATATGGTCTGATATGTGAAAAGTATATATGTGACGAAAAATTGCTTATTAAACTACGCCCAGCTTTTAACTTAAATTTAATATCAATAAGATAGTGTCAACTAAATATCACGTTGCATATTGCGACACCTGACGCAGTGTCGCCCGAGATTAGACATGTCTCGGCTCTCTAGGGGACCATTTTGGCTGTAGCTTGCGTCAATTGAGTTACAGATTAAATAGACATATTACAGCTGGATTCCCATTTACCATTAGAGTACCTCCATCATTCATTAACACTTTCGGAGCTAGGAACTCATTAGATGGGCGCTTTGCTTGTAGGTGATTTCCTCTCAGTGACGGAGAGCCCAAACAAGCCGATTTCCACTGTCTTGCCTAAAATTCATATTTATGCAAGCATATAGTTATATACTCTAAACTCTTTCATAACTTTTTTGTTCCGGGTTGCCCATGGAAAATTTCACGCGCCGCAACTGTTCCCTCTGCATACGAAGTCGGAGCTCACCATGATATCGGCCACGAGTGTATCGCTACGAAATGATTGGATTATAATTTTATTGTAATGTAATTTTGAATCGAAGTAGTATTTTTCACAATCGTGTTATAATAGAGAGCTTTTTAGTCGAGTACCGTGTTTAGGCCACGAAGCTTGCTGAGTGGCCTAAGTAAGGTACGAGATTAAAAAGCTTGATTATGACACTATTGTGAACAATACTTTTTCTACGAGTCAACTGAACAAATTGAACAAACTTGGTATCTATTGAAAACGAAGTGCAACCAACGGCTTTTTCATTTTTGTGCGTTGATGTCTATTTACTTACCTTTTGACTTTCTCATGACGGCGTCCTATTGGTCAAATACATTATAGTTCAGTAAAGGCGCCACGTGATTGGTCAATTTCATTTCAGTTGTCTCAACAGTTATGAAATGTTGAGTTGATAGCTCTACAGTAAAAAGTATGTGATTTAAGTTTGGTGTACAAAGTCTTAATTCAAACATTAAGGTCGACGAGTATAAAAATAATATTTTTTCATAGTTCTTGTCATCAATATCTTGTTATCCTCGTAAGATTTCTAATTCACTGATGTCACAAAAACGTGACACCCTCAATTTGCTGTATAAATATTGTATTAATTAGTAATGTCGCATTTAGATTCGGGAAAAAAACATTATCATCGAATGATGAACTATCTCTTTATTACCCGTATTCGTTTTAAACGTTGCTTGATGTCTCTCGGGAGACATCTAAACTCCCGGTTCTCAGGGTGGCCACAGCCTTAGCAGGCTGTTTGTACAAACACTGTGTCTGTTACACTAACTGACATAAAGTTGTAGGTCCTCAATCGGTATCATGCGTTTAATCTTAATTTAACGATGGATTTAAAAAAGTTGTTAATAGGCATTGTCAGGAAAAGTATGCATGTTCAGTGACGTGATTGGCCAAACCAAAAATATTTTTTTAATAACTTCTGTTTGCAATATTAATTTTGGTTACGATATAGATAACAAAGGACTTTTTTACGTCCTTTGTTGTACTCTGAGCGATTTCACAAGAAGAGGTCCACCATTACATTAGGTACATGGAGTAACTGAGTAAGTCAAAAAATTCCCATTTCGTAACCTAAACTACCTTCAAATTTTATACCAAATGGAATGAAATAGGAACATGTGATGTCTTAAATGTGCTAGTGATTTTTGATACAATCATGAAAGCAACAGTAACATTATGAACGAATTAAGTCCCGATGTTTTTATATCTATTGTTAAAATAACAATCTAAAAAGACTAGTTATTTTATTTCATATTGCTGCAAACGCAAGAAATGTTATGTAGATGCATGTAATTTGAGAACGGAATGAGACCGTTGAGTCTTTATTAAAAAGTTAAGTATAATAATTAATACATGTAAGGATATTTGAAACATGTTCATTTATTTATATTGCCACTTGATTCAAATAGTGGTGGGACGTTATGGAAGTATGTAATAATGGAACAGATAGAGTAAGTAAACATGTATGTAGAAAACTAAGAAGCACCGAAACATGCATTCACGAAAAAAGTCCTTTAAAAAATTATCCCTGTAGACCATGAAACGTTACTCAACCCTAAACCCGCCGACCCACACCGGAATTCACCGCAATGCAATCCACTTGCAAACATGCACATAATTATTATTGATTGCACATTAGCAGCGCGAGCGAACAGGATGCAATACGTCAGTTTGACCGTGTGAGAGAAGGACCGCTGGGGCACAATGCTGTGTTACATGTCAAAGCCCTAATTGTACTGGTTGATATCGCTTTAATAACGGTTGACTGATGAGTTTGGCTAATTAGTTTGGGTTGTGTGATCCGCTGCCTCTAATAGCCTCTATGAAATTGCACACCGCCATACAGCAATCTGACATATGTACTCCATGAGTAAATGGTTCCGTGGATTTACTCGTAATCATACAACTCAAAATATGACTAAAAGACTAAAAGTACCTACAACATTCTAGTAAAGAATTTTACGGTCCAGGCTTTATTATTCTTATTTCCTTCGGTAATATTAAAGTTTTACCATTATTTGTATGAAGACTACTTCCCCGTAATACTATACACAAACACAAAAAATCTGCCGTGACAGATGAATGGACACACACCGAGGTTATTCCTAAGGCAGTGTACGAGTGTATACAAGACTTTACGCATATCGTTACATGGAATTACATAAAATAGATTTCTATTTTGTATGTACAAAAAAATGATTCAAAACCTTAAAATAAGTACTAAATGTCGCGCAACCAGCTCATAATATTGCGTATTCCCGATCAACTCGATTAAATAGCATTTTGCAACCGTATTTTCAATTTTATTTGATGAGAACTTGTTTATTAAACGTTTGTTTATTCATGACTCGGTTTATTCAGTTGATGATGGTAATCCTGCGTACAAGTTATTATCATAAAAACTCAACCATTTCACCATACATTATGAATAGCGTTGTTGATGTGTTGAAATCGGAAGGAATATCTTGGGTATAAGAGCAATCTCTTTCATGACCGCGTGCTGCATAATTACCCATCTAATTATGCAGCACGCGGTATTTGTATGCAATTTATCTGAACTTTTAGCTGCGCCATTGAAACCTCTTTAACCAGTAAGAAATGGCCCGCCCCACACAGAAGAGATCGCAAAGATATCTTTTACCTCAATAGTTTCTTATTAATGATTATACATGTTTCCAAATAGATTAGCAATACCACTTATATCACGTTGTGTTACGTGGATGTGTGTAATAGGTATAGCCCCAACGTGACAATGCCACAATTTCGGTAGACTTTGCTTCCCCGGTGATAGCCAGCTAGCAATTATAATTATCACGTAATCGAATGTTTCGAAATAATAGAGATTACCCTAGCATAGGCGCAAATCCTTTCTATTGTATGCTCATTTTAAAAATGACGTAGTTAAAGCACCTATTACGTCCACCATTAAATTAGCTCCAATATGAAAAAGCTGACACTTTACACATTAAAATCAATTAAAGCGTTGACCAAATTCCTGCTTTGACATTGTACATTGTAGTATTCAATCGTAAAATACCATTTTCTTAATTAGTAAAAACATGCGCGAACATTTAAGGACGTTAGCGCACCTAATTAGATATTAGGTAACTTGCCTGTGATTTAAATTATTTCAATACTTAACATTAAAATTGCTCGTATTGAATGTTGGTTGTTGGAATAGTTAATAATTAATGCAAATGTAAACGGAGTGCGCATAAACCAATGCACTTGCATATGTAATTAAGTTGGAGTATATTGCCAAAAGCGGTTGAGGGTGTTTTTCTAATCTTGTCACCCGCTGCCAGTCCCTTGTTGAATGTTTAAATACCATTTCTGCTTATTACATACTTAAAAAACTTTATAAAATATCTGGAAATATCGTTCAGGTCTACAGTACCTTTGAAAATTGCAATAATGCGTCCATAGGTCTGACAGCGGTTAAATGCGCGAGATTTAAACAATATCGGACCTGAACAGCCCCGCGTAATCGAAGATAGCCTTGGGAGCAAAGGAGCCGTCATTGATTAAGTGGAGGAGTGGATTGAGGGGGGATGAGTAATTGTAGATTAACAGGCTTAGTCATCGACCTCTATATCCGCCGCTAAGATAAGTAGGGATGGCATCGTATCGATAATATTATAGAAAAATTATTCAGAATCTAGGGAATACGTATCAGTTACTAAGTATATTATTATGTTGTTCTTAGTAGTACAATTGCGTTTGCGACTTATTTTCAAAATAAATGTTTAAGTTTGTTACTTTAAGTACTAGATTTATTTATGAACGAATTTGATATACGATAAGTACCTAGGTAATCATACTAAATAGCCAATGAACATCAGGCACATGTGAATATTTAAAATTTTCGTTTCCCCAAATTAATTGCCAAAGTTTATTTTCTCCAAAAGCATTAATTTCATAAAATGAAATCATTCACAATCCCAAATTTTTCATTTGAGTAGTATAGAATAAGCGTATTAGATTAGGCTTATAACATGTGTTCTGTATCAGCACTGAAAAAAACTATTTATAACAAATGATAATTTGGAAAATCACACATTAGGAGAAACATGTTTTTTTTACTTCGAAAAAAGATTGTGAGAGTTATTTTTTCTTCGTGTTCGTCGAGCGATTGTTGCTGCAAGTAACCTGCCCGTCCCGAATACTTTCACAACATTATAATGATACTAGGTACCTAGTTGCAAACAGATATCGGCTCACAAACTATGCCGCAAAATGGGGAGTTCCGGAGTTTACCCCACATGTAACCTTACAACTTTATTATATTAGTATAGATAAATAGAGTTATAAAACGTAATCCCTGACTACGGTCCTTCACGGATGATCGATCGAATAGATGTGATGGAACGTCGCCACGGATCACCATTAACTGACTATTAGTCTGATCAATGATGCCATAACAATCATTATTATTATTATACATATTATTATATCGAGCCCATTATGTCCCACTGCTGAGCAAAGGCCTCCCCCTCTTTTTCCAATCATCGCGGTCTTGAGCAATGTTTGGCCAGTCTCGTAAAAATCACATACAAATTAATAGTACATTACTGCAGCCGCCGGGAAAGAAAGGCTTGCCGGGTGAGTAGGTATAGACGGCCGACCGTAGGGAGGCCGGATAGTGATACGAAGCCGGCAAGCCCTTTTCACGGCTAGGCATGTATAGTGCTTTTCTCAAACATATGCAATGAAATAAGAAATATCACCACTCAAAAAACCAACCTGTATTTATGTACTTGTCCTTCGATTTTGGCAGCAACAAGTTATTCATGGGCTTCATGGCTAATTCGGCCTCCGCCCTCAATTCCGGCGGAGTACAATTAGTTTCTTCGCGTCTGTTATCATCGACTCATTTTGAAATTTTATTTATAAATATCAACCATAAATATAAAATCCAGTTACACGACAAAAGACTTTTCATTTTCCCTCCAATCCCTCCATAATGTTTTTTTTTACGGAAGTCGTCCGTATTACGCGTGTTTAGTGTTCGAGTAGACCCTATTAAAATAAATGCAGAGGATATAAATAAAATAAATGCAGAGGATTTTAAATATTGTCTATGGTCTCTGGTGACTTACGAATAGACAATATTTTAAATGTATTCATCAACACATTGAATCATACAGATACATACATACATATAATCACGCCTTTATCCCTAAAAGGGTTAGGCAGAGCACATGAAACTTTTGTTCCAGTGCCACTTTTAGCATAAATATGGGTATAAAAGATCGACAAAATGTGACATTGCAGTGACAGGTTGCTAGCCCATCGCCCACAACACACTTCAACCCTGATCATACAGATTTCTATTCTTAAATCAGTTCGTGTGTAATAGTCATTACCGCGGATATTTTTGGTCCAATAACCATTCAGCCACTAGAAAAAAAATAAAAAAACATAATTCACATGTTAAGTCTGTTCATGAACACAGATGCCATATTTAGTTAAAAATTAAAAAAAAAAACTTCCCGGCATAGGCCTTCAATTTTGTATGAAATTACTTTACAGTTCTCTCGAACTGTTCCGCCCGAAATGCGATACTTCGAAGCCTGTTATGACGCACGTAACGACGACATTTCATTGCATGTTTGAGAAAATATAAGTTGTGCACAAAAACGCCCACACACTGATTTAGGGTGTTAATTATATCCGAAAGGTTATTCAACGAGTGCGTGGGTGTGGGACTCCACGCGGGCTGTGGTATTCAATATCCATATTTAGTGCCAATTGTAATTTTATTTCGATTGGGTACTTTACGAGTAGATGTAAGTAATAAGTATTTAATTAAGAATTTTACAGAATATGGGATGAATGATTTCATAACATAATATATAACAAATATAATACTCGTAATACTAATTTATTGATTCCACACAACAGTACAATTGTGACCATACAAAGTGTGGAGGTCTCCTAGTACCTAAGTGTAAGCAGCACTTGTGTCAGGAGACACTCGCTTTTCTTCCCGGTCCATTAATGTTGTTTTCCCAAATTAAATTGTCTACTTATTTAAATAGATTGTGAAGTCAACTAATTACTTATTATATATGTAGATATATAAAAATATTAAAAATGCTTAAAATATTAGTTTAATAATCAGCCCGATTTCTTTCTGACACGATTTGATCTACTTCCTTGACACACATAGCTCTAGTCACATACCAACACAACACATTTCACACTACAATATAAATACATTCAGTTAATTAATTGGCAAGCCGCACAAGTGCATGACTGATCAAAGGATAATTAGTTTGTGTAATAATAAGAAAGTTACACTGTTAAACTAAAATATTAGTTAAAATATGGCTAGGCATCTAGTGCTCATCAGTACCTCAATATGTTTCTAGCTTTAGACACACATTATAACACGCGCGTGAGACAAGAAATAAATTCTTTCGCTCCTTTTAGACTATTACGGTGGCAAACATGCTGATTGTAAGCAGACACTGTAGCATATGGACGCTTGTGACTCCAAGATAATCACAAGTGCGTTGCCGATCCTTTATTGATTTGCCAATCCTTTATTGACGACCGCTTTAGCCTAGTTGGCTTCGTAGGCAGGTTCACAACCCTGCCTACGAAGCGAAAGGTCCTGGGTTCGAATCCCGAATTTTTTCGTTTCTAAGTTATGGATGTTTTCTATGTATTTATGTACCTTATTATTTATCTATATAGTTATGTTTATCGTCATGTATTTACAACCTATAAAACAAGCTTTGCTTAGTTCGGAACTTCAATCGGGCCTCGGTAATCCGAACTTCCGCTTGTTCGGTGATCGCTGTAATCTGGCCGGGCAATGGGTTTCACGGGGAGCTGGCCGGCTATGGTGCGGGCTGCCATGAGCCAATGCGTCGTCAGTCTTTTGTTTATCGCCTTTCGTGTAGTACGTAGGCATACTATAATCCGGACACCTCGATAATCCGGAAAGGGTCTTGTTTTTGCCTCTCCGGATTAACGAGGCCAGTGTAGCTCAATTTGTGTAAGATTGTCCGCAAACATTTATTATTATTTATTTAATTAACGATTTGTGTTGCTGACTGCTACAAATTCAGGTCCTTAACTTTCACGAGCCATCTCGGGAGCTCTGATTGCCTTACTCACCACAAGGAACACCACACCACATACCTTACTCACCACAAGGAACGCCACACCACATACCTTACTCATCACAAGGAACACCACACCACATACCTTACTCACCACAAGAAACACAACACCTACAGAGCTAGGTAGTTCTCGTAGTGGAATATTACTTCCCCATTGGGATACTGCTCGGAATATAAGCGAGATGGCATTCCGTTGTTTGCTACCTTTCTAACAGTTGATTATTTTTAGAAAAGTCACTATAAATATATACCTAACTATCTAAGTTTGTAGACAGTCCTAAAACAATATACATTATTAATTAAATCGACTAATACATAGGTACATCACTAGTAAATGATCCTAAATACGAGTAGTGAAGTGCCTTAAAGTTTTACACTATAACTCTCACCGGTAAGTTTTAGTTTAGCTTAGTGTTGTCGTCTAAGGGCGAAGTTTCTAGAATATCTTAAGAACTATGAAGTAGGGGTGAGAATAGTACGATTTAAGTGCAGAGTTCTGTAGCCCGATTGGATTTTCAATACTTCCATGGAATAGTAACATTTTACGGAACATTATATCACAGGTATAAATAAAGTTACATTGATACATGTTGTGCTTCACAAATTGATAACAATTGCGTAGGTATGTGATTAATAATACAATAACTCCGTCATCCCCATAATTAGACTAATTAATCAAAGGGCTAATTAATATTCGGAGCGCAGTTCCAAGCGCAATGTGTTGATAGTGTTAAAACTACAGTGCCTATTTAGTATAAATTAAGATTAACGTACAGCATTCGAGTTGATAAAAATATGTATGTTTCTAAAAGTTCAAAAAATCCGAGCTCATTATACCTTTAATAATAAAGTCAAATTCACATATATTGAACTCGACTACCCAAATAGAAAATGCAATCTATAGAAAGCGGATCTCGTCCTTATTTTACGAGTCTCGTACAATTTTCGTACGAGATCATGCGAGATTAAACTTTCCATATATGTATAACACAGGTTGGCAAAAGTTTTAACTGACTAACAAATTAAAACCCACTTTATTCAATGAAAACCTCGCCATTCCTCGCTACCATGTTTGCTGGAACGAAAATGACGAAAAAGAAAGTATTCTACTAATGCCATAGCAAGTACGTACGTACGTACGTACGTACATAGCAAGTCGCGTGTATCACGTAAGTAGTTTCATGCAGACTGATTCCATAGACGTACATGGGTAAGGACCAAATCCCAATTGAATTTTGTATGAAGTGTCCCATTAGGTACATATTATGGTTAATTTTTGTGTGACAACGGAACTTTTTTCACTTCTTGAGTGTGGCTAACTACCGACTAACCAGGCTAACAACAAGCCAAGAATTTGGTCCTTACCCGCCTAGGCACTTAATCATAAACGACAAGACATGATGATAGACAGAAAATATCAAAGTGTGCGATATGAATTATTAATGTTCATTGTGTAAAATTCATTTTCTAAACAGAAAATATATATCTATTACTTCACTCAATTTGGTCACCGCACGATACTATGTTAGTCCACCCAAAGCATGATTGTATTAATTGTGTCATATCATTTTAAGTGAGGGTGACTAAACTGAATGATAAAAGGGTTATAAAATAGATGATTGTATGACAAGGGGCTAAAATAAGCCAGATTACCACGAGATGATTATTTTAACCCCCGACGCAAAGAAGTTTAACGTGTCTGTGTATCTGTATATCTATCTGTCTATCGTAGCTTCAGATCGGATGGACCGATTTGAATGCATTTTTTTTCTGTCATAGATAATTTTATCCCGAGCCATGTTTCATGAAAATCTGTTCAACCGTTTCTGAGATATTGAACTTTGAAATGATAATGTCGGGGGATTTTCAACGTTTCTAAGTTGTAGTTATAAAATTGTCAAGGGGTAGTATGGCTTTGAGACTACAGTTATACCTACACTCTAGGTACTTTTCACTTCGACTGCGAGAAAATAGGAGAAACAGATTATCCATCCACAATCAATAATAAATTCGGCGGCAAAAAGATTGTTCAATTTGGCGGCATGATTTATTTTAATAAACTATTTTGGCACAAATAAGTACGTACAAAATATTGACATCACGAATAAACGTCTCTGACCGTCTACTCGTATAGGCGCGTCCAAAAGGCTGAGCGTTGCGGACAGCATACGGGGCAAAAGATAAAGTGAGATAAACAGCTGTCTATCCCGCTCAATCTCATAGCTCATGCCATGTTTGCAGACGATCACGCTTAAAAGTTTGGACGCAGCTTGTGATTGGACAGGGACAAGAAACAGAGAGAAGAATAGGGACTAAAAATACAATGTTTGTTATGAATTGTGTTTTTTCTTTGCTCGAATTTAATATCTAGTGTTGTTAATTAAAAAGGGCTAATTTTACTACTTTGGCCCCGCTTGCTAAGCCTAATATGACAAACTTTTCGAGCATGAGAAGTGAAAAATACGTTTTTATCCCACGAATTGAATTTCTACGTAGGTACTATTGTATTGAAATGGCGATTGGGTAATTTAACGGTAAGGGTAATTCTTGATTACATACGTTCCAAATCATCCTGTCCATTCACGGTCAGTTGTGCAGCGCAGGTATTTAAATATCGAACCGGACGACCAAATTGACTATTTTCCCCTTTATCTAAGTCCAGTGACGACACACGATATTGCGTGCCGGACGTGCCTCGGACGTCCTCTGTCAATCTGCCAATCAGCAGTTGGAAATACCTATCGAAATAGAGACTATAGTCACGAACACGGATTGGACGAGTCAGATTGAACACTCAATCTTACTAATCGTAATTGAGAAACATAAAGCTAGCTGTTCCTGCGGTACCACCTGCGTTTTTCAAAAATGCAAACCTTGGTAAGCACGGGAAATAGCCTTTGTTTATTGTTAAAACATTTTTTGATAACTAGCTGCACCTTAGCGGGTAACCTGCTAGACAACGGATAGCCTATGTCCATCTACAAAGTCCATTCTATACACAGATGAAATAATTTGTGAAAATAGGATAGGTTCTTCCGGAGATTTCCCCCTACACCCAAACTTACAAAGCTACAATCATACGACAGACCTCTTGATAATCCTACTAATATTATAAATGCGAAAGTTTGAATGTGATTTTTACTCAATCACGCTTAAACGGCACAACCGATTTGGATGAAATTTTGCACGAAGATAGTGTTTATAACCTGGATTAAAATATGGGATAGTTTTTATCCCGGGTCCACGCAGACGAAGTCGCGGGCGGATGCTAGTGTATTAAAAAACACTGAAATAGCAATCTATTGTAATTTGTGAGATAGTTTTTTACTTCTTTGTATTATTAGTGTACTAGCAGTGTAGCTAAGATGCACTAATGGATGACGCAGCTGGGCGGCTGCCAGCACTTGACGCCGCGCCGCGGCCAAAAACTCTGCAGATATTGCGATGGCATTACAGTGAGATGTGCCTGGACTAGAAGAGTCGGTGGCAAAGATAGAACAATATTATAAGCGTAGTTTGATCCTTCCGTCCTTTTAAAGTAGTTTTTTTTACATCATGTTTTCGTAATTTTACATTTTAAATTGATAAAACATTTTGATTATTATCTTTATTCCGCTGGATGCGGGTGGCGCGGGATCGGTCACTTTGGCACTCTTTGGGGGAGGCCTATGTCCAGCAGTGGACGTCTTTCGGCTGATATGATGATGATGATGATGATTTATTATGGATTTTTAAGAATCTCAAGATATTGTAATGTAAATGTATACACGTCATAGGCACATTTTGCCCAACAGTGATACCGCGTAAGTAATTTAACCCTTTGAACGCCGAGAGCCACTAAAGTAGTCAACGCCAACAACCTTTAGAGTGGTCATGGCTGACACTGTCAAAACAATTTTCTTACTGTTAAATAAGTTTCATATTCGCTCTTTAGCTGTCAAGATGCTGGCGTGTACGTCACATTCTGACACGAAAGTATAAGCGGTCAAAGGGTTAATGTAGTGGATTCAACTTGCGTTTACCAGACTATATCCTTCTCATTCAAGTTCCACACACGTTATTATAAATGCGTACTTCTGCCTGACCAACTAGGGACCAACCAGGGATGTACATAGGTTCACATTTTAGATGAAGTCAGATTTCAAAACATTATCTTGATTTTCTATTAACCCGTATGTGGAAGTCAAAACTGTCCAGTCGACATTGAGATTTAAATCAATAGGTTTAAATCAAATCATTGCAATTGGCGCGGAAGCGTATGAGGAGCTGATTAATTCAACAAGTTAAAAAGTTATAAAGCTTCTGATGACCTGGCTTGAACTTTAAATCAGTCGACCTTTAGTAGTACCTAGTTTAAACGCACACTGAAATTAATGATTGGGCTACATCCAGTCTTTTCCTACATCCCCGGCAGTCAAGTTGTCTAGTGCATTGAGACCTGCGCTTTCATATCGGAACTGCATTTCTCGAGTATTACCTGCCTCCGGGGACTTTGATGTTGCCAGCTCACACTTGCAGATTGCCGGCGCGAGTGTTTACACTTATAGACACTACATAAAGATTAGATACAGATGTACGTGGGTACATTCAAGTGTATCGATGTACTTATTGTACTGATACAAAAGAACAGTGTGACCATATTTTGAGATATTGAGTTGAAACTTAGTCATTGGACATTGTTACAGTTTTGATTGATGTCTACCATAGGTTGGTTTATTAATTTTATCGGTTTTTTAAGCTGATTGTTTCATGCTAGGAACGATTTGGTGGTTTATTAATTTTATCGGTTTTTTTAAGCTGATTGTTTCATGCTAGGAACGATTTGGTTTAAACTATTGTGCAGCATTGAGTTAAATATTTACGCAGTAATAGTCTGTAACTTGTTGAGAAAAAATCTTAAGTAGGTACAAGCAACTTTAAGTTGGTTCATTTTCATTGATGTTTGTTGGTGCAGTCAGGAGTTAAATGTGTTTGTATACTTGATACATTCAAACCATTAGGAAGATTTCATACATTTTCTGAATAAAAAAACCCTTCACATCATGACAATTTACCTAATTATACAATTTTGAGCATTGGTAAACTGCATGTCCTCGTTTATGATGGTCAGAGTCGACTTTACTGAACTTGTACCTATGGCGACACTTTTTTCGATTTCTTTGCAATTTTATTGAATGTCAACGAAGCATATTATTATTACTTGGCCTCGTTTATATCAACAACTAAATTAGCAATTATGATATTAGCTGTAGGTACATAAATAAAGTTCACATTCAGCTATCCTTGGGAGAAGCTACATATCGTTGGATGTTATATATCGTCTGCTTGACTTTGGATAGACCAATTATTATAAGTACTTGTTGTTTTTCTCTCCCGATAAGCAAGGAGACAAGACAACTGACATACCTTCTTAGAATATTAATTATATCCTAGTATGCTTAAAATGGGTTTACGTTTGTCACAAAAACCTGTTTTCATTGATTAAAACCTTATAAAATCATACCCCCTTTATTCCCAAAACGTTAACTACACGTCTATCACGGGACGACCGCGACATACTCTCGATTTCTCTCGCACTATACCTCTTGTTCTAAGTGTTCTAGTGAGAAAATCGAGAGAGCTCGCGCACCTTCGCGTGATTGCCGTGCAGATTATTTGTTTAGTCGCTCTACCACAGATACAAATGTTGAAGTGACAGATAAAGAAAGTTTTTAAGGAGTTGTAACCCTTACAACAAGCAACCAAAAAAATCGGTAGTCATAAACGGGTCTTTCCGCCTTGATGATCCCCTATTTCATACAACATTAGAAAAATCGTGTGTCAATCGCATGCATCAAGAAAAACAAAAGTGAAACCCAAAATCTTTAATATTGTTATGTTTGAAAAGCACTCAGAGATCAAAATTAGTAAAATACGTACGATATTTCCCTCTGATATCCAAGATATGTACCTACACGAAGAAACGTTGACGGCAATATCCGTTAGAATTCTAATGTTATATGGAGTGAGGTAATAAATGGAACAAACGGGACGTGTTCGTCTTAGTGCTGGTGATCCAACAACTGCCCGTCCTCGTTGGTGACATGCCTATTGCTATATTTTTTGTAGCATTGCTTCATACTTAAATTACCCGGATCTTTAAAAGCTTGAAATTAAAGTCTTGGTTAGTCCGGATATAATAGCTAACAATGGGATGGTAGAAACGCATTACAGAAGGAAGGCCATGATACTTTAATGTAAGCGTCCAAGGTTCCGGGATAATTCGTGAAATTTTTCCTTTATTTAAACACGAAGCATTAGGCATGTCACCAATGACGATGGGCATAGTTGTTGGATCAGCAGGGCGATTACGAGTTTTCCATTTATTAGCAAAATTAACGGAATGCGTACCTACTGTGCGTCAATCACTTGACCTCGTTAATAAACAACCGGACTAGCATATCTCAATAAGTTTGCATCAAAAGGCAACTATAAAGAACCTAGCATAAAACTCGAGACATCATCTTCCAGATTGTCTCACCATAACGATTTTCTTATTGGCCATTCAGTTTTTCTTTCGTCGAAAGAAAACTCTGTTACAAACGATCACATTTTTCATCGTACAAGTCCGTTCAGCAAACGGGTGCCAAACAAAACAGCAATTAGTATAATCAATGAATTTTAAAACGAAAACGTGCTCACGCGCATTTCTGCCTCGCTGTCATTGGCTAGCCTAATCTAGGCCGTTGTATTCACGCGCTGCGATTGGTCAGCTCGTTTTTACAAGTATTTGGCAACGATTCAAGGGGTGGAGCGTGAGGCTGGAAAATAAGACCGGTTTAATTTGAAACAAACGAGCTGTCAACTGCCAGCTTGACTGTTATATTGACAGTGATATTTGGGTCGTCTAACACTTTGATAAATGGACTGATACTATACTTTCATTTATTGTTATCTTGGGTAGGTACAGTCAAGTGTAAAAATATGGGTGCATACAAGTTACTCATAAATATGTGCTATAACTCTTATGTCAGTGGATTCAGGTTTTGGTAGGTACTTATTTATGAGAGGCTGTTAACGATAAGTACCTAAATATTTTTGCACTTGACTGTACTAAATAAGTAGATATAAATCGCAATATCCGAACTTTTTTTTTTTGGATACTGAAATTTTCAGATCTGCGTTCAACACAACAGCAAACGGTTTCAACATTATGTAGGTACCTACATACAAAACTTACGCCTGTATTCCCAGGTCGAAATTAAAATCTTTTATTTTATTTATTTATATAACTACCTCTTAATAATTTTGCCGGTCTAAGATGGTTACGAATTTATGAATGGATAGGCCATCCGTCGCACACGCACTCCCACTCTTGTCAGAAAGTGACAGACGTCCTATCGACAGCTTTATGTGATAACATGGCCTGGGCCAGGGTTTCTTAAAGTGTGGTCCATGGACCCCTTGGGGGTCCGTGACATGATTGCTAGGGGTCCGCAGCCACTTCGTTCACTCTTAACGTAGGCAGGTATGTAGGTAGTTATAGACACATGAAACATGAGATTTTTTTTCAACATTTTCTTCAACAGGGGTCCGCGGTATATAAAAGTGGTACGTTCCTAACTAAAGTTTAAGAGCCACTGGCCTAGGCCTTCTGAGATAGTCACTGAGATGAATAGATCTGAGAATGGTACAACAAAAACTCCAGCATTTAAATGTAAATATGCGGGGCGGGTGCTGACCTATTAAATTACTTTTAATTTAATAGCGACTAATTAAGGCAGACTAAAGCGGCGACAAGACCGTCGCGCGCGCACCTTTTACAGATAAGATAACGATCAAGAAACGTTGGAATCACGCGGCCACGTGCTTTTGTTTCGACTTTTATTAATTTGTTAAAAAAATATTCCTGAGCTGCCTTTGTGCCTTATTTTTTAGTGAATACTCGTAAGGCTCATATTTTGGCTCACATTTATTTATTTAATTATTTATTTATTAAAATCTATTACACAGTATAACAGTATTAACTAAGGCACTGTGAAATTCAAATTAACTTAAGGCATAGGTATACATGATCTAACAATTAATAAAACTACTGATTTCACATTAATAAAACTTACACAGAAACAGAAGAAAGACGCACATCCATTCTCTCACAAAACCTCAAACATTCATCTCGCAACACACCCCATCTGCTTGCAAACACATCACACGCAGGAGCTGATGCGAGGAGAAAATTCAGTAACTCTATTGCTCGAAGCAAAGGCGATTCCTTTCGAAACACTGTTCATGACGTCGGGACCGCCAATAGATGGCGTTCACGAGGCCGGAAGTCGATTTTGGTCAGGGAAGGAACGTATAGTCGTACCAATTGGGACACCAACTCCATACTGCCAAACTCGCCACGTAAAACACCAATCGCTGTAGTAATAAGAGCAAGGCTACGCCTGACCTCCAGGGAGTTAAACCCCAAGACGCCCAGCAAGAATTTGGTCGGGTATAAAAATGGGTAATATCCGTACATTTTCTTGTACAAGAAACGTAAAAACACTTTTTGAACCCTCTCCAGTAGCAAAACGTAAGTTGCTTTGTAGGGGTTCCAAACAACAGACGCCGACTCGAGCTTGCTTCTGACAAGGGCCGTATATAGAAGTTTTATAGTTCTAGGATCATTAAAATCTCTAGCATTCCTTAAAACGAATCCCAATCTTTTGTAGCAATCCCGAGCCAACGCATATGTGTGTTCATGGAAGGTCAGGTGTGCGTCCAGGATGACACCTAAATCTTTAATGGAGTTGACGCGGACTATTGATTCCGAGCCCAGTACATAGTTGTAGTGCAGTGGACTTCGGGCCCTACTAAAGGTTATGACAGCGCATTTCGCAACATTGAAAGAAAGTCTGTTACAGAAAGCCCACTGGTGAACCCCGTCGATGTCCTTCTGGAGTGATTTACAATCGGAAAGCTGCTGCACACCGTAAATCAGTTTCAGGTCATCGGCATAAAGTAAGCACCTGGCAGATCTAAGAACCGCCGCAAGATCATTGATCATGATTCCGAAAAGTAACGGACCTAGTATCGAACCTTGGCTGACTCCCGAACGAGTATGGTAGGGCTTCGAGATAAAGTATCCGTGCTGCACAAACTGTTGCCTGCCACGTAAATAACTAGCAAAGAACCGTAAGAGTTGTGGCGAAAATCCTATATTACACAACTTTGTTAGTAGCACGTCGTTGTCTACGTGGTCGAAGGCTTTCGTGAAATCAAAGTACAGCACGTCAGCTTGTATACAATTATCCAGATGTTCCGAAATGGAATCAACCAGGGTCAGTAGGTTTGTTTCGACGGACCTCCGTGGCCTAAAACCGTGCTGGAAGTCGCACAGAAAGGGTTGAATTTGGGAGGCCACACGGCTATTGATGATGGATTCAAAAAGTTTGGCTATTGAAGAGAGGATTTCAATTGGTCTAAAATCCTCTACACGAGACGAATTATTCAACTTGGGAATAGGTCTTACTCGCGATATTTTCCACTGAGTTGGATATTCCCCAGAGCGTAAAGCTAAGTTGAATAGGTGAAGAAGAGGCGGTACTAGCCATTCTTTGCAGCCCTTTAAAATGTATGCCGGAATATTGTCAGGGCCAGGGGAACTACTAGGTTTCAGACGTTTTAAAGACCCTTCCAACTCAATTTCAGATAGCCGGTCAACATACACATAGTTGGCACTACGAGTCAGGTCGTCACGAATGATCTTACTAGCGTCAAGATGTGGCTCATTCGGCAAGAAGACGGACGAGAAGAAATCAGCAAAAGCCTGAGCCATCTCGCTACCCTCGAATTCCTTTCCCTCGTAGGTAACTTGAGACTCAAAACCGCCTTTGGCTTTCAGGCTTCCAACATGCTGCCAGAAAGCGCGAGGATTGCTTGTGAGTTTAGTTTGCATCAGACTGATATAGTGGTCATAGACACACGTTATACGAGCTTTGAGGTCTGCCCTAAGTTTGGAAAAAGCGGTATACACATCCCTATCTCCAGTACGCTTCCAATCACTATGGAGAGCAGCCTTGTGCGCGACATCTTTGATAATATCAGACGTGAACCAGACCGGATAGCGCCTGCAAGGTTTACCAGGTCTCGTCTTCTTAGGAATGAATGAATGAAAATGAATGAATGAATGAATGAATGAAAACATTTATTTCAAGTAACACTGGACTCATACAGAAAATTTTACTAACATATTACTTAAGATTAGATTATACAATATATGCACTGCTGGAAACATGCATTTCGCAACAGTGCCTCATGTACGGACAATCTAGCCTGTCCGCTATCAACCGCAGGATGGGGTTGGGGCTGGCCCGCGCCCGGCGCACCAGGGATGTGCAGCGCTTGCGCATAGTTGCATAGAAACAGTCTACACGTGCTTCTGCGAACATCCCTGATGCGCTACAGAAGCGGGGCAGCCCCACCATCACCCGGAACGCGTTATTATATTGGACCCGGAGGGCTCCGTAGGCCCGTTGCGTGTAATACCTCCATAAGCCGCACGTGTACAGGGAAGTACAATATGCTTTGAACAGAGTTATTTTAACCTCCCTCGTACACCGCGCGAACTTACGGGAAATCATATTGGCCCTCACTGACAGAGCCCTCCGTTCCCTTTCTATATCCATATTGTCTTTTAAGTCAGCCGTGACAATATGACCTAGGTATTTGAAGCTCGTCACCCTCTCTAGTGGAGCACCATTTAGGTAAATGGGAGGCACTTCATATACTTTGTTATTGCTAGGCTCAAACACCATAAACTGACTTTTGGCTACATTATATCTTAACCCGTGTTCAAGTGCGTACTTCTCACATACGAGAAGTAACTTTCGTAGGCCACAAGCCGACGCGCTGAGTAAAACCATGTCGTCTGCGTAGCTAATATTATTTACACATAATGAGTCAATATGACAGCCTACATGCATTTTACTCAGCGCGTCCAGAAGTCCATCCATGTACAGATTAAAGAGTGTGGGCGAGGTCAGCCCCCCCTGCCTTACTCCACACTCCAACCTGTACGGATCCGAGAGAGTACCCGCCCATCTAACGCCATTGACCTGGCCTCCATACCAGTACCTGAGTATTCGTACTGTTTCAGTAGGTAGTTGTATGGCTTCCAGCTTCTTCCACAATACATCGTAGGAAACCAGGTCAAAAGCTTTAGATAGATCCAAGAAACCGGCGTAAACCGGAGTCTTCCTATCTATATAGTATTTGACAGCATGCTTAAGACACAGTATTGCGCTCTCAGTAGATAAACCGGGTCGAAACCCAAACTGATTGTGACTTAGTCGCACATATTTGTTTAACTGTGAATTAAGCATACTGTCAAGCTTTTTCGCTATGATAGTCGCGAGGGAAATAGGCCTGTAATTGCTGGCGTCTGCTAGGTCTCCAGTTCTATTCTTTACCACCGGTATAACAATTGTTCTCATCAAGTCTACGGGCAAATAACAATGCCTAACACACAGGGTATAGAACATTGCTAACACTCTTGACATATGCGGACCCGCATACTGAAGATGCTCAATGCTGAGCCCATCGTGCCCTGGAGACTTACCTCGGGAAATCGAGCGAATAGCCTTGGCTACATCCCCAGCAGTGAAACCAGGTTCAACCGGTTGCGAGATGGGCTCAGCATTGTTCACCTCCTGCCTCGATGCCCCCAATGGAGATTTAACTACGAAGTGCTCTTTAAAATGGTTAGCAATATCCTGCAAATTACTTTTGCCGCCTACGCTAACGGGACAGGCAGATCGCAACTTCGTATTATTCGTAGCCTTCCAAAAAGACCGGAAATCTTTATTAGAGTGATGTGACGCTAGATCTTTCGCGTTTCACACATCTCATTAAACAAGTTTCCATGTGGTGGTTTACCATAAAGCATCCATTCCTGAAACTTCAGTCTGGCGGTCTCATGGACATCTTTGACGTGCTTATTCCACCCGACTAACTGGTTTCTAGGCTTATGTTTTCTGCTTTTACTACTAGCAATAGCTGCCGCACGCAGAACAGAGACAATATTTATATATAATCGATTTATTACTAGTCTATGGCTATTATCACTACAGTACTGATCAGCGCAAAGTCTAAACTCGGCTGGAAAGTCGATGGACTTTAGTCCTTTTCGACATTCTTCACTATAGTGGGCTACCTGCTCCGCCCCCCTCTCCCCCCACACTATTTGTTGATTAGGTACGCTAGGTAGACTTATTGCTCTAGGTGTAACTAAAATGAGATCACATTCAAGTACGAGGGGAAAATGGTCGGACCATGTAACATCGTATTTGACATACACATTGCGCACCGATGACAACACAGATTGAGTTATGAGGCAATGATCCAACCATCGCTTGCAGTGATGCACTTCGCTTATAAACGTATATGTCCCAGAATCAGTACCCAATTTGAATACGTCGATGCAACACCATTCCTGTTCATTGCAATGGTTAATAAGTTCATTATAAAAAAGTTCATTGGGATGGGCGTTGAAATCTCCCAGTATATAGACCGATTCTATGCCGTATTCGTCAACAATGGCACTCACCTCTCCAAGGCAGTCCGTAAAGTCCGGTAGGTTGTCCGCACTATTTGTTGGCATGTATACGCTCATGACTATGATGGGACGAGCATCCATCACTATTTTTATCGCACACACACGCGGATTATTGCAAGGCACCATCGAAACATCATAAAAAACCGCACTTCTCCATAGTAGGGCGACGCCACCATACGGTCGCCCGCGCAGCATACCTACTGATGTATCCATTGCCGATGTCCCAGTCGCACTGAATTTCGTGTTAATAGTATTTAAAAATGGAATATCTTCGGGAGCCAACCAAGTCTCTTGTAGGGCAATAATATCACATGTTTGACATAATTCTCTCACACTGTCAACACAGCGCTTAATGTTTTTACAATTAAACGTGGCAAGTGTACAAATACTTGATCGAATACAATGATCGAAAATATTGTATACTACACTATAAAAGAGGTCAACAGCAACATTGACGTCATTGGACTCAAGAACATCTTTCCAAGACGTATCAGAAAACAATTTATACAGAAGTTCATAGTTTCCTTTGGAAAAGTTCCAGTCGCGGCTTGAGTCCAGATTGCTGGGTTCTACAAACAGAGAAGTATTTAGAGACAGTGCGAAAGGAACGGTAATTTCTAGCGGGGGATGATACAGATCTCTATGTGGGACCAGGCCGCCTTCCTCCACCTCACTGACCGTTACAAAGCAGGTTTCGCCCCTCACCAGCACGACATCTAGCATTCCTCCATACATATTCACTACACCATTCGTCTCTTTCAGATTACAGATAGAAGTAAAGTAACAAAAATAACTCAGAACATTTACCGAAGAGTACTTCGGGTTTAAATTTAAATCACCAATTATCAACACTGTACCGTTCAACGAATCTATGACAGATTCCACTTTATGAAAGAAACCCATGTAAACTTCGTCAGCAGATCTAGGTGGAATGTACACGACACACACATGACAGTTATTTTGTTTTAATGAGAACGATACCCACAGATCTTCGCCGTCAGGCGTCTCCAATTCAGGTCTGCGTCGGGGGGTTGTACCCGGCCGCGCAGCCATTAGCACGCCCCCTCCTTGTCGCCCCCCAGATCGATCACGGCGCAACACGCTCCACTCACTTCCTACTAGTTCGGAGTCCTTTACTGAATCGGAAAGCCAGGTTTCAGTAACAGCAATAATATCACTTTCGAGACTAAGAGTTGCATGTCTGAATGATGTCAATTTGGTGTTAAGGCCTCTAACATTCTGATATGTTATGCTAAGAGACGGATTAGCCGAGTGCTGACATGATAGGCTAGCATTGTGTTTGTTAGTTTTTAGCTCCTTGTCTTCGAAAAAACCACGCTTTGACCCTAGCGTTTTCCGGCCAAGTATCAGCTGAAATACACTTTTCAAAAACAGCAACCGGGACACTCAGTTTATAAGATTTATAGTCCCCTTTCGATTTGATTTCCTCCACAGTGCAAGTTCCATTCGGGCATAGAGTTTGCAGGTATTCTCGAACTTCATCGATCCCCGACACCATATTCCACAAGTGAATATACTTCCGGTGTTCGACCGCCTTAAGAGAAGTGATGTCAGGTCCAGCAGTGCAGCGCACCGACGTCAGACGTCTCTCCTTTCTGCCTAGATGCTCCCTGTTGGGTTGATCACGTTTCTGCTCAATCACGGGCATATCTTCCACCCGTAAGTCGCGGCTGCAATCCATGACGGATTTATCGCTTTCGAGAGTCAGGGCACCAGGATGCGTGCTGCTGGAAGAGTCACCGTTTGGGAAATTCTTATCGGAACTCTGTTGTACCATTTCCTTATCAGTATTGCCAACATAACCTTGTTCGGGGTTGCGTTTATTAAATCTCTTCGCCACCTCGTTGTAAGGGACTGGTGGGAGCGATGCTAGCACATAAGCCAAGAACTACCTACCTATCTCAGGGTATCGAAAACTACGACGATATACATATAATGACACATGACAATTGGTTGCAGTCTAGTTTTCTTCGCTTCTAAGGAATGGCAGGCTTAAAGTAAGGAGTAGGCAGAGAAAGAGGTTAGCGATAAAGCGGCGTAAGTTTATTACAAAATGTACGTGCTCGCGAAACAAAACATAATTAATAACAATAACTTGGTAATATTTTAATGCACAATGATATTATTCTGCTGATGCTTCGTCCGCTCATGTCGTGTACAACAAACATCTTAGGCCGGGCTTACGCACAGGCGTAATTTCTCGAGACACGTGGCCTCACTTACTTAGACGTCTTACTGCAGTTAAAAAGGTCTAGAAAAGTGTGAAACCACACTAGGAAGTATTTGGTTAACCGTCGGTTGGAAACAAAACACATGTCCAATTCGTGTACTGTCGCCGTTTGTACGATAGCTGAACCTTGAGGGACCTTTAGCTTAATAGTTAGGTAAAGTAAAAACCGGCCAAGTGCGAGTCGGACTCGCGCACGGAGGGTTCCATACCATTATCTATAAAAACGGCAAAATAATCACGTTTGTTGTATGGGAACCCCCCTTTAATATTTATTTTATTTTGTTTTTAGTATTTGCTGTTATAGCGGTAACAGAAATACATCATCTGTGAAAATTTCAACTGTCTAGCTGTCGCGGTTCTTGAGATACCTGGTGACAGACAGACAGACGGACAGCGAACTCTTAGTAACAGGGTCCCGTTTTTACCCTTTGGGTACGGAACCCTAAAAACAACGACCTATCTTTTTACTTCGTCCACCTCATCTTAGTATAACCCATCTTACTGAACACATTCCGTGCCAAAGGTTTCGTAGCGCAACGCTCGTAGCCGAAACATGAGAAACTCTGTATGTAGAGGAAATCGCCTACGAACAAAGCGCCCGCCCAGCGGGATCCTGGTAAGGAAAGTACTAAGCTCTGTTCGTCTATTTGCCCATATGCGTACACAATTTGAAAAGCTATCCCACATATTTAATTTTACAAGGCATAAAGTCGCCGTCTCTCAGACGGAGTGTCGTTTCCAAAAAGGCTTAAGATTACTACACTTCTCTAGTGATGAACCTTTTCAGTTTTCGAGGCGCGTGGCCTTATTTAAGGCGCGGGAGGGACCAATTAAGCGTAAGGCGGTGTAGGATCAATTAAGGCGCGTGTCGGTGCATTTTTATGCAAATGTGCTGCGCCGGTGGTCTGCTCGTGCGCAGGCCTGCAGCCACGCGCGGCGCATGCATTAGATGGACATAATACCTACGTGACAACCTACATACAAATATGTTTTACACTGTTTTTATTGAATCTTGCAGCGTATATTTTACAAGTTTAATAATACCTACTAATTGACATTGTGATGACATGCTTCACGCACAAAACGTGGATTCAAATAGTCCTGTATACCTGCTTACTAACTATATGAACAGAATGAAGAAATTTCTCGTGATGGGATCATGTTATTACATTTCGGTACCTAGTAAAGTACAAATTAGGAACTAGGTACCTACAAAGATATGAATCGTTTAAAAAGATGAAATAACAAATTTAAAAAGAAGAAGATCCGTTGCGTTCATAATATTGTGACTAAGCATATCAGCAATTCATTACTATAATAATTTTCGCAATAATAAACGAGTTGGTAAAAAAATAAAAAACAGAAACGAATCATTTTGTAACATTTAGGAATATGGTTATTTTTACTAGTAGAGAACTAATTATTTTTTGATAAAAGTGTTTTTATACATTAAATACATACACTTACGCCTCAATATGGATACACGGTGTATAAAATTAAACATCAAACTTGAACAGGACTTCGTATTTAATATGACAATATAACAAACTATAAAATAACCTTAAAAGACACATGTTGAGTATGCTTGGAAATCTACTCGAATTTAGTATTTCGTCTCTATTTCCTATTCAGTGTCTACTTGTAATAATAATAATAAACTCTCACGATTTGTATTTTTTTTCCAAAAATTATTTGTTTAGAGGGCGATATTAATGTATCTTTATTTCCGACGTTACGATGCGGGGTTTACGTTACCCGTTTTAGCAAATAGTCAGTAGAGATAAGATTAAGTAGGTACATAACTTTAACTACCCAAGAAAACGACGAAAATAAAGGTGCTAAAATAAATGTCACGTTAAACCTTCACTGCTAAGTGACGCCGTAGCCCCATGACACATGCGAGTCTCGATTGGCACCTATTCTACACTCATGAATAATTGATATTTGGCCTTAAACCTATTAGGGGTGTCTTCACTAGGGTCAATCACTGGACAGTCTTATATTAATAAAAAACAAAAACCGGCTTAATTGATTATGTTGCTATGGTAAACATATATCTACAACTACATAATATGTGATTATGATGTTTCGTCAATCATCCCTAGGCTATTTCGTGCTGACCAAACTAACCGCACAATTGTACTAACTACATTTGTCTCCTAACCTCAGTTATGGGCAGCGCAGCTAGTGGCAACCGCACACAGTTCGCCTACCAATGTAGCAATGTATGTATGTAATGTTCTAGCTACAAAACATTCCCATCGTCGTGAGCTTAAATACTATATGCAGGTGACGTTATTAAATTTACCTACTTGACACTCAATTCAGCAAGATATAAGCAAGAAGAAGGATTTTCCTGCAAATTTAAGCTACTATATCTTTAAAAAAATTCAAATTGAATACAGTCATAAAGTCACTTTTTATAATAAATATCTTACTGTTTACACTTAATGCATTGTACATTTCACCTTTCCATCTAAAAACACAAGATAGAATTTTCAAGGAAATTTCAGGTAGGTATTAGCTATTTTGTATAGTTATTATTAGTAATTTCACAGTTAGTAGGTACAGCAGAACGAAGAACTAATAAGGTCTTTAGGAATTTCACACGTTAGTAAACTTGATTCACTACTGAAAAATCCGGTCGCCCACTCTACACTGTTAATATGGGGCGTGTCCTCTCGAGTTTTGCTCAAACAATTTCGCGTAACATTATAACACAGGCCGCTCATTTAAAATAATTAACCTATAACGTCGTAAAGAATGCTTATCGGTGCCCTGGCATTGGTCGAAATATTAACAACAAGTAACACGGCGGTACATTAAAGCGGGCGGTCTCTTTGAAGTTGTCCCGCGCGTGACCACTGTAATGTGGACAGTTTTTTAAATGGGCTTATTTCTTCCGCAATTATACTTCCACAAGCGATCTAAAGTAAGGTAGAACAAGGTTCATTTTCTAAAACCACCGAAATGGAAATAAGCATTTTTGGAAGTCACTCCTGCGTTGAAGTGCCTCTTCGATGCCTGCAATGGCCTGATTGGTCGAGTAACCTACCACCGTGTTGGCGATACGCCGTTATTTGAGCTGTAATTGCAGAAATAAGTAGACACTAACCTCCTCCCCCTCATCTATTTACCGAAAAATAACATGTCACAATTTAAATTATATATATATACAATGAATGTGTATACTGTGTATGTGCACTGACATAACCCCTCATATAATATATAAAACATAATATATGACCTACTTTCACATAAGATTTGTGCTTTCTATCGAAAGAACCTCATGTGAAAGTAGGTTATCGACTAATCCTGCAACAAACGAATAGTGCTGTTTGGAAAATCAACTAGTAACCCTCTTAATGGTGAACATTTAAGTAATATTGTCTCCGATTTCCGCGATTTATAGGTAGCCATCAAATATTTTATCGCCCTAACCTAGCGTGCTAGGGGCAGATGGGTCTCGAGGGTGAAGAACATGAAGTTCGCTCGATAGTTAATATATACCACTCGCTTCCGCCCACGACTTCATTTGCGTGGACCCGGGATATAACTATCCTATATATTTAAGTAGGATATAAACTATCTTCGTGCAAAATTTCATCCAAATCGGTTAAGCCGTTTAAGCGTGATTTATAATATTAGTAGGATACAGCCTTGGCATACGTCGTCTAATATCAGCATGGAATGGGTAGGAAGACCCTGAGCGAATGGGACAAAAAGTAGTGGTGTCATATTCTGCTAATTGTTATGGCATCTTGTCACAGAACTTGAAAGTGACATGTGACAAATATTGAGATGCCAAGTCGTATGCTAGGCGATGTCCCGTATATCATTCAGACACTGTCGAATACCGCTCCTAAACATTGTACCTATATACTTAAACATAGGTATAGTGCGTTTGACTCGGTACACCGCACTTCAATCACGGCACTGCGGTTTGGCTGTTACAAACATACTACCTAACTGCATCTACCTGCACTATATATTCCTCGGCCGACAACATGATCAAATATTAATGGCCATATACATTTGAAAACAAGTGAAAGCTATTTCGAGCATTTCTAGAAAGTTTGTACCTATTCCACACCCATTCAGTAAGTCAATTAAAGCATAAGTACCTACTTTTGATATCTCTCTCTTTTTTGTAGGTTTCTTTTTTTATACGTAGGTACCTACCTAATTTTTAATTTAACTTTATTACTGTTTTATTGTGACAATTAAGGTTCTATGTTAGGCTTAAACTATGTTTATTCAAAAAAAACCTAATGGTATTAGAACAGCGTAATGAATAGTTAAATTGACGTCCTAAATATGCACAAGCTTTTCTAGAAACGATTTTTAGTTGACACGGCGTTAATTAAAATCTTTGATTGATCAAGATTTTATTGTTTATTATTTAAATCGTCGTTAGAGCCAATGAATAATAAATGGAATTTTGCTTTGGTAGATAGGCCCCCCACAAGGTGGGCCGATGACCTAGGTACCGATGACAATGACCGGTAAAGGTTGCGGGAGTCCACTGGATGCGGGTGGCGCAGGACCGGTCACTTTGGCACTCTTTGGGGTAGGCCTATGTCCAGCAGTGGGCGTCTTTCGGCTGATATGATGATGATGATGATGAGAACTTTGCCAATTATATACGTATTGTTCAACACAGCGAATAGCATCCACGAATTAATACTTAGTTAATCCGGTGGTGTCCCGAAAAACACGACACCATAATTAAAATGAAGAGAGAGAGAGAAATACAAGGCTTGTTTTAGGTCGAAATTAGTTAAGTATATGTCCACAATACCATGCAAGGCTATTAGAATAAGGTATATACGAGCTAAAATATAGCTTATGTAAGTAATTCATACCTGAACTATTTTACGCATCTTCGTTCTTACCTACCCATTTAATTACGAGTCAGTCAAATTTAATTTGTTTTTTTAAGTAAGTCAACTTACGCTGTAACGAAAAAAACTAATTAATTCATTAAAATATTAAATACCTTAACTAAAACCAGCTTTATAAAAATGATATGAAAATTAATATAGGAATAAAATATTATTATATAACCAGCCCCTCTCATAACTACCATAACATAGGTACGTATACCAAAAACGCGAAAATAAAAGGCACTGTTTATATTACAGAGAGAAACAAAAACGAATCTTATTCACACTGCAATACGCTTGATTCATTCGCATGATACCAGGGTTACCAACAGTAAGATAATTAATTTGAGTTGCATCAAAGTTATGCGAAATATAACAGACCCTCGCCCGCGCAAACCGTGCAACCCTAAATTGAGTACCAGAGAGATTAGCACATTCAATTTGATACATATCATTTTAGATGACCCACCAACGAAAATTCACAAAAGAAATCATAGATACAGCCAGTACAGCCATATATTTTTTATCTTTGTATCAATTAAGTATTATAGGAATACATATAAGCGTGATTTTTATATCGTCTTTATCAATTGTTTTTACTCCAACACGGTCTACGCACAGGCTTTAAGGCACATTGCACGCAGACAGAACCAATGGCCGTTGCAGCGGGAAGGTTCTCGAGTGGCGACCCCGTACCGGAAAACGCAGCGTGGGCAAACCAGCCACAAGGTGGACTGATGACCCGGTAAAGGCCGCGGGAGTCCGCTGGTTGCGGGTGGCGCAGGACCGATCAATTTGGCACTCTTTGGGCCAATGACGGTTTTCGGCTGATATGATGACGATGACTGTCTAAGCAGATGAAAATCCAATCGTTCTTTAAACTTTTGCCAAATTTCTAATGAACTGGCTGAGCTGTGAGCTGTGTATGTTATTCGAGTCCCTAATATTCCTCGCGTGCGACATTCCTAAAGGGACGCCGTCTGTAATGGATCCGTCTATTGTGATGTAAAGGGTTAATTAGGGACAAGCCGGATTCGCCGGGATTGCGCGCCCACGACCATCATCGCCGTGGCAAACGTGTAAGTGACGCGTCAAAGACAACGCGGCATTGTCTCATTTTCCTATTTTGTTGAAGTCATCTAGTTGAAGAACCTAGTTCGTAATCTAATCGTATGATGTTAGCAATAAAAATTGCATGATGTTCATTTTCATTACAAAACAGTAATAGTTTCTAAAGAATGGTGCATGCATTACAACTTACCCAATGTAACCTACCAAATATCCGCATTTTCGCAAGCGACGGGTAAAAATACACAGACGGTTATGTCAATTTAGAAATATTATTCTTGTTGCTATGGTGTATGTAGTTCAAGTAAGTTTTTATTACCGATCCCACTTTTTTAGCACAGTCATCAATTACTAGATTGGGTACCCACCCTTTCTCTCCTCCTCCTTCCGTTTCTTTCCCATCCCCCGTGTCACTTCCCCTCTTCCTCTCAATAACAATCTCTAATGAGCTCAAGTCAAGGGTTTATCTTGTGTTGTTAGAAGTTGCTATGGTCACCATCTGTCTCCATTATAAGACCAGCTCGGTGGTCCCATAATGTTGTGTTGCGTTGTTACCGAACTATTACAATGCATGCTAAATCGGATAATGGCAAAGTGGCAGAAAACTGGTTGCCAAACTACTTATTAACAGTGCAAGATAAATAAAATATCAGCTTGCAGAAATATCGTGAATAGCATATTCTCCCCTATTATCCTAGCAGAGCTAATTTAGAAGAGTGAAAGGATTCAAAGATTCGTCGCCACTAGCGGACCCACGGTAGCTCAGTTAGATAAGAGCGATGGACGGATTCCAGAGGTGGCGGGTTCAAATCCCGCTCGGAGCGAACATTATTTAATTTTTCCCCTTCGATCGATATTTAGCATATTCTTATCCTGATCAATATTTATTCGGTTACATTATAATTGAACGAAGAATGATGGCAAAGAACGACGACAGCAAAGCTTCATTCGTAAATACATAGTTGCCCGCGTGACTTCGCCCGCGTATTGCAAAGTACGCAGGCATAAAATATAACCTATAACCACCCAGAAAGTCCATTGTATAGGTTGGTGAAAGAATATTTAACTCGGATAAACGGTTCCGAATAGTACAAACTTACAATGTCACAGAATTTGCCTCTTTATAATAATAACATAGATCAGAGATGTGTCGTTCGCAGAATATACACCTATCTTAATTTGTACGGGGATTATTCCCAGCTCGGGAATATTCCCGGGATCAGAACATCACTAACGCAACACACATTGCGGGCAGCGTCGCTACGTGCATTATCATCACGCCATCAACGCGAGGGGGCGCCAAGATCGATGGCCCCGCTAATAGGCGTTACGGGGAAATGACGGCACGATATCATGCCGCGAACGACTCATAAGGCACTTGTCCCACCGCCGGCGAGTAGTGAGTACTCTCATAGTAATTCTTAATCGCTTTTACTCGCGCGAGTAAGAATGACTACTTAGGTATTTGGAAAGAATTCCGTATATGAAACGAGTAATTCGGCGTGCTGGTATTGGGTTTACGCATTCACAAAATTTTATTTCCCAACCAATTTCACTACTGACTAGGGTCTGTTAGGTAAGAATAACCTATTATTGGGTTCTACACGATAAGTAAGTACCTAATTAACAATAATCAAAAACTTTGTGGTCTTCGAGGAAACTGGCTTTTTGCCGAAATGAAAACTGGACAAACGATACAGCTGGTAAATTAAATTTAGTAATTGCAATAGATATTGGACACTTAAATATGTCGAATGTTAAATCTGACACCAAAAAGTCGAACAACTCCTATAAGTAAGTGAACATGGGGCAATTGTCCATTGTCCACAACATCCCATCGTTCCCCATTCCTATGTTGATAATATTACATAAGGTTGCGTAGTTGCGATGCAATCACGGACTTAAGAGGAAAATGTATTGCTGTCGCGCTAACCTCAAGCCTCCCCCCGCAGAGCGCGATAGAAACAACTGTAGCTTGGACCGAAAATACCTATAAAAAGAACATTAAATCAACGTTTCGTCGTCCCCTGATTTCTTCTCCAAAACAAAACCTGACCTATTTACCTATTTTTTTTTAAATCAAAGAAAGGCTTTGGCCGTGTTCCTATGTCTTCCTTTTTTTAAATAATCTAGTCAAAATTGTTTTTTGGATGTTTGATCACAGCGAAAAAAAATTTATGAAAAAAAAGAAAACAGGAACATGTCAATAGTAGCCCTAGATTTATGGAAAAAAATATTGTTCTACTGCCATTATCCAGGGAGAAAACAGGGGTCTACGTTTCTAGGGAAAAATGGCTGTCGTGTTTCCTCTTAACATTGGCAATCAACAGGGTTAACCATTAACGTTATATAAAAATTATAAGTACAAATTGTAGTTATCATCATTCTCCTAGCGTTATTCCCGGGTAGTGCCCCCTAAAGGAGCCCGGGGTCCGCTTTGACACCTAATCCCAAGATTTGGCATAGGCACTAGTTTTACGAAAGCGACTGCCATCTGACCTTCCAACCCAGAGGGAAAACTAGACCTTATTGGGATTAGACCGGTTTCCTCACGATGTTTTCCTTCACCGAAAAGCTAACGGTATATATTCCGCACATTAGTTCCGAAAAACTCATTGGTACGAGCCGGGATTCGAACCCACGACCGCCGCTTGACAGCCGCATGCCTGAACCACTAGGCTACCGTAATTGTAGTGAATCATCATAATATATTATCACAGATATCTGATGGTCCCCACTTTTTTACGTTTATGCATTTACTTACTTTTAATTAAGTGTTAATTAAGTAAACGTATGTAATACGTTATTTTTGTTATAAATAGCGTAGTAAACAACAGCGAATTGGTTAAACTATGAATATCCTCCAAGTACATATTTTGATAGGTACTCATGGACTAATGGTCACTTATGACGTAAACACATTCACACATTACCACATTACTTATTAAGGTGTCATGTATCACGTAGGTATGTGTTTACCACATACCTGACCAGTGTTTATTATATACGGAAGTAAATTGACACCGTTTGTACAATATTAATTATTTACGTAATAATTAATTGTTGACATGTCTAATTGCTTTATGTGAGTTTTCTTGTTCTCGTATCTAGGATTTGCTACTTCCGTTTATTTCTTGAAATATATGGAAAGACATCATCCTGCACAAGATAAAAAATTACAGCAATGGAAGTGTTATAATACTCATCAAAAATTATATAAAGGGGGAATTAAAATTATAACTAGGTACCTACCTACTGTCTTAATACTTAGTTATTATTCACAATCAGGAATTTTGATACATAAGTTAATTTAATTTAATTACCTACCAACGCCTTAGCAACGACATTTAATCATTTACAGATTAATCTGTAAATTAGTTATCAGTAGGTATGTTTACCGTATAGGTATTTCCTATTCGTATTGGGATCCTGCGAGATCGAAAATCTTCAGTCCTGCCAATACCAGGATTTAAATTATCCTGCTAGATTGCATTGCTAGTCCTTACACCCCGAGCTGTCATCAAAGCTTCATAATTATCTAACATGTGACAGTATTACATACTCCACAAAACATTCTAATCTCAAACTTTATTTAAGATTTTTGTAAACGTGTCAAATAAAAACTAATTTAGCGTTCCGCGAACTCAACTCGATGGCAGACACTAATCGGGTCGACACGAAGGACAGGATTCCACTAAACAGATATATTAGTAGTGTCGCCACTAATATTGCTGGTTCTCGAAAACCGGCGAGATTAGGAGATGAAATGTGACGTGTTAGATTTTGTTCTTAAAAAAATCTGTCATTTTAATGAAAATGCTGACGTTCGTTGCGTAATCCGTGCGTGTGGCAACCAACTAATGCGTGGTAATGGTGAAATTTGTTCGAAATAAACACGTGTTTGCTGATTTTGGTATCATATTGCATTCTACCGGGAAACGTTTAAATAAGTGCGACACATCAATTATAATAAATGTTAATTGCATACAACGACATTTTATTTACAAGACGTACCCAAATATCTAATATCGTGGGAAGGAAGTTAGGTACTCGACAAAATTTAACTAGACATATGTGACGTGTGTCGGTCTGTATCCGGTGAACCGTGTTAGTAAAATATATTTTCAGTGACCATCAACCTTCAACACATAGGTAGTCATGTAAAGGGTTCAACTGCGATATTATGAAAAATGACGAATACTGGAATATTGGCAGGGCATGTTTATTGAGAACTAATTTTAGGATTTTACCGCTAACCATTTTTTTTTCCTTTTCAAGCATTGAGCTACATATCTTGTCGGATTCTTTTCCTCCTTGTTTTAGCTGGATCTTTTGCACCTAAGAAATTAATCTTACCAAAATATGCTCATACAGTCAGCGTCATATATTTAGTAGCAGCCAGAGTAGCCAAATATTTCGTTATATATTTGGCTACCTTGGTTTTTACTGAATCGACATTCATCCCGATGTCACATTGTAGCCAAAGCTCGTATATAAATATTTGGATAGTTATTATAAATCAAACGCCATTTGTTTGGGATTGTAATAGCTGTCAGTTCATATAAACTTTGACGTAATTATATGGTAAAACTTTCAGCTCTAATCCCATTCTAATCGCTGTTTGATAGAAGCCTTAAAAATGAGCCATTGTTACCAAATTACAACCTCGGAATCAAAGTAGAAACAGCGATCGCTAATGCCATTGCCTACTGGGAAGTCTTTGACTACATAAAGGTCCAGTGTGTAATAAAATATCGTGAAAGAAGCCCCTCAAAAGTCGCCAGCACGGCTATCATGGGACGGCCGCGACATACTCTCGATTTTTCTCGCACTATACACCTCTTGTACTAAGTGTTCTAATAAGAGAGAGACGGATAGTGCGAGAAAAATCGAGAGAGCTCGCGTGCCGTCGCGTGATAGCCGTGCTGGACGACTCTCCATACAAACTTAGTTTGGTTCTCACTTTAAAAAGGCCGTGCTAGAATAACATGCAACTTTGTGTACACCAAAAAGATCTGCCATATCTAGGTCGGAACCTATTAGTTTATGTTGCTAGAAATAAAAACTAGAAAAAAATAATGTGATTAGAACGTTGTTCAAACTAAGTTTCTCATCGCTTAAGTTTTTTTCTATAATATTAGGTAATATTTTAATTTATAGCAAATCAACTAGTGTCTGATCTAGATACGGCGTATCTTATTTCGTATAAAAAGTTTCACGTTATAAATTGAGAGCCAAAGTATTTTTGTATGGATAACCGACTCGTGTCGAGCTTCCAGGAGACTCTTAAGGCGAGTAGGTACCTACGCGCTTAAATTCTTATTCTTGACATCTCGTCGGCAGGCCGTATCGCTACTTCTGTTTGAAGTTAGTGGAATTCGAGATTAATGTCGTTTGGACTTGGATGTTCGGCATTTTTCTTATTGAAAATGTAACGTTTATTAATGACTTATAGAGAAATTTATTTTTATACCATGATTCTATAAAGCTTGTTTACAAAACATATTAATTAATTACATCAATTAATCTGATGATGTTGCTTTTATCTTCGGGTGGTATACGAGTATATTTACACAAAATGATGTCATTAAATCCTCGATTTTAAATTTGACACTCTAAGTATGCACTATAAGTATGCATCATTTAATAGTATAATGGTCATTGATATTGTATTGTCATCATATAAACATGTATACACTTTACCTTAGCTTTGAGCAGTAAGGTCCCAGAACCAACCAATATAAATGGCGTGTGTATGCAAATACACACGCCAATGCAATAAAAATACAATAATCAATCTCTAAGTATTTTTAACCCCCGACGAAAATAGAGAGGTGTGTTGTAAGTTTAACGTGTCTGTCTGTGTATATGTGTATCTGTGGTATCGTAGCTCCCAAACGGATGTACCGATTTGAATGCGCGGTTTTTTTGTGTCATAGATAATTTTATCCCGAGGTTTCTTAGCCATGTCTCATCAAAATCTATTCAGCCGTTTTTGGAGATATTGGACTTTGAAATGAAAATGTCGGAGATTTTTCAACTTTTATAAGTTGTAGTTATTATACTGTGTGTTACCGGCATGCGGGCTTTTTTTAATTAGGGTAAATTAACGGAGTTCTTTAACTTAATCATGACCTTAATACAAATAATTAACTATAATTCCGTCTTCATAAATTTTCTAACAAAATTTCAATTGCCAGCAATGTACTAAGTTGTAAATGACAGCTCTTCATACTTTGTTTAGTACGGCGTCATACACCTAATCCATTGAAGGTTTGTATTTTGGAAAATTAATTGCGCAGTTAATTTACATAATTATGATTTGCAAATACATGCAAACAATTGCTAATGGAACATATTATTATCAGTTGACAAACTGGTAGAATAATAAAATCTCGATAAATTCTCCCCTACGCTACTACGGTAGTAGTACATAATACTTATAATGAATTTAAAATAAAATGATCACGGCTAAGTAGGCATAACTAGTTACCGTTTCAATAGTCGACTAACTTAAAAATATAATTACTCGGAAAGGCCAACTTACGTGCAAATTCGGCCGACGCAACTGTATGTATATCTACTTGGCACGCACGTGTCGATGTAACAAAGACAGACAGGCAACCACGGAACCCTAAACTGCGCATGGTCCGACACGCACTTGGTTTTATTCAGATTCTTTTCAACACCGCATATGTCATACTTTAACACTTTTTACTCGATACAAGTTATACAGATATATACCCAGCAGAATAGATCTACTTATAAAATATGCTATTGCATTAAATATGCATTTTGTAAATATTAGTATGGATCGCTTCGCTAATCGCAGATGACAGCCAGACATCGACTCCTGCGCACCGGACGCCCGCGCAGATCAATCGCGGCGTCGGAAGCGCGCAATTAACGCACTAGGTCAGAGCAGGCGCATTAGTGAGAGTAGCTCTCAAGATATCATAACTACCGGTCTATGGCGCCCACAACTTATAATATATATATTATACACATACAGCTAACTGCAGAAGTAGCTTCGCGTACAAAGGGGTCAAGTCAACATGATCTACATACGTCTTTATTATTCGGATGGAAGAGCTTGTTGAATGAGAGTTCCAGGTTGATCCAAAATTATTTCTTACCTATGTCCTGATGACCGAATATCAACCTGTATAGGTCTCATTTCTCAACCACATCTCGAGAAACTTTGTATGCAGGCTCGATGACTATGACTTATATATATAAATTTTGTTACGACTCAGTTGTTGGTAATTAATAAAAAGGGACACATGCGATTTCTACAGCTCACTGAGCCACTAGTTCAGATAATTTTGAGCATCTCGTGCACAGCTGAATGTTATGTAAATTTACAGACATAACTTTAACTTAGAAAAGTTGACAAACCACCGACATTTTCATTTCAAAGTTCAATATCTCAAAAACAGCTGAACAGACTTTCATGAAACATGGCTAAGTACACTCAGAATAAAATTATCTGTGACACAAAAAAAGGCATTTAAATCGGTCCATCCGTTAGGGAGCTACGATATCACAGACATATACACAGATACACAGACAGAAACGTTAAACTTATAACATCCCTCTTTTTGCGTCGGGGGTTAAAAATACTAGGAGGCCGGAAATAATAGCGATACTATGTTGTGTTGATGTTTGAGCATATGGGTATTCATTCTCCACGGTAATGGAAATGCACACAAAATCAGGTCCACAGTGTTCGCATCGAAAACTTTGCTTGCAGCTTGACGTAACACGTAAAAATTTCATCATTCGCAATGAACCTTGTATAAAACACACATAAAATGAAAAATATGTAATGTATGTTTCTATTATATTAACGAACTATATTTTATATTTATTCGGAAATGGGTTCTCGAAATCAGCATGTATCTTAATGTATGACTGTTATAGGCCTTATTTTATGTAAGCATGAATATATCTTAGTTATATTCACGGCTGTTGATATCCAAAATACCAAAAAAAAAAAAACCCTTACGGGTCTGAAAAAATCGGTTAGAATAGGTCATTTCTGTTGTTTTCCCGGGTTTTCAGTCATGACGCCGAGCAAATCTATGTAAATGTCTAGTAAGCGACGGACAGGTTGTAGCTCAATTGCTTGTATTTTTTTTTCGAAGCCGTCCATGCCCTCTTTTCAGTTGCCACAAGCAATTTGTGGGGTTTACCCTTGTTTTACCAACAAATGTTTCATCGAATGAATATTTCGCCGAATTTTCATTTAATGGAAGGCGTTTTTTTTTTCAGAAACAGGAAACTTTTGAGGATTGTAAAGATTGATATGGACATTGACGATTGTAATGGGGTAACGATTTCCGAGGAAAATTATCGATAGGTACATGAAAATTCGGCGAAACAATGCATTTGGTGAAACGTTAGGCGGTAAAATAAGTGATTCCCCAATTTGGTATGCAAAAATGCCAATTCTGGTTGCCACAAGCAACTGAGTAGTTAAGAAATGTTTTCCTACTTCCTTGCAACGAACTAAACTCTAAGTTGGCCCCTTCCTACAAATAACTCGAGATCGCCATAAGAGTGTATGGGGACACCTATAGACGATTGTATCTAGTCTCGTCTGTAATGATACTTCAATATTCAATAAAATCATGTCATTTTGTCACACAGACGGTGACGGTGCTACTACAAAGTATAGGTACCTAGACTGATTAACCCGTCTCGTTGTCGCTGACCTGGAGTGACTCAGGCCCAGTCCTTGTTTAGATTCGATTATGATTATAATAATGTTGTCACATATTAAACTGCACATTACTTTTTGTACGATTTCAATTAGCTACGGTGCATGATAGAAGCCATTCCTAATAGTTCAAATTCACTAAGGAAGTATTACAGTAATAAACACATTTATTTTTTGATTTATGTATGATGCTTAAGTATAGGGCTAAGTGGCGTACTCGAAGAGAGGCTTATGCTCAGCAGTGGGCGATTGAAGGTTGAAAATGATGATGATGATGATGCTTGTGTGGGACGCTACCTGTGTAGATACACTTGCACCGTCCCACCTCCAACGGACTACTTCTAAAGCGGGTGCAGCGGCGGAAAATGCCTAAAATCTGAAACGCATTAAATATAAAGACCTCGGCAGAGAGTACAACTTTGTACCTTTTGGCGTCGAGACCCTCGGTCCATGGGGTCCCAGTGCGCAAAAGTTATTTGCGGAAATCGCGAAACGTCTGGTTGTCGTAACTGGTGACCGAAGAGCTGGCGGCTTTCTCGCGCAACATATCAGCATTGCAATTCAGCGAGGAAATGCCGCCAGCATCCTCGGCACAATGCCTCGACGGCCTTTTTTAGATTTAACTTAGCCTTAATTTAATATAGTTGATGTTATAGTTATCAATGTTATCATCTTGTATATATTTTAGAAAATATATGATTAAAGCTGATTTTTATTTATTTATTTAATTGGGCTCACAAAACAAGTTCAAGTCTATAGAATAATACAAATTATGCAATATGTTCGGATCTGGGCTATAGCCCAGAGTTATAACTCAAAGTGTGGACAGAAAGAATCTTGTAAGTGACAGAACTAAAATAGTTTTGATGGACGTTTATGAAGGCCAACAATAGTTACATCGTAATATTTATAATTAAGTAATTATTATTAAAAGTACCCCACTTAAATCCATTCAGTAACATCATTTGATTAATTTAAGCACTTATTACCAAACAAGAACTTATCAAGCACCGCTAATTCCTCTTAACCCCATTTTATCGCTATAGAGTGCTATAACCTCTCGAGATCAATAAGATCTGTCACTGATTCACAACTGAAAATACTCCCGCGGATCACGTCATCCGAGCCGGCTTCAAAGTGCAGCAGCCGACTGCGGGCAAACTGAACCTTAACCACTTGTAATAAGAGCTGGAACGTCGCGGGCGATTTGCGAGGAAATTGCTCAGCCCATAACGTGGCGATAAATGTTTGACGGCCTAGTAGGTACGCGGTTAAGGAGAAGCTGTGAATAGTTATTTTAATTTGCGCCATTTACGTGGTAAATGGTATTGTTTAATTATTGTGACATGATAAAAGTGCCGCGGGCCCGAGACGGTCGCAAGGGTCGACTGCACCCAGAGCGCGGCCTGGGCTTACCGAGTACCGGCAAACCATGTTAAACCTAATATAGGTTTAACTATTTGTAGCGCGTGAAAAGTGTAGGTATTACTCACTAAGGTATACGTTTTATTATGGATACTCTCATTTGACAAAAACCTATTTTGTGGTAACCTACCCAATGCAAGTTTCAGCAAGATCGTACACTCTTCAGATTCCCTTTTAAGACCGTCGTATGGAAGTTGGATTAAGTTGCATTTTAAAAAAAACCTGAAAGTTTACAGTTTATGGATTATATATTTCATATAATACTAGTAAAACGTATTGATACCTTAAATTTGTTTTAAAACATTTCTACTAACTACAATAGAAGTACGGAGTCAGTTTACAGGTTCTCACTATTAAATCTATTAATTCATAAAAATACTCAATTCCATACTCTATATTCCCCTTAACATCCATTTTCGAACATCGTCGTATTATTGCGGCGTACGTCATACAAACGACATGAACTACACTTTGATCTCGTCTACAAACCAATATCAACCTTCTATATTACATTTAGAACTCACTTTTCATTGACAACTCGTCACTGTCGCTCTATGTCATTTCCATTTTATCCCCCAATTGGCTTAAATAATTTGAACCTTATATGCTTCCCATTAAAGACGACGTTTATTTAGACGTTTGTTTATTTTCTTAACATTACTACCGGGTGTATTTGACACAAGAGTATAATTGGCGCGAAATGGGCCGCTCTCGTATAAACTGTTGCTGAAATACATGACCAATGTAAGTGTACCCCTGAAAAACGTCCAGCTACATACATTACAGAGATCTGTGCATCTTTTTCGAGTATAGATAGGCGTAAGGTATTTGATTAAATACTCCGTCTTTGCTTTGTTTGGGGAAACTTTGTGACCTTTAATATAATTTTTAGCAGTAACTAAGGTAGGTAAGTAAGTAAAGTAACTGGCTAACTGAAAGCATTCTAAGGTATGATTCAGATTCGGGACAGTTTTTGAACTGAAAACAAACATTGGCAGGCAAGAGTCACAAGCACATCTGAGAAACTTTTCTTGAAGGTACCTATTTAGATTTTAATGTCCAGTAAAAAAGCCTAAAAGTAGGTACTCAGGCGATCTGTATAATGTAAAGTTTGTAGGATTATTTACTTTCTGTTCACTATGCATTATTTAATTTAATATTCCCTAGCAGTCATCGACGTAAGATTAAATCAATAATTACGAAGAAAAAGAAATATAATAATTAATTTGAAACAGCCACATCTTCAATACAAATAAAAAACTGGCTACCTCACGGATGCCTTTCATCTTGCGATCCAAGAAATAAAACCTTTTTTATACCCATCAAAACAAAGAGGATGCCCGGATACCTCATTAAGCTTACGAGGGCATCTTACATCCCTCTCACTCGCAAGGATTTAATATGTTGCGACAGAGAAGCAAGATCTTCACAGGCGGATTCGAAATTAATTGAGCTGTTATAGCTAATTTGCTTTACGATTTTAGATCTTATTGCCAACTCGTAAAGGTTAGATAATTGTTGGAATGAGAGGGGTGAAAGATATTTTGAATAATTGAACCTAATGGCTTTATTTGTTAAAGCATCAGAGTAAATTATTAACATTTAAGAAGTTACTTATTCTGACCAAGTTGAAAATGTACGTAGGAAAGCCTGAATATTGATAATAACATTGTATTTGGCAGCAGCAGTTTACAAATAGTTCTTTTTAAGTAATTCATTAAATTATACACATACATAAGATATTCTCAAAAAATTGGTTTTGAACGTTTGCCTAAGTAGGTACTATTATTTCATGTCAATGTCAATAAAAAAGTAAATAAATTAGGAAAAATGTGTTCTCAATTCGAAATTACTTTCACGTTTTCAACTCACAGGAACATTCCCCCGCATGCACCCAGATTCCCGGGGGATAGTGTACCCAGCCTTAACCATCGCTTAGCATTCAGCATAAACAGAGCCATAAACAATAACCTCTCAAAGTGACAGGTTTATTCTTACTTTACGGCCGCTTATTAAGGACCGATTTAACCCATTCCGTCCGTAAAGCGTTCATCATCCTGTTTTCCTGCCATCCCTTTTTAACGCGGAAGAGATACGTGTTTTGTCTCACTGAATATGGTTTATGAGATTTCGAAGTGAAGGGCAAAGTTTTAATGCAGGGGCGGTCGTTGTCGATAAGATTTGATATTTGAGTACTCGGCTCATTAGATGTCGATTCTTTATTTTCGAAGTGTCACGGAATTTAAGTCGTCAACGACTTTTATATAACTCGGTTTAAGTGTAAATCCATACTTAAAGCATTTTCATCTGAAAAAATATCGCTTGTTTTCAAATTTGTGTAAGGCTTAATAAACGTATCACAAATCAGCACCGACAAAATCGTTTTTCCCATATGTTTGGATGTGTGCTATCTGACTTATCTTAAAAGCCAAAGCCACTGCACGGACTTTGCTGAAACGTTTCAGTAATAAGTACAATTCTACGACGGCTTGAAACATGTCTAATAAAATAATTATGCTGAAAGTCGTCAAGCCATGTGCATAATCGGATAAATACCTACTGCAGAAAAATCTTTTGTAAAAATGGTTAAGTTGTTCCTGTTTGTGTTGTTGTTGTTGTCAAATTTTATAACCCTATTATTCAAAATTTCTTAGATCACATTAAAATAAAAACCATCAAATCAGTTGCCGACATTTCCCGTCACTACCCAACTTAAGTGCTCCTGCCACATCCATTACCATTAAACTAATAACTGCCATTCCATACTAAACTTTATGTCCATGCAATAAGCAAAACAAACGGTTTTACCGCCCGCAGATGTTATTTTGCAGGGGCGCTGGTGATTTTATTTGATCGTCTGTGAATGTCCCCTACTGCTGAGCCTGCCGCGGGGCAAATGCCTTTTGGCCTGAGGGGGGAAATGTCCGCTTAAACTTACCTCATAACTGAGGGTTAAAAACTGGCAATGGCATATTAAATGTAAATACTTTATTGTTTTGCATATTCTGACAGGGGTTATGGCATATTTACCTACCGTAAAATGACGTAAATTCGTCGCTCAGTTTTGCCGTGAAAGACGGACAAACAAACACACACACACACACACACATTCCGATTTATAATATTAGTATGGATATGTGTCATTATTTCATTAACAAAACAGATTTGAACTAAAACTTTTGGGTGGCTAAATAACTGCTCTAGTTTTTTGATAAGTGGGCATTTCCAATTATTTGTGTATCCAATTAGTGTGAGTTGTTAAATAAAAAATTACCCAGTGTCAGTTTTGTAACAACAATTAAGTATTGAAAATCAATAAAAAATAACTTTTTCTTTTAAATTTTGAAGTGATATGCGTATACACGTTATTTAAATGTGAAATAAGTTCATTTTCAAATTATATTATATTTTGCATGCTTAATTTTCGTTACAAAACTGACTTGGAGTTAACTTTTATTTAACAACTCACGCTAATTAGGTACACGTTTTATTGAAAATGCCCAAGTACGCTTTGATAACTTTGCAACGCAACTGAAATCACGGTAAAACACTCTTTTTAGGGTTACGTGCCTCGAAACCCCTGTAGGATCACTTTGTTGTCGGTCTGTCAAGACGCTTTTATTTCGGGAACGCGTGGAGGGAGGTATCGAGTTGAAATTAAAACGATGGAGTAAGCTGCATGAGCCTGCACGGGCCAATAATAAAAATTAATTAATAAATAAATAATAATAAATTTTAATTGAATAGTATGAAGTAATTACTAACACTAGAATTAAGTTTTTGAGATTTTTTGTACGCTACTAACAAATATGGACTAGTATCCGAAATAAATGATTACGATTATGATTATGAAAACTATATACTCAGGTCCACAGTCCCTTGACGATATGAAAAATCTAACTTCTAAGTTAACATAAAACATAGGTATGATGGTACATGAGCTATTTAAATACAGGTATGTAAAAAACGTATATTTCGACACTCAAGGGAATCAAAATTTGAAGGATATTTTCCGTTAGCCTAGAACTATGAAATTTGGCAAGTAATATCGTCTTATACAACAAGTAGCTACAGGGAACAATCTGAAAACAATACATTTGTTATTTTGTACGGAATCATCGGTGGGCGAGTCCGACTCGCACTTGTCCGGTTTTTAAACATAAAACGTATCAAGAAATTCAATGGAGAAATTGCAATCGCTTAGAATTAGGTATCATTCCGCTTTGTCGACTCCGTTCGACATTGACATTGAGTTATATTGGAGACGATATAAACGCCGGGTAAGCGAACGAGATCTCGCAAAACAAGAACGGAGCAGTAGGATAACATAATATATATTTCTTAAAAATTCAGGCATTTGGGAATGGACTCTGCTTTTTAACCCCCGATACAAAAAAGGGGTGTTGCATCGTTGCTCCTTAAAGAATTTATTTCAGTGCGATATTTATTGTCCGATAGCTGACGTGATCGAGATGCTTCATATCTAAGTTTGAAATGAAAATGTCGGGGTTTTTTAAACATTTCTCATTTTCTAATTATTTTGTGCATTTTCTTATGCTGACTTGAATCAAAAACTAGGCCCCAACCTAAAATAACATGTTAGATTATATCCATGATAAAGCCACTAAAGAGAAATTAGTTGTACATTAGTGAAAATCACTATAAAATCAGCATTGCTTATCTATGGAGCTTACAGCTACATGCCAACGGACTGACGATATAGTACAAAATAATCGTTAACCTACTGTTCCAATTTGTACTGTTGACAAGCCCGGTTTTTAATAGCGTTTTTAAATGTCAGCAGAGGGATCGCTTAATGTGATAAGACACGCCTGAGCTGCGCGATGATTTGCGAGACGCTTCCAAACGCAGCCGCTTTACTTTGAATTAATAACCAAACGGAATGGTGACGAATGGGGGGAATTTCGCTTACCTACCTGTGTATTCGATTACAAAATGTTGTGAGAGGTAATAATAATTCGGCAAGCTTTAACGATGTTATGGGTGTTAAAAACTAAACTGTGACATAGCCATTCATTTTACTTGAATGGCAATCACTGGGAGACTTTTGGGATTTTAACTTGTAAAATTGTCCTTTTCAGGGTTCCGTAGTCAACAAGGAACATAGTTTCGCCATGTCAGTCTGGCCGTACGTCCGTCCGTCTGTCCGTCCGTCTTCGGCTTAGCTCAGTAACCATTACTACTAGAAAACTATAATTCGGCATGGCATGGCAATCCGTCACGCCGACAAACCAGAAGAATAAAATCTTTAAAAAAATACACGTGGGGGATGTATTTTTTTTCTTGTTAAACACATAGTATGGGGTATCGTTAGATATAGCTTGTGTAGCTGTCAAAAATATTATGGGTTTCTTAAAACGATTTTTCAAATTATTGAGTCGTTTGCGAGATATTGGGCTTTAAAGCCCAAATTTTTGGTCGAGTCATGTGTACAAAAAGATAATTAATGACAAATGAATACGCGTGAAAATGACAATTTAACACACAAATAAGTTTTGAGGTAAACTTTCTTACCGAAATCAAATCTGGCTCATTCTCCGAGACGGCAAACGCCAAAGTCACAGAATAGCTAGTGATAAAAAAAATGCTAGCTTCCAAGTACCAATACATTCAATAAACAGATTTCTAGTGCTATCTAAACCATGTTATCTAAGTTTTAAGGCATTCAACAACGCAATAAATATAAGTTGTTCCTTTATTTTTGTACTTAATAAAAGGACTCCGAATTGATGTTCAGCGTTTTAAGCACACAAGCCGACTACCGGCCCACCGGCCGACAAAAAACGTTCAAAAACATAAAAACACTAATACATGATGTTATAATTATACCTCTTTTATCTGCACCTTCCCATTTATCTCTTCAAATAGTTCAAATAGGCGTAGAAAAACATTTTATAAGTAATAAAATTAAACCCTCTTAATATTAGGAATTCTTCAGCAGCGACGTTTCAATAATAAAGTGCCTAATCTAAACTCTTAACCTTACTTAAAAGTATCCATTAAAAAAGTACTTAATGACACAATTGAATAAAGTTGAATTTGAAACAACACACTAACGTAAGATACAATAACGCGAAAGTTAATCCAACAATTGATAGTCCATTCGAAAAACTACCCTGCCGGCGCTGGCAGCGGCTCCCTGCTTTTAATAGTTTGAAACAACATAACAACCAAGTGTCACAAGGTTTATTTTCCCTTGTACAAAGGCTGACGAGGAATGAAGCATTGGAACAATAAACACGGCGCTGGAATAATACAGCTAAATCAAAATTAATTTATGAGTCGCTCCGACAAAACGCTAAGCCGTGGTTTCAGGGTTCCGTTGTTAATAATCCATAGTTTGTTAATAGAGCCGCATTTAGCGGCCGAGGTACAGTCACGAGCTTTAATTTGCGACCCATTTCCATTAAATGTTGTTAGAACATTCATAGTGCAATGAGGTCGAAATTTTAGTTTGATACTGATGGATGTCAAGTTCAGACATATAATGTCTTAATGTCTTATCGAATCGACCCTTGAAATAATAACCTCTTTGCCAAACGCTATCACTACAGTTTTCTAATTACGAACATACATCGTGTCAGTAGTACAGTCATTATAGATTTTGACCCGTGAATAATTAGTTCTTGGATTTTTTTTTCGTAGGTCCCTCGGGGGGGTCATTGAGAGCGTAAATTAAACAAGTAGACTGAATCAGGCTCCTGCGTATATTCGAAAAACGGTTTTTCTTGAATAACTCGGCCATTTTTGATTTTACAGTAAAACTGTGAGGACAAAAATTGTAAGAAATTTGATTCTCTACAAGTTCGCTCCTTACAATTTTTCAGGTTTAGTTTCCAAAATATCGATTTTGGGGGAAAAAAGGTGGGAACCAAAATTGTTCAGAATTTGCTTCTCTGCAACTTTGTTTTTCTTCATTCATGCCGTAAAACGTGGAACAGGAGATAATGATAATATTTTGAATTTGTCGCGTTTTTCAGGTTTAATTTCCAAAATATCGATCCTAGAAGAAATATTGTGAGGACCAAACTTGTAGAAAATCAAATTTCCTACAATTTTTGTCCTCACAGTTTTACTGTAAAATCAAAAATGTCCGTGTTATTCAAGAAAAACCGTTTTTCGAATATACGCAGGAGCCTGATTCAGTCTACTTTTTTAATTTACACTCCCAATGACCCCCCGAGGGACCTACCAAAAAAAATCCAAGAACTAATTATTCACGGGTAGGGTCGGTTTTTTGGATATAATGACTGTACTACAGTGTCAGTGAAGAAAACAGATAGAAGACAGGACCAAAATCCCGCTTACCTAAGTAACAATTAATCGGAAAACATCGGAAATGATCGTTTGCCCTCGCTCCAGTTGACGTAATTGCACGGTTGCCCCTAGAAGCGTAAAGTTATCGATGGTAAACATTATGACATTGACATTGCGTTAAAATATTACCTCTAAATAGCGTAAGTTTGCTACACGATATTCAGCTTTAGGTGGGTCCCAAATTAAAGCTCGTGACTGTACCTACATGGAAACGCTATAACTCCAGGCAAAATACGGTTTTGAAAAACATTAATATATAGGTAATTGCGTTTTTTTGTTGATTTCATTTTAAAATGTTATTCTAAGATGGTTTATTCAAGAATCCGGCAAACATTCCACCGAGAAATCATTAAGTAGATTTAAATGGAGTTGTGTTGTCTTTTTTTGTATGATTTATCTTGAATATTATAGAGTAAATGTAAATGAACGAAAATAAAGACAAAAATATTTCTTAAAATATTTTTTCAGACTTTTCAGAGGCTAGCTAATCTAGAATTTTTTTGATGTCTGCAATTTTGTCGGATTCTGTCGCTGGATGACTATTTAATCTTCTCTCACTTATAATAAATCTCTAAATTGAAAAAAAAACAATCAGCCAGGTATCAAACTAAGCATTTTGTGTCACGAATGATTTCGGCTTCCCATGAACGGAAATACATGAAACTTTTTTACAAGTACATTATTATTCTAGCTTTCCGTAACTAGCGTAGGATAGTTTTTATCCGACTGCGACGGTTAATTGATTTTCGGAAACATTTGAATTCCATTAAATTATTCATTTCTTCTGCTTGAAATCGTAGCCGCCATATCTGTCAACTGTCAGTGACGTCAAAATGGCGGCCTTGCCATAACTATGCAACAGTAATAATATCGATCCGGTGTGTTGTGATAGACCTTCCCAATACGCATATTAAATTCTAAAGCACAAAAAAATTATCGATTCTGATATGGAAACTTATAGGTATGCGCTAAATTCGTTTTGAGGCGTGATTTCAATATATGTATCAACAATTTTCAACAAAATAACGTCTAACGTCAAAAGTCTGACTCTCTTCCTTTTTTTAATGGCATGGCATAGCGCTGTCCTCGCGTTCAGCCATAAAGTCTATTTGAGTTTCTGCATGATTACACGCGGAGTATTTTATCACGATACTGCACGGCTATCATACAAGAGGGCGCACGAGCTCTCTTGATTTTTCTGGCACTTTACGTCTCTTTCTAAGTTGTCTAATAAGAGAGAGACAGAATTCAAGAAAAATCAAGAAAGCTTGCGCGCCGTCTTGTGATAGCCGTGCTGGTTTGTCAGTATTTATATTTATCAGCAATAAACAGTATGTATTAAATCAGTACGGAACGGGCTTTTTATAGACATTAATTATGAAGCCCGTCAGTATTAAGGCGGTATTATAATTTCGTACTTCGCGCCTTCAAGTTGACATTCAGCCAACAGACACAGAAATTGGCCAACATACAGGACAATACTTTTATCATGAACCCTGCACGGCTATCATTCGCTGGCGCGCGAGCCCTCACGATATTTCTCGGACTATTCGTCTCTTTTTTATTAGAACACTTAGAACAAGAGATATTAGTGCGAGAAAAATCGAGACTATAATATGTCGCGACAATCGCCGTCGCATGATAGACGTGCTGCAACACACATTTCATTAAGTTGGCAATGGCGTCGCGGGAACATAATACACAAGATTTGGCAGAATGTAATCTGAAACATTGCAATTAAGTATGAAAAAATAAACATATTACTTTAATTAACATTTTTAATAATTACTTTAATAGAAAATAAAGGGTCTCGGAAGAGTTATGGTTGTAGAACTTACCTATAGTGGTTACGTATAGTTTGGAAAGTATAATTTGGGCGTCTGTTGAAAAAGAGATTGTTTGTTCCGCGTAAACACGTACCGGTCAATAGGTACTCAGGTACTCGAAAGGATTATCTATTACTAGCTTCTGCCCGCAACTCCGTCCGCGTGGAACTCGTTTATATCGCAGCTCCATACAAACTTTTACGCCCCCCCCCATTTAACCCCCTTAGGGGATGATTTCGGGGATAAAAACTATCCTATGTCACTTTTCATCCCTTCAACTCCACTTAAAAAATCACGTCAATTCGTCGCTCGGTTTTGCCGTGGAAGACGGACAAACAAACAAACACACACATACACTTTCCCATTTATTGGATTAATTCCTAAACACATCTTTACCTGCACGGCTATCACGCGACGGCGCGCGAGCTCTCTCGATTTTTCTCGCACTATCCGCCTCTATCTTATTAGAACACTTAGAATATGAGGTATAAGGAGTGCGAGAAAAATCGAGAGTATGTCGCGGCCATCCCATTATAGACGTGCTGAGAGTCGGAGAGACTCAAGATCATTTCGGACATCACGTTTTTATTTATTTAATACAAAAATTTAATGCCGCAGCCTGTGTCCTACCTGTTGGATCTATCGCCAGAAAGATCTACTAAACTTTTACCCCCTTTCATAAAACTTAAAATACTTAACTCTGTTAAATAAAACGAGATTTGTCCCTTTCTTACTTGAAGTGACAGAATTTTAACGGCATTTCAGCTGAAATAGGTTTATACAACGTTTTACTTGATAGGCTAAATTAGAACTGCACGTGTCCTATGTCGAAGAGAAGAAATGCGTTAACTCCCACCACATTACCATGCAATGCAAACGAAGTCGCAGGTACAGCTAGTTGATAATATATCCGACAGAATGAATAGGCTATTATAAATCATTTCCAAATTTGTAATTTTTTCCATACAATTTGTCAGTTCATTGACTGGACTATATAGGCCCTAGGCGAACACAACAATTAGGTTGTTAACTAAATTGAATTCGAGTTTGATATGTCTCTAGTCTAAATTGTAATTCAACTTGTCGCCCGCGCGACTTCGCGAAGTACAAACTAGCATTGCCCGCAACTTCGTCCGTGTGAACTCACGTATCAACTGCAATCCCCAATTGTGTCCCTTTAGATAGAAAGTATTCTTTGTTATAATCTTCCTCCATGCCAAATTTTATCTCAATTCGATATACCGTTTTTACGTGATTGAGTAACAAACATCCAAACATCTAACGGCCGTATTCATAAACGTATTACAAGCCTTTTTTAACTAAAATTCTGTTTAAATTCGTTTGTCCTTATTTGTCACTTTGACATTTGTGTTCGTAAGAAAGGGACGAAGCACATTTTTATTTAGAAGAGGCATTTTAAGTTTTATGAATTAGGGGTTTAATCTATAAAATAAAACCATGTAAATCTTATAGCTCCCTTCTGTGTACTTGATGAAAGATTATCTTTAATCGAATGAGTGGATTAGGGGATTACGCCCTACAAGCTTGTAGCTGACAAAGCTACAAATTTTATCGCTTTACAATACTAAGTGCCTGCGGCTCCGCCTGCGTATTACAGAGAGCACAGGCAAAGCTGTGGGATAAAATATAGCCTTTGTCCATTCCGAGTCCAAGTCCACACTTTATACACGTGAACGATTTTTTGAAATCTGAGTTGTACTCATATAGCTACAAACTTAACCTCTTTATTGAACGTGGGAGCGAATAGAACGAAGTTCTCCGTTTCAGTTTAAGCAAAAAATATTTCGAATGCCGTCTGTGTTCCTCTACAAGTCGCATTTGTCAACCGATTCTCGTGAAACTTTGTAAGCAGATTCAATACTTATACGTATACTATACTTTTTGGCGATTATTTTTTTGGAATTTGTTCAACACTATTTTCAAACTCGTGAGTTCTATAAATAGAGCTATGAAAGAAACTAGTATAATGATAGATGTTATAAAAGATGAACCATTCAATACGGAATCCTCGCTGTTAATCAAAGCTCGCTCGCCGCCATTTCGAACGTTATTCTTTAGCCACCCGCCGGCGGAAGATAATTCAAATTAATATGTTTGGTTAATAGCCCCGCTTCCGCCTCGTTAGCTCGCCTTTTGTCAATGGAAATTAACCTTTTGGGTTTATTATTGAATTGCTGATTTTTTAAAACCTTCGTTAAGTTCTAGGCTTGTTTGGTACTCTAGGCTTATAGTAAATTTATTAAGACTCGCGTTTCGCTTTTTAACCCCGAGGCAAACGAAGCTTAACCCATTTAAGGCCACTCACACATATGAGTGGATGCGGGTGGCGCGGGATCGGTCACTTTGGCACTCTTTGAGGGAGGCCTATGTCCAGCAGTGGACGTCATTCGGCTAATATGATGGTGATGATGATGATGATGACACATATGAGTCATGCCTGTATGAGCAATTTGGTATACTCTTGCTTGCCAGAATTTCATTTGCCCGAATTTTATCTGCCATAATATTCAACTGCCATAATGTTGTTTTCTATAATTTTGTATGCCATACTTATTGTTTACCATATGAATTATATGCCAGAATCTTTGTTTTCCATAATATCAGTATCAATAATCTCATTTTCCATAATCATTGTAATCCATAACTATCACATGCCATAATGTCATTTGCCCACCAACTCAACATCCATAATATTCATATGTAATAAAGTGGGTACGTATTGCAGTCTAAAATTAAAAAAAAAATACCTCGAACCTATCCGCGATCCGAGTCAGTTTTGCCACTAAGTAAAATAAACTTTTCTCTGAGATTACCCAATGCCAAGATAGTGTTATATCATAGGCAGTAGGGAACAGGGGCTTAGTGGCATAACCGACTTGGATCGCGGATAGGTTAGAAGACGGAAGCGGGAGCAAAGCTCCCGCTTTCGTCTTCGAGGTTATTTTTTTTTATAAAAGAGCGGACAAACTAACAAATTAACAAAGATGAATCCGAATGCATGTTTAGTATGGTGTTTAAATATTCTATTAAATAATATTATTGCAAACAATAATCTGAAAAACAATACGTATGGCATTCGTATCATTATGACATCCAATATTCGGGTAAACAAGAGTATGTCAATTAACTATTATGGTAAACGAAACATTCGGGCAAATGAAATTCGGGTAAGCGAAGTTCGGGCAAATGATTATTATAGTATATGAATGTCGGGCAAACAATAGACAACCGAGCAATTTCCGCTACAGAGCGGAATAACAGTGCTACGCGCTACGGCGTAGCACACGTAGCGATGGGTGGTTTAACACATTCACTGCCACGCTACGCTCGTAGCCGATCCAGTGGTTTTTCTCGTATGTAGCGGAAAGCAAATACGGCGTAGGCGCCGTAGGGGATTATTCTCGGGATAAAAACTATCCCATGTCCTTCCCCGAGACTTAAACTATTCCTACACGAAATTTCATCTAAATAGGTGAAGCGGTTTAAGCGTGAAGAGGGAACAGATAGACAGACAGACAGACACGCTTTCGCATCTACGAGTATAGTATTAGTATGGATAGTATGGATTGGATAACCATCCATCCAGAAAGTCTCTTCCATTCTACACGCACGAGAAATATTTTTTAAATCATATAAGCGGTTCTGGAGTTTATCCACAACGTACAAATTTACAAAGCTAAAATCACACAGACTTTTCGTCTTTTTATATACCTACCTAATATTATTACAAATTATAGGTACTTACGCACTTAAGTGAAATTTCCTAGCCCACGCTATAGATGCCGTCAAACTTCTTGAACACGCGGGACGAAGTTGGGGGGCAGCTCGCAGGTACAATTCGCCTTTTCGCAGGCAAGGTCAAATGTTCAAGAAGTTTGACGGCATCTGTACAAGCATAAGTACAGTTTAAATAATTGCTAAGAACTAAACTAAAACAAGTTCTAATAAGTTAGATGTAGCAAGTATTAAATTATCATACGTATTTGAAACACGCTGGGGAAGGTAGCCGGCCGACCGGCTAATGAGTCGGCGCGTTTGATGCGCACGCGCACGCGTACGCGCCTGCGCGCTGATGGACGCTGAAGGATGCGCGGCTGTCCCGCCAGCGGCTATTATACCATCGATTACAGCAACCTATACTAATACTAGCGGCCGCCCGCGACTTCGTCCGCGTAGATTTTTGATGATGACAAAGATATAAAATAGGCTAGTGAATTATATTCTTAGTTAAAATGGTCTAGACATATTACATTTGAAACAGTGGCAGACACTGATATGCGATTGTTAAAGAATTTTTATAGATTTTCCAATGAGATTACGGGAATTGTTTGCAGAATGCTTAATACCTATTCCGTCAGTTACCTAAATCTTTGGTAAAATAGACTCCGCAATATATAGAGCGACGCATGGATTTGGAGATAGATAATGGAGATCTTAGTTATTATGAGTGAGATTTAAAAAAAAGTTAAATATCGTAAGGCTGTTAAAACAATCTTAAACTCAGCACTGGAAATCGAGAAATGAAGACAGGTTAATGAAGATACATCTCTTTAAAAAATCCAGTGTTCCCCGTACAAAACCTTCAACCATTTTTAACCCCCATTGGGATAGAATTTTCTTAAACGCTGAAATAACTTCTTTGTATTTTAACAAGTTAACTTTCCAACTCAAAAGGAAAAGTTTCCCTCATACGAACTTTGCACCCCTATTTAACCCCCTTCGAGGTAGAATTTTCTAAAACGCTGCCTGCCGTTTTTTGTATTCTAATAAGTAATCTTTCTACAAAGTTTCAAGTTTCTAGCTCAAAAAATAAAGTTCCCTCTTTGAACCCCTATTTAACCCTCTTAAGGGTAGAATTTTCTTAAATACAGTTTTTTGTATTCTAAAAGTAATCTTTCTACAGAGTTTCAAGTCTTTAGTTCAAAAAATAATGTTTCCCTATACAAACATTTCACCCCCATTTAACCCTTAGGGGCAGAATTTTCTAAAACGCTGAAATCACTTTTTTATCTTTATGAGTAATCTTTCTACAAAGTTTTAAGTCTCTAGTTTACAAAATAATGTTTCCCCCATACAAATATTGCACCATCATTTAACGCCTTTAGGGATAGAATTTTCTAAAACGCAGAAATTGCTTTTTTTGTATTTTAATGCGTAATGTTTCTAGAAAGTTTCAAGTTTCTAGCTCAAAAAATAAAGTTCCCTCCATACAAACTTTGCACCCTTATTTAACCCTCTTAAGGGTGGAATTTTCTTAAACGCAGAAATGGCTTTTTTGTATTCTAATGAGTAATCTTTCTACAAAGTTTCAAGTCTCTAGCTCAAAAAAAAAAGATTCCCCCATACAAATATTGCACCCATATTTAACCCTCTTAAGTGTGGAATTTTCTTAAACGCAGTAATCACTTTTTTTGTATTCTAATGAGTAATTTTTCTACAAAGTTTCAAGTTCATAGTTCAAAAATTAATTTTTCCCCCATACAAACATTGCACCCCTATTTAACCTCTTTAGGGGTGAAATTTTCTAAAACGCTGAAATTACTTTTTTGTATCTTAATAAGTAATCTTTCTACAAAGTTTAAAGTCTTTAGTTAAAAAAAAATGATTCCCCCGTACAAACTTTGCACCCCCATTTAACCCCCTTAGGGATAGATCTCCAAAAATCCCGTCTTATCTGTTGCCTACGTCATAAAAGGAAGTCCTGGTGTAAATTTCAAGTTTCTAGTCCCAGTAGTTTCGGCTGTGCGTTGATGAGTGAGTCAGTCAGGACATAGGCATTTATATGTATAGATAGATAATAAAGAGGAAAACTCCGTGAGATTGTAACTCTGTATAGAGAGAGTAATTACTGAAACAGCTTATAACCGATTTAAAAAAAACATTCAAGTATACACTTAGAATAAACTTTCTGGATGGACATGATTCTACTATTGATGTACGATTAAAGTAGGCTGTATAAATTAATTGTTTAATTTCGTAGTAAATCGCAATTTTTATGTACAGTCAAGTGTAAAAATATAGGTGCATACAAGTTACTCATAAATATGTCCCATAACTCTTATGTCAGCGGATTAAGGTTTTGATACTTATTAATGAGAGGATGTTATCGATACATATTTTTGCACTTGACTGTACGAGTAAAACAACTCGACGTTTGGAGTAAAGGTTGTCAAAATTAAAGTTTTTTATTTTATTTTATTTATAACACAAAAGTACCAATCACAAAACAACACTTAAGTAACACAAAAGCAGACTTTGGTTCAAAAATATGTAGGTATATGACGGTCTTACCCAATTTAAAAACATTGTAAATATATTTTCTAAATTGAATACCGAATTATATTGCATACATGTCAACAACGAAAATATATGTATAATCACCGGTTGTCTGACAGAAAAAAGGCGCTTCATAATATCTATTACCTACTTCTATTATAGCATTCGTCCCTCTCACATTTACATATTTGCTCGTAAGGGACGAACGCTTTATGGCCGAAATAAACCCGATCATGTTAGCTAGACTCGTGAGGACACATTTGTTGATAATGAAATATGTTACGGTATAGAAACTAGCAAGCTGGCTTCAGACAGTCTTACAGTACCATAGACCATCTTCACGGTTTAAGGCAAATCATAGAAAAATGTATTGAATATAACTACACCATTTACATTGCTTTTATCGACTTTTCTAAAGCATTTGATTCAATTGACCACAGTTTTTTTATTTAAAACGCTAGGAGAGCATAATGTGGAACAAAAATATATTAATATACTGAAACACATATATAGAACCAGCAAAGCGAGGATAAAAACCGATAGACAAGGAGAGCCCTTCGCCCTAGAAAAGGGTGTAAAACAAGGTGATCCGATCTCCCCAATATTATTTAATGCCAGCTTGGAAACAATATTTAGAAAACTAACTTGGAAAGGGCTAATTATAAACGGTAAATACTTAAGTAACTCAAGATTTGCAGACGACGTAATTATTTTCTCCGAAGACCCTACGTCCCTAAGTATCATGTTAAAAGAATTCAACGCAGTTTGCAGAGAAGAGAGACTGGAAATAAATCGTAATAAATGTAAAATCATGACAAATGCGGAAGAAGTAACTATCATGCTCGAACAGAATGCAAATGAATACGTCAAAGAATTCATTTATCTTGGACAAATGGTATTTTTCAATAATACCCAGGACAAGGAGGTGGAACATAGGATAAGCAAAGCCTGGAAAAAATACTGGGCATCGAAGTTTATATTCAAGAGCGACCTTTCCCTTAAAATTAAAAGAGCTACTTTTAACACTGCCATTTTGCCATCATTAACATACGGTGCACACACATGGAGCCTAACAAAGAAACAGATGGACAAGCTTACGATATCTCAATGGATGGATGGAAAGATCCATGTTGAAAATTACAAGAAAAGATAGAGTAACCAATACTAGTATTAGAGATAAAACAGGCGTGGAAGACGTTATTCATTCTGTTAAAAAAGCTAAATGGGCTTGGGCAGGTCACGTATGCAGGATGGCAAGTGACAGGTGGGCAAAAATTGTCACAGAGTGGCAACCAAGAGATAATACCAGAGGCAAAGGAAGACCTAAACTTAGATGGAGAGACGATATGAAGAGTTTTGACAGATATTGGTGGAGATCAGCTCAAGATAGAAAATTATGGGAAAGGTTGGGGGAGTTCTTTTGCGCGCAAAGCGGCATGCACACATAAAAGAGATACCTATGCAAGAAATAACTATTATAATACAAGTAAACGAATACATTAATTAAAATTATTGTGTATTCTTAGGTGTGTTTGTGAAGATAACTTTTTTAATTTGATGATAATTGTACTATTAATGCATGAATAAAGGCTATTATTATTATTATTGTATGTTTTTTCCATATCTCGGGACCATGGGTTTCCGGACTTTCGGAAGGCATGCGTGGGGCCGAAGTCAACAGCGCAGAGGCCCTTTAAAACAAAAAATATTATTATTATTATGATGTATGTTTTTTCCATATCTCAGGACCTGGACTTTTGGAAGGCATCAGTGGGGCCGAAGCCAACAGCGCAGAGGCCCTTTAAAACAAATATATTTATATCTAACGCACAAGGTGATATGTTTTATAAATCTCTTTGGGCATATCCATTATAAAGATTAACAGTAAACTGCTATCGCGACATAGTAACCCTTCTCATAATATTTGAAAGCGTAACGAACGAAGTAGCAGCCCTAATTTAGGCAGGCTGGCTGAGTGCGCCGCGGGCAGAGTATTTTTACTCGCCCTGTTGGGCCGGGCTGCCTTTTTTTAAAAATCCTTAATAGTAAAGGATTAATAGATAGTGAAGAGGTAATTAATCATTATAAAATATTACAGTTTGAGGAAAATATAAATTGGGTTATTTTATGTAGAAACGGTAACTGAGTAATAATTAGGTTTTGTACAAAAAACTTTACAGAATCCGTACTGAACATTACTAGATACAGCATGATTTCAATAGTCCATAATTATAATAGTTTTCATTTTAATTTTGCTCGATTGTATTTTTAATATAACGGACAGTAAATTTCCACTATAGAAGTTACCATGCTGTAATCGTACAAAGCCTTAGGAAAGCGGCTAGCTTGTAACGCGTTTAAAAGTTTAATTGGTCCAGCTTAACTAAACAATTTTTTTAGTGTTGAGTATATGAGGTTATTACAGCAACGTTCACCTCCGTATATACCCGTGTCTTCTAGACTTACATTAAAGGACCTATTCACGTACACACTACTTCAGTAATCCAGTCAAAACAAGCCTAATAAAATTCACCCTTCTTATATTAGTACTAAAAATTATGCCGAGAAATCTCTTCCAATAAGCGGTCTATCCAATAATAACATACAATATCTATTACATTCCGCTTTGCAATATCAACACACACAACCATATTTCTACTCTGGATTTGTAACCCCTGATCCTTATTACAAACCCCTGAAGTTGATATTTCAATAAAATTTCAAATTAGAACGCAGCAAACCTTGCCTTTTAGTATTTCACATATCGTTGGTGTATTTTCTCAACAACGTATCTCCCTTTTACGTTGGTTTGTAATTTGAATGTTGTTCCACAAGCTGAAGTTTGCATTTCCATTGAAGCAATTTAATAAGATATGATATTTGAACAGTAAACGTTTTATTCTCGGGTAGATTTCTGTAACCTGGCAACCTTGGATGGTGCGCATTCAGTCAGTTATGATTCCATGTCGCTTGGCTTTATTGGAATATAAATTAAATATATTGCCAATAAGTATAGGCTTGTTATCATTATCACGTATACGTTGTTATAGATTTGTCCAGGATTAAGATATATTTTTGAATCGATACATTTATACTTAGCTACCTGACGAACAAGTGAAACATGAAAGTACTGCGTGTTAGAATAAAATTTGTTGTTTTACGTCGTGATACAGGTCTGTTTAGTGCTAGCTTAGTGGTTATAATGAAACGTAGAAGTTTTGTTTTATTTTATTTATAAAAATACAATTAAAATGGTTTTCAGAAACCAATTAGTGTTAAACTAGGCACGTAAGTGGGGTGTGTGATACAGGCACCGTCGGCGCCTGTTTACCATCCGTGTATGATGATGATGATGTCAATTAGAGATATTATGTTGTGCGTTTTTTTGGGTAACTCACTGCCGCGCGCGGAGGTAAAGCGGCATTTAGACCCCACTGAATGCATTGCCCTAATAACTGCACTTACACCCACTGATTAGAGCGAGATAGTTTATAGGTTAGGCTCCCAGTTAGTGCACTGTATTTAGCAAGGTATAAAGTCCGTTTGCACACCAGACATTAATATTGATCTCAAATTGTAATCCGGAGTGTAAGACTCCGGATGGTCCTTTTTTGAACACTTTTTCTCCTGTGCCGGCCATAATCCTGCGCATGCGCTGCGACAGAGCTGTTTACTTAGCCGATGTCGGTGGGAGGTTAATGTCTTTACGCGACACTTGCTCATCCTTAATCCTTAGACAGCGATCGCTTTAGGGGGATTTTAAATCAGTTTTTGAATATTTTACTAATATTATATTTATGAATCTGTAAGAAAGCCTTTGCTTCATGCCCAAATAAGATGTTTGCTTGTGTTTGAAGTGGACAGGGAAATTCGCTGACATTAATATTATTTATTAAGTAGGCAATTAAGGTAACAATGATAATGTGTATTGAGGAATGCCCCGGAAACAGGCGGGCTGTCGACTGCTTGTCGCGTTTACTCGGCCCAGTATGAAGGTAATTGCCTAACTATGTATATTCTCTCCGATAGCTAAGCATATACGAATAATTAACATGATGTTATAATATCTATGCAAGTTATATAAATAATAAGGGAAGCTGTATTTAAACAATATTTTGATAACATTGTAATGAATTGGCCTATTGATTCGCTTTATTTGATTGTATTGTCTTATAAATATCAAAAATTAAAGAGTAAATGAACTACTAAATACAAACAAAAGCCTGGAACTAATCCAGCTCTATTACCAAATTAACAAGTCGGGATAAAAATAAACACTCTCATAATTTCCGAGTAAAAAGTGTCAGGAGAACTATACAAATACAGATGTGTAAAAACGCTTAAACGTGCGTGGGCCAAAGAGTAATAATGCAGCAAACTGGACACTCGGTAAAGAAACTGGAAACCACAAAGGATGGGGCGATTCTCACAGTGCCAACAACCACTGTCAGCACGTTTTGGTTGCATATTAAGTTATTAAAGAAAAACTGGAATTATTATAAAATAACTCAAAATGGCCTCGAAACCTGCAGGGACCTTGAAATAAGAGCAAAGTTAGCTGGCCATGCTTATTGACAACCGCTTCAGCCTAATTGGTGACCTAGGCTTCGAAATCGAAGAAAAATGGTTCGAATCGCGGTGAGGGCATTTATTTGTGCGGTGAAAATTTGGTCCTGAGTCATGGATGTTTTCTATGTATTTATATACAAGTACGAAGGTTTGTCGTCGCCTAGTACAGTCAGCATCATATCGTTGGTAGCAGCCAAAGTAGCCAAATATATCGCAACACCTATAATAGGTGTTACTATATATATTTGGCTACTTTGGCTGCTACTAACTATATGATGCTGAGTGTACCCATAGTACAAGCAAGTTCGGGACTAGGCCGAATTATATGAAAGTGTCCGCAAATATGATATAAAAAATAAAATATTCAAACAAATAACGCCGCTGTCTTAAGCAAAACCCTCTATTTTTATTTTAAGAGTACAAATATTTAGACCAGAGTTCTGCGTTATAACATGACTAAATAGACCACACTACTGTTAATACCTTTAAGTTACGGTAGCCCATTGGTTCAGGCATGCGGCTGTCAAACGGCGGTCGTGGGTTCGAATCCCGGCTCGTACCAATGAGTTTTTCGGAACTTATGTACGGAATATGATTTCATATTTACCGTTAGCTTTTCGGTGAAGGAAAAACATCGTGAGGAAACCTGCATACATCTGCGAAGAAATTCAAAGGTGTATGTGAAGTTCCCAATCCGCACTGGGCCAGCGTGGGGACTACTGCCCGTTCCCTCTCATACATGAGAGGAGGCCTGTGCCCAGCAGTGGGACGTATATAGGCTGATGATGATGATGATGATGACTGTTAATACCAAGTTAATACTTAGTGTTCGCCTTTTGAAAACTTTGGGATGTTGCTACAGATATACGGCGAGCTAGCTTTTAACTTATCCATTTTCTTCGTGATCTCTCTAAGATCTCGACTAAGAATTATTTTGATGGTAAATAATTAGAATTAACTTTTAAAACAAAGTATTGACCGAGTTCAATTCCGTACTAAGCTTTAAGTGTGTGCCTATAAAATTTGAAGAGCTCCTTCGATTTTCCCAGGATCCCATCATCAGATTCTGACTTGATGACAATGGAACCACCGAACAAGATTCCCCTTAAAAAAACCAAATCGGTCTAGGCATCTTCGAATAATCGGAAAACATTTATAAATGAATAGTTCCGACGAGTTGAGAACCCCCTTCTTTTTTGAAGTCACAATCCCTTGAATTTATATACAGCATACACTCAATTTCTACTGAAAAAAAATAGTTTACGCGTATTTACCCTACTGACGAATGTTTCCTGTAAAACAACTTTGATGAACTTACCAAACCACTTGTAGCATGCATGATGAATTAACGAACTAAATGTCTATGGAACGATATCAGATATTAGATATAGACATTTTAATCAGTGTACAAATTCAAGTATAAGATTCTTCAGCAAAATGATAAAATACGTGTTTTTTTTATTTCATAACATTCAGTACAAAAATCTTAAGTAATTGCTGCTTAACGTTATCCCAAAAAAACCTTTCCGCGCGGACACCTCAGCGGGTAGTAAGGTTTGCGCACGGCACGCTTCCCCTCCCCCGACCCGCCCCGCTCCGCGCGGTACTGAATGCCAAGTAACCACGCTGTACGGATAATTCTCTTGGGATACACAATTTATAATTTAAAAAATACCTACCAGTTTTTTTTCACAAATGGAGTCTATTAGTGATACCAAATGCCTACAATAAATTTGGACACTGATTAAAATGTCACCCTGTATAACTATAGTGGTTTTACGTGTCCAATTTCTTTTCATCTTTGCCCATAAATGCTCGGCCGCGGGAGACAAAAACACACTTAACAAATGACATATGGTGAGAATGGCAGCATACAGCGTGTTCTCCAATATGTACCTACCTAAATAAATGTAAACCATTAGATGTAAAATACCTCTCACGCAAAACAATCAACATTTAATTCATTATACAATGTTTTGTATCATTCAGTGATTTATACTGCGACAACCTCTGTAGCCTAGTTGGTAGTGACCCTGCCTACGAAGCCGGAGGTCCGGGGTTCAAAACCAGGTAAGGGCATATATTTGTATCACACGAAACACGAATATTTTTGTTCCTCAGTCATGGATGTTTTCTGTATATTAATATGTAAATATTTTATCTATCAACGATACTTGATGAAAAAAATACTATTAGTGAATTTTCTACTTATGTATCATGTAGGTACCTACTACGTGTGTTGTACGTTAAACCGATAAAATAAGTATGTGTGAATATTAATCTCTTTTAGCTAACCCATATTATGTAGGCGGCTTTAACATAATGCTTGACGACGACACTGAAACCGATGAATTATTCAAATGATGGAAATCTAAATTAATTTCAATTTTAGCCCGCCTGTATAGTCTAATCCCTCCGGACGGTACAATTCATTTAAATAAATTACAAACTTCCACCTTAATGCCACGCGAACAAGGTTCACATTGGCTTTAACGTTTTAAGGGTTATAACAGTTGAAAGCAAAGAAGTGGATCAATTAGGACTGCGCATTGGAATAACATTTATTTTCGAAAGAAAAGTGAATGCGCGTACTAAAGTAACTTCAAATGAGTTATTGATCTCGTTGTAATAAGGCCGAGTTCAGAATACATGTTTGTCAAATGTTTCTTTTCGATTCTGAAATGATTATTTCTCGGTAGTGAGCGATGGTTCAAAACAAGCGTTAATGATCTGATTCGAGAAATAAGGGTTCAGGGAAGATCTATTTGGGAATTGGGGGCTTTTTTCTAATCTAGCGGGAATAAATGTGACTAGAATAGCTTAGTGTTTGACAACTGTCGATTAAAGTCGTTACGGTAAGGCCAGTACCTAAGATAAGTTACGGTAACAAAGATTTATTTGTACATATTAGATATGAATCTCGATAAAGTAACTACATATGATTAGTGATGATTATGTAACAGTTAGGTATAATTTGACTAGTAACATGTATTTTTTTACCAATAAAGATGTGTATTCTGTATTCAACAGGTGTATTTTATTTTCACTGCCTTAATGACAGTTAGATTATGCTAGTAACATGAATGGCGTGGGATAAAAAGAACTCGACTCAATTCCCACCAGTAAAAAAAATAAAAAAATGACTAGGTATAGGCCATGAGCTTATTATATTTAACAAAAATTAAGCTGGCTAGATCTGGCTTATACTTGATGTCGCAAGCACTTTTTTTCTTGCGACTTAATTAGTAGGTACCTACCCTGTCTGGAGATATATTTACAAAGTACCTAACTAAATATTTTAAACGGCAATAACTAAACGGAAAGACAATAACTTTTAACGCCTATTTATCAATACCAATTAGCGATAGCTCCCGCCACGTGGGCCCACTCGGTTTTTTGCCGCCCACTTTTTGCCAGAGGTCGTTAGTGCTTTGTGCGACGTGCGTTTGAGTTAATTGACGTCTCCGACACGTGGGGGACGACACGTTTATTGTTTAACTGGGATTTGATCTGCGAATGCCGCTGTTTAATATTAATGGGCTTGTCGCCGTAATAGGGCAACTGCGAGAAAAGGTATCATGTCATGAAAGGCTAGCTGCCCGCGCGGTTCCGACTGCGTGTTAACAGAACGTACGCAAAGCCGCGGGCATATCCGTTCTATACCCAGAAGAAAAAACAACTGAAACCAAAAGGTTGTTCAAAAAACCAACTGCATTTTTCAATAATTACCGATAACACTCCCACGATTATGAGAATTCCAAGGAACACGGCGCGGGTCGGGCGATTGATATATCTCTCACTACCAACGCATTTAATATCTCTACCACTATCTCTATCTGACACAGACGCCGCTCGCCTGCGGTGTGAATATACCGCTTCAACCGCGCCCGACCCGCACCACGCTCGCCCCGCGCCACGCATGACCCGCGTTCGATGTGTGGAGGCCTTTAATCAACCCACGCGTTTGATCTCAAGATTGCCACAAAGGAACAAACAGACCTACATACGCATATAGACTTTTACATTACTCTCTTTGCGTCGTCGCACAGTCGGGTAAAAATTAAATATGATGAGTGTGGCTCTACACAATACCCGTGTGTATACAACAGGCCTCGTTATACTATTAGTAGGTATATCGATTCGAAAATTTCGATCCAATTTCAAAAATCAAGGCGTCACATTCCTCTGCCGACACGGACACGTCACGACACGCGTCACTCATTACGCCGCTAGTTTTAATTAGTGCCGCCATATGTGTCTAGTCACGTCGCGGGGGACTCCCCCCTCGTGCGATAGTATAATTATCTCAGAGCGTTTAATATCGTGGTCCAAGATATGTAAGGAATAGACGATTGCATTTTTTTTCGAGATTATAGTTAAGTCATAGGTATCTAACGACTTTTTACGAGAACATATGTTTGATCCTGAGATAGCAGTTATTTGAGGTTAGATCAAATTTAACTACTTACTTGTCAATATATTGCTGCTATAGCTTTTACATAAGTTATTTCTGATTGTTTCGAAATAATAATTAAGTAGGTACCTACCTCATATATGTAGTAGACATATGTTAATCGTACGTATTTTGAAATACGAGTAGATATTAGAATGCTTAGGTACATGTCAAAACCTAATATTATAAAGAGGAAAGATTTGATTGTTTGTGTGTTTGTAATTTTGTATTGAACAGGCTCCGAAACTACTAGACCGATATGAAAAATTATTTTACCATTAGAAGCCGACATTATTCCTGATGAACATAGGCTACTTTTTACCGCGGGAAAATGCTTCATTCCTACGGGAAAACGGGTAATCTGTGCGAAGCCGAGCCGGGCAGCTAGTCTTTATTCGTAATTTGAATTTGACTATTCAGCTATATCTATATCCCTTAGTAAAATTTTCTTCGTAAATGAATATTGTGACATTTATTTCAAAAGCAGTAGTTATCATTAATATCTGTCACGATCTTGTACGGATCACGGCAAACGATATATTGTATAGCGATAGATAGTTTGTATTTTCAAATCTACACTCACTAATAGACAAAGGTGTAATTTCATAATTGGTTAATAAACAAGACACCGCTTGAAGTGCTTGAATCCTCACCCTCCCGTAGCTTGCGCCCGCGCACAGCGCTAGTAGGTACCCCGAACCGTTTAATTTCGTAGATTTTCCCCGAACCACAACGACGCAAGCTGTCATTTGTTTACATTTACAGCTGCAACGACTTCGCAGCAGGTCTACAACCATTATCGACGGCGTGTAACCTTTTAACTACATCGGTTTAAAGTCGATAATCGCCCGAATTGTATTAAATTAGTTTGGTAAAATGTGTGGACGCATTGACTAATTGCGCCTGAGTGATCTAAGATTCAACTCTAAAATGCCGAATGTTTATTCGGTTCTCATCAACCCTAACACCTTTCGTGGTTAAAACTTAAACTTTCGAAAAGTATTTGTCTAAGTGACATATGGTTGCAGCTTAATGAAAGTAAAGTGTTGATGTTAGGGTGCTTAAGATTGTAGTGGATTTGAAGAAAATGTGGCTGGTTTATTTATAGGCTTGAGAGTTACGATGTGTAAAGTGATTTATTTAATACGTTGCGAATTGTATGAAGTTAATAATGAGAATATTCAGCAGCAAGCAAGCAGCGTTTATATCGTACGAACGCAGAATCAGTTTAGAGAAATAAATACATTTTTCCGTTTTTTTTTGTTTTACTGTACCTACCTTATTTTTGCTACTTACTTATAGTCTTAATAATTACATAGATCAAAATGCTTACCTGCTGGAATGGGCTCTACATTATTCAAATCGGATTATCTTTATAACTTTCAAAAAACGAAGTAAATGTGTCCCCTAGTCGATCAAAAACTTAAGGAATATTAACATGCAAGTTAACTAGACGACCGCTTTAGCCTAGTTAGTAGTGACCCTGCCTACGAAGCACGAGGTCCTGGGTTCAAATCCCGGTAAGGGCATTTATTTGTGTGATGAGCACGAATATTGGTTCCTGAGTCATGGATGTTATCTGTGTGTTCAAGTATTTATTTATCTATATAAGTATGTTTTTCGTCGTCTAGTACCCATAGTACAAGCTTTGCTTAGTTCGGGACTAGGTCGATTTGTGTAAGATTTTCCACTAATTTTTCTTTAACTCCTTCGTTAATATCTCAAAAACAGACTTACCTGAGTTTCGGTAACATTAAGCAGCTTCGCCATGTCCGCCCTCTCCCCCGAGGAGAGGTACTTCTTCACCTCGAACAGTTTCTCGAGTTCGAAGATCTGTCGCCCGGTGAAGGTGGTGCGCGCCTTCTTGCGGCGCGCGGCGCCCTCCTCCCCCTCCTCGCTGGTGAGCGAGCCCTCTCCGCCGAGAGGAGAGCGTACGTCCTCCGTTGATTTCTTGCGTTTGATCAGCTTGGAGGGATCTGGAAGAAGATTTGCGTTTAGAAGTGCGTAATATTTTGACGCGCGCGGTTTTTGCAGAGTTTTATTACTTAAAGCCCATTTATTCATTTTAATCGGATCAATGTCCACTTTAAACCCGTACGTATGTATATTGGGTAATCTCCAAAACTACTCACCTGGTTTAAACCAGCCTAAAAAATGGACTCTCCACCACGGGACAGATAAGTACCTATAGTTGGATATAAACTTACAAATTGTTGCCTCTATATGATATTATTAGCATATATTTACATTAACGAGTTGGTCCTTGAGGTAGGTTTACAAAACAGACTGTGTTTAGTTTGTGGTTTTCCGCTTTTGAAGATATACCTATCTAATAAGGGACCGATCATTTAACGTCTAACGATAGAATATTAATATACATATAATTTTTTTTTTGTGTTTTTTTTATCATGTATGTCGTGGAAAAGAATAAAGGATTTATTTATTTATCTATCTATAACGAATGTACCAACATACCATTACTTATTGCTACGGCATCAGTAAATACGCATAATGAAATGATGCGATAAATAAATTTACTCTCAGTATATACCTATACTTAAACAACACTTAGTAACACTATGTTACGAAAACTATATCCAGATGCGACAAGTCTATTTGCAACCGCATATCGAATATATCGAGCAGATTATTGCCGGAATGCCGGCGGCGGCTGCCGCGGCCTTAGCTCACTCCAGACTAAACCTCAATGAGTTAAATAGGCACTACATTTTACTAGTATATTTATTATACATTAACTAATAAACTATGTATATCTGACGCGACTTTATTACTACAACGGTTAGGACGCGTCAGATATTTGCCGGGTTTGTTATGGCAGATATGAATGCTGGTGACTGTACCTGAGCTGAAACCACGGACTTCGAATGTTGAACTTCGGATATCTCTATCTCTATCGCACTTACCCCACTCGAGTGACAGGGATGCAAGTACACGAACTTCGAGATTCGATTTTCGTGGTAGCGCCACTGGGGCACCCAAGTAGTCGACGGCCGATCGAGAAGCCACGGTATATATCGCTGGATGGACAAATTCTAAAAGCCGATTTTGACGGGCGGCAAGCTCAGAGATGTTATTCGCTACGCGCTAATGCGGCACACCCCGCCGGTCACGAAACTAGACCTCTACCTACGCTTAGTTACTATTACGCATCGCGGTGTCAAGGTATATTTGTGGGTGAACGTCGAGGTGAGCTTAAAAGAAAGTACAGAATAGGGGGGCAGGACAGAGCACAACGGTGGGTATTAGTGTCGGAGGCCTTGGCCCGAAGTAGATCTTGATTAAGCTGAGACAGCGTACTAAGTAAGTAAACAACAATAACGTTTTCTAACTAGGCATGTATCGTATGTAATCGTACCTGATACAATATTATTGTCCTTATTTTGCCTACACACCTACACTACACACTACCTACACTTGTGTTATGGAGTGTTTAAAAATACATTCATCAATATTACAATCTGATCAATAATTCGAATCCGTTTCACCAATCCTCAACAGCCGTATTTTATAAGCTTTTAACTGTTTAAAAATGAATGATACCTCACCAAATCGAGCCATCAGTCAGCCACACCGTCCCCCGTCGTTAATTCAGTTTGCTTGTCGCCAATTAAAATACTTGGCCGGGAGCTCGAGTACTTGGCATGGCAGCTCGGTCCGCCCGGGGGTTCACAAGTGTTTGGATTGCAACTAAACTCACAAAGGAATGGTTTCACTGGTATTATACGGAAGAGCGGTGAAGTCAATGGTTAAAGGCCGCCTGCGGCGTTAAAACGTTATCTTTACTATATATATGTCCAATACTAATATTATAAAGAGGAATTCTGTGGGATTGCTTTATAAATTTGTGTCGGGGGTATTCTTCGGAACTAATCATCCGATGTCACCAGTGTATAGAATGGACCATCTAGTTTTCCATAGCCTTACTCGTTATAACAATAATGTTCTCGAAGATATCGATGCTTTATATATAACATAAAATATAAAAACAAATGGAGGATATAGTTTAGACCATAGAAGAAGTGAATAAAACCATTCTTGCATTTACTTTTGATTCATAACCCATATTTATCCGTTTTATTTTTCTACATGTTTAAAATGGTGATCGGTTCATCCGACTGTCAGATGGTACGTAAGTTAGGCTAGGCGTTAGGCTTCCATATTGTGCGTCGGTATTAAGCAAACTTTGTTTTTGCCGTACCTTACCAACGATAATAAGTAGAGATAAATGCTAAACTTTAAAGGACTGGCTGGACTATTTCACCGGAATGGCGGCGCCGTAAACATTTGATGAATTTACAATACGGCATTAGACCCGTCCGTCCATTTGATTTAAACAGCCGCAAGCGATGAGCGAGAAGCGGCATAAGGGGCCAATGATATCGACTGAACTAACAAAAGAACTCGACTGCCGTTGCAAAAGTAAAATTTCCATTTATATTAATTATAATCACACATTATGCGAAGCAATTGGCTCATATAATCTTGATGTGTCGATTTTTTCTAGTAATACCGCTTTATAATCATAATCATCACTCTTCATAATTTTTTTCTTCCTAACTTTAAGTTCCAAAATTTCTGTAACTATCATCGGAACTCATAACGAACACTTTCCATAAAATGTTTCTTCATAATGTCATTACTAAGAACAGACTTGAAGTCATAATTTGGTTGTTCATAAATCATAACAGTTTCCTTCATAATAATTTTGTTATTCCTTTTTGTTATTATTGTTGTGGATTGTAGTGATTACCTTGTTATTTTTTCCGGTCTTTTATTAAAAAAAATAACCAGGAAGACGAAAGCGGGAGCAAAGCTCCCGCTTCCGTCTTCTAACCTATCCGCGATCTGAGTCGGTTTTGCCACTACGTCCCTGTTCCATACTGCCTACTTGTACTTATACACCACTATCTTGGCATTAGTTGATCTCAGAGTAAGTCTTTATTAATACAAAATTTTGCAATAACTACTAGTAAGTACAGAAATAAATATGATATTAAACTATATTGCTAAAAATCGTTATAATACAAAAGTTTATAAACATAGATAGTAGTAACAGAGAAACTTATGTTGTATGATATTATGAATACAGACAATTCGGAGTTACGATAGTTATAAGCACAAATAATTATGAATAGTGATCATTATGAGATAAAATTGTATTCGAGAAATTATCGGAAATCCAACTTTGATGATTAAATGAACTTTGGCGCACCCGAAGCAATACCATCATAGGACGCCAGTAAACAATTCACACAAATGAAGAACTTTATTTACAGGGTGAAAAGGGATTGAAGAAGTCTTTACCGAACCGAAGTAGGTAATGACAACATTATAAAGTAAGTACTAAAACCTCAAAAAAGTACTAACACTTTTAATCTTTTTCACTTTAAAACTGTTGCACGGCACGACTAATAACCACAAAAGAGTTGCATACACAACCATAACGTTGCGAGAATGGGGAGAACAGATCGTTGACTAGATAGAGCTTTGGTTCCGCACTTGGGGGTAAATACGTAAAGTTAAAACAGCTATATTATTTTTAGGTAATACAGTTGGTATTTAAAATGGATTATTAGATAGGACAGGGGTGAATTCAAAGGTGTATGTGAAGTCCCCAATCCGCACTGGGCCAGCGTGGGGACTACTGCCCGTTCCCTCTCATACATGAGAGGAGGCCTGTGCCCAGCAGTGGGACGTATATAGGCTGATGATGATGATGATGATGATTAGATAGGCAGTATTTAAGTTGGGGGTAAAACTAGTTACCCTTAATAGGTCACGGGATAAAGATTAGGCAGAAAAGGTTTATAAACCCCAAACTGAGTTGATGACCCGTTCCCGCCACCTCCCATCCCTCGCAAGCTGTCTCCAGTTGATTTAGTGGCGAGTTGGTTAATTGCCCCCAGTAATGACGTTCGCTTGTTTATAGGTTATCCTGATTTAGGTAATTATTGGTAGCATTCAGCTAATGAACGTTAAAAGGCCCAGTTATAGGCGCCGGGTGTGTTTAAGTGATGAATAAAACATCTTTTATTGGTCCCATCGGGATTTAACTGTTTGAAGATATCAATACCATTGTATTGGTCGTCAAGTCGTATTCTACGTGAGAGCAGTCGGTATTTTACGGGTGTCATTATATTATAAGTCCATTCAAATCGAATGCTGAATTTTGGCACCGCCTTTGAAATCATGTAATTAAATAAAAATTAAGTAAGCATATTTTCAAACCTAGGTAAGATTTTTTTTGCATTTGCGTTCGTACCTACACATTCTATATATACTACAAATTCCTCCAAACTATGCATATTCTTTATGATCTGAAACAAGCATGAAAAGTGTTATGAACAAATACCTATGCCTACATTAATTAAACAATTAGTACGTGAGAGATTGGACTAACAATAATCTCAATCCATTCTACGTAAATAAGAAAGCGCCACGGCTGTTCTGTGAACACTGGAGTCATCATAACGCGAAGTGTCCAATTGTCCGCGCACAGGCAGACGTGAGAAAAGCTCGTCGCATGCGCAGCTCCCCTCCACATAAGGTAGAGGACACAGTGATCATCGTTCAGCTACGGAACCATAGAACCTGAAGGGCCACAAGTAGAAAGAAGGGCTTGCAAAAATTGCTGCCCGCTACGAGGCCGGCTCTTGTTTCACTGAGCTACAAGTAACAGTTTTACATGTCTCATCTAAACCGGCATTGGGGTCTAAACAGTTAAGCGTAAAACCGGTTTACTAAATCGTAAAGTATTGCAAGTTTCTACTGTGGAATTGTAACTAGTAGCTATATGTTGATATTTGAGCCCCTGATGGCAGCACAACAAACTTATTACTGGTGCCATAAAAGAAGAGAGTTTTTGCTCCATAAGACCATGAAAGGCATAGGTAACATCTCGACTTCCGTCATCAGCTGGTATTTTATTACCTACTCGGTACTACAGCAGAACTAAGCTATCGGTATCAAAGGTGACAAAAATATTATTAGCCACTTTGATTTACACTTGACAGTTAATTTTAGCTCTCCATTTGTATTTGCTTTCTACGTAAGAAAAGTATAGCACGAATTGGTTAAGTTCAGACACGTACTACTTGCACATGCACTCACAAATGCACGGCTCGCACGCCCCTATTGCATAGATAATAATTTATCAAGAACGTCATTTCATTACACACTGAGCCAATCGTATGTGTTCTTCTATGGTTTATAAGATTGATAAATTTACATTCTTCAGTTACTAATAAATACACTTCCCTGTGTTTGAACGTACCTATTATTTTTCGATCACCAATCGCTCCGCTTGTAACTTCGTCGTAACCCTCCGATGACGCTTCTTCAATAAGATATCCATTACAACACGTTACACGTGAGGCCATGAGTGCCATATCGCAGGCCAAAAACTATAAATACACAGACTCACCTGCACTAATAATAATAGAACATGCAAAGCTGACTCATACGGGGTACCTACAGTTTCCTTTTTGCCTCGTCTCGCTCGTGCGTCGTTGCACAAAAGTTTGTAAATTGTAAAACGTATGTTTTATGGGGTTTATAGACGGGCTTTTCCGAGAAATGAGTGGCCGGCAATTAGGGATTCTAGCATGGAAGGATGAGCAAGACGCCCATAGTTGCCAGCCACAGAATTCCGGAAATGTATAGCCCGTCTAGAAGCCCCATTATATTATGCGGTGACTTTAACAAGTATTAATAAGAGGATTGCGTTAAATAAATTCCCTGTAAAAAAAGGAAGCCAAGTTAAACCATATCCTCGCATTCTACTTTTCATTGGAGATGATGAACCTTCTTTCATTTGTTTTGTTTCGTTCGATTTTTAAAGAAAAGAAACACTATTCTATTTTCCGGTCACGGTTGATACAACTTTCATTGTCAGTTTTTCTTGTATTGCGGAGAGCCAGAGGTTATAATTATAATAATTATCTTAATTATATTTACCTACCTCCTTAGCTAACGAAAGTTTAATTGCAGTCTAACTGTGTATTGTCATGCTATTTCAAGGAAAACCATTTTGAAACGCAAAATCTTAATATTTTATATTTGAATTTAATAATTTTTCTTAATTTTTCTCCGTTAAAATTCCAGTGATATCCGAAAAGTCTATAGACTCACATAAAAACATCGCTCGCAAATCTATTCCGCTTTATTGCGATGGCAAATTTCCCTGTCACATAATCCGAAACCATGTTGTTTATCCTCCAAGGTACACGTTTCCTGCCAAACCTCAAGCAGCTGGGCCCCGTCGCCCGTCTATATAGAGATTTACATCTTCCGTCCGTCTGTTTGTTTAGACACACTTTAGCACAATAGCGTTGAGTTTTATTTGCGGTTCTAAATGTGCGGCTGAGCGGGTTTTGTTACGAAACTGAGGCGTTGTGACTGTTATCATTTCACACTTCGTAAATAGTCTCTGCTTTGAATTAGTCCACTTTTAATTGTCTGGGGGACGTATTTGATACATAATATACACGATAAATCAGTCTAGATTGTTATCTGTTAATGAGTAAAAATCGCGTAAACTGAACACCACATTATTGAAATAGAGAATTTGAAGCGTTTGTTGATCTACAGGTTCCTACTACTACTAGGAAATAGTAATCTACCAAACCTTTTTTTATTAGGTAGGTACTCATTTTTCATAAAGTGGCACATCACTGAGTTCCACAAACAGAGCCAACGGATTGTTAGTTTTTATAGTATTTCTACTTTTCCACCTACAACAATCGCCGCGGGCGTAGCATTGCACATGAAGACGATTCACAAGCCAGTCACTGAGGTACCGATATATTTTACCTAACACTTGTACAGACCACCGGTTTGCATTACATGAGCATTTAACCCTCTCATTATTTTCCTTCCTATTTTCTAAGTAATTTGACGCCAGATTGACAATGGAGTCGGCCGGCATAAAACAATGGCGACCGCAGCTCCGCCCGCGACATCAAAGCCACTTTACGGCTGCGCCTGCGCGTTATTTATCGCGCTTCTAACTAGCGTTACTCGCGAATATGAATCGCGCTATGAATTAGTAGTCTGAATCGCGCTTAATTGCCGCTATAAAATTTTAATAGGGGAGGTAACATATTAACGAGCTCAAGAATATGCCTTTGACAAAAGCACTTATTTGTATAGTCAGTACTTTCACATTATTGTTTAATGTGTATAAGAATTATTTTGCAGGCGCTATCGAAAATCGTAAGTAATGTTATTTAATTGTTTTGGGTATAATGTGTAAACAAAAAATGTGCTCGCAATTGTTTTGATATTGCTATTCTAAATCTAGGTACCTACCATTGACCGATTCTGATAAAATTCAAAAGTACCTATCCATCATTTTTCATAGTGATCAACTGATGAGAAAAAATATAGGTAGTTAGGTACCTATAGATAATGAAAAATGGAAGAAAATAGTCCTTCAGCCTAATAAGCGAATAAGGACACTATACTCGAAATTAATAGTAGAGGTACAGTCACGAGGTTTAATTTGGGACCCATTTCCATTAAATGTTGTTAGAACTTTCAAAGTGCAATAAGGTCGAAATTTTAGTTTGATACTGACGGATGTCAAGTTAAGACTTAAGACATATAATGTCTTATCGAATCGACCCTTGAAATGGATAGCGTTTGGCAAAGAGGTTATCATATTACTACGGTTACTACGGTTTTGTAATTACGAACAGGTGTCAGTGTCAGTGAAGAAAACAGATAGAAGAAAGGACCAAAATCCCGCTTACACAAGTAAAAATTAATCGGAAATGATCGTTTGCCCTAGCTCCAGTTGACGTAATTGCACGGTTACCCCTAGAAAAGTAAAGTTATCGATGGTTAACATTATGACATTGACATTGTGTTAAAATATTAGCTGTAAATAGCGTATATTTGCTACAAGATATTCAGCTTTAGGTGGGTCCTAAATTAAAGCTCGTGACTGTACCTAAACTTTTTCTAAAAATACACACGCAAGTAGTATTTAGGGGCAAGTTGGTTAATTACCCCCATTTGCTCTTAAAGACCACGAAATGTTATATTTTATTCATGGTACCTATGCCAAATTTAATGAATAACAGTCGTGAGTCCATCAGCCGCAGATGCGCTTACGCAAGGATTTATTGCCCTGGCAACCCCGGCCGAGATTAAAGGTGCTCCCAGGAGACCAAGGGGCGGTTATAATTAGTGTTTAGCGAGAACTGCTTTCTGTCCATTTTATTGTTCAGTGTGTTTTAGAAGCTTCAATTTGAAGTGCTTCGTGCGTATGTTTAATATCACTTCAGAATTAGGTACAAAGAAACACAGTAAAGTTTAATATGATGATTGTTTCGTTCATAATAATTTAAAATTACAAAGGTAAAAAATATATGGAATATCTAGTATTATTATCTGCGCTACCCAAGGCTGCCTGGAAGTCATCGCTGATTAGCGATAAAACGCCTGTTGCTCACCTCGACTTTAAGCTTTGTTATTGTACGTGTATTTGTATTGTATTGTAAATGGAATTCTTGAATCTTGAGTGCGACTTACAGAAATACGTGAGTGACCCGTTTAGTTCGTGAGTGATTTTAAAATATTTAAGCTATTCAATAACTTACTTGTTAAACTCGCCAACTTGGTAGAGTCGGTGGTTTCCCTCGTATTTTCCTTGGGCTACCCTTTTACCATGCATTCGACACATAAAGCAACAGGCACGTTAAAAAAGAGTAAGTATCGCTAGTTGCGAATAAATCAACGACTCACAGCTGTACGTGCAGTAAACGACAGTCGGCGTTGCCTACCCAGTCTCAATCGTTAGACTAGTAATGAATGTATTTTAAAGTCTGGATCTTCAAAGATCAGTAACTGCGCAATAAATCGCCGGTCACACATTAGCTATGCAATTTGCAGCCAACAAGAACAGGCCTTAATAGCGCTATAATTCCGTATTTATCGGCTGGCAACACTAACTGTCTACAAAAACAAAATGGCGGAATATTTGACACCTGACACCGAGTTTGGTTTTTAATTCGTATCTTTGCGTCTAAACGGTGTAGTTTCTCAAAAGTAGTCTTGTTTGAAAGCTAGAAAATGCAGCTAATCGACCAACCTAGAAACGAATTAAAAACCAAACTCGGAAATTCTCATCAGACAAAAAATTAAAACGCCTTTATTTTTTAAATAGTTAGCCCATAATTTTTATTTTTATTTTTTTTATCGATATTTTTTGTCTAGTATCCGCACATTTCGTTTGATCAAGTATAAGCAATACACATTGTATACGAATACACATTATCAAGGAATTATGATTGACTAAATACCTAATAAATCACAATTTTATTAATGGACATTAAATTACTCGTATATTTAAAAAAACGTTTGATCAATACACTTTAATCACTCTTCAAAGAGACGATAAAGTTACGCCTTAATAGTCAAAATTCGTTATGGAGCAGGCTGTACATGTTTCCAAAGAAATAAACATAGGCATCAGGGTACTTCTGGACGAGCGAAAGAAGCTCTCCTTCTCAGCTTGGGTTAAAATTTACTCATAGGTCTGTATGGTTGTTTTCCTCTACAGGTCGCATTTCTAAACCGATTCTCGCGTGTTTTTTGTGACCAGATTGAATAAATATTAGATTTTTTGTCGATTCAGTTCTTCAATTTTTTTAAGACAGCCTCGCCATAGCCATTTCTACAGTTTACAGAGCGTGTAGTCAATTAATATATACATACGCACAATCAGAATTACACTCCTTTCTTCTTGAGTTGGGTAAAATGAAATTATTAAACAGTTCGCAAACTTTTCAAGTTTTTAAAAATCCTGGTACCTACCAAGTATCAGTTGTTGTGCTACATAGATATAGAAGATAAATAAACATAGAATCCAATAGAATTTAAAAAGTTAAGTCATTAGGCCTCTCACAGACTGGCGTGGCCTGGCCGCGGCGGACAATAGTAAACTTGTCCGCCGATGTCAAATTTTCTATTGTCCGCCACCGCAGGCCGCGCCAGTGTGTGGCAGGCCTTAAAGCAGGCTGCAAACGGGCGTGATTTGTCACAGCAACTTGCAATAGTTGGAAAGAGACAGCCATACACTATTTATATATTACTTAATTTGACAGCGGCGGACAAGTTTACTATTGTCCGCCGCGGCCAGGCCGCGCCAGTGTGATGCAGGCTTTAGTTTTCTTTTTTTAATGGTCACAGACAAGACGCGTACTTTTGAAAGTGATCGAAGTGACGTTTTTACATATTTCTCAAATAGTTATAAATGAAGAAATAAAAATATTTATCGAAATAAAACTCACAACGAACTGAAATGCATTGAGATTGCAAACCCGTTTAATCTTCAATAATTTTAACGGTATAAAACATTTTAAATTATGACCGATTCTAATGTTTTAAAACATTTGTATGTATGCCAATTGAAACTGGCACTATGAGTCGTGCCATATACATACTTTTAAAAAATAAGATGGCCGGTAACTTGATAGGTTATTGACAAACTCGCTATTTTAAGATTATTGAAAATATTATTTGATTTCCTCACATTTTTGGAGAAAAGCTCTATCTATATCTGCCTTGGCGGGCACGGCAATTCGTGGATTCGTCTCTATTGTCGGATTCAGCTTCGCTTCATCCGACATAAGAAATCAACTCGTCCACGAATTGCTACTTCCCGGCCGCTTCAATAATGTACTATTTCTTAAATTATATCTGTTACTTATGCGTCAGTTATAGACTTTTAACTCGCACGCGATGTTTGAAAAATGTAATCATAAATAAATTTAAACGTAAAAACACTAACAACACTATTTAGTGTGCTTATGATTCTTTATAAGAGAATCATTTTAAGATTTAAAAATTATAATGTAGCAGAAAATCCAAATCGTTGCTATATGCCGAAGGGTTTGGCCCTAGGCGCCTCGCGTCAAATGAAACAAAATGGACGACTGACATTTTCTAGTTTTTATAGCGATTAGTAAAAAAACGATTAAAAGGTATCTTTTTCCTCGCAAAATGATGAAAACTTTGTGTGCGACATGTAAGGTAAAAATTTTACAAACTCGAGTAAGTAATCAAAGCCCTTCGGCATCGGGGTTCTGATGGACTTTCTTCTCCTATTTAACGTACAAACTTGTGGCACAATGTACTATTAGGATGCGACAGTAATAAGTAATAAAGGTAAATATTTTAATGCAATTATAATGTAAGGAGTATATTTAACTAAGGCCAGTGTAAACATCGCGAGAAAATGAAACGATCCCATGACAGATGACGCGCGGACGCAACCCGATTGCCTATACAGCAGGGTTGACGCTACTTTAGATCCTTAACAAATTAATATGTAAAAACATTCCACAAGTCTTCGCCGAAAATAAAAACAAAGTATAAGGAATGTAAAAGAAAATTACCGCCGGGCCCGTTGTGCAATATTTAGATATTTTTACGAAAAAAAAAACAATTATAAAGTTATATAGACCTACCCAAATAACACGAAAAAAACATTATGAAATTAAGTACATACTTACAAATCTTTCTCTAAGAATATTTGTTTGCCGAAACAAATTGATACCATGCGATGCTTGATGAACACAAAAATATTGGCGGCCTCTAATTTATTTTCATATACTTAAAATTTTATTTTTTTAAATCTTTTTATACATTCAGCCCGTTTCCTCTCATCCGTGAGAGGGGGCTTGTGCCCAGTAGTGGGACGTATGTAGGCTGATCTATTTTTTTATAAATTAGAACACCAGCCGAGAGTCGTCCACAATGACTGGTCCACTATGTCCAGCAGTGGACTTCTCTCGGCTGATATGATGATGATTAGAACATATTTTCGACAAGAAGTCGTCTTTCTGTCAGATAATAATTCAGGTTCAAAATAATATGAACTGCTTTATCAGCTTCATTACAGACACTGGAACTTGTTCCAACACCTGACTTCGGTAATACGAGTTAATAAGCGCATAGTGATGATGACGACTTCCAGTAGTACCTATCCTTAATTCCATTAAGTATTTCATAAAAACGAACTAGGTACCTGAGAGTCGTCTATGTGTATTATGTATTCAGCTTGTCCTATCCAGTACTTAAATGCTATCACTTGTGCCGAATCATAAAAGAGTAAGTTGAACGATTGCCAAAGAGCCTTGCTAGCACTAAACCGATTTAACGGGCCGTCCGAGTCCAAAACACTACACTGCGGACAAAGAACCGCATTGCTGATGATAGTGACAAGACAAGATGGTGAAGGTTGATGTGGGGTTAGGCTGGTAAGGTTTTCCGTACGCATCTATGGCTACATATACGTATGTGTGACAAGACTAGCAGCGCAGAGAAGCAACTGCCTACAGACTTACCGGACTTGCCTAAGGAGACGGCGAAGCGTATTATGGAACATTTGAAAATACCGACGTCACAAACGAAACTATGTCATATTCTAAAGTATTACGGGGTGTTTTTTTTTCATTTGTGTCAAATATATGAAACCCAACTTCGCGCATCTTTAAACGATGCCAATACGCGTGGCGCAGCACATGAAGCGTGTCGGACCATGCGCATGCTTTTACGCAAATGCTCCTATAATTTGCATTTTTATATTTTATACTAGGTATTCCCGCGACACGCAAAACGCTTTTCCAGAAACGGGCCCTTACTAAAACAGAATAATTGGTTACCCACCTTATTAAACTTTTTTTAATTTACTCCAGTAAATAAAAAAAAACACCAAAGTCGTTTCGCCAAGGATACTGGACATTATAATTTTACCGTCCCGTACTTCAAGCATTAAAAGCAATCTCCCAATGAATACATAAAATACGAAACTATTAATCTCAGCATTCCAAATAAACAGCTTCGAAAATATTGGTCAAGCTCGAGTCCTTTCTGTTGTTATTGAAACAAAAAACAAGTGTATTATTTGGAGAGAATTGTAATATTCTTACCATTATTATATTACGCAACTTCAGTTTAATATAACGTAAAATCTTCTATAGTAAAGATTGGAACTGAACGGCAATCAATAGATTCAATTATTCGTTATATCAAGATTTGTTTGATTGAATTGTATTTTGTAATTAAGTACAACACGGAACCCTACTAACAAACCAAGCACTGTAAAACGAAAAAAAACAGGAAGGTAATAAACGTTCAATTTTCAATTGCGACAATAAACCCATATTAACATCTCAACTGCCATTAATCCGTACAAATTTACTTCTAAAAATAAGTTGGCAACCCTGACGCGGCCGCCACAGCTGCATCGACCAATAGCTTATTGCTTGGACGTTCTACGTTCAAATTACTGCTTGCACACATTCATATGCAACCCAAGAAACACCTTCAGCACTCAATTAGCACGTAATAAGGAGCAAAATACTACGTTACGTTGTTTCCAGACTGCAAATCGGTAAGTAAGTATGAGCTCTATTAAAATGTAACGATATAGATCCTGCACCTCAGAACCTATTGGTCTAATGTACTAAAGGTTTATTCAATACGTTCTACTAATAGGTTTCGAGGCATGCATAGGAGATGATGATATAAAATTAGAATGGCGGTATATCAGGCGCATTAATACTGATTGATTAAGTACAGCGTAGTGTTTCTTGAAAGGTTAATTGTGGTTAGAGTGGCTCTCGGGGCTAATTCTGCTCAGATAAACGATAGGCGGCGATGGATATTGGATCTCTATTTAGTTTAGCTCTTAAGTTATCTATACAAGTGTGTGCTGTGCGTAATTCAATAACTGGTTTAAAGAATTGGTCGACCTCTTCATCTTATGTGTCGTAAGTATGTGAGTAAATTATTACAAAAAATTTAGCGTGGTTTCTTTAAAGGAGTGCCCAGTCTCCGTGTACTCTTTCACACAGGTTTTATTCTTCCAACTTTATTGTTAGGTAAGTTAAACGCCCGAAAGTTACCAATGAGACAATAATAGTCTAATCATAAACAGTCTTTATAAAATTAATCATAGATTTAGGGCCGATTTTTTGAATCTCTAGATAAACTTATCTGTCAGTTAAAATTATCACTGCATCCTTTTCTTAAGTCATATGAAAGAAAAGGACAGAGATAAGATAACATTTATCTGACAGATAGTTTTATCTGGAAATTGAAAAATGGGCCCTTAAACGAACAACTATTGGAGTAAGGCTTGTCGATGCACCGCTATAAACACTTAATCGGGTTGTATGTAATACGAGTAGAATAGCCTAAGCGATATGCCTCGCGAGCCATATAAGGTGACATTCATTAATTAACAACTAAAATACCAAACATCATCTTCCGGCTTTAACGTGATTGGCATCGTTATTGCCTTGCTGGGCGTGTCAATAATTGGAGACCTGTTGTAAATAGGCAGTAAGGTAAACTCAGCAAAGTATGAAAGGTCTCATTAATCTTCAGAGAAAACTCATGTTACGCACAAACCTTCCCGGCTAGTCTAGTGTTTAAAGCCACTCAACAAAGCTAGCAAAGTACTTGTTTTTAACCACATCGCACATTTTTACAGGATTTGAATTATCCTGCAACGTATAGGTAATATTCGTCTGTTTAGGTCAAGCCTGACAAATGACTGTGGGATAGGCTTGGTATGGTATTATCTTTAAGTTACAACCAAAGAAATCAAACTCGACTCACCTTTCCCCGTCTTCTCTTCTTCCCACTCCCGCTTGGGCACGGACAGGTTGAGGGGCTCCTCCTTCACGAATTCGCACTCACTAGTTCTCACTCTCTGCAGTAACTGCTCCTGCAGCTTGTTCTTATGCACACTCATCACTCGCTCAGTCTGCACTTGAGCACTCTTGTACAGATGCTTCTTCACATCGAACCTCTTCACACTCATCAACTGACTCACAGTTGACTTCTGATTTAACCCTAATATATATTCTATCGAATGTGGCGTAGGCTTCTTCGGTGGTTTCCCATAAACGTGAGGGTGCCATGACAACTCGAAATCTTGTACTTTCTCTTCTGTTCCTACGTCTATATTCTGAGTATTATCATCTATTTGGTCTTCGCGAGATTCATCAGCTATAACTAATTCCTTATCATCGTCTACTTCAATTCTTTCGCTATCTAGATAATCGCGATCGCAGAAATTGTGAGCTTCTATGAGTCTGCTGTCGGCTTGCTCTATGACGTTGGGTGTGTTGTACGCGACGGTTTGCATGTCTCTTTCTTTCTCGGTGTCTTGGCTCATGTGTGTCCCTTTCTGTTCAGATCCGGAAATAGTGTGTCATGTTTGTTTTTATGATCGGATCGGTTTAATCGCTGCGCCGCGTTTGATGCTGTTTGATGTTTCCTGCAACACATGCGGTATTGAGAGATTGATTTAGCTCCACTTAAGCGCTAATTGCGCGGTGAACAAACAAACACAGAGGGAATATAAACAGTTTTGTTGGTCATTAATAGAAGCATTCTTAAGAGGCGTGGTTTTTGACTACTTATAGCTGACCAAACAATGATGGTTTACCATGTCGCACATAGATAGTGTTATCTTTAAGTGACATTTCTTGTTTTTCAGGTCTCGATATTTAGTTTCCTTATTATCTTTAAAAATACTCAAAATAATGTATCATCCAATTTAAACCAATCTTGAATAATCATTATTCAATAAAATATGTAAAAATTTTAATTCATTTAGTGTCGGATATATGTATGTGTTAAACATTAGAAACCAAAAGTATATTATCCAACTCTTGAACTGATTGTGAATTTACGTACACTAAATCTTTTTGAATCCTAAATCGTCAGCTAAATCAACTTAAACGAATAATACGTCAATGCCAACGCCACCCCTAAAAATAAAGCATTCATTCAAATCGGCAAAGAAACAATGAAAAGTACAATCGCGCCTGAACGCTTCAATAAAAACCGTGCTGTATCTTGTGCCAATAGCAACTCATCTTGTCGACTTAACTGTACTTACTCACACAATCGTAACCAACGCAAAGTAATTTGAACCTTACCCCGTAAATTACACGGTTGATTATATAATAAAACCATTTTTTCAATTGGTGTGAGCCTCATCGGTGTATGCTGATTGATTTTTATTGCAAAGAGATATTAGGGTTGTGCTCTCAGTTGGTTTGACGTTGTTTATGTAGGGTTCTGATGTCGATGCAGCAATGAGGCAGTGTCAGTTATCGTTAATGTGTTATAATTTGAGATATTTGTAGTTATAGCTCGTTAAATTGATCGTGGTTTTTAAATTGGGTGCGGTTGGTAAGTACTCGTACTTAAAGATGAGACGATTGTTATGATGGCTATTAAGTGCCAACGACTACCGATTAATGGTTGTTGAGTCACTTGACTTCGAGTAAGATAGTGCGAGTCATTTACATGTCTCTCTACAATACAGTTTTTAATGAAAGTAACCCGAAGTACTCACTTATTAAACAAGTGGGAATAAGGACCTCTTCTGAGTTTTAATGGCAGTGCGAGATAACATGCTCACCCGCAGATTTGGACGGTGTCAAGAATCAGTGAAATTGACGCTCTTTAGAACTTACTGTCAGACGTTATACACGTGCAGCATGTGAGGCTTACACAACGGGCCTATTAATGCGTTACGTATTCAATACAACAACATCTTAAGGATGCTGTTGCGTTTGCCAAAACATTGCAGTGCATCTGGCATGTTCGCGAAAGCGCGAGTAGATGTTTTTTTGCCATTAGGCGAAAAAGAGTCACTCGCATGCTAAGGCGAGTGCGCGGCATCGGGAGCATCGACGGTCGTCTCGGGGTGTTGGCCGAAGGACCCGATTACGAATTTTTGGATTGAGGTGGCTACTGGGAGAGCTAAGTAGCCTTGGTGCTCTCTTTATTATCATAATGGCCAACTTTCTCGTCAAGTTTCTAAATGCTAAATTAAAATTTCCAATACTAACAAATTACATGAGATTTTACTTACAATAACTACAACTTAGAAAAGTTGAAAAACCTCCGCCATTTTCATTTCAAAGTCCAATATCTCAAAAACGGCTGATCAGATTTTGATGAAACATGGCTAAGAACACTTGGGGTTTATTTCAACCTAGCAGAAATAAGGAGGAGGCTTAGCAGATATAAACATAAATGTTAAATAAAACGGATATAGTTTCCCCCATTTCAAGAGACGGTAGATTTATTCATATTTTTGCCTTTTAAGCTGAATTTGTAATAAAACATTTCAGTAGCAACCCTAACCGCACTAAATTGAAACAAAGCTCATGGCAAAAACATGTTGTATCGCTGAACGTGTGGATCTATACGCATACAATTACATCTACACGCGTCGACGGCATATCGATCGGCAGGGGTTGTGGACTTTTATCTGTGTGGGTGTTATTTTATTAATAACCTCGAATGTGCGAGAAGCAATACAACACTATTTATTGTAAGATTTTACGTTCTCGTTACGTTTCGTGTGTAACTGTGCGTATGTAAGTAAGCTGTCCTTCTAAATTTGCCAACCATTCTCAGCCACATGCCGGTATCCAATCGACATCAAATTTGACACACTCACGTAAGTTCGGTGACAACGCAATATTATGTTAAAACACCGAGCTGTCTACGAATAGACAGAGTGTTAGCAACTCCTAAACAACAATAAGACAAAGCCGTAGCCTCTTACGTACCCTACGTTACGTTACCCCCCTACCGTCCCTACCTTCGTCAATTTATCATCAATCTGTGACATTTTGCAAGTTTCAACATTGATATAATATGACGTTCCTGTCATTTCAACTATTTAGAAGTTAAGTAACCATGTGACAACCACGTCATGTCACGACATCCATCACTATTATTCTTTATTAAATAAAATCACTTAAATAAAAATAAATGATAAGTCTAACTCTTGTTATTGTTGTTGATTCTTGCAGTGCTCCAGACGAAATACTCATGAGGATTTGACAAATATTTGTTTATAGATGACTAGCTTGTGCCAGCAACGTCCGCCTGCCCCCCTATTCTTCCGCCCCTATTTTACAACCTTCCGGGATAAAAAAAAATATCCTACGTCCATCACAAACTATTTGCACATCAAATTTCGGTTCAGCGTTCAGCGGTTTAATCGTGAAAAGGTAACAGACAGGCGGGTAGAGTTACATTCGCATGTACGTATAATATTAGCATGACTTTCGAACGATTCATTCGCATAAGTAACCATTAAGTGGGCGGATCAACTATTTTATGCAAAAACGTGTCCGGTGCACTTCGGTAAAATTAAAAAAATAATCCTTTTTTGTTTTCGAGTTTTAAGTGGACGCTTAAAATATCAGACAAATAATGATTGTTTTGATCCTGATTGTATTTTTTTAATGATATTATAACAAGCAAAAAAAATCGTGACCCAGGCGACGAAATTTACCCACTATAGTAAACCGTACTGTCCCCGAGGCATACTAATGTACTATGCATTGATATTTTGAATATTTTTTCCTTGGCGTGTTACATATTATTGAATTTTAAAATTAGAAATATACATTCAACATTTCACTCTAATTTGAATTTCGCACTGTTGTCATTTTTAGTTATGCGAATTGTTATTTTGATGTTTGTCCTTGCTTCTTCACTCAAACACATGTCTGCTGAGTCACAAGATACAGAATACCGCTAAGTGCGAGTGAGACAGCCTAGTGACGCCTCATTCAATAGGAACACGATCTGTTAATCGTATGATCGCGTCCACCATTGCTGCTAACTTGAATTGGCTCTGTCATTTCGTCCGTGACTCGAGAAGATAGAACGTGTGTTTATTGCGTGTCAGCTGGGTCACATGCGAATTTCGGTAAGTTTATCCTTTGTTAATGTGATTTTATCATTTCTCTGTTTACTTTAAGGTCTAAATTGCCTATCACACAATAATTTTACCATAATTTAAATAATTTTTAACAAAAACCGCATCTTACCGATAATATGTCTATTGGCTCACGTTCCTTTGAGTCACGAAAATCGTTACCCAAAAGACAGTACCTATTGTGACCCCAGAGACATACAAGTATTTAAAAAAGAAGTCTGAAAAATACAAAAAACGTCTGCAGAGAATTGTCAAGAAAAAGATAGAAAAAAAGAGTCCTGATGAAAATACGAAGTTCAAAGAACTTTCCAGTGCGATTAAGGATACGTATGCAAATATGAAGAGACACAAAGAAAAAAATATATTGAAAGGAATATTTGAAAAAGTCGATGATTCTAGAAGAGACGAAATGATTCAAGAATCTCTGGGACTAACTGCACCTTTAAGAAAAACATTGAAAACAACATCTGCAACGCATTTGAAAAAAACAATAGACACATTCTTTCTTAGAGAGGATGTCTCCCGAGCGACAGCAGGTAAAAAAGAGACCCTTACTAAGCATGGAGACAAAGTTCAAAAAAGATTTTTGCTGGACACTTTAAAGAACTTGCACAAGACTTTCGAGTCTGAAAATCCCAGAGCCAAGTGTTCCTACTACTACTTTACAAAAAACAAGCCGTTTTACATTGTAAAGCCTTCGGTGAGTGGACGAGAGATGTGTCTCTGTAAGACTCACACAAACCCAGCATATAAAGCAAAAGCTTTAAAAAATCAAGGCATTATCAAAACGGACGATATGAACCAGTTAATTGCTGCTACAGTTTGCAATACGAACAACAAATATAACTCCAAAGTTCAGTGGAAGGAGTGGGGAAGAGTAGAGGAAAGATACGAAAAAGATGGAAAACAGATAAGTCTTTAAAAATGTTAAGCAAGATAAAGAGGGAACTGTTAAAGGTTTAATGACAGAATTCAATAAAGAACTAAAAATATTTAAAAAACATGTCTACAATATGAAAGTGCAATTCACAAATTTCAGGATGGCCATTGATAACTTGACGCAGACAGACGCGGTCATAGTAGCAGACTTTAGTGAAAATTACAATTGTAAACATCACGAGGAAATACAAGCTCATCACTTCGGTGGTTCGACACAGAAAGTGTCAATGCATACAGTTATAGTATACCTTCTAATCGAGAACAAAAAAAAATTGAATCATATTGCACTGTATCGTCAAACACGAATCATCAACCCTCGGCCATATGAGCATCCGGTTTTGAAGGACAAATCCTATCCAAATATTACAACAGTTCACTTTTTTACTGATGGCCCTTTCAGTCAGAATCGGCAGAAGCAAAACTTTTATCTCGCCTCTACTGCTCCATTTGATCACGGGTTTCACGCTATGTCTTGGTCATTCTTCGAGGCAGGGCACGGCAAAGGGCCGGCAGATGGCATAGGCGGATACTTGAAAAGATCAGCAGATGACCTGGTAGCTAGAGGTGAAGATATTTCAAACACAGACAAATTCTATGATGTTTTAAAAGATGTCAGCAAAATAAAGCTCTTTGTGGTCTCATCAGCGGATATTGGCAATGTTGCCGAATCGATTCCTCCGAAAATTCTACCCCTCGCTGGCACTTACAGCTGGCAGGTATTTACATTAGTTCGAGGAGAGTTGAAATACAGAAACCTAAGTTGTTTCTGTAATAGAGGTTTTTGCGAATGCCTTTCACGAAAAGAATATCGGCCACTTGTACCTGTTCCTAAAAATGGACAACGGAAGAAACGTGCTACTGAACACATCGTCTCTGATAATGAGGTTGAATGTGAGGCCACCGAAACTGAGAATACTAGTATGGAAATTATTCACAATGATCAAGAGATGCTCGAAGTGCACACAAGTATGAATAACATCAATGTCAATTCATCAACGGGCAACTCTGTCTGGAGCTCAGACGATGACCAGGTTTTGAGTAATTACAAAGAATCGCAAGCGAAATCCCCTTTAAAAGAAATCGGGTTGTTAGAGCTGAGCAAAACCCACAACAAGAACTGGTATGATGTTGTTTACACTGAAAGTTCTGACAGCGACGACCCTAGATTGCCACTACCTGGGCCTTCAAGACAGTACGCAAAGGATAAGGAAAATAGAGGAGTGCAGTTCGGAGACTTCTTATTAGTTAACGTATGTTCGAAGAAGGGCAAACCTTTTAAATATGTTTGTGTAGTAGATGAATTGTACGACGATGGAGAGATGAAGGTAACATTTTTACGTTACGTTAAAAACAAAACTACATTTATTATGGATAAAAGTGATATTGCTGATATCGACTACACAGACATAGTTAAAATTCTCGATAAACCAACTATTAGTTTAAAACGAGGCCTGCAATATTACATATTTAAAGACAAGTTGGAAGTTTCAAAGTATTATACTTATTTTGGAGATTTATTTAGCTCAAGTTATTGTTTTTGAGTTGTATAACTTGTAACTTAAGGGTTCATATCACTATAATTATAAGTGGTTTCAGTAATTGTGTCTCTGGAGTAACACATTTAGTCTCTTGGCTCACATTTTGGTCCCCTCGTAATGTAACAGTTTATGTAATTCATTTTAATTTATAATATCTAAAGAAGTATGTTTTCTATGAATAATATTTAAGTCAGTACTCTGCAAAGTACTAGAACTTGCATAGTTTACTTTTATTGATTCCGCGCTCAAATATAAAAAATATACCCTCGTTATTTTACACATGTGACTCAGGAGACACAATAACCCTTAATAAAATAACAATGAGACTGTTTTTATTGTTTTGTTAATTTCTACAAGTTAATTTGTGATTATTACCAGTATTAAAAGAGGCTACATTTCAATTACATATTGTTTTATTACCGAAATCCAATATCTCTTATCTGTTACCCAGTAGACATTTCAAAAGACTCAGTTCTCAAACATGCGGTTTTAATTTGTAAATGCTTGGATCCCATAAATGCTCTCATCACATTCGCCAACTAAAGGGATTAATTAAAATAAAAAAATCATAGTTTTTGCAAAAAAACAATTTTTATTTTTAAACACAAATAGTTTATTCGGTACAAGAAATAGTTGATTCGCCCAAATCTATCCTATTATTTACAGAGTAGTGATATTAAATATTGAAGAATGGTGTTTGTTGGTGGCGCGTGGTAGCGTTCTCACGGTAAATCGATATCGTTTGTAATGGACAGGACATTCAGAACACATAACGTAATGGGTACAGGTTGGCGAATATGACCACAATGTATTAATAATGGGTAAGTTTATCAACTACTCTATTACGGTTTGACGACTCAATTAACTATCATCAAATGTTATGGTGATAGAAATAAGTTGTATGACTGTAATAACTACAAAAAACTTCTAAAAAATACATGTTGATTAGAGATGTAACTAGTCAGGAGAGCCGATTATCCGGCCATATTTCGAGTCGGCGAAGAGTCGGCGACTAGTAGTCTGCCAACGATACCGAATATTCGGCACTTTACGACTTATTGGAAATCACAAAATTACTTAATAACTACCAATATATACTTCAAGTTTTATATTTCAAGTATCTTACATAAATACAATAAATAATCATCATAGAGAAATACTAAACATTTTATTTCATCATAAATAAATTTGAGATGTACCCACTAGTCGCCGACCAGTCTGGAAAGCCGACAATCCTGCCACATTTTAGTCGGCGACTAATCAGCCACCTCACAGCTGATTAGTCGGCTAGTCGTCCACCTCAGCACCGCCGACCAGTCGGCTAGTCGTCTGCTGATCTCTAATATATGTAGACCATCTCAAGTATCGTAAGTCGCAACCGATAAAATTTTCGATTAAAAAAACGAACTCAAATCGATTCTTCCGATTAGTCGTCCGTCATGCGTAGGCATGGTGTGAATTATTATTCTAGAACAAATTCACTTCTGTTCGTACTTGGCGCAAAGCGAAGGCAAAGCCATTTTCTTTCATTTTGAAGTGTATCTGCTATTCCTTTACGTCGTAATAAGTATGCTGCAAATACTAAAAGTTGTAAATACCTACCGATATGCCTTTTTGTTTTAATTTGAACCTTTGCAACCTAACAATAGAGTCACTATTCGAGTAAAGTATATACTTTACTTTAATTTAATATATATCAATAAGAATTTATTTATTAAGCACACTAAACACGGAACAAAAAGAAAATACAATCAGTGCGAGGCCTAAAAATAAATAAAACTAGAACTAAACTAAATTAAAACTAGCTTAAACATAAATACAACATAATCATAATAAATAAAAAAAAAACAAAATTGGCTATAACTAAAAATGAAAATTATAAAACGGGATGTTACAAAAAGAATACCGCCTCTAGGAGGTCAGACTGGGGCATGGACCCCATTACGCTGGCAGCATTACCTCTCTGAATCGCAATAGAAACTCGTTGCGAGAGGTAAGCGCCAGCTTTGGGGTCTCCAGTCGCTTGGACCAGCCGAGAAGACAAGGCCTTGCAGAAGATGCGCATATCTGACGACCAGGGACCCAAGGTTTCTACAGCAAGCGCCGCAAATTCGTAATCCTGTAACAAGGAGGAGTATTTGCGGCGCTTGTTCACTTGGGCCTGGTCGGCAGCAGCGCCGGCCTGTGAACGAGTGCCCTGGATGTGGGACTGGGCGAAGGTGTCAACGCAAGTTACATCCCACACCAGGGCTCTGCCTAGTTTCCATGGCACCAATGTAGCCCCGTCTGGACGCTTGCCATCGTCACGCGCCAAACCAACAGGTTCTAGAATTGCTGGTACGGAGGCGGTGGCAAGTGAACGACGGACCAAATCATTTAAAGTGCGATGGCGGTACAGGCGGCCGGCGCTTCTATGGCAAGAAAGACCATGTCTACCCAGCTGGTCCACGGCCCTCCCGCAGTTACACGTATGAGCAACACAAATTCTGGCTCCAAGTCTGAGGCATACCGATATTCTCAGGCAGCTTGGATCCAGAACTGTGCCTATGTTCCGCGACGGGAGGGCATGCAGCCAGTGGCCTGACTCGCTCGCCGAAACAGCCAAAATACGAGCACGATCTGCGTCGTCCGGACTATTCGCAAGAAGTGAAGCATGGGTTAGCTTAAGACGTGGAGTATCCCAAGCTTTCTGAACATGCAATGAGTCGGGGACGTCTGCTCCAGGGCACGAGTCACACCAGGCTCTCCTGGCCTCCGCCAAGCTCGCTATCTCCGTGTCAAGTATCTGTGGATGATTTAAGATAATACTGACAAGGGACAGCGAGCTTCAGCGAGGTTCAGCTGAATAGGCGGAGGACAGGAAAGCCGGTAATGCCACGCTGGATGAAGAACGGACGCCCAGACCACCGAATCTTATTGGGAGAACCGCTTGGGACCAAGAACCAATATCGAAACTTATGTTTAAAACTTTAGAGAGAGTGGTTTGCAGGGAGTTGTCGATGGCAAATAAGATGGATGGAAATTTCCAGATTGGACAGCTGCGAAGTAAATACATGAATTTCGGGGTGAAAAGGCAGAACCGAATAATAAAAAGAGCCATGTGGGGGTTGATTTGGAATAGTAATTCGGAAGTACTGTTAAAGAGATTTAATTTACAAGTGAACTGAAATGTTGGGCAAAACTGCGTTAAAATTTGTCAGTATTTCAATTTTTTTTTTCAGGTGGCAGGTGACTAGGTAAAAAAATCTCGCATTTAGTGAAATTTAGAGAGAGGCCAATGTCTGAAAAACGGTCGATTACTAGTTGCAGATCTTGGAGATATATATTAAGCCTTTTCATTCCGAAGCATTTGTGGCACGAGGCTAATCGATGGTTATGTTGGTCCAATGGATTCTAAAATAATATCCATTCTAGAAAAAATACTCGCACTATACATGTTAAACTAAACATTACAGCCCTCGTCGAATCGAATCGAATCGTCGAAAAGAAACTAAATTACTGAATTATGGGAAAACGCAGAGATCAAATTCCGTCTCCATAAGATGAGGCCTGAGCCCAGCAGTGGGAAGTGTACGTACCTATTGCCGATAATGATGATTATAAAGTTATTGGCCATCAGGTTGGGCTAGAAGATAAGTAAGGTTATTTCGATTACGAAGGTTGAGGTCGGCACCTCAACCTTCGTAATCGAAATAATCTTACTTGGTTTGGGCCTCGCTAAAACGCAATGGTTTTGGACATAAAAATGCAAGGCAGCCTAGCTTGACACTCACGTGTGTCTTTATTAAATACTTAATTAATTAAATAGTTTCTTCAGTACATACTTTTACCCGGACGAAGCTAAAGCTTTGAAGCAAACACCCCAACGACTTGAGACTAATTGAATGCACAATCGTCCAATAAGTCCGTTATTTTATTACCAAATGGTATGAATATGAAATGAAGCACGTTCATACGTAAAGCCCGCTTACACAAGCTATTGACGTATATATATGCACTTACATCATTGGAGCAGAAAATATTGACATACGGTTATTCAAAGCATCAATGAGAAAACTTTAGAGCGATTTATTGCCAACGATTGTGATAAAAATGGTGATACCTAATTAACTAACGACCGCTTTAGCCTAGTTAGTAGTGACCCTGCCTACGATGCAAGAGCTCCTGGGTTGGAATCCCGGTAGGGACATTTATTTGTGTGATGAGCACGAATATTCCTAACACTTAATGGTTTTTCTACTATAACAAATAATTTTATTTACAGCTTTTCCCGCGTCTTCGTTCGCGTTGACTTCCTTTATTTGACTTTTACTGTAATAGAAGCTATTCTATGTATATGTTAATATCCAGGCTATACTCCTATTTGTATACTAAAAGTCATCTTAATCCGTTTAGCGTATTTGCGTGATTTAGTAACCAACATCCAAACTTTCGCATAAATTTATAATCTTAGTAGGATTAGTAGGATACGGACTTAAAGATAAATGTGTCTGATAATGTGATGGCATAAGAAACGTAATACGAAAACAAGCCATGAAGCTTGACTGAAAAATAATATATGGCATTATATCCGACTTTTACACTTCCTAGTATATTTAAACTTTATAATCAAGTTAAAATAAAAAGGTAAATAAACTTTCTATTTATAATACTAATACAGTTGGAATAGCCGATTCGTCCAGAGTTTAACATAGAACCCAAATAGTAGCACAAAACAAAACATTGTGTAAGAAATGCAATTGATAAATCGATCGATTAGTAGAAAGTTAATCGACATTCGTATCGATCTTCTTTACCATCGATTTTTCATGGACTCCCCGCTGTCTAGACTCACCTAGTTATTATTGTTACTTCATAATTAATGATGCTACTTATTAAAAATTAGATTAAATAGTTTAGCCACCCGAAAGGCTTCGCACGATTTCAGAGCCAGCCACCAACGTTACTTAAGTATTCGATACTTTATCAGTGCATCCCGTCGTAAACGATTCATCATCATCATCGTATTGTCAGCCGAAATACGTCTATTGCCAGATAGGATTACTTACCCCAAAGAGTGCCACAATGACCGATTCTGCGCCACCCGCGTCTAGCGGACTCCCGCGACCCTTTCGGATGGTTATATCGTTAACCATGGTTCTGCTGCGAATATCCTCATTTCTAATGCCTCATGCCAGAATCTCCCACCATATAGCGCTCTCCATTGCCACACACTGGTCAAAGACTTAAGTCTTCAGACACGGCAAAGTTATTGCGTGTCGTCTTCAGACACGCAATAACTTTGCGTCTTGAAAATGTACACGAAATATGGGCTTCAGCTGAAGTAGTGGATGTAAACGAAGTATATGCAGATTTAATTTTGTACTTGTAAATAAATATGAGGGGTCAATGTTGGATGTTACCCTAGAGTGAGTATCTTTAAATGACTCGCAATTATAATCACAAAAGATAGTGGTCGCCACCTTCCCTAACATATGGTTGAGGGAGGCGATGGCTGAGATATGCGTCATACTCGTGATCGGGTGCTGTTTGTGGAGTCCGGACTGTTCATGCTTGCAAGGGCATAGTACCTAACTTCTTAAATACTAGTGTTATTTTATTATTATCGTATTGACGAGAGACATCATTCCGATCTTGACACGTTTTATTGTTATTGACCATGTACATCAATGACAATATTACATTAATATTCCTTTTTTTTATTGTTTTGTTTTGACGCTTAGAGCCCGTATACATCTCTACGAACATTGAATAATTATTAATTGTATTTGGACGCTCAGAGACCTTATACATCTCTGGACTACTGAATTAATATCATTAACTTTCTGTTAATGCACAGACCTTATTCTAATCGAATGTAATGGTCATATTTTGTTTTGTTTTCATTAACTTTGTGACATTTAGTGTGTCGTTATATCAGTCCTTAATGTGCAAATTTTAAATTATTATTGTGTTATATTATTATTATTTTATTGTAAGATTATTATTTTTATTGTAAATTACCGTTTGACATGTAAAAGTGCCCTTGTGGCCTATTTGCAGAATAAATAATTTGTATTTGTATTTGTATTTAGTGAATTTTAATAAACTACCTACATGAAGCAATTTCACACAAGGTGCACCGTGCATTTTTCAAAAATAATTTACTGAATTAATGCTAATATTTTTCCAGACAACCTATATATTTCGGGATTTGGTTCTTCTTCAATAACTCGAAAGACCTAAGGTAACTGCGCTTCCATGGTGGTATCTTTTAGCACAATTACATCGTTAACACTTTTGCTGCAAGGTGTAATATCCAATAGTACCCCCCTAGTAAAAACACGTGTAGGCAGGTGCCTGTTTAGTAACCCGACGAAAACGAGAGGTGTAGATTTCACATTTGTGTATGTCTGTTGCATCGTAGCTCCCAAGGCAATTAACCAGTGCGGATTTTCAATGGTTCTTTGCTGTTTGTTTTGTCAGGGGGTTGTTTAAATGTTTAATTATTCATGTAAGTAGTTACAAATAGAGCGGGGAGGACATTTAAAACAATCAAATGACTTAAAACATTAATCGTAGATCGAAACGTAATATCTCGTTCAGCCGGGGCCCGCCTCGCTAGTGTAAAAAATCACCATATAATTCGTTAGGCATCGGGCTTACCTAGTGCATTAATAAGGTATAACTTATCGAATGAGCGTAAACAAACAACATCTGTCTATTCACCGTAATAAAATTACAGTTGATATGTTCTATCGCGTTCCGAAACGAACTACCTAATAATTTTATTAACCCTGTTTTTTAATAGTTTGATTTGTGCAATACAATTTTTAATTGTTATGAATATGAATCATAGCCAAATGTGCTTACACCTGTCGTCACGAGTAGTTTTAGCACTACGAGCAAAATATCACATTGGTCCTTGGTTTTCACTTCAGGTTCGACCTAGATGCATCCGGAGTTCCTTGCCAACCCCCGGAACTGTACGAAACCTGTGACTAAGCGGGTGCATGTAGTCCGAGATTCATTGCGATCGAGTTAAGAGCACCCACTAGGCGGGTTCTTAGCAGTCCAAGTGTTAATGTTAACACGACATTAACACACACAATAATGTTTACTAACACGTAAGTAATAACATACACCTTTGTGCCACAATTTAGGGCATTTAATGACGTCAATAACAGAGTTGACTTGCAAAAAAGTAATTTTATAAGAAATGCGTCGCGTTAATTACAATAGGTACAGGGCCTACTATTCTTTTCTCTTGCTTGTTTTGCACGATCTTTCATCAAAACAAGTGAGGTTACTCGGACTCGAAGGCTTTATTCTAAGAGTTTTTGAAGTAAGTACCTACGTAGTAACTATATTATTTAATTAGAGATTAGGCCGTTTGAATAAATTCCTCCCTACAGGAATTTACTTAGATCTTATACAAAATATATATATATATATATATATATATAATTTTTATTTATGTATAATAAAAATAAGTTTTTTTCTGTGCCTAAGGAAAAGCTTAATTACTTGGCAGTTCCATTTAATATTCAAATGACCAAATAAACGTTTTGTTACATCATAAAAACCGAATTGAAAATCAAAGACGAACTTCAAAAAAGCGCGCGGAAATGTAACAATTAAGGGGCATCAAACGCGGCTTGTTTAACGTTGCCCGCCATATTGGATTTGCGAACAAGCCGGCCACTTCCGACGTTCTCTATTTAAATTAAATCATAACCATATTTTCCATGCCATCCGTATTAAGTTACCACGCGATGTGACACTCTATATCATTGGAATAGAGCTCCACGTCCTGTTTAATTCGTTTCCTGATGAATCAAAACTTGGCCGGTTGATATCAAAGGGGCCACACACGACGAACAGGACTTCCGCGATTTTGTACATGGCTATCGCTATTGATTAAGTTCTTATTGAGTTGTCAAAGCCGAATCAATTTAACGTTAACAGAGAATTTCCTGGAAATTGCATGATGAACTAAAATCTAAAAGACGAAATTTCTAGGCATCAGTGAAGGGAATAGATAAATAGACTTGAGAACCGTCCTCCTGTCTCGCTGGTAAGCGGATCTTGTAACTACGTTAACCATTCAAAGCAGGTTTAATCTTTATCTAAATATCTAGTGGCTGCCGCGTCTTCGTACGCTATTCCCATTCTGATATTTATAGATGCTACATTACTGGAAACTTTGGTCAAAATCAGTTTTTTGCGATTAAAAGAACGTATCTCGGCACTGACTTCTACGTTTATAACAAATAATAATTAATAGTACCTAACGCTATCTAAATGACGACATTAGCAAAATCTGTGACATTAGCAGAGCTGATTTTTTTTTGCAATAGAGAATCATAAAGTGAGAGAGGGTTGTTGACGTACCACATAACTAGGGTAACTTTAGGTCCCAATGTTTGTTATCGAAATGAGGATCCATTTTTGAAATAATAACATGATAATATAGTATTTTTTCTACTCCTGTACCGTTACCATAAAGTACACTAAAGAGTGCGTTTATGGGCCATAGAGCATAGAGTTTTTCGACGACTTATTATTGGTGTCATTGTATTTGAGATAAAGCCTATATAAATAACAGATAACGGTAGAGGAGTAGAAAAAAATAATTTTGTAGCCGGGAAGTCGGCGGAAATGTAACAATTAAAATACATGAAAATGATACAGATTAAGTTTTTACTAAACAGTTCATATTTTGCAATGATGCAAAAATGCATGTTTACTTCTTACGTAAGCAAAATGCTGTAAAATTAAATTCGTATAAGTAACGGTGTGTGATCAATGAAATTATGTTGTTACTGCGTACAACGGAATGTCTATATGAAAAGTCATTGTGCGCGATAGGTACGCTGTACAAGCCTAAGTAGTTAAACCTACACAGGACACACCAATGTTACCAGAGACAAGCAATGTTTCGCGCCAAAATGACAGCAAGATAGACCTGTCTATAGTTTTAATAGGATGTTAAGATGGCCGATCTTCATCACTACACTTATTTTACAACTTCCGCTTCAAGGAACAAAATCTAGTAATTAGAAGTGCTGGGCTGGGTTGCTGGTATGACCTCTGAGACCCGCACTCGAACCGCAATATCCGCGCCGGCGCAGGATGCACGGCAACAGCACACCAGCTTTGTCGTGCAGCTAATATCATTGTTGTGAAGGGTGCAGGGACGAAGCTAATCTGAGACATACCAACGTTTCACATTCTTAGTTCTATTTCATTGCGATTCACACTCGTTCTGTAAAGTTCTTGGAAAGTAAAACATCTATGCTGGACCCTTATGATTACTTTGCCTCTAGGTTTTAACCCTATACTGCGCACGAGACGTGAGCGCATCAATTAGCAACACAGAAATTAGCGACCTTCTTTACTAAATTTATACCTACTTTGTCGGAGACGTTTTTTTGATTTGCAGCGTAACATACAAAACCAATTATGTACCTATCATGAATTATATTTTGGCAATCTATGTAATTACATTTATTATAGATTAACTGATAGGGCAAGCTATCACACACTTAATTGAATCGATTAATTATCACAAATGGCTTATTATTTAATAGCTGTAGGTGTTGTGCTAGAAACAATGTCGGTAGTTATTGATAAAAATTGATAATTATAAGGACATGAGTTTGATATCGTTACTATATTTTTTTTGTATAGGATGTCCCTATAAATACACAACATATGAAGAAACTTGATTGCCGCATAGGGGATAATGGAAAATTTCTACAAAAGAAAACCTGTTGAGACTTTTTAACCCACATGCTAATCCATACCGAAACTCGGATGTCATTCTATAAAAAAAATGTGAAGGACTACTGTTAAAATGTTAATGTTACAAGATTTTTGGTACAGCCTATAGTAGAAATCGGATAAATTACACCAATTGCCTTCATAATTCAAATTACAAGAGACTTCTTAGTGATATATAATCTTACTAATTAATATTATGTTATCAGTTCTGTACAAAAATATAAACCCTACACTAAACTATAATTTTATGTCTTCCTGTAAATGTCATTCTTCAACCCTTGAACCGATTATAATGAAGTTTATTAATATTCGTACTATGTAGAAATTTTGAGTTCTGGGATATCCTATAGCATCGTGATATAAAATAATAAATATTAGGGGACCTCTTTACACAAATCGACCTAGTCCCAAGCTAAGCAAAGCTTGTACTATGGGTACTAGACGACGAAACTCCGTGTGCTAATAAGGGGACATAAGTAGTCAATGGCTACATTTAAAATATTCTAGTCCCGAAACAGGGTTAATAGCCCAAGCACTTTATTTTCATTAGTATGGAAAAATATGCAAATTTGGAAATAATTCATAACAGCAGCTTTTTTGCGTGTAACTGATATATTATCACTTTAGCAATTACGTAGACTCAAAATCCACCAAAATTATAGTCATCAAAATATCGATATTTAACCAATTCCTGAAAAAAGAGGATCAATATTAATAGATATTTTAATTTTTGTTTTGGTTAATTTACAGCTCTTCAAGAATAATAAATAAATCACACAAAATACATAATGGATGTGTCATTTATTTTTATATATTTACTTCCCGATGGAAATTTTGGTGGATTCTTGGATAAGGCATCTTAGAATAACATTTTAAAATTAAACAAACAAAAAAAACGCTGTTATAAATAAATGTTTGAAAAAAAAAGTAATTTTCCTGGGGTATAAAAATGAAATCTTTGGTCACAAACTTAGGCCGATGGGCTTTATGAGAGTTATGAGACCAGCATAATTCTTGTCTCGGAAATAACTCCCTCAGGATGTAAGCTGAGGGATAGACTTTTTATGGGCGTTTGATAATAGGGAATATGCATATGCATTGGACTTCACTTTTGAATAAATTGCACTCAATCGATGCAGATATACTTACGTAGAAATATCATACAACAGAAGAAAAAAAAAGACCGGGTTGTACTCTGGGAGTGCCGGCAGAAGTGAAAACTTGTGAATTGCTTGGAAAAAATAAATTAAATAATTTTAATTTTGCAACCCCCCCCCCCCCCCTCATTTCATTTCAAAATCCGCGTTTTGAAGCGCAACTCCCGCTTGTTGTATTCCGGCAACACTAAATCCTACGCTCATACACGTCGCGTGACCTCCTACGCTCCTACACCTGTCGTGAGTTTAACAATTTTCCCCCATCCCAAAAAGTGCACAGCGCCGCTAAAAAAGTTTTCACTTCAAAAAAGATTTTCTTCTCACGTCAAAATAAAGTTTTTATTTAATGGGGGCACGGCACCAAGGCAGTGAGCAGTAAAATGGTTCTCGAAGCCATTCTGTCCATTTTCGACCCCCTATAACTTACTTGTAGAAAATACTAGCAGCCTAAATTTCCGCAATGCAACTGTTAATGCAACTGCTAATTTTAAATAAATAGCATTTGACTTTTCAGGCAGTTAGTTATCCGTTAGTTCTATTACTACTCACGAACGTGTACATTTTTCTTAACTTGACAAACACGTATAAAATCTAAATAAATTATTAATAAAGTATAGTTATCATATTTCGTCTTTTAATTTTGAACTGGAACTTTAGTGGGAAATAAGAAATATGACACATTGACACCTCTTATTTATGGTCTGTTTTGTTTTTAATTTCCTTGCACTTGCCATCATCTGAACCAAACTGAATCAGGATCCGACCGAATTGGATCGGTTTATATTAATAAATGATACCAATAATTGGTATAATTTCTATATTAACACACAATACGTGATATTTTATTTTTATATTCGTAAATAATTTATGTTCCACAAATGTTTGATAGTAAATGAAAACCTTTTATTTCGAAAATTTGCATTAGAAGTTGGTACTTTTAATAGTACATTGTGATACAAGTGAGGTATGTTGATATTACATCAGAGGCGAAATTGTTCACGCGAACCGCAGGTGAGCGTGATAAGGAAGCCGAGGATGTAATTATCAAAGCTCACGCGTATCATACGACGTTTTTCAACACATTTTGCGAGGAAAAATCATTTTCATAAGATGAAAATGTTATAGGCTTGCCAAATTATTTTCTTTACATTAAGTACCTAAATCATTAAGATGCCAACAGGTTTTTACTCACAATTGCACATCGCCAAGAATTTCCAGTGGCGTCCATTCTATTTATCACTTTTCTAGTCGCCACGAGTCAACATTTTTGATAATAACCAAACACGCATAAACAAATTTTACAAATATTTGTGAAAAAACCTATAATGGCGCGCATCAGTTTTTTTTTTCGTGAAGTTTTCGCAGTGCGGGCACATAAATCTCTAAACAGCCAATACAATATAAAATAATTATCTTCGTTTTAAAATGTTATCTGTATTCAATTCATGTTAAATGTTATCAAAAGTGAATAGTTTTACTGAATTAAACGTTTCTATATCATATACAAAAAGAAATAGTCAATTAATTAACAAAAAGGATTTAATTTATTTAGTCGAGTAAGAATCCATTTGCCGAGAATTAAAAAAGCTGTACATTCTGTACAACCCGGTTAATTTAAGAATGCACCGTGTTCATGCATATATTTGCTGCAAGGTGCCAACGCGACTTAATCGGGATATAACCATAACACACAAGTGTTGTAATGTTATAAAACACGCGTGTTTAATATCCAGGATTATGAGCCTAAAAGCGACACAATAAGAGGTACGTTACGAGCAATTGTGTTGAAAAGAATTCAATTAAAAGATGAAATATGATAACTATTCGTTATTAATAATTTATTAAGATTTTATTCGTGTTTGTCAAGTTAAGAAAAATGTACACGTTCGTGAGTAGTAATAGAACTAACGGATAACTAACTACCTGAAAAGTCAAATGCTATTTATTTAAAATTAGCAGTTGCATTAACAGTTGCATAATAGTACATTACGTAACTAGGGCGGTGAATTCGTGAATGCCCCAGATCGCAGGTGTTTGTGGCCCGAACCGAAGGTGAGGGCCATAAATATGCGCTCTGGGGCTTTACGAATTACCGCCCGTGTTGAGTACAAAATTTTACGTCTTCACCTGGCCACAATGCGAGTTTATCCGTACGCGCAGCGTGCAGTAAAACTCGCATTATGGCCAGGTGTGACGTAAAATACTATTAGGTTCCAAAGTTATTGTCCAGAAATGTTTATATCATTTATTATGTGCGTGTGTAATATTCGAATATTCGATATTATAGAGTCAATATTCAAATACATACAATTTTAAAATAAAGTCGTGAATTGAAGAGTATATATGAATACCGGTAACTTTACAAAGTAGGGGACAATAAATAAATTACCTGCGAAATAAAATGTAAAAAGTCAAACCTTTTATATTGAAAACAGATACAATTTTATCGCAAACGGATGCCAAAGTAAAGCTGCGTACATTTGCATTTCAGATGGCAATATTTTTCTGTAAATTTAATTTTAATTTATGTAGAGGAATCGAGGACAATACACTAGTATTGTATAGGTATATCTACGACAGTGAGTGGGTACCTATAGGATTATCTCCCTCCCGCTTGTCTATGAAAACCCATCACGATCCATCTCAAATGACTGAGGCTCTAGTATAAGTTTTACCGAAACAAAACGTTACGACCGCGTTCGCGTTTAGCTGTCAAATCCCATACAAATTGAGGGTAAAACGCAAACGCGATCGTAAGGTTTTGCTTAGGTAAAACTTATACGAGAGCTCTGAACAATGATTTTTCAAGTTCGGTGAGAAATTGAATCTAATATGTAGAGAATGTGTAGTCAATATTATGTAGGTTTGGCTTACGTTAGGTTAGTTTGCGCACTTACTTCTTGAGTTAACACTCACAAGACTCGGAAAGTATTTAACCTTAACAGGTTAAAATATTTTCAAGTAGTTTAACCTATTAAAAATATGTATTAAGTACTATGTAGTGTACTATCACGAGACGCTGCGCGAGCTCTCTCGACTTTTCTCGCACTATACCTCTCTTTCTAAGTGTTCTAATAAGAGAGAGACGGATAGTGCGAGAAAAATCGAGAAAGCTCGCGCGCCGTCTCGTGATCGCCGTGCAGGATAATAGGGTTGCGTCGTGTTAAAATTCATAACGTACGAGTAGTGTTACTAAAGGGATAGTAAACCATCAAATTATTGTAAAAAAGTATAAATTAAAAAATATAATTAAAATCATAGAAAGATAAGCTTGAAAGTTTAGAAAAATATGTTTATTTTTATTGTCCAAGAGTCAATTTAAAGCTACCAATAGAATCCTTACACTTTTATAGAAACAAAATTATACGGCAACTATGGACCAAAACGCGGTATTTCGCGACCGATACAGCAATAACTTGATTTTCCATGCAACGATTAGTACAAATTGCCAAGTATATAATCCTATTTTTACGTCAATTAGTAAGAGTATGAAAGCGTTTCGGCAGCCTCCAGCGAGGTCCTTTAACTATTTTTTTGGATATGTATGTTATTTAATTGTAGTTGCTCCCCTACAAATATTTGTTCCTCTCCAAAAACTGGTTCGAATGGCATTGTAAATAAATCTTAGGTCACAAGCCTATTTTTTTTCACAACCCGAAGATAACGACTAAACAATTGATATCGGCAATATTTCGTTTTAAGTCCTTTTCGCCGTTAAAACTTAAACAAGCATATGTAGATATGGTACCAATTTAAATTTCATATGAAAGTACGTACCTAAATAAAATATATGATGAAATAAATTCAATTTTGTTTAAAAACGTCTTTAGTTACGTCTGCAGCTCTATTTTTAACTCCCGACGCAAAAAGAGGGGTGCTATCATATAAGTTTGACGTGTCTGCGTGCCTGTATATTTGTGTGTCTGTGGCATCGTAGCTCCGAAACGAAGGGACCGATTTTGATGCGGTTTTATTTCCCGAATGCTCACGTGATCGAGATGGTTTCAACAAAATCGGTGGAAATTAAAAATTCAGAGCTTTTCAAACTTTTCGAAGTCGCTAATTATGTTCATAGATTCCGATCCAAATGACAGTTACATTTAAATATGTTTCGCGTTTTCTTCCACGCGCATCGAGCTAGCGTGTCAAACAGAACGAGATCACGATATACATATACATATTCAAATGCGATTAAGATGTGAAAGTGGTGAACCAGTGATGTTATCTACATCTTAGATTAACGTTGAGGTTTTTCTTATATGTTTTTATTAAATAAATAACAGGTAAAATTATTAAAAAAAAACAGTGCAATATCATGGGGAAAATAAAACCGTCTCATACCTCAACTAATGTGTTATTAATACGTATCTAAGTGGTGGCCGCAGAATGCGTATTTTTTTATACCTAACGGTAGACAATTATGCATCCTTCACTAAATTTACCTACTGAATATTAAGTAATTAGGTACTTAACTGTCTATATTGCAACCTTTCTCAAAGTTATGGGCTGATTTCTAGAAAAATTGAATCTGATCTCTGGAATCTTTGGAGATATCTAAAAAAAAGTAGTCCGCATCAAAAAAACGAAGCTCCTTTTTTGCTAAATAGACACAATTTCATTTCAGCGCTAACGGATGCCCAATTAATTGTGATGTACCTATATGTACGCATCTGATTTTCTGAGTTCCTATAAGTACATTATATTATGTTGACCTCATAACAATAGTAAACAAGGTGGTTAGCAACAATACACTACCATGAAAAGCCACGTTCGAGTTAAGCCAGTTAATCTCTAATTTGAATAAAACTTTGAATTAATTATACTTTATAGGCTTCTTTTAATGACATGTAAGGTGGTCACCATTCATGTATGTTATACACAGCATTTGCATAAAAATACTCCTATCTTATTTTTGTGTTTGTCACACACTTTAGTTAGATACTGTAACTTGTTAAACATAAAATACCTTCTGTGAGGTGTATGGTGCACGTGCACACTATTGTTTACAATATGCGGCTTCAATAATGAAACAAAAGAATCTCAAGAATCATAGACCGTTCTATGTCCACATTCGTAGGTACAGTCAGGTGCAAAAATACGCATAGATTTAATCCTATAAATACGTACCAAAACCTTAATCCACTGCCATAAAGAGTTATGGGACATATTTATGACTAAGTGTCACCCATATTTTTACACTTGACTGTACAATCAACGTTAAAAGATAACTTAATAAAATGGAATAAGTGAAAAAGTGTACATCCATGACGTCGACTGTACATAGGATTGCCATGTGATATCAAAACTTATTCTTCTACCAAATATGAACCTTAATTATTATATAAACAAGTCAAAGCAAATTCTCTGCCACTATCACCTTTAATAACATTTTTGCGTCCCATACGTAAATAGTGGCAGTTAAAGAACCTGAATAGTCTATGGATGTGCTTATTAGTGGTCAAACTTGCGAGTAAAACCACATCGTGGAACGTGTATACCCACCCTAATTTATATTCGAGCAATAAATATTTATAGTCGAATTCATCAACTGATCTTTGACTCAAATTACACCTATTAAATCCTATTAGATTGAATAAATACCGAATGTGCCATTGAGAGTCACCAAATTCATTAAAAACTACGCCAATAAAATATTATTGCATTGCTAAAACCCAATTAAGTAATATTTAAATCTTCATATTTACTAAAATGCAGAATCAAAACAACAAATTGATTTGTCAATAAAAAAGTAATTAACACATTTTATAATACACTTACAGTGCATCCACATCCAATCTTTGAAGTCACAACACAGGCACAATAGATATTTAAAAAAAACTAATTTTGAACAAAGAATGTTTGCACTTCCGAATTGTAAATGTCAACGCATTTCGGCGGGAACGGAACAATAGAGTCACTTTAATGATGTCAAGTCTGCGCGGAACGGGCCGACTCTGCCGTGATACTGAACGGACGAAGCGTTCGTTCGTCTGTGTGGGTGTATACGAGAATACGGTCGCGTGTGGGTGTGAGAGAGACAACGAGCGAGCTGTTAACGCGGCGATCCTCGCAGTTAGACTAACTCACATCCAAATCGCTTAATTTTATGAGTTGTTGCCTGCCCCATCCCCTCGTGGGACGAGTGGCGTGACTTTGCCAGGGCGTCTATAATAATGTCTTTCAACGAATTCAAACTTCAGTGAGGCATGTTGAAAATAATACTATAATAACTCACTTATGTATTAAATGGCACTACGGGCGACATGTCTCGAACTCTTCGTGAGTTCTTCTTCAGCACGAATGTTTTTGCGACAGTGTCGCTTGAAGCATTTATGCACATTATTTTAATCTCCTAAATCTTTTAAAATACATACACAGATTCAAATAAATCAAATCCAACGGAATAAATTATAGTTGTTATATCTATCCACAAAGATATTTAGGGTTCCGTGCGTTCCATTCAAAAACCAATTTAACTTTCCCTTATAGTATAGTTCGGGTAATTAAGCTAGGGCCTTTCTAACGAGGGCAGGTGTCTTAAGTATAATTATTTTAATTAAAATCCCATTGCGCACCTGTGAGTGGGTAAATTTGAATGCCAAGATGTTGGTGGGTGTGTATTATAATAGATTAAATATTATATATTTCCAACTATCGTTATCCATGTTATAAATGCAAGTCAGGCAATTCTTATACAAGTCTTACCATGAATAAATAAAATACTCTTCAGGCAATGTTTTACTTCCCGGCCTATGCAGATATAGTGGAGGGAGGATTAGGTTCACCACGTTTCGACTTCATTTTAATGCTTATCATTCCGCGACTGAACATATGTATTACTAGCTTCTGCCGCGACTCCGTCCGCGTGAAACTCTTTTATATTGTACAAGTGATCCATACAAAGTTTCACTCCCATTTCACTCCTTTATGACCCATTCCACATGCAAAAATATATTTTTTGTATTCTGGTAAAGGTATCTTTTTATTATGTTTTGATTTTGTAGCTCAAAAAGAGAGTTTACACCATACAAACTTTGAACCCCTATTTAACCTGCTTAGGGATGGGTTTTCCTTGAACCCTAACATTTTTTTCTTGTATTGTTATAAGGAGTGTCTCACTAGAAATTTTACTCCATCATCATACAAAATTTCAACCCCTTTTTAACCCCCTTGAGGGTGTAACTTTAAAAAATCCCTTAGTGGATAAATCCCTAGTTAGTAATCAGCTTTCTAGGTCAATGTTTGGGCTGGGCGTTGATTTAAACGAGTCAGTCAGTCAGGACTTTTACGTTTATTTAGATAGATGCAACCGCGTTGATTTTAGGCATGGATTAGCTGCGAGTTCAAAAAAAGTTTGACGTAGGTCGTAGTCGTGAGGTAGGTAGGAAACTGTCATCTCCAATCCCATTTTTATCGCGGTTATACTCATACAATAGTAATGTGTGTTGATTATGCAATACTCCAAAACAGTAGATACACCTGTGTGTCTGTTCTGATAATTTATTTCGACGTGCATGGGAGCGATCGTGTGAAACAAATCAATATGATCGTGATTGAAGAAGACGGATTCAAATAGACTTCCAGCCCGGCTAGCACGATGTTTTATGGTCATCTATTACGCCCTACATGTACTGAAACGTCACATAAAACGTGACTATAAACCTCATCGAGCTAATCGGGCAGGTCAAATGAGCTTAGGTTCTGTACAAACACTGAGTTTGTATCATCTACTCGTATTGTATATTAGGCCATATGCACGCAAGCAAGGCTGAAGCCATTTGTAATACCCTCCTTAAATTACTCTTAACTGATAAAAACAATAATGATAATAGCAGTAAAGTGATTACTGATGACTGATACACCAATCAAACATTGATTAAATGCTTGATAGTGATATCGCCCATCGATTGAAATTTTAAGTATTAAACGAACTAATTGATATATTTCCTCCATCATTGTTGTCATTCACAAGACATTCGAGTACCTAGTGATTCAATATCACTATATATACATTAAGGTATATTTTCAATTTGCAGTAAATGTTATCATCGGACTAATAAAAATGGGACGATTTAAAACTGGTTCCGTGACTATTAAATTTACCATCCATTTTTACACACGTAATACAATGAAAATACTCTTTGTTTTCCGTATTGTATAAAGTAATTAAAACGAGTGGTAGTGAATACCATGGGACTCCAAACGCTAAGACTATAACGTGCCCAAAAAGTCTACGTCAAGCCAAAAACGGGTGATAGCCATTACTCATAGCCATGACTGGAACAAAATTTCTCAAACAAATCACTAATTTGAAAAGTTGTTTTTAAGGAACCCATAATATTTTTAAACAAGCTATCTAACAATGGATTTATCACACTAAGGGTTTAACGAGAAAAAAAAATTACATCCCCGCTTTAGGTGTAGGGTAAAAAATAAAAAAAAACAAGATTTTATGCTACGGTTCTGTCGGCGTAATTGATTTATATACCCATGACGAATTACAGTTTTCTAGTGGTAATGGTTACTGAGCTAAACCGAAGACGGACGGACGGACGGCCAGACGGAGATGGCGAAACTATAAGGGTTCCTTGTTGACTCTGGAACCCTAAAAACGCGCAACACTAGCACCGTTAGCACAAGACGACGCGCGAGCTCTCTCGAGTTCTGTCGCACTATCCATCTCTTTCTAAGTTGTCTAATAAGAGAGAGACGGACAGTGCGAGAGAGGTCTTGTGCTAACCGTGGTGCCAGAGATCCTGTCAAAATCACCTGTATCGGTAGTATCGGTGCTGTATTGTATTGCGTTTGTAGCGCTGCAAAAAGTCGCCGTGTGTAACCGGTCTATCCTTTGAAAAACTACTGGATGTAATCCGTATATCTCGTTTGTTTTTAGCATTTGAAGTATTCGTTTGAAATTCCAGCATTTTATTGATTAAATAGCAATTTAATCATCCGCTGATTACGATTAAGAGTATAAATGCTGCGCAATTAATTAGTGGCCCCGCTTCCGCTCGTCTTCACCACTGGAGACTACCGCATTGCACGTCATGCGAAAGTACGTTGGCCCCTCTTCTTTCTTACGCCGATACTGCCGCTTTACCGACTACTGCTAAACCTGAGCAGCGGTCGAAAAAAGGGGTGCAGAACCCGTGTGATGCCATTCGCAAGGATCTGCTACAAACGACTCAAAATAAGTGGTGGTCAATAAGATGCCTGCTTGTCGGAATCTGTGCGGTACCCGCACCGACTGGACCTCGTCAGCAGCTGCGTCCAGCCCTCCTATTCTGTAACTTGTTTTAAGCTCAACTCAACGCTCACCCACAAATATATCTTGACACCGCAATGTGTACAAGTAACAAAGCGTAGGTAGAGGTGCAGTTTCGTGACGGGTGACCTACGGCGTGAGCCGCTTTAGCGTGTAGCGAATAACAGCCCTGCTACACCATCGACGAAGCTTTACGTGTCCCGGCACTACACTACGATGGCAGTGGGGGTGGTGGAGTATGTGCGCGTGTAGACAGGTTTTATCCTGAGGGTTGTGAGGTTGGATACTCGTCATAACGTGAATTCTAATTATTTTGTGGTGAGAGTTTAAACACACCATCTATCGACCCTTTACTAAGGAAGAATTATGGCCAATTCCGTTTGATTTGGTTACTGAAACCAAGAAATTGCGCAAAACACCGCAGGTTTATATTGATATGTATTTGTAATATGGGCCTTTGTTGCCTGTTTAAATAAATAAATAATATACTCCAAAATTACTTTGGTCATTCATTACAATTTTAGTTTCAAATTAAAAACAATTGAATCTTTTAGTTTTATTCCCAAGGTGGTCACTCAACATTAGTCATTTGGGTATAATCCATACTTATCAAGCGCGCACATATCTACTAAGTTACTTTGTTAATAACTCGTATAACTAAGATAGTTCCGTTTAAAACTTATCAGATTGTTTTATTTTTAGGTGATATATAAATTTTAAAGATGTAGGTAATTGCAAGACCAATCGTAGTTTTTTAGAACAATTCAGAATTAAGTAAAGTAAGAAGTAACTGCTCCGGAAATACGTGATCCAACTCTATCATATCCAACATGAGCTATTTATGTCAAATTATTATTTTAAGTCTAAGATATCAAAATTATAATATTCTGTATGACAATGCATTGTGCTATATTTAATGTTCATATTTACGTAGGCCTATATATAATACTTTGATTATTAAAAAAACGTCATTTTAAGCGATAATCATTGTAGGTTGTGCACCATGTAAGCAGTGACATACCTAACCGAGCCAGGGTTTTGACATAAAATAAAATTAGACACTAAGTGTGTCTTGCATTAACCGCCGGTGGACGCTAATTTATATAAGAGTGGCTACGGTGCGTGCTTTCGGTCTTTTTTTATTTATATCTTTAGCAAAAAGTGTTTCAGTCACTTAAAAATCACTCTAAATCATAGTAGGCACTTACACCACACAGGTTTCCTCCAAATAACACCATAAGAAACTGCAACAAACTCTGCACATTGTTAAACAAACATCGCCACGACAAGATCACAGCGCCGCTCAGCATTTAGCGCCGGTACAGTAGCAATAACTCAGCGCAGGAAATCACGTCATCGCTCTATTACAGCACGCACACACGGCCGCCGCACTCACACACACACAATGTACGATGAATGAAGCTCGTTCGGCTGAATATAGTGAGGCTTTTCAAAACGAGCTTTTGGTGAAATATCTACATTATGATTGAATTACTACTCATTTTTCTCAGCTTTTGGATGTATGTAGTTAGGCAGTAGTAATAGAACCTGATAGAGAGATGACATAGAGACTGATACGAGTCAAAAAAAATATTATTTACTCGTATCAGTTACTAATTGCTCAGTGAGAAGCTAATTATTTTATATGATGTAAGTACTATTCATCTTCATGATCGTCATAAATAGGGATGTACAACAAACAAAACATTATATTACACGGGTGGAAGATCTTTGTTTATTATTATTATTTTTGATAGCGTGACGCTGCAGCGGCCGGCGAAGCGCCAGAAACAATTTTTTTTTTAATAATAATACAATGCAGTATACAAAATTGCTACGGTAGCCACACGTTACACACGTTACATATTAAATAACCTGACCCACTGGGTTCAGGTTGTTAAACGGCGGTCGTGGGACTCGTGGGTTCAAATCCCGGCTCGTACCAATGAGTTTTTCGGAACTTGTGTATGGAATATAATTAGATATTTACTGTTTTATTAGGCCGATTTATTATTTATTTCATTATACATAATTGCTTAATTAATTCGACGAAACGAAGTTTGTAGCAATAATAATATATGGAACGAACCATCAGTGAATCATGTTTCTATAGATTAATACTACGAATAACTAATTATTCTATGAAAGGTAAAATCGATGATTCATTACGGTACGATTTTAGACAAATTCGAAAATGGTTAATACCATTACAAGTCAATCGATTAAAAAAGCATTGAAATGATAATTTGATAATTATGTGATTTGAAAAAAAAAGTAATGAAATTCGTGGATTAATTATCGGCAACATAAAAATCGACGTAAAAAAATCGATAAAATGATTGACACCCATTTAAGTTTCTGCACATACGCGGATTATAATGTTAATGTAATTTATATAGAAGTCCCGTGAGAATCAGACATAATATAACCTGCCTGCGCCCGCGCCAACCAGCCAGGGCACGGGCCTGCAGTTCTAAAAGCGCTGGCAACACGAGTGTTCATGATTAAGAACCGCGAATCGGTTCGTAATATGTCGAGCTATTTTCAACCTTAAAAACGTGAGTGAACCGTTTTCGTTACATTTTTGATTCTACTGTAGATTATAATCTTACTTACTACTTACTTTCTCGTCTGGCGCAATGACCCGAAGTGTGTCTTGGCCTCCAATACGAGTGCACGCCACTGACCCCGTTCTTGAGTGGTTTCTCGCCAACCGCCAGCTTGGAGCTCGCAAAGATCCGTATCCACCACATCAACCCAATAATAATATTAGTATATATAGATGATTGTAACAGTCGCACCTGTATTAGTCGTGCGCGCCGGCCGGCCGGCCCCTAATTGTGTGCGTAGCGCCATTGTTATGATTATGTATCCATTTGACATATCGCTGTGCTGTAATTAAGCCGGATTACGCTAACGTTTATTAATGTCCCGTTTACGCGACTCTGGCATTCGGTTTTTGACTATACGTTCTCGGCAACATTTGTGCCTCGAAATTCATATGTGACATATGCTTTGTTTTCGCGGGAATCCTGAAATGGGGTTAGCTGGTAGATTTTGAGACGGTCCGAGGGAAATAACACACGTTCGTCATGAAATGTGTATTAAAGCAATAATTTACAGGCATGTGGACGACGAGGCATATTATTATTCTTAGGCCTCGACAATGAACGTGAGACACGATATGAGGGCTGTCAAGCGAGTATGGAAACGTCCAAGTCCGTAAATTGACTTTAAAGCCTGAATCACATTGGCGTGTCATGCGGTGGCGGTCAATAGTAAACTTGACATTTGTTGTCAAATTCACTATTGACCGTTTTTCAGACCTTGTGCAACTTACATGTTAGTGATTGCGTGTGTTCGGCAGCTCAGCGCCCTGCTTGTGCACAAACGCAACCATCGTGCTGTTCAAAAGAATATGGAATATCGTCCACCAATATAAGTAATGTAGTTACTTTATTTATGATCAGCCTTTATGATTAGTAATTATTATACAGAGATTTTGCCACTAGCCATAAAACAATATACCTATACCTAAGAATAAGAAACCGTAGCGGGTTAATTGCAGGTTACGGCGTAGCAGCTACGCCGCGCTAAGCAATGCTACGATTGTTATGCGTCCGTGCAGCGATATTTATGTTTGTGTCAGTTAAATAATATAATGTAGCCATTTTGGTATCATGAAAAGTAAGTATTATTTGGGCATATATTCTTCTTATTTAATGTAAAGTATGTATTTACTCAGTACAGTCAGTACCTGTACCTAAGCCCATTTAAGGCATAATCTAAACTATTTTAGCTTAAACGACAATCACACACGATTGTTTTTGTCTTTGTCGTTCACTTTGAGGGTATCCTGCTGTTTCGGCAAAATATTTTTCGCCAAATTTCACTTCCCACAAAACTTATGGCAGTATGAAACTACCGTTCCCAAACGAACAAATAGCACATTTTTGTGTCGCATTTTGTTCATTTGGTCAAAATATCATTTGGCATAATTTTGCTTTGTCAAATGTTATTAAGACAAAAGTTTATTAAGCAAACACTTTGTTCGGGCTATTATTGTTTTCCAAACAAAACATTTGTTCAAATTTTCATTTCGCACATTAGGTACCAGGGTGGAAAAAATGGCTTGTCATAAGCGAACTCTGTTTTTGGTCGGTTAGGTTAGGGTTCACTTGTGTCCCTCAGACCAGAAATAGACACCCCGCGCAGCGGGGTGGCGTCGATTCGCTGGAGACTCTCGATGAAAAGGGCGAAATCGACGGCTTGCTTGCATGCATGCTGCTTATTTGGATTATAATATATTGTTACCTAAGTACCTATAGTACAAAAGAACATAAACTTACCTGTAAATTATTTACTTTTGTTTTTTACAAACTACCCGCTTAGCAAAATTATGTAATCTCACTCAAATAGATTTCGTATGCACTACACAATTAGGATCTAAATCATATGCCATGCAATAATTTGGAAAAAGAATGTTATGCTAAATAATACGTTTGACCAAATGAAACTTGACCATGTAAAACTTTGCCAAACAATAATTTGCGAAGTAATATTTTGCCATAACAGATATTGCCAAGTGATATAATGCGAAACAATAATTTGACTAGTGTTTTTTTGCCAAATGATCATTTGGGAAACATTTTTTGGGAAGTGACACTTTGGGAAATGATTTTTGCCCATACAATAGAGAACCACTTTGAGATTGTTTGTTGTGAGAAGGAGTCAAAACAGATTTAAGTAACAAAGGTCAAGTTTAATGAATAAGGGCTTGGCGTTTGATATAGATTGAATCCGTTGATTATATTAATATCTAGTGTTAGCTTATAGTTACTTTCTATGGGACGTGGGTCATAGTTTAATATTCAAAAATCATCATATTTATTACAGACCCAAATAAAAACGGATCTCAACCATAATCCACAATAACACTCTTAAAACCCTAAGTTATAACTTAGTTTCCGAGAAACGATACCAAACATAGAGTTAACGATCAATAAAAACGGCAATAAAACATAAGTTATACTTAATAGAGCTGTTAAATGTTCATATGTAAGGGAGCACGGGGTGAAGGAATGGCACCTAATAACAAAAGCGAGAGTGACGATAATTATACAGCTCAAGTATACAAGGACAAGTGCAGGAGTTTATTTGTTTACTTACTTACTTGGCATCGTAATGAACGTAGTTTTATGTCGTACGCTAAGGCCGGAGCCGCACTGGTAGAGCGATTAGCAACGCGACGATGATCTTCTTAGATCAAGTCACCCAAGTTGTACTGAAATTGCATTCGCTTTGATTTTCGTCCCACCAGTGCAGCGCAGGCCTCGCCAGGACACACGCTTCCCTTGTTACATCGGCGCTTGCAGTGGGCAGTCAAGTATGAAAATATGAAAAGCGTGTTGCTGCGCGATGCTTGAGCTTAGCGACGTTGAGTCGTGGCTGAGACGGCAGCGGCACCGGTATGCCATGCGGAGCAAGAGGTACCGCTCGGATCTCTCACTCCGATGAATAGCACACGGCTGCCGTGTCGCCGCCTGCTCGAAGTCGAGACCGAGCCGTTAGGACTGGGTCTCCAGTTGGCGCCGCACGCCGGGTACAGCGTCGGGTTGTATGGACCTGCAGCTTGGACAATACACTACTATAGAACGAGATCCTGTACGCGAAGCGGCGTTAACCGAGAACCGCGGCCTTACAGCACCGCTGTCACAGGACATAGACTATCCGTCTCCAAGCGTTCTCATTAGAATGCAAAGTGCACGGAAATGCAAGATTTCTACGGATTTTCGCCTTATTACAATTGGTGTAACAACCAAATGTATCTTAGTGAGAGCTAGTTAGGAAATAAGTGCATGCGTAGTGTCCATGTGTTCTTTGTTTATAAGTCTCCCTGTAAGTACACTTGTTTCTGTTTGTTCTGCAATAAATAAAATAAATAAAGTGCAACATTGTAAACATTTCTATAACGGCGACAGTAGGTACACTTTATTTTGTGGTATTCAAAATTGGTACATAAGTAATAGATTTTGAACTTAGAAGCATAATAAGCCTAAAAACCAGATATACCCAGACAAATAACGTTTACAAACTAAAAGCACGGTGAAATAAAATCTAACAAAAAGTGCATTAATTTTGAGATATTCTAATTGCCTAACGTACCACAATTTTACAGGCAGTCAATAAAAAACCGTTTTTTTATAAACTATTAAGAACTATTAAGTCGGTCTATTCACTTAATCTCCTCTGGGCCATAAAATCGTATTTAGAACGTCTTTATGTCGCACAGCGTGTTGACATTTTTTGTCTGGTTTTGAGTGTTAACGACAAAAAATCGATCAAAAAAGGATGCTGGGCCTATGGAATTTAATAGCCTCAATGCTTTATGTTTCAAGAATCTCCACCTAACTTTTTGCAATCAAGCACCTTAAACTACATACCTACAAGGAAATAGTTAATATAATTTATCTTTGTGATAATTTTACAGCATACAATACTCGTATACTTATAGGAAAATAATATAGGAGGTCTATCTGGCTCAACGTAGTGGTTTAAAATTATTTATTTATTAGAAAGAGTACACTCCTGAGGTGGTTCGAAAGGGTACACTCCATTGTCACCGAGTCAGGATCTGATGATGGGGGCAACCCTCAAAGGATGTAATGTACCTCAAAGAAATTGACATGAATCCGATGAAGTAGCAACTAACGAATTGTCAATACATCTCTGTATTGAGGAATCGACGAAACTCCTCAGATATTACCAACCATGGTAAAGTGAATTGTTTTTTAACCGATTTCAAAAAAAAGGAGGAGGTTCTCAATTCGGCTGTATTTTTTTTTTATGTATGTTACCTCAGAACTCCGTCATTTGATGAGCCGATTCGAAAAAAATGTTTTTTGTTCGTATGTATATACTTCCAGGTGGGTCCCATTTTCTTTCAAAAATCAGTTAGATCATAAGATCCATGAGGAATTGAGGGAACTCCTCAATTTAATTAGGCACGTATGTAGTGATTTTGGTATTTTCTATTATAACTCGTGTATTTACATCCGGAATCATAAATTTGGTGGCGAGGAATTGATGATGAAGACCACAGATGACTTATCGAATTCCTCAATTATGTACTTAAAAGTGCAAAAGTACTACGTCACAGGTTCTGATAAGATTCCATTGAAATAGGAACTAATGGAGTGCCATTGGTGATGATCTTGGGGAATCGATGCCCTCCTCATCGATGTCCTCAAATATTTTCTACAGTAATCAACGTATTTGCTATCGGAAATCAGTTCATGTGGTAGATTGTAAAAAAAAATAGGAAATGTTCTCGTGGCTTGGCGGAGTACTAAATTGAAGTCAGTTAAAACTTTGTTTTTAAGGTAAATTATTTACCTGTAATAATCAACGCATTAGTTCTCAGAAAGCAGTTCATGTGGTTTGGGACATTGGGAAGTAAATGAAGAAATTTTCATGTAACTATAAGGCTTGGCACAGTACTAAATTCTTTTTTATTTTATTCGGTTTAAACTTTGTTTTTAAAGTAAATAATTTCATGATCCTACTAATATTATAAATGCAAAATTATGGATGTTAGTTACTCAATCTTAACTGAAATGGATGAAACTTTACACAAAGTTAGTTTATAACGGCGATCGGTGCGGTGACAAAAGGCGCGTGGGCATCATGTCGAACAGTTCTTCTGTACACAACACATTACACAAGCGATAGGACACGCACAAGTACGCGAAGTCTATCCTTAGAGTTAACAGTTCAATACAGCTTGTGAGTTTGGGTTCGTCTACGATTCGCAGAGCACGACTCTGAAGCGAGTCAAAAGGCTCAAGCTAGTATCCAGGTTCTGCTGCATAAAGATATTACAGCAGTACTCCATGTAGGGACAGACTCCAAACTTATGTAATCGAACGTGGTTGTCCGTACCAAGCCTTGTAATTATGGCCCGGGTAACCGTGTAAACAGGTAGCCGGGTCTTATCTACACGCGGGTACCAGTTGAGCTGTGTAAAACTCTTTCTTTCTATGAATGTTAATATCAGTACCGATCTTCATATCTTTGTAATAAAAACATTTTGTGAAGTGTTTATAACAGCGTATTTGTTTAGAATAAATAATTCGTAAATTTGATTTCATACAGTATTAGGTACTTATCAAAATTAAATAAAAAAAACTCAACAAACGGTCCGAACCCGTGTGTACCTAATTAGAACCCGCCTAGACGGGTACACGGGTAGCCAACATGAACCCGACGTTTAGCGGATAAGAACACGGGTAGCGTGAGCCCAACTTTCAACACCAGCACTCGCGCCGAACAACAACTTTACAAACTAACATAAATATAACAACAAACTATTGTTCACACCATCGTTCCAAATGCTTGGCACCAGAGTTGGGCATTATTCGAATAATATTTTATTTAAATAATTATTCGAATAAACAATTATTCGTTAAAAAAATATTCGCGAATGATTTATTAGCGAATAAATCATTCGGTAGCATTTTCAAATAATAAATGATTCATTCGTTATTTTATTCGAATAAATACCACGAATGATCCATGGCACAAATGTTCAGTACATCGTTTCCATAATTTTTAAAATTATTTCATCAATTTGTTTAAGCTGAACATGTTTTGTTGAATGTAATGGTAACCCCCACCGCCGACACGTCAGTTAAGTTTTTCGAACTTTTCTGAGATACCAAATATATGTATCTGTAAAGACAGATTTGAAATGATTGGGATATATATTTTTTTGTAAATACATGTAACGATGCACGAAGGTAGTTATTTTATTAGCTAATTATTCGACAATATTATTCGCGAATAAATTATTCGTGGAGTATTTTATTCGCGAATAAATCATTCGTGGAATAATTAATTCGCGAATAATTTATTTGCCTAATTTCGAATAAGAATAATCATTCGATAAATGTATTCGTCATTCGCGAATGGTTCTGTTATTCTCAATCGTTATTCGTCATTCGAATAAATTTTGCCCATCTCTGCTTGGCACCTGCACTGAGAAGCGAGCAAACAAGACAAATACTCGTATAAATCTGATATCAAATCAATCTTTCTAGTCTGAATTACCCTCGCTATCTTCATAACTATTATCATTTATTGTCGCTTATTTTTATTTGTTATAAATAAAACTAAGACTATCAGTTATTAATCCATTTTCCATGGATTAAACATATTAGTTACAAGTAATCCCCAAAACTAAACGATAAGTCTTAAGCCATCGACATTTACGTCAGTACGCACACTTAAAATAACAAAATAGATCTCAACCCGAACGTCGAGCTTAAGCCTACCTACCTGGAGTAAAGTTCAAAATTGTGTGTGTCACGGACGTGAGGACAGGTAGTTAAAAGCAATAAAAATTTGTCCGACCCGTGTTTAATATAAATAGGATTCTTTGAGACATTTGAGTATAATTGATATATCGTGCTTTCTGTTAACTTCAATATAGCGATTGACTTTCCAATTAATTAACCTCATTTTGACATATTTACTAACCACTTGCAAAGTATTTAATATTATAACTTATAATATAACTAGTATCCCGTGCAGGGGTATTCCATCATTTAAATGTGTTTATCTACTCACATAGTAGGTATGGCCGTCTTCTTATTTACTCGTATAAAGTTAAAGTTAAAGCTACACATGATGAAGCAAGTTGCTTGATGAATGAAGAATATATGTCACTATAACTTTGTAATCTAAACCAAGGCCAACAAGTTCAAAAATAACTACTTAAACTTTCGCACCCTATATTTTTCCGCTTTAGAGTAGGTACGAACATCTTGAATGCTAAAAACTAACCTTTTTTAATTTGTGACAGGAAAGCAAAATCTCAATTATAGCTCTACCTTCAAAAATAACGGATTTCCATACAACGTTTCATTCCCAATTTCACCACCTCCTAGGGATGGAATTTCCAAAAATCCTTCCTTAATGCGCCTCTACGTCCGTTAAAGAATATGTGTTCCAAATGTCATGCTTCTATCTTTAGCAGTTCAGGCTGTGCGTTGTATCATGACTGTCAGTAGTTAAGTAAAGGTTCAATTCTATAAATTGACTAGAAAGATTATGTACCTACATATTTTGTATGCTACAAAAAACATTAGAAAACTAGGGGATTCAGATCGAAGGTCAATGGCGTATGGGAGCCCCTTAAGCTTTAATGTCTCGGTAAGAAATTGACAAATACAGTTAGTACTTAGCAGAAGTGCTAAGCGATCGAAGAACTCAATCCTTAGAATCTAAACAGTCTCTAAGTAAATTAATAATACATCTTCGTACCGTAGCCACTTTTCTGTTGTTGACAGAAACAGAACAGAAGCTATCGATCAAAAAGGATCCCAAAGCACCATTCATACCTCGAAATTAAATGCCCTCTATACACTATAGGACCCTCTTGGCTCCTGATTGCCCAACTATTTTAACCCCATTTCAAAAGAGTCCTGTTTTCTATAGAGAATTAAAGCACTTCCCTCGTTTTTATATTCATTAACGTAGCTACGAGGTTTTATTGTTATGGCTATGTTTAAGTTGACGTTAAATGCGGTCCTATCGATCCAACTTGTATTTTGATGATATTTATAATACACGTATAGGTATTTGTGATTATTTGAGTAGGTTGAATTACATCAAAGTAGTCCATTAAAAAAACAACTTTGCCGTCCAAGCTAAAAGATTCCAATTCCAGTGACAGAGGTATAAGAAGTCGCCCACATTAATTACCCTCAATCATAGATACGTACCGAACCACTTTTGTCTGTAAACGCATATTTGATGAGGTTCTTAGAAGAAATTCAATACTCGATCCATTTTATGATGTAGTAAAAAAAACCATTGAATAATAATTCAATTCTAAATAATATCAACATCAATTAACTCTTAGGTTCTGTTTTATGTTGACTACGAATCAATATTGGCGAAAACACTGGCAAAGGGTTGTTGGAAGCGCTCCACGACACACGTCAAAGCACACAAATTACGTCGTCACAATCGAGGCACAGGGACAGTAAATCCGGAATATGTGGTTTATTATGATATACAATAACAAATCATCTTTTTGTCGTAAACAAATCAAAACTTGGATATATTTTCACAGTCAATATAACATAAATCATTCCAACAGACTCCACCTCTTGGCACAAAGCGGCCCTTTAATTAATGGCAAGAGTTTTTCCACCTTTTGTTGCAGCAGGAAGGGCTAATTGTCCCTAATTAATTGGCCCGGGCATTTTTACCCCTTTTTATCCCTCCACCCGCTTTGTCTAAATTTTAGCTCAAACAGCGAGGGTTAATGAAGTCTTTATTGTTTCTGCTGATCCGTGGTTTCGGCTGTGTTTATCATTTGTGATTCGTGACGGATACCTTTTCATCACACTATGAGTGAGTTGCACCAAATCGTCTGTAATCGTAAGCGGTGTTCGTTAAAATCTGAATGTATGGAACGTTTGACAAGTTTCTATGAACTGACAGCTGTCAGCGCCATATTTAACGTTGATCGGTATGTAATCGTAAGTCGGAGCAACCCGCCCTAAATGTTAGCTCTCAGTTTATCGTATCACTGAAGCGGCCTTTAGACCTGGCTAATATGTAATGTAGTGCATTAACTGGGGAAGGGAGATTAGCCATCTCTCTCTAATCAGGGTGTGAGTGCAGTTAGTACACTGCATTTAGTCAGGTCAGGTATAAAGGCCGCTTAAACATAAAAACAAAACGTCATTACAAATTGTACATATAAATAATTCCGTAAGCCGCCTTCATCAAAACATTCAATAGGAGTCATATTTTATAATCATACCAATGTTCCATATGACGGTGCTGAGTAAATGTTTTCGACATTATATTAGTCAATTTTATTTAACATCAGCTTTGTAATTTTGTTTTTTTAATTAGGTACCTACCTAACCATGATAAACAAATTTGCTCGGGCTAATAAAAGTAATAAATCATATCATTAACACTCATTTCATCAGTTCATTGTTTCCTGTAGGCCCTTAAGCAAGTCGGATTCGAACTCGCTGCACGCTGTAACGCAATACAAAGAGCAACAGAGCGGGAATCAATTACAGGGATCGCTTCATTAGCCGCCGATACAACCTAGGCCGGCTCGTGCTTGATCTGGCTTTTGTTACAAAGACGACGTACATTGCGGCCTACGCGGCTTGAACGAGCCTTGTAACGGGCGAACATTCGCGGTCGTATTTCGGAACGCACTAATGCGCCTCACCTCACCCGTCTCGCCTAACGAAACTGGACCTCTACCTACGCTTAGTTATTACTACGAATCGCGGCGTCAAGATAAATTTGTAGGTAAACGGTGAGATGGGGCTAAAACAAGTTAGGTATAGAATAGTGAGGCAAAGGACGAAGCTCTGAGTTATCTACCACTCGTGCCGACAGATTATTTAATGTGGCCGATTTTTTATAAACCTCCCATTGGAATTGGAATCTTCTGCCTAGTACTGTAGAGTCGCCTTTTCAATGGACCACTATGATGCAATTCGGTCAACTCAAATAAGTACTTAAACTATCATTGAAATAAGATTTGTAGGACAATCTTGCCTAAATCAACCTATGTGGCCCACGTAACGTGGGCAAGTAAAAACAAATCGAACTTTTCGAAATTGGATTTTTCGAAAAGTATTTATAGTAGGTATGTTTTATAAAGTTTATTGCATTTCCAAAATATTTCTCCAACGCTATTTTGTTTTTGCAGAAATATAAAATTACCTATGCATTTCCACATGTTAATTAAGTCTAATCCCTTTTTTTACTTAATATTTTATTCCATAATATAGAAAAGTACTTGAAAATCGATGACACAATATACTAACATAATAATATTAAAACAGCCAGAAATGTATTTGTTGCATCAATAATAACCGCTGCAGCTCGCGCAGTGCGAGGAATCGAGAATCGGTGGACAGCGGCTGAATCGATATAGATAATGGCCGATTACTTAGAGCTGACAGCCCTACGGAATTAAAGGGATGCCACCATGCAACTATCGACGGTAAAATCTATTTCATAATTTATGTATTGGATTTTAGAGTTCCGTAGTCATTAGTCAACAACTTGAAACATGGTGCTCGAAGGACTTGTAAAAATCGCATGTTTAAAAATTAAAAATGCGGCAAATTACACAATTGTTTTCTGATCTTTCGTTCCGATTATAAATTCAACAAATTATTATTTAAAAGATTTCCTTGTATTTATTTTAATTTTGATATTTCCTCACCTCGTTTGAAAAAAGCACTATACAATCCTCGGCCGAAACAGGGATTGCTGGACTCGTTGTATCCTACCCCAAGCTCGTCCTGCAATCCCTTACTTCACGGCCTCTGCAGTAATGTACTTTTTATTGTCTTCTTATCCACGACAACCATTGATATCGTAATATGATTGAAATCGATTATAGTGAAAGCTAACAATCGATAATTTCACAAATTTTCGGGAGTCGAATTCTCAGCTTAATTTTGTTTCTTATGGTAACCTTATTGTTTTTTTTTCTTAGTTGAATAAATTAGAAAAATTTAATAATCTAAGTGATTTATTTATTTTATTACTTACATAATATACAATGAAAGTAAATAAATGTAAAACAAATAATAAACTAAGAAAACCAATATCGATAACGGCATTCACGTCACAGCCCTAATTTATCTTGCAAAGCATTGTATTGATTTTGTGCCTATTTTTATTTGGTCGCAGCCCACCTGGGGAGGTTAACCGTCCGATTTAAGAAGTCATCGCGCCTTGTCTAACTTTATACTAATACTTCATTTCTAATTCAGTAGGGTAACCAACGAGATGACATGACACAGGCTTCTCATGCGATGGAGTAAATTGGGATCACGTAAACTTTATCCCGTATGACATAGAGTCGAAAATGGCGTTTTCCTTTATGACTAGAAAATAATATCTGTAAATGGGAGAATATTTTTGTGATGAACTAGCAGTTAAGGGGGAATTTGTCTTTATTCGAAGGGGTTTAGCCGATATATTGATATTTTTGGGACGGTTATAAACTGTGCGTGTCTATTTTGCTATTCTGTAACACAAAATGTCTACAGTACCAATGCAAAGAGAAGAGATTTTGTCATACACGGGTACAAATTATATAGACCCAATACCACAGTACGAGTATGCTTTTAATCAGGAGGTAATTCTTACCGGATACCCTATATACGTATCCATGATTTAAGTAGCCGTAACCCCTTAACGCATGAATTAATAAAGGATTGAATATTTTTTTTTCAGAATATATATTTATTGACTACTTGTAATAGTTTTTAATGATTTTTATTTTTTTTGCTTTAATTATATAGAAATTACGGAATAATGCCATATATGGCTTTATATGCGTTACAGTGAAATATTTTTTAGTCATATTTGGCTTCATATGCAATCAAGCTTTATTGTCGCGTATGATGGTTATCATTATGATTGAACTTTATTTACATTCTGTGAAAATCTGTAAAACAGTTACGTTTGTCACTAAAACATAAATATACTAAGCATTTCTCACACTTTGTAAAATAACGGTATTTCCAATTTTTTTTGCAAGGCTGTGAATATTTTTCGTCCAAATGGGAAAGTGGTCAACATTATAGCAACGAACCGCTTTAGCTCAATTCGATCGTCCGTTAAAAGAAACTTGAAAATATCTGCTGTTATTTCTAATTCTTTTATAATTTGTGGTATGATTCCACGTTCCCATTTTTTAACCGACTTCAAATAAAAGGAGGAGGTAGTATTTTTTGTTTGTAAATATATGTTCCCAGGTGGGTTCCATTTTTTCAAATATTCAGTTGGATGATGGGATCCATGCGGAATTGAGGGAACTCCTCAATTTTATTAGGCACGTATGTTGTGATTTTGGTATTTTCTATTAGAATTTTATTTATAATATCCCATGCTCCATAAAACCGCGAAGGATTATTTCCTGCAATCAATAAGAAAAAACCTTAATGCATGGGAAGCCAAATATGGCCTTTACAAAAACAAGATCAAATCTATTACGAAAACATCATCTAGTACAAAATACATACGCAATATAAGTTACTGAATGTTTGAACTCTATGTTTATATTTTTGTAATGTTATTTACTCACCTTTATTTAGTTGTTTTGTAGCCAGTAAGTTGATCTATTTACTCCGCACTGCACCGATGTAACACATCTCACTTACCCTCAACATTTTTATAAGAAATGACTTACCCACAGAAATAAAAAAATACGTTCCGATCCACGAAAAGTGGCTTGTTAGAAACGACGATTGTTTGCTGAAGAATCAATTCATTTATTATCTTTAAAAAAATGTTTAACTTCGGTGATCAAATATGGCTTTCTATGCGGTAACGGGTACTAGTGGCACTGAGAGCTGTAGAAATTGAGAGTCATGATTCGTCGATGATGAGTCGGTTGAGAAATGCAACCTGTAAAGGAGAACAGCCGGACAGCGGGACATCTGGATATAGAACGAATTTCAACCCAAGCTGAAACATTCATTCGTTCGTTTCGCTCGCTAGGTTAGGTCAAGTTTAACAAGCTACTGATAAGTAGCCAAAATTAACAAGCTACTGAAAATAACTGCAAAATTATTAATGAAAAGTTTACAATTTCTGAGAAAAACCAAATCAAGCAAAATAATTATAATTATGGCAAGCTCTCCGACACGCAACCGTTTAACAAGTAAACTCGGCGTGCGCGGAAACGAGCACATTAGTATCACATAGAAGTACAAAATACAGGGTCACGTTGACCACCAGGTTACCACCACATAAACGTTTCAAATTGTAATTGTAGTTGACAGGTGACAATTCTACGTATACAAACACAAGTAATAGTACATTGTGATACAAATGAGGTATGTTGATAATCACATAAGAGGCGGAATTGTTCACGCGAACCGCAGGTGAGCGTGATAAGAGAGCCGAGGATGTAATTATCAAAGCTCACGCGTTTCATACAACGTTTTACAACACATTTTGCGAGGAAAAATTCATTTTCATAAGAAGAAAATTTTATAGGTCCGCCAAGTTATTTTATGGCAACAGGTTTTTACACCCATATTGTACATCGCCACGAATTTCCAGTGGCTTATCACTTTTCTAGTCACCACGAGTCAACAGTTTTGATAATAACATTAATAATTAAACATGCATTAACAATGTTTACAAATATTTCTGAAATAACCTTTATGTGGCGCGCAACAGTTTTTTTTATTGAAGTTTGCGCAGTGTTCGCGCATATGTTAAGCCAGACTTAGATGAAATCTCTAAACAGCCAATAGAAAATGAAATAATATATTCGTTTTAAAATGTTAATTTTATTAATTCATGTAAAATGTTATCAAAAGTTAATCATCATCATCATCATATCAGCCGAAAGACGTCCACTGATGGACATAGGGCTCCCCCAAAGAGTGCCAAAGTGACCGGTCCTGCGCCACCCGCATCCAGTGGACTCCCGCAACCTTTACCAGGTCATCAGTCCACCTTGTGGGGGGCCTACCTACGCCGCGCCTTCCGGTACGCGGTCGCCACTCGAGAACCTTTCCGCCCCAACGGCCATCGGTCCTACGTGCTATGTGCCCTACCCACTGCCACTTAAGTTTAGCGATTCGGAGGGCTATATCGGTTACCTTGGTTCTGCTGCGGATAGCCTCATTTCTGATGCGATCACGCAGAGAAACTCCCAACATGGCCCTCTCCATTGCCCTTTGGGTGACTTTGAGCTTTCTTATCAGGCCCATAGTAAGCGACCACGTTTCAGTGCCATATGTCATCACTGGCGCCACACACTGGTCAAAGACTCTCGTCTTGAGAAACTGAGGAATATTGGACGAAAAGATGTGCCGTAGCTTCCCGAACGCTGCCCAGCCGAGTCGGATTCGACGATTGACCTCTTTCTCGAAGTTGGACCTACCTAACTGGATAGTCTGTCCTAGGTACATACGGTATCCTGCCGTTTTGGCAAAAAAAGTTTATGAAGCATATACTTTGTTTAGGCTAATATTTTTTGATTTACTTGCCCAATTAAGAACTAGAGCGGTCCAAAGTTGCGAGTTCGGCCAGTTATTGGGTCTTGTATTAGGTATTAGGGCGAACAAAAATGGCCTGTCATAAGCGAACTCTGTCTTAGGTCGGTTAGGTTAGGGTTCACTTGGAGAAAACTTTATCGTATAATTGTTGCTTATTTTGACGTGTTTTTATACGTTACAATCATTAAAAATATATGTCATTATAACACCACTCTAGATGAAAATTTTATTTTCATTACAATATGCCAAATATTACGTTTGACCAAATGAAACTTGACTATATAAAACTTTGCCAAACAATAATTTGTGAAGTAATATGTTGCCATAGGAGATAATGCCAAGTGATAAAATGCGAAACAATAATTTGACTAGTGATTTTTTTCCAAATGAACATTTGGGAAACATTTTTTGGGAAGTGACACTTTGGGAAATATTTTTTGCCCATAAAATAGAGAACCATTTATACATAATCGTCTACAACTTCGAGCGTAAAGTGTCCGATTGCAATGGGAGTTGGTACGACATTGGCATTTGACATCATCTTCGTCTTATCCATGTTCATTCTTAGACCAACTCGCTCGGAAGCTTTACTGAGGTCATCGAGCATCGTACTTAAGTCCTCCATGGTCTCAGCCAAGACTACTATATCGTCAGCAAACCGAAGGTGAGTGATGTACTCGCCGTTGATGTTGATGCCGAGCCTTCTCCAGTCAAGAGTCTTGAAAACGTCCCCCAGTGCAGCGGTGAACAGTTTTGAAGAAATAACATCTCCTTGCCTGACTCCCCGCTGCAACGGAATAGGTTTCGAGCTCTGGTCCTGGAGTCGGACTGACATAGTGGCGTTTTCGTACAAACACTTCATCAGCACTTCGATATAGCGATTGTCAACTTGGCACCGCTGGAGAGACTGTAGTACAGGCCAGGTTTCAATCGAATCGAAGGCTTGCTCGTAGTCCACGAACGCTAAGCAGAGGGGCTCCTCGGTCTTCTGTATAACCTGACGATCAGTCAAAAGTTAATAATATTACTAAATTAAACGTTTCTATATCATATCCAAAAATAAATAGTCAATCTATTAACAAATAACAAAAAGTATTTAATTTGTTTAGTCGAGTAAGAATGCATAAACCTGTACATTCTGTACAACCCGGTTAATTTAAGAATGCACCGTGTTCATGCATACATATTGCTGCAATGTGCCAACGTGACTTAAATAAGCGGCATATAAACATACCACGACAAGTAACTTAATATTATAAAACACGCGTGGTTAATACCCAGGATTACGAGCCTAAAAACGACGTAATAAGAGGTATGTTACGAGCAAATGTGTTGAAAAGTATAATAAGTGTACTATAAGTTTACAAATTTGTAAACTTTCACCTGTCAAGTGTATTTTTTATTGATCAGGAATATGTAAAATTGTCGATACAATTCGTCAATTTAGTAACTTTGTAAAATTTACAAATTTGTAGTTGGTAATTTGTATTGAACAGAAATATTATGTAGAATTGTCACCTGTCATCAATTTTTCTCAAAAGAACATCCTAGCGGTAAGTACGGTAGCCTAGTGGTTCAGGCATGCGGCTGTCAAGCGGCGGTCGTGGGTTCGAATCCCGGCTCGTAGCTATGAGTTTTTCGGAACTACACTAGTACATATTTACCGTTAGCTTTTCGGTGAAGGAAAACATCGTGAGGAAACCGGTCTAACCCCAATAAGGTCTGGCTTTCCCTCTGGGTTGGAAGGTCAGATGGCAGTCGCTTTCGTAAAACTAGTGCCAGATCTTGGAATTAGGTGTCAAAGCGGACCCCGGGCTCCTTTAGGGTCACAACCGGGAATAACGCTAGGAAAATGATGATCTTAGCGGTAAGTACCTATACATTTCCTGTTTCGCCAAACTGAGGGCAGTTTGTCGGCGAATGTGCGCTCTTTTCTAGGCTGTGTTATACCTATTACCTACCTATTTGCTAAACGACCATGCGTCAAAATGGTCCTGAAACCAACAGCACTGGGAGTAATGTCATTAAATAGGTCTTTAAATTTACTTTATTTCATTCTTGAGGCACAAAGTCGAATTCCATTGCAGAACGAAGATATTCGTATTTTAGCCACAGTCAGTAGTACGAGCTATAAAAAACTCATTCGGAGATTATTCATATTTAGTAGTCTGGAGGGTAATTATTACAAAATGTACTAAATGATGAAGGCACATCGAGCGTGGCATATATTCATTTTTTATTAATAAAACAATTAATTAGCTACAAAAACATGTTTATTTTACATACTAACCTTACCTTAATAAAAGTGTATATGCATTCACTGAGAGAACCCGTTTTCTCATAGATCCTACTCACTGTAACTTAAATATGAATATCTCAGTTCTGCAATGGAATTCAACTTGGTGCCCGTATAACGAATTGAACTAGATTTAAAGGCCTATTTAATGACCTAAGTGTCAGCTTTGTTGGATTCATACCAAATTTTACCAAAATAGACACACTTTCGCATTTATAGGTAATATTAGTATGGATTATAGGGACACCTATAGAGATTTGGGTATTTTGGATACAAGCTATCCATGTCTTTATCTAACTAGAGCAATTAGATAGAGACGGGTCACACGCGTGGTGTTATGCCAGCTATGCTGATGAAGACAAAGTAACAAATCTCCCACTCTTATTGGTTATTTGTTATTTTGATTCTTTCGGAACCCTAGCACCAAGCAACGCTATGACCCCGGTAATATCGCCTTACACGCCGCCAGGTTTCTGTTGCTAACCTCTGGATAACATATAAATGTAATTGATAGAGGGTTGTACGCCTCTGTACGCGTTATAAGATTAGTTAAGTAATAAATATTCGACGTTGATAAGACCGGAGCTTATTCATGCTATTGAATGAAAAGTAAATTTTCTCGCCAACATCATTATTACAAGTGAGCGCATACAATCCTTGCTTGAAAGACTGAAGGTTGCTTTGACAGCGTAAGTACACCATACCAACTATAGTCGACAACACACAACACCATGTGTTCTTGGGAGTTCAAAAGGTTAAACTCCAAAACTTTATTTGCGATTTTAAGACACGCACAGGAAACAGCTAATAAAATCGAACGAGAGTGTATTCGATATTTCACAACCCACGCATCTTAAACAGACTCCTAAGATAACTCTGAAATTCATTTATATTCTGAGTAGTGAGTACATGGGTACGTTTACGTTTTTTTAAGTTTACTACCTACTTATAATTGTTATTCAGCAAATGATTCTAGGTAAAATGCCGACTTCTGGCTTGTGGCCGTTTCCGTTAACTGAACCATTTAAATACGGTATGTACTTACATACCTAAAAGGGTAGTATTTAAACGAGTAACTGTGAATTAAAGTTTTAAGTGACAAAAAAAATAATTTAGGTTAAAGTATTACTAAGTGAGCGACTGACTGCGAGTGACGAGAAATCAACAGAACAGCAACTTACAAACATTAATTTGAGTTACTAAGGGCCTGTTTCACAATCTCCAGTTAAAACATATCCGTCAGATAAATATTGGCTGTTACTTTTCTTTTATATGACAGGGAAAAGTATAGCAATAAATTTAACTGGCAGATAACTTTATCTGGTGATTGTGAAACAGGCCCTTAAAATACAAAATGAGAAGCTCCATAATATTTGAGCGACCTCATGTTTGTTTGAGTGTCAACGTTCCGTCCTGATTTTTTTTCAATATTTGGCAAATGTTTTTTTTAATACTAAACGGCATTTTATCTTACAATAATATCATCACAAAAACCACTTTGAAAAATACTATAATGAGCAGAGTATTATGAGCTCACATCACATTTAAAACAAAAAAGTTCTTATGAAATAGGTAACTATTTGAAGAAACACAAACACTACTCTGGTTTATAATCAAATTGTCGACACTCACTTTGGTCAAACTTCGCTAGAAAGTCAACGTTTCATGTAGGTATTTTCATTTCGTCGACAATTCAGTTCGTGGAATGGTCATTACAAGTAATTTTAAATCGTGTATTTTTACTTGTCGGATGATTCATTAAATAGTTGAAATTATGACATGGAAAACGTTTTGTGATTTATTGTTTGAAGTATTTTTATTAACATTCAAATTATTACAAGGATTATAATTTAAAATTAAAATAGTTGGCATACACAATACCTAACCGCCAGCGTGTCGACCTCACCCCGCTTCGCGGGGTGTCTATTTCCGCTCTGAGGAACACAAGTGAACCATAACCTAACCTACGCATAATACAATTGTTACGGTTGTTAGTTTTTAATGGGGGGGGGGGTTTGGCCCGCCGAGCCCCCTATTTCTGGCTGCCTTCATCTAGTTATACCCTGTAATCTGTTGTTGGCCCGCAGCCCAACTCACCTGACTGCATCGAGTTCGTCGCCCCGCCCCCATTCGAATTCGCGCGCATTAAACAATCTGTAGTTTTCATTAAAAATAGTTTTAAAATAAAAACCCGAGACCTCAAATAGAATATCAGTAAACAATAATCATTGATAAAGCAGCTCACAAAACTTTGCTGAAAGTGAACTTTATAGTACCTAGTTCGTTATGTAGGTAAAACCTCGTTTAGAAAAAATCGAATCTATCTTAATATTGAAGTTGCCCACTCTGTATTTCTAGTCGCTCACTTAGTAATTTAGTCGCACGGATAGAATTTTAATTAATTAATCTCAACCCACCTTTTGTAAGCTCGTTCTGGATTTTATTATTAACCAATATTCTTCTTTATTTTAGTTAATTTGTTGCTCACTCAAATTCATACCGCTCATGTTATTAAAACAGTATGTCATCATCAGTGAATTTCGTTCGTATACGTATCTCCCTCTCCACCGCACTTGCTAGTTCAAGCGACAGACAGGGAGATACACGAACGAAGTTTGTTTTCGTGTCGCGGTAGCCCCTCAGCTTCTTGTTATGAAACGTCAAAAACGCTCCGTTAGTATGGAATTTGTAGACATTAAATATTTCACGAAACAATAAATATATATTTCATTAAATATAAAATATCTCCTTATTGCGGTTCTCTATTGTATGGGCAAAAATCATTTCCCAAAGTGTCACTTCCCAAAAAATGTTTCCCAAATGATCATTTGGCAAAAAATTACTAGTCAAATTATTGTTTCGCATTTTATCACGTGGCAATATCTCCTATGGCAAAATATTACTTCGCAAATTATTGTTTGGCAAAGTTTTATATAGTCAAGTTTCATTTGGTCAAACGTATTATTTAGCATAACATTCTTTTTCCAAATTATTGCATGGCATACGATTTAGATCCTAATTGTGTAGTGCATACGAAATCTATTTGAGTGAGATTACATATTTTGCTAAGCGGGTAGTTTGTAAAAAACAAAAGTAAATAATTTACAGGTAAGTTACATGTTCTTTTGTACTATAGGTACTTAGGTAACAATATATTATAATGCTAATAAGCAGCATGCATGCAAGCAAGCCCCGAGTCGGTTTCGCCCTTTTCATCGAGGGTCTCCAGCGAATCGACGCCACCCCGCTGCGCGGGGTGTCTATTTCTGGTCTGAGGAATACAAGTGAACCCTAACCTAACCGACCAAAAACAGAGTTCGCTTATGACAAGCCATTTTTTCCACCCTGATACCTAATGTGCGAATTGAAAATTTGTACAAATGTTTCGTTTGGAAAACAATATTAGCCCGAACAAAGTGTTTGCTTAATAAGCTTTTGTCTTAATAACACTTGACAAAGCAAAATTATGCCAGATGATATTTTGACCAAATGAACAAAATGCGAAACAAAAATGTGCTATTTGTTCGTTTGGGAAATGAAACTACTGCCATACGTTTTGTGGGAAGTGAAATTTGGCGAAAAATATTTTGCCGAAACAGCAGGATACCCCTTATTGCTAGTTTTTATGAATTCAAAAATCTTAAAATAGTAATCATACAGTGAACGATTGATACTATCCAAGTATTTTCGTAATGTTTATATGTTGCTAAGGAAACATAAATTATTATCACTGTTGTCAAATTCCTACCCTATTGTTCACTCTGTACAATCACCAGCAATAAGATCTGCCACAACATAGCACGCATAAATATCTGACACGACTCTATGTCTAATGCCATAAGGACGTGTCAGATATTTTTGCCGGCTTTGTTTCGGCAGATATTGATGCCGGTGACTGTACAGTAATCTCACGATTTACTGTTACACAAACTTATAAAAATAAATATTCATAATATATCGACTTTGACGACCGCTTTAGCCTAGTTGGTAGTGACCCTGCCTACGAAGCAAGAGGTCCTGGGTTCGAATCCCGGTAAGGGCAAAAATTTGTGTGATGAGCATGAATATTTGTTTCTGAGTCATGGATGTTTTCTATGTATTTGAGTATTTATATCTATTATATATATCGTCGTCTGGTACCCATAACACAAGCTTTACTGAGCTTACTATGGGACTGGGTCGATTTGTGTGGGATTGTCCCCTTATATTTATTTATTTATTTATTTATATCGAGGAGTGACCCAGTAAGTATAGGTACCAATGTTTAGTGAACCTTTTAATGCCTCGCTTCTTTATATTTGGACAGCAGAGCTTAAGTAATACATAAAAGTATAATATGGAGCTGAACCGAACCTTTAATTATGTTCTATAATTATCTAAAAAATATGCTACATATGTATAGGTATCCATGGGCCCGGATGAACATACTGTATCATAATTTACAGTTACAATTTCAACAAGAGACTTATTCCAGAATACGTTTTTGACGTATTGTAATCATAAACAAATGGTCTTTGTTCATGCCCCTATATGCACAAATAATCTGATTGGTATGATATCAAATTTCAAATTGAATTTAGTAGGTAAATTAAGATCTCTAACTCTCCAAGATCCCTAAGTTAACAATTTTTCATGTCAGCTGTCAAGGTCTTTTAACGGTACGTTGCACTTTTGAGTGTAGATGTTCATTTTTATTCGCCTTTTAGCGTTCCATCGCTAAGTAGGTACACACTTGCGTTCACGTTAACAAATAACAGCAGATGTATATCATATCCTGTTACACCTAAAATATACCTAACATGATGAAAATGGCTCAGTACTTATCCCTAAACTTCAAAAAAACGGTGTTGATGTGTGGTGGAAATGTGAAAAATGTGTTCGAACATACCTACCGTACACTATAGGTATCTAAATTACAATGCAAAGCAAGTTGATTTGTTTCAACACGTGCTTCATTGGGAAATTAGGTGTTTTAGTAATATACAACCGACTGACGAATCAAATATTTTGAGTACTCGTACCTAAATTATTACTTGGAGTAGGAACATGCATTGCATTTGCATTCTCACTTTCACCTTTACAATCCTATTAATGTTGCAAGATATGTAGAAGTAAAAATATTTAATATGGTTTAAGTGCCTATGAATGATAAAACCGATAACGATGCAATTTGGCATAAGGTCAGTCGGGGCAAATGCGTCTATGGGGTAAATGCGTCTTTTGAAGTTATCTTCGAAACGCAACATTTTAGAACTAAGTATTACAACCCTCGATGTTCAACGTATGGTTACCAAACTTTCAATTTCGACGATTGTAATAGTTCTGAAATGTTCATTTTCGGAGATATCTTCAAAAGACGCTTTTATCCTATAGATGCATTTGCCTCTAATTTAATTTTTTCCTTAAATGGCTAAGATAACACGACAACCGCTCACTAACTTGGTGTTTTTTATTTATGTTCGTTACCAGCCACTAAACCTTTTCAATTACATCAATCTCATCAACCTTTCCTGTAAGTGCTCGTGTTCCTGTCATAACTAAAAGCCTGAAAGCTAATAAGCTCAAATAATTAACGATTGCCGATAAGGCAATCACTGAGAGCTGATGTGCCATCAAAACTCTCAAAAACATGTTCAAGTGCTAAATTGCGTCAGTTGAATACTAAAATATGTAGATACATCACGCGTCTGCGATTACCCAAACAAATAGGCATTAAAATAGTTTCCACACCGGTGAAGATATTACTACACACGGACAAAACGTAAGAATCATTTGCTTGTGCGAGATCTCTTATTGTACGTCCAACATTCACGAAACCAAAAGTCAAAAAGTCAAAAGTATTTATTTGCTGGAATACAGTACAGGAAGGTCTTACATATTTGAATATAACAGTGATACGTATAAACGTAATTAAGCTTGTGAAGACAGAAGTCAATATAGAAAAAAAAAGTCGACGAGAGTATGTCAAGACACAGTGTAATAACGAAACGAAATGAAATGTCATCCCGCTCGAATTTGGAGCAGCCCAACTGGGGAAGTAAGTACCTCCGCCTTGCAGAAGACCACAGCCATAATAACACTACTACTTGCTGTGTAGTAGTGTTGTGTTCCTGGAGGTGAGCAAGGTCGCCATAGAGCTCCCGAGGATGCGTTGTGTTGAGTTGAGAGCGAGAAAAAAAAATTAAACTGCATTAACACAGTCGCGGCCGGGAATCAAACCCGGTGAAATCTGTCCAAAAATCGGAGTTCGCTATACGAAAAGGATCCACACAAAGTAAACTTTGAAATTGGAATCTTTTGGCCCCTATTTCAAAAATTGGTAACTTTCACCTCCATAACAATGCATAATGCGGCGTTTATTGCTGGCTCTACGAGTAAAGGTTGCTGGAGAGTATCGTTATACATATAGTCATCGATGCAGTTTCCTCTGTCATTTTCAGATGACAATTCGTCAGTTGGTGAAACCCTCCGCCCGACGTCTACGTGCCAGCTTCTGAGGAAACTGCCACCCGGCCACAAGGAGCCATTTGGAGATAGCATCGATCGATCTCAGATCGCAGTTGGCCGTTGCAAGGAAGACATAGCCGGATGGGGACTACATTGTGGACAATCAACCCAATGTGATTGCGATACAGCATCGCAAACCATTGCGCACCTGATGGCGTGCCTTACATGCCAACACTCTGGCTCGGAACTACGACCTAAGAGTCGTGACTGCATGAGCTGTCCACGCCACTGCCCATTGGCCATCTCTTTTTAGGGTTCCGTAGTCAACAAGTAACCCTTATAGTTTCGCCATGTCCGTCTGTCCGTCCTTCTGTCTTTGTCTTAGCTCAGTAACCATTACAGAAAACTGTTATTCGGCATGGGTATATAAATCAACCACGCCGACAAAACAGCATGCAGGCGTGCAAATATTTTATCGAGAGGCGATTAAATTAGTCAAAATATAAATTATTAAATTAAAAAAATTAAAATACATTCATGTCACTTAAACTCTAAATAACTCTTAACACTCCTCCAATCCTAGAAGTAACGCATCTACAGCAGCCTAGATCTACTTACTACCTGTCACGTAAAACTAATCGTCACCCAGATTAGGCGTGTCCATTTAATAAGTAGCTATCAATTACCAAGTCCCGCTGATAACGTCGTCCATGATAACAATTCGGCAGTACTAACCACGCCGCCACCATGTGTGCGTGTCGCCAGAAGAAAGCTTCGTTCTTCATCGAAGACATACTGAAAGACGCTAAACCGTACAAGAACATCAGCAGTGAACCGAAAGTGCCGCTAACATGCTCCGCTCGAGAAAAACCAGTCACATTCGAAGCTAACAACTTGAAACCAGAATATGTCTACAACGATTCAACTCGATTCGATAAGATCGAGAAAGAAACCCAATTCAATGTGATTTGCGAGGTTGAAAAAGAACTCGAATATGGAAGAACATATCTGGAACATAGGAGGAATACTTTCCCACTTTATCCGACCGCAGTAAAGCCCAGTTTCCCTTGGCCGCCGTATAAGAAAGACGCGTCGTTTGCCAGGCAGTTCAGCTACTACAGTGACTCTATGCTGAATTCCGATCATATCCTGAGGAACCAGCTAGCTGCCAATAGATTTGCGCCGCCATACGCACCGCAACCATATGGATTCAATAGAGGTGAGAACTCGACTGCTTATGATTTCAAGAACAATGAGTAGATCTATCTCACTCTGTTCAGAGGAGAAACGGTAGAATTTATGTCACCCATGCAACTCTACCTTGTATAAAACGAAAAGACCTGTGTTTTTTGGTCTAAATTCTCAAAAATTCTGACTAATGATGTTGCTCTAGATATAGCTAAGAAGGCGTGCGTAGACGGATCACTCCTTGGTATTTCTTACGAGTAGGTAGACCGAGATATTTAAATCACGAGATCTCAAGTTATGATTGGTTGAAACCAATTAAGAGAGAACCACGAACACATCCAGAACGAACCGTCGTTTCAGACTATTCAAAACAACGAATCGGTACTGAGTGTGATATCCTTAACGATTTAGGCAAGTACTTAATAAAAGATTGCCATTAAAAAAATGTGATCTTGAATATCGTATAGTCGTTGAGTTTTATTCTGGGTGGTTGGTATTACGATGGTCCTGTTCGAGATTTCCTTATTATTGATGAGAACGACGGATTGTTCCTTATATGGCCCGCTTAAGTCAGTTATCTGCAATTTTGTACAATCCAATAGATAAAAAAAGTAATCCTCACCTTAGGATACATTAAAAGATAGCACAGATAGGTAAGTGCTATTATCTTTAAATACATAAAAAATAGATTATTGGACTTGTAGCAATTACAGATAAAGGTGCAATAAAATTGTTTAAGAATACCATCGAAATCACGCAACTTAACTGTCTCTAATGATAAATAATCAAAAAATTGCGACAAAGCTTTATCAAGAAAAAAGACGAACACCGCCTATTTAAATAATAAAGAAATTTATTTTGATGATCTATAAAGATAATACAAACAGCTCTTTCAAACAGATACCTGCACCAAATGCACAAAATTAAATAGGTAATTATTTTTCTACATAAGTTATGCGTACATATATAGCGTGTGACAGGGACAGCCCTATTTCTCGCACGTTACCTCCTAGGGCCAGTAGAGGTAGACCCCCGGCTCGTTTTCAAAAGGACTGAGCCGCGGATCTACATTCGTTAGCCGGTATGCGCGCGCGCTATGTAGCCAGCCCGCGCGATAGTTGACGATGGCAGTCGGTTACTGTACGCCTTCGCTAACGGATACGCTCTACCCTTACGCGTGAGATATTGTTTATATGTTGTTGTGACTTGTGTAGTTTGTTCAACTCGTGACAATACATATGTGTCCAAGTGTCAGTGTTGTGTTTTCTTTATAAACTATACGTCACCCTACATATTCGGCGCCCAACGTGGGGCCCCAAACATATATATTAATGTAAGTTTTTAAGTTAAGTAGTCTTTAACACACATTAGGTACTTACTTACTGCATTTGCGATGCCTTGCAGTTTGATGCTTCCATATTGTAACATTTACCACCTATGTAACAACATGAATGCAAAAAATACTTGATTACGTAAGGTGAACTCCCCAAAGAGTATATGTAAACAAGATATCTAAACAACTGGAATACCCAGATAATCAGGTGATTTAATAATGATCAATAATTACATATTATATATACGATAAACGAAGTTGCCCTAGATTTGATATCTTAATTGATATCTAGTAATTGGCGAAAATTATTTTTTATTGCCTACGCTCTGTGCCAGATAATCTGCTGCGCCCTAAAATATACTAATAAACCAAAAACAACATTTGTACAAAGACGAACTTGTAAGTTGAAGGGGTCTCTTCCAGCGCACCTATTTCCATTTACCCACTACCTAACCTAGCTAATTAACAACAGAACTGAAAATATTTTTATACAGCGTGGTAAAGACTACATCTGAATACTTATAGACTGAAAGATACTGACGCATTTTTTCCGGTCATTCGTAACAAGTATGGCGACCCTTCAGGGGTCTAATTACGTAATGACGAAAAGGAAAATGATGGTCATAGCTCATAGCGCTCTGCTGGTACCGGCGGCCCAATCGCGTGGGCGTTAACGAACTTGTCGGATAAATTACGAAAGTTTACTTGCTTCACAAAAAATTGATAGTCGATATATACTTTTCCGGTACGACTAGCAGCCCGCCATGCGGCCGACAACACATTAATAAAAAAAAACAATTCAACCATTCACGAATATCATCATGTGAATTATTTATTTATTATTTATTTATTTATTTCACAAAATCTTATATGCTAGTTTAACAAATAAAGTTCCGCCAAACTGAGAACAGACAGACTTTGGTTTGGTTTGGTTTGGTTTAGTACAAATGGCTGGAAAAATTGTGTCAGTCTCTCCCGGTATATTAGAAAGTGCGACTAGGTGATAGAATTCTTCACGGTAAGTAAAACCGCAAACGTTATGATTTGTAAGCATTGGAGAAATGGATATTTTACATTATACCTACGACAGCATTTCGTAGGTACCTACTGAGTTATGTCGCGTTTGTTTCGAATTCTCATGGAAAGCAATAACTTAGTTTAGATGATATACCTATAATTATGAAGGGTAACTATTATAGGTTTTATGGAATAGAATGCGTAAAACAATATAACAAAATTAAGGAACTCTTTTAGGACAAATATCACATCACATCACATCATCACACTATCTCATCAAACTATCAAACTAATATTATAAATGTGAAAATTCGTTGATGTTGTCAGAGAGACATAAAAAAGAGCATTCGAAGGAACTTGTATACAACATACATTAAAAACTTCAATAGCGCGATGCAGAACATGACCAATTTTCACGCATATTCTAGCCTTAGTAGGTTATTCTCCAGTTTTTGTCGGCGTCTTAACTTCGTCAAACCATATGAAACGTATAAAAAAGTTTGATGGAGTTCCAGGTGACCCGCAGACCAAATTTGAGACTAATCGATTGGATAAAGTCGTGTATACGCAACAGCGCCATCTTTTGTTGTCAAGTGGACGTCGCGGGGCATCGATGAGATTCAGTATAATTTTAGGGGAACATTCTAGCAAAAACTAACTAAACCGATTTTGATGGCACTTTCTAATACGTATTGTAGTTTAGCCCTCGGAATAGGACATAGCGCGGCCTTTTTTTAGATAATGATTCTTCAGAGGGTGATATAAGGTTCGAAAAATTGTATGGGAGTTCATTTATTTTTTAAGAGACGTGAAACTTGGTGAAAAGGTTCTTTAATGAAATACAAGAAAACCTATTTCATCATTTTTGCCAGTTCGTACCCTAAGGGGGTCAAAAATGGGTCGAATATTTGTATGGGAATTAGTTTAATTTTTAAGATACAGACTTGAAACTTAGTAATAAGGTTCTTTAATTAAATACGAGAAAACAACTTTCAGCGTATTTGCCAGTTCACACCCTAAGGGGTTCAAAAATGGGTCGAAAATTTGATTGAGGAATGAATAATTTTTGAGCTGGGGACTTGAAACTTCGTAATATGATTCCATATTAAAACAAGAAAATAAAGGGTCTAGCCGCAATCCTATAGTGAAACTGCCCCTGGCTGAAATGTATAGCTTTCTTAGGAGCTTTTATTTGTCTTATTAAAAGATATCATTTTACCAAATTTCAAGCCTGGAATCCTCTTGCTTTGGACAAAAATTTAAAAAAAAAAAAAAGTTTTTATTTATTTTTAGCTAAACCGATAGTTCGATTTCTTTGAAATTTGGATGTCATATGCACCTAATAATAACTCATTTAAAAAAAAACCAAGGTTCTAGCATATTTCTAGTTCTAGATTATTTAGTAAATGTAAATATATAAAGTTTTCATTGCGTGAAGGCGTACACGAGGACAATAAAGCCAGTGTCGGCCCCGTGCCACGATAGGTACGATACTCGTAATTTCGCGATTTGGTTTGCCGACTCGTCGCCTGTTACGGGAATCATGAGTTGCTCCGGGTGTTTACAAAATCTGGCAAAAGGTGAAGAGGTGATCAAATGTACCACTAGAGGATGTAAACAAACCTTCCACTCGGCATGTACAAATTCCTCACGCTTAGCTGAAGACGAAGTGAATGTCTGGATCTGTCCCGACTGCAGCGCTAGTGCGAGGAAAGGAGGAGAACTCATCCACACCAGTTCGCATCCCCACAGAAAATGTAACCATGCGTAAAAAGGTTACGCAACCCCAACAAAAATCAGGGCCTCAGAAACCGAACACCACCGCCACCGCTGTCGCCCCTGCGGGATCGAAATGCGCAGCCAAGACTACAGGACCCAACGTCGTACGGGCACAGACGACGGGACACAGACTCTTTCCTCAGAAATGAACCTCTTGCGGAAAAGTGCGTCTGATATGTGGGACTCATTTAAAACTCGCCTAGACGAAATATGTGAAAAAATTATGGGCCTTGATGACAGAATCAAATCCCTAGAGATGATGCACGGTGATAATATTCTGTTAAAAGGCAAAATTATCGAATTGGAGAGACAACTTGATTTCCAGGCTCAGGCATCTCTAAGAAATGAGGTCGAAATATTGGGTCTCGAGGAACTGTCAAACGCGAACCCCTATCATCTGGTTCTTTCCACGGCGATAAAACTGGGCGTCGAGCTTGCTGACGCTGACTTAGTATACGTGTCCCGAGTTGGCCCTAAGCGTCACGCCGGCACCGAAGGAAACGAGGTCCCCACCCGTCGCTGGTAACGGCCTCTGGCTGTCACTTTTGTTCGCACAGCTAAACGCAATGAATTCGTCAAACATGCTAAGGCTCGCCGTAACATCAAGAGCAAGGACATAGTCGAGTCTGGTGGACCTGACTCGACAGTATATGTGAATGAACGCCTTACTAACTCTAACCGCCGGTTATTTCGCAACACCAGAGTCTTCGCGAGCCAATACAAGTACAAACACTGCTGGGTGCGCAATGGTGCAATTTTCATCAGGAAACAGGACGCAAATCATGGAAGCCCGGCAATCCGTATCAAGTCCGACAACGATCTTCTTATACTGTCTAATTCTGTTGTGCAGTGCGATTCTGCCGCGATCTAGCCTAGTCAATAGTCCTTATATGCTGTGCATAATTATTTTGGTTATCATGTCTGCTGATACTGCTCATTGTCCTCTTGTTTGCTCAGTATTAATGTTACAATATGTTAAGGACTGCCACCTCACACACTCTTACATTCCTACTACTCAAACACGCACTTATACACTAACACATTTCCACACCCTCTATAGAAGGATATTTCTTACACCTGGGCGCAAGTATATTTGTCAGGTTTTGGCATTAAGTTACCCTGTAATATTTTACTCATTTTTCACTTTCCCATGGGTACCATAGTTCTGTTAGATGAAATCGACAAATCTTTTGAAATGAAATGCCATTTAACATCTGCTCCGGAAAACTGCGCTCCGGTTATATCAAACTATTCTCTAAAAATCTTGAGCCTAAATATCAGAAGCATAAATAAGAACTTTGATACTTTTTTAGTGCTGCGCCAAAGATTAAATATAGAGTTCGACGTGATAATTTTTTGTGAATGCTGGGTCAACGAAAACTCAATCATTAGCCAGCTAGATGGTTACGTATCTTTTAGTTCAACTAAGTTCATAAACAAGTCAGGCGGGGTAATTGTTTATATTCACAACAAGTGGTCCCCATCTTTTTCGGAATTGAATGTGGACGATTCGAACTGTGTGCTTGCTACGGTGCCGAACGCCTTCTCAGTTGTGGCGATATACAGATCACCGAGTTTTCGTGACGTAGGCGCTTTTACTACCTCTCTCGACTCAGCATTAAAATCCATCGAACCGTCCCCCTGTCTTGTTCTAGCGGGGGATCTGAACATTGACATCTCAGACTCTTCTATTCATGCTCACTCCTCAGAGTATCTTTGTACTTTGGCTGAACACGGTTTGGTACCCTGCATAACCTCTGTCACTCACCATAAGTCCTGTTTAGATCATATTTTCGTACCAGCTCAATGTCAGGCTGAGTCAATGGTCTGTTCCGCTGACGTAACTGATCACGATATAACTATGGCGGGGATCTCGGCTCATCTAGATAAACCAATCAAAGCTGAACGCGTAAAAATGGTTACAGATTACGATTCGGTTAGAGCAGAGTTAAAGTCTACAGACTGGACCCCCTTGATACGTAGTTGTAACGTCGACGGTGCCGCAGACTTATTATCCACAGTGATCAGTAATACCATGACTAAACACTCTAAAAAGGTAAAATGTAGTCGTTCAAAGTACACTTTGCAACCTTGGATGACCGCCGGCTTACTAAGATGTTCTAGGCACAAAGATAAACTCCATCTTGAATCTCGTAAAGATCCTAATGATAATTTTAAAAAACTAGTTTATACCCGATATAGAAATTTTTATATCTCATTACTTAGAAAACTAAAGGAAGAATTTGATAGAAAGGACCTGATCGAAAACAAAAATGCGCCCCGTAAACTCCGGAAATCGATAAATCGCATCACGCATAAAAAGTCCAGTGGAAATAGTTCAGAAGGGCTTGTTAATGCTGAGAGCTCACCTAAAGAGGCTCTCAATAAGTGCAACGAATATTTCTCGACAGTTGGCTCTGAATTAGCTAGTTCCATTTTATCGGATTTAAACGAATCTCAGGAGTCTCTAGCTAGGAAATTCTGTTATAACCGTACAACTTCTAGTTCTTTATATATTCAACCCACTACCCCGCATGAGATACTTAGTCTCATAAAAGTTCTTTATCTACGCACATATCATTACTGCTCTAAAATGCGTTCAGAAACGGTAGGAAATGACCAGCATTACTACAACCGATTTTACTATGAGAACTTTCTTGTCTGTGGTAGTAGGTAAAATCTGTACTGTAATGTCATTACAGTACAGATTTTAGATAAATTTGTATCGTTATGAGTTTAAATTTGGAACATCTGTCAAAATTCAAGTGGGTCTCTACTCTAGTATCCATAGATATTAAAACAGTTATCGATACGAAACGTCAATTCAGTACGTTTTGTAATACAAACCGTACGACATTTTGATCTAGAGTGATATTAGTAAAGGGACTTCATTCGTTTGTCTATGATTTTTTTAAAAATCTGACGACGTGACGGATGATCGAATTGCCGCCTTTGCTGTTGTCATTTTTTTGTTGGTTTTTTGCTGTTACTTATTACTACTTATGATATGTGTGTAGATAAAGTAGTGTATGCAACTGTACATAATTAGGCCTTAAAACACTCGTGTGATCCTATTATGAAACTCGCTGACGCTCGTTTCATAAAACCACACTCGTATTTTAAGGCCTCTCATTATGGATCAGTCGCATAAACTACTATAACCCACATAGCGCTACTGGTTCTGATGGTGTTGGCAATTGGCTGTTAAAAGAGTTGGGCTATGTAATTGCAGAACCATTAGCTGCCATCTTTAACCTAAGCATAGAGACAGGTCATTTCCCACAGAGCTGGAAAACCGCGACGGTAATTCCGATACATAAAGGAGGACCTTCGAACACTCCAAATAACTTCCGGCCTATCTCTCTTCTGGGGGCTTTCTCTAAACTTCTCGAGCGCGTTGTGAATAAACGTCTAACTCACTATCTGGAGCATAACAACTTTATATCTGACCGACAATTTGGTTTCCGCCAAGGGAAGTCCACTGAAGACGCGGTAATATTTCTTGATCTCGCAAAGGCTTTCGATACGGTGTCGATTCCCATACTTCTCAAAAAGCTGGAGTCCTATGGCATTCGTGGTATCGCTCTAGACTGGTTTGCTAGTTACCTGTCCGGTAGAAGCCAGCGTGTAAGAATTGGTGACAAAGTTAGTGACCTGAAACCAGTTTCATTTGGCGTGCCACAAGGAAGTATTTTAGGACCCACGCTTTTTACAGCCTATATTAACGACGTACTGACACTGGAATTGAATAATTGTGAAGTTCTTTGCTACGCCGATGACACGGCTTTACTGTTCCATGGTGATTCTTGGCAGGATGTACGCATTGCGGCTTCGGAGGGTTTAAAAAAGGTAAAAAATTGGTTAGATCATAATCTCCTAACAATGAACACCACGAAAACGCAATTTTTATGCTTTCATAAGACAGCTTCATCTCGCCCTAATATAGCCCCAATGAGGAATCTTAAAGTACACGTATCAAACTGTGCTGCTCCCCTTATTTCTGATGGCTCGAGATGTAACTGTGCATGTATCACCAGAGTTGGTTCCATAAAGTACTTAAATGATGCTGGACGAGAATCTCAACTTTAAGAAGCATATAGCAGTTACATCTAAGAGAGTTCGAAAGTTTATATATACAATGAAATTGTTAAGAAATTGTGCTGATAGAAAGTTGTTAAAACTGATTTATGTTTCATTGTGTCAGTCTATCCTTGGTGAAGTCTTTACTACTAACCTTAGAATGTGAAGGTTGCCCTGCGTAGACCCCGGCGCTTTCCTACTGTAGACCTCTATAAAGAAGCTGAAGTGTTAAGCGTGCGGAAGTTGTTCTTGTATCGGGCTGCCATCGTCACCCACAAAACAGTTCAACAACTCCCATCGTATCCTGAAATACTCAGGAAAAGAGTCTTTAAATGCCCTTTACCGGCTGTAAAAACTGCTTTTGACAAACGCTTTAAACTATATGTCCTTCCTCATATTTATAATAACATTGTTAAAGTCTGTGACATAAAACTTTGTCGCTTGGCCGTAGCTAAAACGCGTATACGTACGGACGCCTGGACGTACAATCAGGCCGAAGAAGCGTTGAAGTAAATGCTCCCTTGCATCCTTCCCTGCTCCACACACACTCACACTACCTACACACACTCCTCCTACACTCATACACTCATCCAAACATTAATACTTAATCACTAAACAAAATATTTAAATCTAAATTGTTAAGTCTCTTTAGTGTTAATAGTGTCTAATGTTACTTTTCCGTGAATGTTGTATAACGCCGCATGATATCTTGTAACTCTCGTAAGCGATCTGACTCCCACGATACAGGCTGTGCCTAGTGTGGAAGTCACCGATCATGTAAATTGTTAAGTTATTTTTTGGTAAATAAACTATTCTTATTCTTATTCTTATTTTTATTCTTATTCTTATTTACAAAGTCTTAAAAATTTATTTTTTGATTTTTAAGATTTTTTTATAAATACAGTAACAATTAATCGGAAAACATCGGAAATGATCGTTTGCCCTCGCTCCAGATACGTAATTGCACGGTTGCCCCTAGAAACGTAAAGTTGTCGATGGTAAACATTATGACATTGACATTGCGTTAAAATATTAGCTCTAAATACTTAGCGTAAGTTTGCTACACGATATTCAACCTTAGGTGGGTCCCAAATTAAAGCTCGTGACTGTACCTACCTACACATTACACTATGGTGAAAAAGCCATAACAAGTAGAAACAACTCGGTTCCCAATGGTCGAACGCAAAATGTCTGCTTCAAAAAACCTCTTCAAAATAGATTTGCAGTGCTTGGTTGGATCGATAAAGAGTACCTTTTATTTTATTACTACTACCAATGCCTTCTTTCCCCTTTTTGTATAGGGTGAGAATTGTTCACTCCTTCATCGTAGTCCTGTGAAAAGGCTAGGGTAGGGATGAAAGACTCGTTTATGACAGAAAAGTCTGATAGTAAAACCAACCACAGGTAAAACTAAACTAACCTTTGCCCGCAGTATCCCCCGGTTGGAGTTCATGGTGGGCGGGCGGCAGACGCAAAGGGGGCCAGGTGAGGTTCAGCGCCTCGCAGACCAGCGCTCTGGAACGGCGGTTCGGGGCTAGCAAGTACCTCAGCCCGGACGAGCGGCGAGCGCTGGCGGCTAACTTGCGGCTCAGCGATCGACAGGTAATCTATGGAATATTGTTTGGTCAACAAGAGTTTTCCAAATTCGTCTCGGTAGGTATTTGGTCGGTTGGAACTCATGGTGGGTGGGCGGGAGATAGGGCCCTTATCATCTACGGTCCTTACTTCTACCGTAAGAAAGTTTATTGGGGGTCGACCATGGGTAGACTTATCTTTCATCAACCAGATCGTACTTAACCTTAGAAGTAGGTGTTATCAGACGATCGAACGGGCACACTTATCTGAAAGAGAGATGTAAGCTTCCAGATTTCTCATTCTAGCCCGTGGGACTACAGTATGGAGTTCTTCAAAAAAGGAGCGTATAAATTCTTAAAGGGTCGGCAACGAGCATGTAACACCCCTGGAGTTGCAAGTGTCCATAGGCTACGGTAACCACTTACCATCAGGTACCTAAGCTTGTTTGCCACCAACGTGATATAAAAAAAAATGTGCTGCACCTAAGTAGGTACCTATACTGTTATTGGATAGGTAAACATTTGTGGTCAGATATCAACATCACAAATAGAAAGTCACCGTAGGAAAGGAGCCACCTACATTTGCTCCGATTTTCTGAGAAAAAAAACATGAATCTATATTATTTCAGGTCAAAACATGGTTCCAAAACCGTCGTGCAAAATGGCGCCGTCTGACGCCCGACTCGTCCGACGCGGGCAGTCCGACCACGGGTGACGACAGCGACGACGACGTGCGCTACACGGGACCCGACCAGTGTAAACCGACGACCGGATTTACTTAACCATGATTATACATATTGGCAAGCCAAGTTTTTTTAATACCGCAGGTCTATCCTGTTCTAACCATATGACTTAACTATCAGAGCTGGTCTACTGACGCGTCCAGACGTCCAAGCGCAGCGGAAGATAAAGCGTGATATAGGGATAACATCTTGCCGGGCGCCGTGCATGCGTCACCTAGAACCGCGCCTGACCCTTCACAGATTGCCGAGCCGCGGTTTGCCGACCCCTGCGCTAGTGTCATAACATGAGCACTAATGCACACTTCGCCGCGCTATCGGCGGACTGCAGTGCTTCCTTATAAACGATGCCAGAAAGAAGTGACGCCATACTTCTTCAAGAAAGCGCCCCCTCCTCTCATCATGTAGTTATTTATCTACCAGCACTTGCAGCATAATCATATTTCTGTCATACATAAAGCGTTCGACCCTCACGACTTTCTAGTGACGGGCTTAGAGGTTAATAGTGATCAGCTCAGGGTATTCCTAGCTCTCATCGGCAACTCACCTCCGATAATCCACTTCAGTCTGATCTCCTATTAATCTCTGCTACGAATCTCGGGACCAAGTTACACTAGAGACTAATTGGGAACTGCTTTTCTGCTGTTTATATACCTACTTTTACCTTTTGGGAATTAACTTGCTCTGGTTCACTGCGCGTATACTCGTATTACCTCACACTGTGTTCTTACTCTCATGCACGGTTTAAATTGTTAAACTTTCAACTACAGGTGCATTTTTGATTCCACTAAAACCAATAATCTTGGAAGAATCCTAGATCATACAGCGGACCACAGCAACATGCGTTATATACTTACATCAAATAGACGCTGTCAAAATCCAAAGCAAAGAGTATCTATATAAATATGACATACCTACATACTTACTTTAAGCGTGCAACAAAGGCTGCAATGCAGCATGTTGCAGCTGAATTTGACAAGTTTCAATTTACCGCCGCGCCGGAGCCAGGCCGCGCCAGTCCGTGAGAAACTTTACTTATTGCCTGATTAAATCAATTGGCCGTGTTTTCCCAAATATTCGTGTTGTCCAGGAATGGTGAAAAAAAAACACAACCCAGGCAAAATTCAATCTTATAACAAGGTCATAAACACCGGAGGGCTTGAAGCGGCCTTTACATTTGGCTAAATCAATTATATTCTTTGGGCTAAATGCACTGCAGTAACTAAGAGGGAAGTTAAACTATCTCGGTCTCGGTGAGATGGTTAAGCTCCCCTTCCCCAGTTAGTGCACTGCATTAAGCCAGCTCTAAAGGTAGCTTAACGATCACAGTCAGCTGACACGGTTTAGGATCAGTTCCCCAAAGCGGCACCTAGCGCTTATCGCGTTGTGTTTTTAACTATAAATACCTATTTTAACCCGGCCTATACGGTGGTAATATTTATTTTCACACCACATGCTCGACAATGCCGAATTATAGGTCATGTAAACCCTACCGAAAGCAAGACATTAAATCCCTTGGTATTAGCCGGGTTATAATGTTGTACTGAATTTCATTATAACCCGCTGGTTAATAATATGATTTCACTTTTCATAATTCTTATTACTATATGCATAAAGTTTAATTTTGCTAAACACAATTTGTCCTAGGCCATGGCCTACTTGATTTGACAAAATAAATGAAGTTTGCCTCCGTGTGAACCCCGGTCCGGAGGAGCGCGGTGTTCGAAATTCGAATTTCGAATCTAGGACCACGGCTTGTGCTTTCGAATTTGGAACGTCGCGCGCCTTCATTTGTTCACGCGTGACGAACAAATCGAGTTCTTGTAGGTGCCTATAGAAGATTTAATTTCAAAAATAATATTGAAAATGTCGAGTGATGAAAGTGTTTTGACTCCTGAGTTTATCAAATTAGACAACTCAACCTCAATAAACGTACCAAATAAAAACATTACCTTATCTTTCCATAATTGGACTAACGTGTCTAATGTTACTATGTACTTTTAATTTGCTAAATAAACATTATTTATCTACTGAGCCTGTTTTTTTGTCTCGCATAAGGTGTGAAAAGTAGAGTATACACCTCGGGGATAAGACTGTTTTAGTCTTGGGCGGTTGAACCCCTCACTGCACTCAGGACTCAGTCTTAATTCCCTCGCTTCGCTCAGGAATTAACTTATAACTCCCTCGCTACGCTCAGGAGTTAAATTATGAGTCCTTCGTTACGTTCGGGATTCAATTCGCTCCCGTGACATAAAACAGTGCTTTATCCCCTTGGTGTATAATCTACTATTGTGTCACAAGGGAGCAAAATAGTATATTTACGGCGAGGGCGGTGTATTGAATCCTGAACGTAGCGAGGGATCCTACAATAGAATCCTGAGCGTGGCGAGGGATTCCAACGTAGGATCCTGAGCGTAGTGAGGGATACAAGTGTTTACGCCCGAGACGAAAATAATTTTGCTACCGAGTGACACATACTATTTTTCACACCGACTATGAGGAAATTAAAAAAAAGCTATTGTTAAAATATATCTAAATTATCTTAATTTTTATTACTAATTTTTAAATATTACGAAATATTTATAAATTTTTATACAACATTGTTATAGTTAAAACTTGAAATATGTTCGTTTTGAATCGACTACGATGAAATTACAATCGATTATTTTATTAACATCTGTGTTCAATTGGCACATTGCGTACAAATGTTCCAATGCCAATGTATAAATTAAAAAAGTAGCTTGAACAGAAAAGTAGCGTTTTGGTCCCTCTCGTCGTGGAGCTTACTTTTCCGAATGAAAGGTGTGAAAAATTACATACAAGTATAGCTATATAACATTTCCACGGGCCAGGTGAAATCCAATTTCAATTTCATAAAGCTTGACAGGGATACAATTTTCATTCTTTATCTGTAGTTACTTAGAGAAGTCACAGATAATCTTAACACAAACAGCTAAATTAGGTACATTAACAATCAATAGCAATAATACAGACTGATTATACCAATAAGCTCAAATTAACCGATAATCAAACATAATACCACCGTAATCCAACTGGCATTGATAAAAATAATACTCAATCATGATACTTTTTTACAAATCTTTTAATTCCATACAAAAAAACAAGTTTAAGGAAAACCTCAAAACAAACAACACCATTAAAATTGAAGTAAAACATAATAAATAAACTCTTTATTTACATCTTATTTCACCTAATTAAGATAGGCCTTAAACAACTTGCAGTCAAAAACTACATCTGTGCAGAACTTGAATCAAAAATATCTGAAACCGACTCTACAGGGTATTTCTTCCATTCGAACATCAATGTTGACTACCTAACTAAATAAACAATTATGCTTGATAATGAAAATAGAGAGTAATTCATTTGTTAATTTCAAGCAGCACTGTAGGTATTTGACACTACGAATGACGTCGTCGTCCAAATCTCGCCTTTAGCGCCACGACGCTAAAGGCGAAATTTGGATACAATAAAATGAAAGTGATATGAATTATTCTCTTTTTTCCGATAGCACGCGTGCCCAATTAATATAATGTTTATACTAAACACGGTAAATTATTTTCATTCCATTTCGAATGGAAGAAACACACTTAATGTATTGCAAAGGCACAAAGGCGTGTTCACGTATTTTAGAACCGTTTTGCAAATGTCAATGTTTTCCTGTGTATAGTCAGCATCAGAAATACTACAGAAACTTCGAACCTAGCATGGATGAAGTATACAAGAGGACCGTCGGTAAAGCCTAGACAAAGCCGCGTTCCTTCCTTACAAAAAAGCAGATGGTGCCACCTTAGAGAGATCGCCGTACCTTGCATTTCCACGCACCGATTTCTGATATAAGGCAGGTTTTTTCCAACCTGCGGTAATCTGTCAGTTTTCTGGCTCTAGTGAGGTAATAGTACATTACGTAACTAGGGCGGTGAATTCGTGAATGCCCCAGATCGCAGGTGTTTGCGGCCCAAACCGAAGGCCATAAATATGCGCTCTGGGGCTTTACGAATTACCGCCCGTGAGTACAAAATTTTACGTCTTCACCTAGCCACAATGCGAGTTTTCCCGTACGCGCAGCGTGCAGTAAAACTCGCATTATGGCCAGGTGACGTAAACATATATCTACCAACGACATTTTTTTAGAAACGCCATTCTGTACAGGCGTACCGTTAACTAGGATATTTCTTTCATGATATTAAGCATTATATGTTGAGCGATTACACATCATTTTGACAGGTAGATTAAGGCTAGTGTTATCGCTGCAAAATGGTGCCGTCTATAACCACTCATAGATTTATATCTGATGCTAACTAGACTTAGAGGTTTTGCTTGGAAAAACCTCGACTATTTTCATCGATGTTTGGTGCGTGAAACAGCTGCCACCTCAGTATTTATTTACCTTATAATTGTACTGATATGACAGTTGTCATATGCACCAAGCTTTTAATTTGACTCGCTTTTTTTGACAAATAGTATCCTTCCAAATTGCGGCAGTCGTTATAACGCCGCCTTGTCAGAACTGTAAGTTTCTCAACTACCGGCTGATTTTCTCCTGAATCGAAAAATTGCCGCAGCATATGGTCCATCAGGAAATAGGTGTTTTTATTAAATCGTAATGACTAATAATCAATATCGAATATTATAAAATGGAGACAATATATACGTGGTGCGTGAGTATTTCCAATCTTAAAAACATTATTTAACAATTGATGTACAATTTTGCACAAAATGATAGCTAATTGAAAATGAGATATACTATATTAAATTTCGCGTAAGAGTAAATGTCATTTGCGCTTCATAAATATCACATCTAATACAATTCTAAAACATTATATTTATCTAAAATAGACACTGATCTACAATATTTATATTGTATCTACTAATAAAAACTGTATTGCATAAAACGTGAAAGGACTAGTTTTAGACTGACCACCTTAAATGGACTTGTAGCTTTAGCATAACTTTAATTGGTTCGTTGAGAGAACGTCGAAGGGTCTTTGGGCTTCAATATTTTAGACACCACTACAATATTATTTTCAGCCTATAGGTACCTACTTAAAAAAATATGTACTTACTTAGTTCTAGCCAAGAAAGCGGTCTATCACTAATGTATAAATAATAGAGTCAAAAGTGGTAGAACAGTTTCAGGTGACTTACAAGTCGTACGTAGTATCCTTATTTTATTTACAAACTGACAAAAACTAATATTATTGAAAAGTTGAAACCCTAATGTCTTAGACAAGTATTAAATAATACAAATCAACGCAAGTTCATTGCTAAAACTTATATTTATACAATCATGGTATAAGATATTTTACATCAATTCGTCTTTTTTAAGTCAAGTGCTACATCTTTATACATAGTAAAATTGACAGTGCTTGTGACTCGCTCTCTCTCTCTCCCTCTCTCTCTCTCTCTCCCTCCCTCTCTCTCTCTCTCTCTCATTCACACACGGCAGTAGTTTTCCTTCTTTCAAAGAAGGGGTAAAGTGATATTTAGGAAAAGCTTAGCTGTACTATTTAGCATTTAATGGGAGTTAGAGAAAGAATTAAAAGTTGTCATCAGTCTGGGAGTTACAGAATGTGTACTGACAGTGTGTATTGTGCATTCTATACATTTGTGTGATATAGTTCAATTAATAAATAAGCAGCGAAACAGTTTCGTATGTAACTCGTCAGAATAGAAATATAGGGTACTTGTACATCTAAGCATATTCAGATTCATTTACATCGTATTTAAATATCAGATTATCGTCGAATTGATCAGAGGCATAAGCCCATGTTCAGCTAAAATCCCTTTGCAAATAATTTCAGGAAATATTACGACAATAATTCGTCGATTCGACCGAAAGTAGAAAACTAGAAATCCTAATTTTAATGAAGACTTTTATTTAAATAAGCTTGACAGATCTTCACTAACGGCTATACTCTTAATTTAGCATGACAATTACAAAAACTACTTACTGATAACCTCTAGCCGCCCATCGACCTTTTAAAAGCCATTATTTCCTTCAATTTCATTAGTGCCATTCTAAATTGGAACAGACATGCATTTGTTTTGATTTCTGAATTAAAAAAAACAAAACAGATTCCATTATATTTCCTATTATAGTGAATTCAAATTGAATTGCCTTTTTTGTATAGCAGCTAGAAGATGTCCTTAGGACTATTCGACTAAACCATTAAAATCTGTTAGTGCCACCAAATACTGTCAGTAGACATTGCCCACAATACCGGTGTTAAGTGTGTGCCCCGGCGGACAGTCCCGTTGTAGTGGAACTGTGACTCCGCCTAGCCCACAGCCTTAGCTTGTCGCTAGGGCCGGTGATTGTCCAGCGTCACCAAGGGTCCCACACACACTAACACCTCGAGCCCTATTCGGCTTTCCTGAGCGCGCCGCGGGCACGCCACGCCTTCAGCAGGCTCATCGAGAAGTACAGCTGGAAGAAGTGCACCTGCGACGCGAGCAGCACGAACGCGTACCACAGCAAGCCGTAGGGGAGACCCTGGAAAGTGACGATAAGTAGCCAAATTATATTTTGACTGGTTGTTTCACCCTCCTAGCACTGTCACGGTTTTCCTGGAGTCTGCGTTGACACCTAATCTTAAGGTACTGGTACACATGCTGTTTAGTAGCATGCTTGTTTGAGCATGCTCAATTATTATACGTGTTTTTTTAACCGTCTTAGAGCCGAAGCCCACTGAAAGTATCCAAAAGGTACTAATCATTAGTATCATACTTATCAATCAGTATTTAGTAATAAAAGGTTATTAAGTTTGAAAAATTCTCTATGGCGCACGGAGCGAAGTTCATTCACCCGGTTAGAGTTCGTACCCATCTACATAAGATGGCGGCGAGCGGACACTGCGGTCACTCAGCTGGATGATTAAAATTAATATTAATACAAAAAAAAAACAATATTTTATGCATTTAAAAACGACTAAAAAAATAAAAACCTTTTTTTAAGTTCTTTGTAACGTATACATTAACTGGGGTTCGGCTTTAAGACGGTTAAAAAACACCGTGTATATGCAATGCACTTTACATTTACACATGCTATTTGCTCGAAACTAGCACGCTTTCGTGCTACTAAAGAGCATGTGTAACCTTTAAGATTAACCGTAGACAATAGTTTTATGAAAGCTACTGCCTTCCAACCCTGAGTGAAATGTAGACCGTGTTTGAGATTATGCCGGTTTATTTTGCGATGGTTCCCTTCACCGAAAAGCTACCATCAGGGTTCGAAAGGATGATTATCAATGATAATTATCATGATAATTATCGTGATACAATACAATACAAATACAAATATTCTTTATTGCTCACCAGACATAGTAAAAAAATAAAAAAGAGGCAAGTTAAACATAAACAATGGTAGACAACAGGCGGTCTTATCGCTAAAAAGCGATCTCTTCCAGACAACCTTTGGGTGGTGGAGACGATGCAAGAAAAGATAAGATTTGAGTAGGTGAAAACAGAAAATAAGAACAACTTAAGTTAACTATAAGAAAGACTATACACTTACATAAATACATATATATATAAACCTAAATACACATACAATAACTAAATGTCATAGAAACAGTATCACTTACAGCCGAAAACAAACAGCACACACCAAGTAGGAATGACTAGTTACGGAAGAGATAAATAGTAATCCTTAAGTCGAGTTTTAAAAATGGGAAGAGACTTAGCACGTTTAATCTCAATAGGCAAAGAATTCCACAATCGAACAGCTCGAAAAGTAAAAGAATTGTTGTAAAATTTAGAGTTTGATTGAGGAACCCTCAGAAGCAACATCTGAGCACACCTTGCAGAAGAAAGAAATTTAAAGCGATATGATAATAACAGGTGGATAATTATCGATTGATGACAACAAAAAATTGCGCTGTATTTCCGTACGTGTACTTATATTTCCGCACTTGCGTCTATCCGAACGCACGAAGTGTCAACGTGACGTGCCGCGCCGTGGGGATTCCCCTTACAAGAAGAATTCAGTTCGGATTATGCAAAGTTGAGCGAGCTCGAGTGTTATTGGTTCTTAACGTGCGCATACGTTGCATTTTTGCGACGCGACTATTGTACGAAAAAAAATCGTAGTGCGCGCCTGGCCTTATACTGGTGATAACTATACGATAATTATCAAGAAGCGTAATTATCTTGATCATTTCAATATCAAATCATATTTTATACAACATTATGATTAAGATTATTAAATGTGACCGACTTATTATAAAACTTTAATGAATCTTACATGGATGCAAATTGGCTAAAAGTATGTATACGTTCTTTTGAAAAACCGTCGTGGTCCAAGCCGTGGTTCGAACGCACGAACTCCACACTGAAAGTCACGTGCGTCACCGCTCGGCTAGAACAATGGTTTTTATTTTGACCAGATGCTTGGCAGCAGCAAATGAGCTGTGATACACGACTGCGTGGGAGCTAGAGGCTGCGCTCCGATCTCTCGCTCGCACGTATGGCGCACCGCTGCCACTAATGCCGCCACTCGCATGATTATGCTTATCTGCGTGTTTTGTAGCAGTACATAAACCATAATAACTGACGTAGATTTCTATTATGCTTTCAAGAATTTGGGAAATAATTTTACAGAGAAATTTGTTTTGAAAATAAATATTAGCATACTGGCTGGCTAATCAACGCTGTAGTATAAGCAAGCCAGAATCTTGTCCACAGCGGATATACAGAGTACCAAAAATGGGGTGTGAACCGATCAAGGGCATAATAGGTATTATGTTCTGATAAGAAAAAAACTAAAAATTTATTTTCACGCGATTTTTTTTTAATTTTGTTTGGAGCAGGTCGCCGCAGTAGGCCAACACTCCATAAAAATGTAAGAAAAAATCGAGACAATTTTTTTTCCATGCAGTTTTTTTATTATCAGAATACGATACCTGTTATTGCCCTTTTTGGTACACTCTGTATAAAGAAAAAGTGTTCAGTAAAAGACCTACCTGCCACAACTGCACGTCCACCTCCGAGCTGTCGTCCTCATCCTCGTCCATCGAGAGGTATCTCCACACGTCTCCACAGTAGTACAGTACGCAGTACAGCAGCGGGCCGAAGCCCAGGGCTCCGATTCCGTACACGTAGCGCCGCAGCTGTCGAATGTTGTTCCGTTTGATCGCAGACAGCCCCAGGAACGAGAGCAGGAGCGACATGCACCAGATGTACTCCCACCAGAGAGGCTGCGAAAAATGTTTTATTCTAGTAAAGTCTGAATTTGGATACTGTTGATGTAATGCGGAATAACCACCCGCGGAGTAGTCACCCTTATAAGACACATAGAGACGAAAATGCTGCTGTTTTTAGGGTTCCGTACCCAAAGGGTAAAAACGGGACCCTATTACTAAGGCTCCGCTGCCCGTCCGTCCGTCCGTCTGTCACCAGGCTGTATCTCACAAACCGTGATAGTTACAGTTGAAATTTTCACAGATGATGTATTTTTGTTGCCGCTACGAAAACAAATACTTACTAAAAAAAACAGAATAAAATAAATCTTTAATACAACAAACATGTTTTTTTGGTGTTTTTATAGATAATGGTACGGAACCCTTCGTGCGCGAGTCCGACTCGCAATTGGCCGGTTTTTTTTTCCATTTGGCCTGCGGTGTGGCCAGTAACAGATAAGCTGCAGGGCAACCTCCCTGGCAGCCATATAGGCCGCCCAGAAAGAAAAAATGTTTATGGTGATGCCTAGATTCCCGTAAACTACTGCGGATGTAAGTGAAACGATGATGTCTTATGCGCTCGAGAAAACGTGATGTAAATAGCACTCGTCAGAAATCGTTTTTTTGGACAAGTGTCGATAAATATCTAAGTTCATGAAATTATATGAATGTGTATTATGTGTGTCTATAATGTTATAAAATGCCATCACTTTTGATTTGATTATGTTGTTTAATAATGTAGTGCCTTCTGGCTTTACTCAACATTAATTGCATGTTACATTTATGAAGCATAAGTAATCTTTATCAATCTCACTACCTATTTCCCTCAGTTTGCTACACACAGAGATAATTAAAGTTCCAAGTAGCCAAATTACCATACTTAAAACTTAATTCGAGTTTGACATCCCACTTGAGTGCAGTAGGTATACATATAACTATGGGTACTCTGTCTCTTAAGTATTCTTATGTTAATGAATTAGGCAAGCTTGACTCGATTTTCACTTCAACAACAAATTAGCAACATTGTACTCAATAGCAAGTTTAGTATATGGTTAATACCTGTGGTATCTGCAATTCTTCAATTTCCAGTATGAAGATGTCAAGTTTATCCAGGATGTCTGCAGAAAGCTTGGCCACCATCACAAAAAATAAGACATGGTGAAAGAACACACAGTACTTCAGACGCGATTTGTTCAAAGCACTGCAAAACAAAACAATATACTGGTTACAAAAAGTACATAGGAAGCTAGAAGTTATCTACTATTTGATAATAAATAAAAGGGGAATAGTAGTGAATAGAAATATTATTTCCATTATCAATCAGTAATTTTCTTGTTGATTTTCATAATCCAGGATGCTCAACTCTCTGTACAAACATAGTTTTGATTCTCATTTTATAATGACAATAACATGTTACTTTGTATATGCAATAGGGTCTGTCATATCTAGGTCAGAAACTAAGAAAGTCGGGTAAAAAGAGTGAAAAGAATAATTTTCATACAAAGTCTCTAATTGGTTTATCTTTTTAACCCCCAATGAAAAAAGAGGGGTGTTATAAGATTAACATGACTGTCTGTGTATGTGTCTGTGGTATTGTAGCTGCCAAGCAGATGGACCAATTTGAAAGCCCTTTTTAGTGTCATAGATAATTTTACCCCGAGTGTTCTTAGCCATGTCTCATCAAAATCTATTCAGGCGTTTTTGAGATATTGGACTTTGAAATGAAAATGTCGGGGATGTTTCAACTTTTCTAAGTTTTAGTTATTTCTATTATATTTCTATCATAATTTACAGCAAGAGAAACTAGTTCCCAACCTAGATATGATTTTACAACATTACTTCATCAATAAACCAACATATTACAAGACCCGAAAAATTATCAGAATAGTAATAATAGACTACAATCATAAAAACTGCTGCAAGACTAAAAGGTTACTGCATTTGTTTTTCTTTTATAATTTTACATCTATCACTAAAAAAAAAGACAAATAAACATTTATATGAATGATATGATGAGCAACTGATTCTCATTATCAAGAATACTTAAAAATATGAAAAAATAAAGCCTGTGATCAAAATAAACACAATTTTTATGACACAAGTTGAAACCATAAAGGCATGCTGTCCTTGTGCCACGACAAAATAAACAATGATTGGCGACGCTAATGCATTCTATCGGGATTAATGTTTCAAATAAACGGTGCGAAATGTTTCTGTATCTTTGGCTTCTGTCTAAAAATAATTTGAGTGAGCGAGCCGTCCCCTGTCACAAAGCTATGTGTTCTAACCTTTAGAACTAATTATAAGCTAACCAAAACATATTCTGTAGTCCTTAAAGACGTTAATTCACATTTATAAGTTACCTTATTTGATACTGAGCCGCTATTTTCTCCCTATGCTCGAAGTCAGCGCCGTTCGTTCCTGTTACCATAACACCACCTCTTGAAGCCATTTTTGTAACTTAATCGCCTCTCAAGACAGATCAATTTAAGCCGAAGCGGTATTAGAAAGCACTAAAAGTACACCATCAATATAGATTTGATGTGTATATATAATTTTTCAGCCGATATATGAAATATTTTCTGCCAGACGAAAGAAATGATAGATTGGAACTGCCAAAAGTGCCAAATGTGCCAACGTTTCAAGGTTTTTAAATTCTGTTCGGAAATTGTAAGAAGAGTTTTGGCCACGAGTTTTGGCAATTAATGAATTAAAATACTACAGAAAAATAACAGCATTTTTACGAAAATATCAAGTCTGGAAAAAATACAATTTTTAATAACTCTGGTAATATATCAAATTAATTTATTTTCTCCAATATGCTCGGAAATGTTCGCCTGAAGCCTGCATCACACTGGCGCGTCCTGGCCGCGGCGGACAATAGTAAACTTGTCCGCCGCTGTTACTATTGTCCGCCACCGCAGGCCGCGCCAGTGTGTGGCAGGCCTTACTGTAGCAAAAATAGTACGTGAAGTTCCTCTTTACTGTCAAACGCAAATTTAAAAAGTTAAAAGTCTTTATTGTACAGTTTTAGCTGCCAGGAAATTGTATGAAATTCCTTTACTGTATACTTTTTTACCTTTTAACTAAATACTTTGACTAAGACAAATCACTACAAACGGCCAAGTGCTCGTACGTTTAAAGTCCTTGCAATTTGTCACAACAACTTGCGATAGTGAGACTGGTTAGTAGTTTATGGCTGTCTCTTTCCAACTATTGCAAGTTGCTGTGACAAATCACGCTCGCTTGTAGCCCGAGGGGCTACCGCGAAGTGAAAACGAACTTCGTTCGAGTATCTCCCTCTCTGTCGCTCGAACTGGCAAGTGCGACAGAGACACCCCTCTGTTTTAAGTTTTTTTTTAATGGTCATAGACTAAACGCGTACTTTTGAAAGTGATTTATAAACTAAAACTCACAACGAACTGAAATACATGTAGATTGCAATCCCGTTTAATGTTTAATAATTTTAACTGCATTAAACATTTAAAACTGTGACCGGTTCTAATGGTTTAAAAATTTGTATGTATGCCAATTGAAGCTGGCACTATGAGTCATGCCGTATACATACGTTTAAAAAATAAGTTGGACGGGACCTTGATAGGTTATTGACATACTCGATATTTTAAGATTATTGAAAATATTATTTGATTTCCTCACATTTTTGGAGAAAAGCACTATATCTGCCTTGGCGGGAACGGCAATTCGTAGATCCGTCTCTATTGTCGGATTCAGCTTCGCTTCATCCGACAAAATCAACTTATCCACGAATTGCTACTTCCCGGCCGCTGCAATAATGTACTATTAAATCACAATCAGTAATTATTGCCATCTACTGACAATTTGCAGAATTAAGTATTCCGTGTGTTGACATTACTCTTGCTGGTTAGTTAACTCGTCGCTAGGCTGCGCTTTTTTAGATCCTAGTCTATTGATTCGTGGCTAGGTGGCGCTTTTCACAATATAATAAACTGAAGCGCGTCACACCATTTTTTTTCATAACGTTTTTTTGTTGTTTTTGGGCGCATACTCCTATTTTTTCCCTGCTACTCCGCGATCAGGACAGCAGCGTTATTGCAGTAGGTAATAAGTAGTAGGGTAGGTTAGGTTAGGTTAGAAGGGGGCGTATAATGTATCAACTTACTTACCTAAGTAGTACCTATGTAATATCTGTGTGCATCCGAAAAGACTCTCATACCGATACTTATGTAGGTATATCTACACCCTAGACCAGTCCTTCCGAAGCCGGTTTAACTTGTTCGTATTCGTACCTATACCTACCTACTGAGTTAGTGTATAATAGCTACTTGTAGTTGCTTATTCGATACCATTCCTTGGAACGGAGAAGTCCAGTGTGAGGAAGATGGAAAACTACTATATGTTAATCATATTTTTCCTTACTGTTACTATTAACGTTGCGTCGCAAGATGAAACACGTGAGTAACTACCTAACTAACTACTTACCTACCCATATAGAACTTCTAATAGAATCATCTTATATTATACAGGGTGGAAAGATCGAATGCCACATGGATGGCAACTACCTGAAATATTGTAAATAGCACATTTTGTGTAAGGGAGTTTTAAAAACAATAAATACTGCATTTAAGGATTTATGAAAAATCGCTTGCCTCAGTCGGGACTCGAACCGGTCAAATGTGACAAAAAATAATGTGCTGTATTTTATGATGCAGATTGAAAGTAAAAATGCAGTATTTATTGTTTTTAAAAACAAAGGAAAGTCTCCCTTACACAAAATGTGCTATTTACAATATTTAAGGTAGTTGCCATCCATGTGGCATTCGATCTTTCCACCCTTTATATATGAACCTAATATAGTACGGTACGCGAAATGAATGCACCTTCGATAACTCACAAGGTCGCGATGTTTTTGTTAACATTTAAACTTTAATGAGTACTACTAGAAGTTAAAAATTCTAGTGAATTTTGACGTTGCTTTAGGTATTATATAGCGTTTTCTTAGCGACCCTTGTAAATCCAAGGATAAATTATACAAGTGGTATTTTTCTTCAATGGAGTACCGCATTTTAGTATTATAATCTCCCATTTAATTTTCTAAAACTTTCGTCAAGTGATAACGTCGGTATAATCCGACCCAAATAAAATGTATATATTTCATCTAAAAGATTATACAAGTGGGTTTGGATTACTGAATACTATTAAAAACTATCATAGTTAACCAGAGTTTGAATTAATAACATATTTATCAATAGCTTAATTTTATACGAACAGTTTAATGTTGAAATCCTACTAATTATTTCAAAATAAATCTCAAAAAAATTCAAGTCGACGCATATAATCCAGCTTTATCATAGTAATCTATTGATAAAAAATCTAAGTAATTCATCAATAGCTCCTCGTTTTATTCACTTATCAATTATTTTTCAAATTTGAACTCACGACGATCAGCGCGCGAATCTAGTGCGCTGACGGCGAGAACGTCATGACCAATCACAGCACGCCGTTGCTTGTTTCCTACGCGGGGGCCTCCCCTCTGTGCTGACAACCGGACATCGACAGTTCATTTGCATTTGGAAAATGTAATACGACAATGCGCGTTAAAAGTTTACTTTGAAAATGAATAAGTGTTTAATTTGTAATCAAGTCTTGAACTTTGACGTTGTAGTGGTTAAGGAGGGAGGCATTGCGCGTCTAATAAAATTACGACTATAGCCTGTATATGTTATGTAGTTATAGTAAGCTAGTAGCACTAAATCAATACTTAATTAATGTGTAGTACTCCATTATTGAATGGATCAGCTCACTTGAAAAATGTTATCTTTTACCGAGTTTAGCTATTGTTATGTTTTACTGTACAAAAACCTCCATGGTAAAGCTGTGATGATTGTAAGATTACAAATAATCTCTATGGTAGTAATAAAAAAAACAATTATTAATGACTCCAGTATTATGCCTGCATCACACTGGCGCGGCCTGGCCCCGGCGGACAATAGTAAACTTGTCCACCGCTGTCAAATTTTCTATTGTCCGCCACCGCAGGCCACGCCAATGTGTTGCAGGCCTTAAACATACAGATTTTATAGAAACACTCCACTGACAAGCTGTGATGATTGTAATGATTACGAATAGTCTATATAGTTAATAATAAACTAAATCAATATTTCATTAATGTTGTAAATATTGCAAAAATATGTATCGATAATATCCTCTCATAAATAAGTACCAAAACCTTAATCCACTCACATAAGAGTTATGGGTCATATTTATGAGTAAGTTGTATGCACCATGCACCTATATTTTTACACTTGACTGTACTCGAGTGTTAAGTGGAGCTCACGTGAAAAAATGTATAGTACGGCGGAAATTGGGCAATATTGATAAAAGTCGTGGACATGTCTTCTATACAGGGCGTCCCAAACTTATGGGACATGATGGGGAAGTACCTTAAATATCGTAGATAGTGTATTTTGCTGAAAGAAGACTTTATGTTATTTTTGAAAGTTAGTAATTCTGCATTCAAAGTTTTTCAAAAAAATACTTGCTTCTTCTGGGAATCGAACCGACTTAAATGTGAAAAAAAAATCACCCCTACTTTTACAATGCCAATGGAAAGAATAGGTAAAAATTAATAAATCTCCTTTAGTGACACAGTATTTTAAAAGAAAAGAATCGTGAAATTAATCATTTTAATCAAATTAAAAACATACATGAAACTGCCGAAGTCAATTATGTAGGTAGTTCTTGTCTTACACAAATCGCCAATCTTTTAATAAGGCCGCTGCCTGTTGATTTTCTTATCATTTTATGGTGAATACTCGATAATCTCGATATGACATGGCATAATCAATGCTATCTATGGAATGATAATATCGCTACTTTTCGTACGTCGTCGTCGGCAATAAATAATTTTCTTGAAATATAACTTGAACATTTTACATTGTTCCTTTCTTTAAAAATACTGTGTTACTAAAGAAGAGTTATTATTTTGTAGCTATTCTTTCCATTGGCATTGTAAAAGTAGAGGTGATTTCTTTTTTCACATTTAAGTCGGTTCGATTCCCAGACAAAGCAAGTAATTTTTCGAAAAACTTTGAATGCAGGATTACTAACTTTCAAAAATAACATAAGGTCTTCTTACAGCAAAATACCCTATCTACGATATTTAAGGTACTTCCCCTTCATGTCCCATAAGTTTGGGACGCCCTGTATACCTAACACTGGTATGTGTTCCTTGTTCTCTCCAGAGTACGAATCTACCGGGTTTAGTTAAGGGAAAGGGGCCGGGCATAGTTGTGACGTCACAAAGATGGCGTCAGTCTTTGGATGGATGACCGCCTGATGTTTGAGTGGTTAATAGAAATGCGCGTTTCCGTGCTTTGGAAGGCACGTTAAGCAGTTGATCCTGGCTGCTGTCTGTGACAGTAGTCGTTAAGCCGAGTTAGAGGCCTTCGGGTGGCTTAAGAACTTCTAATAGGCGAGTTGCCCACTCACTTGACAAAGTGGGGACAACTGTCACTCGCGTCCGCAGGAGCTACCCACCCCAACCCTGCACGTGTCCCCTGGGTGGTACTAAAGAGTGGCAAACTTTAAAGGCCAAAATAATATATGCCATACGATTTTTGTTCAAATCTCGGGTTCCATTGCGTATATTCGTGTGAGGTGTCATTTGAAAGCATGTTAAACGTACTATAATTGTTTTCTTTAACTGTAAAACGTACAACGAACCGTTTGAAATAATAATGGATTATTTTACCTTAGACGTTTGCTTACTTAACATCATAATTCGAGAAAGAGATACTTTAGCATGATTAATGTCATTATAAAAAATATCAAGCATTTTATTAGCTTGCCAAAAATATGCAATTTGTTGTAGTTCAATAATAATTACATAATATGGCTAATTCCGTAACGCAAGTCCGCGGCAACCAGCATGCTGTGTATGTTTGAAATACTTTGAAAGTTAATTTTTGGTGTTCCCAAATGAAAGGTACTGTAGGCAAATTAATAAATTTTGTGTTTAACTGTATATTAGTACGCGTAGATTAGTTTTTATAATCGGTGAAATGAGTTATTTCAAATAAATCAATCAATCAATCAATATCATTTATTTGCCGGAATACAGTAGATACTTATATAAATAATACAAATGTCAATAAGATTACACACAACAGTGTATTCAGCCCATATGCAGGGATGCAAATGTCTTGAGTTTCATTACATAGGTGTGTAAATAATCAATTACACCTAGGAGCAAGTTATCAGCCAGATGAGCATAATTTATTTTGTCATTATGTTTCAATAAAAAGCCATTTTAAATTCATAAATGCGTTGTCTGTGGGCCGCGAGCTTTCGCCAAAATACAGCCCGATAACTAGGACCCAAATTGTCGACATGGCCATTGGAGACATTTGGACGTGGTGATTTCTTACATTAACCTTTCTAGCAACAGCTTTAGGTAAACACATTTTTTTCTCTGGAGATGCATATAGATATTTATGGTTTGTCGACTGATATATATTCTGTACTATGGAACTGCAAGTCATTGCAGTTTTCCAGGCAACAAATTTGAACAGAACCGTGAGCGGCGAGGCTCGCGAGGCCGCAGACCGGGCTCCACGTGGGCCCCAAGGCCTGAAGCGTCCCTCCAAAGCGCGCTCTCGGATACTTTACTCCTGAGTTCAAGGACAAGCGAATCTGAGCGTGTGCGTGCGTCCCTCCAGAGCGTGCTCTTCACACGAGCCCGATGGCCGAAGACCCGACGGACGAGCTCACGCGGATATTTTTCTACTTCCAAGTGTGTTACAAGCGAACCCGAGGGCTGAAAGTACGAAGCGTACCTTCAGGGAATGCTCTCCACGCAAGCCAGAGGGCCAAAGGCCCGAAGGGCGGGCCCACGTGGACACTTTATTACTCCTAAGTGTCTTAAAAGCGAATCTGACGGCCGAAGGAGAGCGGCATAGCACGCGAGGCGGCAGGCTGAGCTCTGCGTAGCGTAGGGGCGAGGGCCGAAGCGTCGCTTCAGAGCGGGCTCTCCACGCAAGCCAGAGGGCTAAAGGCTCGAAAGGCAGGCCCACGCGGACAGTTTATTACTCCTAAGCATCTTACAAGCGAATCTGAGGGCCAAAGGCCCGAAGCGTCTCTTCAGAGTGCGCTCTCGAATACTCTTCTCCTGAATGTGTTACAAGGGAACCTGAGGGCCAAAGGCATGGCACGCGAGGCGGCATTGTTACTCAACCACACTTATTTGGATGACATTTTGCACGAAGATTGTTCATAGCCTGGATTAAAATAAGGGATAGTTTTTATCCTGGGCCCACGCAGACCAAGTCGCGGGCGGAAGCTAGTTGTCTAATAAAGCTGCTTGCGTTGATTGTTTTATTATTTATTTTCAACTAGCGACCCGTCCCGGCTTTGCACGGATACTATGTCATACATATAAACCTTCCTCTTGAATATAAAAAATAATTATAAAATCATTTCTAAGCGGTGTCAACTCTAGCGTCGATTGGCCGGCGCATGCGGGCAACGACCGCGCATTCAAGGTCGCTCCATTGTTAAATTTCGTAGGCACTTAAAGCAGTAGGTATTGAGATTTTTATTCAGACCTGAGTATCTGTTTGTAGAACTATTATATAATCTGTGGCCACGTGACGACAGCGATCGCTAGCAGAGTCTAGCGTGGTGATGGTTAATCGGTGCGTAATTAGCAAAATGTATTATTACTTCGTTATTTACTTATGTACAGGTCGATTCACGAAAGCTGGCACGAATGAATTGAACGAGTGAATGATAATGTCTTTGTGTGCATCACATAATAATTAAATACAGGTTGATGCAAAAAGTGATTAGGTACGATACTTGTATTTTAGAATTTGTTTGTTTGTGTTTCTCTTTTTTTAGATTTTTTACAATTCGAATAAGCCATCACCTTTCGATTCTTGACATTAAAAATAAGTCAGAAAAATATAAATACGCTTTATTTACAAAGGACTAATATTAATTACTAAAAATATTAACAAAAAAGTTAAAAAAAAAATTAAAAAAAGACATCTATGTTGGTATTTAGGAGTTATTTAATTACTAAATATTAATATTATAACAAGACATGAGACTGAAAGCTAATAAAAAAAAGATTAACATGATAATTATAATAATATTATTTATTTTTTATTAAATAAAGAAAACGTATTAGGTACATGTTTACAAAATATTAGGAGGCCCCTGTATAAGAACGGCACTCACTGCCACTCACAGTGACAAGTGACATTACTTTCGGTCAATTCATTCATGCCAGCTCTCGTGAATCGACCTGTACACCAACAAAATCTATATTGTTGGAAATATTATAAAATTACCTATCTTTTTTATAACATCTTTGATTGCGCTAATGTTATTATTTGTTGAGTTACAAGCGTGTTTTATCAGTACTCATGCTAACGCGCACGGTAAAAGTCATATTTTGTCAAATATTTAAAAAGATTTTGATGGTACGTCATAGGGCTCTAATAAACAATTATATAAAGTTTAATATGCTTTCAAATGACACCTCACACGAACCGATAAGTAAAATGGAACCCGAGATTGGAACAAATCGATGACCGTCTGCCGCCATCTTTATGACGTCACAGCTATGTCCGTCCCCTTTCCCTCAAATAAAACCGGCAGATTCGTACTCTGGAGACAACGAGGAACACAACCGTATGAAAATCGTGAAGGAGACGACTTTTTGCGATATTGCCACCGTACTAACACTGATTATACTGAAAAATAATTTCAGTGTGCTGTGATGATTATTAGATTACGAATAACCTGCATAGGTGACACTAAAATACATCAATACTTGTTTAATGTGTGGTACTTCAGTGTAGTAATAGAAGATTGTTATCGATTAAGTATGATTATACAAAATCACTAGTGTTAAATTTATAAATTAATCTGAATTATGATGACTTTTTCGTCTATTAACTATACATTAATACGCATCATTGATCTAAAGAGTACCTATCAACGTACTTATGCAATTACTTATTCAATCAAGCTAGGTTGAACCATTTCAACCACCCATGAGTGACCGGTATGTCGATCAAGTAACGCATTAGATGTAAATGTCATTTTTTATATGATAAACGACAGCTGAATTGTCCTAACGCACGTTCGAAACATTACGTGGTTACCCCTCAGATCTCTAGCTGACCCACGGCCCGCTTTCTTACAGTCGGTTATAACGGGTTTCTTCGATTTCGGTTAAAACCGGTTTTGCATTCCGTACTCTCAATCAACTGAGCTATCGGAACAATCCACCTCGGTCTCCTTTTTTATCAATCAGTTCATTCTTACAAGGCCTTAGGGAGGCGTGTACCGACATCTGCCTAGATGCGAGATGATCTGCCTAGCAGCAATTTGTATGTAATCATATTAAATCCATTTAGTATTGTTATTATATTTGGTAAGGTTGGCCTTAAATATGATAAAAGAGAAAGTTTCGCCTTAATATGAACCAACGTGAATGTAAACTTAACACGCAAAACTAAAAGAAAGCGTTTACGTGACGTATGTAAGAAATGTGCATCGAAAATCTACATTTTCAATAACTCCGGATTTTTGTATTAATTAATTAAAAAAGTCCTCTTCCACATCGATGAAAAACTACTTTTCTGAGGGTTATTGGTAATTTAATAATTTAATGTTAGGCCCCAATCGGACTTTGAAAGATTCTTTGAAATCGAATGAGTAGGTAAGGTACCTATTTTCGGAGACTACCCCCAACCTGCACCCTAATTTAACTGCCTACTACTTCTATTAGACAGATAACTAATAACCCTGTGTTTATACTTTCTGTACTTTCTTCATATTAGTAACATCAGGGGCCCGTTTCATGAAGCAACAAGTTACAAGGGGAAGTCTCTTTTCAATACCTTTTGATAGAGAGAGACTTCCGCTTGTAATTTGTAACTTGTTGCTTCATGAAACGGGCCCCTGATGTTACTAATATGAAGAAAGTACAGAAAGTATAAACACAGGGTTCGGGACATCGGGACCTGGAAAACCTCTGAAAGTAAATAAGTACAACAACTCTCAGTCTACAAATAAAATTAAAGTTAAAGAAAGTTTAATACTAATAACCCTATATTACTTTCTTTACCTGCTATTATTGGTTAAATAAAATAGATAATTATGTCATTTCGACCGAAAAACAACTACTAAGTAACTAAATATAATGTACAATCAAGTACTTAAAGTTTGTACCTACAAGTTTGAGCGTACGCTCGGTCTTGGCGAGGTACTCGGCCGGCAGCACGCTGCACACGAATCGCGTGAGTCGCGCGCGAAAGATTTAAATTACGGATAATAACTGATAAGCTAATACAATTTAGAGCTATTGACGAATCCGTTAGAATTTGTGTTTATATATTCTTCGATAGAACTAAAATGAATTACACTGACTTGAGAATTTATGAGAAATCTTTTATGGTAAGGAGAATGGTTTCAAGATATTTATTCCTAATTTAAAAAAATGCTATTGATAAATATGTTAGAAATTAATGGGACCATTTTTTTAATTACTTTTGAATACACTTTAGTAGCCACTAGTCACTTGAATATTCTTTTAGGAGATTTATAATATTTTAAATCAATTCCGGTTTTGCTAACGTAATCTCTTGACAAAACTATTAGAAAACGATATGTAAGGTTTGAATAAACAAATGCGATGCATTATAGGAAAAAACTATAACTTGTATAATCTTTGCAAAGTATTACAAGTGTTCCTTACAAAAAAAATAATTATTCGAAAACCAAAATCAAAAACTGCTAGAAAATATTTTTCGCTGTTAGTACTTAATGTACTCTCGCTGATAACAAAAAAAAATCAAACTTGGGACTTATGTTAGTTTGACGACAAATTATAGTGTTCGCGTACCGTACTAATAGAGATTTTGTCACTGGCTGAAGGTTTAATGCGAATTCTCCGCTCTTAGGGCCAAATAACCATGCCCTCGGGCAAGTGAAATCATAGTTATACGTAATTCAGGTAAATTATTATGCCAGTCAGGATCCGAGAAATCTTACACAAAACCTAGTCCCAAACTAAACAAAGCTTGTACTATGGGTAATAGACGACAAACACCCATGACCCAGGAACAAATATTAGTGGTCATCACACAAATAAATGCCATTACCGGAATTCGAACCCAGTCCCTCTTGCTTCGTAGGCAGGGTCACTCACTACCAACTACGCTAAATGCGGTAATCAATAAACAAGCCCCAATAATGATTATAGAAATATGCAAATCGAGAACGAGGATTCTCAACGAGGGGGATCGTTTCGAGCCCCGACGATGCTTCTTCTGCGAATGCCGTAATCAGACCCTGAGCTGTGGTGACCAGGAGCCTGCCCTATGCCCGAAGCTGCCTTGTCAGACGGCGGTGCAGATATCCACGTCAGACCGGTGCTGCAAGATTTGCCCAGGAGTAGGATGTAAGTTTCTATATAAGTTGTGTAACAATACAATTAGGGCCAAAACAGACGGTGAAACGCAAGTGATATCTCAAAGGAGTCTATGGCATAAAATCAAATAAACTCGAAAGTAACTAGAAGTGGCAGTTTCGTTGCAGTTGCCTTTCCCGCCTGTTTTGGGCCTTAATCTCACCAACAAGACCGGGAACCCATACTACTACAGCCATCTAGTGAGGAGTAGATGCACTATACCTACATATAGAAACTGCGATACTACTGGCGACATCCCGCGACGAGCGGACGCACTAATAGTACCAAATGAGCCAGAAGGACTTCTTCTGGCCCAGAAGAAGTCGCTGACAAGAGTGACAAGGAACCATAGCGATTATGCAACGCGCTGATATGGTCGCACTACACTTGGGTATGCGTGTTCGCGTTGCGTCGTTGCCTCTCTTTCATTTGCAGTACCTAGGAAGGAAAAAGATGCAACACGAATATTTGGGCAAATACCGCCAAGTGTAGTGCGGCCATTCAGATTTTTCCTGATTTGGGTAGGATCCATTATTCTTCATCTAGGTACTACTCTTTATTTAAGTTTGTCTCAACTCAAGATATACTCGTACTACCTTACACCAGACGCGAACCTTAGATGTGATTGTGATCATATCATTAACCCTTTTCCAGGCAGACGCGTTATATCGATCACATATACAGCCTGTCGAAAGTGTATCATAACTTCATAAGTATCATAACATAATATATTGATTTAAACTTTCACGATTCTCACACATTATTTATACTAAACGGGACTTAATCGCGTATTAACTCGGGAGACCTCGTGAGGTAAATAAATAAGTTAATACGCGATTAAGTCCCGTTTAGTATAAATAATCATAACATAATGTCATTAAATAAAACTGCCAATATTTGATTAACACTTTTCAACTGCCGACCTGGAAAAGAGTTAAATGAGTAAAAAATTAAACAACCGTCCACCAAAGAAGAGCTAATGTTTTCCTACAAGTCGGCCAAGTACTACGAAGTTGGAAACGTACGTAACTTACTCTGGTAGAACAGTATTTTGATTGGTCCCCGGGAAGGTGAGGCGAAGCTGGGGGAGAAATTTCATAACCAGGTAGTACTGTCGGAGATAATAGTAGATTATACACCAAGGGGATAAAGCACTGTTTTATGTCACGGGAGCGAATTGAATCCCGAACGTAACGAAGGACTCATAATTTAACTCCTGAGCGTAGCGAGGGAGTTATAAGTTAATTCCTGAGCGAAGCGAGGGAATTAAGACTGAGTCCTGAGTGCAGTGAGGGGTTCAACCGCCCAAGACTAAAACAGTCTTATCCCCGAGGTGTATACTCTACTTTTCACACAAAAAAACAGGCTCAGTAGATTTTCCTTTGACTTCTCTGGCAGCAGATTGTTGACAATGCCTATGGCATCTAATTTGATAAACTCAGGAGTCAAAACACTTTCATCACTCGACATTTTCAATATTATTTTTGAAATTAAATCTTCTATAGGCACCTACAAGAACTCGATTTGTTCGTCACGCGTGAACAAATGAAGGCGCGCGACGTTCCAAATTCGAAAGCACAAGCCGTGGTCCTAGATTCGAAATTCGAATTTCGAACACCGCGCTCCTCCGGACCGGGGTTCACACGGAGGCAAACTTCATTTATTTTGTCAAATCAAGTAGGCCATGGCCTAGGACAATTTGTGTTTAGCAAAATTAAACTTTATGCATATAGTAATAAGAATTATGAAGAGTGAAATCATATTATTAACCAGCGGGTTATAATGAAATTCAGTACAACATTATAACCCGGCTAATACCAAGGGATTTAATGTCTTGCTTTCGGTAGGGTTTACATGACCTATAATTCGGCATTGTCGAGCATGTGGTTTGAAAAACAAATTACTCAACACACATCGCTGACATTATGCAATTTCTCGCAACCCCTCGCTTCTTCTCGCCTATGAAAAACCTGTTTTAATGACTCACATTACAGTAAGTTAACCACTGACAGATAGTTTGCCTTCATTTAATTTTCAACTTTAATTTAATACAAAAAAAGCAATTTTCAGAATACTGTTAGGTACGTCTACCGATTTAGAAATAACTACTTAATTTGTATGAGTTTAAAGTTGAAAATTAAATGAAGGCAAACTATCTGTCAGTGGTCAACCCCAAATAATTCTAGTGTACACTTATTTATGAATTTCCACCATCATCCATTTGATCTTGATAACTATTTCAGCGCGCTGCCGCTTCAACGGGATGTCAGTTGAGGACGGAGAGGGCTTCCAACTAGATCCTTGCGGAGCCTGCGAGTGCTGTAACGGCAAGTTGACGTGCTCTAAAGAGTGTCCCAGTACTGGGTAACCTAGACCCCAAGCTCTGTAGTTTCGAAATAAATCCTAACTCATTCACATATTTTTTCTTTAAGTGCGTATAATATGATAACTTGATAACGTTGTTTAATATTGCTAAGGTTCCCTTAATGAAACCCTGGCACTTAATGTCGCATTCTGGCGCTGTTTCTTAATACAATACATTTATGCGCTATCAATACATTTAGGCAAGCAGTGCCGCATTCCGAGACCCAGATGAGTTGTTAGTCAATGATGTATCGATAGAAATACATACAGACGATATAGATTATATTAGATTAGATTTATTTATTTCATAATATACAATTTACAATATAAATTAAAGCTAGCTTAATCTATATGAATTTATATTATGATCGTCAAAGAGAATTAAGAATTCTAATAAAATGTCAATAAAATTCAAATTATAGTCACAGTAAATAAATTACGAAGATATCACATAAGGATCGTCAGATAACAGAATATACATTAATAAACGAAAAATAAAAATACAAATAACGATATAATTTACGATGTCAAAAACAGTTATAATATTAATGTTTAATGTCCATAAATTCCTTTACCGAATATAATGCGTTTTTCAATAAAAAGTTTCTCAGTTTGCGTTCAAATGTTTCGTCAGATGACTCTGTTCGCAATTCGGCGGGTAGTCGTTCGTAATAGGTTTGGGCCTATCACTCGAGGATTCCTACGTGAAAGTGCCATGCGACGCGGGACCGTGCTGAGTCTCCCTGTTGATCGGAGTTGTTTGCCCGTGACCTCAACACGCTTGAACATTGGCAAATTCTTTCTCACGAACATCAATACCTCATACATGTACAGTGAGTAGTGTGTCATGAGGCCGTTACTTTCAAAAAGTTTCTTACACGGATGTCTGTGTTTTACTCCAGCCAGTATTCGGATAGCGCGTTTTTGGAGTATGAATACTCGCTTGGCGTCCGTAGAATTGCCCCATATCACTATACCGTATGATATTAAGGAGTGGAAATGTGAAAAATATGAAAAATAGTGAAATATATAAAGCGTCATAGACCGGTAATTATCGGAAACCGGTAATTGCGGAACCGAACGCAAAACCTGACGTCTGTGGCAGGCTTGCATTGAGTCAAAGTGATAAGCGCTCGAAAACAGCGTGAAGGCGTTAAAGAAACAAAGATGTGACATGAATGACGACATGGTACCGTGTCATTTTTTATACATCTGTTGTCATGATTGTCTTTTTAAGAAAATTCAGGTTTCAGTTGTAATGTGGTTGTAATATGGCAAGCACGAAAAGTAAACAATCATGTTTTTGTATACTATTTTGCACCCCGGGATTGTCGTTATTAAGTGTAGGTAGAAAATACCATCGAACTTAATATTAAAATGAAGATTCTATAGTGATTTTCTTTGTTGGAGATCGTCACGAGAGTAGTCGCTGCCCACGGCGCCGGTGTAGGCCTCAGCTGAGCTCCAGTACATTTCATGTAAGTTCCCTAGATCACTAGTCACGTCTCATTTTTAATCGGTGTAGACATCGGAAAATTATGCCCAACTTCACGTAATTTCCTTGGAGTCAAGATCTATAGTATTTTGATGAGCCCGTGGGACTAATAATAAGTAGGCCTACCTATGTGTTCTAGCATTTAATTCTTCAACATAACATTATCCTTAAAAACTAAGTACCTAAAAGTACAATCACGACCTCTAATAAGATCGCAGCACTATTTAAGTTTCATACGAACTCAGCCCCCTAACGTCGTTTTCCACTTCTTGGTTCACTTAGGCAATCTAAGCTCTCGTGAACTGACTGAGGCTGACTTTTGCTATCTTATGTTATGTTGCAGTCGCCGCATAAGATAACTCAGTCGCATGCGGTGACCGACAAATTCCGTGCTTACACTACTGCGTCCATCTATGAAAGTCTCGTAGCTGTCACGAAGGAATGTGACCACGGCGCTACCACGTAAATAGAAACTCGAAGTGCTATACATGCATCCCTGTCACTCGACTTACGTAAGGGCGATAGAGATGGAAATACCCGAACTTCGACTTTAAAGTTTTGGTTAAAGTTCTGTTCGCGCTTACCTATACACTATTCCGGTCACCGCATAGGTAATTTGTACACTTGCCTCATAACTCTTATAGCCTCTCACAACCTTGAAACTTCATTATTTTTTGAGTTAGATAATTTGAAACAGGGTGGCATGTAATTAATTGTACAAGCCTAATAACTTCTAGCCTCTGTTACATATTTAGTTCGTATTGGAGAATATCGTTTCTAACTTCTCTTTAAGCTCGCTGAACGTCGGCCGCTCATCAGGATTGAAGGTGCAGCAATGCTGTATCAACTGGTACCTACGGACAATAATATAAATTAAATGACAGATCGTAAGATCTGTATTTAAATTAATGGGTAAATATTGATTACCACCGAATCTTGAACGCATTTTTAAGATATACATTACTGAGCGGTCTTATAGTGGTCAAATCCAACCACTTATGTCCTTTCAATTACTTTTGTATGAGAAACGTTATAGGACAATCTTACACAAATCGAACAAGCCCCATGGTAAGCTCAATAAGGCTTTTGTTATGAGTAATAGACGACGATACATTTAATAGATATAAATACTTAAATAATAGGAACCTTCCATAGCATTTCATAACATTCCATAGCTTCCTTCAGGTTCGTAGGCAGCGTCACTACCCACTAGGCCAACCATTCCTAATGTAGCTAGGTCATTTAAGCCAGTCTTAAATTACCTAGCTACATTAATAGTACAAAATTAATACGTACATCTGTTCACTGCAGTTCTTGGGCCGCTCCATCCGCTTGCCCATTCTCAAGTAGTTGTACAAATAGTGCACAGGAATACTAGCGTATGGAGTATTCCCGTATGTCAATATTTCCCACGTGAGCACCCCAAAGGACCATCTGTAATATGAATGTTGAATTAAGTATTCAATAAAGAAGTGGAGCGGAACGATGAAGTTGAAAGTTGAAATCTCGTCGCGTTCATGTAAAAAGTTTCAAAGGGAAGTGAGCACGTCACGAACGAAACTCACAAAACATTTGGTGGTGTCATGTAATACGAAACGGGGTCTAAGGCATCCACACACGGAAAGCGGGTCGTCCGCGGCGCGGGTCGGGCGGTATTTCTGCCTCTTTCGCGCAGTAGCGCGGCGTCTCTATCGCACAGTAGCGCACGCCCGCCGCGGTAGCGACGCAGGCCCGCGGCGGCTCGCGGCGGCGGGCCCGTGCAACTGTGTGATAGAGATAGTGCGAGAGATATTAAATGCGTTGGTAGTGAGAGAGATATACCGCGCACGACCCGCGCCGCACCCGACCCACGCCGCGCCCGACCCGCGTTCGGTGTGTGGAGGCCATGTTGAGGCCTTTAGTTGTTATGGCACAGCGACTACTCGGGCGCCATCCACGCGCAGTTTGCCGGCCAGGCGCTTACGGTAGTAGTCGGAGTCGCGCAAGTCGCGCACCAGCCCGAAGTGGGCCACCTTTAGCACGCACTTGCCTGACACCAGATACTTGCGCACCGCCAGGTTGCGCTTGATGAACTACGATATATCACATTCACTCACACATCAGACTTGGTCGTGTAGTAGTTATGGCAGAGAGACTCGGGCGCCATCCACCGCACGGGCAGTTTGCCGGCCGTGCGTTTACGATAATAGTCGGAGTCGCGCACGTCGCGCGCCAGGCCGAAGTCGGCAACCTTTAGCACGAGCTTGCCTGATACCAGCACGTTGCGAGCCGCCAGGTCGCGATGAATGCACTGCAAAAAAACATACTCACGTCAGCTCTTGACTTGACTGACTTTAAAACAACCAGAAAACTTACGAAGCTTGCAGACTTACGCCACGTGATGCTAGATATTCCATTCCCCTGGAGACTTGCACAGCGAATTGCACGAGATCTTTATGCTTCAGCGTTAACTTATTTTCTGTGGAATCGCCGATGTTCCTACAAAATAAAATGCGTGAATAAGTATTTCATTTAGGGAAATGATCAAAATGCGAATGATACGAAAATAACTTCAACTAATAATATTCCACAATATATGCTCGCACATTTCCGCATTACTTTTCATCTCGGATCACCACATTTTAAAACACTTCTCTAGTTATAACGCATAAGTTAAATACCAAAAATGATTCAAAATTTTCATCAGATCTTCACCAGATTCCAATAAAGGTAAGGTGCCACAAAATTATTTTTACGTCACACCTGGCCATAATGCGAGTTTTTCTGCACGCTGCGCGTACGGGATAACTCGCATTGTGGCCAGGTGAAGACGTAAAATTTTGTACGCAACACGGGCGGTAATTCGTAAAGCCCCAGAGCGCATATTTATGGCACAAACGACACAAACACCTGCGATCTGGGGCATTCACGAATTCACCACCCTAGTTACGTAATGTACTATTACAGTACATATGGTGCTACTTTTCCGCACGACTTAGTGCGGAAAAGAGCACTTTCCGTACATATGTCGAAACTTTCAAGAGCCATATGTACAGTAAAACGTTGTACGATACACGTGCGAATAGTTAATTCGCAACTCGTTGCGAATTTCCTATTTGCGGCACTTGTATCGTAAATAACTATTTTCTCAGACATGCTCTGAAATGTATGCGATAATATCACGAAATGAAGACAAGAAGTTTCTTGTTGATGGCTCCCTACATAATTAGTAATGTATGAAAACCCTAACTAACTACATTATTGTCCGCTACTCTAACTTTTTAAATTTGCTTACTAATATTAAAATGACAAAGGAAAAATTACATACTGCCAACCATCACTATACCCGAAAACCTAATTCAAGACCAACGTGGGTTGCCACTAAAATAAAATATGTTTACGGTGGTATATTTTCACTTTTTAAAAGACCGCACCAAGAAAAATTATTTATTGGTAATTTTAAACCTACAATTTAAATAAACAAGTTAATTCAACTTACTTACAAAAATACTAGATGCCCTGTTAAATATATAACCATAGAAGATTTTTGGTAGAAAAACTGTTATTGCACTTGTAATACTTCAGGTATTCATAACATTTGGTACGATTTATAAACAATAGTCGTGAACAACGTTAGATGTAATTTAAATATTATGCCATGCGTTTAGCTATTCGACAAAATAACAGGCCAAAAGTGTGTAGCTCACTTTATAATCAATTATGACTTCGACATGTAGTACTGACAAATTGTTGTGAAATCATATTATCTGTAGACCCCACCAGCCATGACCCCATAGATTAGTAATTGTCAATCTGACCTCCGCCATTTTAACACGTACACTAGCTATATCTGAATAGTATTATAAAATGTTTAAGAAGTAATTTTTGTTTTAGGATATTGTAATTGTTTTTTAACGATATCAGGTAGAAAAAACAATTACTTTTTAATAATGCGTATTGTTGAATGAAACTTTTTTGATATTGAAAATGTTGGCCATATCTACGAATATTTACCATGATTTGATGATCAATGCAAAAAGGTTGGCTAAAATTGTCATTAGCTGTCAAATTTACTATTGTCCGCCACCGCAGGCCGCGCCAGTGTGTTGCAGGCCTTACGTTTCCGAGTATAGACTCTGTAAGCAGACTTGCTACATAAAAAAAAAACAAAATCTATGGTACTATGTTTCACAACGCGAAACTCACAAAACATTTGGTGGTGTCATGTAATACGACACGGGGTCTAAGGCATCCACACACGGAAAGCGGGTCGTCCGCGGCGGCGGTTTCTGGTTTCGCAACGATTGGCAGGAGATTGCTCGGAATCGGGACGATTGGAAATCGAGAGGGGAGGCCTTTGCCCAGCAGTGGGACACACTATAGGCTAGGAAAAAAAAAAAAAAAATGGTACTATACTTATGTGCGGTTAAACATGGTGCTTGAACGGCTTGTTGAAATGGCAATGGCATGTTTAAAAAATAAAAAAGGCGGCAAATTACACAATTGTTTCCTGAACTTTCGTTCCGATTGTAATTTCAACAAACTAGTATTGAATTGATTACCTTGTAGGTATTTATTTTAATTTTAATATTTCCTCATATCGTTTGAGAAAAGCACTATACAATCCTCGGCCGGAACAGGATTGCTGGACTCGTTGTATCCGGTCTACCCCAAAGCTCGTCCAGCAATCCCTTACTTCACGGCCTCTGCAGTAATTTACTATTAATATCGGATAGCGTGAAGAACTATAATTTATATACCGTAACATACAGGTCTATATAAACGACTTGGGAACTTCCTTCAAAGTTTTGAAGGTGGGTATTGAGTAGTCATAATACTCATAATGCTCGACTTACTCAATGGGTTTATGTTTCTTCAAGTAGTCGCGCAGACAGCCGTTGGCTGCGTATTCCACCACTGCACAAAAGGGACCATCCCGGGTACAGCAGCCCAGCAAGTTGATGATGTTCTCGTGCTTGCCGATCATCTTCATTATCTCCACCTCCGAAACGATGGATATCATATCAGCATCTGAATGACCGTCTGAAAAAGGTTATTTTTCAAGTAAGGAAAAACGGTCTATACTTTCCTTGGTTGCATACGTTCCAATCACATAGGTCATCAGCGTGAGTTAGCTAATCGCAGTATATCGTATATACAGTATATATATATCGCTACGCTAGTTTTAACTTTCACGGCTTTAGGCCATAACAATAATCGCGGGTTTCACCATTTTCGATTACAAACTGATCAACGCTAAATATGGCGCCGGTAGCGGCGGCAGACGTCATTGACATAAACTTGTCAAACTTTCCATACATTCAGATTTTTACGAATATACTTACATACCTTTCAACATTTTTACCGCAACGATATTTGGCATGTTACTCTGAGACACATAACGATATTCTGCTTGCACCACTTTCCCAAATTCCCCTTCGCCGAGGACGTTGCCCAAAGTCAGGAATTGTCTATCGATTTCCCATTTAGCGTCGGTTGGAAACACATACTCTGATGACTGCAGATAATGCGGGTACTCGTTAACTATGTCAGAGAGTCTTTGTTTTTCTATTTTCACCTCGGGCATTATCTAAAACAAAAATACTGAAATAAACTCTCGAGTCGCAGCAGCAGCCAGCGTTAATGCTGCCTTTGGGCAGCGGGGCGACGAGCGGACTTCGAAAGATTGAAATGGATTCTTGAAAAAATATTATGAACTGCCGCTCTTCGCCCCGCTGCCCGCTGGCTTCCAAACACTTATAAGCCTTACAACCATAGCAAAATTTTACGTAACTTTATCGTCTACACTTATAATAAATGTCTGAATTAAAAAAAGAATCAGCTCATATCATTTCAAACATTATTCTGTCACGAAGGATCTCAGCTTCCCATTAACGGAAGAACATGTTTCTTTTTTACAGATTTTTATTCTGGCTTCCGCTTTGCGGATAAAAAAGATGAATTTATTGCTATGTTGAGTCCTAAGATGTGACATCTGTTGACGTAGATTTTCGCAGTCGCAGAAACCAAGTTTGTGGCGGAGTCCATAAATGTAAAAAAAGGAATTCGCAGTAAGCTAACCAAAAAAATTATGTAACTCAGCCATAAAAAGATCCTTTTCGTTTTATACAATCCATACTAATATTATAACTAGATCGACAGATATCACGGAAGAGGAAGACCTCACTGGTAAACTTCTTGGTTTTTTCCATCTTCAGTTACCTATGGCTCGGAAAAATGGACGATAAAAAAGGCTGATCGTCTCCGCTTGACTCCTTTGATATGTGGCGCTAGAGGAAAATGCTGCGGGTCCCATGGACTGCATTCCGCCCCAACGAATCCATCCTTCATGTAGCTCAATATAAAGATAAAGCTGTCCACCGTCTGTTTGGGAGGAATCCTGGAAGTTTTTGGTCACTTCGCCCGGAAAGAGGAAAACGACCAGGAGCAGCTCATGGTTACCGGCAAGGTGGATGGCAAACGACCAACAGGGAGGAGTCCAAGTAGATGGGCCGATCAAATACGCTCGATACTGGATACCAACTAGCATGCAGCACTCTACGCTGCTAAGGACCGGAACATCCCCCCCCTAATTTGTTTTAAGCTCACCTCAAAGCTCACTCACAAATATATCTTGACACCGCGATGCGTAGTAACTAAGCGTATAGGCAGAGGTCTTTCGTGACGGGTGACCGGCGGGGTGAGCTGCATTAGGGCGTAGTGAATAACAGCCTAGGTGGAGAGACATACGGAAAAAAACACTTCACATCGGGGATTCACGACCGTCAGCAAGGAGGAACACGACGCAAGGAGGAGGACTAATATTATAAATGCGACAGTAACCTGTCTGTTTGTTACCTTTTCATATTTAAACCGCTGAACCGATTGAAATGAAATTTGGTATAGAGATACTTTGAATTCCGGGAAAAACAAAGAATAGTTTTCGTCCAAACTTCGTCACCTAAAAGGGTGAAAAGAGGGGAGAAAGTTTGTATGGTGTTCGTTACGATATAAACGAGTTCCACGCGGACGACGTCGCGGGAAAAAGCTAGTAATCAAATAATAGCTTAATACCTAACGTTTGTTGCCCCTGTTTAAACTGTTCTTTTTTGTAATTCAAAATCTTCACTACATCACAATTACTATTTACACTTAACTAATTTGATTACTTACCAAAGTACCTTCAGGAGTGTAACCGTTACATCTCTCTGTTTCTACAGAGACTACTTTCATCCATTGCTCAAACATCACTTCTCTTGCTGTCTCAACGGCATGCGTCTTCAAAAGTCTCTCGCTTTTGAACTTTAAAAATACTACCAGTACGATTATCAAACTGATAGTCAGCAATACTGACAAAGTAGGAGTCAGCCATTTTGAAGTGGTGCCTTCGTTGTTTCTAGGGTCACCTAAGAATTATAAAGATTTTTAGATGCAACCTGCTATCCATCTAGTTTTTAGCATGTAGAATAAAACTTTATGTTAATGAACACCTCGTCAATTCGGTCCAGGAGGTATTGAGATATTATTATTGCGATTACCTAGGTAGAGTCAAACCGAGGGTTGCAATAAATATTTGTCCTCACACATTTTCAATGTCAAATAGTGCAGGGGTGCTATTTTAATATTGGGTTTACATTTAATATGTACATATTACATAAACATTCATTCATCTTCAAATTCTGTTAGGATAATTACCACATAATCTTACCGTTCGAAGGTACTCTGGCAAACTTGGTAACTCTAAGAAAACCCGTAGCTCTGTCAGTACCAATCGTGTTATTGGTGATGCACATGTACCAACCTTCATCATCCTTCGTAGCATAGCTAATGGTCAATGTGTCATAAGTTGTATATTTATCCTTAAAACAAAACACTCAGTTTAACTATACATTTATGTTAGGTCTAACTCTAATCCCAATAAGTTCGAGTTTTTCCTCTGGGTTGAAAGGTCAGATGGCAGTTGTTTTCGTAAAACTAGTGCCTATGCCAAATCTTCGGGTTAGGTGTCAAAGAGAACCCGGGCTCCTCAAGGGCACAACCGGGAATAACGATAGGATATTGGATGGAATGAAGAGCCATAATTGCAAAAAATTGCATTAGGAGGTACTAGCACAGGATAAGTTATAGTACTTATAGTATAGCCACGCGTATAATTTAATAAGTTGAGCTGGTGGCAACCATAGCTAAGGCTCCGCCTCCGAAAGAGTGCGTTGCATGCGATAGAAAGAGATTTAGGCACGTTTTGCGTACTTAAACAGGGAATTTGTTAACAGAGAACCTTCTGTACGTAGTACTACTATTACTTATTCTGAGGGGCTACCGCGAAACGAAAACGAACTTCGTTTGTGTATCTCCGTCTCTGTCGCTCTTGCTAGTTCGAGCGACAGAGAGGGAGATATTCGAACGAAGTTCGTTTTCACTTCGCGGTAGCCCCTCTGTGTCAGAGGTCTTGTCGGGTGAGGCGCGTGAGGCCCTGGGTTTTCTGACCACCCGTCGCCGGCGGCCGGCGACCGACGCGTGTCCGCCGCCGACAACGTTCGGATGTTTTGTTCGGGAATGTTTGAGGGTGGTTTCTCTGACCTACCCGCCGCCGGTGCGGCCAGCGCGGCCGCCGCGGTCAGAATGTCAGAAAACCCAGGGCCTGAGTGAGTCTAGTTTCGTGACGGGTGACCGACGGGATGAGCCGCATTAGCGCCTAGCGAATAACAGACCAGCCCACTAAATGTCAAAGGCGAACTTACTTTTAGTTGAAAAACTTCTTGCGAGGCGTTATATCCGGATCCAAATAGGAGCTTTGCCCATTTGACAGAATAGTCCGTAAGATTGACCGTCGGACAATAGAGTACGACGGAGTCATTGACTAGGACCGTCATATTTCCTGGGTAACCTTTTTTGATGTACGGAAATTGTTTTGGGTACCCGGCTAAAAGTTAAATTTGATTAATGTACCTACATACTACGCACATTAAATACCAATATAAATTTCTCAGATGTTCAAAGGTACGATTCCGAAAAACATTTTACAAGCTTTTATTTAATTTGGACTGTTCGTATGTAGATGAGTGGGTATGTACAATTGCCAGATGTGAAATATCATCTCCTATTAAACTACGTAACTCATTGGGATCCTCTCAACGAGTAAGTGATGAGCAAAGAAGTAGGTGGTACAGTCCGCAATAAAAGCTTGTACCAAAAACATTACTTATTATTTGTTAAACAAATTAAATACGATGGAACCCATCTTTTCCATTTTCATACCTACAAGGGTATGTACTACTAGAAACAAGTAGTCAAGTAACGTTATTTATGTATAAACATCGTTGACTCGTTGCATTTAGGTAGCGATTGACAGTTTTTCACAGATAAAAGGATTTTCAATGATTTATTTACATGACCATTACGTGTTGATCATCATCATACCAGCCGAAAGACGTCCACTGCTGGACATAGGCCTCACCCAAAGGGTGTTATGTACAGTGACCGGTCCACATTCGGGATAAAAGAATATGATTTGAGGTATTTAAAATAAATTGCTTGTGCGTTGTGTAAGAAAATGATTTTCCGTTCCACTGACGTAATGATAAAAAAGCATGAAGTAATTTTATTGATATTCTATTTGATTCCAACTTCTTTGTTGTGTTTTAAGTTATTAATATTATTTGTCATTAGGTCCTGCATTTTAACTCATTTTGAAAAACATTATTAACTGACGAGTGGCCGACATTTTTTGTATCGAAAAACCGGGTCGATCAAATAATTACACGTAAGAAATGCGACTTGTAGATAGAGGAGAACTGCGTGACATTGGACACCGGACACCGGACAAACGACTTTCGGCCTAAGCTGAAGCATAGAACTTCGTTCGCTTCGCTCGCTAATTCGATTATTTTATCTTATCTGCCAAGACACTTGGAGAACTTGTCTTATCACTAACCTGTAAAATGCTAGGTACCTAAATACCACCAGTTGCCGATGTGTATATATATTTATGTATCAAATCCGCCCAAATATAACATATATCCTGTAGTAAGATCCATATATTCGTCGTTATATATATCTACTATTGAAAGAATTCTTGAAATCGCCTAAGTAGTTCCGGACAATACCATGTACCAATTTACAAAGTCACCAACATTGCCCTTTACACCTAAATGAAATAGTTCAGACTAATCTAATTTAGCTAAAACGCCGATAATCAAATCTTGCAAGTTAAATTTGACCCACTTCTCGGTGACCGATTGAGCTGAAATTTTGGGTGTTAGTATAGTTTCGATGACAATTCAATATTATGGTATCGAGCTGATCTGATGATGGAGACAGAAGGTGGCAATGGGAATTCAGTACTTAACCGACGTAACCGCGTTGAGTTTGGGCTCGTTAGAATCGTCTCAATGAGTAGTTTATGATGGTATACAGAAAAGTACAGTCGGCAATAAAAGCTTGTACCAAAAATGTTTTTGTGCCAGAAACTTGTTTACCTATCAAAGGCATTTTAAGTTTTACGAATAAATGGGTAATACATTATCTTACTGATTGTTAGCCGATGGACATGCTCAGTACATCCCACTGGGTTACAGATGCGACACGTGTAGTTGCCACTGTCCTCGGGCACCAAGTCATTAAGTAACAAACTCCACATGTCATATGTCACGGGGAGTACTCCTCCATGGTCAGTCCTCTTCACTGGAGTCACATTATCTTTGTACCACGTGATATTCGGAGTGGGTGTACCTGAAGCATAAACTGTAATGTCAGCTTGTTTGACAATAATAACTTAGGCCTTCGGGGTCAAGTGAGCCCATAGACCACTTTGCTTGCGGACTCATTTTGGGGGACTCGACCTACTAACCGGCCAACTCAGCCCGCCACCACGGTTTACCAGATCTTCTAGGGGTGAGTATCCATCCACCAGCCGTGCTATTCTGTAACTTGTTTTAAGCTCACCTCAACGCTCACCCTACATATCTTGACTTGTAGGTACATCGTAACGAAACAAATTGTTTTATTAAAAAAAATTGTTTTGCGTTTTTTTAACAAGGAAGTTACCCCGATCATATTTTAAACGATATGATACAGAGAGAAAGAATAACAGCCCAGCACGGCGCGAGATTGGGGGGCGCACTCGCGCATTGCCTCCTAATATTGGTCTTCGTGGCTCACCGCCTCGCAACCTCGCATACTCACCCTAAGGGTGCCTTTTCACCAGAGATCATTTGAAACGTAGCTCCAGCTATAGATACGTTTCAAATGTATGAAGACATAGCATAGCAAGCATAGCACATCTCTCGTGGAAAGGCACCCTAAGGGTCTACTCAGCCCGCGTCACAATCCACCACACATAATCACAATCTCAATCTAATAGAATTATCGTTTAGCAGCCATATTTCGTTACTGATGCATTTCGACAATTATATACAACTAGCTTTTGCCCGCGGCTTCGCCCGCGTAGTAAAAGTAATTTTCCAATAATTGTTGAATTGCTACGCCGCCTACTAACCTACTACTGCTAACTTCCCCTACTAATAACCCTTCGTCATAACCCATTATGGTAAATTAATTTTTATTTACTATTATATTTATGCCCGTGTGGTGGCAGGTTAGAATTTCACCACCCTCTTTCTTCCCGTGTGTGTCGTAAAAGTCGATTAAGAGAGCAGGGTTGAAGTGTGTCGTGGGTGATGGGCTAACAACCTAAGCAATATCACTTTTTGTCGATCTTTTATACCCACATTTATGCTAAAAGTGGCTCTGGAACATAAAGTTCATGTGCTCTGCCTGCCCCTTTTGGGAATAAAGGCGTCAATGTATGCATGTATGTACGTATTTCTGTTATTAAATTTACAATCATGATTAAGGAGAATCTGTCCTCTGGAATAAAAGCTACTTTATGTTCATGAACATTAATGTTGAAATACCAAAATATCTCCACGAATGTTAAGTCAAATTTGTGGCCTGGACATTGCTATAGGCTTGTTTCCTAAGATTTTTTTTGTATGCTTTTCGAACCAGTATTTAAAATAAATACCCAAAAATTTGTTTTAATTTAACGGCGGCCAAAATGCTTAACATATTAAAAGTAAGCAGATCTTCGTGCAGCACCTTGAATGTACTTATTACGGATGCAGGCACTTTCCCAATGTCTCCTACCCTCCCGTCCCGCCGCGCCGCCCGCACTCGCCTAGGTACCGATTGCTGACGATCGAGATGGCACCGAATACAAACTTTAAATCTATAACCCTATATAATGCGGGTCTCGTTCCATACCTCAAAAGCAAAAATAGAACCCTCATTTATAGGATCACGTGTGGCTGTCTGTCAGTCCGTCTATTACAACCGATTTGCTACGAAAAAAACTGAACCGATTGAATTGCAATTTGGCACAAATATTTTCATGAATTTTCATGTCCACAATATTACATTTCAAAATCTATGTGATTTTCGTTATTAACGTCCCAAAAAACCGTTATAACAACGCCCATATTGATATTTAGACGCCACGTTGGAATGTAAAATCGTTGTTGTTTTCCTAATCAGCGACCCGATAAACCATAGAAACAATAGATGCCGATGTTGATTTTCAGATTTTGTCACCACATGTCTCCTTTTAGGGGTTAAATTCTCAAAAAACCGGAAACACTTGTTTACTCATTTATCGTTAGGAATTATCCTGTGAATTCTCGAATAAAATTGTCTAACTAATCTTTTTTCTCCATACAAACTTTGGACCTCCTTTTTAACCCCTTTAGGTGTAATTGATTTCAAAAACGCTGAAAGCACTTTATTTGTAAATTAATAAGTAATCTGTCCACAAAGTTTTAAGTACGTAGTAGCTAAAAATAAGTTTCCCTTATACAAAATTTGGACCCTCATTTAACCCTCTTAGCGGTGGAATTTTATAAAACGCTGAAATGACTTTTTTTGTATCCTAATAAGTTATCTTCCTACAAAGTCTCAAGTCTCTAGTTCAATAAATAATGTTTCCCCTCCACAAACATTGCATCCCTATTTAACCCCCTTAGGGGTAGAATTTTCTAAAACGCTTAAAGAACTTTTTTTGTATCTTTATAAGTAATATCCCTACAAAGTTTCAAGTCTTTGGTACAAAAAATCATATTTCTCCCATACAAACTTTGCACCCCTTTTTAACCCCCTTTGGGATAGGATTTCCAAAAGTCCCGTCTTATCCCTTGCCTACGTCATTAAAGGAAGTTCTGGTGTAAATTTCTTGTTTGTAGTCCCAGTTGTTTTGAATACAAACTTTGCACCCTTATTTAATCTCCTTAGGGGTGGAATTTTAAAAACGCTAAGAATATTTATATTTGTATCCTAATAAGTAATCTTCTTACAAAGTTTCAAGTCGCTAGTTCAATAAATAATGTTTACCTCACACAAACATTGCACCCCTATTTGACCCCCTTAGGGGTAGAATTTTCTAAAACACTGAAAGAACTTTTTTTGTATCTTTATAAGTAATATCCCTACAAAGTTTCAAGTCTCTAATTCAAAAAATAATGTTTCTCCCATACAAACTTTGCACCCCTATTTAACACCCATAGGGACAGAATTTCAAAAAATCTTGTCTTATCCCTTGCCTATGTCATAAAAGGAAAATCTGGTGTAAATTTCAAGTTTCTAGATACAGTAGTTTTTAATTCAAATTTTGCACCCCTATTTAACCCCCTTAGGGGTAGAATTTTATAAAACGCCGAAAGTACCTTTTTGGTATCAATAAGTAATCCTCCTACAAAGTTTTAAGTCTCCAGTTCAATAAATAATGTTCCCCCATACAAACTTTGGACCCCCATTTCACCCCCTTAGGGATAGCATTTCCAAAAATCCTGTTCTATCCCCTACCTACGTCATAAAAAGAAGTTCTGGTGTAATTTTCAAGTTCCTAGTCCCAGTAGTTTTGAATACAAAATTTGCACCCCTATTTAATCCCCTTAGGGGTGGAATTTTCTAAAACGCTGAAAGAACTTTTTTTGTATCTTAATAAGTAATATCCCTACAAAGTTTCAAGTCTCTAGTACAAAAAATAATGTTTCACCCATACAAACTTTGCACCCCTATTTAACACCCTTAGGGATAGAATTTCCAAAAATTCCGTATTAATCCTGGCCTACGTCATAAAAGGAAGGTCTGGTGTAAATTTCAAGTTCCTAGTCTCAGTAGTTTTGAATACAAAATTTGCACCCCTATTTAATCCCCTTAGGGGTGGAATTTTCTAAAACGCTGAAAGATCTTTTTTTGTATCTTAATAAGTAATATCCCTACACAGTTTCAAGTCTCTAGTACAAAAAATTATGTTTCACCCATACAAACTTTGCACCCCTATTTAACACCCTTAGGGATAGAATTTCCAAAAATCCCGTCTTATCCCTTGCCTACGTCATAAAAGGAAGGTCTGGTGTAAATTTCAAGTTTGTAGTCCCAGTAGTTTTGAATTCAAACTTTGCACCCCTATTTAACCCCCTTAGGGGTGGAATTTTGTAAAACGCTGAAAGGACTTTTTTTGTATGTTAATAAGTAATATCCCTACAAAGTTTCAAGTCTCTAGTACAAAAAATAATGTTTCACCCATACAAACTTTGCACCCCTATTTAACACCCTTAGGGATAGAATTTCCAAAAATCCCGTCTTATCCCTTGCCTACGTCATAAAAGGAAGGTCTGGTGTAAATTTCAAGTTTGTAGTCCCAGTAGTTTTGAATACAAACTTTGCACCCCTATTTAACCCCTTTAGGGGTGGAATTTTGTAAAACGCTGAAAAAACTCTTTTGTATCTTAATAAGTAATATTCCTACTAAGTTTCAAGTCTCTAGTACAAAAAATAATGTTTCACCCATACAAACTTTGCACCCCTATTTAACACCCTTAGGGATAGAATTTCCAAAAATCCCGTCTTATCCCTTGCCTACGTCATAAAAGGAAGGTCTGGTGTAAATTTCAAGTTTGTAGTCCCAGTAGTTTTGAATACAAACTTTGCACCCCTATTTAACCCCCTTAGGGGTGGAATTTTGTAAAACGCTGAAAGTGCTTTTTTTGTATTCTAATAAGTAATCTTCCTGCAAAGTTTCAAGTCTCTAGTTCAATAAATAATGTATCCTCCATACAAACTTTGGACCCCCATTTCACCCCTTTAGAGGGTGAATTTTGAAAAATCCTTTCTTAGTGCTCCCCTACACCTTATAAGGAACCTACGTGCCAAATTTGGAATCTCTAGACCCAGCGGTTTGGGCTGTGCGTTGATATGTCAGTCAGTCAGTCAGTCAGTCAGTCAGTCAGTCAGTCAGTCAGTCAGTCAGTCAGTCAGTCAGTCAGTCAGTCAGTCAGTCAGTTTCTTCTTTTATATATTTAGATGATGATTGTCGAAATGACTCTTAGGAATTTTCCTCTGTAATATAGCTATTTATATTACACGGAAACAATCCTGATATTCATTTCAACAATCATCATTTGTATTACTATTGAGTTACAAGTTTCTTGGATAGCGGTAATCCATTGAAAAAAAAAGCTAGTAACAGGAAATAACAAATGAGTCTGACGTACATGGGAAAACGCAAATTACAATACCTAAAAGTCTTTTTTAATGAGCCAACGCGTAGCTTGTCTGCCAGTACTGTACAAAAGCGGTCTGTCATAAAATGTAATATTAGGGCTGCTGGCATGATAGGTTTAATGGCCATGTTTTACGTGACATTTCAGCCGTAAAAGTTGTCCATAGAACTTATCGTGCTAGGTGAGCACAGTAGCTGAAAATATTTGCACTTTGCATGCGTCTTGCATTGCGTAAAATAGATAGATACATTAATCATCGTTACCTTTGGGTTCGCATTTCATAATAACTGAACTACCAGTAGATTTGTATTCTTCAGTCTGGTTATCAAAATCTTTTAAAACTGGAGCTGCAATTGCCGAATGTGTGCTGTTGTCCGTTTTTTTCTCGTATTGAAATAAATTATTTTTTTCATAATGTGTCGTATGGTATACTTCTAGCACAGATTTATGTAGATTTGTGTATTTTTCGATGTTACCTGGAACACAATAAACATCTTAACCAATCAGAGCATAGGTTTAATACGATTGAACGTGCAATATTTATGCATCCTATTTGTTATCACGTTCTCGAAAACGATTTCGATGAAAGTTACGTACAGCGTTGACAGGGGGGGAATCAAAAGCCGAGCTAAGCTCGGTCGCCCTGGTTCAGATAGTTAATTGCGTTTATTTGGGAACCACAATTGAAACTTACCGAAATCAAGGTTATGAATAAAATGTAATCGCATTGTAAACACAAGTGAAAATAATGTTTTAAAACCCATTATACCACTGTAGCACAACACTCATAATACGAAAATTACGTTAATCAAAATAAACTCTTGTAAAACGATCAATAATATTTCGTTAAGAAAAACATGATTCGACTAGGACTATGGCAACAATAACACTTGCTACATCATATTGACACATTAAAGAAGAAATGAGCGTTGTTGAAGTTTTATAAGGAAACTGACTATTATAAACTCCAGCGGATCTTGTGACTCAATGAAATCATCAACTAGTACCATTATAATAATTCCCCACCCAGAGGCGTCTTTACCTATGGTGCAGCGTGTGCGTTGCACACGGGCGGGCGCAGCGGTCCTAGGGGGCGCCGAGCGCCGCCCGCTACCATTCCATTTTGACCGAGCGCTTACTAGGGGGCGCTAGAATAATGTTTGCACGCGGGCGCTACATGGGCTAGAGACGCCTCTGTTAGAGCAACGCGGTGGTTGCGAGGCTTTTGATCTCTTCATTACATAGCGTTTTCACGCCTCGCGCGAGGAAATAACAAATAATTATTTACCAAGTTGCCAAAGTCCTTCCTTCTTTCTGCCCTTACAGTAATAGTCCCTAAAAAAATTGGTGCTTTTGCCCACTGTGTTAATCTGCCCCAATAATAGAGAAAAAAATGAAATCAATAAAAAACTAAAAAATAACACCGAAGGAGTATTTAAATAATCAGTAAGCAAAAAATCGTTGATAGGTATTGTCTCATAACGTAACGTCTCAACAGTGCTGTTCTAAAACTAGCAACATCATGTCTCCTTCAATTACATGAATTGTCCTGGGACTCCTGGGTTTACTATGGACATTCCAGTTCTTACGACAGGAACCATCCATCGTCATCATCAGGCATAGTGGGCGGTACGGGGGCCTCGCACTTGGTTGCGATGTGTTCGGCGAGTCGGTGAAGAGCTTTAGCTGCGGTAAGGTGCAGGGCAGGTGTCACGCAAGCCTGTGATAACCTGGATAGATGACTGATGGATGATACTGCCGTCTTCTCGGCGCCATCAGATCGGCATTAACTCGCTTAGCGATGGCGATGAACTTCACAGCGCGATCGGCTTGACCTGCACGTTTTTTGGTAGCGCCTCGGCCAGACGCAGCAAGACCAGTGGGGTGGTTCTCGTGGCCGGATATAACCAGATTTGAATGCAGCCGTCGGCATCGGCTGGTGTACTCGTAGTGTGGGTTGACGGAGCGGAGCGCTTGCACGGTACTAGGAGCGGAAGGCTGCCGGATCTTCTGCAGCTGCTGAGAGTGGACACGCTTTCACCTTTCCCGCTTCTGGCGTTGGTGGACAGTCGCGCGCGGGTACAGTCAAGGGCACCAATATGTATTCACTCAAAGTTACATAAATATGTATACTACAACCTTATTGTTGCAGAAATAAGGTCTGCCTACTCGTACATATTTTTGAGACTTGGTGGTTTATACATATGGGTGCCCTTGACTGTGCCCTTTACTTTATTATAAGCATTATAGATAGGTATTCATTCAAACTAAAGTTATATTATGAAGAGTTTTGCTATCAACTTGTTCATAAGGCTTCCAGTACCTCCTGCTATTAAAATAAATAAATATCAAACAGTCCTGTAGTAGTGAATGTTTACCATTAAAACTACGATTAGTACGAAGCCTGCCAATCTACATGGTCTGTTAAGTATGGTCTGCCAATCTATAGGGGCAACGAACCAGCTTCTAGCGTAACTGTATGTTAACATTGTTAACCCATTAAAAAAATTACTATGACCTACGTTGCCGTAAATTTATATTTTATTTAAAGTCTTTAAGTCACGCTGCACCGTCTTACGCACGCGCACGCCCTTTTAGAGTCCGCCGAAAATTTTATTCAAGAAATGATTATTTAAGAGGGTGCAAACATTTCGTTACAACTCGACCTATAGTCTGTACTTTTAGGTATTTAAAAGAATGTAAACAAACAAAACCACGTGACTTGGTCATTCAGCCAATAAGATTGCTGTGAATAGCAACCTTTTGTATCTATGGTATTATCTTAATATTCTTATTGGTTGAATGACCAAGTCACGTGGTTTTGTTTGTTTACATTCTTTTAAATACCTAAAAGTACAGACTATAGTCGCGATCGCCTGCGCGCGGCCCTAGCTACCCACACTACGATGTTATTGTGTGCGTGCGGTTTGAGTGCTGCCGGCCGGTTGGACCGACTCTCTTGATCATTGTTATACTTTTACTTTATAGTGAGCTAGGAAATAAAAATCAGATGAGTTTTAAATGTTTCTATTTTATTAAACTTACGAAATTATTTACATACCATAAAACTAGTGCCTATGCCAAATCTTGTTATTAGGTGTCAAAGCGGAGCCCGAGCTCCATTATGGCACAACTGGGAATAACGGTAGGGATGATGATGACGCACTTATTTACATACCATAAAACTAGTGCCTATGCCAAATCTTGGGATTAGGTGTCAAAGCGGAGCCCGAGCTCCATTATGGCACAACTGGGAATAACGGTAGGGATGATGATGACGCACTTATTTACATACCATAAAACTAGTGCCTATGCCAAATCTTGGGATTAGGTGTCAAAGCGGAGCCCGAGCTCCATTATGGCACAACTGGGAATAACGGTAGGGATGATGATGACGCACTTATTTACATACCATAAAACTAGTGCCTATGCCAAATCTTGGGATTAGGTGTCAAAGCGGAGCCCGAGCTCCATTATGGCACAACTGGGAATAACGGTAGGGATGATGATGACGCACTTATTTATATACCATAAAACTAGTGCCTATACCAAATCTTGGGATTAGGTGTCAAAGCGGAGCTCGAGCTCCATTATGTCACAATCGGCAATAACGGTAGGGGATGATGATGACGCACTTATTTACATACCATAAAACTAGTGCCTATACCAAATCTTGGGATTAGGTGTCAAAGCGGAGCTCGAGCTCCATTATGTCACAATCGGCAATAACGGTAGGGATGATGATGACGCACTTATTTATATACCATAAAACTAGTGCCTATACCAAATCTTGGGATTAGGTGTCAAAGCGGAGCTCGAGCTCCATTATGTCACAATCGGCAATAACGGTAGGGGATGATGATGGCGCACTTATTTACATACCATAAAACTAGTGCCTATGCCAAATCTTGGGATTAGGTGTCAAAGCGGAGCCCGAGCTCCATTATGGCACAACTGGGAATAACGGTAGGAATGATGATGACGCACTTATTTACATACCATAAAACTAGTGCCTATGCCAAATCTTGGGATTAGGTGTCAAAGCGGAGCCCGAGCTCCATTATGGCACAACTGGGAATAACGGTAGGGATGATGATGACGCACTTATTTATATACCATAAAACTAGTGCCTATACCAAATCTTGGGATTAGGTGTCAAAGCGGAGCTCGAGCTCCATTATGTCACAATCGGCAATAACGGTAGGGGATGATGATGGCGCACTTATTTACATACCATAAAACTAGTGCCTATACCAAATCTTGGGATTAGGTGTCAAAGCGGAGCTCGAGCTCCATTATGTCACAATCGGCAATAACGGTAGGGATGATGATGACGCACTTATTTATATACCATAAAACTAGTGCCTATACCAAATCTTGGGATTAGGTGTCAAAGCGGAGCTCGAGCTCCATTATGTCACAATCGGCAATAACGGTAGGGGATGATGATGGCGCACTTATTTACATACCATAAAACTAGTGCCTATGCCAAATCTTGGGATTAGGTGTCAAAGCGGAGCCCGAGCTCCATTATGGCACAACTGGGAATAACGGTAGGAATGATGATGACGCGCTTATTTACATACCATAAAACTAGTGCCTATGCCAAATCTTGGGATTAGGTGTCAAAGCGGAGCCCGAGCTCCATTATGGCACAACTGGGAATAACGGTAGGGATGATGATGACGCACTTATTTACATACCATAAAACTAGTGCCTATGCCAAATCTTGGGATTAGGTGTCAAAGCGGAGCCCGAGCTCCATTATGGCACAACTGGGAATAACGGTAAAATAAATAAAAAAACAATTCAAAGGATACAGAGGTTTTGCTATTTGGAACATTCTGTTATATACATGCACTGGCCATCTCATTATCAACATAATCAATTGACCCATCCTCCATTAAATTTGTCGACTTTTCACATTTTTTTTCTGTCTGTGAATAAAGATCATCATTACCACAAAAACAAATTGCCAAAAACATTGGTTTCTCTTGAAAAGTACATGTCCTAAGTTTCATAACCGGAGGTTTAAATACCTATAACGTTTTCCATGAAGCTACGGTAGCCTAGCGGTTCAGGCATGCGGCTGTCAAACAACGGTCGTGAGGCTCGTACCAATGAGTTTTGATAGTTACCGTTAGCTTTACGGTGAATGAAAAACATCATGAGGAAACCTGCATACATCCACGAAGAAATTCAAAAGTGTATGTGAAGTCTCCAACCCGCACCGGGCCCGCGTGGAGACTACTGGGCGTTCCATCTCATCCACGAGAGGAGGCCTGTGCCCAGCAGTGGGACGTTATATAGGCTGATTTACTATTAGTAACGTGCAGTACGAGTATAAACAAATGATATGAACAATATTTGGTTACATGGTGACTAACCTTTTAACTTGTCGGGCCGCGGTAGGATCGGATTTTTTAATCCCAAATAATTTTCGTTTATTCCCCATTTCTATAAAAAGTAATATCACTTTAGTGCTTGGAGAAACAACAAAACGTCCGTTCTCTGGGAGCGCCCGGCGCGTAATGAATTGAACGACGGTTTTAAAAAAATGGTCTAAATTAACTGGGTCACCCATAAGCATTAAAAAAAATCACATATTAAACAAGGCCCGTAGTTTTATAATAAAATGGTATATTTCCAAAACATCATCATATACGTCAATAAAAAAATGTTTAACCTAACCGAATTAGACATTTGTAGTATCATTTTTTATAGGAAAAACAAATATTTTAGTACAAGTGCGTCTACTATGTACTAAAAGACTATATATCCTATTGTAAAAGGCAAAGATTAATACGTTTTTGAAAGTTTAATATGGAAATATTCTACCTAAAAGATAGCTCCGACGCGTATTTTTGGAAAACACTCCGACAAAAACCTGGTTGTTTTCAATAACCGTATATAGAATTAGAATTACAGCTCTGCTATGGTCTAGAATAAGAGTGTATCTATACAAAACAGAAGTTTACTATAACAATGTAATCATTTGAACGAAAATATGGCCTGTGAAAAAGCCTTACGTTAGCTAAAATACGAACTTTTTGTTTGCACCGTCTTAAGGAGCTACGTTACTTATCAGTTTTTGAATAAATACTAACGCTCTTCTATAGTACCTAATCTCTTAATCTATTTAAGGGTAGCGGAATGGATTAGGTAATGGATATGAGTTTTTACCTGTTCATGTAAACATTCAAAAGAAACTCCAAATTATTAAAACAATGTTTTAATTATTCCTTCAGCACCGTGTTACATAAACGTGAAACATTCTTATTTCGATGATGATTCAACTTAAATATTATTTTCGTACATATTAGAATAGACCCGATGATTTGCCTTGTTATTATTTTACGGAAAACAATGGTTTTGCCACATTGTAAATAATTTGTAGCACATATTATTCGTAAAAAGTTTTGGGTTTTAGATTTTAAATAAATTATCCAAACTCGTATTTCGCGCTTTTTGAGGTATGTTGCCTCGTATTTGTGGCCATATATTTTTTCTATAATCAATATAATTTTGGGTACTCGTGGTTACAACATCTCCGACACATGCTTCTAACCCCAAATTGAGTACAATTGACGGGTAAAATGCCTGACAATAAATAAGAACATGCATACTGGGTATCAAAAGGAGTTGTTCAACTGATCAAATTGTTAAAATTATATTTAAAGCAAACATTTTTTTTTTCAAAAATATCGGCATTTTGTAACCTTTGACTGCCGGGTGGGACTAAAATATTTTTTCATATCTCATGCTCTGAAAGTGGGTCGTTGTTGTTCTAAAAAGTGTGCTGAAAGTGATATGTTTCTGCTCTAGTGCAGACAAGTAGTGTATTCCAATTAGATCTCGCCTTACAAGCACTATGCGGGAACAAATTTTTATAAATATCAATCCTCAATCCTTACCCCGCTACTGACAAAGGGGCATAATTGTATTCTTACTAGTTCATGGAATTTATTTTATAAGATATAAAATAAGTTAATGTTGTGAATTAATTATTTTTGTTTCAGCTAAAATATTCACTAGGGTCTATGAGATGGTGGCAAATGGAATACACCCATAAACCTTTTTTAACTTAAAGTTGTGCATGTGAGCTAAGGTTGAAACAGGTAGAAACGCATACAGCCACTCTTCAACTAATACTAAAAAATATCTCGTCAGAAATGGGTGCCTTTCAGCCCTTGGTTAACAAACTACTATTCCCGAATGTAGATACTACATATAATCGACAAAATTCCAAAAATCGCTCCACCTTAGATCTGGCCCACTCAAAAGCAAATATAAGGTAAACCCTAGAGTATCAATTCTGCACAAAGTGTGTCTTTTTATTTGCTCGTGATCGTGAATAATTCAGTTTTAATAATTCAAAGGCTGAATTCCGTTAACTTTTATGTGAGGCCTGTCTTAAAACATTATTATGGTTATACGATTACGTGACAATAAAAGCTAAGTTGAAAATTTATATCTTACTTCATAATCTTACGAATTAATCACTAGTAGTAACTATAGAGTAACATAGTAAAAGTCGTACCTAATCAAAATCAGCGTTTCTAGTTTTTCTAAAAACATTGATGGCTGTCGCCTTTACATGGGTTCTTACGACAACATTGTTACGTATTCGTTCAGGTTTTCTGGCGGCGGTCCGTTTTCCCTGAAAATAAGAGAAATTGTATAGGAAATTCATCAAACATTTGCAATTATAACAACCATTAAAAAAAATGTGTGATGAGCGTGAATGTTTGTTTATGAGTCTTGAATGTTTTCTATCAAAATTTTTGTATCTTATAAAATATATCGTCGTCTAGTACCCACAATACAAGTCTTGTTTAGCTATCTATCGGGCTAGTTTGATTGTGGAAGATTGTTCCCTTTATATTATTATTATCTATAAATTCATCATTATTCACAGTGTAATAAATAGTAAATAATAGACGTCATTTCTGTAAATTCTTGGAGAATATAGTATGAATTTTGAAATTGAAAGTGGAATTTCTACCACTAGTTTATTGTACCAATGATACAAGGATCGACGCCCAAAGTAAATTTACAAAGCGCATACTAGCCTAACAGACCGATAATCTTTACATTACCAATCCACTGCGTATAACCCCTCACCTCCGCTGCGCTAATGATGCTGCTCAATGTTGATATCTGTATATTGTTTACGTAACTAACTATTGATACAATAGTAGGTTTGACTCAAATTTTATTATTACACCAAAAGAGAGACAAGATTCACAGTCAAATTAAATATCAAAAAATAACAAAGCTACGAGCGTTTTAATGTTGCTAGCTACAGAGCATAATTGGGAACCGTGACGTCATGGACCTCGAGAGTCATACTTAACGACAATCGTTTCGTAATGGAGGTGCGTTTTGCGGAAAAGGGACAGAATCAAATAGAATCCTTTCAAAAAAATTCTTTGTGATTATTTATCCTCTTATGTGTTACTTTTTTCTCTATTTGACTATATATTTAATCCTTTTTCGAGAAAACTCAACATTATTGATAATATTATTTGGTGCCAGTCAACATCCCTCTTTGAGCAATTGTTATAAACAAGTATAGTCAGAAATCGTTACAAATTGCACATTATTGAATTGGATATTGGAGGTTGGCATTTTTTTTTTAATTAGATTACAAATATTGTATCCTTACGGAAGGTTCAGCATTGTCTTCATAGTGCCGACGATGTCTTCGAACGTGGGCCGATTTTCTGGCTTAAACTCCCAACACTTTCTCATCACGTCGTACCTTTAAATAATGTACAGTAAAAAAAGTTCAATATAAAATATACTATGGGTGGACATTTATTTTCCACTTCACCACATAGAGCCATTTTTTGGAGACCGCATGGGTATTCCGTTGAATTCTCAAGGATTAGATAATTACATTCGGAACTGCATAAATCCGCCACTTCGAAATCTTCGAATGAAGCGTACTCATATAATATTGATCGAAGTTCGCTTGCGAAGCTCGTTTGATCTTTTAATATAATTTACCTCGATAACCTAAACATTGATTAATGTAGTCGTATGTAGTGTACTAATATATATGCCCTGCCTATAATGTGTATTAATTACAACTCACATTTCATCGCTACAGTTCTCCGGTTGCTCAAGCCTGTTGTTTGTTTCTAAATGGTTGTATAACTTGTAAACCGATACTTTGGCGTAAGGAATTTCACCAAAAGTCATTATTTCCCACGTTATGATGCCAAACGACCACCTGCAAAACATAACCACAAAAGTTCATTAGTGGGTAGGCACGTAAGTCCAAATTAAATCGAGATTTCCTGGATTAACGGTTTTTTCCTGGAGGTCTACCTGACTTGGTAAATTTATATAATATTGGTAGGTAGGTAGTGAAGACAATTTGTTGCACGCACATAATACCATAGGGATGTGTGTGCATCACACTGCCAATAATTATGTGGAATCAGATTAGGAATTGGATATTTTTCATTGCGGTAAACCTCCATGAGATATTATTTATACATCATAAAATACTTAATATTAATATAACTCAATATATAGAACATAGTAAACAACGAACACACATTTTGCTATTGCTATTGATTGAGTGGTATTAAACATCAAGTGATATAACAGATATCAATATGTATCATCTTTGATGCGGAAGATTTTCTTACAACAGTTTAAAAGAGGAAGTGTATTTTTTTATTTACTTGCTATTATAAGTAGGTATATTTTATCACAAAAAGGTTAAGTCTGTATAAGTCTGAATGTGAAAGGAAATATTCAAAAATACTTCAGCGATGATAAATAATATAAATATATTTATTTAAATTGAACTTCACGTTCGAACTTCATCGAACGAAGGACACGCGAGCAACACCACGATCCAAGCAACATTTAGCTAGAATATTCGTCAACTTACACGTCAGAGCGCTTGTCATAATAGTTCTGTGCCATCGACTCGGGTGCCATCCACTTCATGGGAAGTTTGCCAGCCGTGCGCTTGCGGTAGTAGTCAGAATCACGTACGTCACGCGCCAGCCCAAAGTCGGCGATCTTCAGAATGAGATCTTCTGAGACAAGCACGTTGCGCGCCGCCAAGTCGCGATGGATACACTTTAAGCAACAACACACTTTCATTCAAAATATATCAAGCGAGTGATCATCATACGATATGTAACCTGTATTGTGGTTCTTCAAACCGAGTTATAAAAGAACTTACGCCGCGCGACGCCAGGTATTCCATTCCTTTAGCGACCTGCCACACAAATCCCATCAGCTCCCTCTGCGTCAGAGGCTTATCCAGCAAACTATCCATAGAGCCGCTGTTAACACAAAATAGCACATCAGTACTATCAGTAGTGAAGGCTCAACGACGAAGGTGTGATTGTGAAAGGCAACTTACTTCTCGTGAGGTTTGTGTCGTTTGAGGTAGTCGCGAAGGCAACCGTTGCACGCATACTCGACGATGACGTAGAGGGGGCCATCTTGTGTGCAGCAGCCCAGCAGGTTGATAATGTTCTCGTGCTTGCCAATCATCTTCATTATCTCCATCTCCGACACCAGCGACACCATGTCTGCATCCGTATAACCGTCTGAAATATACCAATGTAATTTCTTAATTGGAATAAGCGGATAACTGTGATAGCAATATTATTTTAATATTCTGGTTAAGAACGTTCAGGTCTATTAGCGATCTAGCTCATAACTTTGGATGGTATGTATGGGCCTTTATTCTTACCTTTCAACATTTTCACTGCTACTATAGTTTTAGCATCATCCTCTGAACCCACTCCATGCGACTCAGCTTTTATCACTTTTCCGAATTCTCCTTCCCCAAGCAACTGTCCCGTAAGGGAAATTTTAGATCTCGGAATTTCCCATTGAGCGTCTACTGGCATTTGATACTCTGACATTAATGTGGTGTCATTTCCTATGATCCCAACCTGGGTAAGCCTTTGTTTTTCTATCCTGACTATCGGCATTACCTGAATAATAATATGTTTGTAAATGACACACGTTTTAGAAGTTTATATTATCGTTTTACACGGGCCATATTTATTTACATCTACTTCTGACGTTTCGTTATAATAATACAAAACTTTTACGTCACATCTGGCCATAATGCGAGTTTTACTGCACGCTGCGCATACGGGAAAACTCGCATTGTGGCCAAGTGAATACCTAAAATTTTGTACGCAACACGGGCGGTAATTCGTAAAGCCTTAGAGCGCATATTTATGGCCCTCACCTTCGGTTCGGGCCACAAACACCTGCGGTCTGGGGCATTCACGAATTCACCGCCCTAGTTACGTAATGTACTAATGTGTGACAGTTTAAAGTGTTGTATAATCATGTTGATATACAAGGTAAATAGTAACGACAAGTCTAAACTGTCTTGGAAAGTTGATTATATTTTTTATTTGTTATCAAGATCATATAAAAGAGAAATACCAAATCTCCAGCTTCGGTCAGCGGTTTCTCCACGGTAACTTTCTTTAACCAATATTTAACTATGACGCTGCTGTTTCGTCTCCTGTACACGGTTATTCCAATAATGATTATGATGGTCAGAAGCAACACGACAGCAGCGGCGATGATGCCAGCCAATTGACTGGTTTGTAGAGTTTTGAATACTTTGTCTGTTGTCTTCGTCGTAGTGAATTTTTCGTCTGTATAATGGCTTGGTGATGGATCTGTAACATTAAATAGGTTTGTGTAATGTCCAAAAAGATGCAATCAACCTCCCCTATCCCCATTAACTCCTTAACCGGAAAACATCGAATTCCCAATAACCCTGTCTAAATTTACAGGGTGTTTGGTCCATCGTTAGTCAGATTAAAACGGCAGGTAGTATTTCGTAGGTCATATTTAAGAAAGCAGCAGAGCCTACTTTTTTTCTTATTTAACTGTGTTAAGGTTATACGGCGGCTCTATCAAAGATTATTCCAATATTATATTACATAACATAACTTTAGACTTTTACATAATCATTACAATGATTTACCTCCTTTGACTTTGAGATAAGAGTACTTGATCGTTGCTGTGGTCTTGTCGAACAGAATACACGTGTAGTACCTGTCTTCGTAACCAGATACATTGTACAGGGTAAGCTGGTTTTTGTTATTCACTGTATAATTCTGAAATCAAATTTCGTAATATTATAAATATACAGTAACTAAGAAGTAGGTAAAGCCAGGTTTAGACGAAGCCAGTAGAACGAAATTGTACTGGCTGCCAGCACTGGCGGGAATAGAGCGCTGGTGTTTTTTTTCAAGCCAGTGAGCCAGCACTGGCTTCGTCTAAATCAGGCCAGGCTTCACGTCAACACGTTACATTAAAATTCAATCAGGACCTGTATTAAACACGCACCGTATATATGTCTTTTGCTTAGATATTTGTTTAAGTAAGAAAGAGACCAAACTATTTTAACTTACCGTAAAGTTTTATGAAGGAGAAGGTAATAGTTTTAATCTATCATTCTGGAAAAACCTTGTCTTGATTTCGAACTAAGTACCTAATAACTTTAAATGTCTCTAACATACAGCGGGAGTAAGTACCTACGTTTAAATATTTATTTATTTACGTATGTGCTTGTTACCAACTACGGTTCTGAGGGCAACTTATTTTACGGAACAATACCCTGACAGCTCTCAGTGTGTTTCAACTTTCACCCACCGTGGCAGATTTTTTAGTCTAGTACCCATTAGTAAATCCCTTTATTATTATGACGATTATATTTCATTTAGATGTTTTATTAGGTCTATAAGCACTACTAGAAAGAATTATGGCAGCAGTCAGTAAAGTATGGATGTACCTCGTAAAAATATCCCTCCACGTGGAAGTGGGATGTGTTGTCATTGAGTTTGTTTTTCCTAGAGCCTACCCAGTATATCATGCTCGTTCCGTGGGCCGAATTAATGTCGCAGTTGATTGTCGCGTTTTCCATAAATTTTACAGTCTGGGTTTCGTATGGAATTTTACCATCATTTTCTGTGAAAAATAAATGGAATTAAAACTCTTCTTCCGATTTATCACGGTCACCTTATCATCAATGACCTTTAAGTCTACTACAGACTATACAAACAGTGTCAAGAAGGGAGATGATGTCTTAATATCACTTAATCACTTAATATCTTGAAATGTATGATGGTACCTATAATGGTACTGACTTAAATGAGTAGATAAACTTTTTATTTGACAAGTATACATTGCGCATTGTGTATCTGTGACCGTTACATTACAGTTCCCTGTATAAAAAGTATTAAATATATATGTCGCCGGCCGATCGTTAAATCCGCCAGATCACGAAATTCCTAGGCAGGCATATCGTGAAACGCCGCCATTTCATGATTTGGCTGAGTGACATCCGCCATATCGTTCAAAATTCACCATTTAACGATTTGCCTAGTGACGTTCAAGCTGATCATGAACTTCCTTAGGTATATCATGAAACGCCGACATTTCATGATTTTCCATGATCAAAGTGTGTGTGTTTGTTTGTTTGTCCATCTTTCACGGCAAAACGGAGCGACGAATTGACGTGATTTTTTAAGTGGAGATAGTTGAAGGGATGGAAAGTGACATAGAATATTTTTTATCCCCAAAATCATCTTCTAAGGGAGTGAAATGGGGGGGGGGTAAAAGTATGTATGGAGCTGCGATATAAACGAGCTCCACGCGGACGGAGTCGCGGGTAGAAGCTAGTACAAAATAAAATAAATATAAATTTCGTTTTAAAATGTTATCTTTTGCTAATTAATGTAAAATGTTATCAAAAGTGAATAGTTTTACTAAATTAAACGTTTCAGTATCATATCCAAAAAGAAATAGTCAATTAATTAACAAAAAGGATTTGATTTGTTTAGTGGAGTGAATCCATTTGCCGAGAATTAAAAAAAAAGCTGTACATTCTGTACAACCCGGTTAATTTAAGAATGCATCGTGTTCTTGCATCCTACATCTTGCTGCAAGGTGCCAATGTGACTTAATCGGGATATTACCATAACACACAAGTATCGTAAGATTATAAAACACGCCTGTTTAATACTCAGGATTATGAGCCTAAAAGCAACATATTAAGAGGTACGTTACGAGCAAATGTGTTGAAAAAAGAATAAGGAGTGCGGACTGATAATCTCCAGCGAGTCGAAGCCAACAAACACGGCCGCATATTACGCAGCGCCACCAGTGGCCAAGAAAGAAACTATTCTTTCTCAAAAATCATCGGAAAAGTTGACTTTATTGGTAAAAAATCAGGACGTGAAGTGTTCATGGTTAGTTTCATAGTTTATGGTTATTCAAAATTTTAAAAATAAAAACCTTGCCGGCTCAGTCTTGCTCGACTACAATGTTTCATACAAATTCCATTATTTGTCGTGGTACAAACTTTTTAAAAAGTTAAAACGGCCATATAAATAAAAGGCTTAGATCCTAAACAGCCAAAACGGAAGATCAGTAGCTGTGACTTATCGCGACTTTTTAGTTGTCTCAAATAAGTTATGGCGTTTTCGGAAGAAAAATACATTTCCAACTTATTTATAAAAAAAATAAAAGGCGGCAATGCAAAAAATATTCTGTTTTTACATACAGTGGCTAATTGTTTATACTGAAAATATAGAAAATTGTCGTGAAAATGATTCCAGATTTAAAAGAAGCTCAGTTAATTGATTATTTTATTTGTTAAGTGTAAGATGCAAAGCTAAAAGACAAATATTTATTGAAAGGCGTACGACAATTTCATGAAGCGGCAAGAAGAAATGCATGCCCTATTATTTCCAGAAAACCTTTTAGTTACCTTTTAGTTGCCTTGCACAATTTTTGAGAAAAGCCCTATATTTGTCTGAGCCGGAAGGGCAATTGCGGGCTTCGTATTAAATTAAACGGACTCCCAAGGTCGTCAGCCAGCAATGGCCTACTTCCCTTGCTTCGACAATAATGTACTATACGATGAGCCCGGTATACAGCTAGGAATATCGACAAATGCGTTGCTCTAATCGATCTGCCGTATTGTTTATCAATTATCAGGCACATTGTGGTAAGCCTGGCCAACTTTTACCTAGACATATCATGAAATGGTGGCGTTTCACGATATGCCTAGGAATTCCGTGATCTGGCGGATTTTACGATGGTCGCCGACATATATAACGTGAACAATGTGCTGGAACTGTTTAATTGTATGTGTTGCAGGACATAAATGGCCACAACAGAGATTATAACAATTGTAAAAAATCTAAAAAATAGTAATGCATGCGGCCCCGACGATATACATACCTCCTTAATAAAAAATAATATTGATATAGTATGTATACCACTAACACATATATTTAACGAACACATTAACGCCGGGGTCTTCCCTAGCGTACTTAAGCACGCAAAAGTAATCCCTATTCACAAAAAGGGAAATCTCATGGATGTCGGTAATTATAGACCTATTTCCTTATTATCTGTCATATCCAAAGTTTTTGAAAAATGTCTAGCTATAAGAATAGAAAAATATTTTAATAATCGAAACTGTCTGTCAATAAATCAGTATGGATTTCGTAACAATAGGAATATGGTGTTAGCGGTAACAGGTCTGGTCACTGAAATAATGAATAATCTTAATGATGGCATCAAGTGTGCCGGTATATTCTGTGACCTCAGTAAGGCTTTCGATTGTGTAGACCACAAACTATTATTACATAAATTAGAATATTACGGAATACGCGGCTCTGTACATTCTTTATTGTCCTCATATTTATGCAACCGGCAGCAATATGTTGAACTTAGGTATACAGATGATGCTGGAAACGAAGACTCTGTTAACTCCGATTTAAATATTATCAGATGTGGAGTCCCACAGGGATCTGTTCTCGGACCACTGCTATTTATCATATTCATCAATGATTTACCAGACAATATCTCCTGCGGAACTCCATACCTATATGCCGATGATACCAGCATTATATTTAAAGGTGAAACTTACGATGTACTGAACAAAATGGCAAAAGAGGGCTGGAACAGTTTATGTAACTGGTTTGATGCAAATGGCTTAAGGTTGAACTATGAGAAGAGCTTCTACATGACGTATAGGCGTGCTGTTAATTCTGATGACTGTTCACTGGAACTACCGATAAACAAAACGGATTCAATACGTTTCCTCGGAATTGAGCTGGATCCATATCTTAGATGGCACAATCATATTGATTATATTTCAAAAAAACTCGCAAAAGCATGTTACTCGATTAAATCGATGGCAAAAATTGCAGATGCCAATACCCTTAAAATCATTTATTTTTCCTACGTAGAAAGTCTCATTAGGTATGGCATAGAAGTATGGGGCAACAGCACTAGTGTCAACAAAATACTTCTCATACAAAAAAAGTGCCTACGATTTATAGAAAGATGTTTCCCCGTTACGCATAGACCACTTTTCACGAAGCATTGTATCAATACGGTTATTGCACTGTATATTTATCAAATATCCATTTATGTTTACAAAAATAAAAGCTCTTACAAGACGGTTCAACAAACACAAAGTTACGCGCTTAGAAGAAATTCTGATCTGGCACTACCTAAGTCCAACTTCATTCAATACAAAAAGAGTATCAATTATGTAGCTGTTCAGATATACAATCATCTTCCAAATCACATAAAACAATTGGAAAAATTGAGCATTTTCTCAAACCAACTGAAGACATACCTAAGTCAGAGACCATTTACAGCCTTAATGAATTTATTGCGAAATTATTGGACTGAGTATTGTTAGTTTATTATTGTATGTACTCGTATATTTGTTATGTTGACGTCTGACATGTACCTATATTTTTCTTGTTTTTTTTGCTTTGTGTGTGTGTTTGTTTTCATGTATACAATTTTTGCATGGTATTTATATTTAATAAGGCAAAATAAAGATCTGATCTGAATTTGAACCAATCTCTAAGGGATATGACCAAATCACGCAGGATGTGAAAAGAAAGAATCAGTCATTTGATCAAATCCCTGAATCTATTTATGACGAAATCAGCAGGCAACTAATTTTTTCATTTCACCACATTAGTTTAGTGCTTTGATAAAATCCCTGGAACACGTCAATGAGTTCACGAAACAAAGTCGCAAAGGCAAGTCATTTTATTATTACACGAGACACGCTTAGTGATACGAGTATGATAAATCTCTACTGTATAATGGTACGTATAGGTGATTTGATCTCATCTCTAAACTGGTCCAGCGATACTCTATAATTAAGTTTTATAAAATCTCTCGTTTGATTTAGTGCAATGGTTAAATAAATGGATTCACTAGACGGCGACGTCCATTAGAGTCTGTTAGCTTTTTTTATTCCATATTTAAAATTAAATATATCCGTATTAAAATATGTCACACTGATAGTTTTCCTAAGTGGTACTCGCTGGCTCTCGGATATTTTTATATTTTATTATAAAAGAATAGTCTATGTTCGTACCGAGGTTCCATTCGATTTGAATATCTCTGTAAGCTGTAGCCTGCGTTTTTATTTCCAGATTATCTGAATCAACATTTTTTTTAAATAATTATTGAACCAGTTTACAATATTTCACGAGAATCGGTATAGAAATGCGACCTGCCGAGAAAAAACACCCGGACATCCCGCCAGAGACGGACCTACGGAAGCTTTTTGCCCGTGCTGAAACGGATATCGTTCGCTTTGCTCGCTCGTTTAATTATACATAGTAATATTATTAAAAAATATTTTTTTCCTACTCGTATTATTTAGATTTACACAGAACTTCATTGGAGATTATGTTATCTTATTTGGGCTCAGACTAAATTGATAAAAATAACAAAAGCCGATTTTCCTGTGGTTGGGTGCGGGTAAGTTATGTTTTATATCATCACATATATTTTAATGAGGACATGCCATTTTTGGGCACCGTTAGTGTCAGAAAATTAATTTACTGTAATAATAGTAAGTATAAACTTCGCTATGTCCACAGGAAAGATATGAATCTTAATTTAATTTATTTATTATAAGGTTCACAAAAACAAGTTACAGACAATATAAGACATTAGGAGGATTTAAAATATTATGGCGGTGCATTGGAAATTATCGCGTGCTTAGAAATGGCGTTCTGACTAGATTAAGAAACAATATGGTCTGATTTTCAGATATATGATTCTGGACTATATGATTGTTTGTCTGATTTGATCAATACATATGATTGCTTAAATTTTCCTCCATACATTATTTTACGACACACTTAAAGTATTTCATCTCATCTAAAATCTCTCTCTTGATGAAATTTAAATAAAACTTCACTAAGTTAGGTATTTATCCAAAAAAGCCATTCCCGAAGAGTGTTAGATCTCTTTTTCTCGTGCGCGGAACGCATAAGTGCGTCTCTGTTTAGGGGGCGTGTTCGACTCAAATCAAGGCATCCCCTTAAGAACATAAAAGATACTAAGGTGGTAACAAAAGATGCAATAAATTGCTAATATTAAAACCAAAAACTAAAACTAACCCGAGACATTAAACATTGAGTGACAGAACAAAGATTACTTTATATAAACAAAAAGAAAAATATCAATGTAAACAATCGAATCCAAATATCCTCCACTTCGCTCTCCCTCGTATACATTATCGCTACCCCACGCCTCCCTCTGTTTTACTGGTCGTGGTGGATGCATGGTCTCTTCGCAAAATGCTGTATCGAAAATCCAGGAACTCGTTGTCATAGACACCCTCATTCCAGTTAGTTTCTTTTAGACATATTAAATCGTAATTGCTGTTTGAAATATTAAGATATACTTATCACTTTTTTTAACTTACTTCTTATTCAATTGACATTCTGATAGTAACACATCAGTAATCTAACAACACAATTAATTAACATAATTAATCTCTGATAGTTCATAGTTCCATACTACATTCATAGTTAATATTATATAAAAAAACTAAAGTAACTCTGTCAGTCTGTCCGTTACCTTTTCACGCTTAATCCGCTGAACCGATTGATCATGAAATTTGGTATAGAGATCATTTGACTCCTGGCGAAGGACATAGGTTAGATTTTCTCCCGGAAATGATCCCCTAAATAAATGATAATACATCATCATCATCATTATCATCCTAAAGTTATTCCCGGTTATGCCCCTAAAGGAGCCCGGGCTCCGCATTGACACCCAATCCCAAGATTTATTAAAGCAAATAAATAAATACTAAGGGACGAACAATCTTAAAAACAAATTGACCTAGTCCCATAGTAAGCTCAATAACGCTTGTGTAATTTGTGTTAAAGGGGTGAAATGAAGGGCAGAAGTAGGTATGCATGGAGCTACGACATAAACGAGTTCCACGCAACGTTGTAGTCGAAGGCAAAATCTAGTAAGTTCCGAAGTTATATAATAGTGTATTGTAAGTCTAAGTTAGGATTGATTTGAAATACTTATATATAAAATAGCTTTTGCCCGCGACTTCGTCCGCGTAGAATTTAAGAAAAATATTTCTATTAAATTATTTTAGGCGGAACCTTAATTATCCCTGTCCCAAACAAAATTCTACCATTTTAGGGGATGATATAATTAAACTATCCTAAATCCTTCCAAGAGTCTAAAATTATCTTTCAGGTAATTCCGTTTTTGGTTTAGGCTTAAATTGCTAATTCTAAATTGAAATACCAGTTTTTCTTAAAATATACACACGGTTATAACTACTTAGACTGTTTGTTTTTCAAAATGTATTACAGGATTTTTTTAAATGTCTACTAAGGTACTAAGCTACAATACCTACTGTTTTTTGCCTAAACCCGTGTGGTGTCGGGTTAGAATTTCACCATCTCCTTTCTTCCCGTGGGTTTCGTAAAAGTCGACTAAGGGACCAGGGTTGAAGTGTGTTGCGGGCGATGGGGTAGCAACCTATCACTGCAATATCACATTTTGTCGATCTTTTATACCCACATTTATGCTAAAAGTGGCGCTGGAACATACGTTTAATGTGCTCTGCCTACCCCTTTTGGGAATATAGGCGTGAATGTATTTATGTATGTATGTATTATAAATCCGTTTAGTAGTTTTAATTACGTTAGTCCGGGGTGCCTGTATAGTTTTGAAAGTATAGTTATCATTATGTCAAAAGACGTAGAGCTTTCCATCTCCACCCCAACGGTGATATATAGAATTATACTATTTTGATTAGCCAAAATTAATTTCTTAAATTAACAAAATGATCAGCAGCTTTAATGTAAAATTACTCTTTTTTCGGTTTTTTAACATAGCAGTTCTAACCTAACCTACTTTTCTGGTAGCTGTTCGGTTCTGTAAGGGCCGCAGTTCTAACTTAACCTAACTTACTTTTCTGCGAGCATTAGTATTACCTTATCTTTTAACCTTCAACCTTGGAGGAACGGTATAAAAAACCGGCCAAGTGCGAGTCACTCTCGCGCACGAAGGGTTCCGTACCATTATCTATAAAACAGTAAAAAAAAACTTTTATGGTATTGGACCCCCCCCCCTTAAATATTTATTTTATTCTGTTTTTAGTATTTGTTGTTATAGCGGCAACAGGAATACATAATTTTAACTGTCTAGCTATCACGGTTCTTGAGTTACAGCCTGGTGACAGACAGACAGACGGACAGCGAAGTCTTAGTAATAGGGTCCCGTTTTTTCCCTTTGGGTACGGAACCCTAAAAACGCAGTAATTTGTTTTATAGCCTTTGACCGAAGTGACAGTTCCCTTATTTTAAAATTGTCTTGTCTTCCGTATAAATTTCCAAACATTGCACCCCTATGTAACCCTCTTAGAGGTAGAATTTTCTAAAACGCTGAAATTTGTTTTTTTTGTATCCTAATACGTATTCTTTTTACAAAGTTTCAAGTCCCTAGTTCAAAAAATAAAGTTTCCCCCATACAAATATTGCACCCTTATTGAACGCACTTAGGGGTGGAATTTTCTAAAACGCTGAAAGAACTTTTTAGGTAAGTATCTTAACTTAATAAGTAATCTTTCTTCGAAGTTTCAAGTCTCTCACTTAAAAGTTTACTTTATCCCAATACAAACTTTCAACCCCCTTTTTACCCCCTTGAGGGTGGAATTATCAAAAATCCCTTCTTAGTGGGTACTAACGTTATAAAAACTGTGGCGACAGCTTTTTATTAATATTGCCATTGGTAATTTGGTATATATATATATCATATGTGTTAATTGTTTTTATGTTATGTCTTGTAAAATATTATATAAGTATATACCGTATGCCCAGTCGCGGCTGCGACGCGCGCGCCGGTTAAAGGTAATCCTTAGCGCTCGGCTCGCGTCGCCGGAGATCGGCGGGCGGCCGGCGATGATCGTGCGCGCTCGGAAATCCCGCGCAGTCGGCTATTTACCATTCTCGAGGCTGGACGCTACGCTCGCGCCGCTCTGAGCTAACGGTTAATGCTTACGCGCCGACGTTGCTTTGCACGTCTTTTCGGTTTGCGCAGTGCGCCGCTTTATGTTTAAGCTTATGCTTTTATGTTAGCTTTCGTATGTGCTTTTTCTATCACTGTGACTTTCTTCCGAACTATTGAAGTGCTTGCTTTAAACTATTATCTTTTCTCTTTGTGCTTGTGACTCTTGTGTGATCTGTGTTTTCGCTATTGTGCCGTGTTTGACTTTAATATAATAATTAATGTGGGACTAGCTTGTTTTACTTAACTCGTTTGGCTAGTCACCCACATAATTGGTGACCCCTGTTGAAACGGACGGTTTTGTAACGGACATTTTAAATTTATCTCGTAACGGACATTTTAAATTTTATCTTTTAACGGACGATTTTAGAATTTTATATGTGAACGGACGTTGTTTTTAAGATATTTTAACACAAGCATTAACGGATTTTAAGTTTTTAAAGTGGTTTAACGAACATTTGTTTTTTATTAACAATGGTGAATGATGATGTGCAAAAACTTGGCACGTTGGCCACTCCGACTACTGAGGCGAGTGCCAGTGAGGCAGCTGTGAGTCACATTAGTGTGAAAGTGCCACCGTTTTGGGCGGATAAACCGTCTTTATGGTTCGCGCAGCTGGATGGACAATTTTTACTAGGGAAGATTACGAGCGATTCTACCAAGTTTTACCATGCAGTGTCAGTGTTGGATTATAAGTACGCAGTTGAGGTAGAGGACATTATTACTAGGCCGCCGGAAAATTATAAATATGGTACTCTTAGGCGAGAGCTCATAACGCGTTTGTCGAGTTCCAAACAGGAGCGTTTGAAGCAGTTGACGATGAAAGAAGAGCTCGGGGACAGAAAGCCGAGCCAGTTTTTACGTCACATCAGGAGCCTAGCTGGAGCAGATTACCCGGATGAGTTTATTCGCCATCTGTGGTCAAGCCGGTTACCTACCATGCTGCAAAGTATAGTGGCTTTCCAGGATAATTTACCTCTGAACGACGTAGCGCAAATGGCTGACAAAGTGCATGAGGTCACGCCATCAGTACCTGCTTACCAGGTAGCCGCAGCATCATCGGGTGCTCCTACTTCGGTGCTAGACCAGTTGCACCGTAAGATCGACGCTCTGACGCAGAGGCTTGACGCGATGTCCACCTCCCGGGGCCGTCAGGATAAGCCCCGGTCGAGGTCCCGCGGCAAGCTGCGGAACCGATCGCGCAGTCATTCGCGGGCTGCCAAGCCCAGCGGCGACGGCCAGCGCTTATGCTGGTACCACTACAAGTACGCGGATAAGGCAGATAAGTGCATTTCTCCCTGTGCGTACCCAAAAAACTAGTTGATCGGTCGCTTGTAGCGGCCAGTGAGAGTGCGTCGGTTTCTAACCGTTTATTTGTTACGGATGTAAAGACTAAGGTACAGTTTTTAGTGGACACTGGGTCGGATTTGTGTGTGTACCCGATTAGTTTTTTGCGTGCGCAACGACGTCATAAGACATCATATGAACTTTACGCCGCAAATAATACTATAATTAGCACCTATGGCTGGCTTAGCTTATCGCTAGATTTAAATTTACGCCGTATGTTTTCTTGGCGCTTTGTTATTGCTGATGTGAGCAAACCCATTATAGGAGTGGATTTTCTCTCATTTTATAATTTGCTTGTTGATGCTCGAAATGCTCGCTTAATTGACAACATTACATCGCTTTCATCAGCTGCTCTAGTCGCATCAGCTAGTGTGTGTCCGCAAATAAAGGTTATTTCAGGGAATTCGCCATACCATAGTTTGCTCGAGGAATACCCTGATATTATAAGACCTGCTGGTGACCCTGTGGAGCGCAAATGTAAACACCAGACGCAGCATTTCATTAAGACTACACCTGGCCCGCCTGTGTTTGCGAGGCCGAGGCGTTTGGCGCCAGATCGCTTGAAAATAGCGAAACGGGAATTTGAAGATATGGTGCGCACGGGCGTTGCGAGACGATCGGAGAGTCCGTGGTCCTCACCGCTGCACTTGGTACCTAAGAAGGACAATAGCTGGCGTCCTTGCGGCGATTATCGCGCTCTTAACGCACGCACTATTCCCGATAGGTACCCAGTGCGGCATATTGCTGACTTCTCGCACAACCTTTTCAATTGTAAGGTCTTCAGTAAATTAGATTTGGTGCGCGCATACAACCAGATTCCCGTTGCGCCCGAGGACGTTTCGAAGACGGCAATCACGACACCCTTTGGACTTTTTGATTTTCCATTTATGAGTTTTGGTTTGCGTAATGCTGCGCAAACATTTCAACGGTTTATGGATGAGGTCCTCAGGGGTCTTGATTTCTGTTTTCCGTTTATCGATGACGTTTTAATAGCCTCTGCCAACGACTCAGAACACAAAACGCATTTGCGCGCGGTTTTTGAGCGTTTTAATGACCATGGCATATTACTGAACGCTGGTAAATGCGTTTTCGCCGTTCCCGAGATAAAGTTTTTGGGTTATCTGGTCTCTTCAGAGGGTACTAAACCACTGACTGACAGCGTTAAGGCGATACAGGATTTTTCAAAACCTAAAACTATAAAGGGTCTGAGGCGTTTCCTAGGGGCCCTAAATTTTTATAGGCGGTTTATTACTGGTGCTGCTAAATTGCAGGCTCCTCTCCATGCACTATTAGCTGGTCCAAAGGTGAAGAGCAACAGCCCGGTAGTCTGGACCCAAGATTTAGAAGGTGCATTCGATGCTTGCAAGTCAAGTATCGCGAATGCTGCCCTTCTGGCGCATCCTGACTCTTCCGCCCCCTTAGCAATTGTAACAGACGCTTCAGATTTCGCGATCGGTTCGGTAATACAGCAGGAAGTCGAGGGACATTGGCAACCGTTGGGATTTTTCTCTCGCAAATTGAACCCTGCCCAGTGTAAGTATAGCGCTTACGATCGCGAACTGTTAGCCATTTATGAGTCAGTGAAGTATTTTAGACACATGATCGAGTTAAAACCTTTCTTTATACTCACTGACCATAAACCCATCGTTTCAGCTTTTAAAAAATCGCTTGATTCGTGTTCTCCGCGACAATTCAGGTACCTGGATTTTATTTCCCAGTTTTCTACGGATATACGTTTTATATCCGGCGAGGACAACGTTGTCGCGGACTCATTATCTAGGACTGATGCTATAACCGACGGACTTGACTTACCCACTTTAGCATTGTCACAGGCTACGGACACTGAACTACGAAATTTGATAAAAACCGGTTCATCCTTAGTTTTGGAGAAAATTCCCTTCGGGGCAGTTAAATTATTTTGCGATGTGTCCGGGCCAGTCCAGCGTCCCTTTATAACGTCGGAATTCCGGAAAATGGTTTTTAACTCCCTTCATGGACTTAGCCACCCTAGCGCTAAGAATACAATTAGGTTAGTAACCGAGCGTTACGTGTGGCCGGGAATTAAAAAGGATTGCAGAGAATGGGCGCGTTCGTGTATTCCATGTCAGATGTCCAAAGTATCACGACACGTACACGCACCAGTCCATGATTTTAAACCACCTACCGGTAGGTTCTCCCACGTCCACATTGACCTTATTGGCCCCTTGCCCGTGTCTAATGGGTACAGATACTGCCTCACCGCTGTAGATAGGTTCACGCGCTGGCCGGAGGCAGTACCTTTACATGACATCACAGCAGAAAGTGTAGGCAAGGCATTCATTTCGGTGTGGATTGCTCGTTTTGGTTGCCCTCAAAATATTACCACCGATCGAGGCAAACAATTTGACTCGAATCTGTTTCGCCAAATTGCGGCGATTACTGGTGCACGTCATTTGCAAACTACTGCGTATCATCCTGCAAGTAATGGTTTGGCGGAGAGATTTCATCGCCAGCTCAAGGCTGCCATAATGTGCCACGCAGATGAGTGCTGGACTGAAACCCTTCCACTAGTACTGTTAGGAATACGAAGTGCATGGAAGGACGATTTGTCTGCTTCGACCGCCGAGTTAGTTTACGGCGAGCCGCTAAGACTGCCCAGCGATTTATTGCAACCTACTGCTGACCGACTGACGGACTACACCGACTTCATGTCACGTTTGCGTCTGCATATGAGGAACCTGCAACCAACGCCAGGTACTCGACATGGTTCCGCCAAAGTTTTTATTTTTAAAGATTTGGCCACTGTTACGCATGTTTTTGTGCGACAGGATTTGGTCCGTAGGTCGCTTCAGCCGCCTTATGCCGGTCCCTATAAGATTGTAGAGAGGTCAGATAAATATTTTAAAATTGACGTTGCCGGTAGAGAAGTTTCTATCTCAATTGATAGGTTGAAACCAGCCTACATTTTGTCTGAAGCACCTGGCAATACTAAAACGTCATCGACCGTTCCGGTTACACCCGTTTCAGTTCCTTCGGAGCCTAGAACTGTTAATGTTCCTTCGGAGCATATTAAGGTGTCGCGTTCTGGTCGTCGGATACGTTTTCCCGATTTTTATCGACCCTAAAGGTCTCCGGGGGGGCTGATGTGGCGACAGCTTTTTATTAATATTGCCATTGGTAATTTGGTATATATATATATATCATATGTGTTAATTGTTTTTATGTTATGTCTTGTAAAATATTATATAAGTATATACCGTATGCCCAGTCGCGGCTGCGACGCGCGCGCCGGTTAAAGGTAATCCTTAGCGCTCGGCTCGCGTCGCCGGAGATCGGCGGGCGGCCGGCGATGATCGTGCGCGCTCGGAAATCCCGCGCAGTCGGCTATTTACCATTCTCGAGGCTGGACGCTACGCTCGCGCCGCTCTGAGCTAACGGTTAATGCTTACGCGCCGACGTTGCTTTGCACGTCTTTTCGGTTTGCGCAGTGCGCCGCTTTATGTTTAAGCTTATGCTTTTATGTTAGCTTTCGTATGTGCTTTTTCTATCACTGTGACTTTCTTCCGAACTATTGAAGTGCTTGCTTTAAACTATTATCTTTTCTCTTTGTGCTTGTGACTCTTGTGTGATCTGTGTTTTCGCTATTGTGCCGTGTTTGACTTTAATATAATAATTAATGTGGGACTAGCTTGTTTTACTTAACTCGTTTGGCTAGTCACCCACAAAACTACCTATTGTGAAAAAATCAGCTTTCTAGATTCAATGGTTTGGGCTGGGCGTTGATTTAAGTGAGTGAGTGAGTGAGTCAGTCAGTCAGAACTTTGACGTTTATATATTAAGATTAATGTCAAATTCTTACCTTTGTTTTCTAGACTGAAAGTGACGTTGGGCATGTCGAAACAGCCTAAACTTCCACAAGCCTTAGAAATGTTACTATTCTTAATCACGTCTATCTGCACCCCATAGTTTTCACCGGATATTATAGTCAGCTTGTTTGCATCTGAAACTATAATTATAATGTGTAAGTATTAAACTGAGCTTCAACAGCTATTCAACGGTTTGTACAGTCGAGGATATTTAATGTTTAGCACTTTTGGACATTACGTCATTCAAATAGGGTTGACATGTGCCACACCTTCATTTTCCTCGACCGTACATTTAGACCTCTGGTTACGACAATAGGTAGCGTCATCTATTTACATGCAAATGAGATCTCCAAAGTTACTCCAGTTCAATTTCATAAAATAGGTACTTATTAGCAAAAAAAATTGTTCACCTAAACTCCTTTTATTACAAAAAAATAACAACGTGTTTAACTGAACGTTCGCGCTTTTATTAGGTTGGTAGGACAATTAGGTTGTCACTCAGGCAGAAGCCCTAATTGAGGTCTATGTACATTTGTACAGGTGTGTCGTGGGGGGAAATACGTTTTGGGTAGGTACCTATAAATAGCCTTTAGACTAGTGGCTCCGTTAGCAGACTACGCGTGCACCTTTTCCTTTCTTTTTCCCAAAAAAGTGAGCTCTCTATTTTTCTTATGGAACTTACTATATTTATATGGCTGCATTCCCGAACAGGAGACTGGTGCCATCTGCTCGTGATTTTCTGGGCTTGGTTGGTTGGATTCCTTAGTTTCATCATCATCATATCAGCCGAAAGACGTCCACTGCTGGACATAGGCCTCCCCCAAAGAATGCCAAAGTACCCGGTCCTGCGCCACCCGCATCCAGCGGACTCCAGCAACCTTAGTCCTTAGTTTACTTAGTTCAATTTAAATCTAGAACTTACAAAGGGGACACTTATTTGGCACTTTTTGATTTCGGAATACTTACATGAGTCAAATGTTAGTTTAGCAAAACCGAATAAAATAGTTGCAGAGATAAGTACATGGATGAGTGCGGACTCGAACGGTCCCGTCTTTTTATTTAATCCAAGCATTTTTCATCACAGCTCTAGAATCGAAACAAAATAAGATCGGTAAATATGAAGTAATAGCTAATAGCATAATTAGAATTAGAACATAAGTACTCCTACGTGTTCGATTTGATTTATTTGAATCACAGCCCATGACAGGGACAGCTTTTTAAGGTTTAAAATAGAAAAAAATATTGGCGGTACATCCGAGGGATATTCACATAACGTACCGAACGCGCTATAACGCGACGATAACTAATATTAGGTAGCCATAAATTTTGAATACGAAATAAACATGAAATTGCAACCAAAAAGTTTCGTGTTCGTAATGTATACTAAGTCTTTTTCGGGTCAACCCGGTCAATGTTACCTATCCATTTTTATAATATATTACCTAATGAAATTTTGTCCCCAGTACCCTTTCCAACTCTTATAAAATACTTGAAAAAACCGGCCAAGAGCGTGTCGGGCCACGCTTATTTTAGGTACATTGTAACAGTAATTCGATCAGGTCACGTATCCGTCTTCCAAATTTTTTATCGGTCGAATCTGACGGTCACGTGATATCTTACGGTCACGTGACCTGTTGCGGGTTTAACATTTTTTCCCCATCACAAAAGTGCACAGCGCCGCTAAAGAAGATTTCATTTCAGAAAAATATACATAGTTATGTGGGGACAATCTTACACAAATCGACCTAGCCCCAAACTAAGCAAAAAGATCATAAGAAAAATAGTGTCGGTTATTGGGGTCATGTCGGCCATTGCTTTAATACTTACACGTTACCTGAATATAGTTCAAATTTTCAAGTCTTCTTAGTTAATTTAGGGGAGCGGCTCAAAGTGCCGGATACAAAACACACCAGTACCTACTTAAAGTTACATTTCATTATTTCACTGCTAACCTTTTTAGGGTAAAATGGTTTAATTATTATAAACTAGATAGTACAAATGACAAACAGTTATTATCTTCCGTTGAAATAATCGATGAAAATTCAATTTGATTGATGGGACAGGTTACTAGGGTTAACAGTTTTTCGGGTAAATAAATATTTAAGTATCTTTTATAGAAAATCTACCGTAGTTTAAGTTATAATAATGTTTAAATATTGCTTACAGTTGCTCCTGATTTTAAACGTCACTTCTCAACACTGAACACCGATGAATTAAATGATGTGAACATGCAATTACTTACTCAATTATTAGTTTTCCTTAATCGTGTGGTTTCCTCATTTGCCTGCAAGTTAATATACCTACTCGTATTGTATTGTACGTATGTTTATTCGTTTCTGAATAATGCCTCGGCCACACTTGCCCGAATGTTGTTGCCGTCCTTTTCTAACGTATTATATACGTTAGGCAAGGACGGCAACAACATTCGGGCGAAATGTGGCCGAGGCATAAGTATAGTTTGATTGGTTTGTACTTAAAAGATATCATATAAATACCTGCATTAACAACTTATAGCTATCGGTAATGTACCCACATCGTTATATAAAAAAACTAAATCGATTTACGTGGTAACTAAATACCACTGAACATCTAACATACCAAATGCCTTGCTCACGGAAATTAGTAACACAGTACACCAGTGGATGGCGCTGTACCTATTAGACGGTAACTGTACTATATGATAATACCTCAAATACACTCACCCGAAGTAAGCAGGGAAGTGGGCAGGGAAGAGGGCAACGCGAGAATGTAAATGGGTCACTCGCGCTGCCACTCATCATGCCGCTGCCGCTGCCCGACGCTCCCTCGATTGTCGGTTTTTCGTGCGGAAGTCAAAGGACGGGCAGCGCGAGCGCGACTATGGTTTTTACATTCAGCCTTCTCGCTTACTCGCCGCACGACTTTGAGCGCGAAACGTCGTGTTTTTTTTCGTATTTAATATTATAATTAATACTAGCTGCCGCCCCGCGGCTTTTCCCGTGTGGATTTTGAACTTTTCTTATTCAAATTTTAAAATAGTTACCGTAGGTAGGTACTTACGCCGTTCTATTGCGATGAATTTCTCTCATCCATTTTTTATGAGCAAATAGTTACATACACTCAGCAAATACCGTCGCTGCAACAACCTTGTCGTCCGCCATTATTGCTTGTCGTTCGGTAAGTGAGTACGAGGGCCGAGTGTAAATACTTTACTCGCGTCGATACTGCCGCAGAAGTATTTAGGGAAATATTTCCGGCAGCGCGAGGACGAGTGGCAGGTGCTGAGTGTAAATGAGGTAAGATTTTTCCAGAATAAATCGCTTCAAGACGGGCATAAATTACTCCAAAAACGTGCGCTTCGATTGCTGGCTGGAGTAAAACCCAATCATCCCATGTAAGGAGTTGTCTAAAACCTACCATATCATGACGCACTTACTCCTTATACATACATGTTTGAGGTTACTAATGTTTGCGAGAAACAGTCTGCAAACGTTTAACCGGGTTGAAGCACCGATAACAGATCCAATCGACTTCAAAACTTAGGACAGTATCGCGTCACATGGCACAATAAATCGTACTCAATATTGAACTTGGCCAACTTGGCTCCCATTTACACATATTTAGGTTTTTGGTAGGATTATATTTCTTACTTGACGGTCACACTGTGAATTAAATATAGTATATAGGTAGTAATATAATCAAGAACCGTGATAGCTAGATAGTTGAAATTTTCACAGATTTTTTCTGTTGCCGCTATAACAACAAATAATAATAAAAACAATAAATAAAATAAATATTTAAGGTGTTTTTATAGATAATGTTACGGAACCCTTCGTGCGCGAGTCCGACTCGCACTTGGCCAGTTTTTTAATATTTTCTCACAGTCGAAGTGAATAAGTTAATAAATTTAAATCTAAATAAAATTCGCGAGAGAAGCCGCGTGGGCACCCAGTTACAGAATAAACTTCATAGATTTTCTCACTTGTTACGAAGCCTTTTCCACAGAAAATTCAATTGGGTCTGATATTTTTTTTGTCGATCACATCCTACAATGTCTGCAAAATACAGCGCAATGTTTTTGCAACATGACTCGAATAATAATTAGGGCTTTGAAGCCTTGTCTCAAACGAAACACTAAGTTGAAATAGTTATTTAAGATACAAGTGCTGAAAATAGGAAATTCGCAACGAGTGGTGATAAATTAAAACACGACCGAAGGGAGTGTTTTAAATCGACACGAGTTGCGAATTACCTATTCGCACGTGTGTCGTACAACGTTTTACAGTACATATGGCTCTTTAAAGTTTCGACATATGCACGAAAAGTGCTCTTTTTCGCACTAGTGCGGGAAAGTAGCACCATATGTACTGTAATAGTACATTACGTAACTAGGGCGGTGAATTCGTGAATGCCCCAGATCGCAGGTGTTGGTGGCCCGAACCGAAGGTGAGGGCTATAAATATGCGCTCTGGCGCTTTACGAATTACCGCCCGTGTTGCGTACAAAATTTTACGTCTTCATGTGGCCACAATGCGAGTTTTCCCGTACGCACAGCGTGCAGTAAAACTCGTATTATGGCCAGGTGTGACGTAAAATGGTTTTAAAGTAAAAAAACATACATTCACAAAAAAAGCTAAAAAAAAAGACCGGGTTGCACTCCAGGAGTGCCGGCAGAAGTGAAAACTTGAATACTAACGTTGTGCATTTTTGATATTTTGGACTGGTTTGGTTAGGGAATAATTTTGCACGAATGGCTTTAATTATCACCCTTTAAATTTTCAATCTCTCGAATCTGTCGGTCACGTGACCTGTCGCGTGAGCCAGCGAATGGCTATGTATCTCACTCTAACAAATAGCTGTCACATAAATGCTTCGCGTTCGTTGGTCGTTCGTTTGCTCAGTGTGTACCCCCATTACAGCAGGTCCTTTTCGACCCCGCACAAGCAAATGGATAAACTAAGAGAAACCAGGTTAATCTATACATTTATATCAGTCCAATGTCTTCCCTTCAAATTATGAAATAAACAGGATATCTTATAGTAATATTGTTTTACACTTTCTGACCTAACTTAAACAATGTCACACTTGTTTTAAAAGTATCGTTACATCTTATTTGTTTAGCTGACCACCTCAGAATCATTAATCAGGGTAATAATTATTACGATCAAATTAGACTCCTAAAATTCAGTAGATTCGTTTTTAAATTCAGTAGATCAGTAGACATAGTCAAAAATCAAAATAACTCCTGAAAAATCAGGAGACCTGGCAACACTGATCCATGCCAAATTACAGTTTTCTAGTAGTAAAGGTTACTGAGCTTAGCCGAAGACGGACAGATTAACATGGCGAAACTATAAGGGTTCGGGGAAGTAGGTACGGACAAAATGACATGGTGTTTTGATTTTGAATCATGTATCTTTATTTATTGTAATTATAATCAGTCTCATACATTGAAAATCATCTTAGGTTCATTGACTACCAGTTACGCAGTCTTTTAATTGAATAGGAAAGATATCAAATTAAATATTTTGAAATAAACGGACGAATCAAAAAAACCATTTTGTCCATACTGTATATCTAAATATGGGTATAATGACATACCAAATTTTTAAGAAGAAATTGACGTTTAAAATGCCTTCAATTCAGTAAACAGGGATACCATGCTGACAGAAGTTAATAACAAAATTCCGGAACTATATCAATACCTTCCCCTTTGCTATGCAGACCCTTCAAAATTAATTTACCGTTCCCATGAACTATCTTCGGAGGTCGGCTGTCAGCAGGGCGATCCCCTCGGGCCAGCAATTTTTAGCTTGGATATAAATCCCATTATTCAAAATTTAAAATAAAAATGTAACGTTTGGTATTTGGATGACGGAATCCTGGGAGGCGATGTGGACACTGTATTATCAGACTTATCATATATTAAAACAAATTTAGAAAATATTGGTTTAGAATTAAATTTTAGCAAGTGTGAACTCTTTACTCAAAAAATTTCTTACGGTCTGGATGATTTAAAATTGAAATTCAATGATCTGACATCCAGCATAAAAATTGTAGACAGAAAGTCACTTTGCCTCCTATGTTCTCCCATCTTTGAAGAATCTTTTCCTGATTATATTAATAACACAATTTCTAAATTCCAAAGTCATGCAAATTGTTTACTCAAAATCAGTCCTCATTATGCTCTGGTAATTTTAAAGTTTTGCCTTTTTGTCCCCAAATCCACGTATGTACTCCGCTGTTTCCCGTTTTGGAAATATCAAAATTTGCTTTCACCAATAGACGATTTTGTCAAAATTAGTTTAGAAATGATTTTAAATATTCAGCTCAATGAACCATCTTGGTTACAAGCATCCCTCCCTATTCGGTTTGGCGGCTTAGGAATACGCAAAATCTCGAGTGTTTCTTCCCAGCCTTTCTGTCGTTCACCCATAGCACGTCACGTCTCATAGGTAATATCCTAAAGGCTTTTCCCACAGACTATGAGACTGCGGGCTTGGAGGATCCCAAGAATGCTTTTAAAATTGCTTGCCCGGGTAAAGATTTTCCAGACAACCCTAAATTTCAAAGGAGCTGGGACGATATTTATTGCGATTTAATGTACAAATCGATTCTTAGTCGCAGTTCAGGTCCAGAACACGCAAGGCTTTTGGCGGTCAGAGCCAGAGAGGCTGGTCACTGGCTGTATGCCCATCCTTCACCAAATACCGGTACCTTTCTGGATCCGTCCTCCCTTCGTCTGGCGACTGGTCTACGGCTTGGGGACACAGTATGCACTCCACTCATATGCCCTTGTGGCACAGACGTGGACCGACTGGGTCACCACGGACTATGTTGTCAAAAAAGTGCAGGCCGCTTTGCAAGACATGCGACGCTTAGTGACATAATCCGCCGGTCTCTTGCCACCATCAATGTACCTGCTCTTCTTGAGCCGCCTGTTATTGTCAGAGATAATGGCAAAAGACCTGATGGAGTGTCTCTGGTTCCGTGGAGTTTGGGACGGATGCTTGTGTGGGACGCTACCTGTGTAGACACACTGGCACCGTCCCACCTCCAACGGACTACTACTAAAGCGGGTGTAGCGGCGGAAAATGCTGAAAATCTGAAACGCATTATATATAGAGGCCTCGACAGAGAGTACAACTTTGTACCTTTTGGCGTCGAGACCCTCGGTCCATGGGGTCCCAGTGCGCAAAAGCTATTTGCGGAAATCGCGAAACGTCTGGTTGACGTAACTGGTGACCGAAGAGCTGGCGGCTTTCTCGCGCAACGCATTAGCATTGCAATTCAGCGAGGAAATGCCGCCAGCATCCTCGGTACAATGCCTCGAGGGCCTTTTTTAGATTTAACTTAGCTTTAATTTAATTCAGTTAATGTTATAGTAATCATCTTGTATATACCTACTTTAGAAAATAAATCGTTTAGTCTTCGTTGAGACATCAGCACAAGAAGCGTGAGCCCAACGAAAACAACTCATGCATCTTAACCAGCTTTCTCCCGGCTTAGACCGCGAATAAAGACCATTGCAACAAATGCAGGGGCAGTCTTCTTCATCCTCGTTTTCGGTGGCAAATTCTTCATTATCGGAGCTGGAATCGATAGTTTGAGCAAATTGCGCTGCCTCTTTGGTCCCTCGGCATCTCTCCTGCAGTAACAACCAAAAGTAAATATAGAAACACTACGGAAAAAACGACATACGTCACGACGTATGTGACACAAACTATGTCGCGTATAGGTATGTCATTTTGCCCAAATGTACACAACAAACATTAAATATCATATTTAATTAAATCGATTCTTAATTGTATTATTTTTATTTTTATTATTATTGTATTATTATTACTAACTCAAATCACAAGTTTATATCATAAGTCTTCAATTTTAGTAAATATAATATACAAATTTAACACAAAACTCACCAAAAATCCGAAGAAGTCCAGAAATAAAATATTTTTTTGTGTACAGGAAACACTTTTTCACTCGTAACTTCAAAGAAACTGACCCAAAGGTGCTGGATTTCTCTCAGGATTGTAAAAATGGCCACCGTCACTTATGTTCCTGACCTCGCTATAGCCCACCAAAATCGAAATAAACCCGCTATGTCGTTTTGTCCGTATATGCCATTTTGTCCGTATTTCCCTCCTTGTTAACTACGGAACCCTAAAAAGGTGATAAAGCGAACGTACATAATTATCGCCCAATTGCTTTAATCCCTATCATTTCAAAAAGATTGAAAAGGCGATGTACCGCAGGATGTATGCGTATTTAAATAAATATAAGCTACTTTGCAAGCAACAAAAGGGGTTTAGAAAGAAAGTCACAATTAATATGATAATTAATGATTTGTTTAGTATAGTTTTAGAATTTGTAAATTAAAGAAACCCAGCTTGCGCTTTGTTCACAGATATTACTATAGAATTTGACTATGTAGACCACGGCAAACTTTTATATAAAACTGAGTTGATATGGCATTATTAGAGCCATTAGAGAGAGGCATAGAATCTTGTAAAATCATATTTAAAAAATAGGCAACATTACACGGAAATATTCGGAATGTCTTGGAAGAAACCAAGAATTTAACGGCGACGAAGACGACGACACATGACTCGGATCACTTTTTGAATTCAAAAATGATTTGTGGAAACCCATAATATTTTTGAACAAGTTATCCAACGATACCCCACACCAGAGAAAAAAAATCCCCATTTTACGTGACGGGAGTTACCGTAAAAAAAACATGAACTATGTGTTACACTGCATTTTGGTGTTTTAGCTTGTTTTTTTGGTGTTGTAGGCGCATCGTGTATGTAGCAATGTACAATTTGCAGAGCATTCCCAAAACAGTTCAATATTATAAAAATAAAATGGACACTTTCACGAGAACTTAGGTATATTTCCAATTCAGAAGTGCCCTGACTGATGTCAACATTTAATTTTGTAAAGTAGTCAGGTGAAAATAGACTTGGTAAAATGATAGGTCATTTACACGACTTTTTCTTCAAAAATATTTTAGAAGGTAAGATCGAAGGATCGTAGAGTAGAGGTCGATGCAGGATATTCTTTCTATAGAAACTAAATCTAAATGTCGTATCTAACTGGGACCTGAATAAATTAGCAGAGGAGAGAGAAAAGTGGCGGTTACTCCACCGACCAGAGCCAGGCCCTAATATAAATAATAAATAAATGTTATAAAAAAATACGAGAACATCCTACAAATGTTTCGCAACTACGGAAATTTCTCTGTCGTCTCGAAACGTCTCTTCTTGCATTAGGTAATATTATTGATTGAGCAAAGTGCATAAATAAAACAAAGTATTACGTTTAGGTAGTTTATATATTCAATATGGTATTTCTCCCAGTCTACATATACGCACATGTATTGTTTTGTTTCCTACGTTTCCTCATACCCTTATATTTCTAACAAAATATACAAAACATATCTTACATTGTTACGTAATTGTCAAAGCCCAACTCCTGTTTTGCTTTTAATTCGATGTAAATTAAACGGAAAATGTTGTCGACACGATAATCGTTTCAAAATTCCCCGACCAGGTGCAGTCGACGTCATAGATATGTATACATTTTTCGCCTTATTACAAGGGAACAAGGTGCAAAGGAGTAAACATGATTATTTTTGACGTCATCCTTAGGTACTTAACTTACTTACGCACGCCAGGAACTGACGCACATTGAGTACCTATTCTGAGTATGTGTACGTAGATACTTTTTAACGATGCACTTTCTAGAGCTTTGCAATTATAGGCCTTTTGTGCAGGCACGCGACTAAGAATAAAGGTCATAGCTCACTAGAGCCACTTGGCGCCCGACCCGCGCCGCCTCGCCTCGAGAGCGGTTAGGTATTCTTTATACGGATTTGTACGGCCATGCGCTCACTGCATCAACTCCGTAGTTAGTACATTTACGAGGCGAGGCGGTGAGGGTCGGGCGACGGGTGGCTCTAATGAGCTTTGACCTTAAAGTAGCTTGTCTACCGGCGAGGAGAGGTGAGGCAATGCGTGAAGTTTCATTATGTACACGATAAAACAATTGACTACCTCATCCTATATCATCACCGGCAATTTTAAATTTCTGTCACCTCTTCTCGCCGGTGACAATCCTAAATATAGATCCTCTTCATCACTATGGGAAACCCTAGAGCCTAACGAATAGCAACAACAAAGTACCTACTAGGTACTATTATACATACACACCTACTTAACAAATTTTACTTTTCAATATCCTTCCAGTCCCACCCTACTTTTGTTTATACTTGTAAACCACTGTGACATCTTGCTTACATAAAATAATTTTACATTTAAACATATAAAGAAATGTAATTAGGGAAGAATATCCGAATATCTCAAAAATGAGAGGTGTAATATGATTTCTGAATATCACAATTCACTTATTTATTCAATCCCATAAGCAGATTTTTATATCATTAGGTACCTATATTAAAATATTTACAATCAATCTCATTGATAATCTTTAATTTATAATTAATCTAAGTTGTATTTATTTATTACTCAAATCATCATCCTCCTAGCATTATTCCCGGTTGTGCCTTTAAAGGAGCCCGGGGTCCGCTTTGACACCTAATCCCAAGATTTGGCATGGGCACTAGTTTTACGAAAGCGACTGCCATCTGACCTTCCAACCCAGAGGGCAAACTAGAGCTTATTGCACGTTATCCGCGTTAATCACCTGACGCCGATCATCCAGGGGAATTAGCGGCAATTATTTTATGTTCAACTAGGAAAAAATATATAATGCTCGGTACCGCGTCACGCTCGCTTCGCTCGCAAGGCTCGCGCGCTGTAGGGTTCACCTAACAAGCTAACCGTTTTTTCCCAGTGGGATCAGGCTAGGGGATTAACGTGGACAACAGCGCCTATTGGGATTAGACCGGTTTCATCACGGTATTTACCTTCACCGAAAAGCTAACGGTAAATATTCCGTACATAAGTTCCGAAAAACTCATTGGTACGAGCCGGGATTCTAACCCACGACCGCCGCTTGACAGCCGCATGCCTGAACCACTAGGTTACCGTAGCGTCTTTTTTTATACATAATTAATTACTTAAATATACATACTAAAAATATTAAGTACAAATATATTTGGTGGTAAAATGCATTGTACAAGTCCGTATTACACTCTAGGAAATTAAAATAAGACCGCTCCAGGTCCGGCTGGTCTTTGCCATGTATGTAGTTTTAGTTAAGTGTTAAGGATTAAGACATATTAAGTAACACTGTTTTAAGGAAAATGGCTGGCTAACACAAAGGAGTAGCTACCTAATTAAGATCGGACAAATAACAAATTATAGGATATGAACAAGATTGCTTCTGGAGATGAAATAAAAAATATTACGCATGTGGCTTAAATAAAATTTTCATTACATTCATCATTTATCATAATAAATCAACAGGTATAAATATTTTATAAAATACCTTTACTTTCTTATATTTTTTTACAAAAAAACTGTGTATTTTATTAAACTGATATTGTATTGAACGTTCGATCAATAATACGAGTAGAATAGGAAAAGATGATTTATTAATACGTCTATCTTAGGTATATTCATTAGATTTCTTTTGGTACTGATAAAGAGAGAATATGTTGGTGAATTGAATTTTCCACACATATTTCATGTTTCCGCTGTATGACCAACAATAAAATATTTAATATAGGAAATAAGTCACACAGGCAGGAGCACACATCAGGAGGAAACGGTTCCTTTATTCTTATCCAAATCAGTAGTACCTACTCAGGATTCTGTACTTATCAGAAAAACACAATATTTCATTATTCTGAACAAAAGGCAACAAAAAAATGGTTACTTGTAAAAAACCTGTAAAGCGATGAATATGGATATATTGCATTATTATTCTGTATAAGTGTCCACTTAGAAGTAATAATACGGACCATTGATAGCCATAAGAATATTTAATATTAACGAAATAAATATTTACACTCCTTAATCATTTGCAGACTAGATCCTATATATTACATATTACCTATCTCTCTTTTGACTAATGCATGCTTTATAATATTATTTGTCATGGATAATTGAAATACATATTGTTTTCTTTATTTTTGCACCAACTTTTTACCCAGAATTTTGTTTTGTACAAAATCTGTAAATAAATAAAGAACTTTGGTTCTTAAAGAATATAAGTCCTATTTACAAAGAAACCGTGTTTTTCTTAAAATAATAAATACTTACTTTTATACACCTATTATTATTTACAATATTGCCAGAATGCGTATGAATATAGTACCAATTTCATACTTAAATATATTTGGCGGTCGTCGTTTTCCTCTGTCAGAGGAAACTCGAATGACGTTCCAAAACGATAAGAAGAGGTTATTTATTACGTAAATCCAACAAGGCAAAATAAATAGATAGGTATTGGAACTCAGCACTGCTTGGTGTCAGGATTTTATTGGTTGCCAACAGATAAAAATAGTATCTTAGTAAAATTTTAAGTTGTCAACAAACTACTTTAACACTAATCCTAGTTTTATTGCGTACTTAATTCACAATTCATTGTTGAAAATGTTAATGTAAAAAATAAAATAAAATTACATCTCAGTCATAAATCATAAATAATTTACGCCAATAAAGTTACATCGTTTTTTTTTTTCTACTTCAATAAATTTACACATCACGGTGGGAAGATTAATCTCAGCATATTAATTGTATGGTTGTATTGCCTCCAACTAAGCTTTATCAGAAAAGCTTATTCAGAAAACTAAACTATATTTGTACCATCATGATGATTTAAAAAAATATTATTGGACGGTTACTGAATTCTACATTTTCTCTCAGGCAACTTAACCGATTACGGCACGTGAACACGAGCTGAGAAATCAAAGGACCTCTAATCGAACATTCTGATGCCAAAAAGAGGGTTAGGATTATTAACATACACCATACACGCAAACCATAAACGAAATCATGGGTAAAATAGGATTAATACAAATGTCCAAAACATATAATCCAGTCCGAAGTTGAAGGTACATATAATTTCTCGGTAAATTATCTTCGTCACTAGGCTAGGCTTCTGGACATCTCTTGCAAATGTTTTGATCTAGATCGACTTCGTCGTTTTCTACGCTAACGACCAACTTATTGGATCCTAGGTACTCATGAATATTTTTTTCTAAGATTTCTAAAAAAAAACATTACGGCTGTCGAATAATATGTTGTCTACACAATCTATTTCAATAAGTTGGAATAGATTGTGTAGGCCCTTTTTTCTCTGGAATCTCTAAATGGGGACTAATTATTGCTTATGAAGGGGAATTCGCTGTCACTCTCTTCGTCGGAGGAGCCGTCGTAGCTGGAGGGCGGCGTGTCCAGCTGGGGCAGGCCGAGGTCCAGGTACTCCTGGTTGGCGGTGACCGTGAGGATCTTGTCCAGATACTCCACCAGCTCGGCGAACGATGGCCGATCGTCAGGCTTGAAGGACCAGCAGTCTCGCATCAGCATGTAACTGAAAATTACAAGAAAAGTATTAGCAACAACGAAAACCTGTAAGCTTTTCTTTTTCTACTAAGTGGAAAAATCATAATTAGTACACAGAGTGGGAAATTCAGATGGGTCAGTATGAGCAAAGCTGAAATTATAAAACATACAATGATCTCCTCTTAGGAACTAAGTATGTCATCAATTTTAGTGACGAGAAAAACTGCACTCGTAGATAAACCCCACTATTCTGACCCACCCTGTATATAAGTAAAGTAAAGTAAAGTAAAAATTTATTACCAGAAAGATTCAGTACAAAATATGCAAAGTCGATGACCCCACACTAGGCTAGGCCTGTATCGTGGAAGTCAAACGTAAACCAAACACATAGAATTAACCGAATGAAGTGCGGTCCGTAAATCAAACTTAAAACTAATTAAGTAGGATATATGAAAGTTTTGACAGCAATTTTTAAATATTAGTAAGTGACTATATTATGTAATCTTACGACATTAGGTTCAGCAAAAATAAATAAATGTGTGTTTGTGCGTGCGTGTGTGCGTGTGCGTGCGCGTGCGTGTGCGTGTGTGTGTGTGTGTGTGTGTGTGTGTGTGTGTGTGTGTGTGTATAACTGCGTTGCTTAGATGTTACTGTGGAGTGGCGTGAGACATTGGTTGGTGAAATTTAACTTACAATAGAAAGTATACTTTCGGACTTATTGTAGTCCCATGTAAGCAACAAGTTCCGAATACGCTTTTTGGCCTCAAAAATAAAGCAGTGCCCAATATCACACGTCCTAGTTAACATATTATAAATATGGGGGAAAAGGAAGGATTTTTTTTTTCTCTTTATTGTTTTAGGAACATTTAATCACTTAAGATTACGCCAGTTCCATTGTATCTTAACCTAGATAACTAAAACAATGTATATCTACCTACGTATTATATTGCGTAAGGTATTCTAACACAAATAAATATATAAATTTAGCCTCTTCTGAGATTGGTGCCGCTAGTATACATTGAAATGCACCCACATCTAACTTATTAAGATTGATTGATCTAATCAATACTTGCCTATGATTTTCATTCCGGGCACATTCCGACAATATGTGCTGGACATCTTCTAACATGTTACAAACTTCACAATTTGGTGATGGTACTTTTTTCATTAAATAAGCAAATTTATTAAGCGGAATGTGTCCGGAACGCAACCTTAAACTTATTTTAATTAATTTCCTGCTTAGCCTAGCGTTTGTAAACCAAGGAATATGAGGAGGTTCACTTTGCATTGTATTGTACCATATACCTTTCTCCTTGCATCGCTCATCAAAGTGCTCTTTCCACATGCAATGTATCTTTCTATAGTATTTATGTACCGTGTCTTTAAAATCGGGTGGAATGTAAACATCCGCCCCGAACGTGCAGGCATCTTTTGCTAATGTGTCAACCTCCTCATTCCCTCTTAGTCCTATATGTGCGGGTATCCATTGCAATTTCAAGGTCACGTCCTCCGGTAACGTGTTTAATTTATACAATACAGAGTAAGCTAGCGCTGTGCATCTGTTTCCAGAGGCGCAGCGAGCTACATGTTGCAAGGCGCTTTTACTATCCGTAAATATGACTACCTTTTTACGTTTACAGCTGATTGCATAAGTTATGGCCTCTGAAATTGCAAACAATTCCGCGGACATAATACAAATATCTGATTTTATATTATAACAACTTTTTTGATTGTATAAAGGATCGTGGTACGCAGCCCCTATACTAGTTTTATTCTTTGACCCATCTGTATAAATTCTATGCCAATCACCATACTTCTCGTTTATTTCTGACAAAACATTATACCTTAGATCACGAGGATCATACATTTGCTTAGAACGATTTACTAGATCTAGATTGGCAGCAATAATATTTTTTACATTAATAAAAGATACCCAGATATTCAAACTGTACATCTTAAGAGGATTTGATGCAGATATTCTTTCACATTTAATGTCATTGTAAACAATTGCCAAAAGTGGTATCTTTTTTTTATTCCAGTATCAACCTTCAGCTGCTATATTTAATAGTTTTAAAAGATCTATAGTTTTATTATTCGTCCATGTCAAACATTTAAGGCCATATTTGTAAGCTAGAAATAACCTACGTAGGTGTAAAGGCAGTATAGCTAGTTCAGATTCCATCACGTGAATTGGTGTAGTTCTGATGAAACCACCAACCACTCTTAAAGCCTGATTTTGTAACCTATCTAATTTTGTTACATGAGACTTGGCACTACAGTCGTACAAAAAACACGCATAATCAAGTCTGCTGCGGATCAATGTTATGTACAATCTCCTTAAATGTGATGGATGTACGCCCCACGTAGGTCCTGCCAACACTTTCAGTATATTTAGGTATTTAGATGTTTTAACTGCGATCTCATTAATATGGGTGTTGAGAAGTAACGCTTTGTCCAACCAGAACCCCAGGTATTTGACTTTGTCCACTACCAAAATTTGATTATTTCCATGACTCAAATTTATATTTTGTAACTTACGTCCTCTGGTAAATAAACACGCTTTTGTTTTACTGGGGGATATTTCTAGACCTAATTTTCTAAGCATCTTTGTAATTTCATCAAGTGACACCTGAACACATGCTACACTTTCGCTTAGATCTCGTGATCTCTTGTATATAACAATGTCATCAGCGTACTCCGACAACATTACATTTTCAGTGAGCTGCGCTATTTTATGTGTGACGATATTAAATATTAAAGGCGACATAGGATCACCTTGAGCGAGACCTTTCCTGCACCACCTCACTAAACTGTCCGAGTTCTCACTTTTTATTTTAAGTTGCCTACTAATAAGGAACTCCCATAGATAATTACAAAGTTTTGAACCTACCGACAAATCGTTCAGCGTAGAAACAACCTTTTCTATCAGCACATTATTGTATGCATTGTCTATGTCCAGGAAGCACGCAAGGGTTGGTAGTTTCTCAGAAAAACCCATTTGTATGTTTGTGACCACACGGACCAGGGCATCCATGCAAGACTGCCCTCTCCTAAAACCTGTGACAGACTCAGAAAATATTTTATTTTTCTCGACATACCACTCTAATCGTCGTGTTAACATCGCATGAAATATTTTGCACACACATGATATTAACGATATAGGACGTAGCTTAACCTCGTTATCATTTCGATTGCCGGCTGGTTTGGGAATAGGCACTACTTGTGTGTGTCGCCACTGCATTGGGATACAAGTTTGGGTAAATATAAGATTATATAAGTTTAGCAAATATTTCTTAGCTTCTAAAGGTAGATTAAATATCATTGAGTAGGTTATTTCATCTTCACCAGGTGCAGTATCTTTCTTTTTTATACAACAATTGAATTCATGGATATTAAATTCTTGTTCCATATGTGAATTTTCTGACGTAAAAGTTGGTTTTGGAGGTGTTACTGAATCAGGTGCTAAACTACGTAATAATTCATTTTTTTTATCATAAGACACGTTAAACGAATTGCCTCCGACACCTTTAGCCCATCGCATTTTCTTCCATACCTCTGACGCCGTGGTAGATTCACCTAAATCGTCACAAAACTTATGCCACCCCTCAGCTTTAGCACGACTTATCTTAATTTTGCATTCTAGACCAATTCTTTCCAGTGTGCTTAAATTTTGTGGTGTTGGGTTATGCCTGAATTCTTTGAGCGCTAACCGTCTTTGTGCAACTATTTTAGATAATTCGGGACACCAGTAGCGCTTCGGTGTAAACCGTTGTACTGGATTTTTACATATTTTAATAGTAGGAATGTGTTTATCCGCGGACTCATTCACAAGCTCTAGGAAGGAATTATACATCAATTGAACATCTGTACTGTCTTGCCAAAGCAAGTGAGACCGCTCCTTAAGGGGCTCCCATACGCCAATGACCTTCGATCTGAATCCCTTAGTTTTCTTATGTTTTTTTTAGCTTACTATATTAACAACAACGGCTTTAAGCAATATAGTATCCCATATTTACTTCAAAGTTCATCGTTTTCGAGATATTTGGCATCAAAGTTGAACCATTTTAGGCCAAAAAAACCGTTTTCTGCCCATAACTTTTGTGTTAATTGGTTTATAATGAAAACCCTAGACCAGTTTTTAGAGACGTCACAGACGAACCCAAATATGTAGATTTCGTATATGTTAGATCTTTCACGTCAATAGAGATACGAAATTAGTGTTTTTTTAGACAATCTTTAAAAAAATCATACAACATTAAGTATTCATTTGTTTCAAAATCCGGTAGACCAAAATGGAGATAAAAGATTGAAGAACCGATAACCGTTTGATTCATATTTCTATCTGTAGTGCAAAAGAAGGAGACGATTCAAAACTTGTCAAAAATCGATGGAAACCCCGGGTAGCCCCTTAATATAATCGCTATATGCCCTCCAGTTAGCATTTTTAAAATTCCGTTTGGAGCTAAACGACAACTCGCAATTAAACTTCATAGAACATTTAATTATCAGATGATCACTGCCGAGATTTTCATTAGTAACCTTCCAATGAAAATATATAGCTATATCTGTGGAGACAAACGTGACATCTGGTGCCGATTCTTGTAGAACGTTATTAACTAATTTAATTCTAGTAGGACTACTGTACAGTCGTTCAATGATATATATCCGTGTTCTAGTGCTGCATCAGCCAGCTGTATACCTCTACTGTCATTTTTATAGGACCAGTTAGTATTGTGCCCGTTTAGATCACCGGCTATCAGCGATAATTTAGGAAATTTAGAAAAAATATCATCCCAGTCACCGTATGTAGTACGTACTGTGGACGGACAATAAATTGACAATATATTTTTTAAATACTTACAATTAAGGATTTTGACATGTAGTATTTCAATTCCTGGATTTCCTATGACACAATGAGTCCGATACGACTGGATTGACCTATGAATTATGATGGCTACGCCTCCATACCCATCACTTCGATCACAGCGATATACATTATACCCACTAAAGTTCATATCCGATTCTGCTTCCAGCCACGTTTCACTTAAAATAGCAATATGAATTTTCTCTTGCATTAAAAAAGCTTCAAGTTGTACACGTTTAGGTCGTATGCTTTGTGCGTTCCATTGTATAAAATTTAACACAAATTTCTTATCCATTACAAAAACTAGTAACTAAACTACTCAAAAAATTTCCATTTCTCACGATATTTAATACAAATTTCGTTATTTCTTCCACAATAAATTTAAGACCTTGCTTTATTTTGTGTTCTATTGTCGATTCTGACATTAAAATATCTTTAGCTTTCTTCAGGAACAAAACCCACGAAAATAGATTTTTCCTCTCATAATCGGTCTTCTGGTCAGTGCTATCCTCTGTTCTTGTTCCAACTGTGTCCTTTACAACATCTTTCTCCCAAGTTTTCATTGAAGCATGTTGTGTTTTATTCTTCTTCGTAGTTTTCGCTTTCTTTAGCTTAGATTTCGTTTCACTTTTTTGGTTCCTTTCCGAGTTGTCAATATTTTCACTTAAATCTTGTTCCATTTCTGATTCTGAACTTTGTAGGGGTAGGGATCCAAGAAGTGCATCTCGATAATTTGATGATGATGTAGATGACATTGTTGTTGCATGTATCTGTTCATTCACGACCTCGTTTTCCTTCTGGACTAATTTATTCAGATTATCTTTTTCATTTATTATTTTTTGTAGTGCTATCCGATAGGTACAATTTTCTTTAGCCATAATCATCCGAATTTTCCTTTCTTTAAGATATGCTGGGCAACTTTTATCGAGAGCCATGTGACCACCTTTGCAATTAACACATGTGAAGTCTGTGATTTCGCAGTTAACATGAGCACCTCCACATTTAGGGCATATTTTCTTATTAATAGGACATATTCTTGCAAAATGGCATAACCTCCAACATCCCGAGCACTGGGTTACAGGGAAGTAATTCAGGTCCACCTTTATCCCATAACCATATGCATAAACATATGGGGGTAAGATGGGTGACTGAAAGCACACTCTTACTGTCTCCCTATCAACCCATGCTCCGCGTTCATCAAGGCGTTTTAGTCTCCTGGCCGAAACAATTTTATACGTACATTCAAACTCGTTTCTTATTTCATCTTCAGTGACATCCAATTCTATGTGTCGTAATATTCCATATATTAAGTTCACCTCACTCGTAATTTGACATCTATACCCTAAATCAATAAATTTTGTACATTGTAACAGTTTTTCCGCATCATATTTACTGCTAAACTTAATCAATACCTTGCTCGAGTTTTTGTACGAGACTTTTTGTATATTTTGTATTCCTTCTGATCTCAATAACTTTGCCAAACCCACTTGTTTAGGCAAATCTTCTTTCGACGTGACACATACCTCGCATGCCCTTCCGATCAGTTCCGACTGATTCACCTGTGCCATATCTGACAAGTTACTCTGGGACAAACTTCGATTCAGACGTTTCGCTTTTCTTTTTTTGCTTTCCACTTTTGTGAAACAGCCCTCCCCATCGTTCTCATCTGTGTCGTCACTAGCATTTAAGGGTCTCTTTTCTATTCGTGGACAAGACTGAGACTGAGATAAATTCTCCTCTTTTGAGTCGTGCGCAATGACATCCATCTTTAAACAAATCTCTCTATTCTCATTTAACAGATCACTGCTCCCATCAACATTAAAATCATTCACCGAATTGTTTTCACTCATATTTCTCACAACACAAGGTCATTAACAACTACAACGCAAACAATAGATGCGCGCAGGCCGGGCTACCGGCCGGCCGGCGCGATAACAAACAAGTTTTTATGAATGCAATAATAGGTGAAGCGCAGCAATCGACACGTCGTGTTATCACAAAATGCCGATCCGAACTGAGGAAGGATTTAAAACGTTTTGCAAAACTGGTCTTTAACGCAGGCTTGGGCACTTTGAAAATTCTCTTTTTTAGCAATTCAGGGAAAGTTGGGGAGTTTCTAACCTGTTTGTGCATAAACAAAGTAACACGCAAAAAATATAATCGACGCACACTCAAGACCCGGGCCTCCTCAAGAAGGTTCACAGTGGGAAAACGCCGGGACTTACGAAGGGATACCTTCAGCACCGCTCTCTGGGCGCGCTCCAGGACGATCAGGACAGACTTAGAAATGCCACCCCAAGCAAGGATGCAATAGTTTAGAATAGACTCACACAGTCCATGGTACACTATCCTTAAAAGATTCCAATCACAAGCCTCCCTTAGCAATTTCATAGTGTAAATCATTTTATAAATCATTTATATATAAACTACTGAAAAAGCCAGTCCCCGGCTAAGAGACAGCCCGAGCCGTATATTTACAGGTAACTATATCTTTAGGCAGAGGGCTGGTTAGAGTTACAAACAGTAATGTTAAAAATGAATTTTGAATCTCTTTGGATTATACTTACATTTCAAGACTACAGCACGGTGGTTTCTCCATGCGATGCCCAGCGCTCAGGTGCTGGTACATGTATTGCCCCGCCACAGTCGGGTACGGGGTGCCACCAAGAGTCATGATCTCCCATAGGAGTACGCCAAATGACCACCTTTAAATAATAAACAGATTATAAATAAATATATAACCAATTAAACCATTATTTATCATTGACAGTCGGTTTACGCTATTTGCTATAAAGCTCAATCTTCTCGTTCTGTATTATATTGGCTCAAGAATATGTAAGCCCTCTAAGACTACCTACAGAAGACAAGACTTACACGTCAGTCTGCGTTGTGAACACCTTATGGTATAACGACTCGGGAGCCATCCACCGCACAGGGAGCCGGCCTTCAGTCTTTTTCCTGTAATAGTCGTTACTTTGCACGTCCTTCGCAAGCCCGAAGTCAGCGATTTTAAGAACACAGTCATCGGACACAAGAACGTTGCGTGCTGCTAAGTCTCGATGAATGCACTGAAACAAGTGATATTTTTTTACAAAGGGAAGATTCAGCTATAATACGTTATTTACCATTATTTTGTGACCAAAATGTTGTAAAACATAAAATAATAACTACTATTTGTAGTAATGTGAAACGGAACCTCTTTTTATCCAACAATCTGCGTCTGGTGACGTCACCCATACGGCATCTAGGGGCGAACCACGGACAAACAAATATGGCGAGTGACACACATGAGTGACGTCACAGGAACTGTAGATCCGTTTAGGCGCGTAAGTTTAAATTTACAGTTTGTAACAGAAATTTTTGACTAGAAAGTCATCATTCTCCTAGCGTTATTCCCGGTTGTGCCCCTAAAGGAGCCTGGGGTCCGCTTTGACACCTAATCCCAAGCTTCAAAAAAAGAATTCAAGATTCAAATTTTTGACTAGAAAGTATAGTATTTGAATTTTTTAATACTTTAAGTATGTAAGACCATGCGATTTTTTCAAATGCAAGCAAAAATGAAAACTAAAGACGGAAATAAATATAGTAATTTATAAGTTAATCACTCGATATTTTCACAGTATTTTGTGTCTCCCTATATCAGATGAAACTGAAAGTCTGTATAATTTAACGGAAGTAGCTCTAAAATCTATAAAATAAGTTATTATAAGTTTTTTTGTAGATATTTTAGTGCCCTTACGGGGCGGTACGTTCGCCTGGCGACAAGCCCCTTCATATCAATAAATTTAAAAAGAAAGTAACATGGTTCTTAAAAAGACATACTTAATCAAAAGTTTGAATTAATTACTTACTCTTCTTGACGCTAAATACTCCATCCCTCTAGCGACTTGATATGAAAATGATACCAAATCCTTTTGAGTGAGGGTTTTCTTATCTTTTAGTTCTTCTGTTGGCGATTCGTACCTGTAATGTAATTTACGTAATTAATTATGTATGTCATTTTTGTTTTTAAAAACATTCTTTAGAGTCATAATTATATGAACCAAAAAAATGATAGTTAAAATATGAAATTTACTCAAATGGGTACGTAGCATATAGCCTAAATTCACAATTTCAGCGTACGAAATTCCAAACGACGGTACTTTTAAATTACCTATTTCCAGGCCTGTGATTTCTAAGGAACTCCCTTAAGTTGCCATTAGGAGCATACTCCACAATAACATAAAGTGGGCCATCTTGGGTACAACAGCCTAGTAAATTGATGATATTCACATGTTTTCCAATCATCTTCATCATCTCCATCTCTGATACTAGAGCCATCATTTCTGCATCAGTATGCCCCTCTGTAACAAAATAAAAGTTATAGTTGAAAAGGAACAACGCTGTTTAGATAAGGTAGCTTTAGACAACTATTCATTCTCAAATCGAAATAAAACTAAATACCTTTCAACATTTTAACAGCTACCACTGACTGGACGCCCGGTTTTAGAATACCATCACATTCTGCCTTCACCACCTTCCCGAATTCGCCCTCTCCCAGTATTTTGCCCAAAGAAAGTGTGTCCCTGGGAACCTCCCAGTCAATGTCTATTGGCAGCTCGTACTCAGACATCAACATGGAATCGCTTGTGTTACTTTGCATTTGTTGAAGCTTTTGTTTTTCGATTTTCACCACTGGCATTAACTGGAAATATGAAAGGTATATTTTATATCTCTTGGTTTGACAAAAACGAGGTTATAATAAGATTGCTTTCTTTAACAACAACTTATTTATGCTCGTATTTACCAAAGCCTCCTCGGCACTATTCGGTGATCCGTCGATTTGTGGTTTCTCCACGGTGACTTTCTTTGTCCAATGCGTCACAATGACTGCCCTCGCTGTTTCCATGGCAAGTTGCTTCTTGAGCTTCTCTTGTTTTAGCTTCTTGAATATCATGACCACTATAATAGCGGCCACGAAAAACATGGCGCCGAGAACAGCTGTGAGGATGTTGATGAGAAGAGTATGTTTGCCATGGTCGGGCACCGCTGTTACTGGTATAGCTAAACAAATAAAAATAATTACTATACGGACTAGTGGAAAAAAACAGAAGTTCAGTGCAGTTCGAACTACTGGAAAAAAAATCTAGTCGACGGTACAGACCATCGGGTACGGACACCTAGGATAATTTAGCTGGCCCATACGTTTTCGATTATTGTTATAATATTACGTGTTGCTGACATTTCTTGTAACTTACATTCCAAGACAGTTAGGTAGCCTTTTGCCGTGGCGTTTCCAAGAGTATTCATCGCAACACAAATGTACCAACCCTGGTCCTCTTGAGTCACGTTAGCTATAGTCAGCATTTCAGGTTTATCAGTTGGGTCGTCACTCTGAAATACATTAAACCATCTTTGCATCATCCCTAAGATATTAAATTAATTCAATGTCATGCCATCTATTTTTTTTATTTACTATTAGGTGCAAGGTTCTACAGCGAGCAATAGTTTTCAATTCATTCGCTATTTTATTATTTTATAAAGGATGAGATTCAGTATTATGTCTATATCATAAAGTCTGGTAATCACTTGTCAAATGCAGTGTGCGCTGTATATCCAACTAATATTATAAATGCGAAAGTTTGGATGTTTAGATGTTTGTTATGCAATGACGCTTAAACGGCTTAACCGATTGCAATGAAAGGCACGAAGATAGTTTACCGCTTGGACTAAAATATAGGATAGTTTTTATACCGGGTCCACGCAGACGAAGTTGCGGGCGGAAGCTAGTATGTATATATAGTATTAAAGAATAGGCATGCAGTTATTAAGTATTTGTATACAGTGTCAGACTAACATGCGAGTTTGTCACAGCTCACGCACATGCTTTAGTTAAAGAGACCCTCACCGTCAGAACAACCAGATTATCTTTATTATTGAAAGAGGTCATATTCTCGTACTCTTCATACTTTCTAAAGAACACCCAGTAGACGACATGATGCAAATCGGACAGGAATTCACAGTAAAATTGAGCCGTTTCTCCGACCAATAGGGTCAGGTTGCTGGGGCCTTTCGTCAAGACCGGTTTGGAGAATAGACGCTCTAAAATAATAATATGATGCTGATCTTTGTGTATAAAAACATACCTACTTGATAATACAAAATTGTCAAGCGCTACAAAGAAAATAGCGGACAGGGGATACATTTATACCATGATTGTATTAATAGACGCCAACTTATAGGTACTTCCACCAGTTATGATACACATAAGCATAAAATCTTAACGCTAGTGATTTTGTGCGCACCAGACACCAGAGAACTGCCACCCGATGAGTATTTAGTTTGATATTGAACCCAGCTAACCGAAAGACCATAGAATAACCAAACGACCTTTAAATTTTAGACGAAGTAGATGAATAATGAATTGCAATTTAATTTAATCCTAACCGACACCTATCACCACCACCAGGATCTGTGTAAAGACCTTAATGTCAAATCCCTCTGGTATTGATTGCTCGTTTGGCCCAACTTCACCATCTTTGGCCGTGAAATTGTCATATGCCTTTAACCAGTATAAGAACGGTTCCAGATCTGATATAGGTGGGCAAGCCAGTTTTATGGTATCGTTTACCACAGCAGTTATGTTTCCTGGAGATCCTTCTTTAATATAAGGCTTCGACGGATAGCGCTCTACGGGATTTAATAATACATTAAACATTTAACCCTAGTAACCAAAGAAAAATCGTTATCAATGTTATCATACAATTAACTACCGAATACTCATAGTCCTCCAAGTATAATATAAGACATAAGACATTAATTTAGCAAATCGTTTACACGTAGTAAAGTACCGGTCTTTGTAATATGCTTTGCACGTATCGCAGGAGACCAAATAACATGTTTTAAAACAAAATTCATAAATATTCGGTTAGCTTTGTAAAATATTGCTTGATAAAATAAATTTGAATTCAAGCTAATTACAGTTTGTACTCGAAGTATTACACTTCGAGTACAAACTGTAAAAACTGTACAAACTATAACAAATAGCCCCGATTTAAATAGATTTTTACTTGAAAGCTTACCTTGCACCTGAAGATTTACGGTATGGCTGATACAACCGAGCTCGTTGCATATGAGGCATGTGTAGTTACCGTTGTCAGTTTTCGATAGTTCATCGAGTGCTAACCACCACTTCCCGTAAGTCGGTCGGAAGTACGATCTTTCTATAGAGCCGTTGTTTTTGAACCAAGTAATGTTTGGCATCGGATTACCTGTAATTATGAAATCGGGCTCTTAAACCCATGGATTGGAGTACGATACAAACGATTCGTAAGAATTATTTTCATCAGATTAAACCTTCTTGAACCTTCAGATAGTACTACAAGTAGGTAATAAAAGAAAAAAACGGTGGTTGAAGCTATCATTTTATCTGATCTTTATAAAGGAAGAACATATAGTACCAAAGGCGGACTTAATGTCTTAAAACATTCTTACAGTTAACTCTAAGGCAAAGCAGATAAATCTTACCATCGGCAGCACATTTCATGCGAATCGAACTCCCAGCTGGTTTCATATCCATGTTAAACAGTTTAGATGGGTGCTTAAACTTCGGAGCGAATTTCGTCTTTGTAGCATCCACTTCTCCAGCATGTCCATGATCATCATCTTTCTTTTCATCGTCAGCATCGTTATTGATGTCATGGATTTTCATTACATTTATTTTGTTCGTTTTATTACTTATAGACGCCTCTTCAATGGTGTTGTTCTCGACTAGTGAAGCGGCCTGGTTTTGGTCTACATTTTTGGCTGCATCGGCTTGGTATTCTGTAATATTACTCGTATCTAAATATTGTTACCTTATCCAAATCCATGCTTCTTCAACCAAATAGTTTCTGTTTTTGTAAAAATATGTTAAAAAACCAAAGCTATATTTCAGATTACCGTGTGCGTAAGTAAACTAGAAATCAATGGTTCACATTATAATGTATTTAAGAATGAGCGATACATAACGTTCTTCCCGAATGGCCCAGATCACTAACTGAACACATTGAAGATATCCTGAATGCATTTTCGCACTGGCCCGAATTTGCTGGGCAATGTTTACGCATCTGGACGCTCGTTAAGATGTCAATAAAATGTAATAATAACTAAATGCACTCTGGAAAATCGAGGTTGAGACTGACTTGTATGTAGGCAATTTCACGCGATAGTTGAAAGCCCACTTATCTGGTCAAGCTAGGTTAGTTTGTAATTATCGAATAACAAGCCCGTTACCACGTTAAAATTAACAAAGATATAAGTTATTCAAAATTTATGTACGGAATATCATTGGACATTTGCAATAGGGATAATAGGGTATTTTCATCTATCAAAATTAAATTATCAAAGTATTTTTTATAAGTAGGTACATAGTATCAATGTTAGTAATAAACTATTTTGTTAAAAAAGCATAATATATATATTAATTTTTAATTTTAAAACTAAATTCCTATTTTTATTATCCGTATGTCACGTGGCCCGAAACGCCGACCGCCATTTTTTTCTCGTGCCGGCAGTATAGCAGGACTATGCTAACGTATATGTAGTATGTACATATGACGTGCTACTCTTATGACGTCATGATAAATTCTGGCGCAAATATATATCGGTCAAATTTTAACCATTATTTCTTTGCATAAATCGACATTATTTTAAGGAAATATAAGTCGACTATTAAATCTATGGCAAAATTTTCAAATATATAAAAAAAGACATTGACATATAATAATAATTAATTAATTTGACATGAGCACGATGCATGATTAATATGATTATTTAATAATTTTGTTAAATATATTAAGTTTTTTTAAACTATTTGTATGCCTTCTGGCGAAGACATAGTGATGCTGTGAAATGTTTATAATACCCCTGTATGTACCTAAACTTTTTGGTGACGAAAAATATCGCGACGTGAATTGTATAGGAAGGAAATTCAAATGTAAGTAGATGAAGTCCACAAATGTGTCGGGACTACTGGCCATTATCTCTCATAGGAGAGGATACCTGTTCCCTAAAGTTTATAGACTGATGATGATGATGATGAGAACCTGCGTGTCCAGTTGAAAATCAATAATATATATGTACTGTACCTTCTATGTCGTAGATATCGGCCTGATGTTTGATAGTGACATTATATCTTTTCGAGCTGCTGGCTTCATTAACGCACGAGTACACGCCGGCGTCTTTGGCTCTGAATCCTTTTATTCTTAGCCTGAAAACAAATGACAAGGAAATTACTACAGATTAAAACAATATGTTGTATGGGCCATTTACCTAATTCTTATTTTTTATTATGGTAGCGATCAACAGAATACGTTGAGAGTTGTAGAATTTACTAGCACACAAAAGGAGCTATTACAGTCAATCTAGAAATCCAGTTCTATTCTTAGCACAAGCAATAATCGCAATACCAACGATGTTGTATAAATATTTCCCATTGCTTAATGAATAGCGTCATAATCCGTATAGGCGTATGAGCGATGTTTGTTGTTGCTGCGGCCTTGTTGTGAGATGCTTCGAATAGAACAGAGTAATATATGACTTGAAGGCGACTTGTACTGCGGACTCGTCAATATCGGTTACGCTTGGATTAAATGCGAACATTGAAACCTTTAAAATATGCCTGCTATTTAGTTTGTTATTCACTCATATTTTTTAAACGCAGCGCAGGATTTCATACATGAAGCATTTGTACTTTCAACAGCGCAAGTTTAAGGGCTAGAACTAATTTCTAAGATAGGTACCTATACTAAGCTTGCTTCATCGGTGCTTACCATTGCCTCTGTTGCGTGAATCGCCCGTGCAGTTCCAGAGGCACTCCATCTTTATACCACCTGATGGTCTGGACTTGGCCTCGTGGCCTCGACCCGCACACCAGTCGAAGGGTTTCGTTCGACCAGGCTTCGCGCACGGAGTTTGAATCATCTGTGGACAAAGCATAAGCTTATCAAAAATCATATTGAAATGTATTTGGACAGGTGTCATAACCAGATGGAAATTGGAAATATTGGAATTCTCTCAGAATGAACACAAACTTCAGCTGTGAAGAAAACTCACTAGGGTTTTAATTTTAAGTTTATTAAATTATTAACTTGTAAAATTTTGATATCGGGGCTATAATGTATGAGGTTGTCCTCAAATATCTAGTTTATTTTATTTATTTAAGTATGGTTAGATATTCTTACTGGAATTTACACATAAGAACATATTATCAAAATCTTAAAATGTTCTGAATCAAAAAAAAGAAGTACCTCAGATCTGTAGGTACTGTATTCATAAGCTGCCAAAGATAATATATGAATACACCATTTCTAGGCATTCGAAATTGAAATCAGTAATTGAACATGTCAACACGATAGCTATGCGATTGAAAACTCAAAGAATATTGAATTTTATACTTGTGCAATAGGGTTGCGATTCGAAGAACATCGAAAAGATTCGAGTTGGTGATGCTTGCAGCAAAAAATAGGTTGTGACTTAACTGGCCGCGAATATTGCACTTTGGGTAGCATTTAAAATTAAAATGTATCTCAAAGCAAGGAGATTCATTTTTGCACGGAGCTCTAACCAGGTAGCAAGCAGAAGTAATGAGTTTAACTCTGGTTGCGGGTTAAAATAATATGCAAGCAAATTTATTGCATTCAGGTGCAAGGAGTTCTATATTCGTAATATTCGTGTGCATTTCATTCCGTTCGGGTTTAGTTCAGTTGTAAACAGGGATGCATTCATATTCAAGGAAATCGACGAATATATTCCATGACATATGTAACTAAATTGAATGGCCATATATGTAATAATTGATTTCAAATACCATATTTATTCGAAGAATCAAACTGATTCACAACTTATGTGAAATTGTTATATAAATATTGTTTATCCTCGTCTAGAGTTACCTAAAAGCTTTGCTTAGTTTGGGACTAGGCCGATTGGTGTAAGATTTTCCGCAATTATTTTTTTATTATTTATATAAATTTAGGCGAAACAATATCCTCGCTATAATGAGTATACCTTATATATAATATCCTTATTAATAACCAATTGTTATAGGTATACCTAACTGGCAACAACCGACTGTGACCCATTACCCTATACATATATGTATACCATCTAACGTGCTGCCAGTACCTACTTTAATTTATACCTATCACAGCATTTCCTATTATTAATTCCTAACCTTCGAATATAAGTACGAGTACAAGTTTATATGGTAATATAAAATAAATTAAACAAATACACAAAATATAATGATTAATAATGTATAGGAGAATGATGTCTGGACAACAATAATTAAATTAAGTGAAAACTTGTATTAAATATATTCTCCTATCAGGGCTGGTAACCCATGGAGTCTTATTACCGTTCCTCCCTCTTCTCCGCAGGAGAGGTCATTTATAATTAATTTAAATAAAAAAAAATAAAAAAAAATACATAAATGTAAAATAAAATTCAATCATCTTGGTTCTAACTCAAACTATATTTTTATGTGATTAAGATTTATTATTTTAATATGTATAATTGGTAATGATTTATAATAGCCTGTCTTTCTCAGTTAAGTACATCGACACGCGCGCGCCAAGGAAAGGGTTGCGTCGGCCGAATTTATACGAAAGTTGGACTTTCTAAGTACATTTTAAGTTGGTCGACTATTACTCGATAACTCGTTATACCCACTTAGCCGTGATAGTTTTCCTTTTAAATTCATTATATGTACCACTGCCACGATTTTTTCACATTCCCAGAAGCAGCCATTTAGCCGGCAGGGGGACACATGACTCGAACAAAAAGTTGGGCTTTAAAGGTCATAGCTCACTAGAGCCACCCGTCGCCCACTCCTCGCCGCCTCGCCTCGAGCGGTTAGGTATTCTTTATATGGATTTGTACGGGCATGCGCTCACTACATCAACTCCGTAGTTAGTACTCACAGTTTACGAGGCGAGGCGGTGAGGAGTGGGCGACGGGTGGCTCTAGTGAGCTATGACCTTAAAGCCCAATAACTCGAAAACGAATTTCAATTTGAAAAATCGTTTTTAAGAAACCCATAATATTTTTGAACAAGCTGTTCAACGATAACCCTCACTGTGGGTTTAACAAGAAAAAAATTACATCCCCACGTAGGTGTGTAGGGGAGGTAACCCAAAAAGATTAATTCTAAAGATTTATTATTTTTTGTCGGCGTGATTGATTTATATACACATGCCGAATTACAGTTTTCTAGTTGTAATGGTGACTGAGCTACGCCGGACAGACAGACGGACGGACGGCCAGACGGACATGGCGGAACTGTAAGGGTTCCTTGTTGACTACGGAACCCTAAAATAGACCTACCTCAATGTTATATTAACGCAGTCAAAAGATAGGGTCTATTTTTATGCTTATTTTGATACATATCGTTCAGTAATTTTTAAACAGAAAATGAAGTAAGTATTTACAGAAATTGGCAAAATGGCGATATTGTTACGGATTATTTTACACGTCCTCGTTTAAAATCGTCGAGGATATTGAGCTTGAGGCAGTAAAACTGAAAGAGGTCTTAATTTTTGGCGACGTAAAACGAAATGTACCGTGAGGCATGACGGGCATGTGCGGCACGTCCCGAGTCTCTTGTTGCACCTTAATTAGGCTGAAGACCCGGCTTTAGTAACCTGGTTAGAAAGTAGATAGGTTCTAGATAATCAAGATGCCTGGTGAAGCTATACCCCTTAATTCATAAAATTCATTTTTTTTACTTAGGAGCCTATGGTGTCCTACTGGCAAAGGCCTCGAAAAATTTAATTGCCTCTCCTAAATAAAATGTGTTTTGTCCCATTCTCACGAACGCAAATGTTACAGCTACGGATAAAGCAAACGCTAAAATAGGTTTTTTGAACTTGAATCTTTTTATGAGTAGGTAGGTACGGCCTAAATTCATTATTTCTTTACTTGGTAAATTATTAAAAGGAGAAGACTTTAAGATTATAGCTGAGGCTATAACGAAGGCATGTGACGCTATATCATAACTGCGAAAGAGTGTATGTCTGTCTGTCTATCTGTCTGTTTGTCTGTCTGTCTCTGTCTGTTACCTCTTCCCGCTTAAACCGCTGGACCGATTGAGATGAAATTTGATATGGAGATACAGTTTTTATTCTGGAAATCCCCTAAGGGGGTGAAATGGGAGTTAAAGTTTGTACGGAGCTACGATATACCTAAAGAGTCGCGGGCAGAAGCTAGTAGGCTATATATTATCCTGCGGTATTGCGTAGTTTTGTATAAGATTTCGTGAAATCGGATGAGCAGTTTCGTAAATTACCCCCTGAATATAACTTGCGAAGCCACAAACATACATTTCAGGTACATTTCCTATTTATTATAGATACATATATATTACATGGATATTTCATAAACATATAATATTATGTTATATTAAAGTAAGTATACTCAAGTGATATTGTAAACGTTTCGACAGTGTTTGTGCTTTGTTTGGAAAGTGGACGCGGTTGAAACTTTAACGGGCAGCGAGATTTGTGGCCTGTGAATTATGGCTCCTGTAGGGCTGTGGATGAACGCAACCAAATTGCTATATCGATATCTATACTCACTGCTAATTTCGCCTCCGTTATTTTGTTTAAAAGAAATGTCTTATTATTATCTGCTCGGTGCTCCGTTATGTAGTTATACCTGCACTAGTATAACAATCACTGACGTTATCAAAACTTGATGATGACTGATGAAGATAAATGTATACCTTAGTTTCTTACACTATTTAACGGTGTCGGACACCTTAAATTTGGTTAATCAAGTGCTTCCGGAAACCGTACACAATACAGTTTTCGAAAGTAACGACATATCAATCGTAAATATCGATATCATACTGGGCATCCCTATTTTCTTTTGCAAACTCCTTAAAGGTCGATGCAGTGGTTGCATGTTGCATGTGTCGAGCAGATGTAGATACCCCTGGGGCCAAAAAACCCAAAAAAAAAGTTTGTCCTCCGAGCTCAATCAGCGATTTCTGTGTTTTTGGAAACAATAAGAAGCGACATGTGCGTGAGAATACGAGATTTTTGCATGGTGCCAGTGTTAGTACAATACTTTGTGCTAGATATATCTACGTTTCGGGCGACAAACTAAGGAATTCCCCAAATACAGACCCGACGTAATGACATCGGGGTTGTCTATAATGCAGTGAATGTAAAAATAGATACCTACTTACTTAGTAAAACTAAAAACGATGCAACACACTTTGAATTAGGTAGCGTTGAAAAGTGATGTGTTTCTCAGCCATACGAGTACTTCAATAAGATTCCTAAATATAATTTGCACTAGAAATCTTTGCTTCATAATTTTCATAAAACAGGGATATTTTATATACAAGCCAAATATTATGTGTGTAACACAAAAAACCGTAAGTCGATTAATTATCATGGTTAGCAAATCTATTTAAAAACATTATATGGGTGTCCTTTTCTGTTTTTACTCACTGTATTGGGGAATAAGTTAAGTACATACAACAGACTGATGACAGTCAGTATAGGAATTTCATAATTCAAAATTAATACTTTAGACGTTCTCATTATAATATTAAGCGCTAAGACCACCGGGGCAAAAGATTAGACGAATTGAAGGTCCCATTGTTTCAAAATCCCATAAGGCTCCCTTTAATGGAGGCAGATTGTATGGTGTAGTTCATGTAACAATTAGCGTGTCGAACAAAAGGTCTTAACAATTTTGTTATTTATTGTTAACACGACACATGTGCCGTTTGTTAAATATAGGTTTAATCGTACCGTACCCTAAATATGTGTTTGCCACACTTTTGTGATAATTAGTTACATATAATACCTTTCAAATAATTATATAATAAGTAGGTACCTATATTACTGCATCGTTCACCAATGACACATAGTTAAAAAAACAAAATCGCCCAAGTGCGTGTCGGGCATCGTAGGGTTCCATAGTTGCCTGTCTGTCTTAGCTACATCAGCCGAACTTGTACGAAAGTTGGCCTTTCCAGGTAAATTTTAAGTTGGTATGCCTAGTTACCGAGTAGTTGTTTTCCTTGTAAATTCATTATATGTACTACTCTGCCACGATTCACTAATATGAAAAGTCGTTCTAAAGCGTCTTCGACTTTGCTCAGCAAGCCTTACAACTTGAAAAATCGCCGAAAAATAGTACACTAAATTAAAAAAAAAAAATTTTGGGGTAGTTACTTCCCCTACACCCAAAGTACGGATGAAATTAGTTTTTCTCATTAAACCCGTAGTGTGGGGTATCGTTGGATAGCTTGTTCACGTATTACGGGTTTCCTAAAACCATTTTTCAACTTAGTGATTCGTTTGCGAGATATTGGGCTTTAAAGCCCTAATTTGTGTTCGAGTCATGTGTCTTTTTTCGTTAAGTCTAGGTACGACAACCAAGCATACATATTACATTATCGGTACGTAGACATCTACAGTACCTACGGTTTAGTTCCAATAAACTAAATTCTCTGAAACAAAGACAATAACCGTTAAACCAATCGTTATCCTAAAATCCAAAATGTAACTGACTGACGAAATATCTGGGACGCGTTCTTTTTGAAATTGTTTTTCACGTATGGCTTTTTGATTGCTTGGATCATTGCCAAGATGAATTATTTGCGCGGCCGTCTTTTAAAAAGCCGTCTCCCGCGTGCTATATGTTCGTTAATGTAAGTCTTTCAACTATATGCGTTTCGTTTCATATTAGTTCGAACATTACATTTACAACCGGAACCGCTTCCGCGCCGCTCCGCTACCGCTGTCAGTGCGTTTCGACCTTAAGAGGTGATGTTTTTTACAGTGCCTGCGATTTTACAACAGCAACGAAACACACGAAGGGCTATAACTATGAAATTGTTAGTTTTACTGTTCTGTATTTAAAACACGGCTTATGATTATTATGAATTATGTTTCTAGTCTCCGCCCGCGACTTCGTCTGCGTGGACCCGGGATAAAAAATATTTTATATTTAATCCAGGGTATAAACTATATTCGTACAAAATTTCATCTAAATCGGTCGAGCCGTTTAAATGTTATTGAGTAACAAACATCCAAACACCTAAAAATCCACACTTTCGCATTTATAATATAAGTAAGATAATATTTTTTCTAACGAAGGTTCGAATTCTTTTATCTCTTTGATGCTGTTTCCAATTAAGCTATGCTAGCGCGATCCATAACTTGTTTCGTCCACACCATACTGTTTTGCTGCATATTATTTAGTCGCAATGGGTTGATATCACCACGGTGCATGGTATCACCTACCTATGTGTGGCTGCAGCTCGGATCGACTTTTGACACGCAACTGGCTGGCGAATTTGAACATTAAGTAGTAGGTAGGTACCTAATAAAAACAAGTGATGTTTTAGACAAAAATGCTGTCCTCAATTTGTTACGTAATCAATGCTCTACATGGATAAAATATTCATTTCACCCAATATTTAATTTTAACTCTCTTTTATACGCGTGATTTGTGCAATCAAAAAATACTATTATTTATTTTTCTCTCCTAAACACATCCCAGTGGGTTTCAAATGTTCCCGTTTATCTTTTTAGACTTGTCATCGTAATTCATACTTAACCCCTATTATTAAAGTTATTTATACGTTGATTAATAAATGCGTGTTATTCTTCGAAATGTCCGAATTGTTTTATTATGTGTAAGATCGTGATATTCTTAGATCGTTAGGACTGCTTTTTTGATGCGCGAAGGTTGATATGAGCGTGATGCATTCAAATAGTTAGGTATATAAAGTTACCGGTGAGTGAGTGCAAACAGGACCTTATAGGGTCACTTTGTAGCCTGCCTGTCTGTCAAAACCATTTTTCCCAGGAATGCATGAAGGTATGAAGTTGAGATTAATATCAAAAACATAAATCCACGTGAAAAAAACATCCATCATTTTTATTCATTTCCTAAAATAATTACATTGTTTACACATGAGCTGAAAGAAAGCAAGAAACGAGCATATCAAATTGATTTCAATGAACATATGAGAAGCGTCTTTATCTACCGAGATGCTCTGTCCGAAGCGCAAAGGAAGTGAGACCACTTATTATGTACCTCACCGCCCCGCCTTCCCCTTGGCTAGAAACCGCCAAATATGGCAGCGGATTAAAATTATGATCAGGCTCCGCGCCGGAACGTGATGATGACGAGCCAATTGTGGAACGAAGCATTTCGTCTGACAATAAGAGTTATCATTTTAAGAGTAGGTAGACGCCATAAAATCATGAGTATGTCTAAGTGCTTTATATGGGTAGATGTTTCTACTTATTCTTTTTGTGGATCATTCATTCATTAAATTGTGACGTTAAGCCTTAAACACGAATCTTGTAAATGTGAATGAGAATCTCGCCAAGTCGGTGACCTACTTATGTTTAAGTTATTTAACCATTTTCGCCAGTGATTAGGCACTTGTCCCACCGCCGGCGAGTAGCGAGTACTCTCATAGTAATTCTTACTCGCTTTTACTCGCGCGAGTAAGAATTACTATGAGAGTACTCGCCACTCGCCGGCGGTGGGACAAGTGCCTTAAGAACATAAATTAACTACAACTTTATAAATATATAAACTTTATAAGACAAAGAAGCTGCTAATTGTGTTCGAATCAACGCCTAAATGTATTACGAGTAGGTACATAAAAAGTAAAAAACAATTGTGTAAATAAAATGTTTTACGGGCGCGCTAATTGAGATCTGTTCTCGTAAAAGGAATGCCGAAGTGATGCAGGCCGTCTCTATTGTTATTGGCAAGCTTTATTTATTTTATTATTTAGAAGTTCAACAGCGTTCACAAAACATTTTTCACAAGCTTGTTTCGATCTTCTCATCCCACACACGAGATCCGAGACACCAGCGCCATGCTTATGCTTTTCCTACATTATTACCCGGTGTCAAACTTGGATTTTGTCTGAGAATAGTTAGTTGATATAGTACCAATTGCAATTTCGCAGTGATAAATAACACGTAGGCATAATATGTACGTCTAAAAAGTAGACATGAAAAATTCATTTATAACTGAGCTACATAGTTCCTCACGACCTATTTTATTTTTATCTCAAAATCACCGGAAGCCGTTCTCACTCAGGCGTTCTATGAAATCGATTTCCCACAAATCAAACTAATTGAACGCAACCGAAAGAAACGCACGCGCACCTCTATAAATAACACAAAATGGCGCCCCTCGCGCGTGGGGGACAAAAAATACAAGACGGGGAAAGGTATTAGCAGTTATGCTTGAACTTTAGCAATACACATGTTTGAAATTAAAATGGGATTTATTTGGACAGTTTGAGACGCAAATCAAATAATCTTTGCCACTTAAATACGGTTATTCTTTATCGAGTCGTTCCTATATATACTAAAAACAAAAACAACTAGTATCGAACGTTTTTGTTAATCGATCCGTCGAATATGGAGTCCAATGCATATATAATAAACAAAATTGTTGCAAGAAACGAATGAAAAACACGTAAATATATTTTATTGAAACGCAATATGTTCTGAATGTATAAACTACAATGGAACCTCTATAACACGTACCTCAAGAAGACGAAATCCTCTATAACACGAAACAAAATGCCATTCCCTTCCCTTCAAGCCCCAAAACCTCTACAAGCCGAAATATTTTACCTCGATAAGACAAAGTAAATAACGATTCCCTTCAACGTTTTTCAGTTCAATCTGAACTCTACATTCTCACATCCTCTTAGCGTTATTCCCGGTTGTGTCCCTAAAGGATCCCGGGGTCCACTTTTGACACCTAATCCCATGATTCGGCATAGGCACTAGTTTTACGAAAGCTACTGCCATCTATCTGACCTTCCAAGCCAGACGGAAAAATAGACCTTATTGGGATAAGACCGGTTTCCTCTCGATGTTTTCCTACACCGAAAAGCAATCTGAACACCACAACTCGAAAAAAAAATGTTTACCTCTGTAACTCGAAATAACGAATGTATTGCTTTAGCACCTCTACATCTCGTTGGTTCTTGAATAAACAGCCTCTATAACTCAAAATGAGAATGGGATGGCAATGGCAGCTTCTTCAAATCAAAAAATATTGTGAGTACAATCGAGAGCAATGGAAATGAGTTTAATTTTATTTAGAACGGCAAAAACCATAACTTGTTCAATGGTTTTTAATGAGTGATGACTTACTTTTGAGAGTATTAAGTACTCTACTTCTTTTTTTTACTGCTACTTTAAAATCGGCAAAGTGTTGTACAAACATATTTGCTCGTATTATTACCCTCTGCAGATAGTCAGTGACTACTGAAATATACGATTTGCTATCGATTTATGTAACAGCTCAATCACGTTATAGTACTATAATGGTACATAAAAACAAGAAAAATACCACTGTAACGGAACCTCTGTAAGTCGAACTTGACCCTATAGAAACCTCTTTAAGTCGAAATCTTCTTTAAGACGAAACCTCGTTAACATGAACATTTTTGCGTTGCCAATGAGATTCGTGTTACCGAGGTATATATAAATATGTAGAAACAGCAATATCCACAAAGAATAACCTATAACAACTTAAATTACAACCAAATGCCAGACATTCCTTGGACTCGTATCATTTACTAACCACGTTTTGGAAATAGACATGCATATTTGGCATAACTACAAACCGTTACAAGCTACGACTTCAACGGAAGCCGTGTATCACATTACAATTTGACAACATTGACGGGCCGCGAACTTCCTATAATCGCCGTTTAGAGACAAGAAAAGGCGGAATGAAATCTTGTTCGATTCCCGTGTTATGTTCTGCGAACCGGTACTAAAACTAGGTTTTTGGAAACTATCTACGTCAACTTATCTTTTTGACCGCTACGATTTAGAGTTTTAGTTTTAAAAGAGGAAACGGATGTCGGTGTCGTCTTTATTATTTTATATTATGAAACTAGATTGTTACTAAAAAATATAGTTCCTTTCATCTATGCGACCACCTTTGAAGTATGATGAAATGTCGTAACATCTCAAATATTAAAGTGATATAGTTACATGTTTTATGTAGTTTGTTCAGTATTCATTGATTTGTAGCTTTTCGAAAATAGAACGATTCTATAATGATGGTGAGACTCATGCTCATGGCAATTCTAGATGGTACTCGAGAAATCTCACTCACAACTAGTGTTTTACCTCCTTTTGTAGGTATTATACAAATTAAAGTCGAATTCAAGTGAAGTGAAAGCCTTAATATAGAATACAACTTTAAAGTATATGGTTAATTAATATCAAAGTTAAAAATATCAGGCACTCAAAAATAGAACCAATTAAAAAACGCACGTGAAAAAAGCGTCAAGTATCGATGACGATTCTAAAACGATACTCCACTCAATTTTACAGTCGGTTTCACCAAACTTATAACTTGAACTTTATTCGTTTAGAATAGAGTTCATAATGTTGCATACCGTTTCAGCTCGATGTATCGTAGATGGCTGAATATCGCATATCACACGTCATAGCAGCGTTTCAGTGTATGACGTTTGGAATAGCGACGTTTCCGGTGTTACCAGTGAAATTCCCAACCATTTATCGTACGAATCTTAGAAAACGTGAAAGAAAAACGAAGCACGATAGTTCCTTGTCACTCAATATTATTTTAACCGTAACTATCAATTAACCTGAACTAGAAAATATAAATTCTGCAAAAGATTTACTATTTGCCAAATGGGTATTTTTCGTAGCATATTTTTAAAGTAGAATGAATCATAATATGAAACATTCTAAAAGGGAACTTATTTACAAATATAGCATAACCTGTAGCTGCACAATTTCATCAAAGTAGGGCGATTAATATAAGCAAGTCAGACCGTTGGTTGAAGGATACTAGACAAAAATGTTAAAAGTAATAGGTAAAGGGTATTTTAAAGACTTGAAAAGTTTAGAATTTTATAACACCAACCTGTAGTACGCGACTCTAAATATAGCAGACTAGCGAATGTCGTTAACCTCCTGGATAGTGAAAAATTCAAACCGATACATAAATAACTACTCAGTATACTAAGTAATTACAAAGATTATCGGAAGAAGCTGTTATTTAACTTGCAGAATATATATGTTAGTAATTTGTGTAGGTCAAAGGGCATTGGGTAACCTTGTATGAGAAAAATTGATTTTTTTTTTGCAGCGGTCACCCACGGATGTTTGTGATCTTTTAGAGGACCTCTTAATACGCATATATATAAATAAACGCGTTAAACAATATCGGAGCCGAGATGTTTTAGTTTGGTTTATAACTTTTCAATATGACCTGCGGAAATTTAATATGTATTGCAAATATCTCGGCTCCGATGCATTTTAGAGTATAACATTTCATAACAAAATATGTTTTCACGCCACTGCTCGGAAATGTGGCAAAAGATGGTCCGAATTCAGGCTTCAAAGCTGGGGCTAGTTGGACATCGCACGAACAGGCCATCTATGAGTTGAAACTGTCCAACAATGTATTTGTAGGCCAGTTTGATCAGCGATTCGAACAATCACAGTTCCCCGGATAGAGTTCCAACAACAGGTATATTTGTGTGAATAATTCTTTGCGATTTAATATCCATGCGACTATGCAGAGTAGGTATTATGTAGGGAAATACGTAAACATCCTACAACTCAACATAATATAACATATGATGCTGGAATGCATTAGTATTATAAGGTCTGTGTACAGAACAATGCGCTTCAAACGGTAACTGTCTATTCGGAGACTCAGTCATACGTGTATTCAATTTATAATCGATCACTCATAGTTTTGTTAACAATAAAACATGTAGAGACGAAGTACGTAGATACCGATGCCGTCAAACTTCTTGAACACGCGGGACGAAGTGGGGGGGCAGCTCGCAGGTACAATTCGCCTTTGCGCAGGCAAGGTCAAATGTTCAAGAAGTTTGACGGCATCTGTACCTATACAATAGATTTATTAGCTTAGCAATAGCTTTGCTGGCGCAAATGGTGGTAATCATGATAGTACTGTATTTATAACTGGAATACTACGGTCTAGGACTTTACACTATCGTGCTATGTACACGTATTAATGTATTTTTCACAATCGTGTTATAATAGAGAGCTTTTTACTTGCTGAGTGGCCTAAGTAAGGTACGAGATTAAAATGCTTGATTATGACACTATTGTGAACCATACTTTTTGTACGAGTTCATTAAAATGAATAATTTAAGTCATTAATACGAGTGTATAAGAAAAATAAATATCGTAAGTACTATATTGTCTAGTTCTACTATCCGACTTCTCTTACACAAGATAATCCATAGATAATCACACCACGGGCGTCCGTTATGATGCAGTACTGTGCTGTGACTGGCTAAATACTAGCCAATCACAAAGCGTATTTTTTTTAATGCCCTGGATACAGCAGCAAGTTTAAGTAGATTTTTGACGGATGACGCGAGACGCTGCTACCTTCCGAAACGCCATAGATTGGCTATTTTGTATCGGATCGGGTCTCCTTAAACAAGGACACATATTATTGAAATACGAAGTTCTATTTTAAATTTTTTTGCGGTTGTCCAAAGCGTATCGAAACAGTTAATTTCGGTTGTTTCGGAAGTAACATAGACTATTCAATAATGAAAAGAGTAACGTTGCAGTATTCTCTATGAAATCTTAATACGCAGATATTAATCGACGAGTACAAAAAATTGTTACTAGGACAACGGACAACAGTCATTTCGAAACGTCAGATATAAAGGTAAATAAATATCGCGTTAGATCCGTGTATACTTAAACCATGTAAATTACAATAAATGAATGTATCCATCCACTGACCTGACTCATCTGGTCACCTTGCGTACTACGTGTTTACAACTTCGCTAGACTAGCGCGGCATTGCCGCTATGATTTTGTCACTCCCGCATTCTTCACTTATTGTTTGTATTTCTTAAAGTTGTCTTTCTACTTTTTCTTATATATGAAGTATTTAGCTAAACGTAAAATTAAAACAAAACAACGATGATGGCGAATCCTGTTCCACCGTGATACAGTATAATTACTAGTACGGGGAACAGAGGAAGCTTACTCCGAGTATTATAAAAATTGTTAACGCAATTGTTTACACCCTCTAATTCAAAAAAAGGTGTAAAAAGTGTAAGTAGTCGTAAGTCTTCCCTTGCAAATAAAGGTACTGTTATTTTTATTTTATTTTATAATTCACTTACGTATTTAAATATGGGTGTAGGACACTTTGTGAGACAATATTAACCTTGTTATCTTATGAAATAGGGGTGTTGACTAACCAAAGTATTTACCTCGCAAAGTGCCCCAGACCCATCACTCATCATAATTTTGATCAGGGCAGCTTCGTATATGTACCTACAATAAACATGTCATAAAAACTACGTGTAATCATCCTCCCAGCGTTATTCCCGGTTGTGCCCTAAAAGAGCCCGGTGTCCGCTTTGGCACTTAATCCCAACATTTGGCGTAGACACTAGTTTTACGAGAGCAACTGCCATCTGACCTTCCAACCCAGGGGAAAAACTAGACCTTATAAAAATAAAACTTAAAATTCATCCGGTTTCCTCACGTTTTCCTTCATCGAAAACCCACTGTTATATATCAAATGACATTTTGTACATATAATTTTGAAAAACCCATTGGTACGAGCCGGGGTTCGAACCCACGACCACCACGATTACCAGTCGTCTATAGGGGCTCAATAAAAACTACTTGTTAATCTTAATTGAAAAATATATTTAAGTAGAAATCTTTCAACACGTCACCATCAACTACAAGCTTATGACGTGCTATATTGCGCAACCCCATTTCCTTCTCCCTTTACTTCCTGAAACTAGTATTTCATTCCATTTCGTCCATTCGGGGCCCAATTTAGCTGTCGCCGCCGCCGAATAACCTGGCCCTGTAGGAAGCCATTAGTCAACGGGCCCGGATGCAAAGTGTCCTTACAATTAGAGAATTAAGACCATTAAAATGGTCAGGAAACTTCATAATTATGTATTGTCGAAAGATGTTATTATACAAAGTAAAAGTAAGTTAATTTGTGTAGGTAGAGTGGAAGCAGACGGTCTAGAAGGTGCTTGTCGTTTGCGTTACGTTTCGTAAGTACGTTTAGTAGATTTAAATGCAATTAGTTGTATGCGAAAATTACATGTGAGTTGTCCTAACACTCCTAACTCTGTGTCATAAAGTTTCGCAATTACCAGGGGGTAATCAGGGAGGGAGGGGGAGATCAGGGGATCTCCACAAAGTTAAATGGATCTTATGAATTCAGTGACACAAGGTGTACAGTTTCCCGGAATGTGTTTATTACTGGACCAAACGATCCATAACCACGACCTATCTGGCCAATAGTCTCCGGCTGAGAAGATTTGAAAAGAGAACAGCAAAATTGCCTCAATTTTCATGGATTTTAATTAATTCCTTCTCTAGTTTTTCTAGCCAAAACAGAGTACTATACGTGACATAATACGTGCTGAAAACTATAACAATCAGTTCCGTACGGGACGAAACGTATATATGATAAGCGTTGGCCAAGTTTGGCACAATAATATTGCGTATAACAGTAATCGAGTGCCTCATACGTACATCGGGTACAGTACGCAAAATAAACCGTTTCTGGGTCGTTGTAATTTATCATTTACTAATAAATATTGTTATTGTACTCATTCAATTAGTTATTTCAGCTTTCCGCGCAAATTGCTTCAATGTTTTTCTAGACGAGACTCATAAAAGAGATTCTTGGTAATAACTTCCTACTATTTCCAGGGAAGTATGCCAGAGAGCGTTTTAGTGATATTGAACCTATTAAAAGATAAGCTACAATTATGATCAACCTCAACATTGCTGGCAATAGGTAAGAAAAAAATCACAATCATAGGGCTAAAATACACTTAAAATATTCGTTACAAATTATGTACAGCACTACCCTTATTTTGGCTGTCTTGTAGAGTAGTAACTTATAAATGGAAGAAGATTTAAGACGTTACTTAGGCTTGCTGTAACTCTCGTTATGCAGTGAAATAGACTACTTTAAAAGTATGTACAAATACGTGCGAAAAATGCCATCAACGCCTGGTGAATATAACCCTAATGTTTGCTGACTGTACTGAGGTGTCAGGTTTGACACGTAATGCAACGCAAAAGGATCGGCTATGACTGCAGAATAATGGATGCAGTTCCATTCGGCGATGCATGGGCTCGAATCGTAGTTAGCCTATTAAATACTATAAGATTAATATTACTACTTCGACTTATATGATGATCCTGCATGCCGAGGGAGCAAAGGAGATATGGAAATAATGTTTGACTTTATTTTATAAATAATTGTATAACTTTGACATTCTCGTAGAGAACGTTACGTACGTTTAATTTGTGTTAATGGTAAAGTGAGCTTCCACTTTGTTTTGCATATGGCTTTCGCTTCGGTAGTCGCTTGTATCATGTTATAAATAAGCAGTGGCTTCGGTAATTTACGAAATCTAGCTTGAGTTCACAATACGATGGGATTGTAAATATACGTTTCATTTAGGTAAAAGTTCAAATCTTGAAAGTATGAAAACCCAAAACAGGAATAGTCCTAGCGTCCCTGCACCACATTCAGAATGGCTAGAACTCTGCCAAAACTTGCTGCTCCCAAGACTCACGTCTCATTCGCACTAATATGCAACTTAGAAGGAGCAGTGAAGTTTTTTTCGTCTCGCATAGATGATGGTGCGTTCGTGATGTCAACATGTTAGTAAGTAACTGTAGCTCCCTCTATCATAACATTAGACCCAATTGTTTTTGTGGTTTACTACGATGGACGATGCTCAGTTGTTTTGACCGTTTAGTATTCGGTTGTTGTTTTTATTTACAAAAATTAGCAAATATAATCCGGCTATAACAAAGCCCACGCCGAATCTAGCGAATTCCTCATCGCGCCGGTATCTCCCACATTGGCCGGAACACAATTATTTTACAAAAACATTCCAGCACATGTGCGAACTAAGTGAAGCTGCTAATGGTGAGATTAGGCATTTCCGCTACTCCTGCGCATCTCAGATGTTAGCCGTGAGTCAGCCGACTAGTCTGCGCAACTTCGCTATGCTAAAAAGACGCACGTTTCATTGACAACGAATGTTTATAAGTCCCTTTTGGTTTAGAGTGGGTAATAAGGTAGCCAGGATTGCGGTATGCTTAGTTACAAGGGCCTGAGTTTATGTTAGGAAAGCGTGAAGCAAAAGATCGACTGAATGAATTTTGATTGGTATGAAATACAGTGACATTCAAAATATGGGTTATGGAATAAAAATTACTCATGTCTCATATATTAAACAAACTATTAATACCTACTTCAATATACGTACTATTTATATAATCACATCAAAACGTGTTTTGTTTTACTTTCTTGAAACTACTCAAAAATAGTATGACGCAAATAAATGTATACGTTTCCTAAGGTTAGGAATATAGATCCCACTAAAAACATTACATATAAAGCGATAGCCAAGACTCCGAAGCTCATGTAGCTTTCAGCGTGAAAAAGATATCAGATCGCAATTAGCGCCAAGCTTTCTACTTTCTTTTTAATTTATTTTGTTTAGCAACATAACATTTAGAACTATAATTAATATCTGCCAAACTGCATAGCGTAGGTACTCCACACGGCTTAGCTCTACCAGCCACGCTCTACAAATTCTACATCTTAGCTAAAAAGTAAAGCTTTTTTTGGACACATCCCGGTCACGACATACTCCCGCGCGATATTAATTAATAAGCGAGACGGGTCTATATTTTGAGACAAACATTTTTAAGATTAAACAAAAATAGGTACTAAATTTGAACCATAATGGGTTTGTTTTTAAAGCATAGTGTACATGTGTGTGATCGCATCAGAAATGAGGCTATCCGCAGCAGAACCAATAAGGTAACCGATATAGCCATCCAGATCGCTAAACTTAAGCTTAACTTAGCACGTAGAACCGATGGCCGTTGGGGCGGAAAAGTTCTCGAGTGGCGACCACGTACCGGAAGGCGCGGCGAGGGTAGGCCCCCCACAAGGTGGACTGATGACCTGGTAAAAGTTGCTGGAGTCCGCTGGATGCGGGTGGCGCAAGACCAGTCACTTTGGCACTCTTTGGGGGAGGCCTATGTCCAGCAGTGGACGCCTTTTGGCTGATATGATGAGTGTATAGTATTAAAGTTACATGCTAAAGTAGTCTAAGTATATCGTACCTAAAGTAGATATTATAATTAAAGATAAGTGATAACCTTTTCTTGGAAAGCGGTACAGATTTTGATCAGAGAAACTTACCAACTCTCACTCACGCTGGCTGAGTCCGTCAACATTAATTAAATGTGGCTAAGCATATATTTATATCTTGAATAAACTGGATCTAGTTTTAGATTATTGTTTATTATTTATATCACGCACACTACGAACGCATTTTAATAACCTTCATTAAATGCTGACAGAGATTCCGCTCTAATCTTCCTTGTTACGCGGTATATTTACTAAACTGTTTCAATTCCGACTTAAGATTCTCTCTGTCACAGACGAATCACACTCCGACGACACTGCTGAGAATCGCAGTACCAACTTGAGTCTTATACTGTATTGTTACGTCCACTGGGTGGGTAATGTGATAGAAAATACACGAATTGATCACTAATTAAAAGAAATGCAAACTTTATTACAAAATTACTAATTAACAAGGCTTACTTAACAAATCACTTCACTATGACGCACTTTTCACTCGCTTCGCTTTGAGATTTGCTCTGTTCGCAGTTTAATTCCAAACTCCCCCCCGCTGCGTTGACGCGCGGCTTATATAACCGGAGACCTTCGCACTAGAACATTCCGGAGAAATCTTGAATAATCGGTCCAAGGTCCAATTCTAGGAACGGCGACCCCTCGGTTCGTGAATGTTCCAGAGCGTCTAGATTGTTCGATGCTCGTTCGACCCGAATATGCTGTCCCTTTCTAGTTGTCTTTCACACACTTCTCGAACCTTCTCAACCTAGATGTCTCTCTCTAATAGTGCTGTCTCTTTCGCACACTTCTCGAACCTTCTCAATCTAGATGTCTCTCTCTAATAGTGCTGTCTCTTTCACTCCTTCGAGAAATTTCGCCATATACTGAAGTGTACTTCAAAGGCCCATAAGGGGTCCTGAAAACGCCTGAAAACGGGTTTTCAGGTTATTGCGCCAACTGATAGAGGCTGTCCTGAAACGGACTGAAAACATGTTTCAGGCGCCTGAAAACAACGGCAACTAGGGTGAATTTTCAATCTTCTAGTATGTGGAAGAGCCACCTCTGAAACGACCTGAAATCACTTTTCAGCCTGCTGAAAACGCCTCTAAAGCATGGAAAATCAAGTTTGAAGTTTATACCACCGGCGCAACACTACCCCCTCCTAAGACATGCTCGTCCCGAGCATCATTGTTTCCGTGGTACTTCGCCAGTCGGTCAACATGAACAACCTTGCAGGGACCACGTGGATTTCGCTGTATCCGATATGTGACGTCATTGAATTTCGTGACTACCCTATATGGCCCTTCCCAATTTGGGGACAGTTTTGGAGATTTTCCCTTTTTCCACATCGGGTTATGTAGCCACACCCAAGAACCTTCCTCGAATCCAATTTGGTTAGGCTTCCTATCGTATCGGGTCTTCATTTTCGTGCTAGCTTGAAGCCCGTGTTCACGAACAAGACTGTGAACGTCAGCAATCCGATCCCCTAAATCACTTGCATATTCTGTGATAGATTTTGGAGCATCAGGAGGACGTCCAGTTAAAAGATCTGTTGGTAAACGAAGCTCTCTTCCAAAATTCGCATATGCTGGAGTAACTGCCGTACTTTCATGGGTTGCTGACCTATATGACATCAAAAAGAGTGGAATATGCCGGTCCCAATCCTTTTGGTGACTCTCAACAACCTTGGCCAGATGTCTCTCCAGAGTCTGATTGAATCGCTCCACCATTCCATCCGATTGTGGGTGATATGCCGTAGTCCTCGTCTTATGCATCCCCATGATTCGACAAGTCTCTTGAAAAACCGCAGATTCAAAGTTCCTGCCTTGATCGCTGTGAGTTTCCAGAGGTACTCCAAATCTACAACAAACTTCATTTACTAACTTCTCTGCTATAGTGACTGCTTCCTGATTGGGGATGGCAAACGCTTCAGGCCAATTGGTGAAGTAATCCATCACGACAAGAATGTACTTGTTTCCGGAGTCAGATGTCGGGAACGGGCCTGCGACGTCTAGCGCAATTCTCTCCCAAGGTGCTCCAACATTGTACAGTTTGAGCGCTCCTCTACTACGGGTGTGCGGACCTTTAACTGCTGAACAGTTAACGCACTTCTTGCGCCAGTTTTCGACATCTTCACGGCAGTGAATCCAATAAAATCGTTGTCGGATTTTCATTAAGGTTCTTCTCACTCCTAGGTCCACCAGAAGTACCGTCGTGAAAACTTCCCAAAACATCTTTCACTCTTTTCCTTGGAACGACTACTTGTAGATGAGCATTCTTCCCATTCGCCGATTCCCATTTCCTGCATAGCACGCCATTATGCATAACCAAGCTGTCCCATTGTGCCCAATAGCTTTTCGTTACCGAACTCATAGGAGCCACTTCACACCATCTTGGTTTAGGTATTCCTGCATTAATCCAGTCAAAAATCGGCTTTACATCAGGATCCTCTTGCTGAGCTAGTTGCATGACTTCATCACTCCACTCTTCGCTGACTGTGTCAGTTCTCAGCATCCTTAAACATTCCTTAGCCTCTTGTCTAAGACAATGCTTACAGTCGTCGGGACAAGGTCTTCGAGAAAGGGCGTCTGCGTTTCCATGTGATTTCCCACTACGGTGTTCGATGACGAAGTCATAATATTCCTGAAGCTGTTCAATCCAGCGTGCCACCTGGCCCTCGGGATTTTTAAACTCCAGCAACCATTTCAGAGCAGCATGATCAGTCCTGATACGAAACTTCCGCCCCAACAGGTATCTACGGAAATGCTGTAATGTCTTGACGACTGCCAGCAGTTCCCTTCGAGTGACACAGTAATTTCTTTCTGGCTTCGACAACGATTTGCTAAAGTAGGCGATTACAACTTCACTATCTCCTTTTTTCTGTGACAAGACTCCTCCAATACCAGTATTACTCGCGTCCGTGTCAACAATAAAATCTACTTCGGGATCTGGATACCCCAGTATTGGTGTTTCACAGAGTCTTTGCTTGAGGTCGTTGAAACTTGCCGTACACCGATCCGTCCAATCAAACTGTCGTCTTTCTTCCGTCAGTTCGTACAATGGCTTTGCTATATCCGAGAAGTTCTTCACAAACCGCCTGTAATATGAGCACAGTCCTAAAAATGCACGTACTGCAGTTTTGTCCCTTGGTATCGGCCAATCCTTTACGGCACTTATCTTCTCAGGGTCTGTCTGGATACCATCCTTCGAAATCACATGTCCCAAGTAATTAACTTCTCGTTTGAAAAGTGAACATTTCTTTGGACTCAGTTTAAGGTTTGCCTCACGTAACTTAGACAATACTTGCTCCAATTTGCCGAGGTGATCATCGAAGTCTCTACCAACGATGATAATGTCATCCAAATAGACCAAGCAAGTATCTCCCAGCAATCCAGCTAGTATTTGTTCCATCAATCTCTCAAATGTCGCTGGTGCATTGCATAATCCAAACGGCATAACATTAAACTGCCAGAGCCCCTTTCCGGTTGAGAAAGCCGTCTTCTCCTTATCACTATCCTTGATCTCAACTTGCCAATAGCCACTTTTTAAATCCAGCGTAGAAAACCATTTCATTCCATTCAAAGTGTCTAAGGTGTCGTCGATTCGAGGTAATCGATAGCTGTCTTTCTTAGTGGCATCATTCAGTCGACGGTAGTCGACGCAGAATCTCATGGTCCCGTCCTTCTTCTTCACCAAAACTACGGGGGAACACCACGGGCTTGTTGAAGGTTCAATAACGCCACCCTTCTTCATTTCCTCGATCATGTCTTCTACTTCCTTCTCCTGAGCTACTGGAACTCGCCGGGGTCGCTGTCGTATAGGCATGACGTCACCAGTGTCGATCCCATGCTGTACGACTCCTGTCATGCGCAGAGAAAACATTGCTGTATCGCAACAGCAATTTACGTGCCTTACTGAGCTCTTCCCCGGTAAGATCGTTTCTAGAGCCATCTAATAACCTTTCAATGTCTATTGGAGGCGCAGAACACCCAGGGTTTTCGCTCTCCGTAGAACCTTGACAACTTCGTATCCAAGAGATTTCCTCACATGATCCAACTAGAGCTCCTTTTCTAAGGACGCACTTGGTGTCATTTAAATTAAGAACTCTCACAAAGGTTTTGGTCGATGTTGTTACCACCGTGCGAGCTGTCATCCATGGTTTACCATCATTGACCTTTTCCACAACAACACAACGATGACATCCTTGTCTTGTGCTGTACGGCAATCGCACTGGAACTAGTACCTGTGCCCTCGGTTGGAGGATCGTTCTTCTAGTACAGTAAACATTCCCATTTACTCCACCCTCCATAGGCACCTCCATCAGGCCCAAATTTCAGTACTCCAACCTTCAAGTCAATTTTACAGCCATGGCCTCTCATAAAATCCAGCCCAATGATGCAGTCGTCGATAATGTTAGCTACAATCACCTTATGCCAGTAGCTCTTATTACCAATTTTTAAATCCACCTCTCGCTCCCCCTGTATGGGAATGTACTGGCTGGTAGCGGTTTGCAGCTGGAGATGCCTAGGTTGGTCTAGATGATCTCCGGTCAGGTGCTTCAGTAGCCGAGAACTGATAACCGTCCGAGAAGCTCCGGTGTCGATGGTTAGGTGACATGGTACTCCACCAATTTCTCCTCTGACAACCAGACTATTCCCGTCATTAGCCTGTGAGATCATAACTGGGACATTCCGACCACCAGCCAGCACTCGTCCCTTAGTCCTGGCTTTTACTCGTTTCCCTGTTGCGGCCCGGATGCCACAGTACCTGTTGCCCTTGCCACTGGAGTCAGATCTCGTTCTCTCCTGCCCCTTTTCGGGCAACTGGTCTGGATGTGGCCACGTTCTCCACAATGGTAACATCGTGGCCCAAACTCACGAAGTGGAGCAATCGGTTCCCTAAGAGATACTTCACGTACCCTATAAGGCCTTGACGGGTCCTGGCGCACAGCTTCTACTTCCAGGGCATGAGCCACCGCATCCTTCAGGCTCCCATGGTGCCCTAACCGCACTGCAGCCCGTACCTCCAAATCCCGTATTCCGTCAACGAAGGCCTGCACTAACGTGGTGTCCACAAAGGAGGCGGATGTACGTTGGTACGCCTTTCTGACCAACTTCTCAATTTCTAGGGCCCACTGCTGCAAGGTCTCGCTACGCCCCTGCGTCCTGTCCTTTAGCTGAGCTCGGTACACGTGCTCCAGGTGCTTGTCACCGTAACGGGCCTCCAACGCCACTAGAAGCCGGTCATAAATTTCCTCTTCTCCTAAGGCTTCTAATATGGTGAGAGCCTCGTCACGTAACGCTAAGGTTAGGGCTGTCCTGGCCTGCTCTTTACTCCAACCGTTAGCCTTGGAGACTGACTCGAATTGCCGCTTATAAGCTGTCCACGACGATGTACCATCGAAGGGAGGTACCTTGAATCGTCCACCTCCCGATACAGGCACCTCGACTGCACAGGTACTCGAAACACTGGCCACTTTTATTTCGAGCTTCTGGAGGCGATTCTTGTAGGTGTCAACTTCCTCCTTAACTGTCCCAATGGTTTCTCTAACACCATGAAGTCCAGTTTCGAAGTCAATCAGTTTCTCCTGGACCTCACACATCTCGCGCTTCCATTCAGTCGCGGTCTCATGTACCTCTCGAAGCAGTCTCGAGTGTTCTTCTTGCTTTTCTTCCTGTTTGCGCAGCCCCTCTTCTTGCTTTTCTTCCTGTTTGCGCAGCCCCTCTTCGATTTGTTGACGAGCTTGCTCTTGTTGTTGACGAGCTTGCTCTTGTTGTTTGCGCAGCCCCTCTTCTAGCTTTTCTTCCTATTTGCGCAGCCCCTCTTCGATTTTTCGGGCCTGCTCCTGTTGTTGACGAGCTTGCTCTTTTAAGAGAACTAAGATGGCATTGACGTCCACCTCTTGCTTATATGGGGTCGGTGAGTCTGATGGACCAGCGCCTGACGCAGAGTCCTCACCTGCTGCAACTCGGCTCCGGGTCTGCACTCCCTTCTGCTCGTTCTCACGTGATGTAGTCGACATTTTCTATCCCACTTCTGACACCAAATGTTACGTCCACTGGGTGGGTAACGTGATAGAAAATACACGAATTGATCACTAATTAAAAGAAATGCAAACTTTATTACAAAATTACTAATTAACAAGGCTTACTTAACAAATCACTTCACTATGACGCACTTTTCACTCGCTTCGCTTTGAGATTCGCTCTGTTCGCAATTTAATTCCAAACTCCCCCCGCTGCGTTGACGCGCGGCTTATATAACCGGAGACCTTCGCACTAGAACATTCCGGAGAAATCTTGAATAATCGGTCCAAGGTCCAATTCTAGGAACGGCGACCCCTCGGTTCGTGAATGTTCCAGAGCGTCTAGATTGTTCGATGCTCGTTCGACCCGAATATGCTGTCCCTTTCTAGTTGTCTCTTTCACTAATAGTGCTGTCTCTTTCGCACACTTCTCGAACCTTCTCAATCTAGATGTCTCTCTCTAATAGTGCTGTCTCTTTCACTCCTTCGAGAAATTTTGCCATGTGTACTTCAAAGGCCCATAAGGGGTCCTGAAAACGCCTGAAAACGGGTTTTCAGGTTATTGCGCCATCTGATAGAGGCTGTCCTGAAACGGACTGAAAACATGTTTCAGGCGCCTGAAAACAACGGCAACTAGGGTGAATTTTCAATCTTCTAGTATGTGGAAGAGCCACCTCTGAAACGACCTGAAATCATTTTTCAGCCTGCTGAAAACGCCTCTAAAGCATGGAAAATCAAGTTTGAAGTTTATACCACCGGCGCAACAGTATGTTTATCGAAACGGAACGATGGCGGTCTATCGTTTTGCAATTACGCTGCAGTTGCAGTACATTCACATGTATCTTTACTTATATATTCTCCTTTTCTAATGTTTAAATAGTTTGTAATAAAGAAAGTACCTACTTAGCGTGTCCATTCAGTACTTTCATTTTTTTTACTTACAACATAAAACTGTATTTGATAACCAAAAATATTGCTTTAACAACAAGGTATTTTTTTTATTTTTTTTTGTAGTCTTCAAAATAACACACTTTATAACTGCTAACTGCTTTATGTTATTATTTTGATTTAACTTGACGACAGACTAGCACTGAAATAGCCAGCTATATCTAAGGCCGAGTGTGTACGGTAGGGTTTCAGCGACACTTATAATAAGTGCGAATGAGTAGCGGCGCTGTGTCTGGCGGGCGTCTCGCCGAACAAGGTCATGATTCATCTCGTTGCTAATAACTGGACTACAATCACAGGAGATGCAATAAACAGTTCAGTTTCAAATACAAATCTTTATTTTACCTAAAAATGTGGTACAAAAGCTGGTAATTTATTATTATTATATTCATATTGGGGAAGTGCTGCCTCGGGACTTGTGCGTTACTTTGGTAGGAATTTAAAACGATAGATTAGTCGAATAAAGTTTCTGATCGAAACGATGCATCTTGATCACGTATTTTTTTACCTTCCCTACGATTTAATGAATGACTCGGTTATTTAAGTGGCCTAAGTACAAATGCAGATAATTGCAAAAATACGCGCCTAATAAAAAAATATAATTAAATCAGCTAATTATCATTGAGCACAACTTATAAATTATTATGACCTTAGCGAACCCGCAAATAAATTGCAAAATTTGACAAGCGTATTCCATAGCATATTATACACCTTGCCCACATTTGCGCTACATTAATCTCCATTACAATAATATTTTCTCTGTCTTTCTAAGTCTTTTGTTTCATTCTAATCTAATGATTAAGGCCTAAATAATTGAACGTCCATTGCCCATTGAAGCGGCGGAGACTAGAAAGTTGTTGGTCTAGGTATTGTCTGCGTCCTATTATTACCCATTAAATTATCGGGGTTAGACACCATAACAGTCAATCAAATGATACCTACCATAGTTTACTAGCATTTCTCGGCTAAAGGATAAACTTAGAAAACGAAACATAAATTATACTTGTGAAAGTGTTTTGCTTTCAGAAACAAAGCAATAAATATGATTAAAATGACACAAATTCAACTATAATTACAAATACAGTATAGGTGATTATTGATTAATCAATACTTGTGGACGAACACAATTGAAAGCGTGAATCGCGAACAAAAAACCCTAAATAGATAAAAACCAGTTAGTAAAACACTTCAACTTGAGTTTAAAAACGTCTCAAGACGTAAAATCAACACGGCTTCCGTTGTTCGCGCCGTGCTCAGTTGTAAAGTGTAGAGCAAATATCATTATGGCAGTTAAAGTGGTCCACACTACCACACACACTACAGTGAAAGTTTCACATACAAAGTACCTATATATCCGACAGTGAAGAAAATTTGCATAAGTAGGTAATTGGCCTTTCGGAGATTCCGTTTCCAAGTCCCAAAATATGAGGTTTCTTGAATAACTGTCGTGTCGTGCTGGTATAAAACAATCCAATCTATACAGCAAAAATATGGAAAAAAAAACAAATGAAACACCATTACCTGACTAGAAAAATAAAATGACCGTGCATATTTGCAGCGACCATAAACGTCATATCCGCCCGGTCAAGATGTTTGACCCCAACAGACATACAAAAACCCAGACACAGAAAAAGTACCTACGCTTATAGCATGAATGCATATTGCCTAAGTTTTTTGGAACGTCAAAGGTCGCTGATCGGCTCTGTAAAGAAACTAATGAACGTAATTTACTTAATTGACTTCCAAATACCCAATAAAAAAGGAGTCACAAAACAATAGCTTCATTAAATTTGCAAACGTATATACGTTAGTTATATAACTATCATTAGACTTTTAAATTATGTCTGCTGACGAACCTTTCCCACAAATACTAAACTATATACAGTGTGTGGCCTGTAACAGGGGCAAATATTGAAAAGGACGCTTCCTTAGAGCATCTGCAGTAACCCCTTGTGTCCATTATTTTAATCATTATTTTTAATTCGGAGAAATTTTGATCTAAAGTTATTACTTACATGATACATTACTTGGAGGTCTCCAAGTAATGTATCTTGGCACCACGATATCATAGCAAGTCAATGCAGATTGTAACATCATGTAATGAGTAGTTTGAGCATTTTTGTTTTTAATAGATATTTTTATTATATTGGCGTCTTTAAAAAAAACTACATACACGTAAACTAACTCAAAGAAAAAAAATATTTTCAGTTAAAACCACCTGTAAATAATTGCTCGCAAGCTCAATAATGTACCTCTTAATTTTTTGCTCCTATTCCAGGCCACACCCTGTATGTAACACTAAACCATACATGTAATGATAGTAGAATTGAAAAATATAAGTTATCTTATCGAAAAAATCTACAGGACCCTAAGAAAACATTCACACATTTTACACAATTCACGAACTCAGTTCCCCAGGCAGGGCATTTTACCGAGAACCAATGCTTTCAGAGTAAACAGCTACTCGGGTTTCTACCTCGTAACTAATTTTGGTTTTATTTACTACCAAAACACAATGATTGATTTGTTACTGTTCAGTCAATTCGTGAGAAGCAGAGTTGAGGGGTGAGTTGAGTTAATCCAAAGATGACCACACAAAAAGGTACATAGATTAAGTCCCACAAACGCAAAAAAAACCGGCCAAGTGCGAGTCGGACCCGCGCACGAAGGGTTCCGTACAATTATCTATAAAAACGGCAAAAAAACACGTTTGTTGTAAAGGAGTCCCCTTATAAACGGTACGGAACCCTAAAAATGCGTCAATGTAAAGGCTGACGTTTACTTTACTAGACGTATTGGACGTAGTATGTCAGATAGGTTTAATTGTCACTATACAGTGTGTAAGTCTAAAATGGGCGAATCTCTTAATGGTGGTTAGTATAGGACAAAGTAAGGGTAATTAGATAACATTTACTTAAAGTTGCAACAATCATTTTGTCCATACAAAATAATTCAGCCCTCAATGTAATGCAAACACACTCACGTTAAAAGCTCGTTGACAGTTGCTAATGAACATTTGACATTTCGGTACCGCAACCATGTTTACAGTACATTGCTGTTGAGAACTTTAAAAAATAATTCGTCGTCGTAATGACCTGCAACTTAAAAAAACCTTTTACTTCATGATTACACTAACGAATACTATGTCCGATTTAATTTATCGCCTGTATTAGACTTACACACTGTATATATGAAAACTGTTGAGTTATCACATTGTGCGTTCGAACGGTTACGTGATCACCCTTAGTAATGCCTGATCATCAAACTTCTGGTAGCACTATACATTTCAGGACATAGATAATCAAAGATACGCCATAAAGAGTATCAGATTAGTAAATAAAGCTCATGGAAACCTTGGCCGGCGTCGGTTTCAACGCACACGTTACTAAATAAACATTTGTACAGAAAAGTAGCCTTGAACCCGCGCTAATGGTAAGGGACAAGAGCTGGAAATAGCCTCAACGTACGGCGGTAATAATAGACAACCGCCCTTTGCTTTCCTTTGTGTTTACTTATTGATTGAAAATTATTAATGCTCATTTTATTGAGAACATAATAAATCCACAATGTCTGTTTTATGGGTATATATTTAAAATACGGCGATATACTTACAGGGTGGAAATAGATTTTGGGTCAGTGAGGGCAGCTACCAAATCCCGTGTTGCTAGGAGTAAAATAAATGGTCGACACCTTCCTTCGATTTCAAATTAATGAAGATTGGCGTTTACAGATTTTGGAAAAAACATACAAGGAGGCGAGAAAATGGTCATTTTTGTCAAACTTTTTTTTGATGCCAATCTATCTTATTCCTGTCCCGGATCGAAAGCTTGTATGGGATCACAAATGTAAATAAAGTTCACTTTTTCTCCATAGTAAATGTATGAAAAGAGATTTCTTTAATTTGTGGGTTTTTTTACATTACCGAAAGTTGACCCCAAGGAAACTATTGATACTGGATAGAAATGGAATCGATTGACATAAAAAATACATGTAAAAAAAATTGTTTTTCATTTTCATACAAATTGTATGGGGAAAGTTTTTCTCGATTTATGGCTTTTCTAGCCGAAAATTTCTTTTTGGTCCCATACAAGCTTTTGATCCTGGACAGGAATGGGATCGTTTGGCATCAAAAAAAAGTTTGACATAAATGACCATTTTCTCGCAACCTGTATGTTTTTTTTTCAAAATCTGTAAACGCCAATCTTCATTAATTTGAAATCGAAGGAAGGTCTCCTTAGACCATTTTCGTCTAGCAACACGGGATCTGGTAGCTGCCCTCACTGACCCAAAATCTATTTCCACAATATTTACATAGATCATGTATATAGAAAGCATCCTAAACTCAGAACCGTCATGGTGACCAACTAGGCTAAACCAATCGCCGAAACAATTAAATAAGATAACAGTCGCATTTTTTTAGTATACCGTACGTATATTTGTATATCTCAAAGAGTGGCGTTCCAAAGACAAGAGACCAACTGATATTATAATATCACCTACCTACTGCTTTATAGAGCAGTAGGTAGGTATATATAGCCTGGGAACGACACAAATATAAATGAAATGCGTTATAATATATGACAACTTGATTACAGATTTAGACAGCAACCAAGTATATGTATATTATATAAAAGCTGTTCGTCACAAGTTAGAGGAGTGATATTTTTTAAATTCGGTGACATACGCTTTAACATCCAAACGTTTGTTTTTATCTCATTACGAACTTGTATTTTTTGCGTAACGTGACCCGATGTCTTTTTGGACATAAACAGCGACAAAAAAGGATAGCAATAAATCTGCAGGACCGATAAATTAGAACAAGGCAAGCGTTGGAGGTGCACAGTGTACTTCCTTTTAAAATATTAATAACAATCAAAAGACTGAGATAATAGTTAGTCCGGAGAAGATAATGCCATATTTATTTAGATAATCACGATACTACTGTTGTTGACATCGTTGTATTCACGGTTTAAGAATGCTATAAATTTATTTAGAATGAAAAAGGCAAACCAAATCTGAATGGAGAAGTAAGGAAATACTAAACGTTTATTAAATTAAAAATTTCAACTGTTTATTTTCATAAAAAAAATAACTAATATTATTAACGTGTTTGTGTGGTGCATAAAAGTACCATGAAGATATACAAGTACGAAGTTAAGAAACCGACTGACTCTAAAAGTAAAAAGACGATAAGATGTATTTACCTACATTGATAATAAAAGTTAGTACGAATTACTTAAGAACGTAGCCATGAAGAACAAAAAGGCTTTACTATAGTCTGTTAGCCATTAGGTAGGAATTCCATTCGTACCTTGTCTAATCATGAAAAATGGTATCTCGTTACTAGAGGCTCTGTGAACTGGAACTGTCGAAAAGCAGAATTGCCTAAAAAATCTGTATGCTTAATTACAGAACCTGAACCACAAAAATTCATGAAAATCTGTTGAGAAATGCGACCTGTAGTTCAAAACAGCCTAACAGGCCGCCGCGTCGGACACGAAATATTTTTGAGCCAAGCAAAAACGGAGAACTTCGTCCGTTTCGCTTGCTCGTTCGATAAGCCGATTTGAAATAAGTTACTTTGAATGACTACATTAGTAATGTATGTAATGGGAATGATCTTGGTCATAACTTTTTAATATTTTTAAATTTAAATATTTTTTCGTTGAGATAACCAGCGAACCTTAACTTAGGCGTCAAAATTTGAATTATGTCTAGAATATCAACGGCTAAGGAAACATTGATTTGATATAATGTCGGCACTCCATGCATCTTCTGTTCCGACAGAGCACATGTGCTGTGTGAAAATCATAACAGAACTGCACCGCTTTGTGCAGCCGCTAACAAGACGTTGGCAAAAAATGTTTATTGATATTATCATTATAATCCAGCTACCGGAGATTAAAAAATGTGGGACCTGTTTTTACGAGAGATTAGCATATAGGTACAGGTTGTTTACAATCCCTTTACTCAAATAAACACATTGTTGTCATAAGGATTACCGAGCTACTGCGGATTTCCTCAAGTGGGCTTAAATTCGAGACTGATTGGGTCCCAGGTTGAAATTTGAAAAGGAGTATAGTTTAACAGCGTACCTATTTTACTGCCAAACATCTGTTTGCATTTGGCACACTGGCACAAAGAAGCCTCTAACATCCAATTAGTCAATGCATTCAATTAAGCCCAAGTTCAGTATAAATTTAACTAGCACAAAATGAAACTCAAAAACACCAGGCTAATAAATCCAGACAGATGCATCCAAACCGAAACGACAAATTGCATATATCCCTTACTGAAATTTCAGCAAAACGAGAAATGAAACAACGACATCTGGGCACCTGAAATATACTAAAATATGGCGGAATATATTTCCTAGAATAGCAACAGACTGTAAAATGAAGACGACATCTGCTTTCAAAAATTAACGGCAAATATAATTTGCAGCTGCTGAAGTTACGTTTTTGGAATAAGAAGTCTTACGCACATTAGAATACGGTTTATGTGTTTGCAAATGATCTGAATTGCGTTCAAAATTTGGGCAGTTACCGGTAAGAGTACAATTTGTCATGTGGCTTGGACAGTGTTGATGTTCCGATTCCTTGGTAATGTTCATTTGGGGGGGTAGAACCATTAGTGCTTACATGAAAACCTTTTTATTGTTAATTTGGCAGAAATAAAGAATGAAAACACTCATGTCACGAATCGGAACGCTCACCTTTTTATTAAAATAAATTAAGAAATATGAAAATAAAGCAATATTTGCTTTTCTTATAGTCTGTTCTGAATACCAAAGCTAACCACGATGTATTTGATCTAAGACTCTCAACGAAATAAACAGCAGGATACATTTTCCTTACATTTCTTAAGATGTCGCAATGTATCTTAATTCCAGTATGAAATAGGATCAGCTTCCCTATGACAAATATAGCTGGAGCAACGAACCGGGTATCATAGCAAATATTTACCGAGGGCAGCTGCGCCCGCGCACAGGTCGGGTTGCTGCGAATACATCAATGCCACGCGCAGTGCAAGCGGCACGCCTGACTTGCATAGGGCAGGATAGAACAGTCTTACCTGACACCATTTGGTCATAATTTGTTACCAAATTAATCAAATTACTTGCGATTTTAGAAATACTCGTGTGCCCTTGAAGCTTAATTGTAGAACTACCTAATTAATACTTGTCCCTTCGATGGCTTCGATTCAAGACGCAACGCGTCCGAAACGTCGATGTGAATAACTATTTATTATAATTGTAGTACTTTAATGTTGCGTATATGAAATGTGTATGTTTTACTACTACTACAATCGCTGCAACTTTGACAAAGGCTAACCATCCCAAACATATATATCTAATTCCTAACCTATTTATTCCAAATCAAAACTGGCGGTTGTACGAATCCACTGCTGACGTGTCATTATTTACGAGCACATTAAATTTGCGTGCGCAAGGAAAGTGACAAGTAAACTCTTGCGCATGTGTACATGCCCTTCGGATGACTTATTGACAGCTGACAGGAGCACGCAGCTGCGAGGTAATGTAGAGTTATGAGCGACACTTGCACTTTCCATTAAAATAGCAATCTAAATGTACTGTGGCTTCTAATGTTTTGACCTACCAGTATGAAGAAGCCTATCGATATTTTCATGACGTTGTCATAAGTAGTAAGGGGTGAAACCATCTATCCCTACCTCGGTTTAGGTAGACTCGGGTTAATTGACCCGATACGTGTTAATTAAACTTGATGAACAGAAACTACCATGTACAATAGGTACTCATATCCGACTCTACTTATTAATAGATGTCTAAGTGCACTTATGAAAATGTAAGCAGCAATGACATTCATAAATGTGACATTACATTTAATTGGACAAACAATATTGACAAATGACGATCTCAATTCGACTATAAATGTAAGTATTTATCTTGGTGCGAGGCATTTAATAATGACCTCTTTAGCATGGAGATAAGGTTGCATTCGTATGAAACGTAATTCCCCGTCCCGTTTGTTGAGAAAATAACATGAATTTATGAGGTTTATGTTACAAGTACAAACCTGGCAAATTTCTCCGCGCCTGAGCGTGTTTCAGAATATCCCGGCGTTTGATTCAGATGTTTCCAGAGTTTGTGCATAATTTGTTTCCCAGAATTCGTGTGATCGTAATCCAAACCTAGCATTAATCTAAATACAGTAACATTTGCTTTGGTTTCTAGGACAAAATTTCAATCAATTACGTACCTACGAGTTCTGAAGTCAACTTGAAACTTTTATTGAATTCAATTCTCTTCTTTAACTGAAAAGTTCAACAACTAATCTGGGATTTGGGTAGGATAACGATCAGTAAGCCTTTTGTACATACTAAGAGTTACCAAGTTTATTACTAGCTTACACCTTGAAACCAAATAATGATACACAAATGACAATCGTTAATGTCTCACTAATTCCTACACAAACATCATACACCCTCACTGGGTTCCATCACGACCGCTCCCGAAGTGGCGATGGTGCTTAAAACGCCGTAAACATTTTATAGTCTGAAAGGAAAATAAATAGTTTTTCGCCCGTTCCACTTAAGACTTGTGCAATAAAATCTTTACAACTGTAAGAAATAGACTTCGGGTTACTGTGGAGTCAGGAGTCCATTGTGTGGTGCCTCGGCGGCCGACCACGGCGCGTTGAGAGTGACAGGGGTTTTCAGAATACATGTACCCCGTGAAATTGTAGTAAATGTTGCCAGGTCAAAATATATTGTTCAGAGCCTCAAATATTTTTTTCAACTCGAGCACTTCTATCCGTCAATTAAATGACTGATCTAAATCAACTTCATTTGAGTTGGGCTCATAAGATGCTGGTAGCTGTCATTGTCATCTTATAAATATAAGATAACTGTGTACAGAACTAAAATATCAATTTTGACCAATCACGAGGCTAGATTTCCAGAAGACATCAACGTGCAGAAATAAAAAAAGGGGTTGGTTGCACTTTGTTTCTTCGGGGCGATTTTCAATAGATACCAAGTTTCTTCAATAAATTATTATTTCCGTTAACTCGTAGGTAAAGTATTGTATGCAATAGTTATACAATTAGCTCTTTTACTCTCTAAACGTGGTACTCGACTGAAAAAGCATACATTATATAACGATTGCATAAACTACTATATTAAACTTTTGATTATTATCGAACACAATATTAGACATAAGTACACAATTATCACTAGCAATATACACATTTTAGATTTTGAAATTTAAAAAAATGTATAGGAATCAAACTAATATACTTATTGAGGAATATTAATGATGAGTTTTTAAAATTGTACTTTACATGGGCGATATTTATTGACCTTTAGGTATTTCTGTCGTTTCATCAAAGGCCGTGGTCTCAGATCATATACTTTTTATGAGATAAGTAGTGTACTAAATACAGTACCTATCGCGATTTTTTCAAATCTTTTTACCATTCTTTACAGTAGCTTCGTATAGGTAAACGTAATGACCATAAATAACAAACTGATAATTGTCACTCAGGCTATAACGACCTCCACAGCCTCCCGCCTACCATTTATATTGTTTAAATAACCACCACCTAAACTGCGGTAGGGCAATCGGCTGACAGAGAAATGGGTTATAAAAATTTGACATTTATCGCTGTTTACTAAACTGGGCGTATTTTATTGGGATGCATGTAGTGGATGCGACTGTAAATTGTATGTCTACTAGTTTGCAAGGAAGAAAACATTCAAATGTGCAGCTACAGCTACAGGTAAAGGGGAAAGAAGAAGGTTTTATACTTACCTTAGCAAATAGATACTCGTCATTGAGAAAACTTGTAGCTGTTATAGCTCACTGTAGAAGATGGGTAAATCTAAAAGATAACAGAAACTTACCTACATTCATCGTATTAAAAAAACGTTATGTTAACCCAAGTAACTACCTATAATTAATAAAACAGTATTTTATTTAGGTATAATTTCCTTTACTTGTATTTTATTACTTGTGATGATAGAGCAGATAAGCGATCTAAGAAAAGAGCTAAACGTTCATCCTCCTAGCGTTATTCCCGGTTGTGCCTCTAAAGGAGCCCAGGGTCCGCTTTGACACCTAATCCCAAGATTTGGCATAGTCATTAGTTTTTACGAAAGTGACTGCCATCTGACCTTCCAACCCAGAGGGAAAACTAGACCTTATTGGGATTAGACCGGTTTCCTCACGATTTTTTCCTTCACCGAAAAGCTAACGGTAAATATTCCGTCGGTCGTGGGTTCGAACCCACGACCGCCGCTTGACAGCCGCATGCCTGAACCACTAGGCTACCGTAGCGTAAAAAAAAGAGCTAAACGTTAATTTAAAAAATAATAATAATAATAGGTACCTACCTACCTACATATTTCTAGTACCTAACAGACGCGCTTTTTCATTTCTTTCAAGAATTATCATTACATTATCAACGGTTTCCTAATGTAACATCTTTCTTGAGAGTATTACTAAAACATACAGAAACACGCATTAAATCGTATACATTTACATCGTAAGAATACAAATATGAAATAACACCTTACAATATAAAACAATTGAAAGAATAACGTCACATATAATTAAAACTGTACAGTCATATACGACAATATTCTTCCAACAATACAAAATGCATAATAGGTCACGACATACGAGGTCTGCTTGAACACATCACGATTTATTATATTGGTACACAATCAAGTCAGTTTCCCAGCAAATATTGGCCATGCAGCAGTCGTGCCAACATAACAGGAGGCACGCACTGCTCGCGTCCGTCAGGATGGCTGCACTTGATTTGCAAAGGCACCGACTTCCGTCGATGTACGCGCGGCGTATTCGATACGATTGTCTTAATGTATAAAAATTCAAGTTTACTCAAAATGCGTTTATTTTTCTTCTAAATGTTTGATGAATGACAATAAAGTTTTCAATTAAGTAAAGAAACAAAGATGAACCGCGCGTTGCACTCAGGCACTAGCTTTTTAGTTTTTGCTATTTATACAGGTAATTTAATTGGAAATAGGATTCATTTAGAAAGAACTTTGAAATAATTCAAGTACCCGACTAGTAGTGGCTAACTTTATATGTATAAAATGTATAAAACTGCATTAAAAAAAGTTATACTTCCTCGGCCAGACCCAGAGCAAAGCACATTTATTTATGAGTTTTGCTTGGTTATTATTGTGTCGATAGTATTATTATAATTCGAGGCCTCAAGTCAATAAAATGATCAATGTTTGTTTAGGACAAGATCAAGCCTAACATTGTATTGAGCCTTCGCAGAATGTCTTCATAGGAAACACAAACTAAAGCAAAAAAGTAATAACAATGTTGATTTTGTACGAAAGTTGCGGTGTTTTTGGGACATTATGGATGCGGTTTGCACAAATAACAAGAGATAAGACATCCAAACATTCGAGTAGGCTGTGCTGCATGAATTATTCAAAATGGTGAAAAATACATTTATTTTCATATTTAAAAGGTTCAAGCAATACAACATAATTCAAGCTATCATCCCAACGACATGGTGAGTGTAAAGGTCACCGACCAGCCTAAACTGATCTGTCCACCTTCCCCCGGCGTTACCGAAATAATCTAAAGATCACTCCCAAGACGGCAGTCAAGGGATCATTTTGGTTGGCCATTATGATAATTGTGGCAGCTTCCTGCGAGTAATTAGAACCAAATGAGAGGGTTGAGGCACAATCGATTTGTCCCCGTGACGGTGTTAAGGTTTCCGCTGTAATTATAATTTCGTGTGTAAATTTGTTAATTATAAACGTGTGAGAATAGATGCTACTCATTCCTTACTTAGGTCTGTACCTAAAGTCATCAGCATCAAAAGTAACTGCGCAATTGACGTCTACAAAAGCTTTTATTCCCTTTTAATAAAGACTTGACGTCTTCGTTTGCCCAGTTACTTTTGATGCTGACTGTACATAAAAATTAGCGTTTAACTTTGGTAGGTACTTCAATATTAAATTAGGTACTTAAACTTAATTTAATGACGCGTTTAGTACCCATAGCGCCAATAATTTATTGTATAAACATACATCATATCCGATTACCATAATAATATTTAAATTCAAGCATATTATGTAGTATGCAAAATGATGTCGCCGAAAACTTAAAATTCCGCTCAACGTATCGAGATTTTTGTCAATACGTTAAATATGTATGATGCACGAATACCAAATCCATAGGTTCTGATTAATGGCTATAAAAATTCCGGATGCATGTTTGGTCTTCGTTATAGTCATATTGTACCAGTACGAAATTTTATAGCATTTAATTTAACGTCAGTAACAATAATTGCACGAAAACAGTGTGCAGTATTTTTTTTTTTGCTATTCGCGCAACTGGAATATAAAATGTTGGAAACAGTCACAAAAATAGTGGCAGTTAAAAACTTACCTAAATTAATATCTCGGGCTGCCGATCCGCAAGCCATTGCCAGAAGAACGACAGTGACAGCGATTGACATTTCGCGCCAAAACGTAATGGCGGCCCGCGTCATGTTTCACGATCTCAGCTCTTCTTGTTGGGATCCATTAGTTTCTGGAACAATGCAAACGGACCGTTTACACAGTAGTTTAAATAGAACTGGACGCTAATAATATATTGCTGCATTCCCTTTTATTATGCACAAGACCGAGAAACAAAGGGTTTGAGTTGAGAGTAATCATGTAATTTGTGTAGGTAGGTTTAACTATATTTTTTACGTCACACCTGGCCATAATGCGAGTTTTACTGCACGCTGCGCGTACGGGAAAACTCGCATTGTGGCCAGGTGAAGACGTAAAATTTTGTACTCAACACGGGCGGTAATTCGTAAAGCCCCAGAGCGCATATTTATGGCCCTCACCTTCGGTTCGGGCCACAAACACCTGCGATCTGGGGCATTCACGAATTCACCGCCCTAGTTACGTAATGTACTATTACAGTACATATGGTGCTACTTTCCCGCACTAGTGCGGAAAAGAGCACTTTTCATGCATATGTCGAAACTTTAAAGAGCCATTTGTACAGTAAAACGTTGTACGATACACGTGCGAATAGGTAATTCGCAACTCGTGTCGATTTAAAACACTCCCATCGGTCGTGTTTTAATTTATCACCACTCGTTGCGAATTTCCTATTTTCGGCACTTGTATCGTAAATAGCTATTACATGATCATAAATACTGATAATAAATGTTCAAATAGGGCACAGCGAAATGTCATCCCGCATCCCGCTCGAATTTGGAGCAACCGAACTGGGTAAGTACCTCCGCCTTGCAGAAGACCACAGGCATTATAACACTCATATAACACTACTACTTGCTCTGTAGCAGTGTTCTGTTCCGGAGGTGAGCAAGGTCGCCAGAGCGCCCGAGGATGCGTCGTGTTGAAAGCGAGGGAACTTGTTCCTTCAGCTGGCAACACGGCGAATCTTCAACCATATCAAGGGTCGGCAACGCCCATGTTACTCCTTTGGAAATGCTTGCGTCTATAAGCTGCGGTGTCCGCTTACCATCAGGCAGGCCGTACACTTGTTTGCCACCGTCGTTGTATAAAAAAAACCGGCCAAGTGCGAGTCGGACTCGCGCACGAAGGGTTCCGTACCATTATCTATAAAAACAGTTAAAAAAAAGTTTGTTGTATGGGAGCCCCCCTTAAATATTAATTTTATTTTGATTTTATTATTTGTTGTTATAGCGGCAACAGAAATACATGATCTGCGAAAATTTCAACTGTCTAGCTATCTATAGCTAGTTACAGCCTGGTGACAGACAGACAGACGGACAGCGAAATCTTAGTAATAGGATCCCGCTTTTACCCTTTGGGTACCGAACCCTAAAAATACATGCTTGTATATCCCTACATAGGTAGGTACAGTATTTTTTTTTTAAGTCTGCGCAACCGTAACGAAACTATTGCATACGTATATCGTATAAATTAAAATATTATTTCATGTTTTAAAAACATTCTAAAAATATATATTTCAGTTGAAGACCTCCCGCTCGTTATACAAATACTAAACGGCCGTATTTCAGAGATAATTGACGTTCAGAATTATGGCGATATCGCTCATAGGTGTTGAGGCTTAGCGAGATGGACGTACTTATCATAATTTCAGCAGATGTGGGATGACTTACGATGTTTACAGAGAAAAATAGACAAACTTCCAGTGTTTGTTGGGTAACAATTAAATCAGTTTCACATAGAAACTGATTTTCTAGTTTCAGCGTTTTTAATATTAGGTTATTTTTTTCTCATTCGTAAAGGTTTAAGTTTGCTGATAGATAAGCATACAGATAAAACTTAGGAATGCGGAAAATGCTGACGTGCCGTTGCATAGGTCATAATAACGATGTCAACATTGTCGACTACGTGACTGTAATTCGAATATATTCAAACTGCCAAAGGTGAAAAGATGATTAGGTACTTGATTAGTAACGACGAGTATAGAGGTTGAACTTTACACGCACTCAAAGCTGACTTCGCAGATGAGTATTCAGGCCCTTAGAACATCTGTAAGTAACCATGCCACGAATAGAACTCACAGCAGTAAAAGCCAACACGTAACACAGTGCGAAGTCGTCTCGAAAAGTGCGCGAGGGCAATAAATGTCACGGTCTTAGCCCTTTTGTAACCAAAGATATATAGGACGATATTCGTACCGTCTCCATTTGTGCATTGCGACGAACGTATTATGATTATTGGGATATGATATTTTATTTATAGCAGGGCAAGCCTTTCATGGTTTAAAATCCACTGCATGAGTGTGATTTCAATAATTCCTAAGTGTTTCGGTTACTAAGACGTATCTACAGATATATAAGTAAACAGTTTTCCAATACAAATAATGGTTCTGTTGACTCAACGCTTAAAAGTTCTCAGCAATAATTCACAAGGACAAACTCTGTGTCAATCATGTAAATGAACGTTTTAAGAGACAATGAACACGACTTTCTGTCGGGAACATGTATACATCCAGGATTTATCCAGGCGCAATTTGTAATCGGCCGGTCACTCATTACTCATAAACAGATTTCAAAAGATTTATGCACATACCAAACGAGGTCATCCCAAATGCCGCGAAAGAAAAACATTTTCAGTGGTATTTAGTCGTTTATTTTTAAAATAATTTAACTCACCGGCAGTACACGGCGAGCGGTCGTTGCCTCTGTATAAAATTAAACATTAAAATAAACAAGCATATAAAATAACTCGGTTTTGATTCACACCGATGGGTTTGGTTAATGAAGGGGTTGATGCTTTTATAAATGTTCGGTGTCGCGTTTCGTTGGATTGAGGTTAGGATGGTGATTAAAGATATCTTAATCGTTTGAGTAAGTATATATTGGATACAATATTTTAGATTTTCAACTACCGACGATTTCTGTTAAAGAACTAAATACATCCTGATAAACAAATGCATCGATCGTATTTGAGGTCAAAGTATGTAATTGCTAACAAAAATAGAAGCGTGTTAAAAAAGAACAGTGGGCAATAAAAGCTCGTCTAAAACCTGACTGTATTTGAATGAAACTTATTTTACCGTTTTGTCTTGTTCACGTCACACTTCACAGTTCAACTAAACTGTCTGTTTTTTAATTAATAAAAACGTGTTTGTCGTTTTCAGGTATGTATGCGTAAGTCAAGACATACCTTTTTGACTTTAATACATTTTGATAAAAACCACATGACCATAAAAGTTAACATTTTACAGCCCATCATAGACGTAAATAGTTTTCATAAAGAAACTTCTTTAGCACCTTAGTTTCTGTTTAATGTTATTTTTCATTAGATCGTATAACACGCGCCCAAGTATATTAGAACCACAATAAAAATATGTAAACAGTATAATCACCTCAATACTGTTCACGGGTGTAGGGTACAGTACATGTATCCGATTTTGGGGTCATATAGCGATTTAGGTTTTACAATTTTTTTTTCTATGGCTTATAGTTATGGACTTTTAAGTTATCTATGTATTATCATAAATTTAAGAGTTATCCTTTTGTTGTGGAGTATTTTCCTTCTATCGTACGCGAGCCCTTTGATTTGCTGATACGACATGACACCAGAATTTTCCTTTATTTGGACCATATTACTGCGTCGTTGTCTTCTCCTGCCTCTCCTTCCTGCTATCTTTCGTTACGTTATGGTTTTAAAGAAGTTGTCGTGCCGTATCGAATTACCAATCATTTTACCCCTTCTGGTGCTGATGGTGCTCAAGACGCTCTTTTCTTAACACGTCCTCATTTGTTATTCTCTCCTAGCGTTTTCTAGCTTATGCCTTCCTTCCGTCTCCAACACATTTCAAACGCTTCCAGTCGCTCGGTCGCTTTGTGTCATTGATTGTCCACGTTTCGCTGCCATAAAGGGCAATACTTCAAATGTACACTAATGTAATGTATACAATATATTACAGGACGAAATTACGAATTTCAAAGACGAAACTGAACCCTCCATTACATTGTGACCCTTGGTTACTAAATAACTGTAGTTAACTGCGTCGTAAATGAAAAGTACAAAGAAATCAAGCAAAAGCTTACCAAATAGTTGTTCTATTTTATAAACGTGTATGTTTTGTATGTAAACTTTGTACTGTATCTACTTGAACTGCACCAGTATATCGAGCTCGCTGAAGGGTTAGGCCGGTGTTGCCACATTTAAAAATGGATACATCAACCGATTGTTTTTTTATTGTATTGTAACCCCGCGTTAAAAATAGCTTTCAATAAGCTTTTCGTGGTTGATTTATTTGTAACAAAATGGGGGTTTTTTTAAGAGGTGTAAATGTATTATTAACTTCGTTGCTTTAAATTTAAGCCTTTTCTATTTACAAGCTTCTTTACATGTACATCTGTTCTATGCATTCCAATTCGTAAATCAAGGTGAAGTTTATTGAATATATATTAAATTTAGTGTCAGCGTAAATATGTAGTTATTCGCTTATTGCGTAGTTTCATGGGCTTGTATTGATCGTTTGAGTGCTAGATTTATGTTACGATTTAAAATTATTTCTGGAAGGTTTAGAAAGCATACGCATTTCTATTGATGCCTACCATACCAAAATTCTTGGAATTTGTCAGTCAATTCAGTACAGATTCCATCCTACTGGCATCATTTGGACGTTTCAATTTAAACTACAATGGAAACAAATGGCGATGGTTCTGGTAAACGTTCCTTTACATGACAATCATTCAGGACAGGTTACACAATCTTTTGACTCCGATCTGCAATCAGTTGGACATGTGTTTATACAAGGACCGTGAAAAAGGTGTATGTATTACGCAATAATGTGCCGTAAGTCTATACAGTAAGGCATTTTGACAGGCGCTGCATTTCGGTGGTTCTGCTACTACGAAATGCACTGGGTGCACTGTTTTACCGTTCACACAAATAATTATATAACGAGGCCTCTAGACAGCAGATGGCGGCGTTTTTTATATGAATATTAGTAAACAGTGTGCTTTATTGGAATATACAGGGAGATTAAGTAGTTTCTTTAGGAGCTCTTTTAATCTTGATCATTATTATTACTTTCGTAAAGTGGCTATGAAAACACATTTATCGAAAACTTTATTTAGGACACTAATAATTTATTTGAAAACTATAAAGATTTTATTCAACATTCGATATCGCTACAAAGAAAAAAGAGAACGAGGTAATACGTTGTCAAATGGGTATGTGGTTTTATTAAAGTCATGAAACTGTTTAAATTATACTGTATTCCTTGACCAAATTATGATATTTATCTATCTCCTATTACTACTACCTACAACTATTTAAGTGCGCCATGCTGTCTAGCCCAGTCTAGTTTATCAAGACGCGTTATCGCTTTAAATGTAAATGCTCCACTTACAATACGTACCTATTATCTACAGATTTAGGTACCTACACCAGTTGTTTATTTGACCATGATTATAATTTATAATAATATTTTCCTTCTAAAGTTATCTTTACAAGGAAATGATTCAACAATAGTAACTTTAAGCACTAAATCCGACTATTTCAGTAATTCTGGCATATTTCAGATGGCTGCCATGCAACAATAGCACAGCATCTATCACGACCAACAGACTAACAAATCAGCCGCGCTTGTCATTGGTGGCCGCCTTAAACAAACATTAGCCGGGCATTAGCAACAACAATAAACAATTACTGTATATTAACTAATCGTGTGCAATAATTACTACTAGGTACAATTATAAACGGAACAAGGTATCGAGTAACTGAAATTATGGTTATTGCAAATTTTATAGCTAACTGCTATTGCTGTAGCACTAATTATTTGCCAAGCTGATAATTTCAATTGATTTTTGATGGGATATACTTAAATGCTGTTATATTTAGTACCTATCTAACTATACCTACATCCCCTTTCAAGTTAAGTATAATAAAATATAGTTACTTAATTACATTTCATGTAACGGATACGAATAGAAACTGGAATTAGTATTGTATAAGTATCTTTACTTTTATTACCGTCAGTATCGAAGATCGCAACTACACTTTGCTTGGTAGCATTCTATAGCTGTCGCACATTACTATAAAACAACTAATGAAACCCACCGCAAACCGCAAGCAATCAAACGGCAATACTACACGAGTTCAACCGCAGTTGAATGTATGCGAGGTTTGCATTTGCGTTCGAAATTTAAAACATCCTGTGCTAGGAAGCGCGCGCACGTGCCTGTAAACTTCCTGTGCGCTAGCGCCGCCGGTTGGGTTTAAACTAATGGAACGTGGGCTTTGCTTTTGAATCTGTGGGCCTACACTTTCTATATCAATGATCACGTGATTTCGTGTACAGAAACCGTCAAAGTTAACCTTTTCGTTTCTTCAGTAATTTGATATAATAATTCATTTTGTTTCTCTATCTAGGTAGGTACATTGAGTGTATCGCCAGCCTATCACTGGTCGCTTATCTGCTTACCTATATTACAATCCAAAGATATCAATTAGTCTATTAGCCCTATGATCTTTAATCCACTCGTCTGGATGCCCAACGTATAGGTTATCATATCAGCCGAAAGACGCCCACTGCTAGACATAGGGCTCCCCCAAAGGGTGCTAAAGTGACCGGTCCTGCGCCACCCGCATCCAGCGGACTCCCGCGACTTCTACCAGGTCATCAGTCCACCTTGCCCACCTACCCTACCTAACGTAGCAGGTATCTTGAAACAATCGTGGCTAGTTTGGGCTTGGATGCGAATTATTTTGTGTTTCTTTAACATTTAAATATCTTTATATAACAGAATGCCTCTATTTTCATATTAAATCTTTATTCCAAGTATGTACTGATGAGTTACGAATACGTACGTTTGACAACAGACATCTACAGACACTCGTCGGTGGTCCCATCCGACGGAACATTAACTCCAGCGCAGATGCTCTTGGTTTCGAGAGCACTCCAACTATAAATGGAACGCAGGTACAAGGCTGGAGAAAACCTGACCACAATGTTATACATAGTCCGCTTTTCTACTTGAAATATAGGTACGTACATTACGTATATTTGGTATTCAAAAAATAATTATTCTTTATGAAAGCCTCAAGGGCTCTGTTTCTTTTCTCTCTATGTAAATATGACTGATTAGAATTAAGGGTCAAAATCAAAAACTAAAACTAAGCAGCGTCGTGTAGACAATATACAATATACATTTAAATTTACTATGAAAAATTACGAATTTGAGAAGGGAGCAAAAAAAAATTTAACTATTAGGTCAAGTGGGGTATCATTTGAAAGGGCTTGAGTTGCACTTTTCGAAGCAATTTTTCTTTTTTTTTCTACATTGGTAAAGCTCAATTTATGAAGGAAAATGTAAAAAAAAATACCATCCCCCCTCCACTCCCCCCCCCCCCTTATCTCCGAAGTTACCCAACCGAAAAATTTGAAATTATTACTTGTGATTAAGATAAACGTAAATATCACTGGAAAATTATAACTTTTTCTGTATCTAGCGTATTTTTTGTTTTGTTTTGATTTTAAGGAGGGGGCAAAAAAAAATTCAAGTATTAGGTCAAGTGGGGTTATCATATGTGCGCTTGAGTTACACTTTTTGAAACACTTATTCTTTTTTTTCTACATTGCTAAAATTTTGTATCTATGAAGGAAAATGTAAAAAAAAAATACCATTCCCCCCCTTTATATCCGAAGTTATCAGAGCGAAAAATTTGAAATAATTACTTGTGATTAAGATAACCATAAATATTAATGGAAAAGTTTTTTTTCTGTAACTAGCATATTTTTTGTTTTATTTACAAAAATGATTTCCTAGTTAAGTTTGCAATTTAATCAACTTTATAAGTATTTTTTCGTTTTGAAATTCCTAGAAGACTATAATAGAAATACTCTCTTTCAAAGAAAACAAAAATAATAGAAATCGGTTCACGTGATAAACAATAATCGCTAAAAGACCACATACATACTAAGCCGATTGCCCTTGCACGTTAGTACGAAATGGGGCCGATAGATGGCGCTGACCCCATTCGCGCTGTTAAGATTTTTCAAGAATTAATGGGGTTGGGATTGGGTCGCGTATATTTATTTTCAATAAGTAGCAGGTCAAAAAAAGATCGCGATTCAATTGTCTTGGTGTCAAAGTTACTCGTTGTTTGAAATTGAATTCTATTGTGTTGGGTTAAAATAAGTAATTTAACAAATATTGGGACATTAACTTTACCTTGAGTTAATTGTTAGTTTTTATGGAACCCTCGGTGCGCGAGTCAGACTCGCACTTGACTGGTTTTTTCATATAAAAATCTCCACATGAAAGACTGAACACTAACTCGTACCTACTACAACTAAATTGACCCTTGAATAAAATTTGGTCCCTAAATAGATTAACTTAAAAGATACGTTTTTATTCCTATAAATTAGGCACATAGGTATCTTAAGAGATGTACATACACATGTATGTATAATGTATTTACCGTTAGCTTTTCGGCGAAGGAAAACATCGTGAGGAAACCGGTCTAATCCCAATAAGGTCTAGTTTACCCTCTGGGTTGGAAGGTCAGATGGTAGCCGCTTTCGTAAAACTAGTTTTGACAAGAAGATGTGGCAAATCTTAGGATTAGGTGTCAAAGCTCACCCCGGGCTCCTTTAGTGGCATAGCCAGGAATGACGTTAGGAGGATGAAGAGATGTTAGAAGACGCAAAGTCACGGGCAAATGCTAGTTTACAGCAAGGTAAGTAGACGCAAGGTGATGAAAATTATTACGTACCTATCGACATATTAACCACAAATTTACCTGTACTCCGTATTCTTCACGGTATTAAGGTCATATCTTGTTTCGTCTACAGTTTCGCAGATAGCACGAACAGACAGTAAACACGCCCCGTTTATATATAGTTTTGTTTGGCTTAGAAGGTTGAGTGGCCAGCGAATTGCTCAAATGAAGGTAATCTTTGTTCGTAGGGATCGTTTGAGGTTATATTTAAACTTACATTTTTAATGGCTGCTTTCCTTTAACTGGAACATCTGATAGGAGAATAACACACCCACATGGTACCTATATTTAAAATATTCTGGTGGATATATTATAGTTATATATGTGTAACAAATGTTTCTCAAATAACAGGAAACAAATTGTCTCATCTTACGATTGTACATTAGTCCTGCTAAAGATTTGATGGACCTTACTCAAGAAAACATTCGTTACGATTTCAACACGGCACTTAAAACTCGTAACTACGCATCGTTTATAACCGAAATACAAACCATGCTTTTAGTCATCTAAGTGCATTGGGCTTTCTTTCTCAAGTACCATTAACCCTTTGTGGTGCATGCACTCTCTTTTTGTCCTACTTTGGAATCTGGTATTTTTTAACCCCCGACGCCAAAAAGAGGGGTGTTGTAAGCGTGTCTGCGTGTCTGTGTATCTGTCTGTGCTAGCGTAGCTCCCTAACGGATAAACCGATTTCAATGCGGGTATTTTTGTGTCACAGATAATTTTATCCCGAGTGTTCTTAGCCATGTTTCATGAAAATCTGTTCAGCCGTTTTTGAGATATTGGACATTGAAATGAAAACGTCGGGGGGTTTTTCAAAGTTGTAGTTATAGAATGAGATTAGACTTAACTATCTACAAATTAAGGTCAATGTCCGACTGCTCGACGCTGTACTAGTAAATGGCATGGGCAGTCTATGTAAAAACAATGTGGGTTAAATTCGAACGAAGAAGATTTTACTTGATTCGAATTTAAGCTTTGTCATATAGGTACCTACTATAGGACCGCGTGTAGCGTTAGCACCCGGACGTTTACTTTATCTCAAGAAACAAAAAGCATTAGTGCGAGAATATCAATCTCTGTAAATGATAGTTAAGGCGCCGTAGGTTCAGCGAAAAATATCGTCTCAGGGGGTGCGCCCCCCGCGCGCGCGGGGATGCTCCGCCCGCACGTCTCCCGCCGTCGCGCATAGTGGAAACACACAGTACAGAGTAAACAGTACCGCAACGAAGCGGCTAATTCATATTCTAGTTTTATTCAGCGCGGTCGTGCGTTGAACGGGTTCTGGCTTCGATAACTTTGGGTCCGCCACCACGCGGCATAGACGACCCAAACCACAGGCACGGCGACACGCCTTCGCTAGCCACGGCGTACCGAGGCAGTTGGAGAGTGAGGGAGAAAGTGAGACCTCTTCTATTCGGTCGCACTTTCTCTAGGAGTGGAATCCGCAGGACGGAAAGAGAAAACAATAATCTCTGGTTCTCAGGGCTTGATGGTGAGGGAGATGGCTAGATGTTTTCGGCTCGAGTTGCAGGTGATGAATGGAATTAATATCGGGAGCCATTTTTTATATATATAGCCAATTCGCTTACCATGAAGTGATCAACTTTTATTTTCCAAAATAGGTAATGCATTACATCATTTTCATTATCGATTTAGTGCTTACGTCTTAACACTAATTATATCTAATTATCTCAAAATGCTGTGTTGCATTTTTATAATACAGAATTACGTGAGGAATGACAAGATATAAGTTATATGTATATAATTCAATTCTATTTCGAGAAATTACCATGTGAATGTCCAATTTAGGAGAAAGTATGAACAATTAAGATTTTAATATTGATACTGAGACTAACAGCGGGCTTACAGACTAGGTTTTACTATGTTAATAGTTATGTATAGTGATGCAGAATTACAATTTAATAAAATCTTTTAGCTACAGTTAATTGTTAGTTATTTATTTACGTGTGAACCTGATTACATAAGTAAGTTTTACGAATACTAGTACAAATATGAGTATGAACGAACGGTTTTCGATATGACGAAATGTCTTTCAGACATGTCAACTTAACTAGGGGTAGGCGCAGTGCCTTTGAAACAGAATTACTAAAGAGATTGACGTGAAGCTACTACAAAAACAAGGTTAAATAAATCTACGTTAAAAACAATGTGGGTCAATCTGTGTGAAAACTAAATTGCGGTCTGGTTAGGTTTGTGCCGACTTACACAGCAGGCTATGCAAGCCTAAGCACGACCTGATAAGGGTGGTCAACCCAGAGTCACTATTCAGGTATTATCTTTAGGTAGGCTATTCAAATGTGCGTTCCTCGGGAACGCACATGACCTAAGGCGTGCAATGTTACATTTTATTTGGATACAGGGTATCTTGTTTGCAGCCTGATAACGTGTTAACGTTATGATGTCAAATCCGGTGTTATGAATGGCTAGTAAACTATACCTATTCGTTATCTAAAGATGTTGTTATCGGATAGACGATTCGTATGACATAAGTAGACATACGTAGCAGAGAGAGCTATTTCCAGGTGGTAACTAAGTATGGGAAAGAAATAGTCAGGATTGACGGGTGTTCCAAACAGTCCCCCCCACGTACGCAAGTACTAACATATGCTAACCAAACTAGTCAATCTATCGAGATAAGTCTAATCAGTCTATCAAGATGAGTCTAGAGGTCGGGCGACGTATGAGTCCAGCAATTGTTCTCACCTCTGTGACGCGTACCTTGCCGTCGGGTCCGGGGTAAACTTTCTCTATGAGCCCGCGGGGCCAAGTTCCTCTCGGCAGGGTACTGTCTACTATTAAGACGACGTCGTCGGGTTTCTAGTTCGGTTGATCTGTGGCCCGTTTGCGTAGTAGCAAAACGGGTTTTAAATATCTTCAGTCGTTTTTTCCAAAGCCTGCAGACGAGTTGTTGAACTATTTGCCAAGTGTTTTTTGAAGGCTTTTTATTGCTGAGGGGCTTGAGAAGTTGAATTGTGTCTGGCTCCAATAGAATGTCTTCGTTTGATGCTTTTTCATTCATTCGACATGTGGTGTTCTTAGCTAATCTCATTTTACACTTTTTCTTGTGAATTGCCGGGAAATGTCGTAGAAAGTATACGCGTGACGAGTCGAGGTTCGTGTCTATCTTTTCGGCGGAGTTTTGGTCCAAGAAGTCTTTCATTTGTTTATTGTATTCGTCCTTAAGTGCAGAATCGCTATTTAACCCTTTTTCTAACGAGCGTAGCCGTTTTGACGCGAGAGTCCTGTTTTCGGGTAGCGCTTCGTTGTCCGTTTTCCATAACAATCCTGCCTTAATTTGTTCTTGTCCGGGTAATTGTTCGCACGTTCTTTCTAGTATCTGTATGGCTCTGTCCTCGGGGTCGTTTGTTCGTTCGCGCGGTTCGGTACCTAGTGATTTCGTACTAAAATGCTCGCACGTCGAGGTCAGAGTAGGATCTTGGTTATCGTTAATGTGATTGACGGAATCGTCTGTTCTGCGAGGCTTTTCATTCAGGCCGTGCATAACCCAACCTAGTTGAGTTAGAGACGCGCAGGGTTGTTGTTTACCGCCCTCACATATTTGTCTGGATACTATTAAGTGTGGTGAGTCCTGTCCTATTAGTAACGTGGGTTGTGCCGATTCGTAGCACAATTCGTCTTGCAAGTGTCTTAAGTGATCGCACTTGCTCACGACGGTCCTTTCTACGCTTTGTGATGCTAAATTTAATCTATCGACCGTGTGTGCCGTGAGATCGTGAAATTCACTGCTGGACGTACCGCGAATGCTAAGTTTGACACGAGAGGAGTCGTGGTCGACGACCTCGTGCCCTCCTACTCCTTCGAAAGAGAGAGTTTCTCGCTTACCGGGGTTTGTTACTTCGTTAGCCACGTCTTTTTGAATCAATGAAAGCGTCGCGCCTTCGTCCATCAATGCGTACGTAGATACCGAACCTTTAGGACCGCTTAATTCTACCGGAATTATCTTTAAATACGCTTGTGATTGGTTGGTGTGATTTACTGAGCTAACGTGTTCCCTAACCGCGATAGTGTTCTCTTTCGGATTTAAGTTACTTCTGCCGTGTAGTGCGTTGTGGTGAGCTGCTTCACAGCCACCCTTGCCGCAGGCTTTGTAGCGACACCTACTCGAATTAGATCGATGCGTATCGCCTAGACATTTGAAACATAACTTGAATCGTTTCACCGTTTCCCATCGGTCGGTGATGTTTTGTTTAAGAAAATCGGCGCAATTAACTATCGAATGACTGCCGGAGCATATTATGCATTTATTTTGCCGATTGTCATCGTTTTTTCTAACGAAATTACTACTCTTTTCCGGTTGTGGTTTAGGTTTCCTATCACTACCGCCCTTGGTGCGCTTATCGCGAGTCGCGCGCCTATTCGCTGTCGCGATGTAGTGTCGTTCCGATTCAGACTCGCTTTCGGTTTCGTAACTTACGTTCCTATGTCTACGTGACTCGGATGCGCGGAGGTCGCGGCTTGATACGGAGTTATCGTCGTAGAAGTCGCTTTGATCCCCTGCGTCCTGGGACGACGTAGAGCTTTCTCTTGTCCTAAAATTGCGTTTAGTGTTAACATTATTAACCTGGCGAGATCGCCCGTGCGATTTCTGTTTTGCCTGCTCGTACGCGAACATAGAGTTGAAATTAACGCTTAATTCTTTTAAAAACCGGGACAGAGCGAGTAGTTCTGGCACGTTTTCGTGACCAGATTTATACCTATACCATTCGAATTTGACGATGTTATTTAATTTTTCTACTATACGACTGACCAATTCGGGTGCGTATAAGTACTGCGGTTTGTTCAGCGCAGTTATGGACGAGACTACGTTACACACGCGGTTGCTAAATTCCGTAATATTGCGGCCGTCTTCGCTCATACGCGGCATTTTTTTTACGTTTTGAATTTCCGCTAATATTATTACGTCTGGCTTCCCGTAGGATCTATCTAACGCATCTATTACTTCGTACGGGTTGCTACACGTGTGTAAGATAGCTCTTATCGAGTCGCGTGCTTGGCCTTTCACGGCCTTACGAAGGCGACCCATATTTGCTATGTCCGAGAAAGCGTTCTCGGTGTCTAAGTATACTTTTTTAAAAGATATCCAATCCGAGGGATTGCCGTCAAAGAAAGGTAAGTCTCCTATGTACTTATTTGACGTTTGCGTCGGTTGGGGCGAAGAGTGACTGTCAGTCCTATTCATACTGATAGCTTGTACTATAGCGTCGCGCAGAGCGCTTATTTCGCTCGTCGAAGTGTTCGATTCGCGATTCCTATCGGTCGTATGGGGCTCTCTCCGCGGTGAGATATTACGAGCGGGCTTTTCCCTTTCGGGTAAGGCGTTAGGCGCATTGGGTTGACTATTAAAAGTGGGTGACGGCGTATGCCTAGCCGAACGATGGCTCTCCGCTAGCACTAACTCGTACCTAGCGGCGGCGTACGACGCTGCGGCCCTAGCCTGATCCAACTGTGACGCACGGAAATCTGCCTCCGCGCGCAACCTAACTAACCTCTCATCTTCGGCCCTAGAGTGCTCCTCCATGTTAATACCTAACCCGGATGAAATTCGATCGTGCCCTTCCTCAACTGGACCGACTCTGGAAACACTACGCGGAAAAAATTCCTCAAATGCGGCGCCCGCGTTGTTTGCGCCTACGGCTTTGTCGCGTGAGGTGCTCGTACCTCCTAAATTCGCGTCGGCGGCTTGGCTGCGTGGGGCGGCCGGGCCCCCTAAATTCGCATCGGTATCTTTGTCGCGTGAGGCGTCCGAACCTCCTAAATTCGCGTCGGCGGCTTGGCTGCGTGGGGCGGCCGGACCCCCTAAATTCGCATCGGTATCTTTGTCGCGTGAGGCGTCCGAACCTCCTAAATTCGCGTCGGCGGCTTGGCTGCGTGGGGCGGCCGGACCCCCTAAATTCGCATCTACTTGTTTGGCCGCGAACGTATTATGCCTAGGAACGCCTACTGGATACGCACCTAATCCGTTCGCGCCTACGGCTTGCACGCGTGAGGGCGCCGTGCCTCCTAAACTCGCGTTAACTGCTTCGATCGCGCCTATCTTTTGACCGTTGACTAATGAAACGGGAATCCCGCGCGCGTCTGCACCCGTGTTGCCTAACTCGTTATCTAACGGAAAACTATGGTCCGTATCGCTTGAACACGCCGGTGTGTTCAACGATGCCGTGTTGGTCGTCTGCTCCGCGGTGTTGGTTCCATGGCTCCAGGTATTCGTTTCTTGCGATGTAGTGGTGCCGTACGACGACGTGTCGCCGGTACCTCCGGATCCCTCGCCGCTGGTGCTCTGCTCCTCTTCTGAGTCCATCTTCTTTTGCTTGCCCGACCTCGTGACTGGCCCTACCCCCTTTCCTGACATCCTACCTACCTAACACTAACGGCCCTAGCTGCTCGCTCGGCGTACTACCGTAGTGATGCCGATTGAGAATAGGAATGTAGGGAAATTGGATGGGTAAAGGTACCGCCTGGCAGAGGAATACTATGCGCTGTTAATGCTCTATGACGTGGGGGATAGTCACGCCCTTCAGCTTGCCAACCTGTGGCTTAACAACACATAGCAACATACCAGCCACGGCCGAGTACTTATAAACGCTCTGAAAAGTGCGCTGCGATACCGACTCGATATACCGCACTAAGACGTGTTTACGCTCTGGTTGACACCGTTAGGCCAGAGCCACGCCACCTGCCAGTATGCATCGAAGATCGACAAAATTCGGCACTTAACAGGATTTAAAATTACTCACACGACGGCTTGTTTCTTCGACTTCGAAGTTTTCGCAGCACTAAGTCCCGTTCGGGATTTTTCTTTCTTGAGGTTTCTTTGGCCTTTGGAAGGCTTTTCTTTTTTGAGAATTCTTGCTTCCTTATCCCTGTTGAGGGCTCTTCTTTCTTGAGGCTTCTTTGGCCTTTGGAAGGCTTTTCTTTTTTGAGAATTCTTGCTTCCTTATCCCTGTTGAGGGCTCTTCTTACTTGAGGCTTGAATTTTCTTATCGCTGGAAACTTCGATGACGGTGACAGTGATTTATTGTGATAGGCACTGTTTTTTCTTTATTCTTTTTTTCTTGTTTCGTGTGAGGTTATAACGAGGATTTTCTTTTTTCGAGCTTGGACTTGCTTGAGGATATAGTTTGACGACACTGTTTTCTTTCTTGAATTTTTCTTAATTTTTTCAGCCTTGATATTGTTGTTTCTTCCCTAACAGCTTCATAAAAGGACGCACTACGTATGAACACTCGTTGCGGCTGCTTCACGACGTTTCCGGAAAGTCAATCTTGCTGCGGTGCCCGTGGATTGAAGAAGCACGACGACAATCGGATTACGATACTTCTTAAAAAGTCAATCTTCTCAGTACGGTGCACGGCGATTGAGAAACTCGATGAATTCGCACGAAATATTCTTGCTTGAGCTGCTTTCTGCTTCAGTGATTCGGCCTCCGAAGGACCATTATTCAGCGCGGTCGTGCGTTGAACGGGTTCTGGCTTCGATAACTTTGGGTCCGCCACCACGCGGCATAGACGACCCAAACCACAGGCACGGCGACACGCCTTCGCTAGCCACGGCGTACCGAGGCAGTTGGAGAGTGAGGGAGAAAGTGAGACCTCTTCTATTCGGTCGCACTTTCTCTAGGAGTGGAATCCGCAGGACGGAAAGAGAAAACAATAATCTCTGGTTCTCAGGGCTTGATGGTGAGGGAGATGGCTAGATGTTTTCGGCTCGAGTTGCAGGTGATGAATGGAATTAATATCGGGAGCCATTTTTTATATATATAGCCAATTCGCTTACCATGAAGTGATCAACTTTTATTTTCCAAAATAGGTAATGCATTACATCATTTTCATTATCGATTTAGTGCTTACGTCTTAACACTAATTATATCTAATTATCTCAAAATGCTGTGTTGCATTTTTATAATACAGAATTACGTGAGGAATGACAAGATATAAGTTATATGTATATAATTCAATTCTATTTCGAGAAATTACCATGTGAATGTCCAATTTAGGAGAAAGTATGAACAATTAAGATTTTAATATTGATACTGAGACTAACAGCGGGCTTACAGACTAGGTTTTACTATGTTAATAGTTATGTATAGTGATGCAGAATTACAATTTAATAAAATCTTTTAGCTACAGTTAATTGTTAGTTATTTATTTACGTGTGAACCTGATTACATAAGTAAGTTTTACGAATACTAGTACAAATATGAGTATGAACGAACGGTTTTCGATATGACGAAATGTCTTTCAGACATGTCAACTTAACTAGGGGTAGGCGCAGTGCCTTTGAAACAGAATTACTAAAGAGATTGACGTGAAGCTACTACAAAAACAAGGTTAAATAAATCTACGTTAAAAACAATGTGGGTCAATCTGTGTGAAAACTAAATTGCGGTCTGGTTAGGTTTGTGCCGACTTACACAGCAGGCTATGCAAGCCTAAGCACGACCTGATAAGGGTGGTCAACCCAGAGTCACTATTCAGGTATTATCTTTAGGTAGGCTATTCAAATGTGCGTTCCTCGGGAACGCACATGACCTAAGGCGTGCAATGTTACATTTTATTTGGATACAGGGTATCTTGTTTGCAGCCTGATAACGTGTTAACGTTATGATGTCAAATCCGGTGTTATGAATGGCTAGTAAACTATACCTATTCGTTATCTAAAGATGTTGTTATCGGATAGACGATTCGTATGACATAAGTAGACATACGTAGCAGAGAGAGCTATTTCCAGGTGGTAACTAAGTATGGGAAAGAAATAGTCAGGATTGACGGGTGTTCCAAACAAGTTTAGACGCGCACTACCGCGGTTTTTAGAACTAAAGCAAAAATTGTAGTAACGTCACCGAAAAGTAAATGGGTTGCCAGTTGCCAACCATGTGTGTATTAAAAAATAAAGTAGGGTAATTCCGGGGTAGATGGCCATAAGGGGGAGATGGCCCATCGAAATATTTCATGGAACCAGTGACTTGATTTCGCGACTTTTTGTTTATTTCGCTTCGCTTTGTGCCTAAGAGCACGGGTGCAATTAACAATTAGGCGAAAAAAAACACAAAGTAAGTAAAATCGTCTTTGATTATTTAGACTAGTGTCAATATTTTTTGGAGAGGTCATGTTTTACCAGGTGATGATGTTAGTTTCTCAAAATAATGCTGTTTTCGTGTATTTGCTGCAAAGTATATGAGTGTCTCATTGTTCTAAGGTCAGACTTTGGCAAGTCATGTCATGACTTGTTTTTAAATTAGGTGTGGTCATCTCTCCCGCAAGAAAAGGAGAGATGGCCACTGGCTAGTTTTAGTCGGTATGCCATAAAGTCATACAGAAGCCTTAAAGTAAGTAACTATTCAAACGGTGCGTTCCAAATTTGGAAGAAGCGAAATTTTTTCAAACATAAAACTACATTTTAAAATTATTTTTTCGTATTTTATCCTTATAAATCAGTCTAAATATTAATATTTCGTATGTACCTACTTAATTAAGAAAGAATAAGTATTATTCATTTTGTTCTATCAAAATAATAACAATTAATTATTGGCATAACACCATCAGTTTCTGAACGCACCTCTCATTCTGTATAGAAAAAAGTTGGATCTCGAGATTGACCGTCACGTTCCAAATTCAAAAACTCTTTCCACGCTAGCGGATAAAATGGACTTTTGGGCGCAGATTTTGAGCGAGAAAGCAAGCCTTTTCGGGCCGGTGAGGTGAAAACTTGTTTGTCATACCTTCTTCATCGATAAATGTTTAAGAAGCATGAATAACAGTCAATAAGAACAGCAGCTGGTATTACCCAGTACAGGATATTATCTGTTGTGTGCTCGTGCGTGAGTTTGTGTGCGTGCGTGCGTGTGTGCGTGTGTGCGTATGTGTGTGTGTGTGTGTGTATGTGTATGTGTATGTGTGTGTGTGAGAAAGAGTGTGTGTGTGTGTGTAAGTGTCTACTATTTTGTTTAATAAAATAAATTATTTTTATGTCGATCGATTAGGAGACGCTCCTCTAATTGGCATTCCTCGCGCTTGCCGCGAGTCAACTAATTCTGGCAATAAATGACCAATATAAAATTCCACAAGTTTTTCTCCATTTTTTCACTCCAAAACGCATCATCTCGCTTAATATAAATTACTTCCATGGGTTGATTTTCCCCTTCGTCTTCAATGTAACTTGAGACGTTGGTGCCGTTTCAGAAGTTGTAATAACATCGCGGTATATGTCGCTACGAGCCTCCCTAAGGTGTAAATACAATAGTGGAAGGGATTGAAAGATTCGTCACCATTAGCGGACCCACGGTAGCTCAATTGGGAGAGCGATGGACGGATTCCAGAGGTTGTGGGTTCAAATCCCGCTCGTGGCGAATAATTTTTCAATTTTCCACTATGATCGAAATTTGGAATTTCGATAGCGGACGTTCCTGTTACATAAACATTTAAGATTTTGTTACACACTATCTCTCTTTTCCTCTCTCGCCATATAAGATAGACAAATACCATCTCTCTCTCTCTTCGTCTCCCTCGATCAAACCATCCCCTGAACCCACTAAAATATACAGTGTTGTCACATGTTCAGCAAATCCGGTTTTTCAAGATATCGCGATCACAGCGCCATCTACCGGGTCCAACTGTTTGTTTTCCAAACCATCCAGGGACCCACTTAAATACCTAAACACATAGTTTCATAAAAATCGGTCCAACCATTCGTCATTTCAATTGTGATCACGACGCCATCTATCGGGCCTATTGTCTTTATAAACCATCCATGGACCCACTCAAATATGTAAACAAAATTTCATCCAAATCGGACAAGCCGTTCCTCCCCATGTAGCACTCCATTATTCTCCTCTCTTTCCCACACCAGTCCTCTCCAATCTACTCCCCTTCACTCCATTTTCCCCGCCCCTCTCCTCTTCGCTTAACTAATTCCTCTCATCTCCACTCCTCTCTACTTCACTCCACTCCTCTCTACTTCACTCCACTCCTCTCCTCTCTGTTGAGAGTGTGACTGTCACACGAGTTTCGGTTGCGCCATGCTCACGTACTGAGGGCCTACCGCGAAACGAAAACGAACTTCGTTCGTGTATCTCCGTCTCTGTCGCACTTGCTAGTTCGAGCGACAGAGAGGGAGATACTTGTACGAAGTTCGTTTTCGCTTCGCGGTAGTCTCTCTGATTAGACTAAAATAATTATCACTTACTCATTCGATGGGAACATGGTTTCGTTATTTTCTTTGTTGCGGTCCAACAACCTAAAAATTTTTTTAAAGAGAATGATTACATTCAGAAATGAATAATTTGATATGATATTTACAGTGCCTACTTATTTAACAAGAAAAAACACTATTCATATAAGCGTCACACAGCCACTAAGTAAGTAGGCACCTACACTACTGCATTTATTATTTATCTGTGATTGCAGTGCTACCGTTTCGCATTTGTTCTTCGGGCAATCGCTCTGCAATTCATAACATGACTCCTTCTCCTTTTTTTAGTTTTATTCTTTTTATTCCCCGTTATAGGGAGCACGCAGGGTATATTTTTTGCAAGAAATGCACTTGGCCGTACGGATTCGGGAGCACGAGTCGCGCGACACAGGTCCGTCCCCGAACGCAGCTCGCTGAGCACTGAGCGGGCGGCGGCCGGTAGTCGGGCACGAGTAGGATCACGGTTATCGATGTTTTCGAATTATTATTTTTGATTGGAATTATTTAAAAAAAATGTATTCACTGATTACCATCTAAAATACAAATACGCAATTTTTGATGCAAGTTTCATGTAAGTAGCAAGTTTTAAAAAAATGTAATATCGTTTTAAAGTGTGTAATTAGAGGTATGTTGGCGATTTTTTTTATCGAGCGAAAATTGCTTAATCATGTTTCTAAACACTGATCTCCCTGCAGAAAAGCCTCGAGATTAGTAAACGTATTTTTTCTTAACCAAATTATTATAAACAGACGCATTATATTGTTTCAAAAACTCTGTTCGCTTGACTTCGCTGAACCCACGGCGCCTTAAGTTTGTCAGTCTAACAGGCGTTAGGACTAGAGTACAGATTTCTACAGAGAAGCTATTATTCAGAGCAATGCCGCGTAGTTGCGTGTACAAGAGGCAACCGGATAGCTCGCGGTATTTGAGCTCCCGAAGTGTTGTGAAACCGCCCTTTGCAACCCAAATTGAGCCAACTTGGACTGGTACTAAGTTACTGAAGGCTTACCATAGAGAACCTACTTCATTTGGGCGGGTAATGGTTTATTTGCCGCAACCTCGTACGAATTCAGTTGGTCCAAATAAAAAAAGTGGAACTATGACAAGCACAACGAATAAATGCCTTTCTGTCACACTTATTGAGATTTGTATACTACCATCTCGCTCGGCTGTGGTATTATTATGACCATAGCTAAGCTAAGTATTAATAGATCCATGAGTCCAATGACTATCCAACGGGCAGGAAAAAAACAGTAATATTGTAACGTGTACTCACACAAAAAAAAACGTTTTCACTATTATTATAGTCCCATTCAAATTTTATCATACACGGTTATTAGTACCCATATACTATTACAAATAAACCCCTAACTTTCCCACATTACGACATTACCCACCGATAATTCCTATTTAGTGGGAATATTTTCTACGTATTCTATTCAGACTATTTCAAACAACACACCAATAAAAAAAACGATTGAAGTTACTTAAATCCGCGTATATATCGATAAAGTGTGAGCCGGTACACATACTAAAGGTTCCGTACGTTAATTATGAACAACTGATATTTTTTTCACAGAAATGTTCTGTACGAATTAATCATTAAAATCATCATCCTAATTCTAACTAGTCTCTTGTGGCTAATGGAAACTAAATTTTAGAATTGATTTCTTAAAAGTCCAGGGGTGCGACAGAAAAAGAGTGAGACAGAAGTTTTTCATACCTAGTAAACTTTTTTTGTTTAATTTTTTATTTTTTTATAGCAGCAGACACTACTTTCCGACCTAGATATGGCGGATCCTATCGTGAAGGTATACAAGTTTTCATTTTATTCCAGCGAGCTGTTTTAAAATGACAGTCACACGACGTTTGTAAAAGGAGTCGCCTTGTGTCGAGCATGCTGGGCAGGCTCTTAAGAAGGATTCTACCTACAAGGCCTCTCGTACTTATATAAATTCAAGAGCAGCAATTAGTTACTTAGAAACCAATACAGGTGGCACAATACCATAAGCCCAACATATTATAAAAGTAAAATATAATTCAGATCATTGTTTTTTCGGCAACATTAGTAATTAGTATTGTAAAACTGTTATTTAGAAGAGCGAGGCCTCTTAACACAGGCAGATAATACCTACTAGGACATGTTGAACTAAATACATAGTTAGTAGAAGTTAGTAAAACATGGATGTTGCGACACATCCGAAACGTCGGGAGACCTCAGTGTGGTAGATATATAAGTTAATAATTATGAACATTTACGCGATTAAGTCCCGTTTAGGTAAAAATATGTGTGAGAATCGTGAAAGTTTAAGGGCATTTTTAATAATTCGTGTACCCAATTAGCGTGAGTTGTTAAATAAAAATTAACTCGGTGTCAGTTTTGTCACGACAATTAAGCTTTCAGTTTGTATAAAAACTAACTTTTTCTATTAAATTTATAAATGATGAAATCAATATATGAAATAAATCCTTTTTATAATTATTAAAAAAAACGTTTTCTTTGACCACAAGGATCCCTGATTCGGATGGGGCACTGATATGACCGGCCTTGTTCTATTACTGGTCCCCCAGTGCGGACCTATTGTCCCGACGATTTGTAAAACATCGATAAGTGCTGAGATTTACAACGAGGGACGGGGGTAATCGGGTATCGAATTATCGATCACATTTATATTTGATTTTTGAGTTACTCAGTAAAAAAGTAACTATATGAGCCCTATACGCTGCTTAGGTATGTGTATGGCAATGAAGGTATTTTATGTACATTGCATTGTCAATTATCAAACATTTTTGTTTTTTTATTATTTATGATTATCTTGTATTTATGTTTAAGCTTGCTTTTATTTATATTGTAATTATAATGTATGATATAGTAATTAACTGAATGGGTTGATAATGATGATGAACTTTGACCTTTACATTATTAAAACAATTTTGATAATATATTGCAAAACTTTTGAGCTTTTTTTATGAGTAACAAAAAAATTAAGTAGGTAAATGTAAAATAACGTAGTTTGAACCTAAGTAAATACCTCGATACCTCGCATATCGCACACAATCACACAACACATCGACAGCTAATGGTCACCGCTTCAATTCGGCACGCTGCATCCATAACGGCCGCTGTCATACGTGGTTAGAATTACGCACGCCAGTGTACCCACCATCGACACGCGTAACTAACCACTCGTCGACCTTATTGCAAGGGGGTATGATCTAATAAAGGTCAATTTAGAGCGTGGCTGTTTGTTCCTCGGCACGGGTTCACTATATACATTAAAAGACGCATGTGCGTAGGAATACTATGCTACTTACATCTGTATGATTCTTGGTGTTTCTACTGTTCAATAAGTATTTCTTACTACCGTTTAATATGTAACCGTTGAGGCCGCTGCCTCTGGTCACATTTTTTTCGATTTTCTGCTTCCACGGTGTTAGAATATGTTTGATCTTACTGATCCCTTGGAGTAACACTTTTCATTTGTTACTTATTTTCATTCGTTTTTACCTAGTTTACTATTGGTAAATGACTGACAGTGTGAAGTGTGAAATAATGAGAATACAAAACCGCTCTCCGCGAATAATTTAGGTACGTTTATCTTACAGCAGCTCAAAAAAAAAGTTAATGTTAGGTCGTATCGAGATGTCAAAGAGGTTGCCTGGGATCGGAGTAGAGGGAGGGCCTACTTTGAGCTACACCGACAAGAGCTTAGCTCTTAAATAAGCATTTTTTCATGCATGTTGCTACTGTCATTAATTTACCACTTATAAGAAAAAATATTATCCTATTCACCTTAAAGTGAAGCAAAGCCCACAAGAATGATCAATTCCAAGCAAACTTTACAAAACAAAGTATACGCTATGAAAATAGAAATTGCACACATTCCAAATATAAAATCTCCAGCAAATGCAAAACAATTTATATCATGCTTCAAAACATAAACAGTGGCGATTTAATTCGCATTAGTGGCTCAGGCCAGATAAAACGGCCAGTTCACTACTACACAACAATAACGAAAATAGCACTGGCAATCGATCATTGTACATAGTGGTTTATGGTTCAGTCCGCCGATGTTTTCACGTCAGATATATCGAGTGAAATATACTCCATATAATCATAACTCATATGCATTACGGCGCTATTTCTGTCAGTGCGGCGATCACCCTTGTTCACTGGTGACGGTTATCGACATTAATTTAATTTATTTTATCGATTGCGGTGCAGCTCTTTTTGTTTTTATAGAGACGTAATATTCAGATTGTTTTAGAGGGAGAATCGTGCAGTTGGATTTCCTTAAGGAATCGATACCTCGTAACTTGCAGCTTTCAAACATTATGTAGTACAGACAATTTCCGCTTTAAGTCCCTCTACAGTCCATTAGTTAGCACGTTAATGTTAACGAAATTACGCCCGCTGTCGACACCTAATTGATAGCAGCGTGCTGTGCTTAATATCCGTGCCTAAATCACTTTTATTAACGCGCAAAAGTGGTTGTAAATTGAAACGTCGTATAAATTTTCTGAAAATAGCATTAAAGTTTTCTCCATATCACTCGGCAAGCCCGGGTGATCATTGAGATGACTACAAACCAAATAAATTAAACCCCTTTTATATTTTACTAATCACGTAACGTTTCGAACGCGCGTTAAGACAATTCAAGTGTCATTTTTTCATTTAAAAATTAACGTTTTGGTCTACCTAACGTACGTACAGTGCGTCACGTGACCAACCTCCTGGACTCCTAACCATGTGTCAATCTGGGTTTTCTCCGACTACGCGTATGTGGAAGGAAATTTCAAAGTTAGTGGTTTATTTTTATATTCAAAAAAGCTGTGATGTACCTACCGAATTTTACGAATTTCCTCCGCAGTTTTTAAATGTAAATTAATTACATCCTGCACGGTGAGATTATTTAGTGTGACCGATTTTTTATTAAACTGTCATTTGAAATGGAATTTTCTATCTCGGACGGTAGAGTTGCTTTTTGAATGCAATACTTTGATGCAATTCGAACAACTCGAATATTCTCAAGTATAACTCTTCGGATGCCCTAGCCTTGAAGATCATCTGGCTATGATTTACTATTACACACGCTGGATCTAAGAAACTCTTTGATATAGCTTTTATGTGCGCCGGAAATAATTTTGTGTCATATTATTCAAAGGAACATTTATTTTAGTGGTGTTTAATCAAATCTTGATACGAGGCTGTTTTATTGAATAAAAGAGTTTTTGACGACCGCTTTAACCTAGTTGGTAGTGACCCTGCCTACGAAGCAAGAGGTCTTGGGTTCGAATCCCGGTAAGGGCATTTATTTATGTGATGAGCACGAATATTTATTCCTGAGTCATGTATGTTTTCTATGTATTTAAGTATTTATTTATCTATATAAGTATGTTTATCGTCGTCTAGTACCCACAGTACAAGCTTTGCTTAGTTTGGGACTAGGTCGATTTGTGTAAGATTGTCCCCTAATATTAATAATGTAACAGAGTTATCTCTCATCTCTCACTTATAATAAATCTCTAAATTAAAAAAAGAATCGGCCAGTATCCAACTAACCATTTTTGTGTCCCCCGATGATTTCAAATTCCCATGAACGGAAAAATATGTAACTTTTTTCATAAGCACATTATTACTCTAGCTTCCGTTTAGGATAGTTTTTATCCGACTGCGACGATTAATTAATTTTCGGAAACATTTGACCTCATTAAATTATTAATTTCTTTTGCTTGAAAACGTAGCCGCCATATCTGTCAACTGTCAGTGACGTCAAAATGGCGGGCTTGCCATAACTATCGACTATTAATAATTTCGATCCGGTGTTGTGATGACAGACCTTCACAAAACGCCTATTAAATTCTAAAGCGTAAAAAAATAATCGATTCTGATATGGAAACTTATATGCGATAAATTCGTATTGAGGCGTAATTTCAATAAATATATCAACAAATTTCAACAAAATAACGTCAAACGTCAAAAGTCTCTTCCTTTTTTTTAATGGCGTGGCGATAGCGCTATTCTTGCGTTCAGCCAAAGTCTATTTGAGTTTCTGCAAGATTGAATCACACGCTGAGTATTTAATTGTCACGATACTGCACGGCTATCACAAGACGGCGCGCGAGCTCTCTCGATTTTTCTCGCACTATATGTCTCTTTCTAAGTTATCTGATAAGAGAGAGACGGATAGTTGGAGAAAAATCGAGAGAGCTCGTGCGCCGTTTTGTGATAGCTGCGCTGGTTTGTCAGTATTTATATTTATCAGCAATAAACAGTATGTATGAAATCAGTATAGAGATCAGTATGGTATCAGATAGTATCAGTATAGTCCTTTTATAAGCATTAATTATGAAGCGCGTCAGTATTAGGCTTGCATCACACTGGCGTGGCCTGGCCGCGGCGGACAATAGTAAACTTGTCCGCCACTGTCAAATTTAATATTGTCCGCCACCGCAGGCCGCGCCAGTGTCAGCCACACTGGCTTAAGGCGGCTTCAAGTTAACATTTAGCCAATATAGAGACCACAATAGAGACACAGAAATTGGCCAACATACAGGAAAATACTTTTATCATAAAGCCTGCAACACACATTATTATGTTGTAGAACTTACCTAGTGGTTAGGTATAGTTTGGAAAATATAAATTGGCCGTCTGTTGTCAAATTAAAAAGAGATCTTTTGTTCCACGTAAACACTTACCGGTCAATGGGTACTCGAAAGGATTATCTATTATTAATTCCTAAACACATCTTTACCTGACAGTCGGAGTGACTCAAGAACTCAAGATCATTTCAGTCATCCATCACGTTTTTATAATATAACATAACACAGTGTTAGAAATATGTAGAAAAGAAGATCAATAAACATTTAGTTCTGCAGCGTGTGTCCTACCCGTTAGATCTATTGCCACAGACATCTACTAAACTTTTACCCCATTATTCATAAAACTTAAAATACCTCTGATATAACACATGTTTTGTTTCTTTCTTAATAATTTAAATATCAGAGTGATAGGTTTTAACGTCATTTTAACTAAAATATATAGGTTTATTGAAAGTTTTACATGATAGGTTAAAATTAGAACTGCATAATGAGTCCTATTTCCAAGAGAAGAAATGCGTTAACTCCTACATTAAGATGCAAACGAAGTCGCAGGTACAGCTAGTATCAAATAAAACTATAATTCTCCTAAATTAGCTAAGGCGGACGCAGGTGTAAATTACCTAGAGATATAACTCTTCTAGTAATGACTTCTGAATGATACTTCAGTAAAAACAAGAAAACAACTGTATATGTGACACGGACTAACAAACTAGCATACGATAATCTACATACTGAATACCAAAATAAGCTCCAAGATCCGTGGGCATAAATCACGAGTAACCATTTCTCACAATTTATATATCCCATTGCGTTGACAAGGATGGATAATCACATTTCAATAATTTATAAACTCTACTAGCTTCCAAACTATCTCTGTACCAAATGTCATCTAAATCGGTTTAGAAGTTTAAGCATGAAGGGGTAACAGACAGACAGACACACTTTCGCATTTGTAATATTAGCATGCATTACCTTTGATTTCGTGCTAAGACTCAAAATTCACCAGACTGCTCGCGAATTATTTCTAGCCACTGCTATCATCTTTATATACGCCGTGGTGTCTGTTCTGCCATCGGTTCCCCGTAGCGTAGTAAAATGTTGTGGTTAAGTCTAATATTAGCTGTAATCGATTGTCGATGAGTCAATCAGGCTCTCTTTATGATTTGTTTAGCGGGGAAAGGATGGGTTGGTCATGGGTTTCGTTTGTTTATGAATTTGGTTTAAGTATCTAACCTATCCAATTGTAGGAACCTACTTATTGTTTATCAAATGAGGATACACCATGAGTGGCGAAAAAAAGGTCCAGCTATTTGTAATGAAACGAAACTAAACATTCTAACAGATGTCAGATTCAAGTAGGATATCTCTCAGATAGCTTCATAAAATTGTTTTATTTTGAAGATTTTTAATCAAATCCTAAAGACTGGGAAAGGGAACCGATTTTTATACCGATATAATTTAACACGAGTGGTCAATACCAATTATTTTGAAATTTTCTATCCATATTTCAAAAGTCTTGATTTTTGACAGCTTTAAAGTGAAGGAGTCGAGCGCTCGAAAGTCAAACACGCCCGGTGTTTACTTAACCAAAGGATCAGAGATATTGTGTGCATTTCAGTGAACTATTTGGTTTCGCTTTCAAAATGGCCCTCAAAATTACAAAAAAAAAAACATATTTCCATTCGTCCATGGTTGCGTTTGTGGTCACATTAAATACTTTCTGCCTGTGATGTCGGCAATAAAAGCAAGCTCCGTTTGGATATCCGTCAGATGTTTATTTTGGTAACCGCGTGGTCTTCTGTTCCAATATAATCTATCATTTTAATGGCCGAGGCTAGGAAGTGGAAAGTGGTTTGATTTTTAACTCGCGTTGATTTGAATTTGTCTAATGTCAAAAGATTAAACACGTGTGTGGGAGCGTCATTCGTCACTAATCTATAACCCAGTTTCAATGTTTTTTCTATAAGTGCGAATTGGGTCACACAAATTTAGGTTTTTATTTGCCATTTCTATGTAGGTATCAGGCATATTATTATATTTAATACAAACAAAAACGTCGAATATACTTTACACGCTAGCATAAGGGTGATTATCCACCAGAGCTGTGCAATGAAGCGGAGCGGTGTGCGACGAAAAAATTCACCAATGGGGCGTTCCCATCCCTATGCGTGAGCGAGGCTAGCAATGATATTTGCGGACTTTTTTCCCGCACACTGCTCCGCTACCTCGCAACGTCTGGTGAATACAGCCCTTAGATGTCCTTAAATTTCAGCAATTCATACTTTTATGAAACAATATACATTGAAATTTACTTACTAACTTTATACAATTTGCAGTTGTACAAAATCAAAGCTGAACCTTTGCCTAAAGTGTGTGTCAAGTGTCCTCTGTAATCGAATGGCCCCCAAACTAGCCTAAACAATAGGGGCGGTGTATGTGGGCCAAGCAATACGCTAGATTGGTTAACTGTGCACAGGAAACTGAGGTAGAGGTTCGGCGGAATAGCATATTGGTATGTTGAATTTATATAGTGTTCAATAAAATCACTTTAATAAATAATAGCTTCTCATTAAATATTTGTCAATTTTTTTTTGCTTTTTTACAGTTAATTATCAGCCCTTATACGCCCTACTCTTTGGCCTTCTCTTTTAGATCACACGAATTCGGCTGTATATCCAACACTGTTCCAGTGCGCGTCTGCTAATTTATTACCTTTGAATGTATTCGCAAATATATGCAGGTTTCCTAACGGTGTTTTTCTTCACCGAAGTCGATGGCGCCCAAATTAAAAACCAGCTAGCCTAAGATGGTTGCGTTTATCGTGTGACAAAGTCAAGATAAAGTGGTGTTCGCTTGATGGAAAGATTCAGATTCATTTATTCAGAATATAATATTACATTATAAATTACATGTCAATTTAAAAGTGACTAATGCTTTGATGCCTCAATTCGAATGCTTTATCTTAATTGTCATGACAAATAATGTACTTAATCCAATACACAGCAGGCCCTGTGACCTTTTCTCAAGAATATTTGAACAAACATATTGAACCATAACCCTTGTTGTCTGTACGGCGAACGGCGGTTAACAGATTACACTTATTTAAGACAAGTACTTCGATATTAAGTGATTTACTAATTCACTTTAACTGGTTTCTTGTCAGTATTATGTCGTTAGTATAAGCTACTTAAGCATTTGTTTGACATAAATTTATATGCATGTCAGATTGCATGTAAATTGGACTGTAGTACCTGGTAATCGAAGTCAAATCTGGGCAGCAACAATGAATATGTACCTACACACTTTTACTGATATCACAATCAAAGGGTAATTAGGGTATAAGGATGTTGTCGGTAAAATTTCTACCAGAATGTCATGTTTACTTAGTAATAAACTTTAGCCCTTGCACTTGTTAAGACGACCGCTTTAGCCTAGTTGCTAGGGACTCTGCCTACAAAGCTGGAGGTCCCTTGTTCAAATCCCGGTAAGGGAATTTATTTGTGTGTTGAACACAAATATTTTTCCTGGGTAGTGGATATTTTCATTTTATGTATGTATTTATCTATATATAAGTATATAAATCGTCACTTAGTACCCATAGTACAAACATTGCTTAGTTTGGGTCAAGGTCTATTTATGTAATTATTTTTAATTTATTTAGGTTTTAAATTAACTCTTCGTTCTGTCTCGTGCAGGTGACTGAATTCCCCAACAATAGTATCATTGATATTTTACCATGCCTTTGCCATCAACTACATGCAATCTAAGTATGCATGAAATGTCAAATAAATATAAGGGGACAATCTTACAAATCGACCTAGTCCCATAGTAAGCTCAGTAAGGCTTGTGTTATGGATACTAGACGACATTTTAAGTAAATGTTACTTGTGATGGCGATCCCTTTAGTTAAGATGAACCTTAACATAGTATGGAATTGACGATCATAATAGAGAAGTATATAAATTGTCATTTAATTTACTAGTGGGTCTGTGAGCTGTAAAACTAGAGAGTGCCCTTTTTTAAAACCCCCAATGGTTAATCGGTATAAAATACTTTACAATGTTTGGGGTGTACACACTAAATAAAATAATCAATAATTATGTATTTTCTTGAACTCTTGCACCCCGGGCTCCGAAGCACCTAGCTGAGGATGCAACCGGGAAAACGGTCAGATGAGAGAGGATGTATTTTCTTAAAAAAGGATTAAGTATGTAGTCAAATGGAGAAAAAAGTAACGCAAGAGGTTATATAATCACAAAGCTATAAGTGTCCAAAGTTTTAAGAGAGGATATGTTCTTCCCTTTTTCCGCAAAACGCACCTTCGAAACGATTGACATTTCCTATGACGCTCGCAGATCGTGACGTCACGATCTCCTAGCGTTTTCTCTCCAACAAGCAATATTAAAACGGTGGTAGCTTCGTAATTCTTTAAATGAAATTTTCTTTACTAAGCATATTTTTTGCGTTCTTTCTTTTGGAGTAATATTCTACACCCGTATTATCGAACATGCTCTCAAAATTTCACGAGAATCGGTTGTAAAATGCGAGCTGTAGAGGATAATAGCCGGGCATCTGGGCATCCGGACATACGAATGAATTTTGGCCCAGGCTGAAACTCGCTCCTTCAATAATGTAATCATATTATTAATTTTATTCTCAGTATCAGAGTGACTGAAAAAGTCAACATTATCTGTTAAATTGTCAGTATCAATACGAGTAACACTGTAACACTTAGACAACTTTACAGGTCAAATCGATAAAAACTGTAACGCGGCGAAGACATTAAGTTGTCTGTACGACCAACACGCCAACACCGAACACCCATCATTGACAAAATCACTCATTCTGCACTCGTACTGAGTCAGCGGAGTTCTTTACGGGCATTTTTTAGGGTTCCGTTGTGTTGTAGGAAATCCAAAATTGTTTATGATACTATAATACTTAAAAGTACATACTAAAATAATCAAATCATATTAATAATGTAATTTAAATACCCGAAATCGTCCTAATCTAAAGAACATGAGTTGAACAGTTTGGTGTACAATCAACAGATCCTGCAAAATATAGTGTACGCGCGCACTGATTTACTTGGCTGATAATATATTCTCACTAGACCACCAAAAATGAAGGGAATGAGCGTATGTTTTTTCAGCTCATGACATGTTTACTAGTGGCCAAACAATAAATTCCTTACACGATATGATACAGAGAGAATGGAAAAATAAACCATCTTCGTCTGTAGCCCCCGCAGGATTCGAACCTGCGACCTTTCTATTAACACTAGACTGCTCTGACCAACTGAGCTACGAGGACAGTCCAGTGACGGGAGTTTTATACTTACTTTGACTTACATTCCCGCTAAGACTAGCGCCCTCTCTGTATCTCCTTGAAAGACTCATTCTTAGCCTCAGCTCGTTAAAAATGACACGAAACAAAAATATTTAATTTCCTTACGTTGCATAGAGACACCAACAGTCGGGGACCTATTAAATTAAGCGCCTTAGTCGACAAACTGCTCAGCTTAGTTCCAGATTCGTAAATAACTGATACTCGTATTTAATAATAAATATTAGGGGACAATCTTACACAAATCGACCTAGTCCCAAACTAAGCAAATCTTGGTACTATGGGTATTAGACGACGATAAACATACTTATATAGATAAACAAATACTTAAATACATAGAAAACATCCATGACTAAGGAACAAATATTCGTGCTCATTAGACAAATAAATGCCCTTACCGGGATTCGAACCCAGGACCTCTTGTTTCATAGGCAGGGTCACTACCAACTAACCTAAAGCGGTCGTCGTATTACCCCAGATACGACTAGGAAAGCTCAGGCCAATCATGATTAGTATTTAATCAAATGCAAATATTACCTCACAAATTCACGATTTTGAGCAAATGCCTACGGTGTGTAGTTATCTTACATATCAGTACTAAATGTGACACTAACTCATTATAATATAAATAACTGATAATATTACATTTCTCACCTGGGGCGGGAAAACAAAGAATGTCTCAGATTGCAGGCATTTGACGCCCGAGCCGAAAGCAAGGGCGACAAATATACGCCAGTTTTGAGACTTTTGATTACCAATATTTTACGTCTTTCGTAAGTCGACGTTTTCGGCGGCACTTATTATAAATAACAAAATACATACATATATTTTGTACACGGAACCCTACATCAAGAAAGCTTAGAACACTCTTGTCCCAATTTTTAAATCAAGGCAATTCTAGGAAACGAACGCGGGGCTATTCTCAATTCGCCTCGTGTTTGTGTGCACGACTGTCGAATGACAATCGAGAGATAACATCTCGTAGACAATAAGTGTCGTGTTGACACCTCGGGAAGTGCTTATCTGCGGCATGGGTGGTAAAAAATGGTGTGGATAAAGTTGTGATAGAGGGACGTATCCACTAAGTATATACTTTTTATGCAAACTTATGACTGTACAGTACGCCAAGAAAGTGGCCTGCCCCTTTACGACTTTTCGACTCCATCATTTGCATTTTAAGGTACAAAAGACGCATTTTTGGCTTGATGTACATGTCCACTCCTTGTTTAAACTTATACATAATGGTAAAATTTGCCTCACCAAAATAAAATGTGTAAAGTTTTCTTACTTGTAATTTCAGATCTTTTTAAAGGAAATACCTACGTGCGCGTAATAAATCATCGCCACTGTGAACAACGCATATGTGTTCGTGTTCTAGCCAACTTTACCTAGTACGTATATTGGCAACACAACACTTGTACTTATTATCTATTCTGTGACACAACAAATAAGAACTGAATGCCACACACAGTAGATAATGTGATGCATTCAAATCCTTTAGACTAATAGCGCATCTTATAATTTAAGTGCTGTCTGGCATTTATTTGAGTTGCGAAACCTAAACAAAAGCCCTATTGTAGTTAATCGGTACAAATTAATGTAAACGAACCCAGTAACCTCTCCAAATGTAAAGTACAACGGGAACAGTGTACAAACGAGCCGATTTCACGCGACAAGCGCACATTAGCATTCCCTGGTCGTTAATATCGAATTCCTCAAGCTTGTCGTGACAATGGTTTCTTGTAAGTCGAGTGGTTTACAGAATAGGACACCGAATCCTGCTTTCGAAACTAAAATGCATCAAACTCAATCAAAAACGGCGCAATTTCGATCTTGTTACGGATCAATTAAGACCAAAATTGTGCAAGTTGCGAAGAAATTCGGTGTATATAGCTATTGTAAAGGCGAAGTGTAAAAATAGACCATTACAATGTTTCGCAGCTTACTTCTGGGAATAACGAGATTGGTTGATTACTACTAATTGGTTTTAGTTTTGAATACGTAATTTATTGTTTTTTATTGATTTGTGTATGGGCAAGTTTTGTTAAAAGAATATGGTCTCGGAGATCGTAAATTTTATAATTTAATCGTGAAGATCATATCAGTTCAGCATTTTAATCAAAGTTAGAGATGTTTATTAGGAATGTTTTGTTAAAGAAAGTCTCACAACATATTTAATACCAGATACTATATATGCGTATCAACAGCTTTAATTTAAATAATACTGAATAATATATCTAGGTATAAATTATGACTTGTACCTATTCTTAAAATAGTAGGTACCTACATAATAATCGAATTTAAACTTTCCTGAGACATGTTAAAATAATGGTAATAATTACACGGTTCAACTAACGAATTAAGTCACTATGAGCGACATGTTTCGAACTCTTCGGGAGTTGTTCATCAGGATGAGTGTTTTCGCGGCGGTGTGCCCGCCAGTTCCGATCCTCACCCTGAAAAAGAAATCCCGAAGAGTTCGAAACATGTCGCCCGTAGTGACATTTAATACTTGAGTTGAACCGTGTAATTATTGTCATATACATAATATGTTTATAACTGATAAACTTATGTAGATCTACTTCCGTAACGAAGGTGACATTAGCCATCTAGACTAGGGCTCAGTCACAAGGAGCTAATTAATGATTGAATGATTGATTATTCACCCAACGCCTTTATCGCATGTATACACTTCGGTTAGTTGAACAAATAGAAGAAGCAATAGATTGCCACTGCTGGGCCGTGATTCCATTTGCCTTAACTTTTGCAAGGAGGAGACGTCCCCCGGATATCGATTTAGTTTGTGGGGACGGTGAAACTGGGGAAATCTTATGACGTACCGTACATCGTTAAAATCACATTTTCTCAAAAATCATCGGCAATGTTGACTTTATTGGTAAAAAATCAGGACGTGAAGTGCATAGTTTATGGTTAGTCAACATTTAAAAAATAAAAAACCTTGCCAGCTCGATTTTGCTCGACTACAATGTTGCATACAAATTCCATTATTTGTCGTGGTACAAACTTTTTAAAAATTTGAAACCGCCATATAAATAAAAGGCATAGGTCCTAAACAGCCAAAACGCAAGATCAGTAGCTGTGACTCATCGCGACTTTTTAGTTGTCTCAAATAACTTATGGCGCTTTCGGAAGAAAAATACACTCCCAACTTATTATTAAAAAAAATAAAAGGCGGCAATGCAAAAAATATTCTGTTTTAACACCTACAGTGGCTAATTCTTTTTACGGAAAATATAGAAAAATGACGTGTAAATTATTCCAGATTTAAAAGAAGCTGCAAGCTCAGTTATTGATTATTTGTTTAAGTGTCATTTGTTGGTAATTTGCAAAGCCAAAAGACAGATATCGGAAGGCGTACGACAATTTCTTGAAGCGGCGAGAAGAAATGCATGCCTTATCATTTTCAGAAAATACGTTTTTGTTTTCTTGCACAATTTTTGAGAAAAGCACTATATTTGTCTCAGCTGGAAGGGCATTTACTGGCTTCGTATTAAATTAAACGGACTCCCAAGGTCGTCCGTTTAAAATTAATACTCAGCCAGCAATTGCCTACTTCCCTTGCTTCGACAATAATGTACTATTGAATGCTATGTACTTACACATGGATATTACTGAGTTTATTATTGTTGTGTCTCAATTTTTGACTCAACTCAAGAAGTCTTAGATTGTGAAGACGCCATAAAAGTGTAATTCTTGACTTTATATCTTGTAAACACCCACTAAATAAGAAGTAAAACCACGGCCAAAGCCGACGTTCATATTTTACCCATTTACATGCAAAACGTCATTTGATTACCATTTAACAATGTCGGTTTATTTACAGCGGAATGATTGACGTAGCTGGCAGGTTATTTTATTTCAAACTTTATACATTATTAGCTAGAGTCCATATTCAAATGGAAAAATAAATAGAGAAAATAGTAGGGATGTGAATGAATTGCATAAAATCGACATGGCCATTTTGTTTACCATTGTTATCCGAGTTGTTTATCGTCCTTTTATGGCACATGGCAGTGTCCATAAAAGGTGTTTACAACCATAAATATGGGCATGCATATAACAAATATGTTACTTTGCAGTTTTATGACGGTAACGTAACAAAGTTTCCCTTAAATCTATAGTTTTTATAATAGTTTTAAATGTTTATACAGCTTTAATCTGTTAGAGTTAAACTTGATAGTCGCTGGATTGTTACATTAGTTTTTTGGTGGATTTGTCAATTTAATGTAGCTTTATGACTATTATATCAATGAACCCACATAAACGCATTTCACGGTGAATTGCGTTTATGTGGGTTCATTGATAGTATATTAGTATAGTATAATAATAATATTTATAGAAAGGTGAAATTTTCACCTTTCTATAAATATTATTATTATCAAATCATTTATTCAGGGAGGAAACAATTACCTTCATTGTACAATAATTGCGCCAAACTATTTTGCACGATTATGGTTAACCTATAAGCCTGAATTAAAATATAGGTATTTTTTATACCGGGTCCACGCAGACGAAGTCGCGGTCGGAACCTAGTAGTAAATAATAATATCTCGTCTTCATTTACATACTACAGTTAATATCAGTGACCACTAAATCTTTCCCATCAAATCCTATTAATATTTCTACCTATATACCATCTCCGCTTCCTTGTACGTGATGCGCATGCGCCGGTCTATGGTGGACGCTTGGCCAGGACGAGAAAGAGGGTCTTTGCTCACAAGGGTGTTAGGCTTAGAACCAGTTTTTTAACTTGTACTGTTACGTATGCATATTCCTGGATTTTCAATAGGATGTTCTGCTCAGTGATTTTGTGAGTAACTTTACCTACTTTCACGTTCCAATCGGCTGAAACTACTTTTCAATACATTGTTTTAACTAAATTTTAATCATCGGGCATACAATAACACCAACTGTCATGTAGATACTGGTGCGTTATAAAACCGACGAATACATTCTGACTGAGCTGTTTTAAATAAATGTAGAATAATTGAACGAGCGAGCGACACGTACAAAGTTCTCCTTTACGGCTTGCGCAAAAATGATTTCGTATATACCACTGTCCGGCTGTTCTCTAATAGAAATTTTGAGAGCTGATATACCTGATAATTTTATGGATTTTTGTCCATACAGTTTTACGAAATATAATTTATGTTTTGAAAAAGGATAATGCTATTGAGTTCTACAGCTCACAGAGCCACTGGTGTTAATTAATGTGTATTATGTGTAACTCATGTACGAAAATCATGAAACTTAAATACACGTATTTGCTTAAGATAATTTTACATAAGGTATCGTTATACTAGCTACAGGTCGATTCACAAGAGCTGGCGCGTAATGTCTATGAAATGAATGACAGTTACATATATTTTCCGCGCCAGCTCCCGTGAATCAACCTGTACTTGTAAGCGTGCATCCAAACCACTACTAACCTTAGTACTAGTTGAAATAATGTAATACTTGTACTGTGTTACAGTCAATCATCTATATTCGTGGTAGCCGGTGGAATATTATCGAAGCTTCCGGTCCCAGTCATTGACTCTTTCCTTGGTCGTTTTTGACTGTCTTAACAGACGTTTCTGAACAATGGAGAGGAAGCGTCTGCCATTTAGAACTGTTTAGCGAATGTTTATATGTTAGAGACGGGTGTGATCTGTGATCAGCATTTACTTGATCAGTACATCCGAAATGGTGTATTACAACACTGAATTCTTAGTGCACGGCCTGAGTGCTCGCTCCGCTACTAGTGCTTAGGAAGTTACTTTTCTCTACAGCAGACTGTGTGTGCGCCAAAAAGACTTTATTGAAGTTCAAGAATACCTTACCTACTCGTATCGTTCTAATAGGTGCCTCATAATGTTCGCGTTCGCTCAGAACTTAAACTTATATGATCTGTAGCTATAGTCCAAAGACCTCCTCAAGACTCCATTCGACTTCTTATTTTTTTAACTTCCGGTAACATAAGGTTATTTTTTGCTTCTTGTCTTGTTGTATATTGTATGCATCTATTTCTACAGGATAACATGGCTCGTCAGATCACGAGTCAGAAAGGTCAGAAGGATCACAATGACGCCTCAAAACAATGACATTTCCCTGCAGGGCACTTGCAGCCAGAACGTACAAGTGCAGTACAACGAGCCCTATTCACTGCTTAATGTTTGGCATGAATAAGGAACGAATGGAGTTGTCTTGAATGATTAACTATTGTGATATTAAAAGTTATACCTTTTAACAAACTCCTTCAGATTCACGAGTAGTTCACTTAACTATCATAATTAGTATTGTCCCCGAAATCCATAAAATATAGTTCAAATTGTTAGCTTGAGTGTCATTTGTCCGCACATGACACACTTTGAGGCTATGTTGATCCAAACTTTTCAGCTAATTTTGATATTTATTTTATAATTCCGTGTAGTTTCATTTATTTTTTCACCAGAGATCGTTTTACAAATGTAGTTTGTAACTATAGTGCGGCTCTCCCCAGGTGAACTTATAGACCGCCGCGAAGCAATACAATCGTCCTACACTACCAAAACGTAATGTCTAAAATATCAGTGACATTAAATTTAAACCTTAATACTATAACGATACCGTTTGTTTTCTATATGCATGTTTTTGTGGCGCGTGCTTACCAGTAGCTAGCGGCTATGCGATAATAGAGACGATGGGTTTTGTTTGAAAGATAAGGGCTCGAAGCGAAAAGCTCACCTGGGAAGAGCCGTTTTTGCCATCGTAGCAGTTTTTGTTGCACCTCCAATTAGTTATGCCTATTTATTTTCTCTCTGGGTTGTCTGAAAGACATGCTCTTTAGCGATAAGACTGCTTGGCTTGCTCTTATATTCGCTGTTTTCTGTTTTACTGTTCTGTATTAGTATTACTATTGACGTGTGCAATAATAGTTATTTACGATACAGGTGCCGAAAATTACCTATTCGCACGTGTATCGTACAACGTTTTACTGTACATGTGGCTCTTTAAAGTTTCACCATATGCACGGAAGGGAAAGTACCACCATATGTACTGTAATAGTACATTACGTAACTAGGGCGGTGAATTCGCGAATGTCCCAGATCGCAGGTGTTTGTGTATTATTATGCGCTCTGGGGCTTTACGAATTACCGCCCGTGTTGAGTACAAAATTTTACGTCTTCACCTGGCCACAAAGCGAGTTTTCCCGTATGCGCAGCGTGCAGTAAAACTCGCATTATGGCCAGGTGTGACGTAAAGAGTATTTGTATTCTATTGTATTGCATCCTCCTAGCCTTCCCGGTTGTATCCTAAAGGGCACATCAATATTATACTAAATGATAACATCGCGACTCTCCCCCTTTCGCTAGTATTTGTAAGTCATAACTCTAATCTACAGCGTCTGGGCAGGGGACAACAGTTTGTCATCCTTGCCACACAGCAGCGCTTGTACGACTACTACACATTATACAATTTAACATAAATGTGGATACTCACGTCTTTTCGGTGTCAGTGACCTTACTGGGAAATACAAAAATAATAATAATATATGTACCTTACCCAATCTACATTAGGATTTAGAACTTTCAGCTTATTACGAGGAATTACAATGTAAAATATACCTATAACCTACATATTGACAAAATGGAACATGAACCGCCGCGCCGTGGAACCTTGTCAAATTATATATAACTAGCGGCCGCCCGCGACTTCGTCCGCGTAGATTTTTGATGATGACAAAGATATAAAATAGGTAAGTGAATTTTATTCTTAGTTAAAATGGTATAGACATATTACATTTCAAACAGTGGCAGACACTGATATGCGATTGTTAAAGAATTTTTAAAGATTTTCCAATCAGATTACGGGAATTGTTTGCAGAATGCTTAGTACTTATTCCGTCAGTTACCTGATGCTTTAATCTAATTTTAATCTTTGGCAAAAATGACTCTGCAAGATATAGAGCGACGCATAGATTTGGAGCTAGAAATCTTAGTGATAATGAGTAAGATTTAAAAAAAAGTTAAATATCGTAAGGCTTTTAAAACAATCTTATACTCAGCACTGGAAATCGAAAAATGGAGACAGGTTAATGAAGAGTACATCTCTTTAAAAAAACCAGTGTTCCCTGTACAAAATTTTCAACCTTTTTTAACCCCCATTGGGATAGATTTTTCTTAAACGCCGAAATAACTTTTTTTGTATTTTAATAAGTTAACGTTTTACAAAGTTCCTAGTCTCTAGTTCAAAAAATAATGTTTCTCCCATATAAACATTGCACCCCCATTAAACCCCCTTAGGGGTAGAATTTTCTAAAACACTCAAATTACTTTTTTTGTATTCTAATAAGTAATATTTCTACAGAGTTTCAAGTCTCTAGTTCAAAAAAATATGTTTCCCCCATACAAACATTTCACCCCCATTTAACCCTCTTAATGGCGGAATTTTCTTAAACGCAGAAATAGCTTTTTTGTATTCTAATTAGTAATCTTTCTACAAAGTTTCAAGTCTCTAGCTCAAAAAAGAAAGATTCTCCCATACAAACTTTGCACCCCTATTTGACCCCCATAGGGGAGGTATTTCCAAAAATCCCTTCTAGTCCCTAGCCCACTTTATAAAAATAACCTAAAGTTACAAAACTCTAGTTTAAAAAATAATGTTTCCCACATACAAATATTGCACCCCTATTTAACCCCCTTAGGGGTGGAATTTTCTTAAACGCAGAAATCATTTTTTTGTATTCTAATGAGTAATCTTTCTACAAAGTTTCAAGTTCATAGTTCAAAAATTAATGTTTCCCCCATGCAAACATTGCACCCCTATTTAACCTCCTTAGGGGTGGAATTTTATAAAACGCTTAAATTACTTTTTTTGTATCTTAATAAGTAATCTTTCTACAAAGTTTCAAGTCTCTAGTTAAAAAAATAATTATTCCCCCATACAAACTTTGCACCCCCATTTAACCCGCTTAGGGATGGAATTTCCAAAAATCCCGTCTTATCCGTTGCCTACGTCATAAAAGGAAGTCCTGGTGTAAATTTCAAGTTTCTAGTCCCAGTAGTTTCGGCTGTGCGTTGATGTGTGAGTCAGTCAGGCCATAGGCATTTATATATATGTATAGATTTCACGATACTACACTTCATAAGGGCCCCGACGGGGCCCAACTTAGAAAGACAGGAGGAAAAAAAAAAAAACTACACTTCATATTACGTTACATAACACTCAGCAATCATGGGAATGAAACCATACCGGTTTCATTTCCATGATTGCTGAGTGTTTAATTTTTCCGATATTTCCTGAATTCATAAATACAGGGTATTTTTAAATGTAGGTACCCGTACTCAACACAAGATCAAAGTTTTTAAAATATAAGTCAAAATATAGGTACGATAAAAAAAATATCTTGTTATAGCCCGAATGTTTAATAAAAAAAGGACTTAATTCTGGTACAGGTACAGCTCAGTCGGTTTACTACTTACTTTAAAACCCTGCATTAGAATATTTAGAATAGCTAAATCTCAAACAATTCTAAAGACAATGCCGTGCGACTGTCGACAGAATTAATTGAAATTTATTGCGTCTCATCCGCGATTTGGACTCCAAACGACACTCTACGCTTCTACTCTTCCAAGCAAAACTGTGCTTTAAAAAGTAAGTGGCAAGTTTGCAACTGCATTGGATTTTAAAACCCAAAAGGTTTTCTCAGCTTGTTTAAAATCAAACTAAATTAGATTTTATGTTCTAGGTGACAAAGTTAATTTTGCCGTGAGATATATGGACGTGTCCGGTCCGTAATCCGTAATGCGCGTCTTAATATTTACGGTCGTTGGACAATCGAAGATAATGGTGGCACTCATGTGATTTGAGGCAATCGTGGTTGTCTCTCTTTGAATTAGTTCGACGGTTGCTTTGGTTATTTGGGACACTTATTTAGTTAGCAAAATAAGCTTTACTTAGTTAATCGGGTGTAGGTAAAGGGCTATGTTGGGATTTTCTCTGCGCGATCGCATCAGAAATGAGGCTATCCGCAGCAGAGCCAAGGTAACCGATATAGCCCTCCGGATCGCTAAACTTATGTGGCAGTGGGCGAGCCACATTGCACGTAGAACCGATGACCGTTTGGGCGGAAAGGTTCTCGAGTGGCGACCACGTACCGGAAGGCGCAGCGTGGTTAGGCACACAGTAACACAAAGTGCGTAACTTGTTAGGGCAATTTACACTTACACACTATAACGTTAACTCTGATCATATCGTTTATCTACTTATACGCAACTACTATCTACCGATAAAACATGCGTAACTTGATAAGTTAATTATTATAAATATAAAGATAATAGGAAAGAAAAATGTACCCATATTTGAAAAACCGCATAACATTACCCTTATATCAATTTTGAAAACTGCACGGAAGTACAGATTTTTGGGAGTTAAATTAAATAATGTTTGCCAAACAGACAAGGTGGACTCATGACCTGGTAAAGGTCGCGGGAGTCCGCTGGTTGCGGGTGGCGCAGGGCGGGTCATTGTGGCACTCTTTGGGGGAGGCCTATGTCCAGCAGTGGACGTCTTTCGGCTGATATGATGATGATGATGACGAGGTAGGGTTGTCCTCAGAAAATCATTAGGGACACATTTTCACTAGTCGTTACACTCTACCTAAAGGGGAAAACAATATACTTAGGTATAACACGAACTCCCCGCATGTGGGAGTGAGGTACCTCAATTAAGTCGTAGTTAAGCCTTATATCGCGACGTCTATAGACGTTGTGCACGTGAACGAGTGCTATGTATCGAGCAATGAAAATTAGCCCTAATTATTATTATTTTAGTCTATACATTCATTTGATATCTACGTTCAGAAATATGTAAATTGAGAATGATATACTCTTTAGATGCATCAAATCGGTTTCGTTTTAAGCAATATAAAACTAGTACCTACTTAAAAATAATTTCGTAGCCAAACAACGCGCTCCCACAACCATAAAACTCTAAACAGGGACAACCCTTTTCCCATGAAATCTGGAAAAGTCCATTAAAGAGAGTTTAGGGACATTACCGTCCTTAATTTAATGACATCGTGATGCACGTTTAAATGCATTGAGTTACATCATCGTGACGTGTGGTCACCCCACTAATAAAGTAAGACTTCTCAAAGCAGGAACTAAATCGTATTATACGAGTGTTACGGTCGAGTTTAGAATGCATTAGTTTTTGACTTCATGCACTTTAAATAGTGCTGAATGACATTTTAAAACGTATATACGTACGGTTTAGGTTCTGGTGACCATGGCATTCTCGCAGTGCTGTAGGGAGCTTGTATCTCTTAAACAACACAAATTACAATAACACGCAAAGCGACCATTTCTAAAAGTGTTGAAGCAGGGATCCCAAAAAACTGCTATAGGTTTCGTATGCAATGAATTTGGGAGAGTTTTGTCGGGTTCTAATTGTAGCTAAACGAGCTTTAACTTTTAGCAATGTTAATCTATCTTTTACTTTCAGCTATCTTGTAAGTCAGTAACATGTAAATGCGAAAGTGTGTCTGTCTGTTACTTCTTCGCGCTGAAATCGCTGAGCCGATTTAAATGAAATTTGGTATAGGGATAGTTTGGGTCCCGGGGAAGGGCATAGGACAGTTAATATACCGGAAATCATTCACTAAGAGCTACGATATAAACGAGTTCCACGCGGACGGAGTTGCGGGCAGAAAGCCAGTTGACACGTTCACGTGCACAACGTCTATATTACGTCGCGACGCGACATAAGGCTTAACTACGACTTAATTGAGGTACCTCACGCGAACGTGTTAAAAAGTATAAAAATATTTTATGTGTTTTGTCAGAATATCTTTATTAAATACTATATAACCTGCGTATGTCAAAAATGGATCAGGAATATTGAGAACATAGCGCGTAAAAATCGGCCTCATATTATGTTTTAACTTTCCATAGCATCACAAACCACTAATCGTCCTAACTGCACATCAGAAATTCCGTTTATATGTCAATCAGTCATAGTTAGCCGCATAGTAACACGTCCAATTTGCCACGATTATCATTCACATCGCTCACTCATTCATTCGGTCATATTGTTCGTTCAGCCATGAGGAAGCGAGGCGGATATCGCCGGGTCTTGATGGATTATTGTGTCTAGACTAGGCGTTTAACTAAACCTTAGGTTCGATCAATCTTTGGAACGAGTGAGCACATAGGTAAACCATTAGCCATAGACTAGTATGCCAATTTTTTGTGCCACAACTGAATTTTTTAACTGCTACCGATTAACCAGGCTAACTACTGGCCAAGAATTCGGTCCTCGCCTAGGTACCTACTGATACGATTCGGTTTTGTAATAAACAAATATTAGGGACAATTTTACACAAACCGAAGTAGCACCCGAAGCGAGCTCAATAACGATTGAGTTATGAATACTAAGCAACGGTATATTTATATTGAATAGATATAGATAGGTACTTAAATAGGTACGTACGTAGATAGGTATACATACAAAATGTCCAAGAAATAGAAAAGCTTAATTTTATCAGAAACAAATATTCACATAAACAAATATTTATTTATTTGTTTTTACACTACAACTTTAAAAGTCATTATACTCATTATCATTAAATACAATAGGGGCCGATGTCTGACTTTCGGACGCTCGAAAATTAAATAAGTGTGAATACGACTGTGGTGTCAAAATTGTAGCCACTGACTACCTACCGATAGAATTGAATACGAGTTGTCAATACCACTCGTTTTTCATCGCTATTAAAAATTGCATTTCATTGTTTTTGGCAGTTTTCGAGTCTAGCACATGGCTGGAGCATTTGTTTAACATTGGGCGCCTAATCACACATTCGTTGTTTCAGCCTTACTGCAGAAGAGATTGATCAAGCGCTAATAAGTAATAAGTAGTGTTTATCATAATGATGTCACGAGTATTACGATGGAAGACGTAATAAATTGACATTTGTATACACTGTACAACAATGAAACGAAATAACGTTTGATATAATATAAATAACTATTATTTACTATTCAACCCGTGTCTGTTACGTGGCGGAATTAAAATTGACGCTGTATCCCATACAAATAGTAGCTGTTCAGATGAATTAAAATTCAAGGAAATTCAATGAACCTGCACTAAGGATGGGTTTTAATGAACTAACCAGAACGGCGGTCATATACAAAGAGACATAATTTTATTAAAATTTATACACAAGTGGACTGTAAAACAGTCGTTAATATTAAAGGGGAATTTATGGACCCTATAAGATGCCGCTTGAAGTCCAGACATCCATCTTACAGCATTGCCCAAACACTGTCTCAAACTAGTTTTAACCTCAACCAAGAGTGGAAGCGGTCATGGTCTACATTGACGGCTGGTAAGCTTGGCTCCAGCGTTGTCCCAGGTTCAAAGCTAGAAGGGTTTCAACTACCGAGACGAACCTGGTGCAACCTCAATAGACTGCGCACTGGGCACGGTCGCTGCAACCTATACCGTTTCCGTTGTGGCTGGCAGGACTCCCCTGCCTGTGAGTGTGGTGCCACGGAGCAGAGCATTCATCACATCCTTCAAGAGTGCCCGTTAACTCGGTATACCGGAGGGCCTCCAGAAGACCTGTTCAATTTGAACGACGAAGCCCTTAAGTGGATTATCGCTCTGGAGATTAATTTATGATTTTGTATCTGAATTTTGACCTGCCATACGAATAAATAAATAAATAAAAATAAACTGAATTTATATAAAAGGCTCTAGGAATTATATAAGACTACTCAGCCATTGACAGCCATGCTTAATTTTTTTTGTAGAACGGTGAACCCAAACTTGTTTATTTTTGTCATACCAGTACAGCGAAGAGAAAACTGCATTACCTCACATAGTGTTAAATATTGCAAATACGTAAAACCAACCTAAAACCTAGACAACCCCTACACTAAATTTACTGCAGACTTAGTGTTTTATTTATATTTTGGACGTCATACTCACGCCATCACTCCATAAATCATTCTATGAAGACACTGCGATAAATAAAATACTATAAATAACGTCTCGTTAAAAATATCGTTATTTTATGAATAAGCAATAGAGTACATGCAAAGGGCGAAGGTGCTGGCCACATAGAATGTGACTAAAATAGACCGCATGTGACAATGAAAAGACAACTACGTTGAAATAGGCATTCAAATTTGGAATGTGCTTCAGTCCCACTCCGGTCCGAACGTTTGATCGTTGTTTGAAAATGTTTTTTTTAATGAATGATTGACGTTTGATTTGTTTACGTGTTTGGGTTAATTAGCGAGCAAAGCCACTCCTTTCGATTTAAAACACACTACAGCAGCAGAGCTAGATTTTTTCAGTTTAACAGATATAAGATTGTGTAATAATCAATTTCGTATTGCTTTTGGCTTGTATTTTGGGACTGATTTGAATATCGACAATCTTTATATATCTACACATAAAGTTTGACGTAGTAGTTGTTCATATACATATAATAAAAAGATGAAGAGGGTCGTAAGTCTGTACATGGAAGATATTCGAAAAAAAGTTGGCTAAGGGATATTTACTTAGAATTGGTAACAGAACACGTTCCTACTGTTTTTAGAAGTTCTGTCTGTTTATTTGATCGCGCATCACGTGAAAACAGCTGAACGGATTTTGATGCAAACTTTACTAATCTATCGAAAAAATCCCTGGCCAGGTTATAGGCTACAAATATTCAACCTCTAAAAAGGAGGTAGCCACTACACTCGATTGAGTTAAGTTTGCACCTGAATATTATGGCACTAAATACATGGCACGTCACATTGACACCGAGCACCAGCGTAAGATGACCCGAACCAACCTAACATGACCCCAGTAAAAATGCACGCTTTTCGTGCTATTGACAAATTTAAGTTATTCCCTACATTGTTAGTGTCATCATTTACCCGCTACCTCGTGCTCAAGCTGTTCCAGGAGCGTGGCATCTTCCCCACCACGCAGGCCACCACGTCACGTTCCATCTGTCAACTTTACTTCAAGTTCCGCCTCCAGGGGACAGGGAGAGAAAATTGGGGTGAATTAGCCGCTTACTGACACAGACCGAAATCCACGCGGGCGGAGCCACGGGCACAGCTATTAATCCATACTAATATTATAAATGGGAAAGTGTATTTGTGTGTGTGTGTTTGTTTGTTTGTCCGTCTTTCACGGCAAAACAGAGCGACGAATTGACGTGATTTGTTAAGTGGAGATAGTTAAAGGAATGGAGAGTGACATTGTATAGTTTTCACCCACTTACGTGGTGAAATGGGGGGCTAAAAGTATTTTTGTATGGAGCTGCGATATAAACGAGTTCCACGTGGACGGAGTCGCGGGTAGAAGCTAGTTAGATATTAGTAAGTAGCATTTGTTTTCAATATGCTCAATAGAAAAAAAACCTAAACATCGTCACAAACGTTATACAGAATTTAATGTGATTCAAACGAGTAGGCGATTCTCAGAAACAGTATAACTCCCAATATTACACGTCCATAAACTTTTACATACGAAGTGCAAGTTCATATAGTCAGTTATGAGGTAGAAAACACAATCTTACTGTATGGTGAGAATGTTGAAAATCGAAAAAGCGGTACATTACAATACGAGGATGTGATTCTTCGTCCACGTGAGTGAACCAATCTATTTTCCAATTTTATTCGCGTTCATTTTCTCGGAAGGAAATGTAAATGACAGAATCATACTCGTAAAAGTTTTTTCATTTTTAATTTCGAACGAAGTCTGTGAGTTGGAGCTATATATAACATAGCAAAGCTAAATATGTTTTTGTGAAAAATATCCGTAACATGTATGAAGTCACCTTTATTGCTTCTACCTTACACATTGTGTTATTATTATTATGACCACGATGCAACATAGGTGATTGCGCATTACGTCAATGATTCTTCTCTTAGTTACATTTTCTCATTCCTTGAGGATTATTCATAGTTTTTAACAACAATACCTATAAACAAACTGCAGTCATTAACACCCATGTTTCAGAATTTTACGATTTTTTGTTGATTTTTATACCTATTACCTACACAGATATAAAGTTCTTCTTAAAAACAATAACATAACGAAACTTTTTATAGCTTGTTTATTCACATCTAACCAGCAGACTCTTTGATACTTACATTCATGAGTGGGAGTTTCACAAAGCGTTCGTTCCTTGTGCTATTAACATACACGTAACATACTATTTGCCTGCGACTTCACTCGCATAATTTCATTTGAACCAAACCACACGTTTGAATATACATCTCTGTCGTGTCTGATATCGAACTTTGTTAAAAATGGCATCAAATATAATGACCACCAAAAAATGCTTTGATACCCTAAGATCTTTTACCAAAAAAATATACTGAACACCAAAAATAATAATTCTACCATTAAAATAGTACTAGCTGTTTTAATAAAAAGTGCACATTAAATTTTATTCGAACACCAAATTTACTAAATGATCACCAAATCTTTGCGACCAAATTAATACAATACTTCTACCTAAATAACCCACTATGATTGCCATAAAATATATGAGTATTACCAAATAAAGTATAATGATGCCAAAACAAGTGATACCAAAACCCGAATCAGCACACCCTACTTCCACGTGGACTTGTCTGTCCCACCCCTAGAGTGTAAATGTCGTCGGCCGATCGTATAATCCGCCAGATCACGAAATTCCTAGGCATATCGTGAAACGCCGCCATTTCATGATATGCCTAAAAGTTGGCCAGGCTTATCACGATGTGCCTGATAAACAATACGGCAGATCGATGAGAGCAACGCATTTGTCGATATTCCTAGCTCTATACCGGGCACATTGTAAAATAGTTTCTTTCTTGGCCACTGGTGGCGCTGCGTATGCGATGGCGGCCGTGTTTATTGGGAGCCAATAATCAGGGCGGACAAAAATGGCTTGTCATGAGCGAACTTTGTCTTAGGTCGGTTAGGTTAGGGTTCACTTGTGCCCCTCAGACCAGAAATAGACACCCCGCGCAGCGGGGTGGCGTCTACTCGCTGGAGATTATCAGTAGAGAGCGAAGCGTAGGTCTGAGTCCTAGAAACGAAAGTGGGGATCCGTCGAATTTAGGAAATTATTTTACTATTTTTAATTTAGCAATGATTTATTACGATATCATTTTCTTTAATAGGATAGTAAGATGTTATAATTCGGGTTATGTTTTCATATTAATAGGAGATACAATTTTGGTGATCACTTACTATTTTTGGGTTAGCAATGATTTATTAGGATAGCGTTTTTTTAAATAGGATAGTAAGATGTTATAATTTGGGTTATTATTTCACATTAATAGGAGATAAAAAATTGGTGATCACTTAACTATTTTTAGATTAGCAATGATTTATTTGGATAGCATTTTCTTTAATAGGGTAGTAAGATGTTATAATTTGGGTTACTATTTCATATTAAAATGGAGATAAAATTTTGGTGATCATTTAGTATTTTTGGCAGTAAAAAGTATTTTTTTGGCGCTATATCTGGTGGTCCGTTAAACATATGCCGTTAAAAATGTAGTTGAAGGGTCATCATACACATTAGGTACACAGTGTTTAAAACAAACTTCGTATTTCCTGTGGTCAATGGTTAAGAGCTCTATAATAATACTATTATTATTGTATACATATATACGCATAATAATACATATATAATGTATGTATATATTTGCGTAATAATAACATCCATAAATAATAGGGGACGCCGTTTATACGGATTAAATTAAGAGTCCAACCACCTTAACTTTGACAATTCCCACAGGAAAGCCGCGAACCTCAATCTGTACGAAAACGTACAATGTATCCACTTACCCACTCGCTTGATTTCAGATTTTAAAAAAGGTTACCTAAATTGCTTTAAATTTTTCTGTATCAAAGAAGCCCGGAGTTTGCTTGGCAACCACAGTTGCCACCATCAGTTTAGGGATTCGCGAAATTGGCAACTGTGGTTGCCACAAGCAAGTGAGTGGTTGTTCATATAAACTGATGAGTTGATGACTATTTACATTTAAAAAGTACAATCTACATTATACCTGTACGATTCTACAATTTTAGGTATAAGTATTTAAGGTCGCTCGCTTTACATACAAAACGTTAGTTGACATTCGCAGGCTAACGGCGTGATATTTTAAGAAACTTACAAGTATGTATCAAACTTTTAAATTGGCTTTCCAATTGATCACGCATACCTATATATTTTTTGTTATGGAACACTACAAATCCATGTGGTATATCAATCGTCGCACAGTCCTTCGCAATCGGAGATTAATACCAGGAAAAAATAAGGTTTATTCCTTTTAATAGGATACGTAATAAAAGGAGTTTAATAACCACGAGAATTACGAAAACAAACAATGATTAATTAGCCTTATTTTTTCTTGTTATTAATCTCCGATTGCCAAGGACTGTATGACGATTGACAGATAGATCTTGATTACATGTAAACGTGATGATTACTGACAGATGTGACTTTTTCACTGGTGATGCTCGCAAGCTCGTATGATGAATCAATTAAATTATTCTGAAACTTGGTACGCATGTTACAAGATTCATTTCGATATATTTAGTTAAATAAGACAAGAACTTACAGATATGATCCTTACTGACACATAATATGTAAAAATTATCGAGTTTTGTCTGTCTGTTTGTGCCTAGCTGCGGAACCCACGTGTGAGGCACACGTTCTTTAGGGTCCGGATACAACATTCAACGTTATGGAGAGGACGTTATAAAACTTTACTAATCATTTTTATCATGTACCTATGATACTCAGGACAGGCTTTACGTGATACTCCTATGCAGCTAAATTAAGAACTGGTCTTAAAATGGCTGATGACTTGCTATAAACAACCTACTCAATTTGGACGGGTAATGGTTTATGTGCCACAACTTCATACTAAATCAGTTGTGGCTTGTGGCAAATAAAAAAAGTGGAACTATGAGAAGGACGACGAATGATATTTCCCTTTCTGTCACACTTATCGACATTTGTATGCTAGCTACAGCTCGCTTGCACGTGGTATTATTATTACCATAGCTCCAGAGTATTATAGGTTCCTGTTTTTTTATTGTGGTGGCTTAAAATGTTGCTATGTTATGTCCTACACATTAATAAATATTTCCTAATGGATAAAATTGACAGATTTCGTAAAATACTTAATTACTTACTTACTACATACAGAAACATTTAAACGAAACAAACATCGATCATTCACTTGCTTAAATACATTTAAATCAACTTAGCTGATTGCTTGATGTTAATCATTTATGTACGAAGGAGATAACCTAAGCATATAAACGACATGTTAATTACATCTATTTGTGAGCAGTGTTTTCTTATTTAATTAATAGATAAGGGTTTTTTTCTTAACGCAATCTCGTTTTAGATTTTATATCGTTGCGATAGTAACCGTTATTCAAAAAAACTGTAGCTTTAACCTTAAAATATCATCTTAAATGTATCTGACGCCAGATCCCTGCAGAGAAGCTCAGGCAGGTCAATATTACTAAGACATTAATTTTACATTTCGCGCTAAATATTGAATTACACTTTCCACCCACAGCTGCCTCTGTCATCATCTATTCACTTTTCCATCTTATTTTAGCACAAACGCCAAATACCATATATGCGATACGGAGGAAATCTGATTTATTATACGGATAAATATTGTAACCAAAATTGTTAAAAAATCTCGGCTCCACTGCTCTCCCTATTCTAAGTAACAAAAACACATTGTTTGCCACGTGTTGCACGCGGCCGGAATGCTAAAGGGCCCAAGTTTGAATCCCGGCAGAAGCCTCAGACCTTGCCAGCCCTATTGAGATGTAACTTTAATTGTTTAAATGTGTCAATGTTGTGTTTTTGCTGCTAAAAGATCTTCGGACGGTTGGTTCAAAAAAAGTTTCATTAACATATTTATCTAAGTAAAGTTTGGTCCGTAATATTTTAGCTGTGGCAGGGATGTGCATTTTGTTTTTATTTAAGAAAAAAGGTTAAAAGGAAATACACTCATGTATTTAATATGTAGGTACTTATTTAAAGAAAAAGTAAGCTAACTTAACTGCGGCTTTCTTACGCATGTGTTCGACATCAGCCACCGATGGCTATGGTACCCAATATACATACATATTTGTCTATACCGCACTGTGCAATTTTTATTTATATGCACAGTTTTAAGAAAACAATTAAAATACACAAAGGAAATGTTTTTTTGCTTATTTTTAAATCATTATTTCTACTTACCAACTAATTAGATCTTTACTCACTGAAAATTTATTCAAACTTCTTTACGTCATCACGTCCGCCGCTTTTCCTATATCTCGAAAGAGAAAATATTTTAATTGAGTATAAAAATATTAATAATCGTTGTGACTTGCCAGATTAATGTATCCATCCGGTATGAGAAAAGATAAAACGTTTGTAAAGGATGTGATTACTCCAGATCTTTATATTAAGGATGTTGGATGTTCTGCTGCCAACTTCGCGGATACAGGAAAGGGTTGTCAAAATATTTTCGAATGCGTGTTACCGAACGTAAAATGCCGTGTGATGAATAGTTCCTTACTCATGTATTTTCAATCCTCAACGTTATATAAAAGCTACAGTCTTGTTGATATATTTGGCGCCATTTTAGCTCTTGCCAAATTTCGGAAGTCTTCTTTCATTAATACTAGTTAAACAGGTTGGTTTAACAGCTCCATGTTGTTTTTATATAATTTTCAAACGTAGTAATGAAGTAGTCTCAAGTCTTGGCAAGACGGTGTGCCAAATGTACAAAGGTGAGATGTTTCAAATATCAAACAACCAAATTTTTGACTGACAGTAGGTATCACTGATCAAGTCAAGTCAAGAAATCTAAAAATCATAAATTGTGGAGACTTTGTTTGTCAGGGGGGAATTTGACTGTTCTGTTTAGTCACTTTGCCATATCTATTGCTGAATTATTTACGCAGGACTTGTAGTAGTAAAACACTAAGTACCTAACTGTTTACCCGAATGGACCAAGCTAAAATAATTATGTAGCTTTTATAACAACTTTAGGTTTACCATAAAGGGCCCTCTTTTCCCTGAAGTCACCTCATTATATAGAAATATATAGTATATGTCGTTAATTTACATCAATAAAATATTATAACATTTATAACCCAAAGATGAATATCATTTGAATCAAGTCCAAGCCCAAGTGTATCCTGAAAACGTCACGATCTTAAATTAAACTTACGATAGCTGACTAAAAACATTACCTAGAATTATGAATCATTATTTCCTAATTACGTTCACACATAAACATATGCATGCCAACGTTCTATATTTAATTATATCTTAAAATAACACAAATCGACTTACCAGCTTCTCGGAATGAATACAATCCCCGTACGGGGCATCCGCAAACACTGAAACGGCTGAAAATTTCACTTTCAACTGTCAAAATGGATATCAAAGTCACTTAGTACATGAACACAGCACCGACCCACGAACACTTCAGTACGGTTTAGTCCTTAATCCGTCGAAACGAACGAGTTTTTTTGCAGGAGCGGTCACGCTTAGAAACGTCTACACGCTCCGAGCTTTAATTCAAGACTGAAGATAATCGAGTCGAGAGCTTTCAGCGTAGCGATGCGTTTGCGCCGTTTCACGAGCGCACGGCATGAATACTACTATCCCTTTCCACATTATTGCATGCGTACGGCAAGGGTGTTACTTGTTGTATTGCGGTCTCATTCATACCTAATGCTATCGGGGAAATTAAAGAAAACGTAACTGGGTGCGTTACATAATGGTCAGCGTACGCGATGATTTATTTGTCCCATGATTAATGATTTTCATGTTTTCCTTAAGATTTTCTCGTGTGTTTTGGCTATGACATTTATTTTCGCATTGCGTTAACTAATTGCTGCGAGTCGTGGGTTTGAGGTGATAGTATATTCTTTCAACGAGAGTTTGTTATTCAATATTTAAATGATTTACATATTCGCTGTTTACATACTACTAAAAGCTATGAATATGTGAGATTTTAGCAATTCCTCTTAGTTCCGTTTGATTAATGTTTATCATTATTAGAACTAGGACTCTAGGTAAAACTTTTTAGTGCTGCTCGTGACATCACCGGCACCGGTTTAGCTGTACTTCACCTGAGTACGACTTAGGTGGTGAACTTCAAATGACATCGCCGTAGTCATTAATATAGACTGTATGAAACTATTAGCACATAGTTTGTGACATAGCCCACTTTAACGGTTGAAATCCGTTTTTCATCATTTCATCACACTGGTCACTATAAAGTTTAAGTAAAAAGTTTTTTTCAGAAACAATGTATACTGGCACGCACAGTCTTCCTTTAGGCGTGCCAGGACAGATTCATATTAAATCAGTTGAGTTTTAGGCCAGAATCTGAGTAAGTACGACTCTTTATTAAACGCATATCCGCTCCGACTCATGTATGATAACTAAAAAAACAATTAATGCAACAGTTCTTCCTATTAAACCTCTTACTTTCAGCATTTCCCATGCCAGAACGAAGTATTCCAACTATTTAAATTTTAAGTATCATTGATAAATACAAAGTTGCGAGGGGTTGTCCGCTAGTAGGAAACTATATCAAAACGCGGAAGTGAGTTTCCTCCGACCGCCGCTGCGGGAAGATAATTTGTAGCATATGTCTGTCGCTACCTAGAAGACGTTAAAAGTTGCATTTCAATTGACATTTCTCGGTAAACGAGAACGTAGTTTGGCAGTCACCCAGTTTCTTGTTATTAATTGTATTATTTACTAGTTTGATTCGCGTACTGAAGGAATTATTCAGAATCTCCAGTATTTGAGACGTATGACGAGAGCATAAATTAACAGAAACAAGGTGCAATTTTATTCAAATAAATATCGTAATTATTTCAGAATTTTTTCGAAGAATTATTCAGTTTTCTAGCTATACCACTGCTTCGTTCTTTGCAATCTCTTGTTATGGCAGACATGTTTCATAACTCATAACTGTTATCGTGTAATAACAATATTATATCTACAGGCACGTAAAACGAAAATCGACCTCAGCTTCCGATTGCCTAATAACCGAATATCAAAAAGGTAAACAAGAAATTTGCCATATTGACTCGGGCACTACCTAGTAGGTACTAATCTAAAGATGACTAGAAAAAAACTCCATACAATGGTAGTTTTTGGCTGACAATTGTCCCATTTTTTAAACTTTTCTTGCCGTTCGGGATTAACTCGAAGCGGGCCGAGTTAATAATGACGAGTATTATAAATATTAAGTAATTCGCAGGAATCATGTAAATACGGTGTTTGCTTTCTGTGAGTACGTTTCCATTTGCACCGAGCTACCGAGTTATCAACTGCCAACTTGTCCCCGCTGTCACGTTATGAAACGACCCACTTGGCGAGCTCCGTGGACGTTATGCATTTTCATTAAATTTTATCCTAATTATAATTGTAATTAATCTAATTATTTAAGTACGTCGTGATGCTTGAAAACTCCGCTATATCTGATGCCTATACCTTTTTGCGTAAAGATGTGAAAATAATTCTTAAAAATATAATAAAACGAGATATGTCCGAAAAGTTTCGACAAAACTGCATAAATAGTTTTAAATCTTCAATTTATGTATGAATCTATGGGAACCGGATCTCAGAGGGCTTCTTAAAAAACAAAAAATAACGTTCGTACTTCCTTAGCGACGCGTGCCGCTATGAACTATTTATAAAGCACACTATCCATCACAAGATACTCTAATTGGACAAAATATTTTTTATTTAGTTGTCAAAACGAAGAGCTTTTAGTACCCAAAAGGTGTTTTTCTTTAGGATCCATAAATGTACAAATAATACAGATTGTAAATATACATTGACAAAACTGCGATAAAATGTCTAAAATTTCTAAACTTTGATAAAATCTTGTTGCAACAACAACAAAGAATAAAGACTGGCAAAAAGTTGTCTACTCGTAGTCTGACTAATACCAAAGTTCAATGAGAATTCGACTGCGCACTATCTCTGGCTATGGCTTAGCTGTGACACTGGACTAAAGCCGATAGGACCAGGGTGCCCGTTCCGGCAGGAAGCGGATACTTGTGTCGTTGGTTGATTTAAGTTGCTAGTGGCATAAATTCGGTGCGCGTGCGGCGACCCACTGATTGATGGATGAATTTGGAAATTAGAACTAATGTGTTAAATATTTAAATAGCACTATTCGTATGGGTAGACGTAACATTACGGAAGCCTAACGTCTGATTATGGTGGTGAGCGTCACCTTTTACATAGAAGAAGAGGGTACTTACATTTTTTCGACTGTAAGCCCGTTTCTACTATATTTATATACGTAGATAACTCTTAAAAACTAAAACAATATAATGTTTGTAATGTTTATGAATGATCTATGCAGTTTCCTATTTTTTGTTAATCAAGCGGAAATCGGTCAGGCTGAAGGTATGCGATCGCCGTAGTCCATAGACGCTAGGTATTACAAGGGTGTATCATGATCATGCGCAGAAGTAAACTTTTAAAATATATGGAAGGAAATGCGAAACTTCTATTTCAACCTTAAAGTTATTATATACTAATGTCTGCTTTTTGATCAATGTAGGTGTAGCGTGAGCAAACGGAATGAACTCTACTTTTATTATTTTCTGGTTTGCATTCTCGACGTTATCTTATCTTTTCTGATTACGACTGTGAAGTCATCCTGTATATCAAGAGTATCAAGACACGCCTTTCAGCTGTACACGCGGGCAGCGGTCATCGATAAGTGACCGAATGAATGGATGAAGAATGGATCTATTAAAAGCATGGCTATAATTGAACGAATGAATGAAACGAGCGTGAACGCAATCGTTCATTGTTGTTTTATGGCGATGGAAATTGAGTTTATTTTGAACTTGCATTAACTCGCTAGCACAATGGTGAGTGTCCACCGGAGCCGAGCGAGGTAACGGAGCGGTGAGCGAGAAAATATCCAATAAGAAGAGATGCGGGAGCGAGACTAGCAATACTAATTATTGTATTTTTAGGGTCCGTAGTCAACAAGGAACTCTTATAGTTTCGCCATGTCCGTCTGCGGCTTAGCTCAGTGACCCTTACTACTAGAAAGCTGCAATTCGGCATGGGTATATAAATCAATGACGTCGACAAAATGGTAGAACTTAATTTTAAAAAAAAACATTTTTAAGGTACACGTAAAGTGGAGATGTATTTTAATTTTCTCGTTAATACCATTGTGTTGTATTTGTTGGGTATCTTATTCAAAAATATTATTTGTTTCTAATGATCATTTTTTAACAGTGGTCCATTTATGTGATATTGGCCTTTAAGCCCAAATTTTTCTTAGAGTCATTTGTCCCCACCCCCTGCCAGCTAAATGGCTGCTACTGGGAATGTGTATAGAATCGTGGCAGTAGAACACATAATGAATTTAAAAGAAAAACTATCACGGCACGGAACTAAGTAGGCATTACTAGTTACCGAGTAACAGTCGACCAACTTAAAATTTACTTGAAAAGGCTACCTTTCGTAGAAATTCGGCCGACGCAACCGCACCATTTACTTGGCGCGTGCGTGTCGATGTAAGAAATACAGACGGGCAACTACGGAACCCTACCACTGCGCGTGGCCCGACACGCAAGTGACCGGTTTTTTTTCTTAGCATACTGCTCCCTGCCCTCGCTCAGCTCTGGGCCCTATTTCACCACCTTGACAATTATCACCTGACGAAGGCGATTACAATGCCACGTACATTGCTGGGTCTATAAGCTCTCCAGCAACCAACTTAACCTGTCGACGCAGCCATGTAAAGCGAATTGTCAATGTCAGGCGACAATTGTAGATTTGGTGGAATAGGGGCCTGGTGGGTTCAACTCAATCGGTTCAGTCGGTTTTGAGATATTATGACCATTGAAATGAAAGTTTATTTTTTTTTAAGTTATTAATTATTACTGGTCAATATGAAAAAATATACAGGTACTACATTAAAGATAATGTATAATAATTATAAGTATTTCCGTGCTCTGCTTTCATTCAGTTTGGAATACAAAATGAAATCAGTAGATATTTATTCGATTTTAATTAATTACTGGAAACAATTGGAGATATAATTACTTTATTTTTCTGATCTACTTGTAGGTATTCCATGTTTTGATAAACTGACGTCTCATACAATTTCATTACCTTAAGTAACATTTACAATCGCTTTTATTTATGCTCGGTTCAGTCACAGCTCGTACAGTATGATTATTTTTACATGAGACGTGTTTGCATCTTTGGTTTTATTTACATTTTCCAGTATTGTGTAACTACGTATACCATACTTATGCTTATTTGTTTATTCTTATGCTACTTAAATACTTTTTTTATGACAAATTATGTCAACCATTTCGCAAATTTCTAATTTTGTCATCATCTCCATAATATTTTAAGAGCTTGGCTTGGCTCTCGTCGGTGCAGTAGACGCAAGTCCTCTATTCATCTTTCTTCAATCTATGATTATGAAGCACATATTTGTGCCATGCCATAAAACTAAATAAAAAATATGAATTACCTAACAAACTGCAAAACTTTTTCGTCATGTTTCAAAATCAATGATTACAGAGAGACAAGATATTCGGTGTCTGTTATTGAAATCCCACCAAAAACATAAATGTAAAAAAGGAGAGCCATATATTGAACTCAATACAAAAATTATGCTTGGCTGTGGGCTTAGCCGCAAAAAGAATGGAGATCGAAATGAGTGCCAAGTTCTATGCAAAATCCAAATATGTATTTATAGGAACAGAATAACATTAGGAACAAGTATTAAACTCTATTTCTTTGCTTTATTGGATTCCTATAACTGCTGTTATTTAAAAATGTGAGATCTTAGAGTAGCTTAGATTTGACCCACAGCCAAGCATAATTTTTGTATTAAACTCGGCTCTCCTTTTTTACATTTATGTTTTTGGTGGGATATCATTACTTTTTGTACAGAAAACTAGGCAGGTATTGAGATTTACTTCTGTTTTGTGTATAATTAGTGGTGCCGGGCGCCGCCGACGACATACCGTTGGCCGGTTGTTTAGCGCGTATTACTGGTTTTTTGGATGGGGACACCACTTATTTTTTGACTTAACTTAATTTTTATATTTCTCTAATATAGCAAATATAATAATACATATATTGTGATAGTTTCAAATATCCGCTTGTAAAAAAATTGTATGGGGCCCCAATATTTTTTTCCTTTTTTTATTTTTAGATTTATTCCTACGCTTACACACAATTACCGAGCTGGATTCCAAATTTCATCGTTCTAGGTCATCTGGAAGTAGGTAAGGTTTAGGTACTATGTGTCAGTCAGTCGGTCAGTCAGTGCTAAAATTTACGACTTTTTGACCTTCATATCTTTATAACCGTTTGAGCTAGCTTCATGAAATTTGAGCTTCTAGATGTCCTTATGGATATAATTAAACACACGTAGTTTTATGTGTTTACGTTAAAGAGGTTTTGAGTTATAGAAGGGTCAAAAGTGGCACCAAGTGGTTCGTGTAATATTACACTCGGTGCTGGCTAGCCAGTTCCTTTGCTTGAACTTGGGTTGACACGCTGCCGCGTGTCTAGATAGCATAGCATCGCAACTGTCCTGTTTGGGTTCATTCAAATTTACTCAATAATTTCGTTCATACTTATACTCTTCTCATTTATTGATGAAATATATATTTTTACATGTAAAATAATTAGTTAATAAATAAATCCAATATATCTACCCAATATATGTAGATTAGGGTAAAAGACAAAGACAGTTTCGTAAAAGAAACTACCTGTATAAGGCCTACTTTTGCAACTTTTTTGAGTGCGTCCTAACTAAATTACCCCCTACTGCAATACAAAGGTAACCTTTCGCCCACACGCACCTCGTGTAAGTATTGTTTTATTCCATTATGGCTGTGAAACGAAAAACGACTCATTTACATAGAGAAAAGAGTTACAATTGGTTGGATTGCATATATAAAGAAGTTTGTAAGACAGTGCATCTCAAACATGGCGATAATTAGATTTAATTGGATTTAACTGATTGTTAAATACTCGTTTCTAGTGTAAGTTTGTACCTCATGAACGCGAAATTAATTGTCTCTGGATCTGGAAACACAGTTACCGAGGAAAAATATAATTGAGTTGAATAGAAAATTGTTTAAAACCATATTATATTATTCAATATTATTGCCGTTATTCATAATAATGGCTTATTAAACTTATTTTAATTAACTTACATAACCAAAGGTATAAATACTTCTAACTATTACTTATATTATACTTGAATTCAAGTCCTAAAATTATGCCCAAGTCTGTGCCCAAGTTAAGTAACATGCGAGAAACTGCGCTAAATACTAGTTATATGTACACTTTCTCTCATTTTTGACTACATTTAAAAGGTGGTAACAGGCGTAAATAGTGTAACGGTTGAAAATCTCTGACCGCACACAGCATGCGTGTACCGCATAATAAGACAACCGCAAAATATAACATACGACAAAAGTCAACATATAAAGCAGTTAATTCGGAAAAAAGGCAATCCAAGAAATACCTACTGTCCTATTTGCTATCACGAACATAGCCACCTTCACTTGAAAATTTAAAGGTAAATAGTAATTTTGGATTCTGAATACAAAACCGCACGAGATTGTGGGACTCTTGTTACTCACAGTAGCTAAACATATCTGGGAGTCAAGTACCGACAACTTGCTGCATAGTCGCTTCGCGCGCGACTCGGTAACAATATGGGCGTTTTCCAAAAAAAGTATACAGTAATTTTTTCAATTACCATTTTTTTTTTGTTACTCAGAATCGTTAATACTGACGACCTTCATACAAGTGTCCCAAATAGTCCATATGTGAAGTTTTTGTTATTGTTCCGCTTTTGTTCCCCACCGCCCACCCCCCGCACATTATTTACTAGACTTGCTAGAGCGTTTGCTAGAATCGTGAAAATGTTCGGCTCTATGCTTGGTTCTGTTTGTTGTATAGTTCGACAAAATTAAGAACGGCGAATGTTCAAGTCTATCAACAACTTTAAAGCGTAGGAGTACAAAGTAACCAATACCATGTTTAAAGGCAGTACGCTCATTGGAGTCAGTGTTCATGAACACAGTCGTTTAAGAGATTTATGACACGTAGTATCTATAAGGAAATCGCTAGGAACGGGCGGAGTCAGCGGAATAAGGAGAATTTATGAGGTGATGTGTATTTAACTCCAGTAATCACCAGTGTGTAGAATAAGGGCGGTGTTTTGGGCATATTTGACGAACAGGTTAACGTTAAATATTTATTTATTTATTTATTTATTGATACATGGAAAACCAACAGCGCAACATATTTCTAGATACCATAATAAAACCATATAGCCAATTACAGGTTTTCACTTATAGAAATAAACTAACAAAGAAATCTGAAGCCAAACTTAAACTTAGCATACATTACGCACAGTAACCAATCGCGCACTACCTAATACGCGGAATATACAAGAATAAGGTAGTTAATGAATTAGGCTACTATAAACTCTAATAACCCGAGCCTACACCTGAGTATCACACATGAAGAAACTTATCAGTTTAGATTTTATTGCCTGTATGCTATCACAGAATATGTCTATATCTAATTGATCTACAACTTTGTTTAAACTCCTGCCTGCTCTGCACAAGAAACTATTCATTCTATATTTAGTGGAAACATGGAATATGCTAATAGGACGAAAACGGCGGAAACTTCTTATGGGAGTATTAAAAGAAATCTTAGCAAGTAAATTAGGACAGTCAACATTGCTTCTTATTATATTTAACAAATATAATATATCAGCAATTTCACGACGCTTAGCAAGGGGTATCAAGTGATGCTTTTTACAAAGGGTTAAATAATTAGATGAACTATAATGTGTATGCATTTTGTAGCAAAGAAATTTCATGAATTTGGATTGTAATCGCTCAATTCTGTCAATGTAAATTTTATATTGGGGATTCCAAATCTGAGATGCGTATTCCAACTTGCTTCTCACATAAGCACAATACAAGATTTTAAGCGTCTTAATATGTGTAAAACAAACCGAGCTACGCATTATAAATCCAAGAGTCTTAGAATCTTTACTTATAATATTATCAACGTGATCATTAAAAATAAGCTTCGAGTCATGAAAAACCCCTAGGTCTCTTATGCTAGTTAGTTGCTGAATACCTTTACCTTTCAATGAATAAGAAGTAGGTATTTTATTTAATTTACGAGAAAAAGTTACGGTAAAACATTTTGAGGGATTTAAATCCAATTTATTCTTAACACAATATCTATCCAGACGGCTTAGATCAGATTGCAGCGCAGTAGAATCTTCAGGTGAAGCAATCTTGGCAAAAATCTTCATATCTTCAGCAAAACTGAGTAACTTAGAAAACCGAAAACAGGTACCTATATCATTCACAAAGACGTTAAAAAGGAGTGGTCCCAACAAAGATCCCTGTGGAACGCCACTTGGTACAGATACCCAGCTTGACATGTAGTTTTTGATCACTACCGACTGGCAGCGATTTTCTATGTAAGACATAAACCACCTCAGAAGATCCCCTCTAATACCTATTGAATAAAGTTTATGTATTAAGACATCATGGTCAATCCTATCAAAAGCTTTACTATAGTCTGTGTAGACTACATCCACCTGGTGGCCAGAATCCATTGTCTCAGATACAAAATCGTTCAGTAAAGCAAGATTAGACACTGTAGACCTCCTTTGAACAAAACCATGTTGAGTGCTATCTATAGTATTTTTTAATACTGACGAAACCTGCAAATGGACTATTTTTTCCAAAACCTTAGCCAAGATACACAATTTGGAAAATATGATGTTTATTGGACTCCTAGGACCCACCACAAGTGCTTTAAATAACACAAACCGACGGGATGTATTTATTACGTAACTCGTCCTAATCCGATAAAAAATAACCTAAACGTTCAGTTTTAATTAAATAAGTAATATCTTGTCGTGATCTTGGGTAACCGGTAATTACGAATAAAATTTAAAAACATACTTTATTTGTGCTAAAGAGGAAAAATATAAATGAGGAAAAGTCAGTAAGTGAACCTCAGGTTTATTGCATATAGGAAGTACTGTCCTGAGATCTTTCAGCAACATATAGAATGGACATGGGCAATATTAAATCGCGGATCTGTTGGTTTTTCTATAATATGCGGACAGAGCCACGCGGGCAGCTAAGCTAGTACTTAATAAACAAGTTAAAAAAAATCAATTTCTACAAACATGTCTGCCTGATTCATACTTCAGGACCGACACATATCTAATGTGCTGTGACATTTCGCAACATCTGTTGGTATTAACAATGGGCAGCTATCTCAAAACGAATTGTTCCTGTCAAGTTTTACGCAGAGAGTCATAGACTGATGTTCGTCGATCGGCCTGGCCTGATATATGTCACTACAACAAGACTGATACATTGAATAGAACATATATATCTAGGATATGGCATGTAATAGGAGCAAATAATGGAATGCCACATTATTAAGCTAAAAAATATATATACAATATACGAGTACCGATAACCAAAAGCCTGCTACTTCTTTTACTTAGCTGGAATGATATTACTAATGTAACATTTATTATTAACATCGTTTTTTTGTAAATATAATTTAAAATAACAAAAATGGTGGTATATAAATATAACCAAGACAGAACAGTGCTCTACCAAGATGCTTTATAATTTACATGCTACGATATTATGTAGGATCCAGAACTAAGAGACCATAAGAAAAAAACTTTAAATAACAATATTTCAATATCCAAGACTTTTTTAAAAATTGGCCCCGGCGGGTGATAGCTGATGACTGAGAATACGACTATACATGGTTTTTTACCATGCCTACATTTTATAAGTACATATATTTAAGAGACGATTAGGTACATCTTTATGTAGACTAAATGATGACCCGTTAAAGAACTATACTTCAAATAAAATAACAATCAAAAACGACACCAATACCGCCAACAATCACGTTTATAGTTAACGCGATGCAAAATGACACTTACTGCATTGACTTAAGTCATTTGACATTCGTATCATTCCATATTTAACGATATGAACTATGTCCTCATTAAATAATTCCTCACTTTTGCTGCATGTGGGTATATTGAACGTAGGTGGACAATAATGGCTTGCTGGTATTCCATTCGACACGCGAATGTAGAATGATTGAAGAAAGTAGGCTTTGTCAATGGTTCTTATGTGTGAGCCATAATAATGAACACTATTTTGATTTATTAACATGTGATTGAGTCAGGAAGTTGTAGTAGGTACGCTTGAATTCCTACGGAGTGAAAATTTGTTTAGGTGTATTTTTTTTATTTGTGAGTACATGTCAATCTGATTACATCAGTAGTGGTAAATAATTAATTATATGTAGCACTATACCCCGCCTGATGGCGTACAAATTCTTGATTAAGTATAACAATGTTTTCTAAATACTAACATGCAAAAATAATTTTACATGTCTCTATTGTTGATGTAAGAAATCATGTCATATTGAATTACTAGCTGTACCTGCGACTTCGTTTGCATGTTAATGTAGGAGTTAACGCATTTCTTCTCTTGGAAATAGGACACATGCAGTTAGATACGGACTGGTCTTATGGGGAAACTGTTCAAATTTTAAAAGAGTTTTCATAGCCCAGAAGAAATGCTTAAGAGCGATATGTGGTGTAAATCAATATAAGTCATGCAAGCCTATATTTAAGAAATTAAAATTACTACCGTTGCCGTGTATGTACATTTTAGAGGTCTGTTTATTTGTTAAAAAACACCCTGACTTGTTTAAAACAGCAGGAAATGTATATCACCGTAATACAAGAAATCCAGGCCGACTGGCACACGACCGCATCCCGCGAACATCATTATATGCAAAACAATGTTATTGCATGTGCATGAAGTTATTTAATAAGTTACCACAATACATACAACAATTGCCTTTCAATATGTTTCGAAGGAACATAATAAAACTATTGCAAGAAAAACAATATTATGACACAAAATTGTTCCTTTTAGATAAGTTTCAATTATTTGCATGCTGGTATTATTGTTTTGTAATACTAATTTTGTCATCTCTTTGTATATAATTATTCTTTGCAAATAAAAAAGTTTGAAGTTTGATGTTCTAATTTTAACCTGTCATGTAAAAGTTTCAATAAACCTATATATATTTTAGTTAAAATAACGTTAAAACCTGTCACTCTGATATTTAAATTATTAAGAAAGGGACAAAACACGTGTTAATTATCAGAGGTATTTTAAGTTTTATGAATAATGGGGTAAAAGTTTAGTAGATGTCTGTGGCAATAGATCTAACAGGTAGGACACACGCTGCAGTATTAAAGGTTTATTGATCTTCTTTTCTACATATTTTTAACACTGTGTTATGTTATATTATAAAAACGTGATGGATGACTGAAATGATCTTGAGTTCTTGAGTCACTCCGACTCTCAGGTAAAGATGTGTTTAGAAATTAATAATAGATAATCCTTTCGAGTACCCATTGACCGGTAAGTGTTTAAGTACGTGGAACAAAAGATCTCTTTTTAATTTGACAACAGACGGCCAATTATATTTTCCAAACTATACCTAACCACTAGGTAAGTTCTACAACTATAACGCGAGTCCGAGTCCCTTTCTAATAAAGGAAATTATTAAAAATGTTAAGGCAATATGTTTATTTTTTTCATATTGCAATGTTTCAGATTGCACTATCACATTCTGGTAAATCTTGTGTATGTTCCCGCCCTTGCCAACATAATAATGTGTGTTGCAGGCTTTATGATAAAAGTATTTTCCTGTATGTTGGCCAATTTCTGTGTCTCTAGTCTCTATTGTGGTCTCTATATTGGCTGAATGTCAACTTGAAGCCACCTTAAGGCACATCCACACTGGCGCCGCCTGCGGTGGCGGACAATATTAAATTTGACAGCGGCGGACAAGTTTACTATTGTCCGCCGCGGCCAGGCCGCGCCAGTGTGATGCAGGCCTAATACTGACGCACTTTATAATTCATGGTTATAAAAGGCCCGTTCTATACTGATTTCATACATACTGTTTATTGCTGATAAATATAAATACTGACAAACCAGCGCGGCTATCACAAAACGGCGCGCGAGCTCTCTCGATTTTTCTCCAACTATCCGTCTCTCTCTTATCAGATAACTTAGAAAGAGACATATAGTGCGAGAAAAATCGAGAGAGCTGCGCGCCGTCTTGTGATAGCCGTGCAGTATCGTGACAATTAAATACTCAGCGTGTGATTCAATCTTGCAGAAACTCAAATAGACTTTGGCTGAATGCAAGAACAGCGCTATCGCCATGCCATTAAAAAAAAAGGAAGAGAGTCAGACTTTTGACGTTTGACGTTATTTTGTTGAAATTAGTTGATACATTTATTGAAATTAGTTGATACATTTATTGAAATTACGCCTCAATACTAATTTATCGCATATAAGTTTCCATATCAGAATCCTTTATTTTTTACGCTTTAGAATTTAATATGCGTTTTGTGAAGGTCTATCATCACAACACCGGATCGAAATTATTGATATTCGATAGTTATGGCAAGCCCGCCATTTTGACGTCACTGACAGTTGACAGATATGGCGGCTACGATTTCAAGCAAAAGAAATTAATAATTTAATGAGGTCAAATGTTTCCGAAAATTAATTAATCGCCGCAGTCGGATAAAAACTATCCTAAACGAAAGCTAGAGTAATAATGTGCTTATGAAAAAAGTTACATATTTTTCCGTTCATGGGAATCTGAAATCATCGGGGGACATAAAAAATGGTTAGTTTGATACTGGCTGATTCTTTTTTTAATTTAGAGATTTATTATAAGTGAGAGATGAGAGATGAGAGATTACAGCAAATGGAATAAAAATTACAAGTTTAAATTTGATATCGAATTATTAAATTTATATAGCAAACAGTCAGAAATATAATTTAAACAAAAACAATCAAAAATTTCAAGAATTTGTTTATGTTTAAATTGACGTATGGGTAACATTCTAAATTCGACAGGTAATTTATTGTAAATCTAACAAGCTAAGCAGAATATACTTTTGCGCATTAAGGCAGTATTTCCTGAAACAGGATATCAACATAATATCTGCCGAAAGACGTTCACTGCTATAGTCCGCTAGATTAGAAATACGGTAAACAAAGAAGCAGTCGTCGTCAACCTTTTCTGCTTGGGACAAATATTAGATGCTACCCGGAAATTCATCCTTGCTGCAAACACACACCAACTTATAAATGTTCACCACTATTATGTTTCTCATTTGTTGTTAATGGACTCTGTTTCTGTATCTTTGCTTGTGGTGAAGGCAAAACGTTCAAGGGAGAACAAGTCGGTCTTTTTTGCAAGCCACTTGGACCTGCTTCTGACCCCCTAGCACACTAGGTTTTATGTCCGAGGTAAAGCATTTGTCCCTCTTGCACTCGCATATTTGCCAGAATGGGACGAATGATTTAAGTCCGACATAAAACTCAGTGTGCTAGGGTGTTTGGTTGGTCCATCGCAGTCCGCACGCCACGACACACAGAGAAAAATAAAATTTTAATATTAATTAACAAATAGATACTCGTATAATAATCTCGTAATCTTCTACAATTTTTTGATTACCAAGAAAACAAGAAAAAGAACGTTAGATACGATTGACAATTTTGACAATGTTGACAGAGAAAAAAAACGAACTGATCGTTTCAAACCTCTTCTTCTTTATGTTTTTTATTATGCAACCTTTCCAGAACTGAACAACGAAATTCAAAATAACAGAATCAAAAAATAATAACATTAAAAATAAATATAGTGTTGTAAGTATTATTGAGATATAAATAATGAAAACACTTCTATCATTTTAGGGTGGACAACAATAACGTAAGTCTTTTTTAGTGGCTGTTTGATAGTTGTGTGGCATAAAGTGTCTTATATAAAAGACCTCGTGCTTCGTGCTTTAGCTTTCTTTCTAATGCTAAAAAAACGCACTACTGACACTCATTGCTGAAGGTGATTAGGTCCCTGATGTTATGTTAGTCTTTTCCGCACTATGTCTCTCCACCTGTCCCGGTCCTTGGCAGCGTGGAGTGCTTCATACAAGTTGGTATCCAGTATCGAGCGTATTTGATCGGCCCATCTACTAGTACTCCTCTCCCTTGATCATTTGTCTCTGGAACAGTTGGTGGTTACGTTACCAGTAACCATCAACTGTTTCAGGTTGTTTCCCTCTTTCCGGACGATGTGACCATAAAATTCCAGGAGCCTTCGCAAACAGACAGTAGAAAGCCTTGTCTTTGTGTTGAGCTCGTCAATTTTGTTTTTCCTATAACTTTCGAACACAGAATTTAGTGGAAATTCCCCTATGTCCAAGTACTTCAGGGTCACACAGTGGACTGTGTTCCTGTTTTAATAAAAAAGGCCTAATGTCAAGAATCGGTGCAGCGGAGTCAACCAATATAATGTTATATTGTGCTTTTCAAGCCCCTGGCTCTGACGCTCTTGAAGAATATATGACCGGGGGCTCAGTTCATCTCTTTCACATTGCAATCGCATTTCAATAAGTATTTCTCGCTCTTTCTGAAAACTCGATGCGCTTAGAAGTGCCGAGCAAATATTAGACCTCCTGTTAAAGTATATAAGGAGGCAGGACAGGCAAGCAAGTTAATAAGAGGAGAAAACAAACAAAATAGGTTGTGACAAAGCTCTTAATAAATCGAGAGGGCAATATTGCTTCATCCGATACCTGGATGTTGCTTGTATACATACCTCTTCTCCTGCCAGCAGACTCCTCAACCTGGTGAAGCCGTCATTCAGCAACCGGAGCAAGCGCCATCTATAAATACTTGGCCGCGCCGGCGCGTTACTAACGACTTCCTACGATGCGCCCGTCTGTCTGTCGCAACTATTGAACGGGCTTTGACAAGGCTATGATAGAGTGCAGACTATTATATAAGTAGTTACCTTACAATTCCAACAAAAATATCGTCAAATTTCAGCGCCGACTACCTACGATTTCATAAACAAGCAACAAGTATTAAGTATTAGTGACAATTAATAACATTTGGGAAATAGGCAAGCATTATTCTCTGCAATTTACGGCCAATTTTACTAATATTTATAATACCTATGTGAAAAACCTCAATAACATCCATAAATTAAAATACTTAATCATTTTCCATTAGGTGCCTATTTTCATAAGCTAACATTCACCTTATCTACTTGGTGTTCCTAAAGGTGGGATTCCACCGGTGCGTATGCGGCACTGTGCGGCACAACCATTTTTGTACTGAATATACTTGTGCCGCACAGTGCCGCACACCGGTTGAATCCCGCCTTAAGACCAGCTACATAATACTAGCAAGTGTAATAAATGGGTGTTAGGAGCCCCTCTGCGTCATGAAAATTAAACAAACTCTCTCCACTCCTCACAACCGACAGGACATCATTAAGCATCGGACTTAGCCACAAACAGCCACAAACAACTAGTCGGTATAAAAAAATCATCGCGTCTAAAAGCGGAAAAAACTAGCGGATACGCGGCGCACGCGTCGATCTCTTGACAATTAATCGTTTCCTGGCCGCTTCCTACGTCGCGGGTCGGAAGGGATGAAATATGTCACGGGCACTTTGGGATTTGATAGCTCGTATTTTTAATCGTGCTCGTTGTCGACATGCTTCGAACCGGAGATAGCGAGGAAGCTGTGGGTAGCAACGTTTAGAAATACATCTACACTCTATACTAATGTATACTATAATATATAAAGCTGCACGAGTTTGTATGTAGGAGATTAATCTCCATAACTTCTCATTAGACGACAAAAAATATCTCAGCAGTAAGAATATTTCTGGAGTAAGAATTTTTGAATCTCTACATACAAACTTACATCATATTGGATGGACCGCCAACGTTGCTTTGTCTATGCAGCCATTACCTACTAATGATATGCGCCAGCGCCGCCAGGCCGCATGGACTTACTTGAAAAGCTTACGTTTAAATATGAAATGACTCGCTTCCGCCCGCGACTTTGTCTGGCTCTTTAATCAAGGCTGTAAACTATATTTGTGCAAATTTTCCTCTAAATCGGTTGAACCGTTAAGCGTGATTGAGTAACAAAATATCCAAATATCGAAACATCCAAACTTTCGCATTATAATTATTATTAGTTAGAAGTAGGATATTCAGTACAAAAGCCCAGTGGGCCCTCCGTATCAGAATTTGAATCCACAACATCCGACTAATAATGCTGTCTAACTGCAGCTAAACATAGGGAAAATTGCATTCGTTATCGTCGGTTAGTATGCAGCGGCGTGAACAAGATGTTCGTCTGACTTGACGCATTGATATGATATGACATTGGTATGCCGTTGGTCGCCCGCACTCGGTTCCACGCACGCCAAGCGTGACGTAACAGAACAAGAGCACACAACTAATGTCATAAATTTTATTTTAATACGCTCAGTCAAATAGACCGGCAATCAATCACTATCTATAAGGAGCGACCTTGCGGGGCGCATTGTTTGATAAACAATCGCGACACGCGTTTGGTCGACTATGTGCATCTTTAACATTACACTACGGGCTAATTGCATAAAGCAATAGTGGGGATCTATAAAAGTCTCACTGATTTGATAGGAATTTGATTTGAATGTGTTTTGAGCGCACGCGGGCCGTTCTAATGTGTTAGACCGATCGTGCGAAACATTTTATGTACATTCATCCCTATATTCCCAGAAGGGGTAGTAAGACATTAAATTTTCAGGACCTCTAGTTACCGGACAATATAAATAAATATTAGTAGGTACGGTACGAGGGATTTTGACGAATAGTGTCAGTACGAGTATGTTAAGAAGAATATACGAGTACTTTATTGAGACAGTATAACACGAAGATTAAATTGTCTTGATAAATTATACACCAGTTTTTAGTAGGTAGGTACAATCGACGTCCAGGATTTTTGCCTTATTACAAAGGGATAAGGTGCAAATGTGTTAAAATAATATATATACATATTTCCGTCCACCGTAGTTACATTTGGTCCTTTGAACCAAGTTTTATTAGTGGACTGATACAGAAAATAGTTATCTGATATATAAAATATAAAAGAGAGTGTCACAACATTTTATTCCGCCCATGCTTTAAAAACATTCGTTGTCTTACATGCCGTATGCTTACTAAATCAATCGTTACAGACAGACAGTATGACAGATGTGTCCAGTTTCTAGAGCAATTATGTATCTACCAATATTAACAAGAGGACTGCGTTATTTCCGTGGCTATGAGGAAGATTCCACAATCGGGTCACGCTGGAATTCTTCACTTATGACTCTTAAGAGTGCAGTTTTAACATACATTTCAGTTCTTTTTAAGAATCTTCAAATCTCAAGCTTGTCATCGTCGCTTTAAAAACATGTAGGTGACGAATTAAAAATAAGTAGGTACAGAACTTACTAAAAGCTAATTTAGAGAAAATTCGCCGGATAATATTTTTTCTTCGGTTCACTTGCTACTATGGAATACGCCTATTTTTGTATAAGTACTCTGTTTTATTGGTAACGGTGGAGTTACCATTTGACCTTTCAACCCACCGGGAAACCTTCTCGAAATTTAGGCTAGGTATATTAAAGTCATAGAGAGCTGAAAAAATATTGGCAATGTGACGAACTATCAAGAAACACTGTAGAATTCTTCTCTGTCTCTTGTATCGGAGATCATCAAGTATCGCCGGTACTGCAGCTCTGGGAAGCAAGGCCAAGACAATTGGTTTCGATTTAGCCGATCACAGGACAATTGAGCGCTAAGTTCAATGATAACGCGCCCGGCGAGTGCAAGTGCATCTTGGGTATTTCATTTCAATGCATTATAATAGGGAAGATGCAATATTTTCAATTTTGCTTTCTTTTGAGAGAATCGCACGTAGAATAGGCCTCGAAAGTATTAAAATAATAAAAAACCTGCTAAAAAATAATAATTTATAGTCAAAAATTCCTGTTAAACTGACAATTTAAACTTTTGCGCCTTAACGGATCTTCAATTCCTGTGTGTCACTCGCCATATTCGTTTGTCCGTGGTTCGTTCCTAGTGTTACACTTTGCAATTTGTACTAATAATTGTATGGAAAATCAAGTAAGTAAATTGCTGTTTCGGTCGCGTTTCTATAAAAGCGTAAGGATTATTTCGTTTTTAATTTTCTCTTAGACTATAAAAAAAACCGACCAAGTGCGAGTCGGACTCGAGCACGAAGAGTTCCGTCCCATTATCTATAAAAACGGCAAAAAAAAACACGTTTTCTGTATGGTACCCCTTAAATATTTATTTTATTCTGGTTTTTTAGTATTTGTTGTTATAGCGGCAATAGAAATCCATCATCTGTGAAAATTTTCAATTGTCTAACTATCGCGGTTAATGAGTACAGCCTGTTGACAGCTGGACAGACGGACGGGCAGTAAGTCGGAGTCTTAGGGTGGGTTGCACCAACTTACGATTACAGACCGATCACCGTTAAATATGGCGCTGGCAGCTGTCATTCCCATACAAACTTTCGATACATTAAGATTTTAACGAACACCGCTTACGAATTACAGACGGTTTGGTGCAGTGCAACCCACCCTTAGTAATAGGGTCTTGTTTACCCTCTGTTTCGGTGTTTTATTTCAATCACTAAATTAAATTCCCCAAATGTATCGCTTGTCAGAGTACTCCAAATTTTCATTTCGATAGTTTCAGAGATAAACTGCAGTTTGGCGAAATGAAAAATGACAAAGAGACAAATGATACAGTTGGGAAATAAAATATTTGATTGAGATAAGTAGAAGGTAACCTTTAATTTCATTTATCTACAGACAACAATGCATCATAAAATTTTCAAATCAGGGGTAGTAAAACTCTTCCGTTGGCCAAAATTGCAAAAACTCCGCGGCCATTGTTACGGACTTTTAGTATTCAATCAATACATCGAAATGTCGCAAATCGATCACGATAAACGTTTATTAATACCCATGGAATGAATGTCAAATGAGTGGTACTGAGAAATTCATAAGCCGCATATCTTGCGAAGTTCGCAGTAGCTCGGCGGATGCCAATATGTAGATTTTAGGACCTTCAAAGGCCTCAAATGCTTTGTGGAGCAAAGCTTAATCCTCGGCTGAAGTGTTATTAAGGCCACTACAGCATCTGTATATGGTATGTAAATGTAGCTAACTGATGTCGCCCAAATGTCAGTATCATATTAGCGCAGTTTACTGTATTCGTACCACTACCATTCCGGTTATAGCTTACTGGTACAGCGCTGCTTCCAAACCGCTAAGTGTAATGTGGAAGTCGTCTAAACATACAGGCTTATGATTTTTTTTTCAAGTTTTACGAAAAAAAGTAGAACCTTATTTTGAAAAACAGACGAATTAAAGTATGAAATGCGAACAAATCATGATTTTATTGTGAGTGTCGTTTTCATTATAGGTCGATTGTCAGTGGTGATACTTTTGATGTAACCGATAAACTGTCATTTGATAGCAATGAAAAATGTAATGTCAAGAACGATAATTTGAACATCGAAAGCGACTGCATAAACTTTACATTGTCTGCCAGTTTAATAACCCTACCGGAAACGCGATCTAGCCGACTACAACTAATCTCTTTATGTTCTATTCTAAACTGTAACAGCATAAAACACCTCTTTTCTTGACACTAACGGCGCCGTTGAAAAAATATAACTTGTTAGTTGCATCATCGAACATAAAAACTAATGGGACTTTATTTTGAATCGCGACCACTATCGGACCATAAAACTGATTCAGTAGCTCCGCTCAGAATTAAGCTTGCGGTTTATTCGTTGTTGACTTTGCACGTCAGCGTCGGTGGCATTAGTTTGGTTTATTAACTACGCTTCTGGCGTCCGTTTACGTAGGTTCGTCTCTAAGTACTCTAGGTAGGTAGGGTACAAAATACTGTAATTGTACCTGTATAGAATCGCTCAAATTGTTCGCCAATATTCGGCTTTGTTACCTAAGAACGTAGGCAAACCGACGGGATAAAATATAGCCTATAAACATCCAGAAACTACAGTCTACACGCAGGTCAACGAATTATTTAAATCTGATGGGAGGTTCTGGAGGTTAAGCTACAACCTCAAAGACTTTTCCTCTTCCTAATATAAGTATAGATTATTCACCAGGATACAGGCTAAGCCTAGTATGGGTCCATGAGCTAACTTATGTTATGTTCTGTTTCTTTTAAATAAACGAATTTTATTTCATTTATTTATTACAATGCTTTGAAGGTTCAAAAGTGACGAACCTTTGTGAAGGACGTGAATAATACAAGAGGTTCGGTTATGAACTGAACGATGTATTTGAAGGTGCACGGGCTTATATATAGGAGTGAAACAATACGTGATTACATACAGGGTACAGGGGTTAACCAACAATACGTACTTAACTTAGTCTAGTCTAAACATACTACCATGCTACATCTCCCTTCCTTAAAAAAAATAAAAAAATACAATTACATGTGTATTTTTTTTTTATTTTATAAACATCGATATATATATTTAAGTAGGTACATATAATTTTGTCCTATTTTTATAATTTCATTTTTACCTTCTTCCTGTATTCTAACATTTGGCGATAAGTCCTGAATGACTCTATGGACCATTATATATACTTTCTAACTTGGAAGCTGTTTCATTTAAAAGTAAACCATTGGTAATACATAAAAGTTCTACTTCTCTAACTAATTTACTAGTGTGTGTGTGGTTTTGTAGTGTGTGTGTAGTGTGTGTGTGTGTGTGTGTATTGCCTAGTATACACATTTTTTGCCAAATACTAACTCATACGAGTCGTATTTAGTAGCTGAGTGTACATTTGTATTCTAAAAAAAAAACAAAATGGTACATGTACTTCGTTTCGTTGTTTATTTGTATAGTAAGGTGAGCATTTAAATGTTTATTTAGATAAGATAATATATATTCATTTGTTTCTCTAATGCTCCAATTGATTGATGATGGTACGTAGTAGATGATAATTGCTGAATACTTAAAAATTTACTTATAACTTTTTTTATAATTTTTTTATAGTTTCTGATATAAATTCAGATCCTCTGTTTGTATCAATTTTACGAGGAATTCAATATCTTAAAATGATATTTTCTACGAAAACTTTCGTAACCTTTACTGAAACACTGTAACACGAACTCACGAACTTTGTAAGTACATAGTAGTAATTAATTATATAGCTAAAATACAATTCTTAAAATAATCTTTACTTAAGTATAAAATATAATTCTTATTAAAATAATCTTATCTAAGGCCCTACTATATCTAAGAAAATTTTATCAAAAGCACAATGCTCCTGCTTATAATAACCATGGGTTCTTTTGTATGAACCGAATGTTTTTGTGTCTGACACTTTGCGCATTTATTCACATATTCTTTAATATCTTTATACATTCCTGACCAGTAATAATATCTTTTTATATTATTCGTCATGTGATTTATACCGGCATGTCCGCTTGTCGGTAAAATATGAAAATAATTTAGTATTACTTTCTTATTATTATTCGAAAATATTCTTTCTTTTCCTTTTAGTAAATAAACTCGTGGTTCCGGACCACTTTATTTTTACTTATTCCCTTGGTTTACCATTCTACATACTCTTCATATTATTTTTATCTTTGAATATAAAAATCTCGTTTATGTTTTATTTTCTACACAATTGCTCCAGCTCACTCACATAGGCGTCTCGCGCTATATATGATCGCAAATCTGGGCATGTATTAATTATCATGTCCGTTGGTTTGTATATAAATAAACACTTACTAGTATTCATTTTATTCCACTTGGTACTTGATACAAATTCAAGTTGTACCGAATTCGCTGTGTTAGTAATAGGATCCATTATTTTCGGGTAGCTAGTCCTCAAACAATTGGAACCTTTGCTGGTCAGCTGGGATGAATTCCCTGTATTAGTCGTTATCTTTGCTTTGCTCCTAGTGATAACACTTAAAATGTTTTCATTCATACTCTTAAGTTCGTCTGACGTTATTATGATACGAGATAACGCGTCTGCAGCTACGTTATCACGTCCTTTTACGTACTCTACAATAAAATCGTATTCTTCTAGGATTAATCTGAATTTTGTAAGATGATCAGAGATTTCATTCCGCGACGATTGAAGTGAGAAAACATACTTACCTAATTAAACGTTGATCATAAAGTTTGGCCTACAGTCAACTGCATATAAATCCGTATGTATCTAAAACCCTTGTAGGTGCAAAAGAAATGAAAATGAATTGAAAATGAAAATGTTTATTTTGGATAACAAATAAATTACAATTTTAATATAATGGCTGGAGTTCCGTAGTAGATGAAAGTATACACCTGTGCCAGGAAACCCCGCTCTTCCGGTTGAAGTTTACAACAGTTGTTTCCGAAATAAAGTATATACTTGAAAATTTAATTTTTAGTGTATAATGACAATTTCACATGACATGCGTAAAGACATTCAGAACATGCGTGTGTGTGTGTGTGTGTGTGTGTGTGTGCGTGTGCGTGTGCGTGTGCGTGTGGGTGTGCGTGTGCGTGTGCGTGTGCGTGTGCGTGTGCGTGTGCGTGTGCGTGTGCGTGTGCGTGTGCGTGTGCGTGTGCGTGTGCGTGTGCGTGTGCGTGTGCGTGTGCGTGTTCGTGTGCGTGTGCGCGTGCGCTTGCGCGTGCGCGTGCGCGTGCGCGTGCGCTTGTGCGTGCGCTTGTGCGTGTGCGTGTGCGTGTGCGTGTGCGTGTGCGTGTGCGTGTGCGTGTGCGTGTGCGTGTGCGTGTGCGTGTGCGTGTGCGTGTGCGTGTGCGTGTGCGTGTGCGTGCGCGAGCGCGTGCGCGTGCACGTGTGTGTGTGTGTGTGTGTGTGTGTGTGTGTGTGTGTGTGTGTGTGTGTGTGTGTGTGTGTGTGTGTGTGTGTGTGTGTGTGTGTGCGTGCGTGCCTCTGTTTCATCATAGTTTAGATTTTTAAGCCACTGCATAAGGTTTTTCCTACAGTAAAAAAATGTCATTGGGTATATGTTTGTCGTCGTGTTTACTTTATTGTACAGATAAGCGGATTGGTATGTGAACTGTCTTTTTGCGAAAACGGACTTGCAGGCAAGGGCGCTATAGTAGTGTTTCTTCTACGGTTTTGGGTGACGGGTTTATAGGTTAGTGTCTTGTGTAGCTTCAGTAGTGTATGCAAAATATAAAGTTTCCTCATGGTCTATTAATCTGTGACTTATTAGTCACAGATTTCATATAGTTCCTTTGTAGTTGTTGTTGTTGTACAAATATATTATGTAATGTCGAATGTACATAGGTGCTCAGAAAGCTAGGTGTTGTGTTTACTTATGCATATTTATAGCAACAGTAAAATAACTGTCTCAAGCCATTTGGAAAACTGTAGGTACGAGTATATACGAGTACATGAAAAAAAAGGTATATAAATGATGAGAAAGAAACAATTCAGATCATTTCCAAGATAGGTAGGTACATAGGTTTACATTTTGTCTTTTGAAAAAATGTTTTATCTTATTTTGATGATTTTATGAATAGTGTGCGTATATGCCAAGCTTAATATGTTTGTTAAAAATACCTCCATCTCCCAACCAGACCTTTTAGTCAGAAGTAAAATAAGTATCTATAACAAAAACAAATATTATGTTGTACCTTTCCACTAAACATAACATCTATTCCAAAAACAATTCCCGATCCCATATCCTTGGACATGTTTTCTACCAGGGCCCCAAGTCGGTCGATGGTCAGGTAGGCGGCCATTGGGTTGGGCTCGCCGCCGAACTAATCCCGTATCGTATCCACTCGGTCCAGCTATTGTGCCGATGTGTGCATGTAATGAGACCTCTTCATTTTAGTGATGTGACGATTGCGGCGTAAGATTATCGATACATGTTAAATAATGTTTGTTACAATTACAATGATATTACTTGAATTGGTTTATACGATTTCATATGTAGAAGTTTATATACATTATCTAGGTCTAACAATTTTGACTACTGGGTGAGAACGTGGTTTATAGTAGGCAGTTAACCTCGATAGGTAATACCTTTTAGGTAATTAAAAAGTATTTGTGCCTTCAAGTATACAATTTTGCTTCATTTTCATTTTAAATTAACAAAATTAGAAGAGTATAACCGACCCCTACTTCGCTAGAGACCTACCCGAAGGATTTTAACAGTATTAAGAACCTATCCCTGGACATTTTGTATAAGCGAGGCGAGGGATACACCGTCTCCACTCGTATGTATATTAAAGTTTTATATACTTCTATTTAAACTTTATATTACTTACTTTCACCGATAACTGTTAAAATGACAGCCCTAACGATTTAGTTCCCCTGCGCGTACGCGCATTAAATTCGTTATTCAATTGAACATCTTGCATTGTGGCCCAATGACGGCACTTTGTCCACATTACGTGCAATGTCATGATTTTGGACTTTTCGATCGACCTACTGTCCTTTAAAAATTAACGATTTTAGTTCATTTTATTCATAATAAACCAAGTTAATCAAATAGACTACCTGATAGACAAAGCTAAAATAATTTACACACTACTTCAAATTAAAATGTACTTCGGGAATCGTAATTGTGTACTTAAAGTACACCGAATAGGTACACAATCTAGTTCAATTACCTATTCATAAGCTACCTGCGTACATGCAAAATTTTAAATAAATATCCCAAATAATGAACTCTTATGTTAATTATGATATTAATCATAGGATATTAAGCAAGAGGAATCATCTGTGAGATTGTCGCTCTGTTAGTGTGTAAGTAGTGGGTAATCTCTAAAGATAGACTGAAATAAAGTGAACAAGCTTTCAATATATTCCTAAACGAACACCACGACATAATAGGATCTTATTAATAGCCGAAAAAGAAAGAATCTTTATACAATTAAACCACAAGGTACGCATAGCGGTAAAGTCAAAAATAAACAAACAAACGAAGGCACCCACACTTTTGGTTCGTTTAGCATTCATTACAAAGTAACTAGGATGTTGGAAATCAAGGCATTCACAGTTAAAACAACGAAGTGTGTGAAAGAGACAATTGGTACGAAGTACTGATTCGGGAATTAGGTAGATTTGGAGTTTGAAATCTGCGCAAACCTAAGGGTGCCTTTCCACCAGAGATGTGTTATGTGCTGTATGTAGCTGGAGCTACGTTACAAAGGTACGAAAATATAGCATAGCAAGCATAGCACATCTATGGTGGAGAGGCGACCTTACGAAGGATTTGAGTCTGTACTGTACCTATTTGAAAGCTCCAACTGCTGGTGGTGTTTGGATTAGGAAGATTAATTAACAATTTATTGTAACGCGTAACATCTTTCTCTGCCAGGATTATAAAATATATCAAATGCTATTTTCACCTTTTAAAAATGATAGTCGATATCTCCTCATGTTCGTCGGAAAGTTATAACCACTACAAAGCAAAATGCGTGGTGTTTTAACCCCGCAAATGCAAGCTTGAGCAAAACTTCACTTAATTCTGAGTTTTTTTTGAAAGAAACTGTTTATTTAGCCTTTCCAATACGCTGCTCAGTCGCAGGCAGAAGATATTCCTACACAAACAATGTACATGTCGCTGTAATCACGACAATGCTACCGTTTGATGGTGTTTTATGTTTTTTCTCTCTTTGATTCGATGCCGTTTGATGCTATGAGTGATGCCGCGGTATGCGCCCGCGTTACTTTAGATCTCGTTGTAATTACAAATGGATTTTATTTGTAAGACTATCTTTGATATTTTATACTATTATTGATGGTACGTTTTAAGTATATGTTTCTTGGATAGGTACGAATGAAAGCTTGTTAAAAACAATTTCTTTCGATTAAATAGTTCCCAAAAGAAAAGATATACCGATGCTCGACTTGATTTTAGCATAGCACCCCCAGGCAAGATTTTTATGCAACTGACGTTTATGACCCGTGTGGTGTCGGGTTAGAATAGCACAACGTCGTAAGAGTCGACTAAGGGAACAGGGTTGAAGTGTGTTGTGGGCGATGGGCTAGCAACCTATCACTGCGATATCACATTTTGTCGATCTTTTATAGGTACTCACATTTATGCTAACAGTGGCACTGCATGTACAAGTTTCATGTGCTCTGCCTACCCCTTTTAGGGATAAAGGCGTGTATGTAGGTACGTATGAAGCTTTAGGTTAATTTGACCCTAATTATCAATATCGTATAGCGAAGTACAATCAAGTACAAAAATATGGGTGCATACTGCATACAACAAGTTACTCATAAATAATATTCCATGGCTGTCGGCAAATTAACGTTTCTGTACATATTTATGAGAGGATTACCTAAATCAATACATATTTATGCACTTGACTATATACCAAACTTAATTCGTCTATTTCATCATTTGCAAGCCACTTTCATGGGGGAAATGCGACTACAAAAATAAACTACACGGAAAAACTCATTAAAAATAATATTGGGAAAAAACCTATGCAAAAAAAGCTCGCTAACGGAGCACATATCGGGAAGAAAAAATCTTAAGATCATGTTGAAGGTCAGGAGTAATACTAAAACATAGACACTACCAAACACTACGTAAGTATCGTGAGGCTACTATAGACATACCAAATGCATGTAGCATAGATAAATACACTTAATTATCTATCGTATCATAGTCATATACCTATAGCCAGTCTGAACACAAATAATATTTACAACCAATATAAAGTTTGATATTAATCGTAAGTACTAACATCTCGCCAATTGTAATTGCTTATCTTAATCACAAATGAGATATATTCTGCAAAGAAGATAATAACTTATTGATCATCAAATCATATTGTTAGGAGCCAAACCCAAATGGTCACTACAATAGACATAGGAATAGCCATTCTAAATTCAGTCATATCGCGACTCCTTTAGTTTTACAATAAAAGTAACGCATGCTCTAAGATGTTACTTTTTGATTCAATAAATTGCAAATGCTAGGTGTATCATTAAATTGGACGTTTCTATCACAGTTCGCCCACGACAATACTTAATGAAACAATAATGCTGGATGTATTGCAGAGATATGGTCTTAATTACGGAGACTGTACGGCAAAGTCTCGGTATTTAACCAATATGGTTGTTCTCGATTTCACCATACAAACAGTCCACATAAGCCTGTATCAAAGCATCAAGATTATCAGGCGAATAAACTAACTTGACCGTCAATGAAAAAGTTTAGTATAGTGACAAAAAACATTGTTATCGATAAAATAAAACAATGACAATGCATCGATATAATGAAAAAAAAAATTACTACTTACCTATCAATTTATAACATTAACATAATATCTTTTCTGCACGGCTATCACAAGACCACGAGCTGTCTCGATTTTTCTCGCACTATCCGTCTCTCTCTTATTAGAAAGCTTAGGCGGATGTCACACTGCGCCGCATCTTCGGACGGAGGTGCGGAGCTGCATACTAATTTCACCGAACGGCAGTGTCGTATCATACAGAATTTATATACAAACTGAGGTACTTGCATACAACGAGCTTCGCACCTCCGTCCGGAGATGCGGCGCAGTGTGACATCCGCCTTAGGAAGAGAGGTATAGCGCGAGAAAAATCGAGAGAGCTCGCGCGCCGTCTTGTGATCGCCACGTGCTGCTATATTATAGGTATCTGTGACTAGGCGTGGCCGTGGGACAACCTGTATACTGTACTATTGGCAAAAACTGACTTAAAACTAAAGCACAATACATTGCCTACAACGCAAAAAGGTGAACTGGGAACAGACCGTGTTGATTATTTATTTATTTAACCGTGCAGATAAAGGGTTGCATTTAATTGCTATGTGTGATTGCAAACCCGACGCATTGGGAATAAATTAATGTTACTGCTGTACGCCTGTATTGAATTAGCAGTTAATAGCTGCGTCCTAAGTGAGTTGCTATAGGTATTGTACCTACAGTCAATATTAGATAGATAGTAAACATATTGAGCATATACGTATGTCGTACGTAACACATCTTTATTCCTATGGTAATAAAGACACGTTTCATTAACATGACTACTTCGCTACGTTCGTTCTCTGTCTCAAATTTTAAAAATACTTGCACATTGGAACATATTATTGATAAGTGGAGGTCTGTTCATTAGGGTGCCGTAGTCAACAAGGAACCCTTATAGTTTCGCCATGTCCGTCCGTCTGTCTGTCTGTCCGTCTTCGGCTTAGCTCAGTAACCCTTACAACTAGAAAACTGCAATTCGGCGTGAGTATATAAACCAATCACGCCGACAAAACAGTGGAATAAAATCCAGAAAAAAAAATTTTTTTAGTGTACCTCCCCTACATGTAAATTGGTGGTGTATTTTTTTTCTCGTTAAACCTATAGTGTGGGGTATCGTTGGATAGCCTGTTCCAAAATATTATGGGTTTCCCTCAGACCAAGAAAAAAAGATAGACGGAGCGTTACGAACAGTCAAGTGAAGCCAAACCACATACAACCAAAACCAAGCTATTTCAAGTTTAGCACACGCTCACGCACACAAATACAAACAAAATTGCACAAAACTCTTAAGCACGTGTCGCAATGCTGTCGCAAACATATGGGGCTTGGTTGAAAACCGGTTGGCTTCACTAGACTGTTCGTAACGCTCCGTCTGTATATTTTCTTGGTCTGAGGGGTTTCCTAAAACTGTTTTTCAACTCAGTTCTGCGTTTGCGAAATAATTAATGGGATTTATTGCCCTAATTTTTGTTCGTGTCATGTGTCCCCCCCCCCCCCCCCCTGCCGGCTAAATGGCTACTACTGGAGACGTGTAATTCGTGGCAGTAGTACATATACCTAATTAATTTAAAGAAAAACTATCACAGACATAACTAGTTAACGAGTAGTAGACATAACTAGTTAACTGGTAAGAAATGCACTTAATTTCGGGTGCATATACATTGTCGTTGGAATTTGAACCTTTTACCGTGGACGGTAGAGTTGCTTTTTCACGGCACGTTATCCTCAATAGAAAAAACCTTGTCCTTCAGGTGGTCGCTAACCGAAGGTGGTCGCGTAGCCGGCGAAACGACCCTATACATTGGTGTGTTATAAAAATAATCATATTTACGATTATTTCCGAGGGTATAAGCTATAATAAAAACGCCAAAAGCCCCTTTTAAGTACGCATTCTGTGACAGACGGGCAACTACGGAACCCTACCCGTGGCCCGACACGCACTTGGCCACTTTTTTTATGATTAACCTATTACTAGATAATAAGATCACTGACTAAAATGTTTAATATGTATTGCTCGTACGTAATACTTCGTGTTATCCAACAGTAACTAACATGCCGTTAAGTAGAAGCTGTGTACATATGTATAGCGCTCATTTGCCAGTGATTAGCGCAGCGGATGTCCAATTGCCCATCGTTCTGTTGACCGGTACATGGGGTTGTCCATTTGTCTAATCAATACTAATAAGTAAAAATCAAACTGTGCGTCCGTTGCTCTCTTGCTCAACCTGGGAACGATATTCGTCTACTAAAATTATTTGAATCTGGAATCCGGAAATACAATCCAAACATTCCAAACATATCTGATTTTGGAGGTTTTGTGAAGATTCGTGTAAACAATCTGAACAAAAAAAATACACCCAGCAAACCAAAAATTATTTTAAGAAATTTATATAATGGATTGGGCTAAACAGAGATTTACAAAAGGCGCAAAGAGGAAGTGTGATATACATATACATGCCGGAGACAGGATGGTCATTAGTACGGACGCTGAATTGTAGCGCAGCGTGGGAATGGCTACGATTGGTTGGTTTGTGGCTGACGTCACATTGAACCATCTAGCCCCACACCTTGCGCTAGGATGGAGCCGGGCGGGCCGAGCTCCGGACTCCGGACATGCTCTGGCTGAACACGGGAGTGACCTGACGCATTGGACCCACCTCGGAACTGTCCACGCTACAATTCAGTATCATTGAAGTGCAATCTAATACGAGTATACCCAATAATTAAATAAAGTAATGATTTGATTCAAAGTCTTAGTCTCAATACTCGATCTCCCAACGATGCCCGACGGCAACGACGCCCATCCTTGTACCACCCCCACACCACCATTCTCCTACATATATATATTATTATCTGTTAAGAAATGCTGTGTAGTTTTTTTTATACTACGACTGTTGGCAAACAACCATACGACCTGCCTGGTGGTAAGCAGACACCGTCGCCTAATGAACGCTTGCAACTCCATAAGAATCACACTGCACTGCCGACCCTTTATTGATTTGAGGAGTAGTTGTGTGGACATAGCAAGAGACGAGACAATACTGCCAACACAGCGTACCCTCGGGAGCCCAGGGTCACTAGCTAAACAACAACGAATATTATCAACGGTCTACTATCGACTGTAAGTAAGGTTGAGGTACTTCCGCAGTTGGGCTGCTCCAAATATGAGCGAGACGACGTTTTGCCCTACCAAACTCTCTAACTATACAGTCAATATCGTTGTGTGTGGAATAAATTGAACGTTAGGTAGGTAGCTTAGTATTAGTGAAGATCGTAGCCAATGGAAATCCGTAATATCTGCCTACGCTTTCGGAAAATGAATGCTAGTTGTTGTGAAATGACACGCTTAGTGTGTTTACTTTGAAAACGAAAACTAAACAAGATTTTTTATTATTTTGAAAGTAAGGTTTTGATAGCAAAGTTTAAGTTTTATTTAACGGCGCTCAACATTATCCTAAAACTTGCTTAGTCAAAGTGTGCTGCCATTCCTGTACCTAATATTAGAGAACAGGTGTGTTCCTTCACTTTGACGGTGCAAGGTCAATGTTGCATTTGTGGTTGTGTAGCTTTTAGATGGAATGGGGTTATGGAAACACGTTTCTGGGGTAAGTGCTATTTCATGGCCATTTGAAAATGGAAAATGAAACAAATTTAAACCGTACTTAATAGATGTGTGCAAAGACAACGGGCTTGCGCTTACTATTCAACTTGTTAAGTATAAATATAAACATAATGAGTGTTAATAATGATAATTCAAAATAACAACTTTTTTCATTTTATCTTATTTTAAGAATTCAGTAGTAAGTAGGTAAGTACATTAATTTCTTGAAATTTCGAATTGGTTTTGGTCGTTCCAAAATTCATTAAATCAGCCGTAGAAAGTTCAAGTACCTAACTATACATACTTACATACATACATACTATACTTACAAGCAATCATAGTTGACTTCGAGTGGGTGCCCGCAGTCCAACCAAAAAAAGTAAAATAATGCATTCGTGAACACAAACAAGCCCACTCAAGTTAACTTCAGGTTTTTCATATGGCTCTCACTCCAATGGCCAGAAGTCGTACACGAATACTAATTTATAATTCAATACATAACCGCAGCAAGCACAAACCCTACGGAATTAACCGTGCCAAAATAGGCATACCTAGTTCTAAATCCGCGCGCTATGTGCACTATAATATAACGGCGCAGCTCGAAGGCGCAAACATCCTGCCACTACATTCACAATTAAAATCAACCCTGAAGAACCAGAATAGGTACTAACTGACGACTACCATATTTGTCAGTCCCGCTATTATGATGCTCACGTCAATGGGTGAACAAATACGCCGCGATTAGTAGTAACTAAGCGTAGGTAGAGGTCTAGTTTCGTTAGGCGTTAGGTGAGGTGAAGCGCACTAGCGCGTTCCGAATAATAGTCAAGCCCCACTATTCTGTAACTTGTTTTAAGTTCACCTCAACGCTAAACCACAAATATGTATATTTTGACGTCGCAATTCGTAGTCACTAAGCGTAGGTAGAGGTATAGTTTCGTGACGGGTGACCGGTGGGGTGAGCCGCATTAGCGCATAGTGAATAACAGCCTTGGTGTCAAGTTATACTAGGGAGAGTTGAGTTGAATCAAGTTGGGTTGTGAATGGCGTAGCTGCGCATGAGTCGCGGAAGCGCGCCGGTAAACTTCCTGCGACGTGCGCAAGCGATTAGATCGCGCTTGGGCTTAGCGCGTCGTTCGTTAACGAGGCGTTTGTTCACTTCACATATAGGTGCAGTGAGTAGCAGAAGTAGATGTAGCTAGGAAGAACTCATGACTTGCACGGCACTCTAATATGCACACACCTGTACCGTAGAGTAACAGCTTGCATAGACTATTATTGCTTTCCGGCACATCAGTTGCTATAACTGTAACGATGCGTGTATCGGAACGTTACACACCAACCTACTGGCTACTTTTATAGTCAATAATATTCAAATTTTCAAATTTAAAATCCATATTCGAAATTCCACAGTCATTGCGCAGGTTTTCTTGACAAGACACTTTGATCCAAAATATTGATCTAGACACATCTCCTCACAAGACAGTTTAAAGTTATAAAATAAGATTAATATCTTATAGATTTTACTACAACAGTTATCCAGTATCTAATAGTGTGTTTTAATCCAGTGCACAAAAGTTAAATGCCATCCTGTCCATCAGTTCCCGTTTAAAGGCACAATAGATTGTTATTGTAAGTTATAGTGTTTTAAGTTATTTACCTAATCTAAATTCATTGTAAATCATAGCCTAAGCATTACCTGTTTGTTACAGGTGCCTTTCCTTTTGATTTGAAAATAAATACTTACTGCCCTGGTCTCACCCGTTTTCCTGATCCCGGTCACCTCTCCATCATCGAGCCCCTACTACCCAACGACACACTGTCACACTGGCGCCCAACGTTTAATACCACCCCGAGACCCTGAGATCCCGACTGTCACACCTGCCCCACCCTGCCTGCCTGCTGCTTTGCCTACTGCACCTGTCCGAGAACATCCAGAACTCCCGACGACGAGCTGCCGACATTCCGCCTTCGACCCCAAGAACACCCAGAACCTGAACCAGAAGCTGAAGAACATTATTTTTTCACAGATATTTTAATTTCTATTTTTAAGTTATTTTTCCAAATTCAAAAAGGTTACATTTTCAACCAACCCAAATTTTCGACATTCCTCTCTCAGGCTATAATTTAACTTAAGATTTTTCCTAACCTAACCTTAGTTACCATAAAGTACCTATCTATTCCATTCCATTTCATTTTTATTAACACTTCTAACACTTTCTCTAAACTTAAATCATTGATATAAATAATAAAAACCAACAATTACGTTTCCAGAAACTTATTAATCATTAAATAGCTATTTACATCAATTTAAAACAACAACACTTCACTATTGTCAATACTCTAACTTAGGTCCGTAATGAATCCAACACTCTTGAACAAGCCTGAGCTTATTTACGAACTCAAACTAAGAAATGTCCCATTTCCAAGCTCTTCACAGGCAGACGAGCTTCGTCAATTACTGACTCCAGACTTGATTACAGATCCTTGCACCAATCATCCCGGTCCATATACATTAGAAGTTGACCTCAAAGAGATCAAGAAGTGTTTGACACTAGTTTCCTCACAGATCCTTTTGATTTCCAATAACACAGCAAATATTGATAAAATCAAGACTTATTTACAACATTTAACTGTCAGAATAACTAGGCTTGAGCTTTCAACAACATTATCCGAAGAAATAATTAACATTTACAAAGATGTTTGTGAACAATTGACAGATTGTCAAAGAAAAATCAATTTTTCACAATCGTCACTAACGTCACATTATGCATCCGCGACCTCTTTGGTAGATCATACTACGAATTTTGACCTACTAACACAAAAGTTATCCAACCTTACCGATACTACTAGACCAAATGACTTAAAAAAATTTAACTACAAAGGTGATAGTTGTCCACGTGATTTTATTCGAAATGTTGAAGAGTTTGCAACTGCACGAAATATTGACGATAAACGTTTATACAATTATATATACGATTTTCTATCGGGAACTCCATTAGATTGGTATAGGTCGAAGAAATCAACTTTGACAGATTGGAAGTCGTTCAAAGAACATTTCCTTACAGACTTTGAAATACATGACCATGACTATAATTTAATGCAAAAAATTCAATCTCGTAAACAAAAACAGAACGAAAGAGTCGTTATGTTTTTCTCAGCCATGGAGGCACTATTTTCCAAATTACATGAACCACTTTCAGAAAACACTAAGATAGGCATATTACGTAGAAACATGAGTCCATATTACAGTTCCAAATTACTCCCAACAGATATTACAACAATTGATCAGTTATTTAGATCATGCAAATGGTACGAAAGCTGTAATACAGCCTCTTCATTCACCACAACCTTCAATGACGAACCTATGACGAAACAACTTACGCCCACAGTACCCCCCATACCCCCATTTCCATACAAATCATCGGTCTATACTGTAGCCAGCCAATCTCCACCAACGTTACGATTCTCTTGTCCACGTTGCAGAACTAATGAACATACACTAGATACTTGCACTAGTAAGAATATCGTATGCTTCCGCTGCGGTAAACAAAATGTCACTTATCCAAAATGTACTAATTGTCATAATTTTTCAAAAAACTAATAAAGGAGAAAAGTAACTTAAATAAAACTACTACTACAGAATGGAACCTTTGGCTGGATACTTTAAGATTATTCATGTCATCTTATAAAACTTCATCAGCACTTTTTGCTAAAAAACCATACGACGAACGTCCCTATATCAACGTACAGACAAATAACCTTACCTTATGCGGTCTCTTATAGGTCGCGGATAGTGGAAGTGCTGTAAGCATTCTTGGAAATAATTCACATAAAATATTATTATCCCACGGTTATAAATTAAATACAAGACATACAATTACCGGTACTGTAGCTAACGGACAACCTATATACTCCATCGGTACGATACAAATACCTATTCTTTTTAAAGAAAAGTTAGCCTTATTAACAGCCCATGTCATACCTTCTGTCAATCAACCCTTGATCTTAGGCATTGACTTTTGGAAATTATTTAAGATAGCTCCAGACATACTTCAGACTTTAACATCATATTCTGATAAGCATATCGATACCTTGATTATCAATAATACTCCCACTCACATTACCCATTACGATAGCCTTACAGACACTCAACGATTAATTACTGATCTCTTAATCGAGAAGTTTAAAAATATTTCTACCGAAACCAAACCCTTAGGCAAAACCCATCTTGTTGAACATCATATTGATACCGGTGATCACCCACCAATCAGAAAACGCTGTTATCGACTTTCACCCGAAAAACAAAAAGCCTTAAGCAGAGAAGTTGACGAGATGCTTAAGTTGAATGTAATTGAACCTTGCGAAAGCCCATGGTTAAATCCTGTTATTATAACACCCAAAAAAGATGGAACCTGGCGCTTTTGTATTGACAGTCGTAAATTAAACTCTATCACTAACAAAGATGCATACAAGCTCCCATTTATCTCTGACATTCTCGACAAACTTAAAAACGCTAAATACCTATCATCTATTGACATAGCCAAAGCTTTTTGGGAAATACCCTTACGACCCTCTGACAGACCTAAGACTAGCTTTCACGTTCCATCGAAAGGAATGTACATGTTCCGTGTAATGCCTTTTGGATTAACCAATGCTCCTGCTACTCAACAACGCTTTATGGATACTCTCTTTCTATCAGAAAATCTTGATAATTCAGTATTTACTTACTTAGATGACATAATTATCATCAGTGAAACTTTCGATGAACATATTGCACTATTAAACAAAGTCTATCAAAAGCTTTCCGAAGCCAACATAACAATTAACTTCCCCAAATGCGCATTTTTCAAAAAAAAACTTAAATATCTAGGTTACATAGTAAATGAACACGGATTAAAGACTGACCCTGACAAAGTCAAAGCCATCTTAGATATACCCACCCCCACATCTCCACGAGAAGTTAAAAAGTTCTTAGGAACAGCTAGTTGGTACAGACGTTTTATTCCAGATTTCAGCACTAAGGTTGCACCTCTGACCAAACTTACTTCCACTTCAAAAAAAGCTCCACCATTCAAATGATCTACAATGGCAGACCAAGCCTTCAAAACAATAAAAGAAGCTCTTATCTCCACCCCTATCCTTGCCTGCCCAGACTTTACAAAACCTTTTGCTGTCCATTGTGACGCTTCAAGTTTTGGCATTGGCGCTATGCTCACTCAAGAATTCGATGGTGCTGAAAAACCCATAGCCTATATGAGCAAGTCACTAACCGGTCCCCAAAAAAATTATTCAATTACAGAGAGGGAACTCTTAAGTATTCTACTAGCTTTAGAACATTGACGTTGTTATTTAGACAATGGTCTAAAATTCACAATTTACACGGATCATTCCGCTTTACAATGGTTCCTCCACCTCGACAATCCTAGTGGACGTCTAGCCCGCTGGAGTATTCGTCTTTCAACATTTAACTTTGACATAAAGCACAAACGCGGTAAAGACCATGTAATTCCAGACGCCTTATCACGTTCCCTACCTGTAAATGTTATTAATTACAACAGTTCACAGACAAATGACGACTGGTATATTAATATTTTTTTCTACTCCTGTACCGTTATCTGTCATTTATATAGGCTTTAGCTCAAATACAATGACACCGATAATAAGTCGTCGAAAAACTCTATGCTCTATGGCCCATAAACGCACACTTTAGTGTACTTTTTTGGTTCATACATTTTCCATAAAAGCACTGTTTACCACGATGTCAAATCATCTAACTTTTTTTTAATCAGCCACTAAATTGCAGTGGTGCCAACTTCATAAGCAAAATTTTCGAAATAAAGAAGTTTTAATTACCATCAAATATTTGTAAAACATAAATTATTTACTAAAACAAAAATAAATTATCATGTATTGTGTGTTAATATACATATTTTACCAATTATTGGTATTATTTATAAATATAAACCGATCCGATTCGGTTCGGATCCGGATTCAGTTTGGTTCGGATGGCAAGTGCAAGGAAATTAAAAACAAAACAGACCATAAACAAGAGGTGTCAATGTGTCATATTTCTAATTTCCGACCAAAGTTCCAGTTCAAAATTAAAAGACGAAATGTGATAACTATTCGTTATTAATAACATAATAACTTACTTAAGATTTGATTCGTGTTTGTGAAGTGAAGAAAAATGTGTACGTTCCTTTTAAAATGGACGAAGAAGAAAATAACTGCACCGCTGAGGAAATTGCGTGAGTAGTAATAGAACTAACGGAAAACTTACTGCCTGAAAAGTCAAATGCTATTTATTTAAAATTAGTCGTAGAAAAAGTATTGTATGCAACGGTGTATAACTTGGTCTTAAAACGCTCGTGGCGTCTTTAATTGCGATGCTCGCCAAGGCTCGCATCGCAACTCACGACACTCGCGTTTTAAGACCCTACTTATACAACAGTTGCATAAAATACTAATTCTAAATGTAGTTTAAACCCAAACACAACCCCAGATTATCTTATTAATAATAATATATTATATAGATATTCCAGAACAACCTCCTTACTCCAATCAGAGTATAACTGGAAAGAGGTTATTCCACTAGAATACAGAAATGCAATTATCACTGAAAACCACTCCACTCTTACTTGCGCACATTTCGGAACCGGCATTTATTGTATTTGGCCACGAATTACCTACGTGCGGTTCAGTATACAATAATTCTGACCTCACTGATGATATTATATTCGCGCCCAGAGATGAATATGCCGACAATATCGGACTTCTTCAACCAGTATTCTCCGAAGTACAAGCACGACTTTGGCGAACACACCAAACCAATTCTTCTTCGTATAATAAACATCGCCAACATTACGAATTCAACGAAGGCGACATCGTCTGGAAACGTAATTGCACTATTAGTAATTCATCTAAACATTATTCTACTAAACTTGCCCCAAAGTTTATAAAATGTTTAGTTGTAAAAAAAATATCACCCCTTGTTTATGTTCTACAGGACATGTCTGCCAAGATACTAGGTCGTTGGCATATAAAAGACTTAAAACCCATTCCCAAAATACAAAAATAAACGTTTGTTTGCTATCATAATTTAACAGTCATATTTCGACGACATATGACCACAACTTTGACAATGACAACACTTGTTACTTTTCTCCTAATTCTTTTCTACTTACCACTGTATATATTGTACATACCTACTTAATTTAAACAAACTTCACCTCATCATTCGCATTTCGGATACATTACGTCGACTTACTACGACATTATTATTTTGCCTATTTCGTATGTTTGTTTGCTATAGCAAATAACTCCTGATGGTATTTTGCTTATTTTAACTTGGTTTTGCTCAAGCCATAGTTACCTATACCGTTTACCTGTCTCCATAATAAGACTTGTATATTTATATACTAACGACTCTAACGAGTATATTATTTTACATGCGTAATATTAATAAAGCGCTTTTACGTATAATACTACTATAGTATGTCCAATCCTACGATGGATTGTACCTACCTTATTTTAAGTTGAATATTATCAACTAGCATTATATGCAACTAACTGTACATATTTAATCATACTTCATAATTCTTCAGCGGGTGGTTACTGATTCATAAGCCTAAACACCAATTGAGGGCGATTTTACGAGTGTATATCCTTAGTTACAGGAATACTCTACTGAAAGACATTTTGGTTGATGTAACTTAACCAAAATTTTGCAAGAATGATGAATGTAAGGAATTTATGAATGGTTAATGTTTCTAAAATCGCAACTCTTGTATAATACACATTGTAAATAACACCCACATCTCCAAAATTAATCACATCTCATCTCATTCTTATTATAGGTACTGAGAAATCCTTGGCCTTCAGCCCAGGTTTTCCCCTGCCAGGGCAGCCCCGGTAGTGTAACGATGCGTGTATCGGAACGTTACACACCAACCTACTGGCTACTTTTATAGTCAATAATATTCAAATTTTCAAATTTAAAATCCATATTCGAAATTCCACAGTCATTGCGCAGGTTTTCTTGACAAGACACTTTGATCCAAAATATTGATCTAGACACATCTCCTCACAAGACAGTTTAAAGTTATAAAATAAGATTAATATCTTATAGATTTTACTACAACAGTTATCCAGTATCTAATAGTGTGTTTTAATCCAGTGCACAAAAGTTAAATGCCATCCTGTCCATCAGTTCCCGTTTAAAGGCACAATAGATTGTTATTGTAAGTTATAGTGTTTTAAGTTATTTACCTAATCTAAATTCATTGTAAATCATAGCCTAAGCATTACCTGTTTGTTACAGGTGCCTTTCCTTTTGATTTGAAAATAAATACTTACTGCCCTGGTCTCACCCGTTTTCCTGATCCCGGTCACCTCTCCATCATCGAGCCCCTACTACCCAACGACACACTGTCACAATAACTATTACTTATAGGAGCTAGGCTGCTTCATTTTGCCTGCGAACATTATCAATTTAGCCGCAAATTTAATTTGTAGGTGGTGCAATACCTATTGGCTTTAAGAAGGTACCACGTACTGAAAGAACATACATCTTATTATGATTGATATCTATGGTCCTTACAGACTCGCAAAAAGTAAACTGGTCTCTCCGGAGAGTTGATCGGACACTTATTACGTTTCACAATACAAGTTGATTAGAATGTGTGATGTGTCCCGTGCGCGTTTTAATAGGTAAATTGGCTGGAAGATTTATTTTGATTAGATTGGTGCTTGGAAGATAGCACGCGAAACACATGATTTGTAATATTAATGCCAAGTCGAAATACTGACTAAAGCTTAATTTCTGCGTGTTAAGTTAAAATACATATAAAACCGCAAATAACTGTGCTCGAAAAATCCCTGTAACATTATTTGAATCACATAAAATATACAGTTCTTATGAATTACTTCGTCAGGTAGGTAGACACCGAAGCAATTTACACGAACTGGTAGTTTCTCCTCACCATCACTACTAAAAATTCAATGAAATCATTGAGTTTTTAGTAGTCATAATATTGTATTCATATCACAAATTACGCGCATGCAGCAAGCATTAAATGAAAGATGATTCAATTTAAACCTTACATCTGTGTAAAAGGGTATCATATACTTTGCTTATTAGCCACCGTCTAATTAGGTCCCCTTTTTCTGAAATAAACGGAGCATGGATGAATCTCCGCATAATTATTTGGCGAATAGCGCATAAATTGTCTTATTCATAGCTCCTAAAGGGTGGTAAAAATATCCTTTTTGTTAATTAATAGCCTATTTCTTTTTGTATATAATATAGAAACCATTAATTCAGTAAAACTATTCACTTTTGGTAGTATTTTACATGAATTAGCAAAAGATAACATTTTAAAACGAATTTTTGTATTGGCTGTTTAGAGGCTTCATCTAAGTCTGGCCTAACACATGCGCGCGCACTGTGCAAACTTCACGAAAAAAACCTGTTGCGCGCCATTATAGGTTATTTCACAAATATTTGTATACATGTTAATGCGTGTTTGGTTAATATCAAAAATGTTGACTAGTGGTGACTAGAAAAGGGATAATTAGAATGGACGCCACTAGAAATTCTTGGCGATGTGCAATATAACCTGTTGTCATCATTGAGTGAAGAAAATAACTTGGCAGGCTTATAAAATTTTCATCTTATAAAAAGGATTTTTTCCTCGGAAAATGTTTTGAAAAACTTCGTATGAAACGCGTGAGCTATGATAATTACATCCTCGGCTTTCTTATCACGCTCACATGCGGTTCGCGTGAACAATTTCGCCTCTGATGTAATTATCAACATACCTCACTTGTATCACAATGTACTATTAGAGATGAATTACACAAAGCTGAGATGGTACCATTTCGTGGCAATATTTTTTTATCTTTTGTATGTTGATTTATGTGAATGAATAAAAGTTATTCTATTCTATTCTATTTAGCGCTTATAATATTAATATAAATTATACGTATATTACGTATTATATTATAAATTATGTCAATGTTTGCTACAAAAAAAAAACTATAGTTTAAGACCTCGAGTTATTTATTAAACAAAACACAAACTCTATTACGAGCGACAGTAGGTACTTTAAAAAAGGCAGCTAAAAACAGCTCGTGCTGTTAACACAAAATGCATACCTACTAGCGTAATTGGTAGTTGTAAGCTTATTTCGCTGGTATATTTGTTTCAAAATAAAGAATTTATAAAAATGCTTGTAACAGACTTGCTTGCCAGACTCTACATTTTAGATCTCATCAAATGTCGTCCCATCACACAGCATCCGCTTTGTGTACCTCTTTTACTTACCTACTGTTAAACTGTCAAAAGGGACTCTACCTAAGACTCGTGACACCACTTTTCCGTTAAAGTTAAAGAAATACGTACAGTAGGTATATTTAGCAGTAAACAGCAATCCTATTTTAAAAGCGATCATATATCAACGTCTTTACGTATAATCTAAACTTTAGAGACTAATTTTGACAAACTCACGTGAAATTGTTCATTCATCAACTACCTACTTAAATACTAGTTTCAGATTTAGTTCTTCTACAGAAGAAACGATTTAAATAGGAAAAGAACACAAGTTACTTCCTTCTTCTTGTCTGCAAGTAAGTCAGTGTTCCTGATCATACTTCCGATGTTTATTATCTCAACCATCAATAACCCGAGTAGATCGAAGTCGACTAAACAAACTCCATTGTTTCATGGCTAAATGTTCTACAAACAACTTCCGATGTTAGGTGATTTTGGAGCGATGGTGAGAGGATGTTTGACACGGTTGAGGAATTAGAAGTTTGTGTACCTATTAAAATAGTCGGGTGCAGATAAATATATGGGAGTTGACATTATATAATTATTGACGCGTTTTAATGTAACCTTACTTTAATTATAGCTATTACTCGTAATGTAAAATCGAAATCAATATTATTATATTTTTGTAGCAAATAGATGACGAGAGCTCTTTTACATGTCAAATGACAATTAACAGTGAAAATACTTATATTTTCGAGGCATTGTACAGAGGATGCTGGCGGCATTTCCTCGCTGAATGCTGATACGTTGCGCGAGAATGCCGCCACCTCTTCGGTCACCAGCATTGAGCTATTATTACATTATACTTCAATGGTCACCAGTTACGTCAACGTTTCGCGATATCCGCAAAAGACTTTTTCACCTCAGCAGCTCGACATGTTTTGCTGCGTGAGAACAGTGTGCAAAATGCGATTTTGCTCACTCCGTGAGACAAAGTAACTTTTTAATTTTGGTGCGGAGCACTGATATTTCGTCGTATGGGGTCTATGACAAGTTCAGAATATTTGAACTTTATTATAGCACCGTCCCTTTCATTCCATTAGGATAAAAGAAAATGGCAGACATAGGTCGATGCATAGTTCGACAATCGAATTTGAAAGTAGACCCGTAAAAAGCGGATAACAACAACACGTTCGAAAATTATCAAATTAACAAGTTTAAAAGACCAAAATAATTATACAAAGGAATTTTAAATTGAAGAATATTCAATTAAAAGATCTCAAAACAAACTCCATTTTTCATAAGAAATAGGTAAACATGATTTTTATTATGCTAGCTAATTAAAAATTCTAGTTTAAACAATTTAAATTCTATGAACGTATACCAGAGATGCAGTTTCCGAACGCAAGCGCGGGGCCCCGCCCCTTTTAAAAAGTTGCGCGCTGTGCGTCTTCGTTTTGGTCACTGCCGATTAAATTTCCACTTGTATCGTCTGAAATTGTCTGATAGTCCCTTATGCTCTCACTGCTACTTGCACGAAAAAGCCATATCTCACATCATTTTTGACTGCTCATCCTTCGGCATTCAGCGCCTTGTGCTGTTGGATGAACTTTCGCAATTTTACGAGCATTCAGATATGATCCCGCGTAACATTTCGGATTTACTTGTAAATAGTTGTACATGTCCATCGTTGTATAAGTTCATAATTAGTACTGTAGGTGAAATATAGGATGTATTTGTAAATAACTACTTAGTGTTTTTATGATTTATGACGTGAGTTTGATTTTGATTGACTTCCGCAGATTTAGGTCTGTGTCATGTCTTTTTTAGATTTCGATATTTGATCTGGATGTTACTTAATATATTGTCTATTCATACTGGTTTGTGAGAAAAACACGAATTTTACGTACTCATATAATATACTGAAGACTTTAAATTGGTTGGACCTTATTACTGGATTGGACTTTATTACTGGAATGGACTAATTAGAAAATAACTGCAGACTTTAATACTGGACGAGATATGTTAGATTACATTAACACTGAAGACTATTCTGGATTTGACTTATGTATTAATATGGAAACTGAAGACTTAATAACCAGATTGAACAATTTGGGCAAGAAGATGAAATGAAATGTGCAATTGTGCATTCTACTGAAGACGTGGCAGTATGGCCTCTGGGGCTTAGCCTGTCCTAATGGACGAAAAAAAAATGGACGAAAAAAAAAAAGTTGCGCGCTGTTAATTTGTTCAAGATTTTATTATGTAGAATTTATTCGTCATTCTAGCGTTATTAATATTGGTTTTAAATGTAAAAACTACTAGGATAAATCAATTCTCTCTCTAACTAGGAAATATAGTGAAGTCAGTGACGTGACGAAGGCAGTATTTTAACAACAGTATGGCTAGTTTTTGGTGTGCACGCGAAGTACACGTAATATGCTAATGTGTGCCCTTTGTGATAATGATGAATATTTCAAAAATATCTCGGAGATATTAGTAAAATCTGAGAATTTTAACAATAACACGGTTAGTTTTTAGTGATGTGTTAGTGTCACGCGAGACTCGTATTATACCTACTTAGATACTGAAATATCCTTTGATTTCTCGCGCCTTGTCTCGCCTTTCTGGTATTGAATAACGGCGCGGCCGGAGCTGAGGAGTTAAAACAAGCAGTAACTAACGCCTTATTAAGTTTTCTTCCTGAATAATCTTGAGACGAATAGGTACGTGACACTATGATATATTTTATGATGTGAATATGTTCTCACTACTTCGCTGCGCTCAAGATTCAAACTTTGAATCACTCGCTACGCTCGTGATTCAATTTTAGAATCTTTCGCTTCCTCAGGACTCAAAATTAGCACTCGAAGCAAAAATAAACTTTGCTCTCTTGTTGCACAATAGTTATTTGTTATGCAAGGCTGCAAAGTTGTTGTTTGGCGCAAGTGCTTAGTATTGAAAGCCGAGCTAGCGAAGGATTGTAAAATTGAACCATGAGCGAAGCGAATGGTTCAAAAGTACAATCCTGAGCATAGCTAACCAAACAATTTTGCTGCCGAGCGAAACACACAATTTTTCACCTCACCACCGAGAGGAAAATTGTAGGTAAGTAAATGTAATAGAAGACCTACTCATTTTCAATAAAGATTGGTTTACATTTCATCATGATCTAGCATTTTATAATTATTAAAATGTAACATAAATATTTTTGCATCTTTAAATAACCTCACGCTCACCTACACAAAAAAGTCAAAGTATTCTTGGGTAATCACGGTTTAAACTAAGACTCAAATACGCTTATTTCACTTTTTCTGCTAACTTAGCAGGCATCTAAATTCCTATATGTATGTCTTCTGCACTAAAATCTATAAATAACCACCATTATTTTGGTTTCACTGTCTGTGGCTTTAGAACAAAAGAAAATTAAATGTATATGAGTTGTTTCTTAAATTAACTTTTCAAACGGTGCGTTCCAAATTTGGAAAACGCGAAATTTTTAGAAAAATAAAACATTTTAAAATTATTTATTCGTATTTTATCCTTATAAGTCAGTCTAAATGTTAATATTTCGTATGTACCTACTTAATTAAGAGAGAATAAGTATTATTAATTTTATTTTATCAAAATAATAACAATTTATTATTGGCATAACACCATCAGTTTCTGAACGCTCCTCTCATTCTGTATAGAAAAAAGTTGGGTCTCGCGATCGACCGTCACGTTCCAAATTCAAAATCTCTTTCCACGCTAGCGGATAAAATGGACTTTCGGGCGCAGATTTTGAGCGATAAAGCAAGCCTTTTCGAGCCGGTGAGGTGAAAATAACTATTGCGCACTGGGACCCCACGGACCGAGGGTCTCGACGCCAAATGGTACCTACAAAGTTGTACCCTCTGCCGAGGTCTCTATATTTACTGCGTTTAGAAGTAATTGTCCGTTGGAGGCGGGACGGTGCCAATTTTAGGTAGGTATATAATGTTTGTGGATAACTTCACAAAAACTAAAGTACCTAAATAACTTTCCGGTTATATTTACGTTAAATCTCAATGTTATGTATTTATTTCAAACTTTTCGCTTGGTACATTTCGGAGATAGGTGGGGGGGGGGTGCTATTTTTATCAACAATTTCCTTTATAAATCAAAACTTTACCACTGTAAGAAAAAAGCGAAAAACTGTTTTAAAATGTCCAACTCAAGCCCTTTCATATGATACCCCACTTGACATATTAACTAAACTTTGAATCCCCCCTTCCCACTCCTCGTACCTAGATATTAAAAATACATATGTTATTTTTTTATATTTCCATACACGTGGATTAACTTTCCTTAAAAATATTCCAAATTTCATATGAATAGCATTAAAAGTAATTCCAGAGATATATAAATATAACTTTGTGACAGACAGACAGATTGACAGAGTCACCATAAGGGTTCCGTTTTTACCTTATTATTGGTCCGGCACACTAAAAAGGAAATAAATTGTAAGAAAGACTCGCGAGTACCTACCTACTACAGCTGACAGAGAACCATTAGTAATATCTATGGTGACGTAAAAAAAATATCGAGCTTTTTTACTTTAGCTTCAATTATATCCAAAGGCGCAGCACAACTCACGAGATGCCTAGTCTACTATCCATACAAATATTATAAATGGAAAAGTGTATGTTTGTGTTTGTTTGTTTGTTTGTCCGTCTTTCACGGGAAAACGGAGCGACGAATTGACGTGTTTTTTTTAGGTGGAGCTATTTGAAGGGATGGAGAGTGACATAGGTTAGTTTTTATCCCCGAAATCATTCCCTAAGGGGATGAAATAGGGGGTAACACTTTGTATGGAGCTGCGATAGTTCCACGCGGACGGAGTCGCGGGCAGAAGCTAGTATAAAATAAAAAAACTGGTCTAGTGCGAGTCTGACTCGCGCACCGAGGGTTCCGTACAAACTAACAATTAACTCAAGGTAAAGTAAATGTCCCAATATTTGTTAAATTACTTATTTTGACCCAACACAATAGAATTCAATTTCAAACAACGAGTAACTTTTACACCAAGACAATTGAATCGCGATCTTTTTTTGACCTGCTATTGAAAATAAATATACGCGTCCCAATCCCAACCCCATTAATTCTAGAAAAATCTTAACAGCGCGAATGGGGTCAGCGCCATGTATATTTGGTACTAACGTGCAAGGGCAATCGGCATAGTATGTATGTTGGTCTTTTAGCGATCATTGTTTATCACGTGAACCGATCTCTATTATTTTTGTTTTATTTGAAAGAGAGTATTTCTATTATAGTCTTATAGGAATTTCTAAACGCAAAAACACTTATAAAGTTGTTTAAATTGCAAACATTTTTCACAGTAAATTTAAATGTATATTTAAATTTTTCATTTTCCATGCACGCGGATAACTCTCATTTATAACCATTCCAAATTTTAAATTGATAGATTAAGTAGTTCGTGAGATATTTCACTTTGTGACTGACAGACAGACAGACGGACGGAGTCGCACCATAAGGGTTCCTTTTTACCATTTTTGGTACGGAACCCTAAAAATCAACAAAAAGCACTTAACCAATTAGCTGCAGACTTATGCATTCATGCGAGCGCAGGCATTCTGCACTATCTGCGCTTCGTTAGAAACCTATGTTTTATTAACAAGATTCTTTAACTTGCGAATAACTTATACTTAAAGCTTGTAGCTCACACGTTTTGTCGATGGAATATTTCGCGTTCAATATCTAGATATTTATTAAATAACCAGTCAATGCGGCATTGACTAATTTTTATGCAAAAATATCCTTCCTAAGCATTTATTATTATTTCGCCTTTGTACTTTTATCTATTGTGTGACATGTATGTTCTTTAACCTTATTGTGTAGGTACAATAAAGTGCCTACATACATACATTTACCTTAATTATAAAGAATGTATATCTTTCAAAAATCTCCTCATTATCTTCTATATCTATATATGTATATAGACAAAGATTTTGTCAAGAATTTCATCTTTCAGACGAGGTTTTCTTGCAGACTGTTACTTTTGAACCGGCAGCAAGTACCTAGCTACCTACTCATTATTAACATTCTAACGGTCCCGCTGATAAAAGTAGGTATTTAAGTTAAGAGCTGTTGGTGGCTGTTGTGACCAAAACTGCTTGTTCACCTGCACGTCTATCATGGGGCGGCCGCGACATACTCTCGATTTTTCTCGCATTATACCTCTTGTTCTAAGTGTTCTAATAAGAAAGTGACGGATAGTGCGATAAAAATCGTGAGAGCTCGCGCGCCGTCGCGTGATAGCCGTGCTGAGCTAAGCAACGAGTACCTACGTAAGCATGTTTTCATCCAAATCAACCAAGCCAAGTAACCTACCACCTACAAGTAAGTACCTACGTGTCATTTGCACGGAAATATAGCTTTAGGCAGCCTTAATGTGGGTCCAGAGTCCAGATGCGTCAACCTAAGTCGTTGCAGTAGGCTGCACGACGTCCACGCACCGTCAACGTCAGATTTTACATGCGACGTTCGACGTGGTTCGACGCACGCAAAGTGCCAATATGGATCAAGCAAGTTACGTTGGGCAGCGTTCTGGGGACCGATTTTTCACTTTCGAGCGCTCGACTCTTTCACTCGAAAACTGACAAAAATATGAAATGGTATTTTTAAATAGCGATAGGAAATTAAAAAAACCGGCCAAGAGCGTGTCGGGCCACGCTCAGTGTATTGTTCCGTAGTTTTCCGTCCGTCAAAGTAAGTGTCCCCACCCCACTTGAGCGTTAAACAAGCATACTTAGCGAACAATTTTATTATTAGACAACGAATGACCAAAGACAACTAGGACAATTCGAGCACGACAAATTTTCGACCTAATTTATTTATTATTTATTTATTACCATTAATATTAATATTAGCACTAACAGTTATACCTTACATGCTAATTGGTAAATTAATTATACTTATCATGCAAATTTGATATGCAACATGTCAAATGATTTAATAATGAATACAACAGAAAAAAAATATTAGAAAATGAATTATTGTCAGTCAAATTACTGATTATCATTCATCATTAGTAACAGGTCCAGAAATACAGATGGTCAATAAATATTATTAAGATAAAATTATATAATATTGAAAGGTCACGGAATATAGATGGTCAATACAAAGGTCAATACAAAGAAATACAGAATGTCAAGGTTATTAACATAATTCAGGTTATGCAGTTATGGAGCTAGGAGTGACAACTTTCTCTAGATACCGAGAGGCAGCTGCCAAGAACTTTGGTTTCGAGCTCAAGAATATGTCCAGTTGGCTGTCACTGTCCAGTATATCATTTAACAGCTTTAGTGCTTGATGTAGAGGGGAAGAGGCTAGTGCGCGAGTCCTAGTTGGGGGGACAGCGAAGAGATCGCGGCGACGAGGGCGTAGATGCTTGGCGGAGACTCGTGGAACTCTGAGTCCTATAAGAGCAAGCAGCTGGGGGTTGGTCACCAGGCCGCGTATTAATTGGAAGAAGTATTTCACTAAATACATATTCCTCCGGGTCTCCAGTGAAGTATACCCTACCATACCAATCACGAACAGGGTAGGATACATGTAAGGGTAGCTGCCGTATAGTTTTTTGTACAAGAATCGAACAAATATCTTTTGGACCTTTTCCACACGCAGCGTGTACTCTTGTTCGTGGGGATTCCAGATGATGGCGTTGGTTTCCAATTTACTACGAACAAAGGCGTTGTACAATACACTCATAGCAAGCCGGCAAGAAAGTAATTTGGACTGGCGGATGACGAATCCCAGACACCTTCTAGCCCCATTACAGATCTCAGTTATGTGAGGGTTGAAGGTGAGCTGGGTATCAAACCACGTACCGAGGTCCTTAATTGCATTTTTACGCTTCAGTGGTTTGCCTTCGATTGTATAATTATAGGTAACAGGGAGCCGAACACGCGCGTAAGTCATTAAATAACATTTCTGCTCATTAAGAGTAAGGCTATTATTATTAGCCCAGGCACAAACACCGTCAATATCCATTTGAAGTAGGGAGGAATCATAAAGAGTGTCAATAGGAAGTGCTAGCTTTAAGTCGTCAGCAAATAGGAGGCATGTTGAGTGATTTAATGCTGCCGGTAGGTCATTTATGAGGATGAGAAATAATAAAGGCCCAAGATTGCTTCCTTGTCCTATCCCTGATGTTACTAAGAAGGGAGCAGATCGAGAGCCTTCATACTGTACAAATTGATGCCTACGTGAAAGATAGCTTGCCAGGAATTCGAGCAAGTCAACAGAAAAACCAGCCATAGCCAATTTCTTAAGTTAACATCGCTATCAACACGGTCAAATGCCTTCTGGAAGTCGAAGTAGGCTATGTCGATTTGCTTTTTCTCATCCAAGTTATTAGCTATTAGCGTGGTAATATTCAGCAAATTTGATGTTGTTGATCGCTTTGGCAGGAACCCATGCTGCTCGTCGCAAAACCAACCATGAAGCTGTTTATATACTTGGGCGTAAATTACTGATTCGAATATTTTCCCGAATACTGAAAGAACAGCAATCGGTCTGTAGTTGTGGATATCAGATTTGTTTCCGGATTTATGTATCGGTAGGACTTTAGTTGTTTTCCAAACTAAGGGATACGTTCTATTTTTTAGAGCTAAGTTGAAAAGGAATTTAAGTGGTTGCTTCACGGCAGTCTTTAACTAGGTATTGAGGTATTCGATCAGGGCCCTGCGTTTGTTTGGGCCTGAGGCGATTGATGGCTGTGCGTATATCTGCTTCACTGATGTAGTCAACTGTTATATGCCGGTTATTTGATCTGGAAGATTCCGTGTTAGCAGCCGCGGCAGCCGCCAGAGCGTCAAGTTTTGGGGTATTCTGAAGGAATACGCTCTCAAAGAAATTGGCGAACGAGTCAGTGACTTCTTGTTGAGACATACTGCCAAACGTGGCAGGCTGATTAGATAGACGTTGGCGTTTCACATGGGACCAGAATGAGGAGGGGTCTGTTACTATATTCGTTTCTAGTTTATGGACGTACGAGTGTAAGTCAGATTCAGATCTAATGTATGGGCGCACCTGCTCCGACCCCATTAAATCAGGAAAAATCTTAACAGCGCCATGTACAATGTGAGCGTTCCGCGTACAGCGACATCTATCGGCAAATTAAGTAAACTATTGCGCGCGAGCTTAAAGTATGGAAGATTATTTTTATGGGATAATTCTTTATTGCGTTAACCGATTTCACAGTTTTTACTTTATTTGAAAGCACGTCATTTCATTGTGATTTTGTAGAAATTACAGGTAAATAACACCTGCTTATACGGTTAAATTTAGAATTTAGTTCAGAAATTATTATTTTTTTTTTCCAAAACTATTCAACCTATCAAGTTCAAAATAATTTTCCTAGAAATTTTTCATAAAGTTCTACTTTTGAGATTTTTTTCATATTTTTAAAACTTATGGTTCAAAAGGACACCGTGGTGGTTTTTTGGAGGGGGACACATTTTTTTTTACTTCTGGAGCGATTATCTCCGAAAATATTAACATTATCAAAAAATGATTTTTATCAAACCCCTATTCATTTTTAAATACCTATCCAACAATATATCACACGTTAGGGTTGAAATGAAAAAGAAAAACACTCCCCACGTTACGTATAGGGGAGGTACACAAATAAAAAAAACACTTTTTATTTTACCACTTTGTCGGCGTGATTGATATATATATTAGTACCAAATTTCAGTTTTCTAGTGCTAACGGTTACTGAGATTATCCGCGGACGGACGGACAGACAAAGCGAAACTATAAGGGTTCCTAGTCGAACTACGGAACCCTAAAATCGAGTGATATTGACCATTCGTATTCAATTCTATTGGTAGAAAGTAAGTGCCGGCCATTTTGACACTACAAACGCATTTACTTTTATTTTATTTTCGACCGCTCGAAAGTCAAAAATCGGTCCCCTGCAACTTGTCATGCCGTCTAATGCGGCAGAACCTAGTCTTGTACCTGTGCATTACATCGTCAAGAATGCCATTTACCTAACATGTCCTGTAATTAGGAATCTAGGAGCATCATTAATGGTTACTTTTTCAAGTTGTAAGGAGAAATACGTGGAAAACAATCTCGTCATTAGAAGAAATCTTTAGCTCTAAGGTGCGTAGGTGTAGGACCTGATTGCTAATTGACGAAGTTTAATTAAGGTTAAATTTATATGACTGTTAGCGTGTAAAAAAAGTTATGCCTTTAAAGCTCAAATGATACCTATGAGTATGTGATCAATCAGCATCATAAAATTTGCTGAAACCTAAATTTACTTTATGGAAGATTTTTAACGACGTTAACTTTAAAGGCAGAAACCCTTTATTTTGCTTTGTCTTTTCATTTTATTTGACAAAGCTGATTCCTTATTCATAAATACTTAGATTAGTAGTTATTCTCTGTCGCCACATTCATCGCGGAGTGGGTAATAAATATCCATCGCCTGACGGATTACATTATAATTAGCTTCAGTCTATTTTGGGTTCACAATAATTAGTTAATTTGTTTTGGTTATTTTTGTGTTCAGTAGGTGTATGTGAATCGCAGGATTAAACTATAAAGTGAAAAAATTACAACTTTCTAACATTAAAGAATGTTTATGGTTATTAACTTATTATTCTTAATAATTCCCAAACTCTGCTGAAAATGACGACTAACAAGGCGCCGTGTCTTACTTGTTATGGCGATTTTTTTGCCAAATGCTGCACTTTCTGTAGAAAGCAAGCCGCTTTGTGCAGTGATAGTAGGGGACCAAACTGAGTGATTTGACCCGCAGCAGCGGAAGTTTCACCCCTTAGGAAACGAGATGACTATATTGTTTTAATTTTTTTCTACAATTGTAGTCACTAAATAAGAATAATTACTTATTTTAAAGTAATTATATTTTTTCGTAAATCAGCACCAGGGAAAAATTGCTTTACTTCAATATTTTTTTATTCATTTAAATTATTTTCATACATTTAACATTCAAATCAGAGCACAATTAAACTTAAATATTTCGTAAACTTAAAACTGCTATTCAAGTATAAAAAAAAACTTGTCAAGCGGTTTTGTACCAAAAGTATTTAGTGTATATTTTTCATATTTTTTTCATAAGTAATGAATATACTAAGCTTTCGTTTGAGATTTCATTTATTAAAATTGGTTCATTCGTTTAACGTGTAGATTTTTTTGAAATATTTTTAAAGAAGTGGCGCCATCTCGTGTCCTAAGGGGTGAAACTTCCGCTGCTGCGGGTCAAATCACCCAGTTTGGTCCCTAATACCACTGTGCCAAGCGGCTTGCTTTCTTCATAAAGTGCAGCATTTTGTTCATAACAAGTAGGACTAGTGAGGGAGGGCGTGATCGGAAGCGCGGATATCATGTTTTTAATTTTACTTTTTTGGCAGTTTAAATAAATAAAAAATGAATCACTGAGTTCTCTCAAACATGATATTGCCGACTTTTAGAAGCAATTTTAATGTGCATTATTTTTTACGAATATTTTAAATGTATTTTAGTGTGTTCGTGATTTTTTTCTATCGAGCGAAAATAACTTACTTAATCATGTTTCGAATCACTGATCTCGCTGCAGAAAAGCCTCAAGGTTATTCGTATTTTTTTTGAAATCATATTATTATAAAAAAACGCATTATATTGTTTCAAAAACTCTGTTCGCTTAACTTCGCTGAACCTACGGCGCCTTAATGATCCCTGAAAAATCCATGATAATAGGTTTTTAGAAGACTACAAGTATTTAAATAGTAGATACAGTCGTTGGATAAACAGAGTCGATTAAAATGTACGTTAAATAAAATACGACCATACTTGTGATTCTCCGCACATCGGGATTCCATGCTCTCGGTATTTTTCTCCGTACTTATTTTTAATCGTCGCTGTGCGCTGCTTTATGCGTCCGCGCAGTGACAATACCGCGAAGGTGGTGAGAACATTCTTTCATAAAATTGCAAAAGGTTTTTTTTTCTCTTGTTGAGATTTTAGTTTAGATAGTACTTACGCGCGTACCTACACACACAGGACCTTATCAAGATCGTGGCAATTTTATGCGTCTTTGAATGCACCTTTTTTACTGAATGTCGAGACGATAGGTACTGCATTTTTCGACACCATGGCGACATTTTATGTGTTGCATTCAACCATCAAGATTTCGCCCGTAATGCTGGGTACAATCGGTAGGCACAGCTATAGATTAAGGTCACGCTTATAAATGCACGAGCGACCACAGCGCGACTCTAAACACAAACATGTGGGCTAGGGCTAGCACAACTTGCTGCCAGTTCGTGTCGCGCGCCACTTAGCGGTTCCTGTCTCATTCGCAGTGTGCAAATTAAGAGCGAGGAGGGTAAATTTTTCACTTCTCATTACGGCTACCTATCACGAGGCGGCCCGCGATCTCTGTCACGGCGATATAGACTATCCGGCTCTTCTAAGCGTTCTAATTAGCAAGATACGGATAGTCTTTCTCGCCGCCACACAGCTCGCGGGCCCTTCTGTGGTAGCCGTGCAGTTCGTGTCGCGTCGTCACTTGTGCAGCTAGCCTGTCGTTGTGCTAGCCCCGCATATTGGCGTTGCTTAGAAGTATTTATGTCGAGGCGTGAGCGCTTTCATAGGGTCTCCCCACACAAGTCACCACCTGTATACAGTATACCACCGGCGCACGCTTCGCCTGTCCCACTACCTATTTAAAAATGGATCAAGTGCGTGTCGGGCCGAGCGCAGTGTAGGGTTCCGTAGTTGCCTGTCTATTTAAGTTGCATCGATACGTGCGCTCGAACTAAATGGTGCAGTTGCGTCATTCAGCCGAATTTGTACGAAAGTTGGCCTTACTAAGTACATTTTAATCATATCATGGTCGACTATCCTACTCGGTATCGGTAACTAGTTATGCCTACTAAGCCGTGATAGTTTTCCAGTTAAATTCATTATATGTGCACACCTACTACTGCCACAATTTTTTTCACATCCCCAGTAGTAGCCATTTAGCCGGCAGGGGGGACACATGTGACATGACTCAAACAAAAATTACGGCTTTAATTTTAAAACCCAATCACTAAATTGAAAAATGGTTTTTCATATCTCATACTCTGAAAGTGGGTCGTGTTGTTCTAAAAAGTGTGCTGAAAGTGATACGTTTCTGCTCTAGTGCAGAAAAGTAGTGTTTTCCTATTAGTCCTCGCCACAAGCACTACGCGGAAATTAATTCTAATAAATGTCAAGGGATCCTGTTGTTTTACCAAATTTATTTTGGTCAAATTTCATTTCCCAAACAAATTTTAGCAACTATTTTGTTTGCCAATGCAAACTTTGGCACAATTTTAATACGAATATTTTCATTACGTCAAATTTTCATTCAGCAAAATATTATTACGAAAAATTACATTATGGCATGCGGTCATTTAGCAAATGCTTTAATAAGGCAAAAAAACATTAGACAATAAACATTTCGTCAAGTTAATGTTATGGCAAACTATAAATAGACAAAAATCACAATTGTTTGGGTTATGACATTAATTTACCAAAATACTATTAATAAAACGGCACGGTCCCTTAAATAAAATAATGCACGGTTAAGTAGATCGGTAGGCACAGGCGTTAAATTAGATTAGGGCAGCCAAAAAAGAGGGGCTCGGGGGGCGAAGCCTCCTAGCAGTAAAAAAACAAACAATCGTAACAATTGTATTATTTGGTAGGTTAGGTTAGGGTTAGCTTGTGTCCCTTAAAGCGGAAATAGGCACCCCGCGAAGCGGGGTGACGTCGACACGCTGGCGGTTAGGTTAGAATTGCGACCTCTACACAAATTAGTTTTCCCTACCCACATAACAAAAAAAGTTGTTATTTTATTGTGTATCTTATACACCATTGAAATAAAGATGCAAATGATTTGTCATTGAAGAGTTCCTCTGCTGATTAACCGACGGAATAGAAATGGTTAATTAAATATTGACCATACAAATCATTTGCCTTATTTTGTTTTGGTTAAAACATATTATGCCAACTAACATATTTGACTGAATGAAATTTGGTCAAAGTACCATTTGGTAAACGAGATATTGCCTAAACATGAACATGCCAAACATAAGGTTTGCGTAAGAAATATTTGTCGAGTGTTAATTTGGCAAACGATTATTTGGCAAATGAAAGTCTACCAAACATGTTTTGGGAAGTGATAATTTGTCAAAGTTTTTTTGGTAAAACAAAGGTAACCCAAATGTCAATCCTTACCCCGCCATAAGGGACATAATTTTATGGTTACTAGTTTATGGAATTTATTTTAATAAAGGCGGCTACCATTTTTGAATTGTATAGTGTGAATAAACATACCTATTGTTTAATTTTCCGTCTGTGTTTTCTTTCACTTTCCTCGTATTCGATATGAAAAGTAGTGTTTGACTCGGGTGAAAGTCATTCATTTCTGACTCGAACCATTGGCCAAAATATTTCTAGTCAGAATAAATGGGTGCCTTTCAGCCCTTAGTTAACAATCTTCCTACTATTAAAAACCTATTTTATTTTTAAACAAGCTATCCAACAATACCCCACACTAAGGGTGGGGAACGTTGAAAGTGATAGGCGCGCTTGATAAAATATTTTATTGTAAATAAATTTTAGGTGTTAATTTGTACATATTTAGTCTTAATTTTAATTTAAATTCATAGTTGATTTGGTTATCGGTTTGGTGCGCTTCCCCAGTCATGGGGAAGCGTACGGGAAAGCGTTCTCGGTTGGAGGGCTTGGAGCCGGAGCCAGATCTTCAATCTGAAAGTAGTTCTGATGCGGATACAGGTGCGCCCTCGGAGCGCATACCTGCAAAAAAGAAGACTAAAGAAGATGACAAAGAGAAGTATACTCCTTTCAGGGCCAAAAGTTATTACAGGTTGTACGACGAAAATTCAGCTAAGAAAGAATTTATTGTTTTTCTGAATCACAGAGAGGACGACCACAAATTTTCTGACAAAGATAGACTTGCTTTGTCCAATGCAATCCGAAAGCATCGCGTGTCGGGCGTGATGCATCTAAGAACAATTAATGCATACAAAGTTGGGATTATGTTCGATCTCCCAAATCACGCCAATGTCTTCCTAAAAAATGAAAAATTATTAAATGAAATTCACATGAATGCTTCAATCCCAGCATCTGAGACCGAGGTTACGGGTGTTCTCACTTCAGTGCCGATTGATTATTCGAACCAGAAGATTTTCCAATTAATAGCTTCCAGTAAAAAGGTGATAAGCGTAAGACGGTTTATGCGGCGGGTAAAAGACACGCTGGGTATCGTCTCAATGGTTCCAACTCAGACGGTTGCCGTGACTTTTGCCTCTGTACAGTTGCCTGAATATGTAACACTTGACCATTGGAGGCACGAAGTAGGGATCTATATTCCTCCAGTAAAGCAATGCCTTCGTTGCATGAAATTTGGTCATATAGCAAAGTATTGTAAAAATAATGAAGTATGTTCAATTAGTGCTGAACCTCATAATTTCAAAAATTGTAATAAGGTTAAAACACAATGCGCAAACTGTGGTGGGGATCACGTGGCTATATCTGCTGCATGTCCAATTAAAAAACAGAAAATTGAGGAAAATAAGTTAAAATCACGTAGTGCTAAATATTCCGATTTGTTTTGTGACGTTGCATTTCCGCAGCTCGGGTCAAAATATATTGACACCCATCTAAGTAATCTGACCAAATCTGACAGATTTATGAATCTACTTGTGGAAGCTATAGTTAAAATTTGTGCTGATAAAGAAACGCCAATAAATTCTAACAATATAAAAGAAACACTTAAAAACACTTTCAGGAAACAACCTTAATTTTTTTCTTTATGTACATATTGAACATAGTGCAGTGGAATGCTCAGAGTATAATAAGCAATAGGCTAATCTTTACTAGATTCTTATATGAAAATAACATTCACATAGCAATAATTTCTGAAACCTGGTTAAAACAACATCAAAAATTTTCAATTAAAGGATACAATGTCATTAGAAATGACTGTGGTAATAAACATAATGGTGTAGCAATACTTATTCATAACAATATAGTATATTCTAATATTAAAACTTATTTTGACAATGCTCTACAAAATATCTGTGTACAAATAATTATAAACAACAAGCAGTTGAGTGTAGTAAGTTTTTATAGTCCATCAAATTCTGATCCCCCATTTAATAAAAGTAAATTAGATGCTTTGATAAAATCTATTCCGCAGCCAATGCTTTTTGGAGGCGATCTAAATGCTCATCATATGTCATGGTGCTGTGTTGATACATTGCCTCGAGGTAGAGATGTCTTAGATATTATTGATGGCAATGACTTGGTTCTTTTAAATAATGGTCAAACTACTACAACTGGTTCTTCTTCTTGGCGTCCTAATGCTCTGGATTTAACTTTCGTTTCTCCATCATTGGCACTTTCATGTGATTGGTCTGTTATGGATTGTCCTCTTGGCAGCAGTTATCATTTGCCTGTAATGATAAAAATGATAGTTGGTAATGAAAATAGCTCACAAAGTAATCCAATATGTAATAATGTACATTTGCCCATTCACCCAAATTACAAACAGGTGAATTGGAAAATGTACAGGCAATCAGTTGATTTTTGTTTGGCTAATATTGATTTTGAAAATATGTCTTCGATAGATGCGCTCAATCTGTTTTGTAATATTTTGCGATCTACTGCTGTAGAGTCCATCCCTAGACATAGGTCTTTGAATAGTTCTAATACGTGTACACCAAAATCTTTGAAATTTCCCCGGCTGCCTTGGTGGAATCAAAAGTGTTCAGAAGCTGTACTTAATTCAAAACATGCTTATATAAAATTTAAAAGTGAACCTAGTGAAGAGAATTATATAGAATTTAAAAGACTTCGAGCCCTTAAAAAGCTTGTTCTTAAGACTGAACGGCGTAATAGTTGGATAAATCTGGGTAACTCATTTAACCGGTGCACTCCTTTGACATTCATATGGAATTACATGCGGAAATTTAATAAAACATTCATTTCAAAACACGCTAGTAATAATAGTTGGATATCAGATTTTCTTAAGAAATACACTCCTGATTTTGTGCTTAATGAGTCTTTAAATTATGTTCACACAGAAAATGATAATGATAAGTATCTTACTGAACCGTTTTCTTTGCAAGAGCTTAAATCTGCCCTATTTTCAAGAAGAGATACATCCTTTGGTCTTGATGGAATACCATATATTTTACTGAAAAATTTAAGTTCACAAAATCTAAAGACCTTTTTAAACATATTAAATCAGCTGTGGGAAGAAAACTTAATTCCTGATGATTGGAAAACAGATTGCTTGGTCCCAATTTTAAAGCCTGATAAAGATAAATTGTTACCCGACTCATATCGACCTATAGCACTCACATCTTGTGTAGGAAAGGTTTTTGAACAGCTTCTAAAGCAACGGTTGAAATTTTTTGTCGAACAAAATGGTCTGTTACCCTGCAATCAGTTTGGTTTTCGTAAAGGTCGGTCTTCTCGTGAGAGTATTTGTCAGTTGCAACTTGATGCACTTAACAGCATATATAATAATCAGTATCTTCTTTCGGTATTCTTTGACATTGCAGGTGCATTTAACAGTGTCAATATATATTTCCGTTTTATGTAGAGAGCTGTCAATGATAGGGTTACCTGGCAAAATAATAAATTTCTTACAAATGTTTTTAACAAACAGGAAGGTTTTTGTTAAATTTAACAATCACTTATATGGCCCAAGATTATCTTCTTTAGGGGTTTGTCAAGGAGGTATCTTATCCCCTTTAATTTTTATTTTGTACATTAGGAGACTAAATCTTATTCTAGGAACAAAGGTTAAAAATCTGCAGTATGCAGATGATTTGGTTGTTTATGTGTCAGGATCTGATTTAAATCAATTAGCTTTGACTATTAATGAGGCATTAATCAACTTACATAAATACTTTGCTTATCTGAACTTAGATGTAAATTCGACTAAAACCAAAGTTTTTATTTTTGGTCGCAAAAGCATGTGTTTGCCCACAGTTTTGTACAATGACATATCACTGCCTATTTCATATGATCTAATAAAGTTTTTAGGTGTTATATTTACTTCAAAACTTTCCTGGATAAAATATGCTGACAGTATTATTACCAAAGCTAACAAAGCATACAATGTGTTAAAATCGCTGTGCGCCACTTCATGGGGTGCAGACCCCAAAATTTTGTTAATCTTGTATAAGTCTCTAGTTCGAAGTCATTTTGAATATGGTTTTCTATGTTTTGCTGGAGATGATAAAATTGTAAATTCATTAGATAAAATACAAAACAAATGCATTTAAAACTAGTCCTATCGCTGCTATGCAAATTGAATCGAATCTTCCTCCTATTCATATTAGATTTCGTTATTTAAAAGAAAGATTTATTTTAAAGTTATACAGCTTGCCTAAGAACGATCTTCTTCACAACTTGATTTCTTTCCAATCAGCGCCTTTTCAAAGGCACATGTATGTTCTTCAGGATTTTACTTCTTTCTTTCACTCTTTGCAGGAGTTAAATATACATCTTGATAATGACCTTCTTCCCTGTTACACAGGCTCTTTTAAGAGTAAATATCCCGATATAAAAATTGTAATAGATTCAAAGCTAACTTCCAAAGAGGAGGCTTATTTATTGTTGTCAGAATGGTCTAATTGTAAATTTATTTATACGGATGGTGCCAAAAATAATAATGCTGTTTCCTTTGCAATTTATCAACCTGAAATTAATAAAGGTATTGGGTTTAATATCAATAAAAATGCAAGTATCTTTACTGCTGAAGCAACTGCCATCTTATTTGCTTTGAAACATGTTAAAGAACATAATCAATATAGTAAAGAATGGGTCATAGTAAGCGATAGTATGAGTGTATTAATAAGTTTATCGAGTAACAAAATGAATGCTAGCACTTGCTATCTAATTTTTTCCATTAAAGAATTATGGTTAGAACTATCTTTAAATGGTATTAAAATAGATTTTGTATGGGTTCCGTCTCATAAAGGAGTTTCTGGTAATAAAAACGCCGACTACCTAGCTAGAACTATTGCTAATGCATCTGACTTGTCCCTGGTTCCCGACAGCAGGGACTTAGCTGTGACCTTGCCATATTCTGATATTATAAGTAATCTAAAACAGCGTATGACTGTTCTTTGGGGAAAACATTGGTATCATTTTACAGAAGTTGAGAATAAGGCTCATTTGTATGCTTTGTTAGATAACCAAGTTAATAGTAAGCCTTGGTTTTGTAAGTTTAAAACTTACATGCATCGTAGGTTTTACACCATAATTACTCGTATGCGCATTGGTCATTGTCGTTTAAATTTTCATCTCCATCGTAAAAACTTTGTCTCTTCCCCTTATTGCGGTCATTGTCAAAAGCAAGAGGTTCAGTCTATAGATCACATTCTGTTTAGTTGCTCATCCTTTGGCATGCAGCGCCTAGTGCTGATGGATGAGTTGCTTGAGATTTATGGAGCTTCTAATCGAATCCCGCTTTCAGTAACTGATTTGTTGAAGGAGTCGTCTACTTATTTACCTTTGTTTAATTTTGTACATAATACTGTGTGTATGCTGTAAATATGATGCTAAATTTAAAACTTGCTTAAAATTGTATATATTTTTATTGAAGCATTGTACCTATATTTTGTTGGTCAAATGACTCTTTGGAATGTCTGGATGAGGTGTAAGCTTTTTTGAAGAGCTGAATATTGGATTTGACGTTTTTATTGGAACATACTCAAGACTTTATTACTGGATTTGACTTCATGAATTGGATTGGAATAACTGAAGACTTATTTTTTGGATTTGACACATATGTTGATAATACTGATGACTTAATATCTAGATTTGTTCATATGAATTGGAAATAACTGAAGACATATTTATTGGACTAGAGACTTCTGATTTGAAACTACTGAAGACGTTATTACTGGATTCGATCAAATGAAATTATACTTACTGAAGACTAGGCAGTATGGCCCATGGTCTTAGCCTGTCCGAATGGACGAATTTAAAAATAAAAAAAAACCACACTAAGGGTTTAACGAGAAAAAAAAACATCCCCACTGTAGGAGTAGAGGGGAGGTAGCCTAAAAAGGGGAGGATTTCAGGATTTTATTCCACTGTTTTGTCGGCGTGATTTGTTTCTACACGGTGTAACATAAATGGGGTGTGAACCGATCAAGGGCATAACGGGTATCATGTTCTGATAAGAAAAAAAAAAATTTTTTAACGCGATTTTTTATACTTTTGTATCTAGAGCAGGTCGCCCCAGTCGGCCGGCACTCCATACAAAAGTGAAAAAAAATCGCGTGAAAAAAAAATTCTCTTACTTTTTTCTTATCAGAACACGATACCCGTTATGCCCTTGATGGGTTCACACCCCATTAATGTTACACTATGTACACCCATGCCGAATTACTTACAGTTTTCTAGTTGTAAGAGTTACTCAAGCCGAAAACGGACGGACGGGCATGGCGAAACTATAACGGTTCCTTGTACGGAACTATAACGGAACCCTAAAAATGAGATCCTTGTGTTATCTTGAATAAATGAAATTGAATTGAATATAATCTCATCTATTCTTCCGTTTTAGATACAAACTCTGATACCCCCCAATTAATAGCTGTTTTACGGGGGTATTTAATTACTGCCATGTTCGGAACGGAACCGATTACTCTAAAGAGTTTCCAAAAAATGGCAGGGTAACTAAAGTGATGTTTAAAAAAGTTACGTCTAGGAATCCGACAGCCTTCCTGCACGTCTATCATGCATGAGAGCCGCGACATACCCACTCTCGATTTTTCAAGCACTATACCTACCTCTTGTTCTAGTGTTCTAGTTAGAGAGAGACGTATAGCGCAAGACAAATCGAGAAAGCTCGCGCGCCGTCTTGTGATAGCCGTACAGGTCGAGAAAGTTGTGCTGAGCAAGAAAAAAAATTAATACTATGAATAAAAATTCCCAAATAAGAATTTAAAAGAGGTAGATAACTGCTGCTGGTTGCGCCATCTATAATCGATTGCGAACAATAACAAATCTGAAGATGCAAGGTGTCGCTAGCCATACGCTAAAAATATTTTATATGAAATCTATCTTACTAATATAATAATATCACACAAACACAACATTGACACAGCTAATAAAAAGTGACAACAGTTATCGACAATAGATTAACAATTGACATATTTTATTATTTCTCCATCGGCTCTCACGGCACCTGTAGACACACCCAGCTGACAGCTGTCAGTGTCATTTATGACGGTCGGGCCGGTACTCTGTAATCTGTGGGTTGGTACGTACTCTATTGACAATTCAAAACCCCTGACAAGTCGATCAAGTTCTGTGAAATTCTTTAAAACCCGACTACTAAAACCAGATTTTTAATAGGCTGAATACAAATTTAGAGCCAGGTACATAATCACTTGTTATTCAATGAGCTAGTTTACTACTTCAAATGCATAAATATTGAGCAATCTGGTTGAATTCCAGGTTTTCATTTTAATCAGTTTTACGTTTAAGTATTTTTTATACGCCGCAGTGACAACCATAACAAACTTACAAAGCGATCCTGAACCATCGTTTCCTGATTATCTCGCAAGCTTGAGTACAGAAGTAAACGGTGGATTAGTGCCCTTTCCTTTGAGTACGTATATTCAAGTAAATAGCCGTGCATTAATCGGACGTAGTTTAGCGGAAAGGATCCTACACGATGTAAGTAAGATTTGAAACCTACTGCCTAAAAATAAAAGGCACATCTCAATGGCAGCCCCATGAGGGTTGGATCCTTTTCACTACATCCTCTATCTAAGCAAAACCTTCTCTATCAGTAAATTTAGCAAAAATAAGTTAATGTGGTCATCATTATTGACCTTGATGAATGCTTATTGTAAAGATTAATTGGAAAGTTAGGTATTTAATACTATAGAATAAAACTTATCATTATTCTGTGTGACTATGACTGTTAAAAGGGAAGTGTTGTTTGGTGTATAAAATAATCTAATCTATGCTATAACTTTTTTCGATTGTGTTTTCAGAAGTTGCATGTATAAAATATAATTTACTTTAAAAACAAATATCACTTTATAGTATCAATCTTTCTTTTTAAGTTCATATAACTAATACTAACAGTGTTTTTGAAATTTCATAAAAATAAGCTTATTTGACTTTTGTCAAATACCATATTAAATGTTGATTATAGCTAATAGAATATTTGTCACACTATCCTGTACCTATTGGATGATTTTACAACTGACTTATGGTGACAATTCATTTGATATTCTACTTACGGATCAGTAATAGTCACATAATTATGGCAATGCTTCACTTTGCACACAAACAAACTTCGTCTAAAATCTATGTTTTCGTACCTCAAACTCAGGTAGCCATGGTCCAAATGACAAAACTAGTTATGGTCGGAACTTGTTTGCCTATGCTGCAACTACTATTTTTTTGGTTGATTATGCTATATGTTTTATATGTTACACCGTTTTTGTCCACTTGATAAAAGGATGAGGACCTCATTTGGTAGGAATCTTTTTATGTATTTGAGTAAGTAGGGGACCTGATTACTCGAATTATTGTTTAGTTAACTAACTCGATTAATGTTTTGTCAACTCCTCAGAACAGATGGCCATTACTTCTAATTAACTTCTTTCAATATAATAATTTGTGAAAGAACTTGTCCCTAACAGTAAAGGGATATAAAAAAATTGAGTCATAGTTGGAGCAAGTACAGCCCATAGTAAACCAGGTTGTCTGCATTTAAAAAAAAAAATATTAAATGTGTGCTATAAGTAATGTAATTTTATCCAATCTCCTATAATGTATCATTGATATTTTTAATGGATTTGTCACTTCTGTCTTCAAATTTCCTTTTTTTTTTTCAGATTATGGCTGAACGTGATCCGATTAGCGGCTCAAGCCGAGACTACGGCGCGATCGCCGCGCCCCCAACTGTCGGGTTTGCTGACTTCAGTCCCACAGAGCTGTACAACCTGAGTGAAGGCATCGCTGACAATGTCAACAGCATCAACAGTGGCCTGCGGTCGTTAGAAAAGATGACGAAGCAAATTGGAGGTCCCAATGACAATCTGCAACTTAGGGAAAAAATGTAAACATTTTGCTGACAATTGATATAACATCAATATTATATGAGTAGAAGAAATAACCTAGATTACTTATAGTACATCACATACATATTATAAGCGTAAGGGCATTAAGATTTAATATTCAGAGTTAGCACCTATTACGGCAACATATTCGCAATATTATTTTAAAATGGCGTGATCAGTGGGCGAGCACCGTTACAAAATCACGCATACGTGTCGTGATTAGCGGTGAATGGGTTAAAATGCATAGTAATTTGAAGAGTTTCATGTAGTCCCCAAAGAAGATCACCAAATTATGTAAAATTTCCATCAGATAAAGTATTTTAATAGCAGTATATATGTTGTAGTCACGAAACCCAGCAGAACGTGAACGGGTCTGTGTCGGCGACGGCGCGCGACATCCAGCGGCTCGGCGTAGTCGCGCGGCGCGGCGACAAGCCGCAGAAGCTGCAAGTGGAGCGTCTCACGCAAGCCTTCAAGGATGCCCTTGCCAAGTACTCCTCAGTGCAGAAGGTTCGTATGACACGACACCCTGCAGAACGTGAACGAGTCTGTCGGCGACGGTGCGCGACGTCCAGCGGCTCTGCGTAGTCGCGCGGCGCGGGCCTTTAAGGATTCTCCATAGTGCAGAAGGTCCGTCATGATTTCATGAAACTCCTACCTTGTCACGACATCGAAAACGTGGACTGAATAGAACGAGTGTTGCTCGACTTCACGCCTCGGCTAAGATCGGCTGTCTGGAACACTCGATATATCCACGATTGGCAAAAATTGGTGGCCTCATTATCTGTGCATTTAAATTCCTTACCTTGTAACTAAAGCTTCCATAATTTTACAGCAAGTGTCGGAAAAGATGGCGGCCCACATGCCGAAGCAGGCGCGCGCGCGCGGGGACCCGTCCGCGCTGGAGCGGCAAGCCATCGCAGACGATGAGGAGTCGGCTTTGCTGGACAACCAGCAAGCGCAGGTACTACGGTTGTCTATCGTTTACCAGAATTTCATATAATATAATTTCATTTGCCGCAGTTTTATATTCCAGAATGTTTCATTTTCCATATATTCATTTGAAATTAATATTTTCCTCAATGTTGTATGCCTAGAATTATTCATATGCCATAATCTTTACTTGGCATAATTTAAATTGACAGAATATTAGTTTGCTTTAAAAAAGCTACTTACATTCTTAGAGCCGTTCGAATGTTGCGAATGTTCACTTTTTTTTCCAAAAATGCCTTCGAATGAAGTTCTCTTGCTCCTACTATTTTGGTAAACTCATACAGATCCTTTCATAGGAAACTAATTAAGTACGTAACGCTATTAATAAAATCGATGTGGTTTCCAGGCGCGTCTCGTTCAATTCGAGACGAATATGCTGTTAGAGCGAGAGCAGTATATCCACAAGATTGAAGCTGACGTGCTAGACGTGAACCAGATTATGCTAGACTTGGCCAGCCTCGTGCAACAGCAGGGGCAGACCGTGGGTAAGTGGCTTAATGAACACGAACACCATAACCTATTCGTGGCTGACCCGCAAGTATCCATACAGTTACGATGCGATATCGCGGCAACCAATCTGTTAAACCATTCATGCGCTACCTGCTAATTGCGACACACAATGCGTCAGTAAGCTACGGCTGATTTTCGCTGCATATGAGCAATTGAGCATCAAGGTACTACGGACTACGACGTAGCGCTACGACCATAACTTAGCAGTGAATGAGTAGCTATCGCTAAGCCTGTTAAAAATATTGTTTCAGTCATCAGCGTCAATGGCATAAGTTTAGTGTACTATCTATACCTATTGGACAGGAACCTTGTCTCGAGGGGCCAGCAGTAATTCTTATTTCGAGTCGCAAATGCACGTGTGTAGCAGTGGCGTAGTGTATTAAACCTGGCCAACATAACTTGAGTGTAATCATACATTTTAATACAACAAATTATTATTTTTCGTTCATAACCTTGTTAACCGACCGTCAGTGTCACCTAGTGTTATAGTTTGTATTACTTAAAATTACTGTACTTTAACCCATTCATGGCCACGAACCACGAAGCGTACACAACACGCCGGGCCACCATACAAACCGTTTTCAGCTAAAACGTGTGACTCAGCTTATGGGTCTCGGGGCCTGGCGCGAACGTCAAAGAAATTGCCGCTTATGAATCCGGTCCGTTGGAGAATATTATGCAACATTTTTACTAACCAACTGTTTACTGTTCATATTAAAATATATATATTTACTAATTTGTTGATATTTCTAAGAAACTAAGAATGAACATTTTAAAGCCTGATCAGAAATAGATGATCATTGTGCGCTGTTATTTTCATATAATTATAGGGTTCAGAAAAAATCTTTTTTTTTGTAAATATTTCTCACACACTGTTGTGATAATACAATATATCATTTAGTTGGTGACAGTTTAAGCCACCCTATTTTTATAATGAAATAAAAAAAAATGGCATGGTAATAAGTTTGGTCCTTAGAAATGTTGCTTGCTACCATCCAAACAGTAATCTATTGTAAAAAGGTACAATTTGCAACGAGTTTAGTCATGAAATAAGCTTTAAAACCAAGTTATAAAGTTTATTTTTGCGTGCTATGAAGATATGTGTAGTTTTTACAATTAGCGCCAGGCCACGGTGACCCATACCTTGAGTCATGTCAATAACTTCAGGCATACATATATTTTTGATATTTTTGAAATGTAGATTTATCTATTTGCTTGGGACACGTATGTATCTCGAATTTCAGAATATTTACTATATTACACTTCCAGTAAACCAAACTTGAATATTCTAGACCCTATTTCACTAAAAAAAAACATGTTTACAATTATGTTTTTCAACATGCCTTATAAAGATGGTTGTTAGCTCAAATTATACTTATATTATTTCGTCATATTACGTTTTGTTTATGTTTAAATCAGAATTTATTCGCGACTCACATGTGAGTCACGGGCCCTGCGCGACTGTTTTAACATGACCCATACGCTGAGTCACGGGCCCTGAATGGGTTAACCACCCATTACCAACATCTTTTGTCATATTTGTAATTGTTTTCGTATGGTTGTACAAAAAAATAGAACAAACAAGTTACTCCAGTACACGTGCCACACTTCGCTCAGTTTATGACACCTCTTCGTTAAAATGAAAATGATTTATTGATAATAATTGTTATAAGTCATTTTATAAATTATCTTTTCTAAGTTTTCTAGTAGTTCTTAAGTTTATAATTGTTATAAGCTATCTTTTCCTTCCATATTTAGCAACAAAAGGTGTTGTAAAATGTCATGTTAACACTTTCGCAACTGGGCTAAAAATGAAACAATTCACCAGAAACCGACAGAATTCGCTAGGCGTGTAAGTCCATACTACTGCCCGCCTAGCGGGCTCAGCCGGCATCTGAGCAAATATTACGAGTGCCCGCTAAGCGGGTTCTTGGTTGCGAACGTGTGTACATCGTCATTTTAAGTAAAACGAACTTTAACCCGGAGGACAGTATTGTTTTCTCCCACAGCTTTTCCAACACTTTTTTTTTAATATTAACTACAGTATTAACCTTTTTAGACACCATTGAAAGTCACATGGAGGCGGCCAGTTCCAACGTAGAGTCTGGTGCCGACGAATTGGCCAAGGCCGAACAACACCAACGGAGCTACAGGAAAAAGATGTTCATCCTCATCATCATCGCCATCATCGTCGGCATCATCTTCATCGTGTGGATCATCAAAGCTTTCAGATAAGCTAAGTTTTGTCTATGATTTTGTTCTCAAAAAAAAGTTTGTACTGGAAATCTTAAGGTGTTGCCATATTCGTGGTTCCGACTGATTTATATGTGTACCAGACGAAAAAAAGTTTTGTGGAAATTTAAAAATAAACAATTTTTTAACTTACATTTAGTCGGGAGTCGTGTGGTTCCCAGGTAAAGGATACCGCTTTGTTGGTTGTCAATATGGCAGATTTTTTGTTACATTCTTATGCCATTGCATGTTATTAACTGCCGACGAAACAGTACCTTTTGCATCAGAATGACTCGTATTTCATTATTTCTGTAATATATTTATTAAATAAACCTTGCTCAAAGCTATTACTGTAAAAGCTTGACTTGTTTATGGATACAATAATCATCATTAAATATTACTTGTATCTAATCAATCAAAGGTTGTTTCCATGAACTGAAACATACTTTGGTGTAATACATTTTATTGCCAAGTTCGTACCAGAAGTTGGTAACTCGTACCCAACAATGTTGGACCTATGCGCCAATGTATGTTATTCATCATGCGTAATGTTTTACGCAAACCCCGTAAAACACTTGAGGTAAAAAATATCTGAATAAATGTAATAGTAGGGGTTAATGTAAAATACAATGTTAATAATGTCCTCACATATTTCATTTGCGTAGTGAACCGCTTTATTACACATTTTTTTATATAAAAATGCGTTTGTATTAGGCATTCACAGTATTTTGTGAGTAACCTGAAGCGCGCTTATCCACAAGATTCGAAACCTGCGAATCCTTAATTAAGTATGTCATCTTACTATGAAGGATTATAATTATAAATAATTCAGATCATGTAATTAAGTGAATTTTTAATGTTTTTTTATTTTCAACAAACGTAAATAATCGATAATAGAGGTAGGTATCCCATCAGAACACTGCTTTAATCTTCTGATTATATACGCTGTCATACTAATTATACAGCTTATTTTCCAATACCTCATGACAACTGGATATTTCCAAATATGTTTGTCCTATGAGTGACATTTCATTATGTTATTATCATGCATTAATTAAATTTAAATGTATGAAATGTTAAGTTTATTCCAATTTTTAAGTATTATCAGCTTATGTAATAAACGACATTATTCCGTATTTATATAGCTGCGTATAAGGCCTTAATTAAAGTAGAATTTTATCATGCAGAAAGCAGAAAACTAAATGTACCTTTAAGTGGTTAACGGCACCATATTTGCCGTCATAGATGAAACTAATACTATTGTATTCTGACCGATTTACGATTCAAATTTGAATTGATTGATAGTATTGTCAAATAGTCAAAGGGCATCAATTTGTAGTTGTGCAATCTACCGTATAGTTTTCTGCTAACTATAATTATGTTAAATATTATAGTCCATTCTAGTTAGGAATTCATAGTCGATGTAATAAATTATAACTTTAATAAACTTTTTAATTTGATTATTATGTTTTATTTTGAAACTGACAATGCCACTTGTAGGCCAGTCATATTTGACCAGAAAAATCGCTAAATTCGCAAGCTATCCGGCTAATTTTGTTTTTTTAATATGTTGTTAGGACCACTAAAGTATAGTTATGATATAAGCTGTCCGTTTAGCACTTGAAAGCTTATCTTGTGAACAATGGGCTGTTTCCTATTGCATAAGCCCACCGCAATTCCTCCGACCAGATAAAATTAAACAATTAACAATAAAACTCATACAAATAGCTACCATCTCCTCTAAACCACAAGGTTGAAATTGCTATAGTAGCATTTCTATCTCTATATCTCAAAATAACTGTGTGCCAATGATCAGGTTCCGAATAAGGTGTCAAAAAATTGTATTTTTTGTACAAACTTTTATTGCCAACTGTACTTTTCTGTATGCCGCATGGACGTATACCTAAACTGGACTGAGTACTAAGTTTTATAAGTCAATCAAAATTGAACCATATTACCGACCTTGACAGGTACACAATTGTATGATAATGATAAAAGACTACTAGAGAAAGCGGTCCGAGCGAGAGCAACCAACCCGAGGATGATGTCCCACTCACACGAGTTGCCAATGTAAAAATAATAATGATATAGGGGTATTAACATTCATACTGAAAAAAATTACCTGCTCATAATTACGAGCTGACATTATATAGGAGATGTTACCTTTTACCTAAGTTTTAATTTACTGATTAAAACCTGGTAATGCATTAAATATTGTGGTAATTTTAAATATCGACTCGTATCCCCAACGTTGACATTTATTTGTCTAATGGTGTCAGCGAACTTTTGTTGCCTTGTCAACTATGAAATGAGTTAAAAATGGTGAAAATATGTTGCATGGGCTGTAACAGCGAAAGCTTTCCTAATTCTGTAATACCATACCACAAGCAAGGAACATTTTGCTCTATTTTACGATAAACGACCGCTTTAGCCTAGTTGGTAGTGACCCTGCCTACGAAGCAAGAGGTTCTGGGTTCGAATCCCGGTAAGGGCATTTATTTATGTGATGAGCACGAATATTTGTTCCCGAGTCATGGATATTTTCTATGTATTTAAGTATTAAATTATCTATATAAGTATGCATATCGTCGTCTAGTACCCATAGTACAAGCTTTGCTTAGTTTGGGACTAGGTCGATTTGTGTAAGATTGTCCCCTAATATTTATTTATTATTTATATTTATAAACCATATGCCAAACAGGGTGACTATGATTTGGACCGGTGTGAGTAGGTATGTAATATGTAGGTATACGCATGGCTCATCACGGAAAAACTACAATTTTGAGAGATTTGGGTAATAAAGTTAGACTTAGGAAAAACTACACAAGACTGTATTGTTTAACAACATATCATACGTAATCCAATTATTTGCAATTAATTATTATTTCTACAAGAAAGGTTTGATGCCTTAATTATGATTATGAGTTGAATACCTTGCGGTATTCAAATCATAATCAAATTAGAAACTTGTCGTGCCCTGAACGAGCACGGAGTCCGCCAGGTGTCAAAGCAGACGTTAGTAAACACGTCTTTATATTTAAAATAGCAAATATATATGTAGGTATTGTAGGAACATGGTGTTTTTTAAGAGCTTATTCGTGAGTCTTATTTAATTATAATACAAGAATTATAAATTTTGACCGTAGTAGAATACCCTATTTAGATTATTTCTTACTAAATATCATCATCATATCAGCCTCCCCCAAAGTGTACCAAAGAGAACAGGTCTGCGCCACCCGCATGCGGAGGATTCCCGACCCCTTTACTAGGTCATCACTCACTAAACATGAACTGAAACATTTATACCTTTATAAAAATCCTAATATCCGCGTAGGTACTTCGTCACCCTAATTAAAACGAGATGCAATTCTCTAGTACGACTTCTCTGTCGGTCACACTTTTTTATCGCAGTACTCAGTCCAGTTTAGGTATACGTCCATGGTATGCCGTCATCAATACATGTTGAGACGATTGGGATTCTACGAGTCAAAACTCAACGGGGTTACCTCTGTTAAGACCTGAATTCCCATGGCCTCCACCAGATCAGCTTGATGGTACCATAATATTGATTTGTCATCCAAACTTTACTTAAACACAAAATCTCAGTTAAAGCGGTTGAAGATATCAGCTTCAAAATTAAGACTCCAACCTAACAAACATAGTTACATCAGCGAACGAAAAATATATAGAATGCGAGCTCCTTACTACCCAAACACGTATAATACCCTACCTCCGTGCGATGTACGAAAAAGCGTAGAGTAAAGCTATTATACATGAATTTGTGTTTATGATAGGTCGACAGGTGAAATTACTAAAAAAACGTATTTGGCAACCATTCTTTAATTGTGTACAAAATGACATACCAAACTTCAGTTCTCTCGTTTAACATCATAACGTGTCCTTCAAACAAATTACAAGACACTATACTTATTTATTAGATATAACATCAACTATTGCTTTTATTGTATTATTTTTGTTTTTTACACCTGTTAAGTGTAGCAGCCTTGCTTCTTATATTTCAAAAAGAAGAAAGCAAATGTGCTACAATAGATCCGAACCAAAGCAGTAGTCAAACAAACATTAGTATCGACGAATCAAAATCAGACGGTTTGCTACTCATAAAAAAAAGAAAACGGAATAGTCGCATCTTTGATGCTTAATATTCTATCTTGAAAATTGAGTGTTTTCATTGTATTTTCACACTATGTCGGTTAGAAACATCATATTTGAACTGCAATACTTGAAACAAAGAAGCATCTACAACTGATTACGGTTTAAAATTGAATATTTTGATAGAGGTGTCAAAACGTCAATGGTCCAAGGTTCTAAAGTGGCCGTCAATAGAATTTGCTATGTAAACAAACCGCCATACCTATTGAAATTATCTTTCACTATGGCTGTTTCTTTACATAGTTAGCAAATTCTATTGACGGCGACTATACAGCCCCGGATGGGCCTTGCCTGGTCGATTTTCAACGCCGACTGAATAATCTTGACTTGGCTACAGATGAAGTAAGAAACAGCATGTGCCATTCATAAATTATTATTGGAGAAAATCAATAACATCTTTTTCTGCGTTACGGTGTAATAATTCTAGACAAAAAAAATAGGTTCGATTTCAGTTACTGTTAATAGATAAGCTTCAAAATATAATAAAAACAGGTATGGCTTCTTAAGACCCATAGAGTTTAGAGGTAATTTACATCTGATATTAATCTATTTCAACCATATTGCTGGCCTATTCTCGTCGCCATCTTGATACATATCGAGACATTGTATGGAGTTGAACGAACTTATTCATAAAAAAACATTAACATATCTTTGACTGGATGATGGTTCCGTTCAGATAAAAGTGCTGATTTAACTTTACAAATCTTGGTTCATAAATCTTTGGTAAAAGAAGTCGGATAGTAGAAATAGACAATATAGTTCTTACGATATTTAGTTTTCTTATATACTCGTATTAATGACTTAAATTATTAATTCTAATGCACTCGTACAAAAAGTTTTGTTCACAATAGTGTCATAACCAATCTTTTAAATCTCGTTCACTGCACACGTTCGTAAAAAGCCGAAAACACGATTGTGAAAAATACTATTGTGCAATTTTTTTTTTTTAAAGTCTAACTTTTTATGAATAACACCGTAAGAATACCGTATCGACTCTCGCAGTCCATGTGAATCGTGATGGCGCCGAGAATAGGCCCCCTTGTATTATAATACTACCGGAGTTTCGCTTGCCTTTGCTGCCAGAGTGCGTATTTCGAGCAAGCCATGTCTATCATTTGGTTGAGGTGTTTCGTGAGTGATGTGGCTAGTGGAGTCAGGTCGTGGAGCATTTTGTCCTGTGAAATAACAACTACATTTAATAAAGGCTAAGTATTAGTCACTTTGCAATGCGAGGCAATGAAGGATGACAGTCGTAACCGCTTGAGGTTAAGTGGGCCGTACGTTTGTTTGCTACCATCGTGGTATACGGGACTTAGGAAAGTAATATGGCGATTGCTGATTGTGTAGTGTTATGCCTGTTGAAGTGAGCGTTCTTCATTGCCAACCAATCATCCTACTAATATTATAAATTGGATGTTTGTATGTCAATAATGCTTAAAGGGCTCAACCGCTTCGGACGAAATTTGGCAAGAATCTAGTTCATAGCCTAGATTAAAATACAGGAAAGTTTTATCCCGGGTCCACACAGCCGAAGACACGGGCGGAAGCTAGTAGGTAAATAATTATGAATGGAATTATCAGCCTGATCTCCTTGCCAGAAGATTCTAATAGAACTAACAAGTGCCATGGGCATATAATGATTATCTAATGCGGTTTTAAAAGGCCTCAGCTGTACGCTACTCGAGAGAGGCAGCGAGAGCATCATAGCATATATCTGCGCGCGCGCTGTCCGGTAGCATCACAGCCCTCGGAACAAACCCTCACCAGTCCGCCACCTGAGCTATTACCACGACAATCGAATCTCGAAGTTCGTATATCTCTTTCGTAGTCACAATCACACTTATGGTTTATGGTACTCGAGCGACCGAGATAGAGATCTACTGACTTCTGTGGTAGCGCCGCTGAATCAGTGTCACTGCTCGCGCAACAACTCTCCTTGATACAGGTTCCAACTTGACTCTGTACCTTAACCCTTTCGTTCCGGATGACGAGTTAACTGGTTTTGTGCGATTTGCTCTCAGATCCGGTAGACGAATATACTCGTTTTAAAAAAAAAGACTTTTCATCCTGTATTAGGGCAATCGACAGTCACTTGCACAACTGGACACTCGCCTACAGGACTAAGGAGCAGGTATCATTTCACTGGATCTGGAAAACTGGGTAGATTTTGTGTATGACTTTGCCGGAACGTAAGGGTTAACCCATTGACCGCTAGCTGACGAAGTGACTCGCCGTGCCACGGACGCCGAACGTGAAACCATTTCTACAACTCTTTTATAATGTTTGGTATTTTATGGCCAGCGACGTCAAATGACGACGATCCAAAAACCAATTAAAAACCACTTCTATATTATATAACTCTTTTAAAATGTTATTATTATCTTTATTTTATGGCTCCGGCGTAAGGGGCGCGAATGGCACGATTTTCCGATGACATGAATGGCCGTCTCTAGCGGTGAAAAGGCGCCGTAGGTTCAGCGAAATTAAGCGAACAGAGTTTTTGAGACAATATAAGCAGGGAGCTCAGTGATTAGAAACATGATTAAGCAATTTTCGCTCGACAGAAAAAAACACGAACATTGGTCTAAAAGGGTCTAAAATACACTTAAAACATTCGTAACAAATTATGCACAAAAGCTAAACATATTAAAATGACTTCTAAAAATCGGCAATATCATGTTTGAGAGAAATCAGTGATCACATTTTTATTGATTTGAACGGCGAGAAAATTAAAATTAAAAAACATGATATCCGCACTTCCGAGCACGCACTTCCATCTCGCGCACGCTAATGCTCAATGAGAGGGAGAGAAGACCATGAACCTACGGCGCCTTAAAGCATGTCGTCAGTATTGCCACGCACCTCGAACGGCCTCAACTTGACGTTCCTGAACCGCAGCAGCGCCTCGTAGAACTTCTCCGCGCGCGCGTTGTCCGCCTCCTGCGCGGGCGCCGCGGGCGCGGGGAACGAGCGCCACAGCTCGCGGAGCAGCTCCCCCGCTGACAGGTACAGACGGTTCAGCTCGGCTTTCACGTCAGCTGGTATTAGCTCTGTGAAGCATAAAATGTTGTGTGGGCTTTACGCTCTTAAGCGTTCATTGGGGAGGAAATCCTCCCGGGGCCGACGAGCACTTAAGTCAACTAACTAAACCGTCAATAAAGACCTATACTTCACACACATGAAAACTGGAGCCTGGGACGATGTTCTTGTTTCTTTTCGTCCGAATTCTACAGCGAAAGCCGTAGTATGTATGTATGTAAATACACTCGAGAGCAAAAGTTTCGGGTCACTAGCATTTACTTCAATATCTTGAAAACGAATAAAGCTATCGTATTGAAATAAATTGAACCTTATAGACAATTTAATAATCCTTCGTTACACGTATAAATACTTATTGGTTGGCGTGAAGTAATGGCATTAAAAAAGTTATAAACATAATGATACCTTTTTTCAAATCAGAACTTCTAATTTTCGCAACTGTTTTTGCTTTTGTTTTTGTTCTGTCATAAAATGTATTTATAAGAAGTCTTTCAGGTATCCAATAGTCATTATTAAAGTAATAATTATGTCAGTCACACCTGAGGAATGTACGAGAATGCGTTTATGTAGCAGTAAACTATTGTGTTACTGCTAAACACTAAATGCGGCCAATTGCCATACTACACCTCCCCCGAAAGTTCCCTTCACCCCCGGGGTGGCAGAAAAAAAAATTAACGCATGTTGCTTGCTTACAATATTGAAGAATATTTTTTTTTAAGGGACCACTTGAAGATTATATATATTTATATTAAGTTTAAACATTTCATTAAAAAAGTCAATAAAAGAAGTTGGTTCCCTGTACGAAATATTTCCTAGTGCCACTGATGCAATTTTAAAATAAATGTTGTAATGTGGATATTTAAAAGAAATACTTATTAATCGCTTTGTTATTAATTATTAATTTATTCTTGATATATTATGCTTTATCTCAGTTCTATTAATTATAAATCTCAATTCAATTTTATGTTTTTACAATTCTCAATCTTTTATCTATCATTTATTACTCTTTGCGTTATACATATAATATTGTTCTTGTGGTATCGGTACTCAATATTCTAAAAATCTAATGCCGTCGGAGTCCTCAGCTCCTAATAATATAAGTGTTAAGCCTTTCACGGACACCTGTGAAGGTCGACTATGATCAAGGACATTAACTTGGCTATGCTTCCGTGCATGCCTCAAATTTTGTCAATAAAAATGGGAATGGTTACCCAAGGGCATGGTCACCCTATCAACAATAATGGCATATCAGGCCTCACTTTCGATCGCCTGTACTTAGAGTCACATCTACATTAAGACAACAATGGTCTCCAAAAATTTTCACGGAGGGCACGGTAGTCCAGACACCATGATCAAATCTAAGGACTAGTGCTCTAACTTAACTTCCACTTAACTCACGTACCATATGAATATACTTGACTTTATTTAAAAAAAAAACTGTATCTATACTAAAAAAAACTTGTGAATGAATCCGTATTTGTTTTTATATTACTTATGTCTCACTAATTTGTTACATTTGTCTAAATAATCTTAGCCTCCCTGCAGAGAAGGAAAGATAAATACCAGTTATCAATTGAACTCTGACTAATTATCAGGTGATCAATCCAATAATTAGCTAAAGTATAATTGGTACTTGGTATAAAATTTTATAAGTGTGAGTATCGAATTTCATTCAAAGTTATTTAAAAGTTACTACAAGTCGGCGTACACGCGCGACCTACATGCAATTTCGCTGACGCGCGGAATGTGTCGCGTCGGCACCGGATGCCTCAAGTGCGTTATATTGCGAAACTTAAAAAAAATGATTTTGGACTAATTTAATGATAGTGACACTAGAATTAGAAATTGTATGCCTTTAAAATCATGAAAAAATTGAAAAATATAAGACTTGAATGCTACGTTTTCAGCGACAACCTTTTTATACTAATTAATCAAAAAATAACTATAGTAAAAAATAAAAAAATACTTCTAAACTTCATTTGCGTGACCTGTCGGTTTCCTGGTGGCAGCGTTTCGTCCCTGGTGCGCTATCGTAAGTGGCTGGGTGGAACTCGATGTGGCTGCATGTGGCTCGATGTGGCTGCAGCTCTCGTTCATGGGCCGGGAAAACCCTGGACACCTCTTGATGTGCGAGCCGGGAAACCCTGGACAACGCTCTTCTTATTTCTAATTCTTCTTTGTATTTTTTCTTGTATCTTCTTTATTTACTCGAGTCTTCTTCATTTCGGATATTTTTTCTTCAAAGGGTGTTACTAAAATCTTCAAAATCTTCGTTATTATTTTTCTTGTTCTTCTTCTTGCTGATGTCGGGCTGGGGTGGAGCTTGGGTGGGGCCCGTTCCGGCAGGCGCACGGAGCGGGCCCGTTCTGACTGCGTTTGAAGTTCCTTGATTCTTTACTGGAAGGTCGCCATGAGATTTATGTTGGTGATGGTGTCTGGGCTGGGGTGGTGACGAGGAGCGAAGTAATACACCAGTATAGGTTAAGTAAATACCGTAAAAAGAACACTTTATTTAACTGTGTAGCCTATTTTATACATACAAGTTATCGCTGATACAAGCAATATGCGTTTATGTAGCAGTAAACTAATGTGTTACTGCTAAACACTAAATGCGGCCAATTGCCATACTACACATTGGTAGAGGAATGGGAGAACATTCCCCAACAGTGTTTCAGAAACTTGGTGTACAGCAGGCCGAATTGCATTGCAGCAGTCCAGACAGCACGTGGGGGTAATACCAAGTACTAAACTGTGTTGAAACTACTTGTAAATATAAAAAGTTGGTTTTGCAACCAAAATGACGCCATTTTTAATTTGTCGTTTTAAACATAATAAAATAAATGGTCAGTAGTAAATGTAATGCATTTTATTTTAGTAACATTAAATTGTCTATAAGGTTCAATTTATTTCAATACGATAGCTTTATTCATTTTCAAGATATTGAAGTAAATGCTAGTGACCCGAAACTTTTGCTCTCGAGTGTACTTTATTGTACACGAGACACAGGTAAATACAGACAAAAAAACTTAAATCGGCGAACTTATCCCTGTAAGGGATCTTTTAAAGTTAAACATTGAGCGTAATTAGCTGGTCGTCTTGTCCAGCCATGAAAGGGCTCCTACTTCACATACCTGGGGGCCTCCCGGAGAACCTAATTCTGACTTGGTAGTGGCTGGCTACAACCCGCCCGACCCGCCTGTCTGTGGTACACTTACGCGTCATCGCGGCGGCGTGGTGCTGCCGCATGAGCGCGCCGCCGGGGCTCAGCTCGCCCAGCGCCGCCACGCAGCCCGCCGCGCCCACGCGCACCGGCCGCGCGCACTGCTGAAGTCTGTATACTTACGTGCCATCGCGGCGGCGTGGTGCTGCCGCATGAGCGCGCCGCCGGGGCTCAGCTCGCCCAGCGCCGCCACGCAGCCCGCCGCGCCCACGCGCACCGGCCGCGCGCACTGCTGAAGTCTGTATACTTACGCGCCATCGCGGCGGCGTGGTGCTGCCGCATGAGCGCGCCGCCGGGGCTCAGCTCGCCCAGCGCCGCCACGCAGCCCGCCGCGCCCACGCGCACCGGCCGCGCGCACTGCTGAAGTCTGTATACTTACGCGCCATTGCGGCGGCGTGGTGCTGCCGCATGAGCGCGCCGCCGGGGCTCAGCTCGCCCAGCGCCGCCACGCAGCCCGCCGCGCCCACGCGCACCGGCCGCGCGCACTGCTGAAGTCTGTATACTTACGCGCCATCGCGGCGGCGTGGTGCTGCCGCATGAGCGCGCCGCCGGGGCTCAGCTCGCCCAGCGCCGCCACGCAGCCCGCCGCGCCCACGCGCACCGGCCGCGCGCACTGCTGAAGTCTGTATACTTACGCGCCATCGCGGCGGCGTGGTGCTGCCGCATGAGCGCGCCGCCGGGGCTCAGCTCGCCCAGCGCCGCCACGCAGCCCGCCGCGCCCACGCGCACCGGCCGCGCGCACTGCTGAAGTCTGTATACTTACGCGCCATCGCGGCGGCGTGGTGCTGCCGCATGAGCGCGCCGCCGGGGCTCAGCTCGCCCAGCGCCGCCACGCAGCCCGCCGCGCCCACGCGCACCGGCCGCGCGCACTGCTGAAGTCTGTATACTTACGCGCCATCGCGGCGGCGTGGTGCTGCCGCATGAGCGCGCCGCCGGGGCTCAGCTCGCCCAGCGCCGCCACGCAGCCCGCCGCGCCCACGCGCACCGGCCGCGCGCACTGCTGAAGTCTGTATACTTACGCGCCATTGCGGCGGCGTGGTGCTGCCGCATGAGCGCGCCGCCGGGGCTCAGCTCGCCCAGCGCCGCCACGCAGCCCGCCGCGCCCACGCGCACCGGCCGCGCGCACTGCTGAAGTCTGTATACTTACGCGCCATCGCGGCGGCGTGGTGCTGCCGCATGAGCGCGCCGCCGGGGCTCAGCTCGCCCAGCGCCGCCACGCAGCCCGCCGCGCCCACGCGTACCGGCCGCGCGCACTGCTGAAGTCTGTATACTTACGCGCCATTGCGGCGGCGTGGTGCTGCCGCATGAGCGCGCCGCCGGGGCTCAGCTCGCCCAGCGCCGCCACGCAGCCCGCCGCGCCCACGCGCACCGGCCGCGCGCACTGCTGAAGTCTGTATACTTACGCGCCATTGCGGCGGCGTGGTGCTGCCGCATGAGCGCGCCGCCGGGGCTCAGCTCGCCCAGCGCCGCCACGCAGCCCGCCGCGCCCACGCGCACCGGCCGCGCGCACTGCTGAAGTCTGTATACTTACGCGCCATCGCGGCGGCGTGGTGCTGCCGCATGAGCGCGCCGCCGGGGCTCAGCTCAACCAGCGCCGCCACGCAGCCCGCCGCGCCCACGCGCACCGGCCGCGCGCACTGCTGAAGTCTGTATACTTACGCGCCATTGCGGCGGCGTGGTGCTGCCGCATGAGCGCGCCGCCGGGGCTCAGCTCGCCCAGCGCCGCCACGCAGCCCGCCGCGCCCACGCGCACCGGCCGCGCGCACTGCTGAAGTCTGTATACTTACGCGCCATCGCGGCGGCGTGGTGCTGCCGCATGAGCGCGCCGCCGGGGCTCAGCTCGCCCAGCGCCGCCACGCAGCCCGCCGCGCCCACGCGCACCGGCCGCGCGCACTGCTGAAGTCTGTATACTTACGCGCCATTGCGGCGGCGTGGTGCTGCCGCATGAGCGCGCCGCCGGGGCTCAGCTCGCCCAGCGCCGCCACGCAGCCCGCCGCGCCCACGCGCACCGGCCGCGCGCACTGCTGAAGTCTGTATACTTACGCGCCATCGCGGCGGCGTGGTGCTGCCGCATGAGCGCGCCGCCGGGGCTCAGCTCGCCCAGCGCCGCCACGCAGCCCGCCGCGCCCACGCGCACCGGCCGCGCGCACTGCTGAAGTCTGTATACTTACGCGCCATTGCGGCGGCGTGGTGCTGCCGCATGAGCGCGCCGCCGGGGCTCAGCTCGCCCAGCGCCGCCACGCAGCCCGCCGCGCCCACGCGCACCGGCCGCGCGCACTGCTGAAGTCTGTATACTTACGCGCCATCGCGGCGGCGTGGTGCTGCCGCATGAGCGCGCCGCCGGGGCTCAGCTCGCCCAGCGCCGCCACGCAGCCCGCCGCGCCCACGCGCACCGGCCGCGCGCACTGCTGAAGTCTGTATACTTACGCGCCATCGCGGCGGCGTGGTGCTGCCGCATGAGCGCGCCGCCGGGGCTCAGCTCGCCCAGCGCCGCCACGCAGCCCGCCGCGCCCACGCGCACCGGCCGCGCGCACTGCTGAAGTCTGTATACTTACGCGCCATTGCGGCGGCGTGGTGCTGCCGCATGAGCGCGCCGCCGGGGCTCAGCTCGCCCAGCGCCGCCACGCAGCCCGCCGCGCCCACGCGCACCGGCCGCGCGCACTGCTGAAGTCTGTATACTTACGCGCCATTGCGGCGGCGTGGTGCTGCCGCATGAGCGCGCCGCCGGGGCTCAGCTCGCCCAGCGCCGCCACGCAGCCCGCCGCGCCCACGCGCACCGGCCGCGCGCACTGCTGAAGTCTGTATACTTACGCGCCATCGCGGCGGCGTGGTGCTGCCGCATGAGCGCGCCGCCGGGGCTCAGCTCGCCCAGCGCCGCCACGCAGCCCGCCGCGCCCACGCGCACCGGCCGCGCGCACTGCTGAAGTCTGTATACTTACGCGCCATTGCGGCGGCGTGGTGCTGCCGCATGAGCGCGCCGCCGGGGCTCAGCTCGCCCAGCGCCGCCACGCAGCCCGCCGCGCCCACGCGCACCGGCCGCGCGCACTGCTGAAGTCTGTATACTTACGCGCCATTGCGGCGGCGTGGTGCTGCCGCATGAGCGCGCCGCCGGGGCTCAGCTCGCCCAGCGCCGCCACGCAGCCCGCCGCGCCCACGCGCACCGGCCGCGCGCACTGCTGAAGTCTGTATACTTACGCGCCATTGCGGCGGCGTGGTGCTGCCGCATGAGCGCGCCGCCGGGGCTCAGCTCGCCCAGCGCCGCCACGCAGCCCGCCGCGCCCACGCGCACCGGCCGCGCGCACTGCTGAAGTCTGTATACTTACGCGCCATCGCGGCGGCGTGGTGCTGCCGCATGAGCGCGCCGCCGGGGCTCAGCTCGCCCAGCGCCGCCACGCAGCCCGCCGCGCCCACGCGCACCGGCCGCGCGCACTGCTGAAGTCTGTATACTTACGCGCCATCGCGGCGGCGTGGTGCTGCCGCATGAGCGCGCCGCCGGGGCTCAGCTCGCCCAGCGCCGCCACGCAGCCCGCCGCGCCCACGCGCACCGGCCGCGCGCACTGCTGAAGTCTGTATACTTACGCGCCATTGCGGCGGCGTGGTGCTGCCGCATGAGCGCGCCGCCGGGGCTCAGCTCGCCCAGCGCCGCCACGCAGCCCGCCGCGCCCACGCGCACCGGCCGCGCGCACTGCTGAAGTCTGTATACTTACGCGCCATTGCGGCGGCGTGGTGCTGCCGCATGAGCGCGCCGCCGGGGCTCAGCTCGCCCAGCGCCGCCACGCAGCCCGCCGCGCCCACGCGCACCGGCCGCGCGCACTGCTGAAGTCTGTATACTTACGCGCCATCGCGGCGGCGTGGTGCTGCCGCATGAGCGCGCCGCCGGGGCTCAGCTCGCCCAGCGCCGCCACGCAGCCCGCCGCGCCCACGCGCACCGGCCGCGCGCACTGCTGAAGTCTGTATACTTACGCGCCATTGCGGCGGCGTGGTGCTGCCGCATGAGCGCGCCGCCGGGGCTCAGCTCGCCCAGCGCCGCCACGCAGCCCGCCGCGCCCACGCGCACCGGCCGCGCGCACTGCTGAAGTCTGTATACTTACGCGCCATCGCGGCGGCGTGGTGCTGCCGCATGAGCGCGCCGCCGGGGCTCAGCTCGCCCAGCGCCGCCACGCAGCCCGCCGCGCCCACGCGCACCGGCCGCGCGCACTGCTGAAGTCTGTATACTTACGCGCCATCGCGGCGGCGTGGTGCTGCCGCATGAGCGCGCCGCCGGGGCTCAGCTCGCCCAGCGCCGCCACGCAGCCCGCCGCGCCCACGCGCACCGGCCGCGCGCACTGCTGAAGTCTGTATACTTACGCGCCATCGCGGCGGCGTGGTGCTGCCGCATGAGCGCGCCGCCGGGGCTCAGCTCGCCCAGCGCCGCCACGCAGCCCGCCGCGCCCACGCGCACCGGCCGCGCGCACTGCTGAAGTCTGTATACTTACGCGCCATTGCGGCGGCGTGGTGCTGCCGCATGAGCGCGCCGCCGGGGCTCAGCTCGCCCAGCGCCGCCACGCAGCCCGCCGCGCCCACGCGCACCGGCCGCGCGCACTGCTGAAGTCTGTATACTTACGCGCCATCGCGGCGGCGTGGTGCTGCCGCATGAGCGCGCCGCCGGGGCTCAGCTCGCCCAGCGCCGCCACGCAGCCCGCCGCGCCCACGCGCACCGGCCGCGCGCACTGCTGAAGTCTGTATACTTACGCGCCATCGCGGCGGCGTGGTGCTGCCGCATGAGCGCGCCGCCGGGGCTCAGCTCGCCCAGCGCCGCCACGCAGCCCGCCGCGCCCACGCGCACCGGCCGCGCGCACTGCTGAAGTCTGTATACTTACGCGCCATTGCGGCGGCGTGGTGCTGCCGCATGAGCGCGCCGCCGGGGCTCAGCTCGCCCAGCGCCGCCACGCAGCCCGCCGCGCCCACGCGCACCGGCCGCGCGCACTGCTGAAGTCTGTATACTTACGCGCCATTGCGGCGGCGTGGTGCTGCCGCATGAGCGCGCCGCCGGGGCTCAGCTCGCCCAGCGCCGCCACGCAGCCCGCCGCGCCCACGCGCACCGGCCGCGCGCACTGCTGAAGTCTGTATACTTACGCGCCATCGCGGCGGCGTGGTGCTGCCGCATGAGCGCGCCGCCGGGGCTCAGCTCGCCCAGCGCCGCCACGCAGCCCGCCGCGCCCACGCGCACCGGCCGCGCGCACTGCTGAAGTCTGTATACTTACGCGCCATTGCGGCGGCGTGGTGCTGCCGCATGAGCGCGCCGCCGGGGCTCAGCTCGCCCAGCGCCGCCACGCAGCCCGCCGCGCCCACGCGCACCGGCCGCGCGCACTGCTGAAGTCTGTATACTTACGCGCCATCGCGGCGGCGTGGTGCTGCCGCATGAGCGCGCCGCCGGGGCTCAGCTCGCCCAGCGCCGCCACGCAGCCCGCCGCGCCCACGCGCACCGGCCGCGCGCACTGCTGAAGTCTGTATACTTACGCGCCATCGCGGCGGCGTGGTGCTGCCGCATGAGCGCGCCGCCGGGGCTCAGCTCGCCCAGCGCCGCCACGCAGCCCGCCGCGCCCACGCGCACCGGCCGCGCGCACTGCTGAAGTCTGTATACTTACGCGCCATTGCGGCGGCGTGGTGCTGCCGCATGAGCGCGCCGCCGGGGCTCAGCTCGCCCAGCGCCGCCACGCAGCCCGCCGCGCCCACGCGCACCGGCCGCGCGCACTGCTGAAGTCTGTATACTTACGCGCCATCGCGGCGGCGTGGTGCTGCCGCATGAGCGCGCCGCCGGGGCTCAGCTCGCCCAGCGCCGCCACGCAGCCCGCCGCGCCCACGCGCACCGGCCGCGCGCACTGCTGAAGTCTGTATACTTACGCGCCATTGCGGCGGCGTGGTGCTGCCGCATGAGCGCGCCGCCGGGGCTCAGCTCGCCCAGCGCCGCCACGCAGCCCGCCGCGCCCACGCGCACCGGCCGCGCGCACTGCTGCCCACTCGACCACGCCTGTGCAAACACTCTCGTAGACAATTCAATCCCAAAAGAAGCGCCCGCTAAACTATAAGTCGACCGTTCAATTGAGATGGGGCAGGGGCGGCAGGGACAGGGGGCTGCCTCTCGCTGTCCGCCCGATACCCTCTGGCGCCCGATATCCCTTCAGACCCCTGTGACGTACCAGGCACCATTTTAGTTAAACGGTAAGTCTTATAGTACGCAATGAGATGGACGCGTCGTCGTGCATTAACCGACTATAACCCGGATCAAACCAGAACAGGCAAAGTCAGGGGTTTATTAAGGGACGCATGTAGCTCGAGGCCGTCTCCGTGCAAATAAAACAGCTCCCAGGACTGCCGCACGACAAAGAGACCTTTATCTACGCACATATCATTAGTGCTCTAAAATGCGTTCAGAAACCGTAGGAAATGACCATCATTTCTACAAACGATTTTACTATGAGAACTTTCTTGTCTGTGGTAGTAGGTAAAATCTTTACTGTAATGTCATTACAGTACAGATTTTTGATAAATTTGAATCGTTATGAGCGAGTGATGTATCGTTGTGATTTGGAACAGCTGTCAAAACTCAAGTGGGTCTCTATTCTGGTGATCCCTTGTTTTACAGACAGATATTTCGTAGAATTTTGTTTCGCAGAAAATGTTTCACATAATATTTAGTTCTTGTATTTGTAGTTCGAATATTGTGTTTGTGTATAAATCTATTGTGTGTGAAATCTATTTTGAGTATATTTAAAAATAGTAATAATACTTAAAATACTTACTCCAATTTACGCAATGTAGCATGATTCTACACAAAACGTTGCTTAAAAAAAGCGATGGTGAGTTAAACAGAATTCACAGTAGTTAAAAACATACCACTCAATAAAATGTATTACTTAGGTATTAATTGCGTTAATATGAGTACTAAACGGATAAATATTGTAATACGTTAACACGAATTGATATTCTATAATATGGATATCGCAATATAAACATTTTCTTTACAAGAAAGAGTTGTAATTAAAATTTCTACATAGTTACTATTCGGTGAATTGATGATTCGATGAAACGATAATCTGGGAACTCAGTTGATGCGAAAAAATCTATAAAACTATTTTCTTGGTAATAAGTTTTGCAGAAACTGAATAATACAAGTATTAAAAACTTAGAGCATTAAACCAACAGGAGTGGTCACATGTGTCTTTTTCTATACATAAAAAGTCTGCCGATTTTTGCGGGGGAGGGGAACGTCAAATGTATGCGGAACGTGAAAATAGCTACGTCAGATAAACGTCAGTCCATACAATACGTATGACCACTGGTCATACGTATTTGGCAGAGGGGAACGCCTGTCAATTGCCACTCCGGTTGGTTTAATGCTCTAAGATTAAAAATATGTGATTTGAGATTCTGTGAACAGAAATATCGAAGAAATGAAATTTCTTTGCAACAAAAATCTATGGTTATAAATTCTACAGAGCAAGTAGTCAGCCAAATGACTGTTCTATGAAATAATGAAATAATAATATGAGAATCAATTTATGTGAAACGAAATTCTACAAAAATGTAGTCTATGAAATAACGTACAACCCTCTATTCTAGTATCCATAGATATTAAAACAGTTATCGATACGAAACGTCAATTCAGTACGTTTTTTAATACAAACCGCACGACATTTGATCTCGAGTGATAGGAGTATAGGGACTTCATTCGTTTGTCTATGATTTAAAAAAAAACCATTCGCCATGACGGATGATCGAATTGCCGCCATTGCTGTTGTCATTTTATTGTTGGTTTTTTGCTGTTACTTACTACTACTTATGATATGTGTGTAGATAAAGTAGTGTATGCAACTGTACATAATTAGGCCTTAAAACACTCGTGTGATCCAACCCACCAAAACCACACTCGTATTTTAAGGCCTCTCATTATGGGTCAGTCGCATAAACTACTATTAATTAACGACGTAATTTAGCCACAACATATTTCGTTTCGTAAGCCTCTGTTCAAAATAGTATTTAAGAAGAGTTCGCCATTCCTCAAATTAGCGAGCCGTTAATAAAGGCTGGATGGATTGGATTTTGGATTACCTTATGTGACATTCATGAATCGCTATGTCTATGAAACACCGCACACCTAGTATGAGAAAAAAACTCGGTGAAATTTCTTTTTGGATATGATATAGAAACGTTTAATTTAGTGAACTTATTCACTTTTACATGAATTATTAAAGATAACATTTTAAAACGAAAATATTAATTTTATTTTGTATTGGTTGTTTAGAAATTATTACTATTTTTAAATATACACAAAATAGATTTCTTTCAGGAAAATTCACCGAGCTTTTTCCCATAATAGGTGTACAGTTTTTTAAAATAAAATGGAAATATTCGTTTGACAGAGCTCTTACCTGACATATTGAAGCTAGCGCCGATAAAGGAGGTGGGTGACTGGTATTCGAACTTGATTGGTTTACTTGCGATGACGGCCCTAATAGATACCTTTCAATCTGCAAAGGATAATACGCTTTATGAATAAATACAGACGTTTGAACTTTGAAGACATTTTAATGTTTTTTTTTCTGAGGATCACACACAAAATTACGACTGTTTTATTTGATTAGGTTCCAAAGCGGACCCCGGGCTCCATTAGGTTAAAACCGGGAAAAACGATAGGAGGATGGATACTTTTGTTTTATCACAAGAAAGTGGTTGAGCCAAGATTGTGTGAACACATTGTCTCTTTAATAATACGGGTGTAGACTCGAAAATTAATTACTACAAAAGAACGAAGACAAAAAATATACCTAGTGACGAAAATCCCATTAAGATATCTAATAGCATTATAAGGGGAAAACCGTTTTAATATCGCTTGTTAGAGAGAGAAAACGCAAACAGTATGTGAAGTCACAATCCGCGAGGCTGCCCTGTCACACTCGTGGCAGGCCGCCTCGACGGCGGCGCCGAACACGATGGGGCACGGCACGCTGCCGTCTATTAGTGACGTCACAATCTGCAAGCGTCATCGTTTCATATATAGTTGCGTTTTGCGAAAAAGGGACAGGAAATACCCCTTCTTAAAACTTTGGGCACATAACTTCGTGATTATTTAACTTCTTGCGTTGATTTTTTTCTCCATTTTACAAATTTGTTTATTTTACTAAGTGTTTACACACCTATTGCGTGTGCGTAGGTTCAAATAATCGTGGCTCTATCGCGTTCTTGAGATAAAAATACCTACATGGAAAAGTTAATCAGGAATCAAATTTCAGAAGACGGTATAAGGTACTATTTCACCTTAGATAATTTCAACTCCTGTGCATCTTCATTCCTATTCAAATCTTCTAGATCCTCATAATGTATCTTCTCTAATATTCTCTTTCTCTTGTCCACGGGTTCTGAGGCAATCTTCTCATCTGCTGGCCTCTTTTCTGCGGTGCCATTTGTTTCATTAACCCCATTTTCTACCACTTTATTGTTATTGTTTGTAGTTTTACTATTGCTATCACTACTACTAGAATTTGTTTTTTGACTAGCTTTGAGCACCTGCAAAATTATGTGTTGTTAATATTATATAAAATTTAAATCGTACTTTATTGTCCAAGGTAAACTTAAAACCTCTTGCGATTGTAATTTCGTTACATGAAGGCATCCCAGATCCCACTTCCAACATACGCTATGAGTACAGTCAAGTGTAAAAACATGGGTGCATACATTACTCATAAATATGTCCCATAACTCTTATGTCAGCGGATTAAGGTTTTGGTACTTATTTATGAAAGGATGTTATCAATATATATTTTTGCACAGAAAGTGTAATGCACTTACTTCCAGCTCTATGGTAAGAGCACAGATTACAGTAAAAGGTGGGTATTAGTACAGACTAATACCCACCTTTTTACTTTAATCTCCCACAGGGGTGGGAGATTTTGGGATCAAAATCCACCAACCCTGTTTAACCATAATTAATTTGATTGGTTGATTTCCACAATTATTCCCTCTTCATCTTGCGAATGCATTCTCAAAACCTATAACAGTGTTGGTAAAGCGCGTTTTCGTGTATTGACACTACTTTACTTATAATAGTTTCTTGTGTTCTCGCTAGCTGTACGCGTAGAACTCGTTTATATCGTAGCTCCATTCAAACTTTGACCCCTCATTTCACTCCTTTGTGGGATGATTTCGGGGATAAAAGCTATCCCATATCCTTCCCCAGGACTCAAACTATCTTTATACCCAATTTCATCTAAATCGGTTCAGCGGTCTAAGCGTGAAGAGGTAACCAACAGACAGACACACTTTGGCATTCATAATATTAGTACGATTTCGTTAACCTACCATAATAGAATGTTGGTTGAATCGTTTAATCATATTTCGGTGTATGGAAGTACTGTCGCCTTTTTCCTTTACCGTGGGGGCGTCGTCGTCTGTGGGTAGAAGGGGGATAGACTCTGTGAATTTCGGCAGATCCACCTGAAAACATTTTTAATAATTATGTCTCAGAAATTGATCGGGGTCTCAGGCGATCTCAGGGCGGGGCTCATACTTCGCCCGAAGACTAAGCCTGGCCATCCAACAAGGAAGCACAGCGAGCGTTTTGGGAACAATGCCCCAGGTAACATTAGATGTGTTGAGGGCGGGAACAATATACACTTGAATGAGACCAAAAACAACCGTTTTCTAGCAAAATATATTTAACACAGCTCTATTCTGAGGCGTTCAGGTGATTTTTGACCCATGTCTCTAATGTTAACCTAATGGCACCCCAACGCCACTCAAGTTTAAAAGGAACCCACGGACGAGCCTTCCAAACGGATGCCGTTACAATGGATTCATCCAAATGGACGGCAACCACGATTAGTACACTGACGATCGATTACCGACAAACAAAGCAAAGTCTCGGCCTGATATTTTTACGTTTAATTCGTTGTCTTGTCGTTAAGTACTTGGTGTCAGCGCCATGCAGACTGAATAAAAATGGACGTAGTTATGCACATTCACGGAGCGTTTGGGGTGCGTCCAGATGGCGTGGCGCACGTTTGGTATGCGTTTCTAGCATTGACGGCCCCTCCAAAGTCGCCACGCCGATACGTCCAAATGGAGTGGCGTGCTGGATTTCAATCCAAATGGAAATCCACGATCAGGATGCTGTTTAAAAATATTATACGTTTTTGAAATTCACGGACGGACCTTAAGTCTATTGTTTTTGGACTGCTTATGAAGTCGGCGGCAGGTGGGTGGCAAATATGGCTCGTTATTTTTGGAAACCTAACTTAGTGAAGTTTTATTTAAATTTCATCAAGTGAGATTTTAGATGAGATAAAATACTATAATATTAATAATGTATCGTTTGAATAGGCTGAATAAAAAAAGGAAAATACAGACCCAACTTTGGATTTTTTTTTCTATCAAGGAAATTGTAAGCAATCATGTATCGATAAAATCAGATAAACAATCATATAGTCAAGAATCATATATCTGAAAATCAGACCTTATTGTTTCTTAATCTAGTCAGAACGGCGTTTCAAAGCACGCGATAATTTCCAATGCATCGCCTTAAGGCGCCGTAGGTTCAGCGAAGTTAAGCGAAGAGTTTTTGAAACAATAGGGTCTAAAATACACTTAAAATATTCGTAACAAAATATGCACATAAGCTTAAAAATATTAAAATGACTTCTAAAAATAGGCAGTATCATGTTTGAGAGAACTCAGTGATTACTTTTTTATTAATTTAAACGGCCAAAAAATTAAAATTAAAAAACATGATATCCGCGTTTCCGAGCACGCACTTCCATCCCGATCACGCTTATGCTCAGTGAGAGAGAGAGATGAACCTACGGCGCCTTAATAATAATAATAACTATGTTTAAATGTTTAAACCGTGAGATCCAGTGTGGTGTGTTTCATTGCGTAGGCGATGGCATGGTCGTCTTGTTTGGCACACTCTCCAAACAAATCTTTGCTGGATGATGATGCTATGCGGTCTCTGTGAAAAATTACCCAAAAGTTATTTGACATAAAGGTATGACGTCACAGTTTGCTATTTGTTCTAATTGTTGTATGAAAAATCAAGTTAATTGCTGTTTCATAGTCATAGTAGTCATATAAATACAATTTTGTTTTCATAAAAGCATAAAAATGCTAATGTTAGGTTTTTCAAAAATTTCATGGTCCATATCGTTTTATGGTTTTAAATATATTTTTGAATTTATAGGTCATTACAATAATTTGATGATTTACTATCCATTTAGCAACACTAAGTTATCACTTTTAACAGGGATCTACAACCCTATTATAATATTTATAATACAGGGAGTACTCACAAATGGGGTGTGAACAGATCAAGGATGGATCAAGGGCATGTTGAGTAGCGTATTGCGATTCCAAATGTGTTTATTTTTGTTTTGTTTTTGTTTACATTTAAATGTTTGTTTTTATTTACATTATAGTCTTTGTCTTTGTCGACATTACTTGTGTATGACATCAAGAACGTAAAAGCTGTCATCTGCGTGTCAAAAAACCATACACAAAACAGTTGTTTTCATAGAACAGCTGTGCACGCAGCGGTTGAAAATGAAACAAAACCCCACCTTTCATTCTCGCTGGAGAATGTTGTCATACACAAGCAATGTCAACAAAAACAAAGACAGTAGGTAATGGTAAAAAAAAATATCAATGGTAACAAAAATAAACAAAAAACATATTCAAGATTTTTTAAGAATGTAGGTAAATCCGCCTGATAATAGTCTATGTACATCGAGAAAGTCCACTCTATATGCACGTGAGAGTTTTTAAAATCGGGTAAGTAGTTTCGGAGATTACCTAAATCATACCAACTTACAAAGCTACAATCTCAGAGACTTTTCCTCTTTATAACAACAAGGTTGAGTTTAGTCACTTGTTTTTGTTGTTATATAAATACGTCTCATAGATCAATGCACTTTCATCATCCACCATGTTCTGTCTTGTGCTATTCTCCTCCAGTGGTTGCCACCACCATGTTCTGTCTTGTGCTATTCTCCTCCAGTGGTTGCCACCACCAATGTTCTGTCTTGTGCTATTCTCCTCCAGTGGTTGCCAGTTGTGTGTTGTGGATTGTCTGTAACTACCTTTTTTACGCTTGCCGTCTCTGGGGCACTAATCAGAGATAGTACGAGAACAATATTTATTTGCTATTCCGCTAAAAAACGTGCTGGTCTATTAGTGAAGATAAGATGCAACTATTTGCGTAAAAACATGCAAAAAATTACAGCAAACCACCACCATCATTCTCCTAGCGTTATTCCCGGTTGTGCCCCTAAAGGAGCCCAGGGTCCGCTTTGACACCTAATCCCAAGATTTGGCATAGGCACTACTTTTACGAAAGCGACTGCCATCTGACCTTCCACCCCAGAGGAAAAACTAGACCTTATTGGGATTAGACCGGTTTCCTCACGATGTTTTCCTTCACCGAAAAGCTAACGGTAAATATTCCGTACATAAGTTCCGAAAAACTCATTGGTACGAGCCGGGATTCGAACCCACGACCGCCGCTTGACAGCCGCATGCCTGAACCACTAAATGACAAAAACCTCGACACGTGTTTCGCCTCTCTGCGAGGCATCATCAGGAGATGCTGGCAGCAGATGTTGCTTGCGCCACGTCCACTGAGCAAATGCAACTAATAGACCAGCACGTTTTTTAGCGGAATAGCAAAGAAATATTGTTCTCGTAATATATCATGGACTTCCGCAAAGTAACGCCTGATTCAATAAATTACTAATCAGAGACTATAAGGGCTCTTACAGACGAGCGACAGCACGCCACGATCGCCCTCGACAGCAATCGGCGATTATCGGTGACCGTCGGCGACCGTCGCCAGCTGCGGGCGGCGAACGCCCGCTACTATTTTTGGCTAGCATTGTTATAACTATTTTTGAGTATTAATCTTAAATGACAGGAATCAAAACATACCTATGAAAATAATGAGATTGGAAAAACTTCGTCCAGAATTCAGCTTCTGTCATCTTATTGGGCACATAGTCTACATGTTTCTTTCTGACAGCAGGGTATGTTTTAAATATGGCGTCTATTATGTCCTGTGTGAGATTGTATTTGAGGCCATTGCAACCATCTGTTTGGGGCTGGATGTCTGCCAAAAAAGCTCCAGAGACACCTGGAAATAAATAAAAAAAGCTTCTTTACATACTCCATTTTATACTTATTTATTTCAATTTTACACCTTTACACCCTGCTTTCTTATCCCCTTTAAGGCCAAACAACGCGACGCGTGCTACGCCGCCATGTAGCAGAAATCGCTTGTAGAGGCATGACTCATATGTGCGTCATGAACCTTGAATGGGTTGATCTAATGTATACAGTATAATATAGTTTAATGCTACTTACCAGCTTCCTGCTTAATACTATTGGATTCCGTATAATGTTTAAGAGTGGGTGTGTTCCAATATTCTTCACTGTTAATCACTTTTGATATCACTAAGTCTTCATATAAATGCTTTAGAGTTGGATGGAGAGACAACAACCTAGAAAATTAAGTGGAATCCATTGATTGATTTACTGGGATTAATTAAAAAGGTTGTGCTGTGTTGAGAGTGAGGGACCTCCACTTGTTTAGTTGTTGATACAATAAATCCTCAAATGAATTAAGTGGCCCTCAGGCCTTAACCATAGTCTACAGTGTCTGTCTACCATCAGGCCATTGTTGGATGCTTCTTTGCCATCATCATGGTATTTGTTTCTCTTACAAAAGAGAAAGAAATATTAAATATCCTAGTGTTCATTAAGTAATAATTATGTGACTTGGAGTAATATCTAATGACCCTTTTAGTTGTGATACACTTATACCCTATTCCATATAACATTAGAATAACAATGTACAAATATCTCTTTGTTCTTCTTTTATCTAGGATATCACTGGGAAATATTGTACTAGTTCAACTTATTTCGTTCATTAAGTGCTTCTCAAATATAACAATACTATTTTTTTTCAGTTTCAAAATGCTTTCCTAAAAACCACATGACGATTAATGCACTATATTTAAAATTTTATCTAGAATAGGGTATAGTCATTAAAATGGCCAGTATGGTCAGGACAATTTAACTACTAATTTCATCACAACTATTCAAAAGCTGTTGTTGCAACAAATATCATTATATTCATACATATATTTATACTTAATTTCACAAAACAAACAAGTGCAAGTCTCCCCAGATTCCTCTCAAACAGTCTCAACTCAACACTAAGTTTTCAGTAACTCGTACTTGGATTTCATCTCCAGCTCTCCATCAATCTGCCTTTTGAACTTCGGTAACAGGTTCACCAGCAGGCCCTTCACCTGATCCCTGTCATTGGCCTGGGCTTCTGGGCCACCCGGGTTGACGAAGTGGAACGTGGAACACGTGCCATCATGTAACACCACTTGAAGTTGCACTTTTGGCTTACCAGCTGGAGATATTTTTTGGGCTTAAAAAAATATAAATATATTGTTATAATTACATACTTTTTATTAATTACATTTATACAAATAGTTAATTATGATACAAGTGCCGAAAATAGGAAATTCGCAAAGAGTGGTGGAGTGGTGATAAATTAAAACACGACCGAAGGGAGTGTTTTAAATCTTCATGAGTTGCGAATTACCTATTCACACACTGTACATATGGCTCTTTAAAGTTTTGACATATGCACGGAAAGTGCTCTTTTCCGCACTAGTGCGTAATACATGAATTACTTAAACACATCTACATAGGCCAGATACTAATATTATAAAGAAATCAGTCTTGTAAGTGTAATAGTTAATCTCTTAAATTCATATAATTTAATAAAAACCCGTCACTAGTGTATAGATTGGTCCTTCTAGCATGGCTAGCACTAAACAGCGCGCGAGCTTAGTCGCGGCAAGATAGACTGTCGGTTCTTCTTAATTAGAACACTTTGAATGACACCTATAGTTTATCTCACCACAAGATAGGTTGCGCACCATCTTGTACTAGCCACGCGGAGATAGGCTATTTTTTATTCCACCTGTCTACCCACTGCTGCTGAGCTTGGCTGTTGTCAGTGGACCAGTACCCACATTGTATGTAAAACATGGGGCCAACTAGTTAATAGTAATTTCATAATTTACAAAACAAAATTTTCACCAATATAAATTCAGTACTTCGCCTTATTTTAAGAGTTCCCTTGATTTCTCCAGGAGCCCATCATCAGATCTTGACCTGATGACCTTGGGACCACATAGGAATGGTACCCTTTCAAACAATAATTTTATTTTCCAAATCGGTCCAGACATCTTCAAATAATAATATAACATAACATACACAACATTAAATAAATGGAAAATAAAAGATTCCAATAAATTGAAAACCACTTCCCTTTTTTGAGTTTCAGTGGGGTTAATAAAGAAGTAAAGTATGCAAGTATGTGTGTTCCTGATATTTTATCCCACAACTTATATTACAACCCGTCTTACAAAGAGAGCAGGTGGAGTGATTGGAAAAAACATAGTACATTATCTGCTAAATGTCAGTTGATATTAGGGCATTTTCGCGAGAAGAGATGCATTGTTAGTGACATTACCAAGTATAAGTTAAGTAATGCAATAATTAATTATGGTTAATTTTGGTTACAAAATCGAACGTTTTTAACTTATACTCGGTGATATCACTAACAATGCACCTCTTCTCGCAGAAATGCCCATTAACTTAATGTTGTTGGTTCTTGGTCAATTTTTGTATTATTTTGCTGGTCACTTTCTGCAGTGGTCAGTTAAGACTGGCATATAATAATGTTAAGATTCTCCCAGATCCTTGAAAGAATCTACATATATTCAGGATAGGCTCAATGCATAGCATAGGGATTGATAAAGAAAATCATGCAAATTACACTTATTATAAACCTTTTATACTCAACCAATGTCGTTCTAAATATGTACTTACTTTTAATATCAGCATACTTATGCGAAACGGCGACAGTGTCTCTATTTTCCAGCATCCATGCCAATCTCTGGTTCATCACATACAGTGTACCGTCACCTTTCTTATACCGTACGTAGCCCACGCTAAGCAAAACATCTTCTGAAGACGTTGTCATTATTACTGTCTATAACCAGTTGGTATTTCAACCCAAAAATATTAGTAACACTAACGAAACAGGTAAAAATATTGGCCCATGACAATTAGAGTTCAAGATCGCAGACCAACACTGGGTATCATCAAAAATAGTGCAGTATACTTTACTTATAACATATAAAGAGAGTGTTTCCTTGAAATTCCGTTGTTTATAAATGCTATACAAAATACGACAAAATTATGAACTTCTTTTACAAAAAGCACTTCAGTCGACCATTTGCAGTTTTGACAAAACTGACATGCCATGACAGAATACTCACCATAGACAAATTAACCGTTTAGTTTACGTTACCTGATGTTTTTTACACTGGTAACACTGCCGCATTGTACGTTTTGGGTTCCGTAGTGAGAGGGCCTACCGCGAAACGAAAACGTGTTTAAATTCCGAATTAAAGCGTTAAATCATACCACTAAAAACCAATTTTAGCTTAACAATTATATAATACAGGGTGTCTCATTAAAATCGGTCAGTATGGGAAAGTCTGAAACTATAAGACATGCGAAGATCTGTTGTTCTTAGGAACCATGTCATCGATTTAATAAAAATAAAAACTGCATTCATACATTTAAAAAAAAACCTGTACTCAGCTCGGGAATCGAACCCGGTTGCTTTGAAACAAAAAACTTACACTATTTCTATGTAGATATCGATTATGTAGGTATTAAGCAGTAAAAACTTTGAAACATGATGTCTAAAATGAATAGAATGCATTTTTTTCATGTCCTTTAATTTTTCAAAACCTTAAAAAGTTTATTTTTTCAAAACCACCGGGTTCGATTGCCGAGCTGAGTACAGGTTTCTTATAAAGGTATGAAGTTACTCTTCTTATTAAAATCGATGACATGGTTCCTAAGAACAGATTTCCGTATGTCTGAAGTTTCAGACTTTCCCGTACTGACCGATTTAAATGAGACACCCTGTATTATATAATTGTTAAGCTAAAATTCATTGAAAATATTTTGTTTTTTCTTTAGTAACAGATAAAAATTACGAAAATACTCGAAAACTATCAATATTTTATTTAAGTTTGCTAGTTTAAGATTTTCCAATTTATAAAAACTAATCATAAGGTCGTTGTTTGATGGTATATAAAAATACTTGAAGATAATAATTTGACACACGCAACATCAGCTTTTTTATTTAACTGCCTGTCTGATAAATAAAATAATGAATAATACATTTCCGAAAAATAAATCATATTTTACAGACTTGGCTTTACATCATATTCCTTATCTTTTTTAATATGTAGCAGGTAAATAGGTATAACAATAATTTCAATACATTCATAATGTCATTTAAGAATTTTTGGAAAAACGGAATTTTGAAGGTGTACTGTTATACTTAATTAGAATAGGAGATTCTGTCTCAACTTAGCAAAATTACATGGGTATTTACGGCGAGGGTATTATATTGAATCTCGAGCGAAGCGATGGATTCTTAAGTAGAATTCTGAGCGCAACGAGGGATTCAAGTGTTTACGCCCAATACGGAAATTATTTTGCTAGCACTAGCACTCGGTAGTAAAATAATTCAGTTCAACTTACTTTTTACACATTCTATCAGGAAAATTCCCTCATTAGAGGGCAACAATTACTCTTTTCTGAATAACAGTAGCTATCATGAAATTTCAGCCGCCTTAAAAACAAAATGCATAATTTGTAGTAGCATACGTATGGCCATCATAAAAACTACAAACTATTATGATAACATAATAAAAGTAGTGTCCCTGTATCTGTAAGCTGTTGAACTGGCAAGACGGTCTTTGATTTATATTTTATTTTTGGTAATAGATCTGTCTGTGATCTGTCTATTATATTATCCTCAAATCTGCGACTGCACGACGAAATTCAAATCTCGAAGTTCTTATATGTCGTTCGAGTACCATAAAACATAAGTGCGTTAGAGACGGTATTATCCGAAATTCGTAATTCGATTTTCGTGTTAGCGCCTGGGTGAGCGAGATCACTCGTGTAGTGTATGGTTGGGCGGCGACGCATTTGTCGGTAATGAATGGCGTACTTAAGAATTCACTTATTACTGAACGCATCGTAATGAGACCGCCATTTTTATAATTTCGTCTAGCAACACCAAACATTGACAACCCAAAATGCAATCATGGCGCACGGGGCACTGTGTTTTTAGAATGCTGAGAAGTTTTTACGTAAACACTTCATTATTTTGCTTTGTTAACCATTTAAGTGTTTTTATAAATTATCCGTAACAGTTGAAGATTGTAGTATTGCATACATGTGTGTCCCAAACTTCAAGTCAACGTCCATTCGCAGTCTCACCTCTGTACTACTAGACACTTGCAGGTACTGGAGTCCTGAGAATTACTGTTTTAGCCCTCTTGCCGTGTGTAACATGGTGGTGCACAGCATTAGAACCAAACAATGCGGCAGTTTATTTATTTATTGATCATGTATATGCTATTGGTTTTAATAAATCCGGTATTTCAACTTGTTCCAGATAACTTTGTTGGTGTCATAATGTCAGAGGCGTACGCCCGTGAGATACTGCGAAGGAATGTTGCGCAAATATGCCAAACTATCGGGTGGAATGGTATAAACTCAACACCACTGGATATTCTGATGCATGTGCTTGAAAAGTACATCCATACACTTGGGACACAAGCCAACAGATATGCTGAGCAATTTAATAGGACTGAACCAAATTTACATGACCTAGGATTAGTGTTTCGAGATCTAAACGTGCAATTGCCCGAATTAGCAGAGTATACGCGCAGTGTTCCACCTGTGCCACCACCAGTCCCTGTTGACAAGTTCCCGAAACAAAAAGAATCTAATTTGAATTTTTTGAAACCCGGCAGCCATGAAGTTGTTACAAGGCCAATGCATGTGCATGAACATCTGCCTCCCATGTACCCTGAAAAAGAAAGGGATACTCCCATTGTTGCTGACACTATTGAAATTCGACAAAATGGTATTGACATGGTTGAGACCACTAGTACAACATGCACTAGCCCGGAAATATCAGTCACAGATAGTCCAAAGAAATCTAAAGATATTTTCAAACGACCAATCGACCCTGTCTCACTGCCTAACAGTAAAAGGCCAAGGTTACGGTTGGATGAGGAAGAGCGGACTAGAGAAATCAGCAGTGTCATGATGACTATGTCTGGCTTCCTGTCTCCTGCTAGGGAAGGCAAACTGCCAGAAGCCAGGCCTCCTACTATTATATCAGAAAAACACTATGACAAAAATAAGGCAAATTCTCATCATTCAAATGTTGCTAAACCACCAACATTAGAAAAAGGTGATAAGAAGTCTAAGAAGAATAAACAATTGAATGGTAAAATTATGAAAAGTAAAAGGAAAGATAAGACTCATAAAGGTGAGAGTAGTAAATCTAGAGATAGTAGTAAATCAGATAAATATCCTCCTGGGTACCCAATGAAAAGTAAAGATGTCCATCCAACACATCATAATCATGTGACAATGCCAGCGCCGAGGGTACCTCCCCCTCACAAGCCGCCTCCTCCGCTGCATAGTCCAGGTCCTAGTTCGAGCCAGAGCCCGCGAGTAGCACTCCCGCCGCCAGTGCCCGCCACCATCATGGAGCCTATCCGCCCGGTCATTAAAGAGGAACCAATTGATATTCCACCACCAACAGTCCCCAAACATTTTGTGACAGCTGAAGATTCAATTCCAGTACCAAGAAAAATACCCATCCACAAATCACCTCTTGTATCGAATTCTTTGCCAATCCACAAACAGCCAACACCGAATTCTTTCGCCAACATACGTGAAACAGAAATTAAAAAGGAAATCATTGATGAAGAAGAGAAATTGGCTTCCCAACCTGACAGATCAAAAATTAATATTTTTAAAAGAATTACGAACAAATCAAAAGAAGATAAAAATGCTCCAGAGGTTGTTACTGATAAAACACAGTCTGATGGTATGATCTCAAAGATGCAGAATGCTGTACATGAAAACCCAAGTGAAAGTGTTGTACATGAAAATGTTAGGGTTAAATCTGAAAATGCAATTGTGAACAATAATAATAGTAGTGCATTAGATTTGTCTAAAGATATGGACCTTAGAGCAAATGAAGTGATAAGCATTGATGATGATTCAATGGAAGCAAGTCCTATGGGCCACCCCAGATTTATGCCCTTAGATCTGCGCCCAAGTTTATCAATTAATAAATCTCTTCAAGCACCATATCCCAAAGATGTAGCTAGTGTCAGTCCTAAAATTAATAAAAAGGAAAAGAAACACAAAGAAAAGAAAGATAAAGCAGCTGAAAAAGCAGCAAAACTGGAAGCAAAATTAATAAAAAAGCAACAGCAGCAGTTAGCATATGAAATGGCTAGAGCAGAGAAACAGAAAATGAAATTAAGCAATATGAAATTACCAAAATCAAGTAGGCCAAAGAATGAATCAAGAATGCCACAAATGCATCCTGGTTTTCCATTCTTTCCAGCCATGCCACCTGGTAGGGGCTTGATGCCGGGGCCAGGACTAATACCACACTCCAACCTCATACCGGGCAGTGATTTTCTTGCTCTAGCTAATAACCCTGCATTGAGAGGTTTACCTCCTCCAGGTTTGCTACAAAACGCATTTTTAGGTGCAGGAGGCCCAGGTTTAATTCCCGGGCCTGGTTTTCTGCCTGGTGCTCTTGGCCCTGGCATGAATCCACTCATGCCACTGGGTAACTTCCCCCACTCCTCGCGTTCCTCTTCAAGTAAAATTCCTCCCATGTTACGACGCCCTAGCTTAGAAGTAATTCCTGTAGATAACGACGAAGATAGAAGTATGCATAAGTCTCCCATGTCGCGCGACAAGGACCGACACGATAAGCACAAGTCACCGACCATTCCAAATATTCTTCAAAAACATAAAACAAAATCACATAAAGAACACAAATCGAATATGTATAAAATGCCCCCTATACAACCTGATATTACGATAGAGTTAAATCCACCTAAAGTAGATCCGGTAAGGCAAGAGCCGGCGAAAGAGCCCCCGCCCCCGCTGCGGGCACCCTCACCTGCGCCCGCGCCCGCGCCCGCGCCCGCCGCGCCGGTGCCGCCCGAGCCCGCGCCGCGTCCGAGACCACTCGACACGCCACAGCCCGAGATTTCGCAAGAGCGGGCCCTTGACAAATCGGAAAAGAAAAAGGACAAATCACATAAAAAAGAAAAGAAAGATAAAGATGGCATCAAAATTAAGAAAAAGAAAGATAAGAAGGACAAAATGAAAGAGAAAAGTGAAAAGAAAAAGGACAAGGAGGACAAACAGGAGGGCAAAGAAAAGATTAAAAAAGAAAAAAAAGATAAGAAAAAAGAGAAAACGACCGACGGTTTGGTACCCAAATTGACTCTGAAGCTCAATTCATCCAACTCTAATTCCCCGATGCCGCCGAGCTCGCCGGACATTTTCAAACTTAACATTAAACCGGTGGTTAAAAAGGAGGATGAAGAAAGCTCGCCGCTAAAGGAAGAACCCGCCTCGCGGGAACACAGTCGATCGCCGGAGTTGGCACAGATATCTGCGCTCGTGACGGGCCCACCGAAGCAGAAGCAATCAAAGCACAACCACGTTGGTGAGGCGGACGGGCCCGGGTCGCCGCCGCCGTCCAGTAGCTCACCCGCGAGAAAAAACCGACCCCCTTCGAGTCACACAAAGTACAAGCGGATATTGTTCAAGCCATTGTCGAAGAAGGGCCACGTGGAGCTGGACGACGAGGGAGCGTCCACGGGGGAGGTGGCGCCCGCCCCGGTGCCGGTGGACAGGCCGAGCGGGCCGCTACCAACGCCGTTCTACATGGACGAGCAAGGCAACAAGATCTGGGTCTGTCCGGCTTGCGGGCGGCAAGACAACGGATCGCCCATGATAGGGTGCGACGGCTGCGACGGTTGGTACCACTGGGTGTGTGTGGGCATCACGGAGGAACCAGGCGCGACGGAGGACTGGTTCTGCAAGTCGTGCCTCGCGAAGCGGGAGGCCATGGTGCTCGCGGGCGTTAACTCCGCTAAGAAACGCGGACGGAAACCAAAAGGAGAAAAAATCAGAGACTGTAATTAATAAGGACCTTTCGTTGTTACTGAGATTAGGTATAATTTTTTTTCAGTTCGGTAGTAAATGAGCAATTGAAATGTGAATTGTTAATGGATTATTGTTGAATGATATCATGAGAAAAATGTTTTCATCATTTATAATTTAATTGATAGGATAGAATAAGTATAGATGATAATTGAAGAATTTTAACATAAAATGTTGAACATAAAATAGTGTAGTTACTCGTAATAATTACCATAATTTTAATATTTTGTTACGATTTCTCTTAACTGCCGTCGGTCGGCCGGACGCCGTGCGGGCGTGTTATGCACTTCTCGCGTGTAATAAACATAGATGATAATATAAGATTCTTTTTATATTGTACAAAAACTGAATTTACTTAAGAAATTGGTGATGTATAAAGTATGTAATGTAGTGAATATTTAAATAAACAGATAAAGGCTGGATGTGTTTTCAGCCAATATTTGAATAATATTTTCATATTATAATTTTAATATAACCCTGTTTTTTTTTGTTAAAGTTGTTCCTCCATTTTTTATGTACAGCATCATCAGTAATTAGGTACTTGAAGAGGGAGGCAATGTAAAATTTGATTTTAGCCAGTGGCCAATTAAATATATTGGTACTCGAAATTGTAGTTATTTATGCTACACTTTCCCATTTGTTTTTCCCCATTAGTCTACTAGGATCCGTATACTTAACATATAGGACAGGAACCTTGCCCGCTTGCGGTTAACTTTCGTGCTTATTCCAAAGCAGTCACGGTTCAAAATTGCAGATGGCATTTCGTTTACTACATACTTATACAGGTGTATTATTTAATTGGGCATTGAGGGAAAATCTGAAACGACAGCGACACACAAAATTGGCTCATAGGAGTCACGAGATCGTTTATTGAAAAAATCTGCATTCAATATGATTTTCAAAAAACCCTCTTACGACGCCGGGAATCGAACTCGGTCAAATCTGTCGAAAATTCAGTTATTGCGTAAATTAAATAGTAGGTACTGGATGTAAGGAACAATGATGGCTGTGAAAGCCTGTATCCACAACACAATCATAGGAAAATTCAGTTTTTAAGCTGTGCGGGTGACGTCCGAAATAGGTAAAGTTAGTTTTTTTCAATTCAAAACCTGGAATAAAATACCATACTCATCCATAGTGGGTAGGGTAGGTGTTTTGTTACGGGGAGATCCATTTCCGCACATAACGCACTGAAATACGGCATTATCATGTAGATACAGGGTTACTCAGTGACATTGTTACCTACACACACACGTAAACACGATTACCTACTTTAGGCAAAAAAAGCGGCCACGCGCAGGGTAGGGTTCCGTAGTTGCCCGTCTGTCACAGAATGCGGACTTAAAAGGGGCTTTTGGGATTTTTATTATAGCTTACCCTCGTAAATATGATTATTTTTATAACACACCAATGTATAGGGTCGTTTCGTCGGTTACGCGACCACCTGAAGGATAAGGTTTTTTCTATTGAAGATAACTCGCAAACGCATAACTGAGTTGAAAAATAGTTTAAGTAAGACCACAATATTTTTGAACAAGCTATCCAACGACACCCCACACTCCAATTTATATGTAGGGGAGGTACCCTAAAAAAATATTTTTCAGGATTTTATTCTACTGTTTTGTCGGCGTGATTGATTTATATACCCACGCCGAATTGCAGTTTTCTAGTTGTAAGGGTTACTAGCTAAGCCGAAGACGGACAGACAGGCGGATGGACATGGCGAAACTATAAGGGTTCCTTGTTGACTACGGAACCCTAAAAACGAACTCCGAGTTTAGACAGATTTGATCGGGTTCGATTCCTCCGACCTTCATAAGATCATAAGACTTTCATGGAAATCATAGAATGCAGTTTGTTTTTTTTTCTAAAATCGGTGTCGTGATTTATAAGACTAAAATTTCCTTGCTGTTTCAGATTTTCCTTAACTGCACAGGAACCTATCACAAGACAGCGCGCGAGCTCTCTCGATTTTTCTCGCACTATATCTCTCTTTCTAAGTTTTGTAATAAGAGTGTGACGGATGACGCTGACTGTACCACAGAACACCCCTCTATAGTATCCAATTACGCATGTTGGGATGTGTGTAGGTGCGTGGCAGACTCGCAGCTAAGAGTGAAGCGTTCGAAGTTAGAGTGCAGTAAATAACGCTAGATCAAACCGTTTTTGTGCGTATAATAGTTAAATCAATGACGCGTAATTTCGGTGACCGAGAGGCAGCCGGAAGGCACGCGGTATTTTTTTTATATTAGGGGACAATCTTACACAAATCGACCTAGTCCCAAACTAAGCAAAGCTTGTACTATGGGTACTAGACGACTATAAACATACTTATACAGGGTGGAAAGATCGAATGCCACGTGGATGGCAACTACCTTAAATATTGTAAATAGCTCTTTCTGTGTAAGGGAGACTTTCCTTTGTTTTAAAAAACAATGAATTCTGCATTTATGGATTTATGAAAAATCGCTTGCCTCAGTCGGGACTCGAACCGGTCAAATGTGACAAAAAATAACGTGCCGTATTTTATGATGCAGATTTCATTTTTAAAGTAATCTAGTATCTCTTAGTGTACCTCATAATTGTCATGTCGTTTAAACATCTTTATTTTCCTTGCATTCCAGAGAATACTTTTTGACCTTGAATTCGATCACCGATCTTGCGGTGCATTTCACGTGACGGGTGAAAACAAAATTCAAAGGTAATTGTTAGTTTTCATGGCCTTCCGTTATTTTAATTGTATTTGTTATTTTGAGAAAAATGTACCTTATCAATACCTAACCCTGTCAATCTGCATCATAAAATACGGCACGTTATTTTTTGTCACATTTGACCGGTTCGAATCCCGACTGAGGCAAGCGATTTTTCATAAATCCATAAATGCAGAATTCATTGTTTTTTAAAACAAAGGAAAGTCTCCCTTACACAGAATGAGCTATTTACAATATTTAGGGTAGTTGCCCTCCATGTGGCATTCGATCTTTCCACCCTGTATAGATTAATAATTACTTACTCTCCTCCTACTCAACTACGCATCGTTACTCTGAATATAATAAGGAGTCATCACTCATGAGTCTCATCTAACGTAAAATGTGAATAACGTGGTTAAGTGAAACAACAATATACAGGAATCGATTTATTACTTTATAAAGAAGCGTGTATACAATGTATATTACAGCGTAATAAATAAATGGCTTCTTTATTAAAGCTTGCAGGAGTACTTTTCAGTGAGCAAGTAAAATGTTGTATTTTACGCAAGGGGCTTACTCAAGTTCCTCGAACTAGGAAATAAATGCAGCATGTCCTTATACGTAAATTAAATTATTTATTGAGCAGTGTTGCCTGCATACAAGATTCATTTGGTATGCATTAGAATTATTTTGACTTGTCTCAGCGTCCATACTGTATACTGATCTAATTCCAGATTTTGATTCACTCATCTACAACAAATAAAACTAAAACAATTTTAATTACTGTAAACAAAAAACCTTTAGACTTAAAAGGTAATTAAAATATTTATTTCACATAAAACTGGCTAACAACTCAACAATCTACATCATTATTCACACCTTAGTTTTTACTAGGACTTGTTTTGGCTTCACCTATGCTTTCTGGACCTGGTACTATTGGTTTGTCTTTGTTCCAATCTTTAAGACCTTCTGGTAATGTGGTGTCCTCATCTAAAGATCCTGTGCCTTCAACAAACTCCTCATAAGTACTCTTTTCCGGGAAAGGTCTAGCTCCCAGTAACTCAATCATGTCATCTCTACTCAAAATTTCTTGTTTTAGCAATCTCTCTGCAACTTTCGTGATGTTGTCCTTATGTTGCGTCAAAAGCGTTGTTGTGAACTTATGCGCCGAATCAATTAACACTCTGACTTCAGTATCGATGAGCTCTGCGGTTTTCTCAGAATAGGGCTTATCTATGACCATTTCACCAGGTTGTGGCATTTCAAATGACACGTTACCGACTTTAGCGTTCATGCCATAGTGGACTATTTGGGCATAGGCACTTTGTGTAATTTTTTTCAGGTCATCCTGTGCGCCTGTAGTAATTCTGCCAAAGAAGAGCTCTTCACTGACTCTTCCACCAAGAGTCATGCACATTCTATCAAAGAGCTGTTCCTTGCTGTAAAGGTATTGTTCTTTGGGCAAATACTGAGCATACCCCAGACCTTTTCCTCTTGGGATGATGGAGACCTTGAGCAGAGGGTCAGCATGTTGCAGGAACCAGCCGGCAACAGCATGCCCTGCCTCATGGTATGCAACAATCTTCCTTTCTTCCGGCTGAAGTACATTGGATTTCTTTTCCATGCCAGCTACAACTCTTTCAATAGCTTGTTCAAAGTTCTTCAGTGTGATGTTATTTGCCAATTCTCTGGCAGCTATCAGGGCAGCCTCATTGCACACATTTGCTATGTCTGCACCAGTGAAACCTGGAAAGAAAATACATATTGTTAAAATTATATTCCTGTCTTAGTTCAGGAAATGGGGAAATACAGTCAAATATTCAGAAGTGACACGAATTTTGCGTGCTGGCTCATAAAAATACACTAAAGCTGCGTACGAATTAGAGCAGCCTCGGGTTGTGGCACGCACTGCTCCACCCATTTCGCTCAAATTCGTACACGCTCACGCGCTGTGCGCGAGCAGCCCGCGAGCGGCGCGCGGCGAGCCGTCCAGAGGCGTTCTTTTGACCGTGCTCAAAGGCGCCTCCGTGTGCGTGCCTCGCGTAATGTGGACGTGTATCCGAGCTTGCCGCGGGCAGAGCGACACGTTCTCACTTGTTTGTGGGCGAGGCGCGTATGAATTTGAGCAAGTGGGTGAGCCGTGCATGTTTAATCGAGTTTGTTCGTAAATTCATTAATATAATTAGGTGAAATATGATAAACACAGCCGTGGTTGTCGACGGTCGACGTGTCCGACGCCATTTTGAACGACGCACGATGTCGGCACGCCGCGAGCACGCTGCCTCACCCGCGCATGTTTATGTGCAACAATTTGGCAGGCGAACAGCTCGCCGCGCGGGGCGAGCATGCCTCGGGCTGAGCCGCTCAAATTCGTACGCAGCTTAACACAGGCATTTTTAGTAGAAATAGCCTATCGGCATCTGTTTACTAAACCACCTTTACAATGGAAGATCTTTACCCCCCATTTCACCCGCTTAGGGGATGATTTCGGGGATAAAAACTATCCTATGTCACTCTCCATCCCTTCAACTATCTCCACTTAAAAAAACACGTCAATCCGTCGCTCCGTTTTGCCGTGAAAGACGGACAAACAAACAAACACACACATACACTTATGGTTATGGAATATTATGTTGATTCATTTAATATTTAGCCAAGTGCCAATAGAGTCAATAGATCCTGCCTATAAACCCAGTAAGGGCAAAGATTTGTGTGATGAGCATGGACATATGTTTATGCGTATTGGGTGGTTTCTATGTGTTTAAGTCTATCAGTAATTGTTTAGTAGATACCGAGTGTGATCATTTTTCATCTCTTAAACCTTCCTTGAACATCAAAAATTATTTCAAAACCAAAATTAGCAAATTTGGTCCAGCGGTTCTCGAGTTTATGCGCGACTAACAAACACATTTCATTTTTATTTATATAGATAGATAGATAGAAGATAGATAGATAGAAGATAAGATAGAAGAAGGTAGATAGAAGACAGATTATGACTTTGTAAAAATCAATCGATATTTTAATAAAGAAAAAGCATATTCCTAATGAAGTAACTTATCAAAGATACTTACTACTTCAAAATTACAACTCCAGGATTGGTTGATGAATAATTTTAAATGCTATATATTTACCTGGAGTCAATGCAGCCATTTTTCGTGCCAAATTCTCCTTGTTTATGGTAGTTTTCAATGGTTGGAGATGAACTTTGAAGATGGAGGCTCGGCCCTTAATATCTGGTGCTGGCACAAAGATTTGTCTGTCAAATCTTCCAGGTCTAAGTAAGGCCTTATCAAGGATGTCTACTCTGTTAGTAGCTGCCAGAACTACAACATTAGTGGTTGTGTTGAACCCATCCATTTCTACTAGGAGTTGGTTAAGAGTGTTTTCTTGTTCTGAATGACCTCCAAAACTGCGGCCTCCTCTCTTTCTACCAACTGCATCAATTTCATCAATGAATAAAATGCAAGGGGCATGTTTGCGAGCCATTGAAAACATATCTCTAACCCTGGAAGGACCAACACCAACAAACATTTCCAAGAATTCAGAGCCAGAAACAGTAATGAATGGGACATTAGCTTCCCCGGCAGTGGCTTTAGCCAGCAAAGTTTTACCAGTACCTGGAGGCCCAGTGAGCAAGGCTCCTTTGGGTATCTTGGCTCCCAAATCCAGATATTGCTGGGGGTTCTTCAGAAAATTTACAAACTCCATAATCTCAATCTTGGCCTCCTCACAGCCTGCAACATCTTGGAATTTTACACCAATGTCAGTAGGATTTATCAGTTTAGCAGTTGATTCCATCACACCGCCAAAGAGGCCACCTCCCTTGCGGCCTCCACGGCCCATCATGTCAGCTGATCGGCGCATCATATAAATTAGGAACCCAATTATAAGCAGAGTAGGCAACATGCCAGTTAAACTAGAAGCTTCTACTTCTGTCTTGTAAATCACAGAAATAAAGTTTGGTGGGTCAACAGACATTTCAATTTGTGCGTTTTCCAAGTTTCTCTCGAAAGAATCTACACTGCCAATAGCAAACCAGATGACCTTGTTCTCAAGTGCTGCTCCTGGTTGTAATTTCACTCTCACCCATTTTTTGTTGATTACTTCGAGTTTTTCCACTAGGCCTTTATTAAGATACATATTCACGAAGTCTCTCCAACTTATTTCTCTATATCTTAGTTCGAAGTAGGCTATCGAGGCGAGTAAGGTTACGACACCCATGGCACCAAACATCATCCATTTTTCCCTATCGCCGCCTTCGTAGGAGCCGCGACCGCCGCCGCTCCCCGGGCCTGTGTTTGAGAACATGTTCATATTCCATTTGTCATCTTTTGAAGAGCCGGGTCTTGATGGTGGTGGTGAACTTTTTGACGGCGCAGGGCTGTCATCTTTGTCGGGCTTTTTCTGGTGCTTTTGGCTTGTACTAGGTTGAAAATATTTTTCAAAGCCCTTGGGGGGTTTCTGACAAAACCTGTACCACTGGTTCAGTACCGAATCCAGAGCTGCAACGCTGACTGGTTGAATTTTATGGCCATTGAACTGCAATTTTGATAACTGAGTTTGAGTTAGCCTGAGTCCTTTCCACATGTTGATATATAGAAATGACTATTTACACTGATGAATAATGATCTATATTTCACAATGTTATTGTAAGTTAAATAAGAACCATGTCATAACAATAATTATTTGTGTGAAATGACTTATGACAAACACGGTTAGAAATTTCTTGTCAGTACAGTACATAATAATTTTTTTTCGATTTTAGTGTCAGTGTCACCACAGATTATAAATAATCGGTAAAACCGTATTTGGTGTGGTGAGGCTTTACGTTCAGGAACTTGAAGTAAATCGCTATGAAGGAAAATACTTCTCTATTCTCTATCATTACTACTTACATTTCTAAACGGAAATCAGATCAAATCAGACATTTCATTTCATTTTCAGGGAAATATCAAGTAAATAATATGGTTTAATAAATTGTACTTTTGTACTATTGACAACGAGTAAATGAATATAGTGATGTGTTTTAATTGTTCACATAAAGGTTTATGATATTAAACTCATCGAATCTTTTCAAACAGTGTGTGTAATTAACTTCAATAAAAATAAGTTATTGTCATTATGGATCAAGATAGACCTGAGGGCTCTTCGAATGCATCGAATCCTGGAAAGAGGCCCCGACCTTTTTTACTACAGCCATGCCCAAAGATCGCTCGACTGTCCATGTACGACAAACCATCTACAAACTGTCAGAAAATTCCTAAGACGAGTGTGCCAAAGAAGACGATACTTCCATACAATATAAGTGATGTACCAGCTTCGGGTACTCCCGTGCCAGAAAAGCGGGTTCGTAAGGCAGGACCTTATCTTTTAGGTCCTAAACTGGGTCCTAGTCCCGTGAAAAGTATTGTCCAATGTTTGGCAAGGAAAGAAAAGACTGACGATTTTTATCAAATAAAAATTTTGACTTTACGACATGAAGATCAAGCTGAGACACAAGATGATAGACAGGGCAAGATGCTGTTGCACACAGAGTATTCTTTATTGTCTCTATTGAAAGATCAAGATGGAGTCATACACCATCATGGACTTTATAAGGTATGAATCTCAGAAAAACCATTAACATACATCCACGAAAAGCAATAATAAGCAAACCAATTAAAACTATATTTTGGACTAGGAATACCTAATATTCAATCTCGAGGTAGTAAAACATGAGTGTTCTATGAGAAATTTATGACTGATGAATTATGTAAAGCTTGTAACTATTTTACTAAAACTTCTTACTTATACATATTAATTGTACACTGCAATTATTATAAGTTTGTTAAATTCTTCATTTGTACAACATTCAAACATCCCCAATTAGAGAAGGGAAATAAGAGGGCCACTTAATGCCTTTTGAAATCCACCATTTTCAATATTTTTTTATAAAATAAACTTGAACCTTCAATCTTGTTGAGAGTGTTTTTATTAAAATGGATTCATACTTATAATGTACAGACAGATAATCTGCATCCACTATGTCTTTAACACTTTGAATGCCAGGAACCTGCTCCGCGGGTGCCTATGCCTTAGTGGCTTTCTGCTACATATGAGAAAAAACTACCGATTCTTGGCAGTGAATGTATTAAGAGATAATATATTGATATGGGGATGCAGTGATTGGTAGATACATTATATTACATCATATCTTAGGGATCCCAACAAATATCCAAGTTGCTATTTAAAAGGAATTTACAAGAAAACTTGATTTCTGCTGTTTTAGTATTTGTTGCCTAATTCATTGTAGTTTTCACTTTTTTGCAATGGTGTAAATAATCATTTGCCTTGAATTTCACTGGTAAACAGATTTTTTTAAAATGTTATTAGTGATTTCTGCTCTGAACAAAATTTTTGGTAGTATTAGGGTTTGACGACCGCTTTAGCCTAGTTGGAAGTGACCCTGCCTACGAAGCTAGGGGTCCTGGGTTCGAATCCCGGTAAGGGCATTTATTTGTGTGATGAGCATGAATATTTGTTCCTGAGTCATGGATGTTTTCTATGTATTTCAGTATTTATATCTATTATATATATTGTCGTCTAGTACCCATAACACAAGCCTTATTGAGCTTACTATGGGACTAGGTCGGTTTGTGTAAGATTGTCCCCTTATATTTATTTATTTATTTATTTTATTTTATTTGTTGCACCAACTTACGATTACAGACTGATATGGCGCCAACAGCAGGCTGTCATTCCACAGAAACTTGACAAACTTTGCATACATCAGATTTTAATGAACACTGCTTATGATTACAGACAGTTTGGTGCAATCCACCCTTAGAGTTTTTGCGAGATAGTCAATGATATATGTTCAATTAGAATGTTTATCTGGATATAAAAATCATTTTAAAATCTAATACACATCTTTCAGCAACTACTCAAAGAAGTTAAAGGGACAAATGAAAGTTGGCCAGCTATGTATTTTTAGTTTTCTTTGTTCATCCACAGAAATAGGAAATAAATGTATCCACTTTGGCAAATAGTAGCAAAACTTTTGTTTGGAATAAGATGTTGCTTGTGTTGATATTTTTTTGAGCATTGACAAGAGTAGTGTGAAAAAAAACCTTCCAATATATATGTACATTTCCAGGATTATGCATTAGAAGAAGCTCCAAGCTATTTTGGACCCAAAGCATACAAAGGCAGTGGCTCTGGCGGCATATACACTGGTCGTGTTCGGGAGAGGCTCTTTTTAGTACTTGATTGTGTTAATGCTCACCAGTTCAGTGAAAAAGGGAGTGAGCTCATCAATCTACAGCAGTATGTGACAAAAGTCAAGAAAGTCCCGGAGAAAGAGGCCCTTCTGATCTTCTATGATATTGTGCGGGTTGTTGCTAATATGCATAAGGTATTACTTTTTATTATTTATGAGATTTTATGTTGTCCAGAAGCCTTATACATATCTGTGTTTAATATTCCTTATATTCATTCATTATATTAATGATATTTTGCAATAGAATTTTCCTTTAATTATGTGCTAGTATTATGTGTCAGACACATGAATTTAAATTATGATTGTATAATTTTTTATTGTAAGTAGGTATGTATATTGTTTTGCTCTACAAACAGCGTCGCTTACACTTGTTTTGGTTCATGTATTAGAGAATGGATCATTAAAAAATATATATTTTACGCAACATGTGAAAGGTTACATTTGTATTAAATTAAATGTAGAGAGAGTAGAGACTATTAATTTTAGCCTTATTTATAACTAGCATCCACCCGCAACTTCATGGACCCGCGACTTCATGGACCCGGGACAAAAACTATTCTATATTTTAATCAAGGCTATAAACTATCTTTTACTAACTTACCTCTACAAATAGAAACAACATAAACGAAATAGCCACTGATTTCTACCAGACTCTCTACTCAAACCCTGTAAACGAAAAAGAACAGAATCCACACTCCAGCGAAAGACAGTATATTATGATCGAACATGAACCCGAAATACTGCCGAGCGAAGTAGAAAAAGCTATTTGCAGCCAGAAGAATGATAAGGCCCCAGGCCCAGACAAAATTAAGAATGAGCTCCTCAAAGGCACCCTCCAAGAAATACTACCTACACTTACAAAAATATTCAACGAAATACTGAAGACTAGTATAATACCTACACAATCACATCACACATCATCCTTATATTCAAAAAAGGACAAAAAGAAGAAATAGGAAACTACAGGCCCATAAGTTTGATGTCAAATGTGTACAAGGTATTCTCAAAACTTATCTTGGAAAGAATAACCAAAAAGTTGGACGAAAACCAACCACGTGAGCAAGCGGGCTTCAGACAAAAGTTCTCGACCTTGGACCACATCCACACAGTAAAACAAATAATGGAAAAATATAAAGAGTATAACAAAAAACTGTACATGGCATTCATTGATTATTCGAAAGCCTTCGATAGCATAAGCCACGAAGCTATATGGGAAAGCCTGGAAGAGCAAGGAGTATCACCAATCTACATAAACATTATAAAGGGAATCTATGCAAATAGTGAAGCGAGAATCCAATTGGAAACCCTGGGAAAAAAGTTCAAGGTTGAACGAGGCGTAAGGCAAGGAGACCCTCTATCGCCCAAATTGTTCTCAGCCGTACTGGAAAGTATCTTCCGCAAACTAGATTGGGAAAAGTTCGGTCTCAATGTGCATGGTGCGAAACTGAACCATCTTAGATTCGCGGACGATATAGTCCTTCTGGAAGAAAATCCTACTCATCTAAAGGAAATGATACAATCGTTAAAGAAGGAAAGTATGAAAGTAGGGCTGTCCATGAACAAAGAGAAAACAAAACTGCTTACTAACTCCAAAGAAATTGCTATATCAATTGACAATCACCCACTGGATTATGTTCCAGAATACATCTACCTAGGTCAGATAATCTCCCACGAAGATCAAACTACAAAAGAAATTAATAGAAGAATAGCAAACGGATGGAAAAAGTACTGGTCATTGAAGGAAGTTTTTAAATCCAGAGAGCTGCCCATGCAAATAAAAAGGAAAACCTTTGACACATGTGTACTCCCAGTCATCACATACGGCGGTGAAACTTGGGCTCTCACCAAACAACACAGAGAAAAGTTGGAACGCTGCCAAAGGGCCATCAAGAGGAGTATTACAGGAATAAGGAAACAAGAAAGAGTGAAAAGTAGCAAAATTAGAGAAATAACCAAAGTTGCGGACATAACTGCTAGAATAGAACGACAAAAGTGGAGATGGACGGGTCACATGATCCGAGATCCCCACGATAAATGGAGCAAAATTGTTTCTGACTGGTACCCCAGAGATGGCAAGCGAAGCAGAGGGCGCCAGCGAACAAGATGGGAAGATGACCTAAAAGTCACAGCTGGCAACCTTTGGAGAAGAGTAGCAAGAGACAGAACTCAATGGAAGATGTTGGAGGAGGCCTATGCCAAGAGGCACACTGAACTACGGGACATTATATAACTCCACAAAATCAAATGTTCAGACATACCGTAATTCAGGATAAAAGGGCTTATTATTATTATTATTATTATTATTTATAAACTATCTTAGTGCAATATTTCATCCCAAATGGTTGAATCGCGTGATTGAGTAACAAACATCTAATCATGCAAAATTTATAATATTAGTAGGATTAGGATTATATACATATTTTATTATTACAGAGAAATGTCGTACACAGAGATCTGAAACTGGGGAACATTGTGTTGAACCAGAGAACGGGCAGGATCACCATCACCAACTTCTGTCTGGGTACACATCTCGGCAGTGACAGGGACCTACTGAAGGACCAGAGAGGTATTATTTTACACCTGATGCCTGAACAAAGGCAACAAATGTGAAAATTATCATGCCACCAATAAATATAAAGATATAATAAGCACATGTTATTGTTGTGTATTTTGAGCACAACACAAGTGCCACGCTACGGTAGCCTAGTGGTTCAGGCATGCGGCTGTCAAACGGCGGTCGTGGGTTTGACTCCCGGCTCGTACCAATGAGTTTTTCGGAACTTATGTACGGAATATTTACCGTTAGTTTTTCGGTGAAAGAAAATATCGTGAGGAAACCGGTCTTTAATCCCAATAAGGTCTTGTTTTCCCTCTGGGTTGGAAGGTCAGATGGCAGTCGCTTTCGTAAAACTAGTGCCTATGCCAAATCCTGGGATTAGGTGTCAAATCGGACCCCGGGCTCCTTTAGGGGCATTACCGGGAATAACGCTAGGAGGATGATGATGATAAGTGCCACAGGGTATTTTTATTTATTTATTGATAATCTGGCATAGGGTTGTATTTACCGAGTTTCACTTACTTAGTTTCTCCACTAAAACAGAATGTGGTTATTTTATTTTATTTTTGTAAGATACTAGCTTCCGCCCGCGACTTCACATGCGTGGACCCCCGGGTCCGATATACCCGGGCCCGGGTACAATGTATGATAGTTTATATAAACTATCATATATTTGAATCCAGGCTATAAACTATCTTCGTGCAAAATTTCATCTAAATCGGTTAAGAAACGTGATTAGCCGCGTACTGACTGAGCGAGGATCCTCGCGAAGCTGTCTCGCGAAAAATCCTCGGTCAGTCAGGACGTGCCTCGCCCGAGGCGAGGGCGTGCGCGGCCTCGGCCGAGCGCGCCTCGGCCCGAGCCGCCCGTTGTCGGTTTTTGTCCATGCTCAAAGGCGCCTCCTCAGTCCGATTGCCCCGCTCACTCAAAACGGTTGTGTTGCTCAGCCTCACCGCGGCTCGGCAATTTGCCGCGCGAAGCGTTCTAAATGCCAATCCTACGACCGAGCATGCCTCACGCGGCAAACGTCCGAGGCTGCCTCGCGAGGATCCTCGCTCAGTCATCGAAACTTTCGCATTTATAATATTAGTAGGATTTATTTTTACGATAAATACTAAAATTTTGGTGCAAGCTCTCGTTGCCGACTGTATTGTTTTGCACCAATATTACCTAGGTACTTATTCAGATGATTCTAATGACCCCCAGATGACGGGTGGTTTAGGATTTGCTATGGCTAATTGGACTTACAAGATTTGACCTAAACAAACAAATGAAGTAAGCAACTAACATACAGCTCTTGTACAATAGGCATGATAACACATTTTGAAAAACTGTTCTATAATGTTTAGAAACATTTATTATGTACAACGAATAAGATTTTTTATCTACGCACATATCATTAGTGCTCTAAAATGCGGTCAGAAACCGTAGGAAATGACCAGCATTACTAGAACCGATTTTACTATGAGAACTTTCTTGTCTGTGGTAGTAGGTAAAATCTGTACTGTAATGTCATTATCATTACAGTACAGATTTTTGATAAATTTGTATCGTTATGAGTTTAAATTTGGAACAGCTGTCAAAACTCAAGTGGGTCTCTATTCTAGTATCCATAGATATTTAAAACAGTTATCGATACGAAACGTTTTGACGACCGCTTTAAAGGCCTTCTACACGATCGGGACCAACCGCCAACCACCGTGTCCTTGGTCGGATCAACGGTTGGCCGACAGCGTTCCAGACGGTTGGGACCAACCACCGACGCAGCCTGTCGCGAGGGATGCACTCACGATCAAGGCCGTTGACATCAACCAAATATCGGTTGGTCAACCGCTTTCTACACGGACCATTTTTATATCAACCCGACCAAGGACACGGTGGTTGGCGGTTGGTCCCGATCGTGTAGAAGGCCTTTTAGCCTAGTTGGTAGTGACCCTGCCTACGAAGCAAGAGGTCCTGGGTTCGAATCCCGGTAAGGGCAAAAATTTGTGTGATGTGCATGAATATTTGTTTCTGAGTCATGGACATTTTCTATGTATTTAAGTCTTTATATCTATTATATATGTCGTCGTCTAGTACCCATAGCACAAGCCTTACTGAGCTTACTATGGGACTAGGTCGATTTGTGTAAGTCCCCTTATATTTATTTATTTAAACGTCAATTCAGAGGGGCTACCGCGAAACGAAAACGAACTTCGTTTGTGTATCTCCGTCTAGGTCGCACTTGCTAATTCGAGCGACAGAGAGGGAGATACTCGAACGAAATTCGTTTTCACTTCGCGGTAGCCCCTCTACGATTTTTAATACAAACCGCACGACTTTTGATCTCGAGTGATATGAGTATAGGGACTTCATTCGTTTGTCTATGATTTAAAAAAAACCATTCGCCATGACGGATGATCGAATTGCCGCCATTGCTGTTGTCATTTTATTGTTGGTTTTATGCTGTTACTTACTACTACTTATGATATGTTTGTAGATAAAGTAGTGTATGCAACTGTACATAATGAGGCCTTAAAACACTCGTGTGATCCTATTATGAAACTCGCTGACGCTCGTTTCATAAAACCACACCCGTATTTTATGGCATCTCATTATGGAGCAGTCGCATTAACTACTATTAAGAGAATATAACAGCTAAGTATAGGTTTTGACATAATTCTAACCAGACAGAATCAGACCAGGTAAAGCCATATGCGAAGTTGTGTATAAAGGGAGACACATACGTCCGACCGCGACGAGTACGCCCTTCTATGAGCAACCCTTGAAACCATAACAAACGCGGAAAGACTGCGACCATCGTTAACTTTTCCCTAAATTTAGAAAGGCAATTTGAACGCCAGCGTCTTGTATATCTATTAGGCTTTCATTCATCCACCTATCGCGTCACATTTATATCATGCCATCATCACCCTCACCTCCCATCATACATTTGGTTAGCATGACCCTACCTTTTTTTATAGTTGATCTGCTTAACTAACGAGCTTTACTTTTGCGGTCCAAACTGACGGCATTTGGTTAACGTGTGGGCAAATAGTTCCGTTTAAGTTAATCCGGCGGTAGCCGTTTACCTGTGAATCCAGGCAATTTCGAAGCATCCGTGTGGCTCTGCCTTATTTTTCTGTTCGCGGACCTGGCTGATCTGTAATCTTAAACTGTGAACTTGTTACCTAATATTGCATTAATATACCGCTTGGACTTCCCATTTGAAGCGCGGATCTTGTTTTATCAAGTGTTCGGAAATATAAATTGACGACCGCTTTAGCCTAGTTGGTAGTGACCCTGCCTACAAAGCAAGAGGTCCTGGGTTCGAATCCCGGTAAGGGCAAAAATTTGTGTGATGAGCACGAATATTTGTTTCTGAGTCATGGATATTTTCTATGTATTCAAGTATTTATATCTATTATATATATCGTCGTCTAGTACCATAACACAAGCCTTACTGAGCTTACTATGGGACTAGGTCGATTTGTGTAAGATTGTCCCCTTATATTTATTTATTTATTTATTTATTTATAAATGAATAAATTGCTATCGTGCTCTTGCTAGTGATCATTTAATTTATTTTTCACACACATGGTTCTATCCCTGTCTTACTATACGTTCAGTACGTAAGTTTTCTCTGTAATCTGTGGTAATGGCCGTTATGGGTATTTGTTTATACCAGGGTGACGTCATGCGCTCTGATTGGTGTTTAACATATCATGGCGGGCGTCCGTATTTTTCGGTTTAATTTTATCAAAATAAACAATAATCTCTTAATAAAATAATATGAGCATTTTTCGAATTATATGATAAAAATTTCACTAAGAAAATACCATATTTTAGTGATTTTCAATTACTGTCATCATGCCTATTCCAGGATCTCCGGCCTACATATCACCAGACGTTCTAATGTGCAAGCCGTATCTCGGCAAGCCGTCAGACATGTGGGCGCTGGGAGTGGTGCTGTACACCATGTTGTATGGACAGTTCCCATTCTGTGACACCAGTCTCGCGCAGCTGTTTAGCAGGATTCAAGCGGCCAGCTATAATATACCGCCGTAAGTTTTATTTTTAAAGTAAATAATAGTATGGTCTGAAAGTCATTGCAATAAGTTTCTGTGTAAATATATTTTTTTAGGTATGGTCATGTTCTTTTAATTGTTGGGCCATTTAGGTGTTAACAAAATTTGGTTTTTAATAGTAGCTTTGAAGTGTCCAGTATAAAGTGAGCTCTAAATGGTTCAACAATTAAAATCCTTGACTGTACAAGCTTTGCCAACTGTACTTTTCTGTAAACCGTCATCAACACTGTCGTCTTGTTGAGAAGGTTCTACGAGTAACAAGCCCAAAATCAACGGGGTTACCTGTCCTGAATTCCCATGGCCACCTTCTGTCTCCATCATCAGCTCAATTCAGCTCAATCGGTTCAAGACATCTGCTTCTACGATGAGTTGCAAGAGTCCACCCGAAAAAACATACTTACATACATTTGAAGATAAAAAAAAAACGATTGTATTTCAGTTAAAATGCCTAGAATTCGTTAGTCCTTACTGTCACTTTGACATTTGTTTGTCACAAACACTATTTAGTTAACAGTGCAGATGTTTGTTAAGTTTTATGAATTATGAACAAGGGGCTAAATGGTGTTTCATTAGATGGCGGTTTTATATCAATCCATGCAAAATTCAAGAAAGTGCTATCTTCATGAGGCAAACTATTTTACAACCATATTTAGGAACATTGCAAAATGTAAATCTTGAAATGACCAAATACGTACCAGTGAATCTTTCTCTACTATGTCTTAAAGAATTTAATTCAAGACAATTTATTTATTCCAGTGATGGCAACTCTGTACAAGTTTCGGACAACACCGTTTTTCTCATCCAGAGGTTGCTAGTGAAGGATCCAAAACACAGACTCCTGGCTGATGAGGTAAGAATTCAAAATACGTGTGTTTAATGTTTTCATACCGCAAATTGACCGATTTTAATGCAGTTTTTAAGTTAAAGCTGACGTGATCAACATAGTTCTTAGCTACGATTCAACAAAATCGTTTCAGCCGGTTTTGACATATTGAACTTTGAAATGAAAATGTCGGGGATTTTTCAACTTTTCTAAGTTGTTGTACCTCCGCAGCACCGATATGATTTCACGCGAAGAGGTGCACATATATTGTGGCCATGGTATACCTTGTCCTATGGCCTAGTATTTCACGAAGGCGACTGGCTTAGACAAACTTAGACTTTAACGTCATAATAATAGGAGCGCACCTACTCGCCTTCGTGAAAAGCAATAACTATTGTACTAAGCGACTTCACTAACCATCATATTCCTCAGGTGTTAGACCAGCTGTCGAGCATCATAGCCAGCTCGGTGATAATCCCGAACATCCCCGACGACTTGCAAGTGGTGCCCGAGGTGGCGCTGGAGGAGGAGAAAGAGAAGGAGAAACCGGAGGAGATCAAGGCTCTCACTCCGGTGCCGGACGGCGCGGGGGAGAGAGTGCAGACTGCCAATGTGAGTAGCTTTGATTGGTAAAGGCTTATCCTCCTCACATTAGCAATATGAAGTCCCTAAGGCTTTTTTTTATACAACCACTGTGGCAAATAAGCGTACGGCCCGCCTGATGGTAAGTGGACACCGCAGTCTATAGACGCATGCAACTCCAAAGGAGTAACATGGGCGTTGCCGGCCCTTGATATGTTTGAGGATTTGCCGTGTTGACAGCTGAAGGAAGAAGTTCCCTCGCTCTCACGCATACTCGGGAGCTCTGGCGACCTTGCTCCCCTCCAGGAAAACAACACTACTACAGAGCAAGTAGTAGTTTTATTATTGCTGTGGTCTGGTGTTAGGCGGAGGTACTACCCCAGCTAGGCTACTTAATCAATTTTGCTCGATAATTATCATTATGACACTTATCAGCCCTACATAGTAATAGTCTCATATGGACTAACTATCGTTGCCTTGGCCGTTACCAACGGAAAGCATTCTGAAGTATCCCAACTATATAGCCAATTAGCCATCCTCTGCAACCCTCAACACTTCTCCGCGGTAGTTCCAAGGATGCGCTTGAAGGAGAATGAGCGGAATTTTATCTTTCGCCGCTACGTCCAGCTTTCAAAAAATTGTAGCCAGATAGCACTGCTTACAGTTAATTATAACGAACTGTGTCACTGTGGCCTGTGTCACGGAGCTTCAAGTTAGAATTCACAAGTCTACACAGGCCAGACAGGTTAAATGGCCAGTAGTGAGCGCCGTCATGCGCCACAATGTTCCCAAATTAGACCTGTAAAATAGTAGCTTGACAGACTGGGGCTCTAGTGGTGAGCGAAGTTGCCAGAATTCCTAACTTAGCAGCAATACGGGTGTAGACACACGGCGCCGCGCGGAGGGGGGCGGCCGTGCAGGAATGGATTTCGGGCCAACATTCCAACACGCGTGCGAGAATGAGATTTCATGACAATTCATATCATAATAGTTATTTACAATGCACTTGCTCTGAAAGTGCGCCTTTACATGGGTCAACATGAAACTTTCCGCACTTGTATCATAAATATCGTTATTTACAATACAAGTGCCGAAAATAGGAAAATTACCTATTCGCACGTGTATCGTGCAACGTTTTACTGTACATATGGCTCTTTAAAGTTTTGACATATGCACGGAACGTGCTCTTTTCCGCACTAGTGCGAGAAAGTAGCACCATATGTACTGTAAATAACTATTACAATGCACTTGCTCTGAAAGTGCGCCTTTACATGGATCAACATGAACACGGGAAGCCCTCCATGCCGGCACGGCGCGGCGCGCCGGGGGGCGGCCGTGCGGGAATGGATTTCGGGCCAAAATTCCCACACGCGTGCGAGAATGAGATTTCATGACAATTCAAATTTCACCTTTTTTGTATAATTTTTAATTTCCTCGCATGATGCATTGTAAAATTTTGTATGATACACGTGCGGATAGGTAATTCCCAACTCGTGTCGATCAAAAACACTCCCTGACGGTCGTGTTTTTGGTGGTCAACTTTCCGCACTTGTATCATAAATAACTATTGTATCATATCGTTTATAGTCAATAATGTTGTATTTTCGCGAAAAATAACTAAAACGTAGCAGAATGGAGAAAAAAACAACGCAAGAGGCTAAATAATCACAAAACGCACCTTCATATGATACGATTGTGATTTACTATGATGCTCGAGGATCTTGACGTCACGACCCCCAAGCATTTTCTTTCTAACAAGCAACATTAAAACGGTTGTACCTTCGTAATTCTTTTAGATATTTGTATAATTTTACCTTTATATAATATTTCTTTTGCATAATTTTTACCTTTATTTTGAAGTAATAATAAATTTAGAGTCTACCTATATTATAAGTCGTTTTCTTTCAGGGCTTTGAGTAAATAAAGTTTATCCAATCACTAATCAATAGGCATGATGACAGTAATTGAAAATCACTAAAATATGGTATTTTCTTATTGAAATTTTAATCATAGAATTCGAAAAATGTTCATATTTTTTTATTAAGTGAGAGATTATTATTTATTTTGATCAAATTAAACTGAAAAATACGGACGCCCGCCATGATATTTTAAACACCAATCAGAGCGCATGACGTCACGTTTGTATAAACAAATACCCATAACGGCCATTACCACAGATTACAGAGAAAACTTACGTACTGAACGAATAGTAACTAGAACTATGTTCTTCATACGTCATTGTCCCGCTTTCTCGCTCGTACGGCCGCGCAAGACTTGTAAACTTTTGAATTTATGTTCATTCAATGAGCAATTGAGCGATCTAGGTAGCAAACGTCAAAGGTCTGCGTTCTGTTTATACAAACGTGACGTCACTCGGGACGCCATGACACCGACAAGCGTTTTAGCGCCAATTAGAAATTTAAAAACTAAAATGCATTTTTTCCTACTTAACTGTTATATTCTCTTGAAAAATCTTATTCGTTGTACATAATAAATGTTTCTAAACATTATAGAACAGTTTTTCAAAATGTGTCATCATGCCTATTCTAGGAGGAAATAGGCGTTTACTGCGTCCCTCTGCCGGATTTCCTAGCTCTGAACTTCCCCTCACCGAGCCAGCCGACGCCGCCGCCCGCGCAGTCTGCGGACACGATCATGTCTCCGGTGCAGAGCCAGCGGCAGATCACGGTGCAGAGAATAGGCAGAGATGCGAGACCACTTAACCAGTCTGAAATAGCCAGGTATATACGTCTATACTAATATACTCGTACTATTTGGCCGCTCGCACATAACACATAGCACGTAGAACCGATGGCCGTTGGGGCGGAAAGGTCGTGTGGCGACGTACCGGAAGGCGCGGCGTGGGTAGGCTCAAGGTGGACTGATGACCTGGTAAGGTTGCGGGAGTCCGCTGGATGCGGGTGGCGCAGGATCGGTCACTTTGGCACTCTTTGGGGGAGGCCTATGCCCAGCAGTGGACGTCTTTTGGCTGATGATGATGATAATGTGTCCTCTGCCGGAAGGCTCGGCTAAGGGTGGTATTCAACTTGTTCAAGATCTTTGTTTAATGCGCATTTGCGTCTTAACATTTTTCTTAAAGGGTGAGTGAGACGCAATGCACATTGGACTAAAGATCTTGGACAAGTGGAATACCACCCTTAGCTGAGCCTGCCGAAAGCTCAGCCGTCGCAGATTGCGGAAACCAACATACCTCACATGCAGATCCCTACGCCAGCGGCAGATCACGGTGCAGAGGCGGTGCCGGTTAATGTACAGCCATGATAATGCACGCCCAAATAATGTACAGCCCAATAATCTGCGTCCATACTGTACGTGGATTATCAGGCTGTACATTATTTTGCCGTGCATTATCACCCTGAGCAAATTTGGTCCGGGGCAGTAATTGGAAGCCGCTTCTGTCCGGGCTGATAATGCACGACCCAATAATCCGAGTCCACAAAAAGTGGACGCGGATTATCAGGCTGTACATTATTGGGCCATGCATTACGGGCTCCCGCAGAGGCAGTGACGCGAGGCCACGCAGAAACAGCCACATATATAGACTGGGTGTATAAATATGTGGCTATTCTCTATACTCATATCAGTGGCGTGCCTAGGGTTTCGGAATAGGGCAAGCTGAGACATGTTTTTGTAGTTTTTACGGTTATTGTGGATAAATCCATCTTGCCTCATTATTGATCAATCTTCAGTTGCATATGCACTTGCTAGCGAGGACGAGCTCACCAAAACACACTGAAGGCATGCTACTACTAGATGTAATTTTACAAACATATCTACAATCCAATGAGTTTTGTACCTTGATTTATTAAACTGTCTTTTATGCGATTTACGGATTTACTACTCTGAGAAATACACAGATCAGGCGGCAAAACCTGGCGAACAAATTAGTTGTTTCTTCTGAGCAAAGTTTAAAGAGTTTACCATTCCCTCGCAAAGCAAAACTTGCACACACTTTAAATTATCACAATCACAAGGAACTACTTCCTCCATTGTAAATCCGATTAAACAGCAACATAGCAAACAAAATACTTAATGACCGCACTGACCGCTAAAATAAACAACAAACAAAAGTAATTAAAATTTTAACTGAAAGTCGGCCGTCATCACACTCATCACGGCGCTCGCGCGAATTTCGCATTTTACTAGACTTGTGTATAACTTCATACGCATGCAGGGCTTAAAATCTCGTACTATTTGCTATATGAACCTATAAACACTTATGTCTCATTATTAGGCAGTCTTCATGGGTAAGAAAGAGACATAGATAGCTAGAATAGAAGCCCGCTTGCAAGCCAATGCGTGCGAGTGAGATGACTAGCCGTGTGCCTGTCTCTGTCTCAAGCGATTACGGCTCGTCGTCACAGCGATAGTGCTGCCGGCCAGCCGCGCCGCGGCGGTGCGCGGTCGAATTTTGTACCACGATGTAGGTAATAAATTTGAAAAATGCAATGAGAGCGCGAAACAGTGCGAATGGAAATAGTTCGTGCATTACCTTTGATTTTTGATCGATATTGAGTTTTGAAAGGCAAGCCCGGCTTTTGGGCTTGTATTGCAGTACCGCCACTGACTCATATAATATACTATGCATCTCTCGTCAAACTTCTTAGCTCTGAACTCGTAATGTACTACTAATGGTAAAGACGGATCGTCGCACAAAATCGTATGCCTGCCTAGTTTACCCTGCAGGCTATGTACCGCCTTTCGTGAGATAAAAGAATCTCCAGTTATATGATATGAACAAATACTTCCAGGTACCAACACATGTTCACAAACAACCCGTCCCGAGAGCGGACCGAGCCGCCCCGACAGAACTTTGTGCCAGAGCCGAGACCAGAGAACTCCAGGCTTCGAGCCTTAGCCCAACGGATACCTCGTCTGAACCCCATAGTAGCCAGCACATCCGGACAGTCCACTTCGGTAGCTTCCGCCGACTTTCGGGTCATCCCGTGGTCAGAAAGGTCCAGGTTACAATTTGACAGATCGCTAGATCAAGATTACGTTCTAAGATTACCGGTTCTAGATCTTTCCAGGATGTCACAGAATAGAATTATGAATCCGGCGCCGGTGCACTCGGTGAATTTGGAGTCTGTTATGAATAATCCGAGACCTCCGGCAGATAATAACGAATTCGACTATAATTAGAAAATATTGGCTGTAACTTCGAATTAACGAGGAGAACTGAATTGATGTGTTTACTTATTTTAATTTTAACTGGAGACGCATCGTTGCCCGATTTATGAAAAAGGCGGTGAGATTTCATGGGATGGGTAACAGCTGACTACTGAAAGATGGCCGCACTTTTAATTGAGTATAGATTTAACCCTTTATTTTTGGGAAATAGTCAAAAGATTGAAAAAATAAATTGCGGACAATAACTCAATTTACGTAGTCCTTCTGTTTTATTATTTCTGTAACCATCATACATAAGAAGAGATGGATCTCTCGAGTATTCAACTATTGGGTAACAAAACGGCCGTACCGAACGCTGAAACTCCTAGTTATTATTCGAAATTCTATGTGTAATCAATGTTAACTATATTTTTTACGCGTTTATCGGGTATTTTAATCTAATTATTTTAAGATACGACAAGTAATGCTCTAACAATGCAAAGTGCGTATTACTTAAAAGTGATTCGTCCATGGTTTTATTATGTTCATCTAACCTTTAAGTTTGCCAAAATACAATGTATTATAAAACCTCTCAATATTAAGTTTCTCAATATAATGTATTTACCATGGTCCTATGGTAAGCTATGGTAAAGGTTTTCTTTTAAGTTTTAACTAGGTAGGCTACATTAGGGCATAGCGAAGACATGGTAGGATACTCTACCGGGGCATTCCTGGAAAACATCGCTTCATGAAATATGATCAGTTCGAAAATCGCCTTCCATGCATTATCTGTTTTATCCGAAGTAGAAGGCAAAATATCGTCACGTAAGCGACTTTTTTCGTGGAATGCCCTTATTGAAGTGTCATGATTAGCTGACACTTTGTATCTACAGCGCCATGAGAATGAGTTGCATTGGAAGGAATTGCGAGTTGAAGCAGAGTATATGTTTATATACATGTATATTTTTTAGAAGAAATAATACGAATTAAACAGCTAGCAGTAGCAGCAACAGCATACTTGTGTAAATATGATAGACAATAGTTTATGTTGTAAGTAGTTCAATTTTGTTACATTATGTTAAATTTCCGATATCTGTGTCTTTAGAATGAGTGACGGCAGATGAATTTCGTCGTCTGTAACTGAACTAATTCAAATGATAATTTTAGTATGCTTAGATTGAAACTATGATCTTCGTGCTCGGATTATCAAATCATAATAGATATATTAACCTTTTGACAGCCAACGCTGCCTACCTGACGCCAGAGATAAATTAGAAGCTATGAGCTAGTATGAAAATTATCGTCGTCCGTGGCCGTCGTGGCGTCAATGGCACGACTTTTAGCTGTCGGCCACAGCCGACTGTGGCTGTCAAAAGGTTAACACGTTCGCAACCAAGAACCCGCCTGGTAAGCACTCGTAATGTTTGCTGAGCCGGCTCAGCCCGCTAGGCGGGCTGTAGTATGAACCTACACACCTAGCGAGTTCTGTCGGTTTCTGGTGTATTGTTCCATTTTTAGTCCGGTTGCGAAAGTGTTAAAACGTTGTCAAGAATCGCTACGCGCTACGTTTGGAGTCGATCCCGTGTCTTTCCCGATAAGGCGCAGCACACACTGCCGCCGCATTCCGCTGCGGCATGCAGAGCCACATACAAATTTCGCCGAACGGAGGTGCGGTGCAGTGTGAAGTAACGTGCGGAATTTATATATAAACCTAATTACTGGCATACAACGAACGCAGCGGGATGTGGCGGCACGGCAGTATAACCACCTACACGTAAGCATCCGCTAGGCGGGTTTCTGATAGTGAATGTGTAAAAGAAATAACTAGAACTTAGTAAAGTTGAAAAACCCCCGACATTTTCAATTCAAAAATATCTCAAAAACGGCTAAACAGAACAAAATTCATGAAACATGGCTAAGAACACTCTGAATATAATTATCTGTGACACAAAAAAACCGCATTCAAATCGGTCCATCCGTTTGGGAGCTACGATACCACAGACGGATACACATATACACAGACACGTTAAACTTATAACACCCCTCTCTTTGCGTCGGGGGTTAAAAAATATGCCTTTAAGCTCCTTAACTTTCAGGAGCAGCAAGGTAAAAGCTTTAATATAACTTGCCGTATTATACTCTTCAAAACACGCTAAATACAGAAACATACTTAATTGCAGAAAATATGTCAATTGTATTGTAGTAGTAAGAAGGTTGAGTTTTCCTTTACCTATTTTGGTTGTTATCCGATGATATTCTTATTCGAAGATATCAATTCTGAAGTAAACGGCTCAAAGTTGATATATACAATTAGTATAAGTTAATTTGCCAACTTTAAAACGAATGTGGTAGTTTGTGTGTACTTAAGGCTAAAACCACTGTGTTATACTTCCAATTTTCACCTTCCATCATCGAATAAATTGACCCGGTTTTTAAATTAAAGTGGATATAAAATAAGCTGGTTTTATGATAATAATTTTGAAGTAGCTAAAATAAATGAATAAACAATATGGTGGCTATTCTGAATTAATATGTTTTTAGCTGGATTTTTCTTGTTGGAAATTCAGGTTTAATATCTTATTCATTCCCCACAGCCATGCCTTCACTCATTTATGACACAATTTATATTAATAAAATAATAGTTATTTTTCATGTGTTTTAATAAAGTTATATTCAACGCAAAACCTGAAAACCGTTTGTTCAGAATCGAAAAAAATGTGAAAAAAAATAGTTTTTTTTGACGTTATTTATTTAATCGTATGGCATACATTATTTTGGCCTTTGAAGTTTGTCACTCTTTAGTACCACCCAGGGGACACGTGCAGGGTTGTGGTAGGTAGGTAGGGGGTTTTTGACGTTAATTATGTTCGATTCTGAACAAACGGTTTTCAGGTTTTGCGTTATTTTATTAACACTTTGTATTCACCCCAACCCCTTTGCAGCAGAATAAGTGGTTGGTAAACCTAATCACAACAATTAATTTATTTCTGAGCCCAAACATTTCATTCGCTTTGTTACCTTGTGTGTCACTGAAGTGTCGTTTCTTATTGGATTTCAATCTGTTTCTCGCGCTCGTTCCGATACCTAGCGTGGAGCTAGGGAAACTCGTTAAAAACAATCGGGAATGCAAAATGTACAGTCAGCAAAGTAGGTAACTGCGCAGTTGCACACCCTATATGTCATAATCCTTACATCAGTCGAAAGGCGTCCACAGATAACTACTTTTCCGACAGTCAATCAGATCGGCCTGAACAATGAAATAATTTGAATCTCGATTCGATTTCAGACATTCAGTTCCGGGAACCCGACTAACGGGCGCCTACGCCGTAGGCGCTTTCCGCTACTTAGCGGGAAGACCACGGGATCGGCTACGAGTGTGTCGCGTAGCAATTGCAGGCAGTGAATATGTTAAGCGAAAAGGAACGGTTCTCTATTGTATGGGAAAAAAATATTTCCCAAGTGTCACTTCCCAAAAAATGTTTCCCAAATGTTCATTTGGCAAAAAATCACTAGTCAAATTATTGTTTCACTTGGCATTATCTCCTATGGCAAAATATTACTTCGCAAATTATTGTTTGGCAAAGTTTTATATAGTCAAGTTTCATTTGGTCGAACGTAATGGCATAATGTAGGCCTAATGAAAATAAAATTTTCATCGAGAGTGGTGTTATAATGACATATATTTTTAATGATTGTAACATATAAAACAAGTCAAAATAAGCAACATTTATACGAAAAGCTTTTCTCTAAAATTAAAAATAGCCTAGTTAGACGGCTCCAAAGATTGATGTTTTTGAAGGGAGCTGGCAAAATTTTCATCGAGTCTCCAGCGAATCGACGCCACCCCGCTGCGCGGGGTGTCTATTTCTGGTCTGAGGGACACAAGCTTACAAGTGAACCCTAACCTAACCGACCTAAGACAGAGTTCGCTTATGACAAGCCATTTTTGTCCGCCCTGATACCTAATACAAGACCCAATAACTGGCCGAACTCGCAACTTTGGACCGCTATAGTTCTTAATTGGGCAAGTTAAACAAAAAAATATATTCAATAAAATATGCTTATTTATATATGTTATGAAGTGTGCGAAATGAAAATTGTAACAAATGTTTTCTTTGGAAAGCAATATTAGCCTAAACAAAGTAGGTATATGCTTAATAAACTTTTGTCTTAATAACACTTGACAAAGCAAAATAATGCTAGATGATATTTTGACCAAATGAACAAAATGCGAAACAAAAATGTGCTATTTGTTCGTTTGGGAAATGAAACTAATGCCATAAGTTTTGTGGGAAGTGAAATTTGGCGAAAAATATTTTGCCGAAACGGCAGGATACCAAAAGGAACAAACCTTGATAAGCTAAGTAAATTTTGAAATTAACTAGATCCTTCTATGATTAAACAGCGAATTTATGAGGAATCGATCCTTTTCGTTTAACTAATTCATTGCTAAGCTTCGCTCGTAGCGCTACGCCTTAGCCCAAAGTAGCTTAACACATTCATGGCTGTAGCCGATCCCATTATGTAGCGTAAGCCACTACGGCGTAGGCGCCTGCTTCCTGGCAGTGAAGGTGTTAACCCATTAAAGACCAATGGGACTATGAGTCATACCTCTGCGTGGGGTTTCCGCTATGAAGCGGAAAAATGCTGCTACCCGCTACGACGTAGCACACGTTGCGTTCCGTGTCATGAGGCCCTATCGCGAAACGAAGATGAATTTCGTTCGTGTATCTCCCTCTGTTGCACTTGCTGATTCGACCGAAAGAGTGGGAGATACTCGAACGAGGTTCGTTTTCACTTCGCGGTAGCCCCTCTGGAATGGGTTCTATATACGTAGCGAAAATCGAGTGGGGATTAGAATAGGCTGAATGGGTTATGTACTTTGATACAATTTATTTTTGAAAATACGGACCGTATCGTTAATTATGGAAACAAGTATAATGGTGTAATGTGCGTAAGAAGATTTACAAAAAAAAAATGCGATTCTAAAGTCTTCAAACAATATAACAAGAGTGATATTTTTCTTATTTATTGCCTCCCTTTGCTATTTTTCTGACTTTGCTTTTAATATATATTCTTCATCAACTTCTGGACAGCAACTGTACTGAACGATTTTTGGGTACGAATCCAGTCTTTTTGAAGTGGATACTTCTTTGCTTGCGTTCTTGTATAGGGGTACAGTTCAAAATGTATCACGTGACTTCCGGAATAACTTTTTGTACAGAAGCCTAATCTGATTTAAAATAATTGTTTGTTACATGTTTTAAATCCTTCATTATTTGCCATTAGCTCTTAATCACAAAATTTTATTTAGTTTATGTGGCGGACATGAAAATAATGCTGAAATGTCCACCATTTTCAATGTATCGCGAGTCAAATGAGCTACGTCAGTCAATGTTGCCACATATACCGATTTATCTTTACTTATACAGATTTTAGTGAATTAATTCAGATATATATATTTACGGGTACACCATAATAGCAGGATTCCTTAAATAATCAAAATACTTTGAATTTAACAATAGCACACAGCACACAGGGTTCCATAGCCAACAAATAAGTATCCACTTAAACTTAATTAACGGTTGTATCTCCGACACAACCCGCTTCTTTTTTTGAATTGCTCGATGTTATCTGTTGGTTTGGCTTGTTTTCTTAACCTTGCCTTCATCAGAGCCCAAAATCTCTCGATTGGTCTAATTTCAGGGCAATTCGGGGGATTTAGCATTTTCACAACAAATTCAACATTATTCTCTCTATACCAGTCCAGTACATGTCGAGCATAGTGACAGGCGGCTAAATCAGGCCAGAACAATGTACGGCCACTGCTTGCGAATGAGTGGCAGCACTCCTTTTTAAGGCATTCCTTCTTGTAAATATCGGAATTTAAATTGCCCTTTACGAAAAACGGAGACGTTTTCATGCCGCATTGACAAATACCTTGCCAAACCATCAATTTTTGGCCAAAACTTTCGCAAAAAATTGCTTTATCTTCTTTAGGGACCTTTGCTCCTCTCTCTACAGTATAAAACTGCGGCCCGGGCAAGGTTTTGTAGTCAAGTTTGACGTACGTTTCATCGTCCATGATGATACATTGGTCATTTTTACTCAAAATTTGGTTGTACAACTTCCGAGCCCTAGTTTTGACGGAAGACTCTTGGGTTTTGCTGCGTTTCGGTTGTTTTTGCTTTTTATATGTTACCAATGAGTTCCGCTCCTTGGCACGCTCGCCCATTCCTATAGTAGTATGGCATTTTTCGCACAATCCCGAATGGAAATATCTTTTTTCCGGGAAAACTGTTCGCATACCTTCTTGTCCAAATTAGGACGCGAAGGGCCTCGTTTTCTGACACGACCAGGCAAATCCTTTAAACCCTTCCGGGGCACTATGTCCAAGGGTCAAAAAGTCCAAAGGGTCAATAGGTCCAAGTTTCAAAATGCCCAAAAAGTCAATATGTCCAAGGAGTCAACATGTCCAAACGTCAAAACGTCCAAGTAGTCAATATGTCCAAGGAGTCATTTTGTCCAAAGAGTCAATATATCCAAGGAGTCAACATATCCAAAGGTCAAAACGTCCAAGTAGTCAATATGTCCAAGGAGTCATTTTGTCCAAAGAGTCAATATGTCCAAGGAGTCAACATGTCCAAGCGTCAAAACGTCCAAGGAGTCAACATGCCGAAGGTGTCAATATGTCCAAGGGTCAAAATGTCCAAGGAGTCAATAGGTCCAAGTGTCAAAATGTCCAAAGAGTCAATATGTCCAAGGAATCAACATGTCCAAGGGTTAAAACGTCCAAGGAGTCAATATGCCGAAGGTGTCAATATGTCCAAGGGTCAAAATGTCCAAGGAGTCAATCGTTTAGATAGTATAAGTCTTTAGCTCATGGATTCATTTGAACCTCATTTTTTTCCCCAATTGAACCCTAATATTTAAGATTTTTTTATCCTATAACCTGGCCGTGAATTTTCTCGACAGATTAGTAAAATTTGCATCAAAATCCGTTCAGCCGTTTTCACGTGATGCTCTGTCAAATAAACAGACAAAAAGATAAACAGACAAATAGACAAAAATTATAAAAACTAAAATGTACACCATGACAAATGTACAGTACTTACGCGAAATATACATACGGGGCAAGCACATAATGAGAAACGTGTAAAAAGAAAAAAAGCCGGGAAGCCGCAGCCGAATAAACAAAAAGATTGGACAATTCGACAGTTGACTATGGGTAATCACAATAAGAGGGGCTACCGCGAAACGAAAACGAACTTCGTTCGTGTATCGCCCTCTCTGTCGCACCTGCTTGTTCGAGCGACAAAGACGGAGATACACGAACGAAGTTCGTTTTCGTTTCGCGGTAGCCCCTCAGACATATTGAAACGTGGACAACTTAACGTCTGGTCTTTTTGATCTCTGAAACATATTGACTCCTAATACAAACTGACATAATATTGACTCTTTGGACATTTTGGCTCCTTGGACATATTGACTTTTTGGACATTTTGAAACTTGGACCTTTTGACCCCTTGAACTTTTTGACCCTTGGACATGGTGCCCCGGAAGGCTTTAAACTATGATTCATGCCGAACAGTTTGATGGTATTATAAACCGCTTTTAGGCTAACTTCTTCATCTGCAGCTGTCTTTCTCATGGACATAACCGATCCCTTGCAGTATTTGGTCACAATTGAAAGTCGTTTTTTTATCTGATAAACCCTTCATCTTGGATATTAGAAGAATTGTGTTATTTTTTATATGAAATTCCAATAATTGAATATATACTTGTCACATTGACATATGAAAAAAATACAAAATAATGCAACCTCTTTTTTGACCCTTACGAACATGTTTCCATAATTTTCGATACAGTCTTTAAGCCAAGGTTGTTATTATCAACGTGTTCCTGGGTCTATCACAGCTAGATAGACGTACCTATAGGTACTTTCAAAAACAGTAATTTTCAGATCGACTGTTCCTGATATAGCGGCATTGATGCATTTGGACTTATAAAAATGTCGCTATTACGGACATAGGACGGGTACTAAGACAATTTATATAAGCCGTAAACGAATCAACCGAATGGCACGAAAATGCTTGCACATATCTTCTTCGAGAAGAGAGGCCATCGGACACAAAAGATTCAGAAACCATAACAAAAGCTTTTGTTGATGGTCTAGAAAACACCTATACGACCAATGAAAAGGAATGGCATACCTTATACGAGCTGTCTCTCATAAAATACTTGAATAGGAAAAAGTGGCGCTATCAGGTAGATTTCCACTGAATATTTCGTTGTAGGTACCTTTTTTGAATGGGAGGAAAATACGTTATGGATACCTCCGCGCCAAGGTCTTGTTTAAATTGACATGATTTTACACATCACTATTCTATACACTAAACTGACTGGGATGGTTGATTAATTGATTGGTATCACCAAAAGGCCAACAACGGTGACGAAGTTGACCAAATATTAATATGTTGCGCTTACTTCAGTGTTATATCACGTTTCAAGTATTAGTAGTATCAAAATCGTGATGAGTGTGTGTCAAACGTCAAAATACCACTTATGGTTTATAAGTAGTAGCCAAGTTGAAAACTGTCTCATGCGAGTTCTTTTGAAGAAAGTATTTCAGTCAGCAATTTATATTAACGAATAACGTTTTATCAGCTAACATTTTTTCCTAGTTATTTCACCAACTTATTAAAGATCCTTAACGTTTCAAAAGCGTAACATCTGGCGTAGCTACTTCCCGACCGACTCAGATAAAGCCCCTTTAAACAAAACACTGTCTATTCGTATTGAGCCTTTCCGACTGTGTGCCATCTTTTAAAAAGTTTACGACCTGATTCAAATTCGATTTTTATGATTGTTTTAGTGCACATGTTTATGAGGGGGTTTAAATATCGAAACGGGAAGTAATTGTTCGTAAACGATTGAATAATCATTTGGTTGATTGGTCTATGTCTACTCAAATCACTACTCGTATGTCAGACGATAAATTTGGAATTTTCTTTGAGAACTGGCCAAGAATTTGATTTCCTTTGATGATTTTTCCATTTAAATGTGTCATTGGATAGATTTTATGTCGTCTTGCCTTGCTATGTTTCCCAGGTTGGCCGTAGACGGAGAATGGCATCTGCCTACCCTTACATAATAAATATAAACTTGTAGGTTGACCACGGGTATACTTTATTGTTTTAAGAACCAATCTGGTGACAAAAGGTAGTAGTATTTGTTGGAGCTTTGTTTTACTAAGTACTAATCCATTATTGATAAAAATCAACATGAATATCTGTTAACTCCAATAAGAGGCTCCAAAATATCTTAAACGAGTATACCTATTAGTAGAGCTGCACGGCTATCACGCGACGGCGCGCGAGCTCTCTCGATTTTTTCTCGCACTATCCGTCTCTCTCTTATTAGAACACTAAGGACAAGAAGTATGGTGCGAGAAAAATCGAGAGTATGTCGCGGCGTCCCATGATAGACGTGCTGTAGAGCCGATAGGGTGTATGTATCATTTAATATATTATTCAAAAGGCTGACTCGATTCCGTAAGCTTTCTCTACCAGCCAGCCTTTCGTAGCAATTAGCACACTAATTTCGAGTCGGGACCTCTTTGTAGTACAAGTACTCAATTTCGGTGTTCTTAGAAAAAGAAGAAAAAGAACAAAATACGGTGGTTCAAGCTCTCTGCGAAGATGACAATGCGTCACGTACGCACGCGATTTAAATGTGATTTATATATTATATCGGCGCTGAAGACACGTGAATTAAAATAGAATGAATGTAGTTATGTATGAAAAGCAAGAACTACGTAATACAAAACGTATCGTATCATTTGGTGTAGTGCACCTGAAAAGGTCACGTCTGCCATGCTGCAATTATATGGGGTAAGTCTATTTTTACATTCAAATATTCTTGACTTCATCACTTAAGACCTGCTAAGTGTAGCCTGCTTAGTAATAAAAACATCAAAGACTATACTAATACCTACATAGGTACGCGGATATGTTTACAACAATAGGTACCTACTGTATAAATTAAATCGGAAGAATTCGATTGTGTTTATGTGCTGTGAGTAGGCAGCTGTCTATCTAGCTGCCTACGATTCAATATGTAAATTCTTCGTTTTCCCACGAAGATGTTTCACGTTCGCGTCTGGCAATATTAGTAAAATAAATTTTAAAATTCTCGCCCGACTGCCATTTCTCAGTGTCCAAGCCGCGTCAGAGCTGAACCCGGTTAAATGAAAACTAATTTTAATATTAATGCTCGCTTACATATTGCTGGGAACTTGCTGGTATAATAAATAAAGAAAGATGACTGAACGGCTCATTTCCCAGTCTAGATTTTAGTGCTATTACTATTTATTATCTGCTTATTTTAGGGTTCCGTACCAAAAGAGGTAAAAAAGGAACCCATACGGTGAGACTCCGTCTCCGTCTGTCTGTCTGTCTGTCACAAAGTGAATTATTTCACGAACTACTTAAGCTATCAATTTGAAATTTGGAATGGTTATAAATGAGAGTTATCCTCGTGCATGGAAAATGAAAAATTTAAATTTAAATTTAAATTTTCTATGAAAAATTACGAATATGAAAGGGCTTGAGTTGCACTTTTTGAAACAGTTTTTCTACATTGGTACGCGATCTATGAAGTTACCTAGCGAAAATTTTAAAATAATTACTTGTGATTAAGATAAACATAAATATGACTGTAAAAGTATAACTTTATCTGTCTTGCGTATTTTTTGTTTTATTTTCAAAAATCATTGCCTAGTTAAGTTTGTAATTTAATCAACTTTATGACTATTTTTGGTTTTGAAATTCCTATAAGACTATAATAGAAATACTCTCTTTCAAATAAAAAATAATAATCGGGATCGGTTCACGTTATATACAATAATTGCTAAAACACCAACATACATACTAAGCTGATTGCCCTTGCACGTTAGTACCAAATGGGACCGATAGATGGCGCTGACCCCATTCCTACTTCGCGCTGTTAAGATTTTTCTAAAATTAAAGGGGTTGGGACGGGTATGTTTCAATAGCAGGTCAAAAAAAGATCGCGATTCAATTGTCGGTCTTGGTGTAAAAGTTATTCGTTGTTTGAAATTGAATTCTGTTGTGTTGGGTTAAAATAACTAATTTAACATACTGGGACATTTACTTTACCTTGAGTTAATTGTTAGTTTGTACGGAACCCTCGGTGCGCGAGTCAGACTCGCACTTGACCGGTTTTATTTAAAGTTTATGTGAACACGTAATACTTCTAAGCGTAGTGAGTGGTACGTCGTAGCTATTAAGTTGCGTAGAGGAAATGTAGGTACCCACTACGCGCGGGGTTACAGCATGATTCGCACGCACATGATGCGTAGAAGCCAATTATAGTCTGTTACTTCGTATCACAATGTGTTATACTTTAAATCCGCCGATCTAACTTCTCTAGTCTCCTTGATGTACGTATGTAACTATAAGCGCTGTTAGCTAATTATTGAAAAATGTAGATTAAAATCGTTCTACAGATTTGGCGCTAAACAAACATGCTCACATAATTTTGCGTTTGAAATATTACGAGAACAGGTAGTGTGATAACGGTAAATGAAACTCTGTGCACCTTTTGAGACTAGTAACTATGGAGGTGACTGAGGACTGACTTTGCAAAATGGGGAACGTAGAGATATGTACAGTACAGACCATTATTTGATAAAATCAAGCTTATTTGTAAGCCGCTTATAGCGGGTAGCTATGGCAAATAAACTTAAAATGTACGGTCTTGTAAAGTGTAGGATTACACTAAAAATCACATTCCCCCTAACTCGCCCCGGGCAAATCGGGTAGCATTTCTACGTTCCAAGCGTATTACTTTTTATTTACCGTACGATATTATATTCGGGAATTGTTATTCCGATTTCTTACTGGCTGATACGATGAAAATAAATGTACATGTGATATTGAGGGTGTTATATTTATCAAAAAGCTATCGGTAATCTGTGAAAAAGATCTTTGCACATATTATATATTTATTTATATTGACTTATGTCGCTGTAAAAAATGCTTTCGTTTTAGCAGGCAAATTGTACGAAAAATAGCTGGAGAATTCGTTTAAAATTTAGCTTATAAACAATAACAATCTATAAGCACCTATTACTAACAGAAAAACGCTTTATCCATTCGTGATTGTGTTTGTTACATCATTAAACACATGACAGGCGAGAATACACATCACAATGCAATCGTTCATTTTTCACAGACACTTAGCAGGAATAATATACATCTGAAACTAAGCTTTCCAAATCGATCCCCTACATTTTTTTTGAGTGGTACAATATTTCCCAATAGGCACAACATCCCTTAAACAAAATGGTTCAGTTTATTTGGAAGTCTCGTCAGTGCCTTTTTATTACAGCGTAGACAACTCAGCATTAGCATATTAGGCCGCGCCCGCGGCGTCAGATCCGGAGATACGCGCTTTTGTCAGCGGAACGTCACAGGGTGCTCTGTATCGTTACCTACTGGAGTATCATTTTATTATGTGTCTACACTGCTAATCAAATCATACTTTTAAAATACCTATCATTATTATCATAACAATTTTTTACAATGCACTTGCTCTGAAAGTGCGCCTTTACATGGGTCCACATGAACACGGGAAGCCCTCCATGCCAGCACGGCGCGGCGCGCCGGGGGGCGGCCGTGCGGGAATGGATTTCAGGCCAAAATTCCCACACGCGTGCGAGAATGAGATTTAATGACAATTCAAATTTCACGTTTTTTGTATAATTTTTAATTTCCTCGCATGATGCATTGTAAAATGTTGTATGATACACGCGCGGATAGGTAATTCCCAACTCGTGTCGATCAAAAACACTCCCTGACGGTCGTGTTTTTGGTGATCGCCACTCGTTGGGAATTACCAACTTTCCGCACTTGTATCATAAATAACTATTTTCGGAAGTATACATACGCCTAGGTAACTGTAGTTTAAGTGACATGCGGCCAAAATGGGTTCCTATTATGACACACTCGTATTTTAAGGCCTCTCATTATGGATCAGTCGCATAAACTACTATTACAGTACATATGGTGCTACTTTTCCGCACTAGTGCGGAAAAGAGCACTTTCCGTGCATATGTCAAAACTTTAAAGAGCCATATGTACTGTAAAACGTTGTACGATACACGTGCAGATAGGTAATTCGCAAATCGTGTCGATTTAAAACACTCCCTTCGGTCGTGTTTTAATTTATCACCACTCGTTACGAATTTCCTATTTTCGGCACTTGTATCGTAAATAACTATTAACACCTAGCTGTCAAGCATGTAAGATGTTAAATATACGAAAACACTTCTGGTGCATATTTACCTTTAAAACGTTACCGTTAATTATGATTGGTGATTAGCACTATTTTTCTACTGTCTACTATGTCTGGTGAGCAATAAAGAATATTTGTATTGTATGATAGGTAAAGGGACAAATTACATACTTTTCCACTTGAGATTTATTGAACACTGCGCTGGGCCAGGCCACTGGATAAATACGTATTTGAGATTGTGACGAAAAAATGAAAACGTATCACCCTTGATCCAAAGTTCCGGGAATGAAAGATTACGCGTTGCAGGCGCCCGACGCGAATATATCACCCGAATGTCATCAGGCCATACATTATTTATTACCCTACCTGCGCTCATAATAACACGATTTTCTATTGTTATTCTGATTTTGTTTTGCGATGTTTTTTTACATATTATATTTTAACACTCATCATCCTCCTAGCGTTTTTCTAGGTGGAGCTCAAACGAGCCCGAGGTCCGCTTTTTCACGTTATGACACCATGATTTGGTGTAGGCACTATTTCTACGAAAGCGACTGCCATCTGATCTTCCAACTCAGAGGGAAAACTAGACCTTATTGGGATTAGACCCAACTAGGCTAAACCGGTTGTCAAAGTCATCACATATTTTTTACCCGACTGCGCGACGCAAAGGAGGGTAATGTGTTTATCAGCCTATATATGTATGTATGTATGTATGTATGTATGTATGTTTGTTCCTATGTGGCACTCCAGAGACCAAACGCGTGAACCGATTTTGATAATTCTTACGTCAATCGAACCGTCTTACTCTTGCGTGTGTCACTAAAGACATGACAGTAATCAAAATTCAATATGACGACAATCAGACGCCAAAATTGAAAAAAAAAACAAAAAAAAGTTAACGAAATATGTCGAGTGGGGTATCACTGAATAGGTATTTAAAAATCAGTTATAGGTTTCTTTTACAGTTTTTCATTTAGAGTGACCATTTAAATTCTATAACGTTATAAAGTTATAGTAATTCTGTTCAGTATTAATACTGCTCTGCGCGACGCAAAGGAGGGCCAATGTGACTATGTGACTAATTCAATTTGATTAGAATAGGTACCTAAGAAAAATTTTATAAGCTTCGTGAAGTAATATAAGAATTAAATAAGAAAAAGTAAACGCGGTACTTGGTTGAAAAAGCTGTCATTATTTATATCACGGTTGTATAAAATTCTATTGACAAACCCAGAGTGCTTCTGCTTCAAATAGTTTTAACGACCTAAAGCGTCACTGACAGCTTACGGTGAGATATTACTTCATTTGGAATAAATAAATAAATAAGAGATAAACACATTACCTACCCTCCTTTGCGTCCCGCAGTCTGGTAATTAATACCTACTTATTTTACTTTCAACGTTTCCGAACACATCATCATATCAGCCGAAAGACGTCCACTGCTGGACATAGGCCTCCCCCAAAGAGTGCCAAAGTGACCGATCCAGCGCCACCCGCATCCAGCGGACTCCCGCAACCTTTACCAGGTCATCAGTCCACCTTGTCGGGGGCCTACCCACGCTGCGCCTTCCGGTACGTGGTCGCCACTCGAGAACCTTTCCGCCCCAACGGCCATCGGTTCTACGTGCTATGTGCCCCGCCCACTGCCACTTAAGTTTAGCGATCCGGAGGGCTATATCGGTTACCTTGGTTCTGCTGCGGATAGTCTCATTTCTGATGCGATCACGCAGAGAAACTCCCAACATGGCCCTCTCCATTGCCCTTTGGGTGACTTTGAGCCTTCTTATGAGGACCATAGTAAGCGACCACGTTTCAGTGCCATATGTCATCACTGGCAACACACACTGGTCAAAGACTTTCGTCTTGAGACACTGTGGAATATTGGACGAAAAGATTTGCCGTAGCTTCCCGAACGCTGCCCAGCCGAGTCGGATTCGACGATCGACCTCTTTCTCGAAGTTGGACCTACCTAACTGGATCGTCTGTCCTTGGTATACATAATCGTCTACAACTTCGAGCGTAAAGTGTCCGATTGTAATCGGAGTTTGTACTACATGGGCATTTGACATGATCTTCGTCTTATCCATGTTCATTCTTAGACCAACTCGCTCGGATGCTTTACTGAGGTCATCGAGCATCGTACTTAAGTCCTCCATGGTCTCAGCCAAGATTACTATATCGTCAGCAAACCGAAGGTGAGTGATGTACTCGCCGTTGATGCTGATGCCTAGCCTTCTCCAGGCCAGAGTCTTGAAAACGTCCTCCAGTGCAGCGGTGAACAGTTTTGGAGAAATAACATCTTCTTGCCTGACTCCCCGCTGCAGCGGAATAGGTTACGAGTTCTGGTCCTGAAGTCGGACTGACATAGTGGCGTTCTCGTACAAACACTTCAGCACTTCGATATAGCGATAGTCAACTTGGCACCGTTGGAGAGACTGTAGTACAGCCCAGGTTTCAATCGAATCGAAGGCTTTTTCGTAGTCCACAAACGCTAAGCAGAGAGGTAGGTTATACTCTTCGGTCTTCTGTATAACCTGACGAAGCGTGTGGATGTGGTCTACGGTACTAAAGCCTCTTCGGACGACGGCTTGTTCGGGAGGATGGAAGTCATCTAGCCTGCATGCGAGACGATTTGTAATGACCCTCGAAAACAGCTTATAGACATGGCTCAGAAGTGAGATGGGTCTGTAGTTCTTCAGCAGAGTGTTGTCACCCTTTTTGAAGAACAGCACCACCACCCCTCCGTTCCATGCCTATGGAGTTCTCCCATCCAGTAAGACGGAATCGAACAACTTCTGAAGGGCCTTAAGGACCGGTTTTCCACCCGCCTTCAGAAGTTCGGCTGTTATTCCGTCTTCACCGGGTGCGTTGTTGTTCTTGAGCTGTTTAAGAGCCATTACAATCTCGTACCGGCTGATGTCCGGGATGTCGTCGGTAAAGTGTCGGGTTAGTCTAGCTCTACGGTCTTCCGCCTGACTAACTTCGGGTCTGCGCGTTGATGTGTATAGCTGTCCGTAAAAGCGCTCTATCTCACCCAGAATCTCAGGTTTAGAGGAAATGATTCTACCATCTTCAGTTTTTAACTTCGCGAGCTGGCTCTGCTCTATAGACAGATCTCTCGAGAATACTTTAGAGCCCTTATTGCGCTGGATGGCCTCTTCTATACGATTTGTATTGAGTTGGCGCAGATCGCGGGTAAGGGACTTGGAGATCTGTTTATTGAGCTGCCGGTATAATTTGTGCTATTCATTTGGGGGGTATGTGCCATAATCGCCACGCTTGGCATGCGGGTTGGCGATCGCAGTATTTCCACCGCACTCCAGGGATGCTGCTGCCCATCCTCCGGTGGTCTTGGTCGTAGTTTTAGGACATACTCGGGTCCGTTTCCGAACACATATAAATACCTTACACATATAATTCAACGTTTCCGAACACATAAATACCTTACCTGCCTACCCTACCTACTTGCGAAGCGCGTGGAGCCGGAGAGTGTTGAGGGGCCGAGCCGGGGAGCGGGGGCGGGCTTCTTTATACAGCGAGCGACCCAAACGGGCAGACACGTGAGGGCAGACGACGTTGTTGGTTGTGTCGATTCTTTGAATTTTTCGGACTAATATATATGTCGCAGTGAAATGGTCAAAACAGAGATTTGAACAAATCCCTAAGGGATATGATCAAATCACGCAGGATGTTAAAATGGAGAATCCATTTTATCATTTACCTGATACAAATCAGTCATTTGATCAAATCTCTGAATCTGTTTAGTGAAATGACGAAATCTGACAAAAAAGGCAACTCGTTTTTTTTCATTTCACTAGATTTGTTTAGTGATTTGATAAATCCCTGAAACGCGTCAGTGAATTGACAAAACTAACTCGCAGATATTGGCTCCTAAATCATTAGTCATTTAAACGGTTCTGGGACTTAGGCTCGGATGGCGGATAGGTTAGAAGATGGTGGCGGGAGCTCTGCTCCCGCCACCCTCTTCGTGGTTATTTTTTTTATAAAAGAGCGGAAAAATCTTTATCGCGTTAGTTTCGTCAACTCACTGACGCGTTTCAGGGATTTTATCAAATCACTAAACAAGTCTAGTGAAATGAAAAAACGAGTTGCCTTTTTTGTCCGATTTCGTCATTTCACTAAACAGATTCAGAGACTTGATCAAATTACTGATTTGTATTAGGTAAATGATAAAATGAATTGGCCATTTTAACATCCTGCGTGATTTGATCAAATCCCTTAGAGATTTGATCAAATCTCTGTTTTGACCATTTCCCTGCAACATATAAATACTAATGCTTAAGCTCGGATCAGAATTGTGAATTAACGATTCGTTTTATTGTTTTGTTCATATTTACTTAAACAGTTTATGTATTCTAAGTTGGTATTAGCTACTAAGAGATTTTTTTGGGTTTACTATTAATAATAAAAGTTGTTTGGTAATAAGTAGGTACCTAGCTTGTTAGGTAATTATAATTATACCTACCTACATACGTAGAAATTTAACTACGTATAGGTAATACTAATTGAAGTAGGAACCTGTAATATCAGTTAGGGACTATTACCTTCCGTCTATTTTTTTATTTGCTATTGTAAAACACATACCTTTACCTATTGCAGATAGGTATAAGTAGATAGGTAGAAGTAGAAGCTACGGTAGCCCAGTGGTTCAGGCATGCGGCTGTCAAACGGCGGTCGTGGGTTCGAATCCCGGCTCGTACCAATGAGTTTTTCGGAACTTATGTACGGAATATGATTTCATATTTACCGTTAGCTTTTCGGTGAAGGAAAAACATTGTGAGGAAACCTGCATACATCTGCGAAGAAATTCAAAGGTGTATGTGAAGTCCCCAATCCGCACTGGGCCAGCGTGGGGACTACTGCCCGTTCCCTCTCATACATGAGAGGAGGCCTGTGCCCAGCAGTGGGACGTATATAGGCTGATGATGTGTGATGTGATAAGTAGATCAGTTAGGTAGGTACACTAGGTACAAGTTATTAAACACCGCGTCGACGGATAATTTAATGTAGGTACTTACCTGATATCTAGTTGGCGAGATAGGTAGTTAGCAGGTATATTTCTAATAAGTATTGTTTTGTTTTCGTTCATCTGCTTTGATACTTTCACATCACACCATCACATCATCAGCCTATATACGTCCCACTGCTGGGCACAGGCCTCCTCTCACGTATGAGAGGGAACGGGCAGTAGTCCCCACGCTGGCCCAGTGCGGATTGGGGACTTCACATACACCTTTGAATTTCTTCGCAGATGTATGCAGGTTTCCTCACTATGTTTTTCCTTCACCGAAAAGCTAACGGTAAATATGAAATCATATTCCGTACATAAGTTCCGAAAAACTCATTGGTACGAGCCGGGCTTCGAACCCACGACCGCCATTTGACCCCCGCATGCCTGAACCACTGGGCTACCGTAGCTTTGATACTTTATGTTTAGGAATTTAGGTAAAGTTTGTGTTCGTACCTCTTTGTTGTAAGTAGGTAGAATTGTATAAAGTTACTTGGCGTATAGTTTGGTACATTCGATTCGTAGAAAGTAGCAACTTAATAATTAGGTACTTAACTTACTTAAGTAGGTAGGTAGCTATATCGGTTAGTTAGTGACTGATAAGTAGGTATTTACCATCCATCTTCTTTGTTAGGTATTGTAAAAGAGATAGTTAATTAAGTACAGATACATACCAATAATATATTTGATTTAGTAGCTACTAATAAATAGGTACCTCGGCGGTTTTTTTAATGTAATATTTGGCGAGGTTACTTATAAATACTTACCTAATACCATATGATTATTAATAGGTAAGTATTGAAATCCTGCATCTACTTTGCTAGTGGGTGTTTGAATACCTACATAGTTATCTAGGTGCGGTGTGAGTTTGTATTTATTGGTTGTAAGAACTTATATAATAATACTAACTAAAAAGTGTTAAATAAAAAAAATATAATTTAGAAAATAAAAAACCCGACTGCAAAAAAGCTATCTTTAGAAAAAAAAAACTGAAAAGAAAAAAACAAGTTCAGTAGTCGAGAACATTGAATCAGTTTCATGATTAACATTTCGTATGTCAATTTGGACCTTAGAGTTTAAAAATAATGTCGAAATCGCTTGTGACGGATCCGGAACGAGGCATACGAATCGTTATGACACAGATAAAACAAACTATACCATTCTTATACGAAACAGCAACTTCATCAGTCGGGACCCATTAAAAGTCTAGGCTACGGCACTAATGGGTCCCGACTGTTGAAGTTGCTGTTTCGTATAAGAATGGTATAGTTTGTTTTATCTGTGTCATAACGATTCGTATGCCTCGTTCCGGATCCGTCACAAGCGATTTCGACATTATTTTTAAACTCTAAGGTCCAAATTGACATACGAAATGTTAATCATGAAACTGATTCAATGTTCTCGACTACTGAACTTGTTTTTTTCTTTTCAGTTTTTTTTTTCTAAAGATAGCTTTTTTGCAGTCGGGTTTTTTATTTTCTAAATTATACCGGCTATGTATGTATCGTCATATAATTATTATCTTCAATTGATAATCAGATATTTTTTCAGTGTTGCTCATAGTCATATTATTATGCTAGTGATTGTACCTACTTTTTGGTACCTACTTTAGATAGGTACCGCAAATAATATTAAATCAATAGATGCCTTCGATTTCGTTTGTTATGCTATTATTTCAAAGGAGCAAGCAATAAAATGATACATTAAGTTGACTTATGGAGCTACCTTCATTTGGGGTCGAGGTCTTTGGCCCGTTTTTAGCCGTTAGACTGATTTATTGTGACGTATCTTAGATGATTCCATATTTAAGGGAGACAAATGTCACCTATAAAATAAATTCCACCGTTATATAATTATTTGTTCATATAAAAGACCGTTCAATTCACAAGGAGCCACCCAGCTCCTTCATACGGCGTACTATGCTCAAGAGCAAATTAGAAACGGGTAAGTTTTGTTTGCAACGTATAAACAAGAGTCTAGATTGTGCCGAGGCAAGAACATGCCAATAAAGTGTTCATTCAAACTTGTATGCTAAGTCTACTTGTTTTTTAAACGATCTATGTCTATACCATGGATCTTGGAGACAACTAACTAACACTTAAAAATGTAGGATAAATACAAACTTAACTAAAAGTTGTGGCATTGGCAAAGAATTGTAAATACTATACACACTCGATTTGTATTTTCTTGACGACGGAGGCGTGTAATGAGTACCATGTAATAAGGAAGTGATAAATAACGTCAAATAAAGCAGACAAAATACATCATAAGGAGACGTATATGTAAGTTCAGCTTCAGTCGATGAAAACAATAATTTGAGAGATACACGGCTGAAATATGAGAAGATATTTGTTTGGTATAAATAGGGGGATTTGCTAAACTATTGTCTTTGGATGCGGTATTGGAAGATAAATATACTCCGAAAATACTTGTATTTTAAATGGACATGGGTACTTAAAAACTGAGTAGGTAACCTCATATTTAATTTGCCTTTTAATTATGTGCCACACATGAACTTACTTAAAATGTTATATTTTTGACTTCCAGTTACATGTATGGAGTGCACCCCTAAAAAAATATTTTTACTCATTTCGTTACAGAACTATGTAGCGACTAACAAAATACACCTATCCTCCAAATTTTATTCAAGTACGTAATTAATTAGTATCAGTTTTATTATGTTTATTATAGTTTTCGAGTAAAATGCCTGTAACACACGGACAGACGGACACGATGAAAATATAGAGGTTCCATTTGGCTACGGAACCCTAAAAAATGTTATTGAACCTAGTATTAAATGTGACATTCGTAATTAATAAAATGAAATTGCCTTTATCAAAAGAAGTTTATTGATTCCCGGTCGGTCAAAAGGCAAAATGATTTGCGACCAATCCCAATTCAATATATCAAGCCAAATAGAGACCGCGATTTTTTTTTTTGGCTTAAGCAAACATACCAACTCCAGTTACTTTCTGTTGTTAGACAGCACCGGTGTGCAAATGTGATGGGCATTAGCCTCTATCGCAGAAGGGGATGAATGCCTGTCATTTGTTTCATGTTCGCTGATGGCTTCCTATGAATTGAATTATATTTGCTATAAGGAATTTTATTACTCTTTTGTTTGTCTTCCGTAGCTGAACATGTATTGTACAATGTGATGCAAGTGATTCTTTGTGTATTTCTCGATGGCTGTACTGTACACTTAATTTAAGAAATGTGTACCAAATAATATATATGTCGCAGGGAAATGGCCACAACAGAGATTTGATCAAATCTCTAAGGGATATGACCAAATCACGCAGGATGTTAAAATGGGGAATCTGTTTTATCATTTGCCTAGAATAAATCAGTCATTTGATCAAATCTCTGAATCTGTTTAGTGAAATGACAAAATCGGCCAAAAAAGCCAACTCGTTTTTTCTTTTCACTAGATTTGTGTAGTGATATGATAAAATCCTTGAAACGCGTCAGTGAGTTGACGAAACGAACTCGCAGAGTCGATTCGTTTTATCATTTCTTACGTCTTCATTCTTAACTCTAGTACAGATTAAGGGTGAGTTGCACCAAACCGTCTGTAGGTAATCGTAAGCGGTGTTCGTTAAAATCTGGATATGTGAAACGTTTGACAAGTTTCTATGGGCTGACAGCTGTCAGCGCCATATTTAACGTTGATCGGTCTGTAATCGTAAGTCGGTGCAACCCGCCCTAAGTCGCTCGTGCGGTCGTGTTAGCTGCCTCCGGCACCTTACCGCTCCCCGCTCTCGCCCTTGTGTGTTAGGCACCGGCCGGCTTAGACGCAATTTATGAAAATTTGTTACTTAAGTTTCTTAAAATATTTTAATATTAAATATGTATATATATATATATATATATATATATATATATATATAATATGTCAGGGTACTTAGGTACTTGCATCTTGTACCTGAGTTGGCGCATAAACAATGTAAAATACTCGTCTTTGAAACTGGCTTACGGAAAGTGACGACTAGCTGATAGATGTAAGACACCCATTTAATAATATATATATTATTTACAATAGTAATAACCTGCATACTCTATTCCTTCGAAGATATCTATCATTTTTTTCTGTGGAGAAAACCTGCGGACCAGGTACCCAGCTCTCTGGGGAAGTTCTGTGGTACTTCTACCCACCAAGTTTCTTTCCATTGAAGATTTGCATTGGTTACATCCGGTACTTATTGCAATTCGTAAGATATAATTTACAAAGAACCACTTTATATAATGCTCATAATATAATCCTTAACATTACTAGCAAAAGGAAATCCCCTTGTTAACATCGATCGTCGGTAACTGGAGGATATCAAACAGGGTGTCGCCTCGAGGCACAATTTGTCTAATGTTAACCAAAACTATCTCTAATGGATTGAATTTAACTTGTAAACAATATTATGAAATAATTTTCCATTTGGCTGAATTGCGGGTACCGATCATTAAACATTTACCAAATGGTTTTGGTAGGTATGTGCGACGTGTGCAGTAACATATTGTACCTTACGCTATAGCACAAATATAGTACATTTTATTACAAGGGTCTAAAGTAAGCCATATTACCACGAGATGGATATTTTCCCGAACGAAGTGAGGGGAAATAGTTCGAGGGGTAATATGGCTTTTAGACCAGAGTTATACACTCTACTTTTCACTTCGACGGCGAGAAAATAGTAAAAACAAAGATTATCTATCCACAATCAACAATTATACCAAGGCGAAAAGATTGTTCAACTTGGCGCCATTCTTTTTAATACTGTTTTGACACAGATACAAAATATTCACAAGACGAATAAACGCCTCTGACCGTCTAATAGCGGCGTAGTCTATCCCGCTCAATCTTCATAGCTTATGTCATGTAATTACATCTACCAATCACAACTCTTTAAAATAACATTAGTATTTGCTGTCTACTAACCAGATTACAGCTAGACATTAAAATCGACCAAACAGGAAACAGAATTCAATTCAAACATTAGGAGTTTTTCATTCCCTAATTTACAATAATTAAAAAAATAAACCCCTCTGACCGATTATAGCTCCATCCAAACGTTGAAGCGTGGTTAACTGCATACATGACTCATGTATGCAGTTAACCACGCTTGAAAAACACCCAATGTTTGAATTGAATTCTGTTTCCTGATTGGTCGATTTTAATGTCTAGCTGTATCCTGGTTAGTAGATAGCAAATACGAATGTTTTTTTAAAGAGTTGTGATTGGTGGATGTAACATTGAACTGTTGTGAGTGGTCAAATTAAAATGTTTTATAAATCATAAATATTTATACATATTTTCCCTAGGGGCTAAATGTACTACTTTAGCCCCGCTTGCCAAGTCTAATATGATGCACTTTTTGAGCATGAGAAGTGAAAAATTAATATTATAGTAGTTTATGCGACTGATCCATAATGAGAGGCCTTAAAATACGAGAGTGGGTTTATTAAACGAGCGTCAGCGAGTTTCATAATAGGATCACACGAGTGTTTTAAGGCCTCATTATGTACAGTTGCATACACTACTTTATCTACAAACATATCATAAGTAGTAGTAAGTAACAGCATAAAACCAACAATAAAATGACAACAGCAATGGCGGCAATTCGATCATCCGTCATGGCGAATGGTTTTTTTTAAATCATAGACAAACGAATGAAGTTCCTATACTCGAGATCAAATGTCGTGCGGTTTATATTAAAAAAAACATACCGAATTGACGTTTCGTATCGATAAATGTTTTAATATCGATGGATACTAGAATAGAGACCGGCTTGAGTTTTGACAGCTGTTCCAAATTTAAACTGAAACCCGGGTAACCGTACATGTCAAATCATTAAAATTACGTTAACACATTGGACTTGTGATAACTTTGAGATTCGTTATATTCTACTAATTTTTTTGTTAAAAAGTTTTTATAGGTAGACAAATTCCGTTAAAAATCTTTTGACATTTGTGTTTGTGAGAAAGGGGCAAAACAAATTTTAGATAATGAGAGTAAGGCACAGTTAAAATGAGCACCGAGAACTAATGTAAACCACAAACCTATGCAAATGTTTAATGAAACGGATCCATTAGGTAATTTAACACACAGCCGCGGGCGAGTTCAGTGGGTGAAGACTCAGGTAAGTTGAGCGTTGATTCGGGTTTCCTATTGCTATATGAGATGTTTAGATGGTATAATAGGTATAGTATGTTAATTCAAACTGCAGGGGTCCTTATCTTTACTGTATACACTGTAAAAATTTAATTGTGTTGTCTGTAGCCCTTTTCCCTGTAAGTATATTAATTAGTACGTACTTACCTTCAAGATGCCATGAACCCAGATTGGCTTTATTAAGAGAAGTGTAAGACCCGCAATTGTGCGGATTTAACTGTCCTGGTCTAATCCATTCGGTTACTACCTCACACATTCGGTAGGCGCCTGACAGCTCGCGACACGCACAACATTACTATTATTGTTTCGTAGTTCAATTTCAATAACTATCTTTACGCTTTATCTACGCTTTAGTAGGTATGTCTTTCTGTTTTGCGCACGAACCTAATATAATCTTAGTTTGATCTGGAGGTGTGACATTACACATGAAATTATCTTTATTCTAGTTACGATTTACGGAATTTTGTGGCCAAGTGGCCATACATGAATAACTCCTAGTACCACCCGCCTCTATCACGTATTCAACCGAAGCCGTTATAAACGAATAACGATAAAATCATAGCGCGTGAACAATAAACAAGCATAACCATTGATTCATGACCTGCACCAGAGAGAGGCGAGAATACCTACTTGAGTGAATTCGTCTTTTTACCAAAAGCATTATCCGAATCTTTGATTATTTACATATATTGAAAACAAACGTTGAGCTTCTACCAACCGTTGAAAGAATTGACGTAGGGCGCAGCGGTGAGAATTAAACTCGATTCCTAAATAAAGTGTGAAAGGTATGGCGGCTAGCATGCAACTGTTAGGTTTGTGAAGTGAAAACTTTTTTAGCGGCGCTGTGCACTTTTAGGGATGGGAAAAAAAATTTTTTTTTTGCACAATATTAATATTTAAGTTTTCACTTCTGCCGGCACTCCCGGAGTGCAACCCGGTCTTTTTTTGTTCATCTCTTTACACAATTCTCATATGAAAATTACACTTAATGATCGCTAGGCACAATTGCAGAACAATAATTGGAAAAAAACATTAATGAACAAATAGAATATAAAAAAATGAGAATGTCAACAACTTACAAGTTAAAGTTATAAACACTATCAAAAACATGAGTAATTAACTACTGAGAAGTACTCAAAAATAAATTAACCTACCTCAATAATTAGCCTACTCACATACAATACAAGGCCAAAACCAAAACCTCGTCCTTTAATCAATTAAAAATAAACAAAATAATGAGTACCGTTAGTACTTATCAATTAAAATGTCGATATATATTGAATACGTCGGATAAAATAAAGAAAAAATTTTTTGTTGGTACATTAGGAATCAGACACTTCCAACTAATAATGGAACTGTACACGTATTATATATGTGTAGTATAGTATTATTAACATAATATTTAATATACAATACGAGCTTACTTGAAGCCACCAAGCCCCGTACATCTTACATCAAAAAAACCTATAAACGTATTCCGCAGATCTGCATTTTCATTAAAAATCCGCGTTTTGAAGCGCAACTCCTGCTTTTTGTATTCAGGCAAATGACAACACCTGTTGCGAGTTTAACAATTTTTCCCCATCCCAAAATGTGCACAGCGCCGCTAAAGAAGTTTTCACTTCAAAAATACATTAAAATGATAAAATAGCATGAAAAAGCTGTTTCGTATAATTTGCTAGCCACGCTTACTCACGCTAAACTATTATGTTACCTACTTATAAACTGCAAAAGTTTTTCTATTGAGGCAAGTCCTACTCCTTCCCTTGAGGAAAAATTCTCAGGTTCAGGAAACGTAACTCTCTCACTCCGTCTCCCATTTAAAAATCATAAAATGTGTGAATAGATCGTGAGAGCAATCGCGTTGAAATTCGCTTTACGATTGAGCACTAAATGGGTTTTATGGTTTCTGCTAGTTAACCCTGGATATACAGATTTTAGGGCACCTAACTGAATTTGAAAGCTTAGAAAGTGACTCCATTAACAATACTACAGAGAACAGAACTACGGCTACCACTTCATAAAACAACATTTACCTATTACAATTAGTTTTTTTTAGAGAGGTATTTCTGCCAAAGTAGAACTTAATAAAAAGTCATTATCATCATCCTCCTAGCGTTATTCCCGGGAATGCCCGTAAAGGAGCCCGGGGTCCGCACCTAATCCCAAGATTTGGCATAGGGTTACACAAGTATTACGAAAGCGACTGCCATCTGACCTTCCAACCCATAGGGAAAACTAGACCTTATTGGGATTAGACCGGTTTCGTCACGATATTTTCCTTCACTGAAAAGCTAACGGTAAATATTCCGTAGGTACATAAGCTCCGAAAAACTCATTGGTGCGAGCCGGGATTCGAACCCACGACCGCCGCTTGACAGCCGCATGCCTGAACTACTAGGCTACCGTAAAACTTAAAAAAAGTGAAATGTGTTATCCATTTTTGGATTTAGCCGTGTTCGTATCTGGGGCTTATACGCGCACTGTCTAAATCGACTTGACCTGCTGCGTCTTACTTCGTTTTACGAGTGTATTCTTTAGGATTCGATCGAGCCTTTCTCTATAGGTACTCTGTACGGGTATCACTTACCTCCATGAAAAACTTTTCCATGTGAATAATAAAACAATAGTGCAGGTTATCAAATGAATGAAAATCATATCAAACTAATCCATTAGAAGCTGCTTTAAGTACCTACATTCAGCTGTTTACAAGCCCCAGCTCGTATTAAAAGTAAAACAACGGGTTTCCATCCTGCACCTGCGTCGGCCATTTTGAATTTATTCTTCATTTTGTTCTCGATGACGCCGCTCTGACGGATTACGGCTGGATTTAATTTACATTGTAATAAAATATTTTCCTCTGAACTCCATAATTATAAAAAGAGGAATTAGCTAATGGAAGCAATTAGAAAAATGCTCCAGGATTAAGTTTTAATTAGGGTTCTGCTTTGTTTTTCTGTTTCGACAGTCATCTGACCGTTTGAATGATGTAATTGTTTCTTTATTTATCACAAAATCATCTACCTGCTTAGTCTGAACATTTGTTGACTTTCACGACTGTCATATTTTTTGTAGAATCATTAAATTCATAGAAATCATCGAATACATAAAAGTATCCATTTATAGTTAAGTTAAGTAATTTCGATAATAAAGATTTTGACGAATACCTAATACTAATAACTACAGAAAAATATTAACATAGATTTATAAACTTTTTTAACCTTGTTAGTGTAAGAAGATTAATTTATTCTCTCTTCACGGTTTAATCTAGTATCGCATTAAACTTGATACTTTGTTTCAAATTGCATTCTCCGAGGCACCTTGTAAAAAGTTATACATAATGCATGATAGCCTGCAGCTGGCTTTTGGCCCGTACCGTTGGTTTCCAGCTTTCGTAGTTTACAATGAGTTAATTTTGCCAGGCAGTTGTTGTTGGTGGTTCGTAACCACTTGCCTAGAGAAGAAAGAGGGCGAGTGTGTACCTACAAGAGGTTGAGGTTGAGGTTGTCGAACCTCTACAGTGCTGGCTATACAGCACTATTCTTATTTCAAACTATCTGTGCCTGCGACTTCGTTTGCATGGTAATGTGTTGCGAGTTAACGCATTTCTTCCCTTGGACACATGCAGTCTAATTTTAGTTAAAATGCCGTTAACATTCGCTTGTATCTTATCTGAACCTCTGATATTTAAATTAGTAAGAAAGGGACAAAACTCGTTTCATTTAACAGAGGTATTTTTAATTTTTATGAATAAGGGGTAAAAGTTGTGTTCATCTATGAGTCTTGTGTTACTCGAAATAAATGAGTTCTATTCTTCTATTCTTCTTAGTAGATGTTTGTGGCAATAGATCCAACAGGTAGGACACAGGCTGCAGTATTAAATGTGTATTGATCTTCTCTACCTACATATTTTGAACACTGTTTTTAACCCCATGACAATGTTGGCCAATTTCTGCGTCTCTATATTGGCTGAATGTCAACTTGAGGGCGCGAAGTACGAAGTTATAATTTATATAATACCGCCTTAATTAATACTGACGCGAATGATATCGAAAGTAAAGATACGCCTGTGACACACTGTGACATCTGAAGACTAAGGCACGATGGCCCGCATTGCTAGTGTCGGACCATCGCAGATAGGCCCAAATATATATATATATATATATGACTGAAGCGCTTGATAATGAATGTTTATAAAAGGCCCGTTCTGTATATCTCTTACATAAATATAAATACTGAAAAACCAGCGCGGCTATCGTAAAACGGCGCGCGAGCTCTCTCGATTTTTCTCCAACTATTCGTCTCTCTCTTCTTAGACAACATAGAAAGAGACGTATATAGTGCGAGAAAATTCGAGAGAGCTCGCGCACCGTCTTGTGATAGCCGTGCAGTATCGTGACAATTAAATACTCAGCGTGTAATCAATCTTGCATAAACTCAAATAGACTTTATGGCTGAACGCGAGAACAGCGCTATGCCATGCCAATAAAAAAAAGGAAGAGAGTCAGACTTTTGACGTTGCACGTTATTTTGTTGAAATTTGTTGATACATTTATTGAAATTACGCCTCAATACGAATTTATCGCATATGAGTTTCCATATCAGAGACGATTATTTTTTTATGCTATAGAATTTAATATGCGTTTTGTGAAGGGCTATCACAACACCGGATCGAAATTATTAATATCGGATAGTTATGGCAAGCCCGCCATTTTGACGTCACTGACAGTTGACAGATATGGCAGCTACGATTTCAAGCAGAAGGAATTATTTCATGAGGTCAAATGTTTCTGAAAACTAATTAATCGTCGCAGTCGGATAAAAACTATCATAAACGGAAGCTAGAGTAATAATGGGCTCATAAAAAAAGTTACATGTCTTTCCGTTCATGGGAAGCTGAGATCATTCGGGACACAAAAATGGTTAGTTTGATACTGGCTGATTCTTTTTTTAATTTAGAGATTTATTATAAGTGAGAGATTATGCTCTGGAAGTCTATAAATACAGGAAGATTTGAATATGTCAAGCAGTCACCTCCAACGATTTGGCCTGCAACTCTGTACTTCTGCTGCACCAATGAATTAAGCGAGTACAATAGTCTCCTTAAATGAATTAATAGATGCATCTATGCTGCTTCTGCTTTTCATAAACGCCCTACGATTAAATAAATAAATAGTCTCTGCCGTCTAGTGACTGACTCTACCCGAACTCTGAATTTCTGAACATACAGTTACGCGTAGTATCATCATTTCTTCTCATCTTGCACGTACTTAATCTATGGGTTATCTAGATTCTACGACGGTATAATGTCGTATCTATTTACTCACACAATTTCATGTGGGTACATGTATGCTTAGGCTAGAGTAAACAATCTCTGGGTCAGTGGGTAGTTACGTATCGGTAAAATAAAAATGAAAAACATGCATAGGTTGTACTATGTTTGACAACTGAACAAAACCGAAATAGGATCAGAATTTCTAATGCCTAATATTCCCGCATTTTATCGCGCTTCAATAAAAAACTCTTTGTTTAGGCTATTGGCATGCCTGAATACTTGTAGCTTGAGATTGTGTTAGTACTTGCCTACCTAGTTCGTCTACATACACAGGAAAGCTATGGTACCTAGTTGCAAACTCTCCTTTACACTTAAACTTAGACCAGTAGTAGGTTCTTAGTTAGAGGTGCGGAACAAAGATAGGACTCTGACTGTAGCTAGACTTATCGGATGAAACGTTTCTCGATTTCATGACGCCGGAGGTGCAATGAGATTACTGTTTTGAGTTACGTTCTATCTTTACAGAGTGAAGTAAATGTACTATGAAACTTTGTGGACTGGCTATGTTGTAGTTATTTTCTCGCTAACAACTACAATACACACATACATAAATATTTGATTGGTGACGAAGCTCCCACTCTTAGATTTCGTTATCTTCGTCTCCTAGCGTACGCGATAATGCCGTTTACCTTCTTATATATTTGATAAACTAATTGAAACCACACACGTATAATATGACGATATTATTAAATAACAGATATGTACACTTGCACACATAATATAAACAAGGAACTCAACCGAGCCTGTGAACGCTTTTACCTAAAGAGTTAATAATTCATGTGATTATGAAAAATTCAGAGTAGGTAAGGTCCATCAAATCAGCCTGGGTAAATATGTAATAACAGGAATTAGAAATGACTAGCGTCGGACCTCGGTTAAATAAAGGATTGTATTTGTTCAGTTTTTTTTATTTTAGCAGCTATTCATTTAAGACCAGGGGAATTAATATGTATCCACTTGTTAAGTAGTAAGTATACGCTACCGGTGTCGAAAATTCCACTTCCTGGCCAGTGGGAGACGTAAAATCCTAGCTCGGGCATCATATACCTGCGATCTGAGGCATTTTTTGTTTTACCGACCTAGGTGAGTAATCTAATAACTATGGACCCGGCACAGTGTAACGAATCATCCTTAAATCGTTGCATTAAAGTTATTGTTCCCCTTTTCAGGTTCTTTTTCAAACATTACAATTCTCTAACTACAAGTAAAAGTGGAATTCCATTAGACACACAAATAGTACAACGTATTTATTATTATTATTTATTTTGCTGATATATACTTGTATATGTTATATAAGTACCTACATCTGCTTTCCTTGATCTAAATATTAACGCAGTGCATATATATTATATAAATACATTGATTTACTTCGGTGTACAAATTGCCGCCCGCCCAGTTAATGTTAGTATAGTATTAACATAATTACACTCGTAGATACCAATAGTTTAATACATAGCCTTCGTATTACGTATAGCTTTAGTTTGGTATTAATTAAGCAACAACTATGTAACTGGGTGGCCATTTGCGAGTGACCGCGGGGCATAATTACAATGCTAACTGATGTCACTTTGCGATGCCATCATTTGCTGTAATGCTGTCGTTAATTATAATTTATTTTAATTATTGGTAGTCATTTTATTAGTCTGTAACCTTACAGCCCGTATCTATATAGATACGATAGAAACGGACTATCAAAACTATAAAGTTAGTTAGGACTAATTTATATAATTAGGCGTTTTCAAAAATTGGTGTCTTTGTGTAGATTTTTGTTTTTAGTAGTAGTGACTAAAATCCATATTAAAGGCAAATATCTACTTAAGAAAATGTAAAATGCATAAGTTAATTCACTATCCTAATGGATATATCAAATTAAGATTAATTCCACTTTTTATGCGTAAGCTTACATACAATATTAAATGACTTCTCACAAATACACTGAACGGAGATCAAAACAAGCTATGGTTGACTCAGCTTACTTCCCCTTACCTTGATGCTATAGATCAACCCTTCGATACAAACTGTTTTATTATTTGTCTACGCACTAACGTCATATATCAAAGCTTTTTTATTGACATGGAAAACTACCGATAAAGAACACTTTGATGTCAAAACATCAATATTGGTTATCAATAGACTGTAATTTAACAAAAGTTGGTGACTTAAATGTACATACATACTTACTTATTAATTTACTTATGATAATAGAAATCTTCAGTGTTTAATTTGTTTTACTTTAATAGATGTATGATAATCCGATAGTGACGCCATTATAGTGGAGTGACGTTAATAAAACTATGCAATGTACATGTTAGTAGGTGAATAGACGCTAACCGATTTTAAACTATTTACCTAATAGTCTTCTCCACCAAAGTAGCAATTTTTTCCTAAAATCACTCCACCAGAAGTTATAGATGATAGATCCGGTCGGTAGAAACACTAATATAAAATCTGAAGTTTTTAACATTAAAATATTATCCGATATTTTCAAACAGATGCGAGAACTGTATCATGACGATGAGATAAGTGGTGCACAGGTGAAACAGGCCAACGGGCAGGGAGATGTCGACAGGAATGAGCCGAAACAGCGCGTAGCGACACGGCCGTAACTCGATGTAGTTCAGGAATTCCTTTATTTCAGTCCGGATGACGTAATCTAGAAAAAATATTGCAAGCTTAAATTTTTCAATCAAGCTATGTAAAGTTAACCTTATATTTGCGACCTCGTCACCCTTTTCCAGGCCGGGGCAGTTGGAAAATTAGAATCGAATGTCAATACTTATTTATTGACATTAAGATACATGTTTGACAGGCAGTATGTGGTTAATATAACGCCTATGCCGGGAAAAGGGTTTAGCGCGGTTGATTAGATGTATCCAGCAATATACTTATTACGATAAAATATTTCTCGATGCCCTTTATATACGCGTCCATGGTTTGTTGCTAAATTCAGATTTCAGATTCAGATTTCAGATTATTTATTGATAAATGTACATCTCATTTACAAGTCAGAATATAATCATATTAAAAAAAGATTTGGCCTGTGTTAGGGTCAATGATCTTTTTGGAGAAATTCATTTACATTGTAGCACGCAAGGTCAGTAAGCAATGCCTTTAGTTTCTTTATAAATAAGGCATCACTCTCAGCTGTTTTAGTGTGTTCGGGCACACAGTTATATATATGGATCCCGGCAACGCTGAGTGCCGCGCGAGCCTTAGCCAAGCGCCGGCGCGGGGGCTCCAGCAGGTGCCGCCTGCGCGTAGGCCTTTGGGTGGGTTGACCGTAGGTTTTATAGTTATGTAGGTTGCATCGTATGTGTGAACAAGCAGTTAATATGTATGCACTTGGTAACGTTAGGATGTTATGGTATCTAAATATGTCTTTCGCGGGATGGTCTACTGGTTTATGGTCGATGATTCGCAAGGCTCGCTTTTGAATTCTGAAGACTGTCACGGTTGGCAGACATTGCCCACAGATCTACCCCTTGAATTAGAATTGAGTGAAAGTAACCGAAGTAAGCTTTCCTCAAGTTACTGGGAGACAAAGTGGGTGCGAGTCGAGACAGTGCGTAGCACGCGGCGGACAACTTGTCGCATACATAGTCAATGTGTGATGACCATGTCAACCCTGAGTCAATTACGAAACCTAGGTACCTAGTTGCTTCTACCTGAGGTACAATGGTGTTGTTGGTGGTTATGTTTAGTGGGCTATGTTTTATTTTTGGACTAAAATGTATAATGTTCGTCTTTTTTGAAATTGATTCTTAAGTTTTTATATTTCACAATACTCAGATATCTTTAATAACACCATACTTTAATAAATACTTTATTCTGTGGTTAAGCTTACCGTTACAATCTTTGTAACGTTTCAGCAGGCATAGTTTCATTTGGTCAACCTGCGCTCGAGTCATCTCAAACACAATTCCCGGCAGGCATGGAACCACAGCCCACTGCAGAGCTTCGGCTCCCAGTGCAAGCAGGTGAACCATCAGCACCTTAAAATTAATGTGGAATAGTAAATTATTCACCTAGGGCGGTAAACAAATAATATCTCAGATCGCAGGTATTTGACGCCCAAGACGAAGGCAAGGCCGTTAAATACGCGATCTTTGACTTTACCGCTATTTATTTTACGTCTACCCCCGGCCTAATTGCTACTTTGTGACCGTATGACGTGAACATATTTACAATCGCAGAAATCCAGGAGTGCAAAAGTTTTAGGAATCTTACTTTATGTGCTCCATCTTACGTAAGCTCTTTGTTCCATTTGTGTGAGTGCGAAGCAGAGAGAGGATTGGTATTAAATAGAAATTAGTAGTTTACTCGTACTTCCTCGGCTCGGATCATCGAAAAGTGCTTACCCCTTTTCGATGCAGGACAATTATGTTGTACAGAAGAAGCATTATCTTGGGGAAACTGCAAACCAAGCTCAACAGGAACTGTAACAAGATTCATACAATTTAACGAGAAGAACCTTATGATGCAATAACTATTCCCGAGATGCCATCCACTTTTACGAAAATCCCGGGCGGAACCGATTTATACATATACTCGTGAAAAACATTTTGAAGTCGGATGACTAATTTCAGAGATTATTTTAACGTCATAAAGATATTTTCAGTAAAATATAAAAATGCAATTAAATTAATATGTTCATATTTAAGTCGGTATTATACGGTAAAAAAAACAATAAATGAATATGGTCATTATGGTCTAGCCACGATCTCAAAACTTTACTTCTTTGTTATAATTGTTAGTAAATAATAGATTATTGCAGAGGGCGGTAAAGCAGTTCGTGAACGAGGAGAGCTCGACGGCCGAAGCGTAGGTTGCCATTCTCAATTTCCCACCCAGGTATGTACTCGTACCTATTACCTACATAGTGATTTTCACACCTGCTATTCAGAAAGGGTCATTGTTGCCCGAAAATCAGGGATCAAAGTTGTATACTTCTCGTCTCTGATTTTGTTTTTTGTTTGAGTGTTTGTTGCCCGCCCTCTAATTAAGTTTGTTTTTTTAATACTAGATGTGAAAAACAGTGTGTCACATGGTATCAAAAATATTTCTTTAGCATCCCTCGGTAAGCTTTCCTATGTACATATACGGCGCAATTTATGATGCCAGTTATAAATTTGTGTGAGGTAATAAGGAAAAATTTCACGTATTCTCTTCGTAACAGTACTAACGCTAAAATATCAGAGTTTATTGGAGAGAACATGAAATGTACTTACCAGGGGGTTGACTTGTCTGCTAATGATATCGACGGAGTCAAGAATATTTTCATATAGTTCTTGGTAAAAGACAATACTTTTTCTTTCATTTTTCGTGTTAATGGTATAAACAGTATCATTTAGAAACAAGTTCTCAACTCTTTTCCTCAGAAGGAACATCCTATACTTTATAAGATAAAATGCTATTAATCGTGGTATTTGGTTTGTATCTACGGCTATCAAAATGAAAGCGGTGGTAAAGAAGATCGCAGGAGATTCATTGCAGTACAGTTTGAATGCAAAACATACCGTTATTGCATAAAGAATTCTCGTCAATACAGCTATCATAATGACGAGGTGAGTAATTTTCTTTAGTCGGTAATAATAGCACCCGTCAATATGGAGTTTTTCATCAATCAGTTCTATGCTCTTTACAAATTTTTGTCGCGTATCAACATCGAACAAGAGAAGCACGCTTACACTAGTGACGTATTCCACGGCTACAAAGACATATGGCGAACGATCGACGTATTTGACCTCGCTCAATGCCAGATACGAGAAACCAATAGACATGGTCAAAGCATATATGCTGAAAATAACCCCGACAAATCTGAATTTGGATATGGGGAATGGGAGGAAATTGTAACCAAAAAGAACGGGGATGAGGTAAGTATATTTGAAGTACTTATGAAACTGTATTGGTTTGTGATTCTCAGGATACACCGCTGTTTTTTTGGCAAAGCGTGTATGTGATCGGTTGGCCATCACGGCTGATTCGGAGGAGTGCAAGATACTGAGGACGTCCGTTGCGGTACCTTATAACTATGCCGCTAACGATGGAAATCTTTTATCGTTTAATTTACATAAGTGAATCGTCAATGGACTCTTAACTTAATTTAGGGTTCCGTCCAGTATTTTATTCCGGAACTATTCTAACTACGATTTCAAAAGGTTTAATAATATAATAATGAAACATTTATTTCAGGCAACTAAGGCCCATAGTTACAAATACCTTACAGAATAACATACGCACAATTTAATATGAAAACACTAATTATTATTTAGGCGACGAAACAGTGTGGCTCCGTTGCGTCGTAAAGTCCGATGTAGAGTTCGGTAGGTTGCCCCGGAACCGCTGAAACACGACACCCTGCACTTCCAGAAACCAGCACACGCCATGGTCTCCTGCAGCGGCCGCGGCACGCGTACCACAAACGAGCTGAAGTGCACGTAGTGGCGCGAACGCAGCTGGAAAACCCTCAGCGAGTAGCCAGTCTTATGGTGAATATACTCCACCATGTCATCAGCCGCGGCGGAGTAATGCAGGGGCATTTACTAGTACTTTCCATCTTAAGGCGCCGTAGGTTCAGCGAAGTTAAGCGAACAGTGTTTTTGAAACAATATAATGCGTCTGTTTATAATAATATGGTTTAAAAAAAATACGAATAGTAATTTTGAGGCTTTTCTGCAAGGAAATCAGTATTTAGAAACATGATTAAGCATTTTTCGCTCGATAGAAAAAAATCACGAACATAGGTCTAAAAGGGTCTAAAATACACTTAAAACATTTGTTACAAATTACGAACAAAAGCTAAAAATATTAAAATGGCTTCTAAAAATCGGCAATATCATATTTGAGGGAAATCAGTGTTTACTTTTTTATTTATTTAAACGGCCAACAAATTAAAATTAAAAAAACATGATTTCCGCGCTTCCGAGCACGCACTTCCATCTCGCTCACGCTTATGCTCGGTGAGGGGGAGAGAAGACCATGAACCTACGGCGCCTTAAGGATTTCTAATGCTCAATCCTATCACCAGCTTCATTAAAACGAAGATAGCTTCTTTAAATCGGACGTGGTGTACATTTAACATGACCCTTCTAGTAAAATAAATAGAGCATTGAGTTTAAAAGTAAATTATAAGGGGTCCCCAAAAACGCACGCGATGTCTTCATCACAATTAGTACAAAATTAAATTGCCGCCGCCATCGATTACCCAACCTTGACTTCAGAAAATTGCATTACATTTTAACAGTTTATGTACTCGGCTAATATTTGACGCCGACGGGGGCGTAATAACTTAATTCTGTTGAATGTTTTGAAAGCTGTTAAGTATTTTTTGTAATACCTGATTGTTACATTATATGTTTCAGTAAATACAATTATGTTTTAAATACGATTGCATTATGTATAGCACTGTAGGTGCACAGCTAGGAATAGCTACATCGTCAAGGCATGGAAAATAAGGGATTACCTGCCGCCGAGCCAAAAATTGTGCGTTTCTCAAACAAACGTGAGAAAGTTATACAAAGACATTCCAAGAGGACCACAGATAACCTCCTATAGATAGAGCCTATAAGCGATTTAGTTCTATGCAAAGGTCACCACAGTTGGCGGTAAGTGCCGGTTGCGGGGAGGTCGGTAACGGCGCTGCGATTGGCTGTTTCGAAAATAGCGCGCTTTGTCACGTCATGGCGCCCGAAGCGTAGTGATGGGGTGCGTTGGTCGTTAACGGTTTTTAGCGGTGCCGCAAATAATTGTAAGTAGAATATTTTACACGGCGTAGGTACCTGTTGCCAAGGTTAAAATTTTTGAACGGCTGTCACTTTTATATTATTATCATGTTTCGTTCGTGGATTATTTAGATCACCAATAACATAAAAAAGTACGTTAATCATATCGAGTTTAGTCATATAAAATAATTATTTCTAGGTATTTTACAACATTTACTGCATTATCGTGTTTAGGTAGGACAAGAAGCCTTCGTTCCGTTCGTATTTATATACTTACTAGGAAAGGACGAGTGCGAATGTGCTAGCTAGGCTGATGTATGATATTTTGCTCTCGAACCACCTCCAAGATCCCTCACACGTCGTCGAAGTCCAGCATGAGATCCATCTCGTAACACTAGTCCTAACCTAATTGCTCTCGACCAATGTATTCATTATTAAATTCTAATTCATTCTACTTTTATAGCAATAGCTAAACTTCGACACTACATACTCGCATTATTCTACAATACTCTAAATTACCCAATAAATAAAATAAAACTACTTAAACCAACAAAGAAATTCCAGCACGGCTATCATGCGACGGCGAGCTTTCTCGAATTTTCTCGCACTATCCGTCTCTTTCTTATTAGAACACTTAGAACAAGAGGTGCGAGAAAAATCGGGAGTATGTCGCAGTCGCATGATAGACGTGCTGTATGTACTACATTTATATATTTCGTTTATTAGGAAGTTCGCTCTATTTTATAGCTTCCAGAGAAGAAGTCTATGGAAGCTATAAAATAGCGCGAGATAGTAATTTACTACGTCTCCCTCTACCTCATAGCTTGTAAGATGGTTGCAGTCCGCCACGCTGCCTTCTTGGTGCAGTTTAAACCTCTTTAGTACATCGTATACATTATCTATGATTTCTAACAAAATAATTTTGACAATGGATATACATATAATATTTAGTGAAATTTCATATTAAACAATCGTGTTTCCTTAAATGAAGCTGAATCGGTAATATTCGAAAATATTCACTAGCCCATCACTAGAGTGTCACGTGCTCTCGTGAGAAAGGAACAGTATATTGCCATTTCCATTTGATGAAAAGGGACATACATACTTCACTACTTCTTATAGACCAGTGTAAAATGAACTCCGCGTGACAGAATGAAATTTACATTTATGTGATAAATTTAACTTACCTGTGAAATGTTATTCCATCGGTTGTAAAATTAGACGTTCGGGAAATTTTCCCACACTACTTCACACAGCAATAACTCATTTTTTCAGCGCAAAAACAATTTTAATTTGTTGGTTATTTGACGCACGTATAGATCGCGTACCTGGTCGCAACTGACAATATGGCGCGGGGCAGCGGGGGGTTATCAGTGCTAGAACATATATGCGTGGTGACCGCACGTCGCCCTATAGGCTCTATCTATAGGAGGTTATCTATGAAGAGGACATTTGGTGACTTACCTAGGCACTCCATTTTATCACCGTGATATTTTGATTTACTATAGGTACTTAGGTACTAATCTGTGATTTAGCTCGAAAAAATGTTTTACCTCGTCTTCAAGTTCCAATGCAACTTTAATTTTCACATTATCCTCTACATTCAGATTCAGTTTTCAAGTACCTGGTTATAACACGTATAGACAAGTTTGTACCTAAGAAACCAAATTACCACTGTTTCAAAACATTTTTCTTCTCAATCATAAACAAATAAAAAACAACAAATAACAATAAAAAACTATCGCATTGAATATTGCGTTTTTTTCATAGTCGGCTCGGTTGTCACATTCACTGCCAGGAACCCACTTAGCGGGTGCCTACACTTTCCGCAACTTCGCTTAAAATAATTCACGTAATCTTCTGACACTGTTCACCCACAGGCTATCCTTTCCCTAAATCGGGACAATTTTCCGGCCAGTTGGCTACTTTGAAACGGATACTTTCTTTTGTTGATTTTTCCCCACACACGGCAATTAGTGTCTCGGACAAGCCAGTCATGCGGCAAATTACATGTCAAAGATGATGCTATTGCTATTGTCATGTGATTATGTACATATATTAAGACTGTAGCTGAAGCTATTAGGTAAATAGGTAACTAGGTATGTATCAATAAGATAAACGTCAGTGCTAGTCAATTTAATTACAATTATTGACACCCTCTCGTTAACCTCTATTGGTATGAATTAAGATTTAAGGTGCCAAGTAATGGGCTATTTTCGAGCACTGGGTCACATACTGACGTTTCTAAGTATGAGGTTAGTAAAACCGTAAATGAATTTCGTTAACTTTTACATCGCCAAATATACTCATATTTCCACACCACCTGTTTAGAATTACGCCGAACAACAATGTTTTAGGAAAAACAACTGTAAAAAATCATAAAGGAGTTCCTGAGTTCCTAGATCGAGCGTAGTCTGCAAAAACACTTCAGTTTGCTAGAACGGGATGCACTTATCGTACTTCTAGCTGCATCTCATTCACGAGCGCATTCAGGTTGTGTATCGGCATACGTAATTTACGACCACCTGACCGCCGGATACCGGGCACTTAAACCAGAGTTAAACGTCAGTTGAGTTGAAGATAAAGTGGCTCGGACTGTTGGACGTGTTGTGAATTATGAAGGGATAAAGCTGTTGCATATATCAACGGTCTTACGTTTTAAGTTTGGGTCCAACCAAACCTGGTAAAGCACTGTGAAAATACGAGAAATATAAGTATGTAGATATAAGAATAATACATAGTTTCGTTATGCCGCCGCTTTTTGGTAGTTTATTTATAATATTTTTCGTTCTACACTCAGTTGTTTGGAATAAAATTTATCGTGTTATAAATAAAAGCCTCTCTTATATAAAATGTGTTCTTCCGTTTTCGTACAAACACCAATGTCATATGAAAAAATAACAAACATAAACGGACGTCAAGTACCTACCTAATTTATACATTGTCAACTTGCAAATAAAATGAAATAAAATTCTTCTTTTTAATTTTATGAAATCACATTCATATACTCCTAAAGCGCGAAGTCGTTTTTTAAATACTTATAAATAATAATAGTGATGATATAGTTTTGATTAAACAGGCTTTGGCACGTCCCAACCCCAACTCAGCCTAAAGCAAATACAATGTAACTAAACGGCGTTGACAAATCCACGGCGATATATCAGCGAATAGATGGAGTAATTACGTGCCAAACAAAGGCACGTATGTAAATATAGAGATATTGCCTCGGACAGACGTATGCGAAAATTATACGGCGGCGGGCGCGGCTCTTGTGAGTGCATTGGATATTGTCACCTTAATTTATAAAACTTACTATTTCTTTTTACGACTAAAATGAGTATTGGGGAACTAGGGAGTACTTAAAAATAAAACTTATCTGGGAAGTATGACAAACGTTACCATAATCTGTGATGTAAAGAAACGTTGAGAGTACCTAACTACTACTACCTACTACTAAATACTTAATTGAAAAACTAATGATATAGATAGTCCCTAGTCATCATCATCATCATCATCATTAAGACGTCCACTGCTGGACATAGGCCTCCCCCAAAGCGTGTTAAAGCGACCGGTCCTGCGTGCGCCACCCGCATCCACACTCATGCTACCTTTACCAGGTCATCAGTTCACCTTGTCGGGGGTCTATCGACGCTGCGTCTTCCGGGGCGTGGTCGCCACTTGAGAATCTTTCTGCCCCAATGACCATCGGTTCTACGTGTAATGTGCGCTGCCCACTGCCACTTAAGTTTAGCAATCCGGAGGGCTAAATGGTTTACATTGGTAGCCTTAAATAAAATACCAAATCGACATTGACGTTGTTGCGACGTTACTGACGGGATTTTCCCGCGGAATCGCTGTGCTTACTTCTTGATCGAGGAACCAGTGTGTCCTGGCGATGTCGACCAATTCAATAATGAGATATAAAAGTAAAATTTTATCTCATTAGACCCGTGCAAAGTAATCTATTGATTACCTATGTGTACAGTCAGCATCATATAGTTTTTACACATCCTTACTCTTAGCACTAAAAAAAACCAGTTGCCTACTTTGCGCGAGAGTTTAAAGTGTCTACTAATTGTTTTGAGAATTGAGCGTCAGTGGTAGAAGTAGGGACAAATCAGACGGCACTAGACATAAGCGCATTGGAGAACAATCATTTGTGGAGCGGCAATTTCCGAATAATAACAATACAGTTGAAAAATATACAAAACATATTTACAATGTTTTAAAACCACCTGCATCACGTACATAGTTTTATTGTATCTCACTAAACTCACTTATTGCATCTGTTCACACAGTATTGATTTCACAGTCATCAACGCGAGTAGCACTCTAAAGGCTGGTCATTAAACAGGGATTTGAAGGGTCGAGTGGACCGAAATAAAGTTAGTCTCGGCACAGTCCATACCCTAATAGACTAGTGGGTCTATTCTGTGCTCTGAGCGAACAGGTAATTAAAGTGAGGGCGATAATCTTCCGTAATGTGAGGATTTGGAAAGATGGAAGGTCTGGGTGTATTCAAATGTAATAGCTCACTTACACGTAATAGCGTGTCACGATTGTGTTTATCAGTGGGTGCTTCAGAAAAATAAAAAAACGGAGAAGCACTATGCTATGTTGAATATGACTTTAAAAATATTGAATGAGAAAATTCAATTCATTTTATCGTATATACTGTAAACTGAACCGTATTTGTTAAATGAAAATAAACATTTGTATTTGTAAACATTTGTATGATGATATTGTATAAGACGAAAGTCGACAATAGTAAATAAATATATCAGGGCAAACTTACACGAGTGAAATAAGAGATTCAGTAAATAAATACATCTTACTAGGCAATTATTACTTGATAATCGAATTTAAACTTTCGTGAGACATGTCTAAAATACTACTAATAAATCCACGGTTAAACTCGGGTATTAAATGTCACTAGAGGCGACATGTTTTGAACTCTTCGGGAGTTCATCCACAGGAAGAGTGAAGAAGAACTACCGGGCTCCCTATATGTTAGTGATATTTTTTAACCCATTCCTGGGTAAAGGCCGAGCCACACCGACTGCGTGTGCAGCACGTGTGCGTGTGCAGCACGTACACCGCTGCGTTGTAATGTATGAATCCTCATACGACATGACGATGCGTCTGCGTAGACGTACACGCTGCTAACGCAGTCGGTGTTGCTTGGCCTTAAGTGAACGCTAAGTGTCTACGTCGTAGCGCGTAGCAGAACTTTTCTACCTTGGTAGAGAAACTCGTGAGTAGACGTGAACCAAAACCCCATTAGTGAAGGTCGTCATTGGCCTTGAACAGATACTTTATTTTTTTAAGTAGGTAGTTGATGCGACTTATAAAAAGATACGATTACATAACATCTTGTAAATATATTTGGTTAAAAGACTGTATACATTAATCTTTATTATCTAGAAATTTCTCTAAACCTTGCCGAATGATTAATGGCCACTATCAGCTAGTATCGGACTACGGAACCCTTTCAGTGGAGACGCCATTGTAAGATTCCTAATTAATGAATCCTTTTGTAAGCGAAACAATGAAGGAAATACATTAATTGAAGTTTTTATTTTTATTAACTTTTCGGATCACGGCAACTTGGAAATCTTTTATAGTAACTATGTTGACTTAATCAGTCCTCTTGATTAATGAGTATCATTTGGGCGATAAAAAAACACAACATGTTCAACATCCATAGTAAAAAAATCAAACAGAAAATATTAATTAGCACGTGTCTCTTTCAACGTTTCAACTTTTCAATATAAGTATATAAATCAATATTTTTATTAAAATTTGTAACATTATATGCATATTACTTATTGTCAAATATTTTCTATATAAGTAATGATAAAAATAAACCTGAAATATAGTGAAGGGTAGACAGGAGAAAAGCCTTTTCAAACTATTGGCATTTTTGACTAGTGATTTCACTCTCAAATCGTGGTTATTTGCAGAGGCGGCTCGTGACTAAATTGTATGGGTGTTCACTTGAAATAAAACAATGAAAATATATGACGTTAGCAGATTCCAGGATTCCGAAGACTCATCCGTGCACCCTTAAAGCAATTTGAAATGCACCACATAATACTACACAATCTGTTAACCTTCGTAAAATATGCCTGTTTTTGTCAACGCGGTCATTGAACTCGCGTATAGACTTTCGGTACTTACGTGGAATCTAGTGCCCTGCGAATACACTGTAAAATAGTTTGTTACTCTCATCACAACCACACAACTACGGTGTTTTCACATATTGTTCGGATTTAAACACACGCGTAAATGTTTTGGTTCTCGTCGTTCATGTTTGCCTAAGGTCAAGGTCCCTTGTCCCTTAGCCTTCAATTCAAGCCGGATTTGTAACGTTTTTGCACACTTTTTAATGAACACCACATTATAATTATCCATTTTAACACTCACAAGTAGTAACTGATAAGTACAGGCTATTTCAACACGTATTAAATGATAAATAATTGGAAAATACCCGAATTTGCATTCGCGCGCATGCATTTAAGTTGACCAGTGTTTGTTTATATAGGAGTCGCAACGTCGCGCGCAATCACTTTCGCCACAGTATAGAAGACAGTAATTAAACTTCGAACAAAGGTACATCGCACGGCTGCACACACGCGCGCGTGTTCGGTACGCACGCACACATAGCCTTCGGGAATGATGGAGAATGCTTCAGTCGGGGCCGCGCCGTTGCCGCGTTCGCTCGCTCTCACTCGCTACCATGTCTTCGTCGTCGTCCTTTCGGAAACGTGTGTACTGTTGTGTAAATGGGTGCCTTAATAATAATGACACTGGGACAAATCTGGAGCTATCTTTTTTTCAAATACCAAGGGATCCCGAGAAGTAAATAAATAAAAAAAATCTTAATGTAGTCATTTCAATCACAATGAAATGTAAAAACAATTGTTAAATTTGATTTTATCGAATGCCGCCGCGCGGCACGTGCCGCAAGTCAAAGGAAGCCGCCTCGTTGGTATGAAGACAGCGAGGCGCCAGTTGCCAGTGCCACGATATCAAAAGGAGCCGAATAGGCTTGTAGCTAAGCACCTACCATAGCAACTATTATGAGTACTCACAAGGAAATATTTTAGGTATAGTATTATTGCTAAAATTATTCGATGAAGTGGGAAACTAAAAACACATACCTAACTATCTATAATATTATTGCTTTGTGTATACAATATTGTCTAACAGAACAGAACAGTGTAACAGAAATACTTTGCATACTTAAAAGCAAAATTAGTATTATAGGTATGCCCAGCCACAATCGTGACACAGCCCTACGCATCGAGCAAAAGTAGGCAACGAACGCTCCTAAACGGCCTCAGATTACCTACTGTATTATTCTTCTATACTGTGCTTTCGCTGTCGCGCGGCAAAATTAACCGGCAACGTGGCGTGAGCGGCGCTCCGAATTTGGCTTATTTTTCATAGAAAATCTTCTGTTTCACGCGCAGGACTGTGGCGAACTATCTCTTTCACTCTTATTGGATTTCGTATTAAGAAATGTACTGAGTCTTTTTTCTTAGGAGCGCAATCGTGAGCGCTCCGCTTGGCGCGTTACCGATGAAATGATACGGTAGGATGATGGGTATAGCGCCTACCTATGATCTTGTAATGTGTAAAGGTAATTATTTTATTGGTTTTGGTACAGTCGTATTTTAAGTGGATTTTAAATAGTAATATTAATAATGAGATTAATGAGTATAATTGAGTTATAATTATTTATGGGAGTTCACTGCACCAGCGCTCCTTAGGGCGAGCCGCCTCTGGTTATTTGTTTGTGGTGCCAGCCTACTACTCTCGCTGGGTGGGCGCTCTGTACGTAGGCGCTCTCCTCTACAATGGGTTTGTTGCAGGTTATCGGCTACGCTCGTAGCGCTACGAAACTGTTGGCACAGGATGTGTTCAAAAATTACTGGGTCAAATCAGAGCCCTAAACACCAATGCAAACAGGCCAATAAAGTAGCGTGTATAACTCGCAATCCCGTCTTTAAAAAAGGAGAGTCGGACATCCGGACATACCTTGCTAAAACGGAGAACTTCAAAATGTGTTATAGCTGTGATAGGTTGCTAGCCCATCGCCCACAACACACTTCTACACTGTTCCCTTAGTCGACTCCTACGACACCCACGGGAAGAAAGGGGGTGGTGTTATTCTAACCCGACACCACACGGGTACTTCGCTCAATCGTTCAATTAAAGGACCATAGCAGTTAAAACTTAGCGTTCATAAAACTCACTGACTAAAGGAAATTAATAGCCAACATGAATAAGATTAAGATCTCGAATACGTGCAGGGTTTGTCTCAACCATAATACAACGAAACTTGAAGCCAAGTATAAAGCGTGTAAAAACAAAAACAATATCCGAAGCGCAGATAAGGCACTTGGTAATGCGGGGGCGTGGTTGCCGTCACTTGGTATGATTTATTTGCCCTCTCTGCTGTTTTGTGCTAATGTTGCCACTCTCAGGTCTCCGCGGGAATAAAAATAAACGGTGAGGTAATATATAATTGCCGGAAATGTCTTGAGCATCTTCTTAATTAAGTGCATTTGCGCAAACCTTGTCGCAATCCAAGGGTGAATGACCAGAGATGTCTGGATGTTTTCATATATTTGACACCCCGCATGCTTGCAAACTCAGTTTCACCATGTTTCACACACCTCTGGTATATTCACCCCACGGCAGGTTGTAAATTTACATATACCTACACATAATGCTGTTTTTAATAACTATGTACTAGTTATATTGTAATTGGCTCAGTGAGATATTCGTTAGTTTCATCAGCCATGAAAGTTGTAGTAGCTTAAATAAATTGAACGTAATTATTAAAGTGGTAACGAATTGTTCTGGAATTAAGCTCTCGTCGGTGTTGCAGATGAAGTGTGTAGCTTCTGATCCTGACTTCCTCTTTGACGAGGTAGTATAAGATGATTGTTACTTTTATTAACCGACTTATTATGTCGTCCCATTTATCATGTCGTAAAAGGTGACCATTGAGTTTCCCTGCTATATTGTCTATCGTGTTTAAACCTAGACAACCTGTTCTTGTCCTTCTTCATCCAACATAATGTTTGGCTAGCACCAATTTTCAAATACTTCCAATAATTAAAAAAAAAAACTGTTACTGTGATAGCGCTAATGACAGTCCTTAAAATGTTTAGTCCTTTTTGTTCACTGGGTTATTCTTGCCTTTAACAGCGGATTGAGAGCTTAAGGTGCGTCTACGCTAGGCGAGCCAAGCACGAGCAGAGCCCGAGCGCGGAGCCGTTCTATTCGCGGCTTCAAGTGGCGTTCGAGGCTTGTAAGTCGGTCCACACGAGACGAATTGTGGCTCCGCTCGTGCTCGGCTCGCCTAGCGTAGCCGCACCTTTAGACCAAGTGAAAGAATGCAGGTTCGTATGGTCAATACCTATTGACAATATCAGTATTATAGTCGTAATTTTACTACATATCCTGGTTGTTGATGCAGGCATGATAATGGAAACATCAGAATGAATAACACTTGCACAGTGCGGCAGCACGTTCCGCGTCCAATCAGCCGAGTGGTCATACTCGGTGACAGCTGGGCGGTGACGGGTTAATTTCGTATGCTAATATGTAGCCTTGTAATAAGTGCGTTACCATTGGCTTGCTACTCGATTCGAGTTTTCCTTCACGGTTGAAACGAAAATCCTTCATATTACATAGCCGTGGGACACTCTGTATATTCATTTATTTATTCATGCTATCACATACAAGTTATAAAACAGTTACATGATACCCCGTTGGGGCGCAGCAGAAAACTTACAACTATTACAAGCTTAGGCTTGAGACTATGCCGAATTTAATACAAAAAATAGAGCTATACAAGTTTATCTGAAAAAAAAAAACCTCCAAGGTATAGTAACTTTTTTCAAGTAGGAAATTTTTAATCGGTTGATAAACATTCTCTCGCTTTTTTCTTCTTTGAAACTGTCTTCAATTTTATTATAAATTTTTACTGACATAGCATGTGGACTCGACTTATGCAATTTTAGTTTGGATCCCGATACTGTAACCAGGTTATTTTTAAACCTGGATTCGTAACGCCGTGTTTGATCATTAATGAATTTATATAGTTGTGGATGTTTTCTCACAAATTTGCACATTTCAAATATATATATGGAGGTCATAGTTAGAATTATTAATTTTTTATAGTGAGGTGCACAAGTTTCTGGGCTTCTTATATTAGCAAGTATTCGTATACATTTCTTTTGAAGTATAAATAGGTCTGTCTATTATAGGGGGTCTGGGTAGTTTGGTTGTGCGATTCACTTTAATAACGTTCCATAATCAAAATAACTGACGGAGTCGCTGTCGCCAGACACGGCGAGGCGGACTATAATATAGTATTTTATGCAATCGTTATATAATGTATGCTTTTTCAGTCGAGTACGTACCACGATTAGGTCACGAAGCTTGCTAAGTGGCCTCATTAAGGTGCGAGACTTAAAAAGCTAATTATATAACTGTTGAATACAATACTTTTTCTACTAGTCAACTGAACTAATTAAACAAACTTGGTATTTATTGAAAATCTAAGCCCTGCTGAAACGAAGTGCAGCCAACGGTTTTTTCTTTTTTGGTCCTCGATGTCGTTTACTTTTCTTCTGTACTCATGACGGCGTCCTATTGGTCAAATACATTTTAGTTCAGTAAAGGCGCCAAATGATTGGTCGAATTTATTTTAGCTGTCTAAACAGTTTTTAAATGTTGAGTTGGGACCTCCATAGTAAAAAGTACGTGATTTTAGTTTGGTGTACGAAGTCTTAACTCAAACATTAAGGTCTACGAGTATAAAAATATATTTATAGGGGCCTATGTTATAAACGTACTGTTGCATTGGAATTATTTTCGTATTAGCTTCCGCCTACGACTTCGTCTGTGTGGACTCGGTATAAAACTATCCTATATTTAAATCCAGGCCATAAACTATCTTCGTGAAAAATTTCATCCAAATCGGTTGGACCGTTTAAGCGTGATTGAGTAACAAACATCTAAACATCCATACATTCACAGTTTCGCATTTATCATATTAGTAGGACTCAGTCGCTCGCGCTGATTCTGATCTGACAGATATCTGACTTAGCGCGGGTAAAGGCACGCGCTTGCTAGAATATCCACACTATTTCAATGTTAGGCATTAAAAAAAAACTCGATGTTTTATTATTACTTTCATTAACTAAAGTCAGCTAATGTGTGGTGCTTGTTCGCGCGGATTACTTCATTTTTTCTTATCTATACTGCAGCGACACCTTGCGACCCGTGTTGATCGTATTTTATTATCTACGCACATATTATACCTATGTATCCATTCCCTTCCCTCGTATGATACGCTGCGTGTGTCAAAATAGTACAACTAGAACATGCTCTCATTAACGAAATGAGCTTATAGTAAAGCACGGGATAACTGATTCGGACTGTTGAAAAAGCACTCACTTGGCTTCCTTCCGCGTCGAGATGTTGCTCCCGCGAACGCGCACTCTCCGACTCTTAATATACAATACTTAATATAATAATAGATAAATTGTGCTAATTATTGAGGAACTTTGTATTGTATTTGTGAACTCTATCTCCGCGATATAATCGTATTCAGCGGTGCATTTTGGACACTTTGTGGCATACATGAATAGGGCCGCCGCGCTTGAAGAAGCTGTGATTTATAACCCTGGCCAGGGTACTCCGAAGAAGCTCAACCATCCAACTGAAGAACTTATCTGAAGGTACCCTTTTCGTTTATCATGCGAATCTCCTTGTTTTTATCCTGTCTTCCTAATTGTGTGTGCATAGGTGATAAACTATTATTATAAATCGCAGTAAAAATGCAATGGTTTCGATATTGGCAATCTCATGCTTCGATCATCTACCTAAGGTAGATACGCAAGGTCCTTCGAATTTATATTAGTTTTAAATTTACGTCTTCGACACCAGTCGAGCGTAACCAGTGCTGGATGCACTGCATACGTGAATGCCGATTGATTCGTTTAGGTAACTGAATCAGTGTTGTGAGGTTACAATTAGATTAAGCAGTCGTGTTTTTAAATCGTAACCCTTGATATTTTTAAGTGGAATTGGATATTATGCATGAGATAAATAAATCATATAATATCTTATCATATCTAGGTGCCTACATGTGTTTCAATGTATATAAGTAACTATATATGATTTAGCAATTTACAGTGATATTGAATGGCTAAATATTTGCGACTCTGGTGCGAACAAGCGGTAACGCAGTCATTGTATACAGGTGTTTCCATAAAGTTAATAAATTCAATATTAACTTCATATTTTCTTATGCTGGAAATACATATTTACGACAATATTATTAACCACTGTCTTAAAAAAGAACATGTTTCGATATTAATAAAAAAAAATCGGTGTGGGTGTCTTTGAGTAATCGGGAGAAAATACATAAATTGAGAACCTCCTTCTTTTTTCAAGTAGGTTATTAAAACAGATTAAGGCGACCAGAGCATCCATGCTCCATTTAACATACTAATAATGTAAATGTAAAGCACTGATTATCATCCCGTAATTGAGATGTATCGTGAAATAGCATTGATACCGAATGTAATAAATTTACCAGCGGTCAATAAATCAAATTACCGGTACGTTAATTCACGCGTGAATTTATTACCGATGTTCATATAACTGGCGTTAAACCGTTGGATTTGGGGAGTCCGTGTTGCCGAAATCAGCGAACGTAAATGTTCCTAGCACTTGCGCAGGCATATTGTATACACACGCGCGCACACACACAGCAACTACTAGAACTTATTTAGTATGAAGAAACACCATAGCAAGAGTTCCGTTTTAGCGGCTAGAAAGGTGCGCTTTGTAATACTTAAATACGAAGTATAATAAACCCTCGACTGGGTCCAAGTTGAATGAGATAAAATATGTTCTTAGAAACTTAGTAGTACGTTCCCTAATTACTTCTTAATTTACATTAAATTTAGTAACCGTCTTTATCTACTTCCACACTGCCTCATTCGTGAACACATTCGTCATTCGAAAACAATTTTTTAAACCACATTCGATCGTTCTTTAGCCATCATCATTAAACACCCAAAACCATTAAAAAAACAATCACACATACACGTAGTTAAAAACTAAAGGAAACTTCAATGGTTTGCTCGACTATGTCTAGTACGAATATGTGAGTACAAATGTACTGAGTAGTCCAACACTAAGGGAACGGACGACGGGTACGAAACGGGTAACTGGGTCAGGTATAGCGGATGTTTTCTAGATCACGGCAAGGACCTCTTGTTGGATTATAATTGTCATTCTCAGGCCCTTGACGTGAACTAATTAGCTTGCCCCATTTTCGCATGCTATACGAGTATTTGGTTACATATTGTATTATATACATAATGGGACATAGGACCTGTTTAGCTTAGTAGGTCATGAATCTACGTATTGGATGATCCTGGGTTCAAATCCCGATAAGGGCAAACATTTGTGACATGAGCTTGTTATACTTATTTCAGTCTCGCATTTGCATATATTAAAATATTATCGTCTAGCACTCATCATAATATGTCATGATTGCATGATCACCTGTTAACATGGATTAATTATCTGTATTGTTAGTTCAATATTTCACTGGATATATGCCCGTAATAAAATCCATATTTTACAGCACATAGTTCGCCGTCCAGTATTTAACCGAAGACTTCCATCCTGTCTCACCAAACGCTATCCAGTCACGGGAAATTCGTTGACTTTAAATCACCCCCCAGGGGCCTCCATTCTGCCACGGCAATTTCAATCTCACACCGCTACAAATAAGGCACGGCTAGTATACCTTTGAGAACATGCATAGGAATAAACCACCAGCAGAGGCGTTTCGTGCAAAATTAACAACTAGTATGCCTGAACGTCCGTGTGTCGTGATGTACAGTTAGTGCGTACACTGGCGAAATGTTGGTTAGATGTGGTGTTTGAGATAAACTGTAGCGGAACTTACGAGAAATATGGCAATGTGTGTCATGGGGAATCCATATTATGTGATTTTACCCCAATTTGTCAGTACAACATAATTGGGTGTAGCGTACAACAACTGCAACATGGGCCGGCCGCTACATACTCTCGATTTTTCTCGCACTATACCTCTTGTTCTAGGTAAGTGTTCGCGAGCTCGCGCGCCGTTGCGTGATAGCCGTGCAGCACACAAAAATCGAGACTATATCACGGCCGTCTCATGATAGGCGGGCTGTCTCGCCCTATCTCATCGGTTAGTAACAATCTTGCAGTCCGCTTTGCAGGACCGTTTGAATGCGACAATTTTCGCTTTCTTACTGTTAACTGGCCACACTGAATGAAATTGTAGTGGCAAAATACCGGTTTAAAAAAAAATACAGTGTAAAATATTCATACAATATTCATACGTATATATTCTTTAATTATCGTTTAAATTTATTTGAATGATATTTGTAAGAAAAAAAATACTTGGCAGATCATTCTAATTCCATGGTCGAAATTGTGATTTTCATGAAATTAGCCAGGAAAACGCGTTTGACGGTTGGATAAGAAGCGCAACATGCATCCAGACGATAGCAATTAGTCAGCTTCTGATGAATTGGGGCTGACAAATCAGGCAATGTATATGCCCCATCAGCTTGCGTTAAATTAGTGACGCGTTCAAGGAATAATTTGTGGTATGTAGCGTTGGTTACGCTTTTAGGATGCAACCACGATAGTGCAACGCTAAGAGACTTTAGTGGGGTAAGCTGAATGCTAACGCTAGGTCATATTTTCGTCGTACTTACTACTTACGTCGTAGTTATTATGAGGAAGAATCTCCATATCGCAAAATAAAAGTCATTAATGGGCTTTTTAAAATGTATTCACCTTTTTTTCGAAACTAAGAAGTTTTTGGATGTATTGATCTCGAGTAATATTCATTTCGGTAAAGACAAGAAATGCCCGCAAAAAAGTCAGTCTTTTAACGAAACTGATATAACTGAGGACTCACTGACACACATTGCCATATAAAGTGGCCGTCGATAGAATTTGCTTACTATGTAAACAAACCACCATATTGAAATTGTCTTTCGATATGGCAGTTTGTAATTTACACAGTTAGCAAATTCCATCGACGGCCACTTTACTCATTAATCCATTTTTTTGTGATTCAGATCTATAAAGCAGATTCTGAGTAAGACAAACCCAAAACTAATCGGTACACCTGAAAGAGAATATGCCAAAATAAACTAACAGTTAGCAGTGTAGTGATTTTTAAACTGTAGCAAAACCGCTTCACGGTAGTGCCGCAAACCACGATATATCTCTAAGCCCGAGTGCAATGGTCCATTGTCCCAGCGGCAGGGTTATTGGAAGTACTCTATAAATATGTCCTTTTTAAAGGCATTCTGAATTCACTACGACAGTGAAATGTTCCAGTCTTTATTTCCCTAAAATAACTTTGGAAGATTTTTGATCTTAGTTTTTTATTATTGCTTTATTATCAGATTTGTACTTACCTGATTACGAAATTAAGGAGCAAGGTTTTTTTACCCAATTCACTGTTCATTCAAACGTTACTCGTATACTTTGTTCAGTAATAATAAAATAGCATAAATGAATAATAATATATATATTTATTTACTTAATATACACCTGTAAATACACCCATGTTTAAATACAAGCTTTAAAGGACGGCCTCTACTAAAGAAATAGGTACTTGACAAATAATAATATTTGTATAGTAAAAATACACTAACAGAAATCACGTATCCGTCTGCGGATCTTTTGAAAGCATTATTCGGGAAAATAGAAAGCAAATAGGGCACCTTATCTAAATATTGTCGCTCTGAATAGGTAGCTTCCTCGAAAGCACGATACTTTGCCAAATTGGGTGCCTTTGTGTATTTTTCCCTCTAAACCGAAGGCCAAATATGGGTATCAGTGATAAAATTGTTTTTTATGTATGGTTATGACGGTTATGCTATTGAATATTTAAAGAAATAGTATCGAGATTATTTCATGTACATTTTTATTAGTTAAATGGGTATGATTGAAGATAATTAAGTATATCCGTAATGTGTAATTTCTGAACGTGTTAAAGTTTTAGTAAATTTGTACATTATTTGGGAAGATTTTTGAAGATTTGTACTTACCTGATAACGAAATTTAAAGAGGAAGGTTTTTTTTACCCAATTCACTGTTCATTCACACGTTACCGTATAAGCCAATTAATATCTGAGACAATATATCGGCCCGAGCCGCTGGGGAGGGTCAATATAAAGACGATGATAAAATTGGTTTTATGAACGAGTAAAAACCCACACAATTCCATTTCGAGTAAATTTAACAAGAGTTAAGTTGTCGGGAGGCCGCTGGTCTTGATTCAATACGCCGATGAGGAGGTATTATATTTATTTCAATTAATTAATTACAATTATTTTTATTGAACGCGAATTATAATGTACGACGATCTACACACCAAGCGATACGGAGCTCAGGTGTAATATCGGAGTACTACTACTATCTTGAGTGCTAGTGGTGAACTGCCTTCCTCCTGGCGGGGTTGCGCCTTATATCCATCCTGATAGCGTGGGGACGCGTCGGGGGCGCGTGCTTGTGGGTCACGTAAGCCATCGGTGTTTCTGGAACTCGTCTGTCGCTGAGGTCATTTCTAGATAAGGGATGACGCCAGGATTTTTGGGAAACATCCATTAACAGTTGCCAAAAAGTGTTTTGTTTAGATTCTTTGAGCTTGATGTTATCTTGATGACTTTAAAACTTGGGAATGCGGATCGGTCGCTTATCTATGATGAGTGTGTCTGGATTCTTTAGGTTGGCGCTGGAGATGACGTTATGACGTGGCGCCCGCAGTTGGGGTGGCATTCCTTAACTCCTCCCCCCTTAAGAGAGAACTAAGGGTATAACTTGTTATGCCCGTGTTCTCATTTCTGTTAGAGCGTTGGGTGCACTTATGATAGATGGCGCACCCAAAGAGGCACAGAAATATGCATATCGAGATGATGGTCCAAATGCTAGGTATCCATAAATGGTGCTGGATGTTAGATTTCATTGTTGTTTCGAGTGGTTTCAGGTAAGGGTGTACGTCTTCTTCTGTAGTTCGTTTCCCTTCTGTCTTCTGTTCCAAGTTCATTTTGATTTGTTGGACTTCTTCCTTGAACATCTCGCTGCTTTTGGTGATGACTTTAGTATATGAGTTGGCCATTTGTAGTTCACAACTGGGGTCTAAGTGTAGTTTATACGGTCCTTGGATAACTTCGTAAAATGTCTCGTCGCATGTGATTGTAACACGTTGAGGTTGTTTTGAATACAGCAGGAAGTTTCCATCATCTATTGTAGTTATTGCTTCTTCTTCTTCAAGTTTTGTCGTAAAACAGGTGTGATTGCTTTTCTTAAGTAGTGTTTGGTGAATGCAGTCGGGTGTTATCTTGGAGTCTTTCCACCAGATGTGTTTGCATATCATTATTTTCTCTCTAGGTTTGCATAGGTTTGCACTCGGGTAGGCATACCATGAGTTTTTAATTAGGATTGTGGGGTGTTGGTTTTCGAGAATGAGTCCATCGGGATTTGGGAATGGGATTAAATTGTATGCGTTACCACCTTTGACTTTTACTTCTGCAATTTTTGCTACAAAGTGAATGACATTTCTTACATTGTAAACTATTATGTGATCTATCTCTACGTTATCTGTCTCCTCAAAAATATCTCTACAAGCTATACCTGGTTTTGCTAAAGTTATACCTAAATCTAGGATATTAATGATATCTTCTATAAGTATGAAGTTAATTAATATGTCTATACTTTCCTTATTATAAGAGTTCATACTATAAAGGATTTCAATATCTTTCTTTATGCTATTTAATCTAATTTCTATTTTTCCTATCGTTTCGTTTAAGTTCCACATCAGTATTCCTTGATTGCGGTGAAGGGTTTCAAGGTTATTATTAATTTCCTTCAAATCATTTGCATCGGGATTTCCCGTTATAAATTTAACTACTGATCCAAGGGGATCAATGAGGCCTCGCTTGAATCGTGTATTTTGACCAAGATTCGGGTTCATTAAGCTACTTAATCTGCCGGTTAAATGTAAATAGAGATTATTCATATAACTGTCATCAGTTTTGGTTCTAGACGACATAATTTTGTTAAGAGAATCTAAAATTTCCGTTAGGTTACAACGTTTTGTTACATATTTATATCCTTCAATCTCTGCTATTGGGCCTATCTTTTCAAAATATATTCCGTTCGGATTTTCCAGCTTCTTTAGGTGGTAGGTTTGACTATCCTTGACCTGTAGGTACCTGTAACAGCAACAGGCCTCAATTTATTTGCTGCACGTCTTTTTCCTCTATTGTCTAAGTATATTTTGGGGGCTTTTACATCGCGAATATACGTTTTACGGCGCGTACAAAATACGTTTGCTTGTTTTTTTGTAGTTGGGAGTTTTTCTTGAGTTTCTAGTATTGGCGGTGGTAATTCGGTGTTTTTATTATACTCATCTGAACGTTTTATTTGTGCTTCTCGTTTAGTTTTATATATATGTTCGTAAACGATTTGTAAGTGTTCTCTATGTTTCTGTAGTAAAGAGTTGAGTAGCTGGGAGTCATGCAGAAAGTTGAAAAGAGGTTCTGTTTCTATATGCCCGAATAGTATTTCATGTGGTGTTAATTTGGTATCTGATTGGATCGAACTATTGTAAGCTATTATGGCAAGTTTCATTTTATCTTCGTGCGGTAGTTTATTTTTATATTGTTCACTCAGTAGCCTACAATGTTCTTTCAAGGTTGAATGAAAGCGTTCTACAATTCCGTGAGATGCTGGGTTGTACGGTGTGGTAAAATTGATTTTGATATGGTATAAGTTAACTAGTTCCTTTAATAACGCGAATTCTTTTCCTGCATCAGTTGTGATTTCTGCTGGGACACCATATTGTGCAAAATATGACAAAATTTTCGACATAACTGTTGAACTATTTTTGTCTTTTAATCTTTTAATTACTGCAAATCGGGAGAATCCGTCTACTATGGATAAGTAAAGTTTGCCTTCGATATCTACAACGTCACAAAAAATATGATTAAGTGGCTTTAAAGCTATGGGTGGCAATAACATCGGTGGGCGCGATGGATGTCTTTCGTATTTGCCTGCTTTACAAATTGTGCAATTATTTATGTACTCACGAATATCAGTCATTATGTTTTTCCACCAATATTTTCTACTAATGTGCATTACCGTTTCAGTTATACCCCTATGATTCGTTTTGCCTTCATGATAGTTTTTTATGATTGTTATTTTCTTTTCGCGGTCTGTTACAGTCTCCACGATTTCTTTACAACGTGTAATGCTTATTTTCGTATTATGTTCTTTAGTTAAGATTTTGACCATCTCTTCGTACAATTCTTCTACGTAAAAGAATCCGTAGTAACAAATACCGGGTTTCATGTATTCGCGCACGAATTTGCGAAGTGCTTCTGTTGGCCTTTTTGATGTATACAAGCTAACTTCCATAATCTCGTTTCCATCTTCTTGTCTTATCTCTACGCTATCTAACTTATTATGTAACTTAAAATAAATTTGATGCTTTTTCTTGTTGATAACATCCTCTACTATTGGAATGCCCGGGTGAATATTATCGTCTTGAGAGTGCTGAGTTTGCGTTTCCTCTCGACTGTTATTGTTACTATGTTCACCTGTCGTGCTACCATCTTGTGCTAAAATTGATACGTTATCATTAAAATTAATTTTTACACGCGATAAGGCATCAGCATTTGCATTAATAGAACCTTGCTTATATTTAATTTCAAAGTCGTATTCAGCTAGCCTTAATCTCCATCTAGTTAGTCTAGAATTAGGATCTTTTAATGTCATTAACCAAGTTAGAGGTTTATGATCAGTATATATAGAAAACTTACGGCCATATAAATAAGGTCTAAAGTATTTACAAGCCCAAACTATTGCAAGGAGTTCTTTTTCCGTTGTAGAGTACTTGGTTTCTGTGTCAGATAAAGTTCGAGATGCATATGCGATTGGTTTCTCGACGTTATCTTCTTTTTGTGATAGAACCGCACCTAGGGCAAAGTCGCTAGCATCTGTCGTTAAGATAAACGGCTGTTCGAAGTCGGGGTATTTCAAGATCGGTTCATTCGTTAATATTTCTTTCAGTTTTTGAACGGCATTCAAGTATTCTTTGTCGATGACTATTTTGGCTCTTTTTTTCAGACACTTTGTTAATGGTTTAGTAATTTTCGCATAATTATCAATGAAACGCCTGTAATATCCCGTGAGACCTAAAAACGAACGAATTTCCTTCTCCGTTTTTGGTACCGGATAGTTTATTATGTCTTGTACTTTACGTTGGTTGGGTGTTAGTCCGTTAGGTGTCAATTCATGACCTAAGTATTCTACGTGCTTTTTTAGGAATTCGGATTTATCGGGTTGAATTTTTAAGTTATGCTGTCGCAATCGTTCAAGCACTTTCTTCAGTTTTTGTATGTGTTCTTCTAATGAAGTTGAATAAATGACAATATCGTCTAGATATACGAGACATGTATTATATAAGAGGTCACGTAATATTAAGTCCATTAGTCGTTGGAATGTAGCCGGGGCGTTTTTCAATCCAAACGGCATGCGTAAAAATTCCCAATGACCATGGTTAGTTGAAAAGGCAGTTTTTTCAATGTCGTCTTCGTGCATTTCTATCTGATGGTACCCACTCGCGAGGTCTAGCGTAGTGAAGTATTGAGCTCTACCTAACTTGTCTAATATCTCCTCAATATTTGGTAATGGGTATTTATCTTCAATTGTTTTTGCATTTAATTGTCTATAGTCTACAACCATACGATATTTTACTTTACCGGATGCGTCAGGTTTTTTTGGGACTATATGTACAGGACAGCTCCAAGGTGAATTAGATTCGCGGATAATGCCGTTTTCGAGCAATTCGTTAACCTGCTTATCTATTTCCTCTTGTTGCTTTGGGGGTTTTCTATAGTTTCTAACGTAAAGTGGCGTATCGTCCGCTAAACGCAGTTTGTGTTTCACTGTGTGAGTGAAAGTAAGTGGTTCTTGTCCGGTATGAAAAACATCTTTAAATTCATGAACAAGTTTGGTTATTTTTGTTTTTTCTTCCTTGTTCATGTGATCTGTACGAATTGTCAATTTACTATCTTCGATTTTATTTAATTTTACCATTTCAATAACATCTGATACCGGTTTTATCTCGTTCGGTATCGGCTTCAAAAATCTATCAAAGTTATTTTTGAATTGTTGTCGTGTTGTACTCAGGTTAGTTACACCTAATTTATATTTGCCTTCTCTAACAGCTATTAATGCACAATTGACGTGGACGCTACTTGTACCAATTTCAGGCACGAAGTAATGACCGTCAGGTTTATTTGAAACACACGTTATCAGATTGTCCGAGAGAGGGTCGATTTTCAAGATCCTTTCAGGGTAATCTATGCTTATTGGAATTATTTTGTTCGGCAATATTAGTTCACTCTTATTCAAATTTATTAATGCCTTTAGTTTCTTAATTAAATCTGTGCCTATCATCCCCGCGTATTTAGGGTCGAAGTCATATAGCAAAAACTCATGCTTTCCTGCCTCGCCCAGCGGTTTCAGGTCCAAATTAATGGCTCCGCAGTGATTGCTCTGACTGTGGGCCGTTTTTATAGTGAATTCTTTTTGAATGATTTCCTTATAATTCCCATTATGTTTAACAATTAACGGGCTAATTAGACTTTTGGTACTACCTGTGTCCAATAAGAATCGTCCTCCCCATTCGTCTATCGTTATATAGGGTAGATGGTCCCTATCTAAATAATTTAATTTTACGTGAATTCGTTTTGCGGCCCTAGTTCTCGAAAAAACTCTTCATCGTTACATATTTTTTTCTCATAACTGTTTTCGCAGTTTTGTTCATGATCATAACCATAGTTTTGGTCACTCTCTATTTCAGTGTTATATACTTCTACCGATCGCGGCTTTTGTGGGCGATTATGTACAGGTCGCCTATTACTCACAGTTCTCATAGAAACATCAGAGTCTAAATGGTCGACTCGTTGAGGTTGGGGTTTCGGTGGGTACATCTGTCGCCATTGTTCCGGTGTTGGACGCGGTTGACTTGCCCAATGCGTTTGTTGCTGATTATTGAAGTTATTAAATTGGGGTCTCGGAGTGAACTGTGGCGTTTGTTGAATTGTGGCGTTTGTTTGCGTATGGTGGTTTGGAAAGCGGTTAAAACTAGATCTACTTATAGGGTTTTGATTATAATTTTTGTTAAAATTAGGTTTTGCATTAAATTTCAAAGATTTTTCTTGTTTTCTCGCAAAATAATCAGGGTGTACTTCTAATTCATTTTTCAATTGATTATACGCGGAATCGAACGAATTATGTTGTCCAGAACGAATTAATCTATCGGTAGCAATGTCTAAATGTTTGCAAAGTTGGTCAATACACACGTTTTCAAGAATAACCGTAGCTTGTGGTGATTCGGCTTTGTTTTTAGCTGCATAGAGTAATTCTTTGATTTTATCTGCGAATACCAAAGCGTTTTCATTGGGGAAACGTTTGATGCGCGTGATTTCAGAAATTATTTGTTCTAAGCTTCTATTATCGCCAAATTTTGTTCTTAATGAATTGATTATTTCTTCTACTGTGGTATTTGGCATGTGCGCGATGGCTTTAATGGCTTCACCGCGCAATTTACTTTTTAATATTATAGGGAAGAGGGCCCTAGCATCGGGGTCCGCTGCCCTAGCTAGAACAGTCACTTGATTTAAAAAGAAATCTAATGTATCCCTATCTCCTTCATAAGGGGGCAAATATTTTTCAATGGTTGCATGATTTAGTGCCATTTTTTTTTTTTAAAAAAAAAAGCCTTTACGTTTCAAAAGAGAGACACAACACAAAACAAAATTAAAAAAATGGTGGTAATGCGTACAAAAATGTTATAAGGAAATTAGGTATATGGGAAACTCACAGGGTAGCCGCCAGTGCGATGATCGTTGTTATCTTCATTTAGGCAGTGGGAGAATCTCTTCGGGGTTGAAACCCTCCAGCTCACGCCGACGATGAGTAGCCGCGGTTGCCGGGAGACTCGCCGTTCGCTGTCACCAGTTAAGTTGTCGGGAGGCCGCTGGTCTTGATTCAATACGCCGATGAGGAGGTATTATATTTATTTCAATTAATTAATTACAATTATTTTTATTGAACGCGAATTATAATGTACGACGATCTACACACCAAGCGATACGGAGCTCAGGTGTAATATCGGAGTACTACTACTATCTTGAGTGCTAGTGGTGAACTGCCTTCCTCCTGGCGGGGTTGCGCCTTATATCCATCCTGATAGCGTGGGGACGCGTCGGGGGCGCGTGCTTGTGGGTCACGTAAGCCATCGGTGTTTCTGGAACTCGTCTGTCGCTGAGGTCATTTCTAGATAAGGGATGACGCCAGGATTTTTGGGAAACATCCATTAACAGTTGCCAAAAAGTGTTTTGTTTAGATTCTTTGAGCTTGATGTTATCTTGATGACTTTAAAACTTGGGAATGCGGATCGGTCGCTTATCTATGATGAGTGTGTCTGGATTCTTTAGGTTGGCGCTGGAGATGACGTTATGACGTGGCGCCCGCAGTTGGGGTGGCATTCCTTAACTCAAGAATTAAATATTTTTACGGCTTTATCATATTGATATTTAAGCTCGTGTGCTGTTGCAGGCGGGCGCCGGCGCCGCACGGCCTTGCCTCGGGGCAGAGGGTAGGTATTGTTATATACGCTCTAGTAACATCTAGCGAGTGCAGCTTGTTTTCTTAAAAGAGACTTGTTATCGAACGAGCGAGCGAAACGTACGAAGTTCTATGCTTCAGCTTGGGCCGAACACTGTTTGTCCTTTACAGGTTGCATTTCTCACCCGATTCGCGTCAACTTTTGTGAGCAGGTACAACAATTATTCAGAATTTTACTCCACTTTCTCGAGATAAAATGTGTATATTTTTTTTGGAAAAAGGTCAGGCACGCTGTACACATTCTACAGCTCACAGAGCCACCAGTAGTTTGTTAGAAATAAATATATTTCTGAATAAATACAATTAATTGATTACCTGTGTTGTTATAGCATAATTTTCCTACCAGATTATGTTACATTGATTTCAATTAACACGATTCTAACCCGTCATTTATACTAAACTGGACTTAATCGCGCATGGGACGACCCGTGGCCAAAGATGTTGTGAAACATCCGAAACGGCCTCAAAGAGGTTAATAAATTAATTAATTATACTCTATTAACTATACCCTTTATAAACAAAACATAAACAATGTTTATATTTAAACATTGCAGATTATATTTTGACTTAATATGAGAAAAATATACGAACAACTAACCACACACTCAAGAAAGAAACCGGCGAAGTGCGAGTCAGACTTGCACACGAAGGGGGGTTCCGTATCAATTAAAACGGCAAAAAAAACACGTTTGTTATATGGGAGCCCCCTTAAATGCCCTGTCTTTTTTGTATTTGTTATTATAGCGGCAACCGAAATACATCATCCGTGAAAAATTCAACTTTCTAACTATAACGGTTCATGAGATACAGCCTGGTGATAGACGGACAGACAGACGGACGGACGGACGGACAGCAGAGCCTTAATAGGGTCCCGATTTTACCCTTTAGGTACGGAACCCTAAATACGGACTAACTCCATCCACTGTGATCTAAAAATTATTAATAAGTTAACGAAACAATAATGTTTATTATTTACAATTGCCTCAATAACCCGCAGTTTTGTCCACTGACAATGTTAAATGACTTGTCAAAGGATTACCGCGCAATTATAGATAACGAAAATCTATATGTGGCAAGGCTAATGAAGCCGTGATCGTAAATCATATCCGTGCCCATATATTAGCATTGCGTATTGACAGCCACGCCGCGGCATTTATCAATATGACAATGTTTACTTGGGAACATTTGGCAAGTACATTTACTTGGTCTTCCCGCAATATGTGTTATGATGTTCATATAGGTATAGGCATAGTTGGTAGTGCTCCTGTCTAGTTCTCTGCTAGAGGTTTTGGGTATGACTTCGAGGCAAACGAAAGATTTCCAAAATTTTCCCTTATACCTATATATTGAATTTGGATTTTTAGGGTTCCATAAGTCAAAAGGATTGTCCGTCTGTCTGTCGGTCAAGATCCTTTATCTCGGGAACGCATGAAGGTTTACAGTCCCTTGAAACTGTGAAAAAATCAAACTTTTAAATTAACGTTAAAAAAAATATTCAACCGTTTGTATTTGTGTATTTCGACACTCTCGGAATCATAATTTATAGGGTACTTTCTGTTCACCTAGAACTATGGAATTTAGCAAGTAATATCGTCTTATACTACAAGTACCTACAGGGGAAATTCTGAAAACTATTCATTAGTAATATTGTGACGGAACGCTCGGTGGGCGAGTCCGACACGTACTTTTCTGGTTTTTTTACTATACCACTTCGGCGGCAAACAAGCGTACGTCTTGTTAATATATAATCACTTTAGTTACCAACTGTTTCGCATACAATTCATCAGCGAAATTGCAATACGAACCGTTTGTGCTAATGGTTTGTCAGTTTCTACCTCCGTTTAAGCTCTGTATTGGTATCGACTTTGTCATGTTTTGCTATAAAATTGTATAGAAGTGATTTCAATATATTTGCTTAAACCATGCCAAATCTGTAATTTAGTATTAAAGTCTCACAAATCGAAATGAAATGGTATGCTTACATAATATTAGGTAAGTAAATTTTAGAAACATTATACCAATTAGAGAAGTCGCAAAACAATGTTTGGTAAAAATAAAGTAAACCAACAAATTCAAACTAGGTCTCAATTTGACTGAAATTAAAATTTGTATCACAATTTTACAACATTAATTATCAACGCTTCATATGTGGTAAACCAGCAGGTCCATCACTTAACGCATTGTACGCTCGTCAGGTAGATCTAAATGCCACTTTTTATATGGAAAAATGACAGTTAAATGTGAAATGGGGAATTAAAGTTTGTATGGAACTAAGATATAAACGAGTTCCACGTGGATTCATATTTTTTCTAGTATCATAAAATATGAGTCATTCAAAAAATGTGCGATTATAAAAGGAAATGCTCCTTCTATTCAGTTCCATCTCTCGTATCTGCGAGTCTTGTCGGGTGGAATTTCACTCCGATGTTAATTTACGGCCGCTGGCTCAGTGGTGACTAATTTCATATTAATGTGAGCTTGTCTCGACGGTTTCCGATATCAATTGAGTATTTTGTATGGATGTGATTTCATTATGAAACCAGTTTCTGCAAGTCGTGCATCGTAATTACGTACTTAATTAAGTACATAATTACGATGCACGATTATATGGCTAAATCTTTGTGACAAACAACCCAATAAGGTCTAGTTTTCTCTCTAGGTTGCAGAAGGTTAGGCCACTATTTCAACAACTTGACAATTGTCATCTGACATCGACAATTCTCCGTACATTGCTGGTTCCACAAGTAAGCTAGCAACCACCTCAACTTCTAGAAAAGCTATGGTGATTTGTCAGTGTCAGATGACAATTGTCAAGTTGGTGAAATAGGGGCCAGATGGCAGTCACTTTCGTAAAACTGGTGCCTATGCCAAATCTTGGGATTAGGTGCCAAAGTGGACCCCGGGCTCCTTTAGGGCACAAAGTTTGCGACAAACATGAAATTGGTGTATATTTTTTTAAACATAATATCATCATCCTCCTAGCGTTATGCCCGGTAATAAATCATAATATATCATACAAAAATGGCCTTTTTAGTATGCAGCTATCCAATGGGACATAAATTTAGATAAAAAAATCTCCATTAACAAGTTTAAGAACAAAAATAAAATTACGCAATGAACAAAAATAAGGAAATATCACAATCACTTTTCCCTTTTAATTTAGCAACGAAACAGTATGAAGTTAAAGTGTGAAAGCAATTTAACTTTTGGTCCACCGCGGTCCCTTGGGGCAGTGACTTTGATCGATGGTAGAGTTTCATCTCGCATATATTTCTATATATTTAACGAATACTTTGAATTGCATTTTTGACTAAATATTAAGTGGGAGCAGATATATATGCACATTTTACTACTTGAGTATTTGGCTGAACATCCATAGATTACCTACTGCTACTGTTCGTGTGCTCTGCAGTCTTAGAAAACTATGAATCATTTTATTGAAATTCTTGAATTTTATTTGATTTCAACACTATTATTTGTATTTTTTGGTCATTTTAAGATAACAAGGAAGAAATTGATGAAAGTATTCCATTTAATTTGGATATAAATAAATCTAAAAGTGCTACCATTTTATTGTTTCAAATATGCTATAAAGTTGTCTAAGAATAATAATCCGGATTACATAAGCAAATAAAAGTCTCAAAATCGCCGTTAAAATATTTTATCTCTTATGAATATAATCCAAATTTTACGAGCGGTGTTAAATTTGAACCATTTTAAGCGCAAATGCCAGTAGCTCCGATAAGCGTCAAGTTTGTTTAGTGGCAGAGGACCCCTGGCAGTTTAGTGTTGAAGGGTAACAATAAAGAACGTATAAAATCCTAAGAAACTGCCCCAAAGGATTATCTCGCCCTTCTGTTTTTTATTATAATTTTAAGAGTCTAATTGTAACGAACCCCTTTTGTGTAATCTTGTATTTCAACATCCAAGTAGATATCATATTTTTAACTACTAAGTACCTACGTAGGAAAATTTTAGAGAAATATATGTTTCTTTCGATGTTTTAGCCTGTATCATAAAAAATATATAATTGAATATAAAAATTATATGACAGAAGGGCACGACCACTGAAACTAGTAACTCATAATTACGTTGCGGTGGAGCTCGATTAACGGTACACGGAAATGAATGAATAATCTCGTCATCGCCTTCGTTTACAACACGGTTCGCTCATGCTTGCACGACTTCATGTATTAACTAGGTACAACGCTTTCTACGGTACGTCAATACTGCCATTTTTCGAGCTAGGCATAGTGGGTATTTCATCTGAGATTTAACACTCAATAGGTCATTAACTAATCAGTGTATCGACGAAATATATTAGCCAGTGGGCCATCAATGTACAGTCAGCCTGACTGCAGAGAATAGTAGGTATCCATGTAAGTACATAGTTACTTTGATGCACTTTTCTCTTCATACCGACTCGACTATACTAACCTATACATGTAGATGTTGCATAAATGGTGGTCACATAGATCATAGAAGAGGAATTTTCTTAAAATTGCATCATTTAAAACAAAGAAAGTCAACACATCAGAACATGTGGAAGAAAACGGAACTTAATCGCGTAACTTTTCTGCCTACTTTCAGAAGTGTTATGTTGGGCTATGATCTAAGCCATGATACATGTGTACTACTCATGGGATATGATATCATTTTGTGTTACAGTCACCGGCATCAATATCTGCCGAAACAAAGCCGGCAAAAATATCTGACACGTCCTTATGGCATTAGACATAGAGTCGTGTCAGATATTTATGCGTGCTATGTTGTGGCAGATCTTATTGTTGGTGAATGTACATAAGCGTAGTGCATATTCAAACCAAAAACAATGTCTCTCTAATTCCAAGTCTTAAACGACATGTGATCCAATTAAATTTTTAGACTGACTCCCAAAACACAGCATTGATTTGAAAACGTCAGGGTCTAATCTTGAAATGATTGATGCGCTCGCTATTGTACCCCAGATGAGCTTCCCACGGCCACTTTAACGTGATCCCCTATCCTAAACGACGGCCAAGCTTCGAGAGACCTTTCAAATTGGGCCGTATATATTCAAAGGAGTTTTATGCAACCGCTATATCAAGGCCTCCTGTTATTTGGGGTGGCTTACGAATACGAGCGCACGTGGCTTGGTTTTCGCGTTGTGCCGTTTAATGCATAATTCATATAATTTTGTACAGATATTTCGAAGGCTGATTACGTGTCACATTATTCACAATTTTCGACTGATACCTTTCCGATCTCATGTTTATTGACGGTTTAAATTTATATTACAGACGCAATTTCGTATTTTGTCATGTAAATATGGTTTATCTTCCCATTAGAACACATTTTACGTTTTACGCATATGATAATATTATAATTGTTAAAGTTTGGATGTTATAAATTATTTAATATATGAGACGCTACAAATACTATTGTGCTTGTAATGCTGCAGGGAGCATTCACACAAATATTCTACGAGAGCACAGCTTTAAGAAAACGCCAGTAGGTATCTGCATAATGCCTTAAGCAGAAAATTCAATTTACGGCGCAGCGCTTCAAAGCCAGAGCTAAAGAATCAACAAGTCACCCAAACTATAACATAAAAAACTTGAATCCGCACAAGTTTTATTGCTACTTCCGTATGCAGTTCCGGGAGTACATTTACGGTCCGGATGTCTTTATGCTGAATCCTTATATAACACGGAACCTGGAGGATTTGGATAGTTAATGCGCTTTATGTCAGATGAATTTAAACCATTCAAATATAGGTGCTACTATTGCTTATTAAGGGTGGGTTGCACCAACTTACTATTACAGACCGATCAATCTGTCATCCCATAGAAACTTGTCAAACTTTCCTTACATTCGGATTTTAACGAACAGCGCTTACGATTACAGAGTTACAGTCTATCTGTATATTACAAGTATAGTTTATTATAGTTATTTCTAGTTAGTACCTACATTCAGCGCCAACGATTTCGTAGCGTTATACATTCGTGGTTTTACTGGTTTGTATAGGAAACCACCTACGCGCTCTGCCTCCACCCAGCGGGTGCGGGCACTGAAAATGTTACCGAAAAATAAACGAGATAATTTTAGTCTTCAGTTTTTGATGCTTAAGTAAGGACAGCACCCTTGCAAATAAAAGAAAAATAGTGACAATGCAACTGCTGTCTATATAACAATTTTTAGTTGATATGATAGGGACCAAATGTAATTCTGCCGCAGAACATTGTTTAATGGGTTTGGGACATTAAAGTTTATGCTAAAAACCGTCATTACGCTCAGAACAAAAGATAGTAACATTCAATTAGCACACCCGAACCCTTTGGATGCACCCGCACTTGACCAACTGTTAATTGCATTAAATCATGCTGGATACAGCAACAGCCCTATTACGGGAGCAATGAATACAAGGGTGTAAACGACATGCCGTTAATATAAATTCTGCTTGGATTCATTGAGCCCTTTATTCGATTAAACATATCACGAATAATTTGATTACAATTAATTCGGTTACATCTTAACAAACTCAGCGAACTACCACAGATGGGTCCATTATGTTTCATTGGACGTCAATAAACAATAAGTTTAATAATTGAATTTCCCAGAATATTTTTAGTTAATTGCAAACATTTGTTCATAAAATAAAATCATAACTTAACGTTTTTATGCTTGCCTTCATATTGATCGGAATGCAGCTAAAGCATATTCGATCGTGTCAAATCCTCTTTGATAATGATCACAATAAACTTGTGAAAACAGCCCGGTCCCTTCACACGTCTTCGTAAATCCTAGAGCTGGCTATAAATTATGTATTCGAGTTATAAAACCATCCGCGCGAATGGCTGAGATTCCACTGATCCGGTGTCTTTTAATGGCCTCTACGGAGGAGCGAATAAGCTGGCTTCCACCCAGTGGGACATACTGGGACATCCTCTGGTAAGCGAAATAATATAAAAGTAGGTGAATGAATAACGTGGGGAAAAAGTTTAACTAGCAAATATTTTTACGCTTATTAGGTGACAGACAGACTACTAAATATTCGGGAATATATTTGAATCGGTTTCATCTATTTTACTAAACGAAATTTGTTGTCTTGTTTGACGGTTTTCACTCACTGACGATATGACGTAATTTACACAATACAGGCACATCGCCACCGCATGCATCCCTTGGAGTTGCTGTCCATTGGCTACGCTGCGCTTACCACCAGGCAGGCCGTATACACTTCTATGCCATCGCCGTGGTATAAAACAATACAATATTCTCGGAACTCTAAATATAACGATCAAGTTCCCAGTTTCAGTTCCGTTTTCCAGTATCTGCATACTTACTTGATTGCCACAGGTATGCTGCGGTAAGAGTCATTTGTACTAATTATACAAACAGGTAAAAGGACGGGTGTCCTATTGTAAGGAGTTGGGAGGAGTTTTTTTTGCACGACGTTAATATTCAAGTTCTCACTTCTGCCGGCACTCCCGGATCCCCGTCCCGGAGTGCAACCCGGTCTTTTTTAGGGTTCTGTAGCCAAACGGCAAAAAACGGAATCCTTATGGGTTCGTCATGTCTGTCTGTCTGTCCGTCCGTATGTCACAGGCATTTTACTCGAAATCTATAAGGTGTATTTTGTTAGCCGCTACATAGTTTTGTAATTAAATAACAAAAAAAAAAATGGTTGCACTCCGGACATGAAACAGAAAAAATCTTTGGAAGCCCACGTGTCGCACATCAATCGATAGGCCTTTCAAAATAAGTATTAGGTTTATACGCAAGTTTTTTGATTAAGTGAAGAGAGTCGGAGATAATCGCCCCGAAAGTCACTAAAATAGTGTCCCCCCCCTCTAATTTTTAGACCGTGTATTTTAATAGTAGATTGTATGACAAGAACTAAAGTAAGCCATATTACCACGAGATGGATATTTTCCCGAACGAAATGAGGGGAAATAAATCGAGGGGTAATATGGCTTTTAGACCAGAGTTATACACTCTACTTTTCACTTCGACTGCGAGAAATTAGTAAAAACAAAGATTATCCATCCACAATCAACAATTATACCAGGGCCAAAAGATTATTCAATTTGGCGCCATTCTTTTTAATAAACTGCTTTGACACAGATACAAAATATTCACACCACGAATAAACGCCTCTGACCGTCTAATAGCGGCGTGTAAATGGCCGAGCGCGGCGGACAGCATACGCGGGGCATACGATAAGTCTATCCCGCACAATCTTCATAGCTTATGTCATGTATGCAGTCAACCACGCTTGAACGTTTGGACGGAGCTATTTTTTGTATTTTTTTAATTATTGTGAATTAGGAAAAATAAAAAAAAACACCTAATTTTTGAATTGAATTCTGTTTCCTGATTGGTCGATTTTAATGTCTAGCTGTATTCTGGTTAGTAGATACCAAGTAGGGAATGCATACCGGTAAACCGGTTTACCGGTTAATCGGTAAATTGGCCGAATATGAGGGCGGTAAATTACCGGTAAATTAAAACAACTACCGGTAATTTACCGAAACACTAATTATCGATAAATTAATACATTTTATCGATTATTTATAATTTATCGTCATGATTATATCTCAATAATCCTCCTTTTATCATTTAAAAATGACAACTGAATAAACTTCTTAGCGTTATCTTACCTTATGTGCCTATAGGATCTTTGGAAAGTGTTATGGGCCCTTCCAATCCCTTTCAATTAAAGACCGCGGTAATCTTGAACGTAGTATATTCGTGGTTAATTGTAGAACCTTATGCAAACTATTATTACAGAGAAGTATAATTAAATTCAGAGCTTGACGCCATCTTATCGGCTATCTGTCTGTCGACTCGTTCTCACCGTCGGCGTGCGTTTCGACGCTGCACGAGGGCGAGAGCGTTTCGTTCTAGGCACATTTGCCACACCACCCCCCTACGGAGTGGAGAAAAATAAACGAAAGAAAAAGAAACAATTTTGTTACCTAACAGTAACTTATTTATAAATCTAGCACATCCCTAAACCTAACCTTCCTACCCGCTCTGGTAACGACGGGAGCCGGAGTGGCTGGAGGTGGAGTTGGTAGAGAGGGTGAGACAGCTGGTGAAGGAACAAAGGTTGGTAGTGGAAGTTGCGCGGTTGGCGGCGCCGTGCTCGACGTGCGTGTCGAGGCGCTGGCTAACGTACCTGATGGGTCGAGGTAGGCGGGTTTAACCCGGTCAACGCTCACGGCTACTTCTCTCCCATTGTTGTCGATAGTGAGGGTTTTATCCCTCCTGCGTAGCACACGATGCGGGCCAGTATACGGTGGCTGCAAGGAACGTCGCACTGTGTCATCCCGAAGCATTACGTGTGTCGACGAATCCAGATCTTTAAACATAAAAGTCAGTGGTACAGTATGGCGAGATGCAGGTACCGCTTGAAGTTTCTTCATGTGCTGTCGTAAGCGCGCGACGAAATCAGTGACGTCGCAGGAGGCTGCAGGATCGACTGATGATACGATGAGTTCGCCTGGAAGGCGTAAGACTTCGCCGTAAACGAGCTCAGCTGACGAGGATTTTAAATCTTCTTTCAGCGCTGCCCGCATGCCCAAAAGTACGATTGGTAGGGCGTTGATCCAAGCGCCACCGTGGCACATAATGGCAGCTTTTAACTGTCGGTGCATCCTCTCCACCATGCCATTAGCACAAGGGTGGTAGCTGGTAGTTCGATTGCGCTTGGCCCCGCAGACGTTCAGCAAACGTTGAAAGAGGAGAGACTCAAATTGTCGCCCTTGATCTGTTGTCACCAGGGAAGGTACTCCGTAACGGGATATCCATTCCCTAGTGAATGTCTCAGCAACCTCCTCTGCCGTGATGCTCGTCATCGGCCAAGCTTCTGGCCAACGTGTGAAGCGGTCGACGGCGGTTAAGCAATATTGATATCCCTTGTTGTAAGGTAGTGGGCCAATTATGTCTATATGAACGTGCCGGAAACGAGCGCTTGTGCCGGGAAAGGTGCCGAGGGGCGACCTGGCGTGGCGGGTGACCTTGCTACGTTGGCATGCAAGGCAATTACGAGCCAATTCGCGGCAGTCTTTGCGCATGTTAGGCCAGACATATCTGTCGCTCACCATACGAGTAGATGATGTAGCTCCTGGGTGGCTAAGATTGTGAAATCTTTCGAACACCTTCTTGCGGAGTGACAAAGGAACGTAGGGACGTGACTTATCACTCGACGTGTCACAAATCAGTGTCGTGTCTGTACCTGGTATGTTGATCTTCTCCAGTTTTAACGAAGATGACTTTTCTCGCATCAGAGTACTCAATTCGTTATCCTCTTCCTGAGCTTTTGAGAGGGCAGTAACGTCAGCGTCGGTTGAGATCGTCTCGACGCGCGACATCGCGTCTGCCACGACGTTATCCTCTCCTTTTATGTACACAATGTCCGTCGTGAACTGTGAAATGAAGGAGAGTTGATTGAGCTGGACGGGAGGGAGTTTTTCATTGCGCTGAATGAAAGCATACATCAAGGGTTTGTGGTCTGTAAAGATTGTAGTATGTTGGACCTCCAAAATATGACGAAAATGCTGCACGCTCTCGTAGATCGCTAAAAGTTCACGGTAGTAGGCAGGCCATTGCTCCTTCTTTTTGGGGAGCTTTTTACTAAAGAATGCGAGGGGTTGCCAATGATCATCGACTTTTTGCTGAAGGCAAGAACCAATGTGGGTTGCTGACGCATCGGTAAAAAGTCCTAGTGGAGCGTCCGGGATAGGGTGTGCCAGCAGGGTTGCGTGCACCAGACTCTCCTTACATTTCTCGAACGCGAGTTCCAGGTCCGGCGTCCACGGAACAGGTTTCGCTCCTTTCATGTCTGGAGCAGAGTAAATGTCAATCAAAGGAGCCTGTAGTTTTGCTGCATTAGGCAAGAAACGGCGGTAAAAATTTACCATGCCTATGAACCTACGTAGGCCATGCACAGTTTTAGGCAAGGAATAGTTCTGTAGGGCCTCTATTCTTTCATTTGGTGGTTGAATACCCTTCTCAGAGATACTGTATCCCAGGAATTTTATTTTTGGCACCCCGAAAACACATTTGGTTACGTTGAGAACTATGCCGTTCTCTGATAGCCTCTGAAAGAGAGTATGAAGATGCTCGGCATGTCGTTCCGCGTTGGGGGAAAAAATCAAAATGTCGTCAATGTAAGGGTAGCAAAAGTCTAACCCAGTTACGACCCCGTCAATGAACCTTTGAAAGGTTTGACCTGCATTACGAAAACCGAAACCCATATACGGAAATTCGTATAGGCCGAAAGGCGTGATAATAGCAGTTTTGTCGATGTGTTCAGGGTTGACGGGTATTTGTTGGTAAGCTTTTACCAGATCTATGCAACTAAAAACGGTAGCACCTGCGAGGTTGTATGCGACGTCCCCGATGTGCCGAACCGGGTAGCGGTCAGGTATGGTGCGAGCGTTGAGCGCGCGGTAGTCCCCGCATGGCCTCCATGTGTCGTCCTTTTTGGGTACCAGGTGCAGTGGAGATGCCCACGCGCTGCTGGAAGGACGTGCGGTCCCTGCTCGCACCATCTCCGCGAACTCCCGGCGCGCGGCGATCAGTTTGTTCGGAGCAAGGCGGCGAGGGCGGCAACACACTGGCGGCCCGTCGGTGGTCAAAATGTGATGTACCGTTGAGTGCTTCGGTTCCCTCGGCAGTCCGGGAGGGCGCGTCAGATCAGGAAAATTCTGTAAAATTTTGGCAAAACCCGAATCCTCAGCCGTAATGGTTTTAACGCTACCTTGAGCGCTACACGCGATAGATGCAGATACGTATAATTCGGTACTAGTATCATTGAGGCGCTGCTTATGGCAATCCGGCACTAGTTTAAAGTGAGCTAGAAAATCTGCGCCGATGATAGGAGTACCGACGTCCGCAATGACGAAATTCCAGAGGTAGTCTCGACGTAGACCTAGGTTAAGTCGTAAGCTGTGGGTACCATACGTTTTAATAGAACTATCGTTTGCTGCACAAACATCAAATCAAAATCAGCTGTTTTGTGCCTCCCATTGAGAAGGTGTCGTGGGAAGCAACATATATCCGAGCCCGTGTCGGTAAGGAATTTATGTCCCGATGCCAGATCTTTCACAAATAAGCGACGGCTTGTGTTAAGACAGTCAGCGGCCGCCACTACTGACTGCTGGGCTAGTTTTCCTGATTCTTATGAGTCCAGCTGCAGGGTGTCCTGCATTTGGTAGCATTATTGCCAAATTTATCATGGTACCAACACAATTTTGGTTGGCCCCGTGCTGAAGATGTGGAATGAGATCTAGAAGAGAATCCAGGCCGCTGGGAGCGGCTTCTCGATCGAGCACCCTGTCCGCTTTGGAATAATTTGTCTACTTTATTAGAAAGTTCATTTAAACATTTCATGACATAAGCTAAATCTGGTTCGGTCCTACCTGACGACGTTGTAGATGTAGCGTTTACCTCGGCAACGACTTTGGTAGATGGTGCCTCGACAATCGCATCTGCAATCTCTGCCACTTTGTCAATATCAAGGTCCTTTTGGGTGATGAGGATGCGCTGCAACTCCGTTGGTAAACGCCGCATCCACAGTTCCCGTATGATACTGGAGTCCTTCAGGTCGGCTCCAGCCAGAGAGCGCAGGTGTCGGAGGAAAGCGGATGGCTTACGGTCCCCGAGCTCTTCATCGTTCAGTAATCTGCGCACCTGCTGCTCCTTTGTGCTGGAAAGACGTTTGATTAAAGCATTTTTTAAGTGCTCATATTTGCCCTCAGCTGGAGGGTCACACAGAATGTCTTCAACCACATCGGATAACCTATCATCTAGCATAGACAGTATATACCCATATTTAGTGCCATCTTGCCTGATACCATTTAAATCGAATTGAGCTTCTACGAGACGAAACCAGCTCTGTGGTTTGTTTTCCCAGAAAATTGGTAGCTTGGCTTTGACTTCTAAAACCTCAGGTGTTGGTGGTGTATGAACCAGATTTTGCGCAATGCTAAGCGTCCTAACTTGCTCTTTGAGCTCCACCAACTGTCTCCTAAGTTCCTCTTCTGCCATTTTACAATACCAGAGGAGTAACAATATTAACAACAATGCAGAAATATATACAATAGCTACAAGAGTAGAAAAAATGCTTAAGGTTAGAATATCACGCTTATAGACCGTTAAGTTTCTTCTACGACGTTTAACACACCTGCACCAAGATTTTCACTCACGTTGAGATAAAAGGTCGAAGTTACTTACAGTTTGTACGATCATAGCTCGTTGATAAAATCGGAATCAAATTACGTAAATAAACAACATAGTTCGCACTGACGTATCGCCTGTCACTGTGATTACAGCTGACCTGACAGTTGTCACTTGTCTGACGTCTGACGATTGCCCGACGACCCGAAGTTGTATTTCTGAACGGAATGCTTGCTTGTCCGTAAACGCCCTAGATGGCGCTAGCGAGCTCCCGCTAGCCTGTTAGGTTTGAAAAATGGTAAGCGTTCTTGGAAATAACCAAACGAATGCAATGGTTTCCACGCACTTTGCTTCACAAAAGCTAAACTGATGAAGACGTGATTCTTCTTCACTTTCAATTTCAACTTGCGGCGAATGCGGCTGCGGTATTTTTCAAAGATGGATGCGCGTTCGTTGCGCTACGTCGGAGTCACCAATTTGGAAAGTGTTATGGGCCCTTCCAATCCCTTTCAATTAAAGACCGCAGTAATCTTGAACGTAGTATATTCGTGGTTAATTGTAGAACCTTATGCAAACTATTATTACAGAGAAGTATAATTAAATTCAGAGCTTGACGCCATCTTATCGGCTATCTGTCTGTCGACTCGTTCTCGCCGTCGGCGTGCGTTTCGACGCTGCACGAGGGCGAGAGCGTTTCGTTCTAGGCACATTTGCCACAGATCTATTTAATACGATCGTTTGTGGAAGCTTCTTAAAATGCAAACACGTTTTCGGTTCCGTTCTATGAAATATGAATAATGATCTGTTTGAATAAGTACAATAGAGACGCCATAACAAACTTAAGAGGTATACTCATCATCACAATCCGAAGAAATACCTCGCTTCGTCTTACTGGGAGGGAGAACGCCAAAGGCAAGGAACAGAGGTATGGTGGTTCTTTTATTCAAAAAGGGTGACAAGACCCTGCTGAACAACCACCGACCAATGTCACTTCTGAGCCACGTCTATAAGTTGTTTTCGAGAGTCATTACGAACCGTCTCGTACGGCAGGCTAGATGACTTCCAGCCTCTCGAACAAGCCGGTTTCCGAAGGTTCTTTAGCACCGTAGACCAGATCCATACGCTCCGTTAGGTTATACAGTAACTTGCCCCTTCGTTCTTGGACTAAGAGAAATCTTTCGATACGATACAGTTTGTGTTGTATTATTGTGATAATATGTTCTACTATTCAGTAAATGTTTTTTTATAGAATTGGAAATCCGTAGGATTACTTATCTGTGGATCTGGGAGTCAAGACAATGACCGCAGGCACTGTGTGAACCGCCAACGCCGAAAAACTGTTTTGTATTGTACTGATATCGTAATGGAAATATGTAGGACTAAGAACAATTAGTTGAGTTTCTGGCCTTCCTACCTCTGAGCAAGTTTAGAGAGTTAAATATGAATGAAGCTGATTATTACGGCATTTACAGCACATTACTCTTTATACTAAATCGTAGCTTATTTTTACCATAAATAATCCTCAAATAACGCTACTTATTAACCAAATTCAATTTACCGGTAATTTACCGGTTAACCGGTTTTACCTCACTCAAATCGGTAATTTACCGGTAATGAAATTTGCCCGGTAATTGCATTCCCTAATAGCAAGTACTAATATTTTTTTAAAGAGTTGTGATTAGTGGATGTAATATTGAACTGTTGTGATTGGTCAAATTAAAATGTTTTATAAATCATAAAAATGTACACATATTTTCCCTAGGGGCTAAATGTACTACTTTAGCCCCGCTTGCTTAGTCTAATATGACTCACTTTTTGAGCATGTGAAGTGAAAAAATATGAAAAATATCATGGACATAGGGCTTATTAAATTGCTACAGCGAAAATTATTTTGAACAAGATCGGTTCAAAGGTTTTCAGAGATATTTCTAAAAAACTGCGTTCCTTAAAGAAAAGGACGTAAGTGCCATAAGATTTCAGTAACGATACGACCTTTTTAACAGGCACGGAACCTTTCGTTGTGTGTGGTCCAACAAACACTTGGCCGCTTTTTTATGTGTATGAAAGTAAACAAGTTTTAAATAAAACAAATATATCTTTCATTTCAAGTTTTTTCAAAGGCTTTATAATTTCTAACTATTAACATACACTATTTACATATGTACCGGAAGGCGCGGCGTAGGTAGGCCCCCCACAAGGTGGACTGATGACCTGGTAAAGGTTGCGGGAGTCCACTTGATGCGGGTGGCGCAGGACCGGTCACTTTGGCACTCTTTGGGGGAGGCCTATGTCCAGCAGTGGACGTCTTTCGGCTGATATCATGATGATGATGATGATTTACATATGTCTACCTATTTATTTAATTGTATGACTGTGATACTACGTATTTCTGTATTTACAATTATTCGAGAAGAATGAGTCTGAACCACGCCCTTAGACGCCCCTAGAAATATCTACAAAATCTTATATAGGACAAAATTATTTAATAAATGTTAAATTTTCTAATAACACCTAAAACCTCTTGGCAGGTTGTATTTTCCTCGCTCTCTCCACGGGCTCAAGCTGATGTTGGTTCCCAAAATCCCATCGATTACCATTTGTGCCGAAACAAAAGCCAATATCAGCGAGAGCGCCACGATAAGGCGGTCTATTATTGTTATGTTCCTGTCGACCCACGAAGTTAACGCGAACATGATGTTCATATTATTATCCTTGAATATCTGGCATGGTTTATCGAGAGCAACCACAGGAATCGTCAAACAAATCAGCATGCTGATTACTGAAAGAAGAAAGGATACGTATATATCCATTTTCTGATCCACGTGTAGAAGTGTCTTGTGTAAACGCTTTGGTTTCGTTTGCTGTTTGTCCTCCATGAAGAATTCGTCCAGCTTCAATAATTGCAATATTCTTGAAGAATAAAGATTAAATGAATGTTAAGGAAATACAAAATAGTTAAATAAAAACATTAAGTTGAATAACTTACTTGTTAAATGCTAATCGGTAGAACAACATCTTGAGAATTTAATATATGATTTTTTTTACGCTGATTTTATTCAAATTATCGTGCTTGATGGGAACATAGTACTTTGTCTAATATTTGGTTTTTAATGTGAGACTGGCATAACATGCACTCTCTTAAATACTATTTAAATTAACCCCGTAATTCATTTGTTAATTGACTACCTTAAATAGTATTATATAAAATTAATATGACATCATCACGGTTAAAGGTAATTAGATAAGTACTTACACTTAGAGGATTGAAGCGAATCATATCATTTATAATGAATGAGAATGATTTACAGTTTTGTGAATTTCTAAGGTGCATTAGTAACAAGGGCGGTGAATTCGTGAATGCCCCAGATCGCAGGTGTTTGTATGCGCTCTGGGGCTATAGGAATTACCGCCCGTGTTGAGTACAAAATTTTACGTCTTCACCCCAGTCTTTGTCACCCCAGTCGCCTTCACTTCAGTTATCCCGTACGCGCAGCGTGCAGTAAAACTCGCATTATGGCCAGGTGTGACGTAAACCTTATTTTACAATGCAGAAGAGACCACTATTAGACGTTACTAAATTATTTATCCCGCAGAGTGGTCCAACTATAATCTCGCTAGTCATAATAATCAATCCCAATACGAAACTTATTTCAACAGTACGAGACAACGGCGGGTAATTTCCTCGACGCACGCTTCCTTTACAAAGCACCTATTGTGTTTAGTAGCAAAAACTACGGGCGGTCAAGTAATTCAATGTTCATACATCGGATTAAAAAGCCCTTTTCTTGCGTGTCTGATAATGAATAATAAACCTTACAGGTAATGTTTTTCGTTTCAATTTAAAATAACACTACACTGGGATTAAAAGCAGTCGCTCAAAATTGTGAGCTCCAGTTTAATCTTCTTTCCGTGGTAGCAGTAGGGTCTAAGTTACTATAAAGGTATGTGTGTACTATATTTTAAATGCGATGAGCTGAGAACTAATCAAATAGACACGTGGCCCTCAGTAAGGGTCAATCTTGCTTTGTTTGAAAGCAATCAACGATTTTAATTTGAACTACAAATGAATATATATTTTTGGAAAATATTCGCATATGCAATCGTTTTTTTATAAAATGGTGAGGATTCTTGCCACATATCGTTTTATTTGATTACGAGTAGTAAATGTTTGAAATGGTCGCCTTATTCAGCTTATTATTTGGTCATATATATAATTATTCAACACGTAGATCGCAAAATTTATGTACATGGATTACCCTGAGTCAACAATACGACCCCTCTTCCAAATTGCGATTCATTTCCGTAAAATAAACATGTATGAACACACGGAATTGCAAATCGACCTGATAATCTAATAAGAGAGCCGGGCTCGACACGGATCATTTGTGGAAAAAAATGTCACGAATTCGCGTTTTTTTGTCCGCATTATTTCGATGCGGGACCAGTGGGGATGTGACGTTGACAAATACAAACACATTTCCTGTCACCGATGAGTATTCTGTTTGTACTTATTTAAAGAGATAATTTGCTAAGGTTGTTATTTCAAATATTTAGTCGGGATTGTAGGAATGTACCTAAATAGATTTCGATAAAAAATATATGCAGATTTAGTATTCGGTACTTTCGTGTCACAATAAATGGATTTAGCTATTAGGGCAAGTTTGGTATAATTTTCGTATAAACCAAGGATGCCAAATGCATTCTTGATATTTAATTTACATTTTTTAAATGAAAAACAGGTAAAAACTCAAAAAATATGAAAATAAACATTTTCTTATTTTTTAAATATCTTTATAACTTTTTTATTTAATTTATAAGACAAAAACATAATACATTTTCGAAAAGCCTTGTAGTTGCTCGATGTAAAAAGTACCGACATAATTCAT